>CM029523.1:60142149-61447149 GCA_017140615.1 Eucalyptus cladocalyx | reverse complement strand
TAGAAAAGTTCTTCCAACAAGGATCTGTTAAAAGAAGGTAAACAAGGTACCCATCAGCAAAATTCTCTGATTCGAATACTCTAAGATCAACTGCGTTTCTGAGAGCTAGTGGCCCCTGTTGCTTGACCTCCTCCTCAAATTTATCCTTACAGGATTCGAAGGCCTTTCCAAAGCTCCCCTCTAGGTGTCGCACATCCTTGGGTGTCACCTTGTAAAGCACGGGCAAGACCATTTGTCCTCTGCTTTCCTTGCAATTCATTATATGAATGAGCTCGCGGAGGCACCATTCGCTATCAGCATAATTTTCCGAGATGACTGGGATTGAAACCTTAGAGCGCTCGATTGCACTGATCAGATTTTCACCAATATTCTCGCCAAAGGGGAGGTCCTCATCATCTCTGAAGACAGGGTTTGTATGGCACCTCAGGCCCACAGCTTTGAGTCTTTGGTAGAGGTGATCCACGAAACCTTTGCGAGTATCAGTACCTCTAAAGCTCAAGAATACATAGTAATTCTTTCCATTCTCAAAGGTGGATGAAGCATATGGGTCAGAATTTGCTCCAGATGCTGATGGCACATCGATCTTCTTCAAAGAGTCCGAAGAGGGAAGAAGATGAGGCGATTCGCTCTCCCACTGCGCCGACTGCTCGTATCTTTGTTTCTTCGAAATGGTCGGACTCGAAGCATCGTTGTCTCTAGGACGCTTTGAGCAACGATTTCCCATTGCAGCTCTCTCTCTCTCTCTCTCTCTCTGAGACTCGACTGTTGTGGATAGTTTTTGAGGTGATGGAAGAAGGGGGTGAGTACAGTGGTTTGCTTGTCAACCAGGAAGATGCCTCCGTTCGGCTGCTAGGGCCTGAGCTGGGAAGCGTACTCGAGCCGGTAAAGAGGAAGAAGGCAAAGCAGGAGGCAAGATAGGAAGACGAAGCAGCATTGCCGTTTCATATACTTCGTGTGTTCATATTGGGATCCAGAGACCCGTTCGAATTTTGACTAAAAGCAGTTCTTGTGTTCCTCACTCCTCACCCCTCGCCCTTGACGTTTGCTCTCTGCTGGCCTTAGCAACCACCCCCATTATGAAAAAAAAAAATGAAAGAAAAGAACATATTAGCTATATTGCCATTATAATTATATTACCGTGATCACAAGAATTAATTATTCAAGAAATATACTCTATCTTCATTAGAGTAAGAGATTTCTGCAATATTGAAAGTAATTATATGCCTCTTGAATTAAAGCCAAAAAATATTTAGTTCAATTAAAGTGGAAAAATAAAAGTAAAATCATTCAAAAATAAGTTAAGATAGACATCCCTCATGGAAAGTGTCGCTTGTTAATTACCCAATGAAAGTAAGTGTCATGGAGAATCACTTATACATTTATCTAATAAGACATATCCACCGTATCTATTTTAGATTTATGTATAAAACATATTTCATTTTGTAAGCTTAATTCATATCTCTAATAAATTATTCTCTCTCTCTTTGTGCAAGCACATCAACAAAATTTACTTTTAATTAACTTATGAAGTTTAGCAAATGACAAAGGATAATAAACATAACTATGAGACACTCATGTTCTTACTTACTTTTCTTTGATTTTTGGCCCAAATGACATTAGCACTATCGGTTTTGAGACAACAAGTACCCTCACATTTCTAGAAACTAGTCACCAATTATTTTTCTCAACCAGCCCAACCACTCTTCTTTCTGAGTGTCAAAGGTCATCACGACCCTCTTCATTTTCATTGTCCATGTGAAACGTACTGGTTACCAGTCCAAAAGAAAAAAGCAAAGAACTTTAAAGCACTGACGCAAGTAGTACGTTCCCAGGAATGTCGGTGCGAAGTTTCGTCCGCAGAGCCTTATTTCCTCTCGATTGAACTTCCGTGTAGCAGGGGCATCATTGGATCGACAAATCAATGTCTGTCGTAAGTCTAACGGTAGGGAACTATTTGGGAGAATATAGCTCTTGAAGTTGCATGTGAAGCTAAAGCCAAGGCTCCCAAAGTTAAGGATTTTGTCTTTCAAAATTGTGGGCTTCAATGAATTTTTTGTTCAGGAAATTTTGGCTACACTTTCCCTGATGGAGGTGTAAGTGGAGTAGTGACAGCCTCCAAGCACTAAATTATGTAAGTGGAGTAGTGACAGCCTCCAAGCACTAAATTAACTACCACTGAACATGAGAAAAAATTATTATCAGAAATAATATGACGCCTCAATCGCTGAGATATGGCAAGTAGCGTAGGCTTCTGTTCAAGATCGAGACACTGCAAAGGCCTCAATGATCGCCACATGAAGCGCAACGCCCCCTTTTCTCCTTCCCTTTCCATTGATTTATTTTCGTTAAATATCCTGTTCTTTCCTACCAAAAGAACCTCATATTCCTTGAGAGAGAGAGAGAGAGTAATTATATATTTTCTTGAAGAAATAAAAAGAACAGAGAGAGAGTAATTGTATATTTTCTTGAAGAAATAAAAAGGTTGTGTTTGGGTGTGAAAGAACTTCATAAAGAAGAATATTGAAGAGAGAGAGAGAATAAAATAGGAAAAAAAGGGAAGGATACAACCTGTTTGGTTCGCTTTTGGGGAAATGCCCTTAGGAGAATGCAAAGTTTGGTAAATTGTAATCTTAAATAGCATTGAAATGTAACTTTAGCATAAATACGGTTTGGCAAAACTAACATTTGTAATAGACTTTTTCTTTTATTTTTATTTTTTAATTTGAAAATCAAATCCGGTGGCCAGCTAACCGCCGACCAACTACCAAACGGCCAAATTTGGTCGTTCGGCGGCCAGATCTGGCCGCTTGAGGTCACAGCGGCAGCTAGATCTGATCACCTAAGGTCGTGACCTCAGGCAATGCCGCCTAGACGCGCAACCTTAGGTGACACCGTCGCCACCTAGAGGCGCGACCTCAAGCGCCTGAGGTCGGAGAGGCCAGATCTGGCCTTCGGACCGTCGAATCTAGCAACTTGAGGTCGCGCGGACCCAGGCGCTTGCGGACCTCAAGCGATGCCGCCTGGGTCGCTAGTCGCGCCACCCCAGGCGGTGGTCACTAGGGACGCGCGACCCTCAAGCGGCGATGGCGACTGCTAGAGAAGCCTAATGGGCGGGGAAGAAGAAGACGAAGGAGGAAGAGAAGATGAACAGTGACACAAGAAGATGAACAGTGACGCGGCCCAATGCCCAAAGCACCTCCTCCCCAGCATTCAACTATCAGCATTGGGAATGCTCACATTTGGCAAATGAGCTTTTAAAAACATTTGTTAAACACAAAAAAAATTCCCCAAGGGAAAGTCGAACCAAACAGGAATGGGAATGACATCTTTAACTTTACATCGGGAAGGGGATGTGTGGTGGGGCCAGCCTCTAATTACAAGTCAAAAGTAATATCCTATCTCTATTAGATTTGAATGAAGAAGGACCAGAATCCCTTCATTCACAGTTACCAAACAATGCATCGCGACATGTAATTACACCCTATACTGCACCGGTCGATAGCCTTTTCTATCATTGTATTTCGCAAATGGAAAAATCGGTCTTTCTATCTCATGAATCAAGGACCTTTGTCGCTTTTCTCATCCATCCTCTTCTTTCCGAGTTTGAAAGTGCACGAACCTTTTCTTTTTGGCGTCAATGTGAAACACGCAGGTTGCCTCCAGCCGTTCAAAAGAAAAAAAAAAAAAAAAAAAAGGAAAAGCGGCTTAAATAGCCCCATCAATTTGTAGCTCCCCTAGTTAGTACGTTCTATTTATTCGCTCTTATTCAAGTTCTGTGCGACACACGCAGAAATTGACAAGGGATGCTGTGATTCTTGTCTTCGACGAAAACTACTATCAGAAATCAACGTCTACTTATTGAGGCTACTGTGTAGGAAATAGTAGGGGTTAATAGCATGGATCTATTTGGTAGACGTCCGACACATAGATGCTTTCGCAAGAACATGAAGATGAGGAGCTATTGCAGTCATCCGTGAAAGCCCAAGTTCTTTCAAAGTTTGCAAGCTCCAAACTGAGGAGAAAAAGAAAGAGTTGGCTCATCCATGCGGGAAAGAAATATAAGAGTTCGCTTTTTGCGTGTCATGTGAGAAAAACACTTGTAATAGTTAGTGTAAGCTCTCGTTAATCATAAATTATGTGTGTGACAATTGTGTGACAAATTATTCTTTTTTATTTTTGTGTAGTATTCATAATGTATTTTCAGTTAAGTATGTCCCGATCCGAGTTGCTCATTATAATTTTCTTATATTGCCACTACCATACTACCATACTCGACAACAGTGAATGATAAATGATATCTAGTTTCTTGAACAAATTTCCTTCCAAAGTTACCTCCAAATGATTTTTCAACCATTAATGACCTCTATTTTTTTTAATTAGAAGTTTGAAGACATGCCATAATTTTTTGCAATGCTCATAGCTCAAAGATAGACAAGTGGGAACAAGACAAGTATGGGTAGGCAGGATCACATGCATCATACCAAATGCCATGGACATCATACTCATGAATGTTTTTTGTATTTTAAACCAATTATTGTATCAGGAAAATCATCCACTTAGTCCTAAATTT
The DNA here is from genome assembly GCA_017140615.1 of Eucalyptus cladocalyx. Classification (NCBI taxonomy): domain Eukaryota; kingdom Viridiplantae; phylum Streptophyta; class Magnoliopsida; order Myrtales; family Myrtaceae; genus Eucalyptus; species Eucalyptus cladocalyx. The sequence continues at coordinate 61,442,579 of CM029523.1, read as the reverse complement.
ATAATGTTAATGTCAATTTATTTTTAAAATTTATAATTTAGCCAATTTAATTCTAAACCTTTATGCGATATTTTAATATAGTTTTTGTGACCAATTTTTGATGGAAACCACTAGACAATCCAAGATAATTAAGTCGCCACATCAATAATTCTCAATAGAAATTGGCCACAAAGGTTATATTGATATTTCCCATAAACGTTTATATGATTAAGTTGATAAAATTGTTATATCCTACTGAGATTGTTTTCGAAAGTGACATGTGATGCAATAGTAGCATATGGCACTACTTGCTGAAATTATTGGAAGCTTTCGTGAGATTTGCTCTTTGGAGTCATTGCGAAAATGTGGAATGCATTCGTATGGATGGGCCGACGCACATTGTCCATGGAAGCTCAGTCTGTGGTTGGCATGGATGGAGTACAAACACACGTTAGAAAAAGCAATGTAAGCAAAGAATTAATGGGGATAATGACAAGGGGGGACCCACTTTGCTTTGTCTCCATCATGGCTTGACCATCATACGTTATGTGGGCCATCTCAAGATCTTTCTTTCGATTGGGTTCAAGGAATGTGAACCTTCAAGAAACCTATCTACACGGTGATTGTTTGGGGGGCTTGCATGCACTACCTTGGTCCAGTGCATTCGTACGGATGGGCCAACGTGCATTGTCCATGGAAGCTCGGTCTGTGGCTGGCATGGATGGAGTACAAAAACCCGTTGGAAAAGCAATGTAAGCAAAGAATTAATGGGGATAATGACAAGAGGGGACCCACTTTGCTTTGTCTACATCATGGCTTGACCATCATACGCGTTATGTGGACCATCTCGAGATCTTTCTTTCAATTGGGTTCAAGGAATGTGAACCTTTGAGAAACCTATCTACACGGTGATTGTTTGGGGGGCTTGCGTGCACTACCTTGGTCCAGTGCATTCGTACGGATGGGCCGACGCGCATTGTCCATGAAAGCTTGGTCTGTGGCTGGCATGGATGGAGTACAAAAACACGTTGGAAAAGCAATGAGAGCAAAGAATTAATGGGGATAAATGACAAGAGGGGACCCACTTTGCTTTGTCTACATCATGGCTTGACCAGCATACGCGTTATGTGGACCATCTCGAGATCTTTCTTTCGATTGGGTTCAAGGAATGTGAACCTTCGAGAAACCTATCTACACGGTGATTGTTTGGGGGGCTTGCGTGCACTACCTTGGTCCAGTGCATTCGTACGGATGGGCCGACGCGCATTGTCCATGAAAGCTTGGTCTGTGGCTGGCATGGATGGAGTACAAAAACACGTTGGAAAAGCAATGAGAGCAAAGAATTAATGGGGATAAATGACAAGAGGGGACCCACTTTGCTTTGTCTACATCATGGCTTGACCATCATACGCGTTATGTGGACCATCTCGAGATCTTTCTTTCGATTGGGTTCAAGGAATGTGAACCTTCGAGAAACCTATCTACACGGTGATTGTTTGGGGGGCTTGCGTGCACCACCTTGGTGAAACCTATCTACACGGTGATTGTTTGGGGGGCTTGTGTGCACTACCTTGGTCCAGTGTCTTGACTTGAACTTTACATACATTTTGGGCCTCAATTGCTATATTCTGATGCTTGAATGAACATAACATAAAATCAAAACATGATTTTTCTAGATAGAATGAATTTGATCGATATTCTACACTTGGTCAAGTTTGACATGTAAATCTGTTTAAGGAATCCAAGATGGCTGAGGAATCTTTTCAAGAAATATAGCAGTTGATCAAAAAAATACTAATGATTTACCATGAAAAGATTTGATAAGGGATTGAGATAGCTGAACTTGAGGAATTTGCTGAAGAGAACATATGGGTTGGTTGAAGCAATTGTTCTTCCAGTTGAGTATCCTCATGGATAATATGAAATGGAAAGAATTTGCATAAGGGAATAATCATAATCAAATATATTTTAAGCACAGGAAGCGAATCATTCTTCAAAAGAAGTGCTTCGAGAAAATTATAACTCAGATTTGGTCATGATAGCACTTATCTATGACTCTACTAACACTTTGCCAGCACCATCAAAATCCCAAATTTCATCAATCAAGCACTAATGTCCATGTTATATGCAATTTAGAATAAAAAGGAAAAAAAAGAAACCACACACCCACACACAATTTCGAGTAGCAAAATTTTCCTTTCAAAAATACGTAAAATTTACTCAATTTCTCTCTTTTAGCAATACATAAAATTTTCCTATATTTCAAATCCTGAATGAATTTTGGGAAAAATTTTACAAACTCCAATGGTGCAAAGTTGGCCTTCTAAAGGCTAAAGCCCAAGACTGGTCTTGGGGTGCTTTGAGCTTTTGACTTTCTCGGCAAGCAAATTCAAGTAAGCTAGTAAAAAATTTTCTTCCGAAATTATCCTCAACTAACCTTTTATTTTTCGATTTTGCCCTTGTTATATGACTATATATCCATTGAGGGGTAGGCGGCAGGGTTGCAAGAGGGTCAGCAACTAGCTAGAGAGAGGTCAGTGGCGACCATCGCCGAGGGGTCACATCATGTGATCCCATGAATTATCTGGGCCATGCGACCCCCCGCGAGGTCGCACAACCCTCGCCGGGGGTCACTCAACCATAGGCGACCCTCGTTGGGGGTCGTGTAACTCAGGAGAGACCCTTGCCAAGGTTGCGTGGCCTTGGCGAGGGCTGCTTGCATCAGGGGTTACGTGAGCTCGCTTGACCATCATCAAGGGTTGCCCGACCATAGGCAGCCCTCAACGAGACTGCGAGACCTCAAGCAAGGGTCTTGCCTAGGTCTCGGGGGTCACCCGACCCCAAGTAGCCCTTGCCAGTGGTCTTCGTGGGCTGCCTAAGGCCCAACAACCTCGAACGACAACTACTGGCAATAGATTTGGATCGCCAATGGCCAATACCCTTCACCAGCCAACCTTTTTTCTTTTTTTAAATAATAAAGATTTTTGGTAAATATAATTTGTCAAAATACTATTTTGCTCAAAAGTATTTCATAATGGACTTTTAGATTACAATTTATCAAATGCAATTTGTGTTTTGAAAGATACCTTTACTTTAAAATCTTTTATATTTTTTTAAAAAAATTCAAAAGTCCAATCAAATGCAACCTAAATTTAGTCAATTATACCAAACTTTCCAGTCGAATAGGGGATAAAGATGGAGAGGACAATCACCATCATACTATAGAAAAGCATTCATCAATTATTTTTCTTCCGTCCCAATTGCTCTTCCTTTCCGGGTCTCCACGGCCATCAAGGACCTCTACGTTTTAGGGTCAACGTGAAAAAGCCCTGGGTGCCGGTCCAAAGGAAAAGGGGGAAGCTTACCCAATCAGTACGTTCTTAGAAACTGCGTGAAGTTTTTGTTCTCTAATTGAACCATGCGGCGGAGCATCAATGGATCTGTGGGCTACCGTGTAGCGAATAGTATGCCTAATGGTAACGAACTATTTGGTAAGACATACAGTAAATGCTTTCACAAGAAAATAAACGATGAGGAGTTCTTGATGTCGTACGTGAAGCTGAGGTTCACGAAGTTTAGGATTTTGCCTTTCAAAATTTGTGGGCTTCAATATTCATGGCTAAACGTGTGAATCTTTCATTCAGGAATTTTGACTACACATTTCAAAAAAATTTGTTCCAAAAGCTAACGTTCCTAAAGCAGTAGATCGGTGCCTATAAATAGGGCATTAGAAAGCTTCAGCATGCAAAGCTTCGTTAATAGAAAGAAAAAGAGAGTTGGCTCGTCCATCTGTGAGGGGAAGAAATGTTCTTGCTTCTCTGCCTTGACTTTTGGCCCGACCGTTCCAAGTAATATTGGTCTATGCGATGTTTTGATGAAAAACAGTTTTAAATATGGGACCTCATGTTCCACTCATTCATAAATTTTGTTGTGCCAATTTGCAATTTTTGAAAGGAGGCTAGCATCACGAGATACCGTAATTCTTGTCTTCAACGAAAACAATTATCATAAATCAACGTCTACTCGATGAGGCTGACGTGTAGGAAATAGCAAGGGTAATAATGGGAGGGAGCTACGTGGGAGGTGTATAATAGGTAGATGCTTTCGCAAGAACATGAAGATGAGGAGCTATTGAAGTCATGCATGAAAGCTCAGGCTCTTTCAAAGTTTGTGAGCTCCAAATTGAGTAGAAAAAGAAAGAGTTGACTCATTAGCGCCGGAAAGAAACAAAAAAGAGTCCACCTTGTTCCAAGTGTTTTTGCATGTCGTGAAAAAAACAATCATAATAGTATTTGTAAGCTTCTACCAATCATAAAGAATATGTATGATAGTTGGGTGACATATATTTTATTTGTCTATTAATATTTATACCGCACGTTCAAATCAATATGTCCCAAATTGCTCATTACAATTTTTCGTATTACCATTGTCATACTTCCTTGCCTAGCGACAATGGATGATAAATGATATCTACTTTCGAAATGAATTTCACTTCAAGCTCACCTTTAGACAATTTTCCTATGAAACCATAAACAGCTTCTTTTTTTTAACTAAAAATTTGAAGACAGAGATAATTTTTGCAATGCACATAGCTCAAAGTTGCACACTCACATTGGTTACCTGAATCGGAATAGTACCAAACCCACATGGTGCGGGGCATGAAATGACATTTTCTTTGGCCAAAATAGAGACCAAAAAAAGCATAGTAGAGAATCCTACTTAACTATTACTTGTGTCCGTACCTGATTTGCCCTTTCATTCCCAGCACCTGATGTCCTTCGTACTTAGTGATTCTCCTTTCCATGTCTTCGTCACTTTGAGCTTAATTAACTCAACTGTGTGATCCTTTGATGACGCCTATCATTCTCAATAATCTTGGCTTTCCCACATGTTTAATCAACATAATACTTGACTTGAAGGAATTGTCTCTCTCTGACTCTTTTCTTGAAATGAATTTTGACATCCTAAGCATAATATTTTGATAGGTAGTGTGTATTTTTTAGCTGATTCCAACAGTATAAATACTCTGCTTCCATGCTATGTTAGAAATTTCACATATCTTACTATTTGGCTATGCTATCACAATAGAAATAATAGAACATCTTAGATTTGTACACAATCACTTGGATCATATATATATTAATAGGTAGTAAGCTCTTTCTTTTTCACCGATTTTGAAAAAAAAGATGCATCGATCGCTGCAATTACAAAGCTTCATTCTCTATGAGTTTAAGTTATTCCTAGAAACTCTCAATTCCTCGAATGACAACGTTCATATCCTAAAGAGGTTAGCTCAATGTGGCGTGCTCTGCTAATCTCTGCCCTCCCCTACATTTCTCAATAGAAATGCAACTCTGAGTATTCATTTCTTTGTGAAACCCAAATAGTCTCTTTAATTATAATTGTTTCTAGCTACACAACAAGGAGCTAAATTCTCCTATTGTGTTGGAAAAGTTAAAGATCCTTCTTATGGATACAACCGGTTAATTTTAGGGGAAGGGACCATTCTTCAAGGTGACTCGACACTCCTAGATGTATACAAAGGATTCTACCTAGTCACTTTGGAAGGGATAAGTCTAGGATTTATGCTTAATATTCCAAGAGCTGCATTCAAGTGAACAGCTTCAGGAAAGGTGGCATCATGATTGACTCGGGAGGCGAGAGTGGTGTTTTAATCCAACGAGCATATGAGGAGCTTGGCAATGCAGTAAGAGAGAAGACGAAATTGAAAAGTTGATTCAAGCCCTACAAAGATCTCAATGCATTGTGTTTTGAAGGTGATGTTAACAAGGACATTGAAGGACTTCCCGTCGTTATTTTTCATTTTAGTGATGGTGCAGAGCTGGGGTTAGAAGCAGAGAGCTTGTTCTCTCAAACATCACCGATGTATTTCTACATGACGATGTCGGAAAAGCCCAATGACTACTGTGATTGGAATGAATGCTCAGTAGTTCTATAATGTGGGATATGACATTTCAAGGAAAAAATTGAACTTCCGGAGGATGGACCGCAAACTCCTGGATGAATGATGAATTCCATAAGTATGATCTTTAACCGTTAACCCACTAGTTCAGTTCAAAGTATCTTTTTCTTCTTCGACTTATAGTTTAGTTTAAGCTATCACTTTTCCCACCATGCACACTCCTTCGTAGTTGTTACATGGTTGTAATTATCTCACAATTCTTTTTTCCATTTCTGTTTACGTCAATCTATTTCTCGAGAAAATATTAGGTGACTTGACCAAGTGATGTTGTGTCATTTAGAACACAAATTTACCAAACGGACGACATGTCACATTTGGGCCCACCTATCAAAAACCCCTTTACACTATCTCCTCTCTCTCCTCTCTTCGAGAAAAAAAAAGAAATCCCAACCTTTTTCTTCAAAATGCTCTCACTCCCAAGATCCCATCAATTGCATCCCAAACTCAAACCTGCTGCCGAGCTTAGATCCAAAATCTGAAGCTCAAGTTCGTTGGCCGAGCTCGACAGTGGAGAGGTGGCAGTGGAAGGCAACTCGCTCCCTCCACAGCATCCAGATTCGGCAAGGGCTCAACCCTCGCCAGATTCAGCAAGAGCAACCCTTGCCTTGGCAGCAAGAGCCGACCTCTTGCCGAATTCGACGAGGGCAACCCTACGACCAGCCACGGGCCAAAGGAATAGGTAGGAAAATAAAAGAACCAGTGAAGAAGAAGAGAAAACAGTGAAAGAAGAAATGGTAACAAAGGAGAGAAAAATCTAACAAGTACACCTTTTAAGGATACATGTCACACAGTAAATGGACTATTGTGAAAATGACATGACGCCGCTGTGTACCCAATATTTTCTCCTATATCTCAATGTGTGTTCAGTTCATTCTGTGAGGTTTCACTTGGCTCGATTCATACAAAAACTAGCCTCTTCAGTGGCATTGGGTGGTTTGGTCTTAACTTTGGTTATTCAGCACTTATATTCCGGATCATCTGGGCAAATGCACTAACAGCGAGAGAGATTGTTCTAACTGCCTAGAGCCAGAGAGCGGAAAGTCTGCCCTGAAGATCCAACGAGATCTCAAAGAATTGAAAAAACAGCAAGCAAGTTTCTGTTCTTCGATCTGACATGCAGCTCATAAAGTTAAATACATCATATTGCTTTTCATTCAGTCTGTAGCATTTGAATTGAAAGGTCACAACTATTTCTTTTCGCCAGAGTCAGGTTGGCGTTTATGGACTTTGATATTCAGACCAAATCATGATGGCAAGTGAACACTATCGAGAATGTAAAGGTGTAGTTAGTCATACTATGATTTCTCTTTGCTCAAAACAAGTACGACATACAAAATCTCCGGCATAACATTCCTCACATTTCCTTTTCAAGAAATTGATATGAAGCGCCTCCCCAAGAAAGCTCCGAAGCTTAAAAAAATCCCAATAAAAGTACAATATGGATTGCAGGGAATGAGCATACCGGAACAAACCCACAGCTCCAAGCATCAACCTTCGCGAGGATCCATGTCACAAAAAAAAGAATCAACCCACCATCAATACTTGGACAAGCAGGAAAAATTAGAGGGGAAATGTTGAAATAGTTAACTCATAAATAACTCTGAGGGCTCCAATAAGCGATTCCCTCGTCCGCTGAGGCACCTCAAATAAAATTAGGCTCAGCACAGCTCCAAAGTAGAATTACAGATTATTTTCGGACGGATGTTTGCCCCGATGGAAGAGAGTTGTTTGGCATTCCGCAATTAGCTGCAGCAACTCATTAAAATTCAGTTCAGAGACAAGGCAGCAACTGCAGCACTGTTCTTCGCTTTATTCTGCATATTGACCTCGAGTCCCAGCGATTTAGCACAAGACACGCATAATACAGCACCAGCAACTGGTATTTCAATTTCCGAAGGCTATCATGAAGCACCCATTTTATCACTTGCTCTATAATAAAGCATTTTCTGGACATAGAACATCATGTACCCTTGTGCAGCTCTCACAATGTTCTCATTCACTTGGGTAATCCAAGCATCGTCGCACTTGTACCACTGATTGCTCAGACGCAGATAAGTCACATAATGGCCTGCGTCTAATTTACCAGCGTGAGTGACAACAGCAAACAGCTCGAATTCTGAGGAGAACTCGTTTGATGCATCAGGTTCGTCCCCATCAAAAGGGAAAATCCTGTTCCCATATCTTCTCCTCAAAATGGAAGAAGAGAGGTAAGGGGCCATGTCCAGTGAAAATGGAAAATGCAGGTATCGGTCGATCTTCCTCGACATCTTCCGTATGGAAGAATGTTCAAATCTTTTGATGTGAAAGCAAGAAACCAATGGGAGCTTCCTTATGGACATCTGCTTGAGAGACTCCTGATTCACCTGACACTGTTGGCAGAATAACTTCTGGTCTGAACCGAGCCTCTCCGGTCTTGTGAATCGGTCCAAGCAGCCCATCAAGGTTGGTATCCCAGAGTTCTGGCCTGAATTCATGCACTCTGCCTCGCCATTGCAGGAGTGATGTGACTTAGCTGATGTCGCCTTCACAGAACCACGTTGGCTTTGTTCCAGATCCAAAGAAATGTCCAAGCAAGGGTCATATGTTGTAGATGTGAAACCACAAGCCATACACATGACATCGGAGCGTAAGATACCAGAGAATACTCTGTGAGCAATACAGCAATCTCCACTCCCTGTAATAATTCATTAGCGCACTTCTAAAGATAGCTGAGAATCCACAATTCATAAATAAAATGTTCCTCAACAGCATCACAAGTCACCACAGAACATATTTTATAGTACAAACACAAAACCGTCAGACATGACACAAAAGAGCGCACTTGCCCAGGAAAGCAGTTGTCTGCAGATATTATAGATGCATTAAATTACCATGTGATGGAACAATAATAAGTTTCGCCATGGAATAACTTGAAAGAAAAGTTGAAACTAGAGGCTAACGCATGCCAAATATAAAGACCCATGGATATTAGTTGACAGAATTGAATCTCCTGACTGATATGCCTCCAAGAAAGAATGACACCAGAACAAAATGAAACTGCCCAAGGGACTCGGAGGTATTAGGCCTGGGAAATGCCAGAAAGGTAATAACCCACAAGCATGATCCTACATCAGTTCAAAAGTTCATTTACATGATTATACAAAAAAACAAGCCCGCTTGATCCACTGACCCAAGAGAAAATGTTAATAACACTTGATATCTGTCCTCAGCACCAGCAGATTCCAGATAATGCCTGTAAAAAATGGAGACTGGATGAAACAGGTTTAATGCAATGCCTGTAAAATTTACCTTGGCTCTGCGGCCGGCGTCGATCCTTATCCACTTTCTCATGGATCCCATCAAGCATCGAAATGAAAAACTCATGCGCGTCCTGCTGCTCATAACTTGCCAAGTTAGCTGCATGTTGCCACCAACTGTGGGATAACCAAATCAATATAAAAAAGTATAAAGCACATTTCCCTCTAAGTCGATTAGATAGAACAGTTAAGAAAGTCTCAGTCCAACACTGATGGTCAACAAGGAACTTGACAAAAGCATGCATCATTAGAATATGCCTATCCATTATGTCCACAGCCATTTTCATAAAAGCCAGTGGACAAAAGTATTTCATGAAAGAAGATAATTTCCAAAGGCCTTGTTAACGAATGTCCCAAGGGCACTCGTTAATTTTAGCAAAATCAGAAATAATGCTTTCCAAGGCACTTAAAATAATGAGAGAAATACACATTTTAACTAAGGCAATACATCCAATGGTAAATTTGAAATTTTGAGAGCACATCTGATATGGGGCAAAGCCATAGTCCCGACAGGGCATGGTGCCTCAGCAATCATTTATCGTTGGATTGAAAGGCAATTGATCTCAGCTGTTCAACACATCTCAACCAAGATGGTTGTGATTTTTTACTCTTCAAACCATAACAAGTGCAAAGGGGACTCTCTGACATTTTCCAATTTCCATTTGCCAAAAATAAAAAAATATGGAGCAGCTAAGCTGTGATACAAAGGAGGTCAAAGCACAATTGCAAATTAGGTAATGTCCATCATACTAACAATATAGCAGAACATGCACTGATCAAACAACTTCCATATCTTCACAGCCACTAGGTCACAACAGCAAAATTTACAGAGCCTCTTCAACAATTTCCAACCTCCATGTGCTTCTAAAAACCAACAAGAAACCATCAAGCATCCACATTTATCCAAAAAAATTCATAGAAGAGCAATTTCCTCCACATCCACAGACCTGTACAAGAACTTCGCCGGACTATAAGGCATCCGCTCCCCTGAAAACACCGCCGAGAACATGGCGTCCATGTCACAGGCCAAACAGAAGCTGCCATTCTTGCTCCCATGGCCTCCATCAAGAGCATCATCTACATTCCTTTTACTCACATTTCCACCAACCCCATTGTTCTTCTGACAAAAGTACCTATTGTGCCTGTCACTCAAGAAGTAGTTCCTCAAAGGAGGAGTGTGCAACAATGCCTGCAACACCGAATTCATAAAGCAGGTGTTCCCCAAGTTATTGAGCCCCCGCAAGCCCCGCGGCAAATCCGAGGTCGGGACGGAATCGAGGGGGCTCGAAAAGCTCCCCATTAGGGCGCGCTCGCGCGGGTCCGGCGACCACGGCCGGTAATCAACCCTCCGCCGCTTCCGCAGGTTCTCCGGCGCCACCACCGCCCGGGAGCCGCCGGAGGAGCTGGCGGAGGCCGGCAGAGTGGAGGCGGCGGTCTGGGCCAGGACCACGGCTGCGTCGAAGTCGCGATCGTAGACCTGATCGCGGCACACGCAGCAGAACAGCTCGGCGCGGTCGACGTCGACGGCGATCTCGTGGCCGGGGGGCATGGCCTCGGCGTGCGCGGCCGCGTGGGAGGGCCCGGGCGGCGCGTGGCAGGACACGGCGGCGCAGGCCATGCAGGCGAAGAGGCGGGGGCGGGCGGCGTCGCCGCAGGCACCGCAGCGGGGGACCTCGGAGGGCTCGCGGCGGATGGCGGCGCGGCCGCCGGGGGGCTTGACGCGGAGGCACGCCTGGAGGGCGCGGAAGGGCTTGGATCCGTTACGGGAGCGGAAGTCGGCGAGGTGGGGGCACGGCGGGGAGGGGATCTGGCCGTTGATCGGGCGATGGGCGGCAGCGGCGGCGGCGGCGGCGGGGCGGCGGTGGTTGATCGGAGAGGACATGGTAAGGGGGAGGTGGCGGAGAGGGAAGGTTGGGGGGTGGCGGAAACCCTAGATTTGAAGGGGATCATGAGGATCATCGATCAGGGTAGGGGATCAACGGCTGGGATCGCGAGAGACCATCGAGAATTTGATGTGCTCTCCCCAGTGGAATCGAGAGAGTGTCTGTCCCAAGGGCAGAGTCGTTTTTTAATTTGGTACTTCTCTACTGTGGTCTGGGGCTTTGGGGTTGCTGCTCTCTTTTTGCCAATTTTTCATTTCTTTTTTTTTTTCTTTTTTGGGTTTTTTTTTTTTTTTTTCCCAAAGGGAAAAAGGGTTTTGTTGGCTCGGATGAAAAAGTAAAAGAGTTTTGTAATTTGTTTATTTCTGTCATCCTGTGGAAAAGGAGATTTGTAAAGAGTGCCATTAATGATTGTGGCAGGCTCCGGAAGGGAAAGAGCTAATTATTGGGCTAGTTTACAATGATATATAAATTTCGACACGGAAATTTATGTATAATATTTGAAAGTTTTACTTTTTAAATAGTCCGACAAAAGAGCCCTGATTAATCCATATTCATCTATTTATATGAGACATCGGCATTAAGAGTTTTGGGCGCGTTTTCTTTTAACACTAATTTGTTATTTTTGAGTTCCACTTGTATCTTTCACTGCAAAATTAAATGAAGTTTCGAAAAAAAAAACTATATATGTTTTTATGATGTTTTTAACAAATTTCAAATCTTTCAAACTAAAAAGTCTAAACATAAGTTTCAAAGAACTTATAAAAGCTAAAATATTAGGAAGAGAAATAATTCCAAATAAATATTATTATGAACTTAAAAGTTACTATTACAAATAGAGATTTTTTCTATACAACATGTCTAAGAAGTTTACCATAAAGGTTTTTATTTGGAAATAGAAATTATATATCATTATGAAATACGTATTTTTATTGAAAAGTTCATTCAAAAAATAGAAGGACCGGCAAGGAAATATTCATCATTCGTACCTTAAGTTGTGTTCGCGCCATCCGATGTAGTGCGGAAGCGTGGCCCCACCACCTGACCTCTCATTGGTTGTACCACGTGTGATTGGGTCATTTCTCTTTCACGGACCAGGATTCGTTGACCACCCAGATTGCATGGAACGCAGCGCACTTCGGGAAAACCGATGATGCTCCAGATTCTTTTACCCAGCCACAAGAAAATGTTACCGCTTCGATTGCATTTCCTACGTACGAAATTATGTATCTCAAGGATTTATGCACTCTTATATTAGCATATAAGAACATTAAAAGTGTCAACAATTACACACAACCTCATTTTAATGTCAACAATTTTTTTCAAATCACTTAAATATCATTTTTTTTTTTAAACAAACACTTAAATGTTAATTTCGATATGGGCCGACAAGACAATTTTTCAACAATTTTTCTTACTTACATGGGCTGGCATACCCAATCAGCATTAAAAATCTCAAATTATGTCATTTACATATTTGCCCCAAATACCCCAATTTGGTGATTGTAGCTTGAGCTTGTTTGCCCTTTTTCCTTTCAAATTGACAAATTGGGGTTAAATTAGGGCATAGAAGCAAACCCTAATCTTACCCATTGAATGATTATCTGCAAAAGAGTTAGCAAGAGCCTAAAAAAAGTAGATTCGATGTCATTAGAAAACAAAACGATTGATCGACATTATATAAAGCTTCTCATGGTTGTCAACAATGGTATATTCTCCATCGGTTATGTCAAGGTCTTCAAGATCTCCCCAAGCTGTCACAAGTATGTGGATTCGACCCGATTTGTCATGCCAGTCATGTCTTCATCTTCATTGCAAAGCCTTGTCTTCAATTCTCTACCCATGGTCTGGTATCAACTTTGAGGCCTCCTCTTCCTCTGTTTTTCTATCGTCAAAATTTTACTTTTGAATAGTCCAAACAAATAAGCCCTCATTAATTCAGATTCATCTTTTTACATGATAAATTAGTTTTGCCATAAAGAGTTTAGAGCATTTTATTTATTTATTTATCAGTTGATTATAACTTCTACTTATATGTTTCTCTCCAAAATTAAACGAAGTTTGAAAGAAATTATGTACATTTCTACGAATTTATGCTCTAATTTGTTGAATGATTTCAAATCTTTCCAGCTAAAAAAAATCTAATAAACTTTTTTGAAGAATTTTTAAAGGGTAAAAAGATAAAACAAAAGTTATTCGAAGAAATATTTTTAAGAAATTAAAAGATACCAGAAAATATATTTATTTTTTATTCAATATGTATGAAAAGCTATTTCTACTATAAAATACACTCTTTTTCTGTAACCGAATATATAAAGTTACTCCTAGCAATGAGAAATGCACTTATTGTCCGTCCTCCTATAATTAAAATATATCTTACCTAGGAACTAGTGACCATACGTATCCATATACATAAAAATAAACATCAAAGATGGCTCTAATTTTTTTTTTATAACTTTGTACTCTTTGACAAATAAAGACAAATACAGTTTGATTTACAAGGACCAAATATCGAGATTTTGATGAGAAAATTTTATGCAATTTTGATGATCTATCGCGCTTGTTATAAATTTATATGTATATATAAAATATATTCAAAGGCCATATTTAAGAAAGGGCGCAACAGAAAATATGTATGGTTAATTCTACTGTACCTCACACTGAGGGAGTAAAAAGGTTAAAAAATAAATAATCTCGCCGTTAAGTTGTTGTCTTTGGGCCGTCCGATGTAGCGAAGAAGCGGGGCCCCACCGACGCGGTTTCCTCTTCTTTCGAAGATCTCGTTGCGTTGACCGCCAAGATTGGATGGAACGTACGTCGGTCGGGATAGATATGATGCACGGAAGCCTCACCGATGACGCACATGATTCCACTACCCAACGACAAGAAAACCTAAATCGCATTTTCCATGTGCGAATTCACGTCCCTCGTTAGATTTTACGCGCGCGCACACTTTCTAGTCAAATTAGTCTCCCAAAATGATATTGCTTTTCAATTGAAACTAGACGTCAACAAAAAAGGGGTGTTTCACAATTGGCGTCGTCACAAAGTCTATTTTGCACAATAGTTAAGGAAAATCCTTCCCCCAAGCCATGGATGGCAACGGTTGAGGGTGCGAGCCATGGCTGAGGCCATGGATGGCTTTGAAAGGTCATCCACGGCCTTATTGAGAGAATCGATGAAGAAGAAGAGAATTCAAAGAGAGGGAAGCATGAACAAGGTATAGAGAGAGAGAGAGGGGTGGTTGGTGATAGAAGTGGAGATTGCTTCGACAACACAAACAGTGGTCGGAGTCAATTGACACTTGGCAATGGACATGGTGGTTAGGTGGGGACTGCTGATGAAGGCACGCATGAAGTGATTCAAACTAGGGTTTTGCGAGTGTTCAGAAGGTCGAAATTTGTAAAAAATAGAGTAATTTAGTCGTTTTTAACGTGAGACTTTGTTCGAGTATGATATGTGATATGCAACCGATATAGAGGCGAAAATACGCATATAGTTTTGGCATTTTCTTTTATATCATAATGTTTGGTAACTACCTAATGGTTATAATTGCAAACTCGTGCAATTATGTGGCTTCCACACAGAGACAGGCTGACTTTGCGCTGTTAGCCAGCTCATCTTGCCCAATCAGCTCCTCTTTAGCCTGTAAAGCTGGCTCTACAGGGCCCCCCCAAAAAGAATAACAACACGGGCCCCCCATTTGAACTTAAGAGCAAAATTTAGGGGCCAGAAAACAATTTCCTCTGGTGCCCTAATTTTCCTAGTATTTATGCACTTGACCCACAAAATAATTTTTGGTCTCCTGCCCAGGCCCTCTGCCAATCTCTTTCTCTCTCTCTCTCTCTGCCGGCAAAACTAATATTTCCGTCCATATCAAGGTCATTTTCTCTTTTGTGGAAAATAACCCACCAAAGTTCTTTATCCAAAGGTGGAATATTCGCGAGCATCTTTCTCAATAATTCAAAATCAAATATAAATCTATCAATTTTATTATCTCAACATGATCAAACCAATCAAATTTTAATAAACATGATTTAATTGAGACAAAAACGCTCATCGTGACATTAATCCATGAAAGGTACAATACATGTTTAGCCAATTGTTCTTAAGTTATAAAAGCTTGTATGTTTTTTCACGGTTAGATGAATTTGAAATTGCTATGACCAGATTGAAGAAGAATGGTTATATTCTTTTCTTATGTTTTTTTTTTTAAAGCTTTTTTTGTCCTTACTGGCTTTGCTTGAATCCATTTATCAAAGTGATGCGGGTACTCCACGTAGCATATAACAGTTTCGGAAACGAATAAAAAAAAAAAAAATCAAGACGACTATCGGTCAACAGCTATTTATCTGCTGCCTTGACGGGTTGGAACTTGGGGAATGGATAATCTTTTTACTGCGTGTTAAATAAGCAAGAGATGTAATAGTGGCGTGACGAGTTAATAGACTTTCCAAGGCATCATTTAAGGAATCATCTTTCCATTTGAGGTTCATGCTTTCACGCAACGTTTCCCACTTTCATAGACACGATTCCAAGTCCCTTTTTACCTCCTTTTTCGCGCAATTATTGTGCAAGATGGGGTTACCATCGAATTAAATTAAAGGGTAGTAATAAAAATACTGTTGCATAAGTGGAAATTCATGATTGTGCCACACTGCGTTTGCAAATTCATGATTGTGCCACACATTGGGTAATTGTCGTTTTGTTGCAAATTGATGTAGACACTATATATAAATAAAATTTGATGTAGACATTACAGAAAAATTCATTAGATTCATGTGTACAAGGAAAACAAGGTAATAAGGACAACAGGTAATCGAAAAAAAAAAAATAAGGACAACAGGTATGCAATAAATAATTGCGTGAGAGAGCAGAAAAACAAAATGAAATAGGGTTGCAAAGAGTCATTGGGCAAAATTAATTTTCCTTTTCTTATCGGAAATTAATTATATGGGAGTTTAATAATGCATTATGTAAAAATGTTTAGGGCAAGTAAAAACATGATGATCAAATTATCTTCCATTAAAGTCACTGGTTACCTAAAATTATATGAGAGTTCTAAGCTCCTTAATTAATATAAGCGAAGAAGTTATATGTCACCTTTACCTTCGAGGGGATTAGGTCTACTCTTTTTAACCTCATAAATTTTACGTTTAATATTATTCTACTTCTTTTCCCTAGAGAAAATAAAAGCTAAAAAAAAGAAGATGAAAAAGACTAAGTAAAAAAGAGAACAAGATGGAACTTTTAAATAATCATGAAGGCCAATTGAATCTTTAGGAGTAATCGTTAATTTTACATGAAAAGAAAGAACAAAATGGACTTGCTAGATAAAATGAAATACAATAAGATGAAATTTTTTGATGACATGAATAGATCGGATATTCTATTTGATTAAACTTCACTTATACATGCCTCAATCTAAGTGCATCAGATAATGCTTTATCGTATGAAGAAAAAGAAATAATGCTCTATCGATGGATTTAAAGTTGTCTCATCTCGGATAAAAGATATAATGAATATCGACTTGACTTTTCAGCACGTTTGAACTGGTCTTGATCAATTGAAACGACCTAAAAGAAGACCAAAACCAAATAGAGGAAAAGAAAGAGGAGGATGTCACACTCACAAGTCACAAGGCGCACACCCAACACCAACACAAGGAGGGACAAAAGAGGGTGACGGCACCAGCAAAAATCGGCCACACTCCAACGAACAACCGTATTAACAGTTACGACAGCACGAGAGGCAAATACCCAAAAGTCGAAGGACTCAACAGCAAAAAAAAAAAAAAAAAATAACAGTAACCCACTCAACCACTCAAGAAGGACAACCTCCTTCCCAGTTTGCATACAAAACCCAACTCTCAAAAATCACTATTTTACCGATCGGAAAGATCCGAATCTTCCCCTCCGGACATTCCGAAACCAATGCCCATCCGACGCCTAAAAACTCCACTCCCCCGTAAAAAAAAGAAAAAATAAAAAACGTAAACTTTCGGGCAATCCGAAGTCCCAAGACCGAATCTTTATTACGTCCCACCTCGTTTCCCAACCTCCATTCTCCGTCAAACCTCCTCGGAAGCCAGTGCCGGTTGGTGGGTACCTTCGAATTGCTCGAATTTGCTCGGGGATCGGCTAAAGTTTCGAGCTTTGGGGCCGGTGGTTCGGTTGCCATGGTGATGTCCGTGGCGTCGTCTCCGAGGAAAGGGACGGCCAAGGAGAAGGCGTTCCAGCGGAAGGCGCGGGATTTCTTCAAGGGCGGGGACAAGGGCGTCGGCAACTCCCGGCGCAAGAGGTCGTCGCCCGAGTTCGAGGGCGACGACTTCGAGGAGGACGAGGATTGCATGGAGCTCGTGCAGATTGGCGCCGAGAGGACGAAGAACGTGTTGATTCTGATGAGCGACACCGGCGGCGGCCACCGGGCGTCGGCGGAGGCGATTCGCGACGCCTTCAAGTTGGAGTTCGGGGATGAGTACAGGGTATGTTTTGTGAGTTTGATTTGACTCTGTTTTCTTTTATTTTACATCTTCCTGGGTTGATCGTTTTGGTTTTGTTGGCGTTGGATCTTGAAATATGCATCTGGAGTGTTGAAATAGGTTCAATCTTGAAATTTCTGATGTCTTGCTGGGTTAATTAGTCTTGAAATATGCTTAATTTTTTGGTTGATCACTTTGGTTTTGTCGCCTAAGTGAATTTTGATCCGTTTTCATATTTGTGTTCTCATCACAAGTTGTTGAAGTCTTTCAGAAGATGTTAGCTTTCTCGGATCAATTTTCGTGACGGGTTCTTTCTTTTTTTAATGATTTCAGATATTTGTGAAGGATGTATGGAAAGAATATACAGGCTGGCCTTTGAACAACATGGAGAAATCATACAAGTTCTTGGTGAAGCATGTACAGCTGTGGAATGTTGCGTTTCACAGCACGTCTCCGCGATGGATTCACTCCATGTACCTCGCTGCAATTGCAGCTTACTACGCCAAGTATGTTTAATTTTTGGGTTTTTTTTTTTTTGGATCTTCCTTGTTTTTACCTTCTGTTCTGCTACTATCTTGCAAAAACAGAGGGTAGATAGATCTACTAGTGTTAGGGAGGTTCATAATGCTGAGATACTCTAGTTAGGTCAGCAATGCATAGTTTCTTTTACCGACCTTCATCAATCACAAAGCTGTCCTGATTCTTTCTCAACTTTCACGATGAGCAATTATTTCTATATTAACCAATCACTAAATGCTTGTGAACTTTGTCAGAGAAAAATTGAAAAAAAACAAGGCTGTTTATGTCACCTGAAATGATTCGTTTTTATGCTGGAAACTTGGTCGTAATAGATATGTAATAGGTCTAGAACATTTCCACATTAATAATGTTGCTTTCCTGTTTTGTGATGCATTCAAATTTTTGATTGAAGGGAGGTGGAGGCCGGTCTAATGGAGTACAAGCCAGACATCATTATTAGCGTTCATCCTCTGATGCAGCATATTCCTCTCTGGGTTCTCAAGTGGCAAAACCTTCAGAAGAAAGTCGTTTTTGTGACTGTAATCACGGATCTAAACACATGCCATCCTACATGGTTTGTCTATATAATTGCCTTGAAAGATGAATTGCTCATCTATAGGCTTCTGCTTAATCATCTGTTATGTAACTTTTTTATTTTTAAAAACATATTTCAGGTTTCATCCTGGAGTAAATAGATGCTACTGTCCTTCACAAGAGGTGGCCAAAAGGGCTTTGCTAGATGGCCTTACAGAGTCCCAAATACGCGTTTTTGGCCTCCCTATTCGGCCATCCTTTGCACGTGCAGTTCTTTCAAAGGTTGACTCTTGTTGATGATGAAGCGCATGCTTTCCTTTCTAACCCAATTGATTTTTATTTTATTTATTTATTTATTTATTTATTTATTTCACTCAGTTCTTTTCTTCGACCTGTAGGATGATCTTAGAAAGGAATTTGGAATGGATCCAAATTTGCCTGCAGTCCTATTAATGGGAGGGGGTGAAGGTATGGGCCCAGTTAAGAAAACTGCAAAGGCGTTAGGAGAGTCATTGTTCGATCAAGAACTTGGGAAGCCAATAGGGCAATTGATCATAGTATGTGGCCGTAACAAAGCACTCGCATCAACGTTAGAATCTGAGGAGTGGACAATCCCTGTTAAGGTAATTGCTTGTGCTTCTTGATCCAGTGCTTTTGAGTTAATAAGAGCATTGCTGTTGTATGAACATTGTGGAGCAATAAACTGATCTAACATTAATATTTAGGTAAGAGGATTTGAGACCCAGATGGAGAAATGGATGGGAGCTTGTGACTGCATAATAACAAAAGTAGGTCGATGTGTCCTCCTGCTCTGTCCATGTTCAATTTATAACGTGAACTTTTTAAGTAAATTGCTGGCTCTATAACTATAATTCCTTTTTCAGGCAGGACCTGGTACAATCTCAGAAGCATTGATCAGAGGCCTTCCAATTATCCTCAATGACTACATTCCCGGACAGGTTTGAGACTGATTGTGTATTCACTTTTAGTAGATAGAAATTGCAAAAAATTGATGCTGATTTGTCATTTTAACTGCAGGAAAAGGGCAATGTTCCCTATGTAGTGGATAACGGAGCCGGTGTCTTCACCCGGAGTCCCAAAGAAACGGCCAGAATCGTGGCTGAATGGTTCACCACCAAAACGGAAGAACTCAAGAAAATGTCAGAAAATTCGCTGAAACTGGCACAGCCTGAGGCCGTCTTCGACATTGTCAAGGACATACATGAGCTCGCAAGCCAACGTGGTCCGCTAGCCAGCATTCCTTATGAACTAACATCCTCATTTTCCAGCCTAATATAAGTACAGCATCCATGTTTTTCCAAGCAATTTAAGTTTACGTTTCTAGAATCCCCCCTGTACAGATGTAATAGATGTGTAGTTTCCATTCTTTTTGCCTGGGAGGCCATTCATGACATAAAGTGAGTAGAACAGAGAATCTACTCTAAAAGCTCTAGATCAGCTTGCAAGTTATTGGTGGTTTACTGAGGTCTTTCAGAAAGAGTCATTAATTAGGATAGGATTGTCAAAAGATGATGTCGAAACTCTTGTTGTGATCCTTTTTGCTTTGCTTATAATGAAATCTCTCTACTATCTGGATTGCCGAAGTTCCATTCACCTCTTGTGCTACAATTTCAATACTACATTTTTGCAGAGTGAACATGCCTTAAAGTTTCTTCCTGTAAGGAAGTCTTTTATGAGATACCTTTGAAGATAAAGGGGAGTTTCATTGGCTTCTAAGGTAACAATTTCATCAGGTTTTGCTCACATTGCTTCAAAGAAACATGGCAACAGATACGTAACTCGACCGGTGTTTTGAAGTTGGCATTCTAGGCTCTATGCTCAGTTCTGTTTTTGTGTTCGATATGTTTTTAATTTAGTGATTTTTATTTGAAGAAAAATCTCCCTCCTCTTTATTAAGCATGCTAGATGCAGGACAAGTCTATTTGCTTATTCAAATCTAAGCCAGGATGGAGAAGGACAATCCAACAGGAGTCCATTCCGCCGTCCTATGATGCAGTCTTTCTTTCCACAACGGAAATTGAGGAGGAAATATCCGGGGAGTGAGTTGACAGTTAGTTGTCCTGAGCCCGTCATGGGAATGGTAGTTTGTAGACCAATTACATCCTAAACCTGGAGGACAACGCGACACGTTAGGAAGAAGAAATTCATGATCATAAGGAATCAAAAAAGGTGTTAAATCACGTGGAGCAATGACAATTGCCTTCCCTACCACATTAATTTTTTCTTTTCTGCATTATTAATTCGTAAGTTTTTGGGCAAAAGTAGGCCAATGCACTAATCATGTCATATGCGTAGTCAAATTTAATATTGATCTAGCAGACATGCAAAACTTATGCGAACACTGAAAAGCTGTAAATTGTATAAGGTGTCTATCATTCGAGTTCCAACTTTGTGTATGACAGCTTGGTTTCACCTGATTAATTAAAAGATTGCACCTTTTGTTTTGTTTAATCTTAAAATGATTGTGCATGATTACAAACTTCATGGTCAAGCTAACCATAGTGGACTCAAATGAGTTGTGGGGACTTGGGAATCGGGCCCCTCAAATTTCTTGGAAATTTCACTAAGTCCCTAGTCTTTGAAGGAAGTTTCAATCAAGTTCACACCTTTAGAAAATACATGAGTGGTCCCACTTATCTTGGAGTTATATGGTGTCCCAGGAGATCATTTCGGATGACCTTTATACATAATGCTTCTGTACTGCAAGTACTATTTCTCTGTCCTTCATGGTGCTTATTGGATAAGTTTATCCGAATGTTTGATAATTTGACCTCTTGATCACGAAATTACAACCTAACAAGGAAATAGACCACGTACGGATCCTAACGAGGGGAAACAACCCATTGAAGAGGCATCGAACTAATTCCAACTCACTTGTGTCAGGTGAAAGAGCCGATATGACCCTCCCATCCAATGGTCAGATCGAATCCAATCGAAGTACACCAGGATTCACAAGTTATCGGCTTCTAATTGTGTTTCATCAGGGAAAAATGGTTGGTTTAGCGTACCGATCGAGAACAATGCCAAATGACATAGCTCTTCTAAATTCAACTCCAATCTGTGCTTGAAGAATTGCTGATATGCTTGTCAAAAAATGAAAAAAAAAAAAAAAAAAAAAAAAACGAACGAGAACTTTTATTCGTTATGGTTTAGTTTCAGAGAATGATTAAAAAAAGTTAAGGACTGAAAGTCATTATCTCTGGATGAGGTAAACGCAGAACAAACTCTGGTTTATGCTTACAATGGGTGGGATAAGAACCTGAAGCTAGATTTTGACGGCATCAATAGATCTCTTTCCTAACTGGTAATACTCAAAGTAAGTCTCGGGATAATTCCTTATTTTCTTGTACAATCTTGGCGTTTCCTCATTGATCAGCCCATCAGCAGGTCCAATCTCGTTCTCTTCCTCCGAAGTGCAGAACACCGCCAGAGAAATTCTGTCTCTCTCTGCATTTGTCACTGCTCTGTGCATTGGGCTCTTGAAAATTCCATTGCTCATTATCTGCATTACAACACAAACCAAATTCAACCCTCTGCAATCTCAAACTGTTGGGGCCTTTCTTCGCAAGAAGTTGAATTTGTGTAAAAGTACAGATATCCCTTGGAAGCATTCTTTGAATTTCAAAAAATGCTAGTACTGGACTGACCTCGACTTGATCTCCTACGTTAATGAGTAGTGCGTTTGGAATGGTGGGGACTCTGAACCACTGGCCATCACGCTGGAACTGGAGGCCTTCAACTTCTCTGTCCGGCAAAACCACAGTGATTGCTGATCCATCGGCATGTGGCTTGAGGCCAAGGACAAGATCAGGCCTCGGACATCTAGGATAATAATTGAACCTTGCAAACATCACCCCTCGTTCTCCAAACTGGTTCAGGAAGCAATTCTCCTCCAGATTCAGCGATAATGCCATGGCCTTGAACACATTGTTGATGACTGGCCGTAACATTACCGAGTACTCATGTATTACTTCCCTACAATGCTCTAACAAGGTCAATGTAGCATGTATTGCAGCAGATCAACTAAAGATAATAACATAAACATAAGTAATTTGTCTTCTTGTCTCTATCTCCTTTCATTTCTACTCATCATTGCTCAAACTAGTCCATTCCTAGCATATCAGATGAGCACTCTGCTCCTGCGCACATAAAATCCTTCTCACCAAGCAAAACTAACTCTCCCACCTGTACCATCTGATCTGCATAATTCAATTTGAAGCAGCTATATTGTCTAATTACCTGAAAGTTTCAGGTTTTTCAGGCCAAACTTCAAGCTTGCGCTTATCTTCGGGAGATATGATGATGTAGACACGGTCATTCCAGTCGATTACTTGTTGCTCCGAAAAAACCATGTCATTTCCATAGCCTTCAATGCCATCAGGCGCTCTGGCGCATTTCTCCTTCTCCTCTTTTGGAAGTGCGAAAAATTGTTTAGTTAGTTCATGCAATTGATCTAGAAATGAGCAGCTGATCCCATGATTTATCGCCTGAGACAGAAAAATCAAAGGAAGTCAAAATATGGATTGCTTCATTAAAAACAGTAATATCAACAGAGATTTTGGTAACTCCAGATTCTGCCGTGAAAAACTAATGAGTTTGCAAATGAAATGCAAATTTTAGCCACTTCTGTGATAGATGTGATCTTGAGCAAATCAAAGAATCTCCACATAAAACAGGCATTTTCCTATTTTAGATAGCTTCGCTTCTAACATTTGTTTACCTAGATACGGAATAACATCTATTGAACTGGAATTAAGTGGGCATAAAGTGGCAATTTTGTAAGCTAGGAGATAAAAAGAAACTGTTGTTTGATGCTAAGATCAGACATGAAAGCATCCCCAGCAAGCAAGAGCTGAACGGAGTTTAATCAATTCCTCTCCAGCTGATGATGATGATGAAGCTGTGAGAAGGCCAAGATCGATAGCTGGAACATCCGTCAGAGGAAGGGATTCATCAAAGCTTGCAGTTTTGTCATCTTTATAGGCATATCTCTCTGGAACTGTTCTGCCATCCGAGATAAGTTCCTGAACAGATTGTGAAGAAGGAAGAGGGGAGGAGGAGGCTGAGCCATGTCAACGACAGAGGATGCAAGACTAAAGATTTGCTTGTGATAGCTTGTTGGGATTCAGATACAGTTGTGGACTGGATTCAAGGGCAGAACAAGGCAAAAGATGAGGTTTCTTTCATTTCTTTGTGCATATCCAAGTAAACTTCTCTCAATTATTAAAAAAATAGAAGAACAGTCCAAGTTTTCTTTGTCTTAGACAAGTGTTGAGTAGTCGTCGAATGACATATTTTTTATTAGACCGATAAAATCATAGTGCGATGTGTCATACTGATGAAATTTTTCCTTACTAGGATCAATTTTGGACCAGCTATATTCGAACAGTTGTCTGAAATTTGTTTTGTCAACAAGGATTTTGTTAAAACCTCGGAGAAGTAGCTGACGTTTTAATTCATCTTTGCAATGAACTTGATTGCTCATTCCAACAGATGCCGATCTTGAAATCGGAGCTAAAGGTCCAAAGAAAGAGGGACACATGCATGGATACGAGTGCCAGAGCAATGGGTTAAATTACTCTGACCAAACAAAGCGGATAGAAACAAAAAGCTGGAAGTGTCCTCCTCCTTATAAATGGGATCTGGGAGTTTCTTGGAATATCCAATTTTCACTGCTCATATAGAGTTGGTATGGCAAAACGCTAATTAACGCTCAATCCAGTTCATAAGATGAAATGGTATCTACATTTTGATAGAAATTTGAAATAATTTCTTTGTTATTGATTTTGCTGTGCTCATCGACCCGGAGCGCCCACCTGTGTGTGCTTAAATAGTTACAAAGGGGGCATTAGCCGTACATGATGTACCTGATCCGCAGTTTCAGTGCATGACCAGCGCAAATGGAGAAACCAAAATCATTCCCTCTCGACCGGGGATAAAATGGTTACAAAGGTGGCAGTGGTACAACAACCTGAAGCTAGATTTTCAATGCCTCGATAGGTCTCTTCCCTAACTGGTAATACTCAGAGTAGAAGATTTTCTTGTACAATCTCGGTGTATCCTTGTTGATCAGCCCCTCAGCAGGTCCGATCTCATTCTCTTCCTCTGGACAGAAAAATACAGCAACCGAGATTCTATCACTCGTGGCGTTTGTCACCACCCTGTGAATAGGGCTCTTGAGAATCCCATTGCTCATTATTTGCGCCCCACATACCGCATTATCTTGCAATTTTGATCTTCCTTTAAGCCAAATTTAACAATTTAATCTCGTAACTATTATGTAAATTAAATTTACTTCCATACACCCTTTACAAGTTCGAAGAATGTACTACTTTTAAACTGACCTCCATTATATCTCCAATGTTAATGAGAACTGCATCAGGAATGGTGGAGACCCTGATCCACTGATCACCTTTGAAGAACTGCAGGCCTAGCACTTCTTCATCGGGCAGGACAATGGTCATCGTCGATCCATCAGCATGCGGTTTGAGACCATAGACCAGATCAGGTCTGGGACATCTAGGATAATAATTGAATCTTGCGTACATCTTTCCCTGCTCTCCAACCTGGTCTAGGAAGCAGTTTTCCTCTAAATTCAATGACAAAGAAATGGCCTTGAGCACGACACCTATGATCGCTCGTAACTTTACTGAGTACTCCTGTACTCTTTCCCTGTGCAGTGCTTCAACAAGGTCAGCGGACTATTATTTACTATTTTGGTTTGACAAATGCAATCAGTTATAGGTGGCGGTAACATCAACTTAGCTTTCTCGTGATTACTTATTTGATCAGTGTCCTACTAACGATCACATGGTGCTCATAAAATAGGCACGCCAACATTCTAAATTGCAAAATATGAAACTGAAGTTTTCTTATGCTTATATTCTTAATCAATGAGCAAAAGGCAACATAATTGTGAACTCCTTAATTTCTAGATCTGACTGATCATTGCTGCCAGCTGGTAAGTTGGTAACACAATAATTTCAGTGACAAAATCAAGTATTTCCTTCCAGCACACAGTAGAACTCAGTTAGATAACCTAAAGAAACTCACTTCCCTGCTGTGTCAGTATCCTCTGGTTATCGGGTAAATAGAACCAATCGTCTAGTCTAATTACCTGAAGCTTTTGGATTTTCGAGGCCAGACATCCAGTTTTCTCTGATCTTTGGGGGATATGATAAGGAGTAACCGCTCATTCCAATTTAATACCTGTTACTCTGATAGGACCATGTGAATTTCATACCCTTCCATGTCATCTGCAGGGCTAGCATATTTCTGCTTCTCCTCCATTGGAAGGGCAAAGAATTGCCCCATGAGCTCATGCACTTTACTTAGAAAAGAGCCGCTCATTCCATGATTTATTGTCTGTAACCCAAAATGAGATCTGGAAATTGCAAAAAGTGAACCTACTCTGGCTTCACTTTGCACAAGTAGGACCAAACTTGCATAAGCATTAGTTCCCAGTACAACTGCAAAAATGCTCCTTCGCTATAATTGATTAGCTTAGAAGCTTTTACTAGGTTTGATGTCACAGATATTTTAGTCTATTATTAAGGGAGGAACCCTATAGATTACAAGTGATCATGATCAGTAACATCTTTCGAATTATAGGCACTTTTTCCCCATCTCATTCAATTCTACGTGGTAGCATAACTTTAGGAGAAATTGCAAGATCAAATAGTGGTAGATTCAATTTTGAAAGATAGGTTACAGTTTATCAATAGGCAAGACCTGGAAACATCCCCACGAAGCGAGAGCCAAACGGAGTTTAAACAATTCCCCTGCAGCTGATGGTGAAGACGCAAGAAGGCCAAGGTCAATGACAGGAACCTCCATAACATGAATAGCTTCACCAGAAGTTGCAACCTTGCCATCTGTATAAACATATCTTTCTTTTACTGCTTCTCCATCCGACACCGATTCCTGAACAGTCTTTGCTGGAGGAGGAGGCTGAGCCATGTCAGCAACAGAAGATGTAGAACTGAAAGACCAATTTATGAGCCTGTCAAGGTTCTGTTACCGTCTGGACCAGATTCGAGGACACGTGATGGAAGTAAGAGTTTGGTTTTCTGTGTGCGTTGAAGTTCAAGGTCTCTGGGGTGATCTCTACATCACATAGTTCTTACTTCTTAGTTTTTTTTAACACAATTCTATCTTATCAGATCTGTATCCGATACCTTGCGAGTCAAAAGAAGCATCTCAACGTAAGCAACGATGGCATCGTCTATGTTTACGTACCTTTAATCCCATTAAATTAAGCGCCTCGTCTCAAATGATGCTGACTCGTGAACGCATGATGCCTAAACAATCCAAGGAGAAACAGGCATGCAGGTCAGTGCCCAAGAAAGAGATGCAGACAAACTGTAAGCTACAAATCTCTAATTTTGATTTTCTTTATTATTATTTTTTGGGCAGTTTTAAACTTACTTCACTAGATCAGCAACATGTTTATATGTGGTGTTTCGACTAGGCTAAATCCAAGAATTTCTTGGAATACCCGATCAACCACTGGTGACCAAGCTAGCTTTGCTCAGCAAACCACCAACCAAGTAGGGCCTTACGCTAATTCTGGAGATGAGTTCTAAGATGGACCCTAATATTTGGAGGGAGTTTTGAATTTTCTTGTAATATTTCCATTGTGCTAGTGCAGGAAAATTCCACAAGTTCTAAACCTTGTGTAGGGAATGCATTTGAGTTGTAAACATTTTAATTAGTTCAATTAAATCCTAAACCTTTATGAATAAATGAATTTGAGAGATAAACCTTTCAATTGATTCTATTAAGTCTTCGACCTTTACTGAAAAAAGCATAAGTCTTAAAATTATGTTGCAAAACACAATTTAAGGAAACAATATAAGCACTTTTAAGTGATACTTCGTCAATTTCAGATGTAGTTCATCGAGAGAAGTTGATTAAACATTTTGAAGAAGGCCTAGGACTTGATTGAACCAGTTAAAAAGTTTATGAATCAAATGGCATTATGAACATAATATTTAGACTTCTTTAAATCATGTCTTCATGTACTAACTCACAAGGTTAGAAAGGAATTGAATCAGTGACACAAAGATTCTTTCGCCCTGTC
This sequence comes from Eucalyptus cladocalyx, assembly GCA_017140615.1. NCBI lineage: Eukaryota > Viridiplantae > Streptophyta > Magnoliopsida > Myrtales > Myrtaceae > Eucalyptus > Eucalyptus cladocalyx. The sequence continues at coordinate 61,414,804 of CM029523.1, read as the reverse complement.
AAGCTTCTGATGCTTTGGATCGGCGGCCCATTTTGCTCGCTCCTCGTGGTGGAACCTTAAGACAATGAACTGTAGAAATATGAATTTGGCAATTCTTTAATTTTTTTCGGCCAATGTGAATTTGGCATTTCGAAAAAGTACATCTTAGTGATGAGGAACAAGAAATGAATGCCCAAAAAAGGAAACGAGGTCTACTATAAACTGATACGAATTATCGTATTCAAAGGGCTGATGGTGATTTTTACAGAGGATTAACCACAACAAATTGCTTACACAATGCACATGATCTATCTTTTTATTTATATCTCTAATCTAAAGGTAAAATATCAAGAAGGCCTTTGCATTTGGAAACTAAATTAAATAACTTCTGATGGCCGGGGCATGTCATGTTTCCTTAGTTTAGTCTTTAGCCCATAGAAAGCTGCCAGTTCATTCAAATTAGAATCTCCAAAGTATAAGACAGCATCGTCTGTATACTAGGGAAGTACATTCTATACGTTGCAAATCGAAGATTAATCAGCGTGTCATATATTTGTTTACCTGGAAAAAACTATTCATCCTATTATAAACAAATTGCAAAATTACCCAAAAAAAGTTTTAAATCTATTACAATTGTGCTAATTTAGTCCTAAACTAATTATAAAATCCAATCAATGAACACATAAACATGCCTCTCTAGCATTCGAATAGCCTATGCTCATGCATATCTTCTACCTTGTACTGTGGAATAACATATATCCACTCCTTCCTCCAATGGGGCAGTCGATTCTAGGTTTTTTATCTATCTAAAAATAGAAATAACAAGACTAAAAACAATCTGTCATGTTAATGACACCAAAGGAAAGCAGATGGACTCTAGAGGTACTATGAATTGAGGAAAGGAATCAAACTTCATCAATTGTTTTATAAATCGTTACACCAAGAAAGGTGGTCCAACCATTCCTTCGAGGAAGCAAGTAATTGGGAATCCATTTTTTGGATCTGCCCAAAGGGCCCGGCACACTTGTCGACGTAAGTCGCTGGCACGACATTCTTCTTGCCTCTTTTACAAGCGCATGAATTTGGTCTTTGATATGCTTATGTAGGCATCGGATTGAGATAAGATAACATAGAAAGAGCTAGAGCCCACCTATTCTAAAGCACAAGTAAGGGCTTTTGTTCCACTATATTCTCACAATGAAGCAATCCTTCAACGGAAGGGGGTTGGCAGGGATGGAGTTGACCAACAATATTGCTAAAGCTTAGGGATTATTCCTATAGGAAAAGTGAATGAACATACTCGTGAAGGAAATGATCTTTACATGGACATAAAAGAATATGGAGTAACTGATGAAGAAAATATGACAAAAGCTAAACTGGCTCTAATCTAATCTAGTTATAAAAAAAAAAAAAAACCCCCTGAAGCTCTGGCATGAAGTCCATGTATTTTTATCAAGTAACCAATTTGTAAACACCAAAGTAGAAAGTAGACAGATCCCACTTCTCCATGAGTTTATCTCGAATCTTATCAAATTTGTATCCGATCTTCCTTTGTCAGTCAAAAGATGCATAGAAACAAAAGCGACGATGACGATGTCTGTCCATGTACCTCCCGATCCTACTAAACTTAGTGCCTTGTGTCAATGCTGATTCGTGAATGCCATATCCCCAGAAAGGTCCATGAAACGGATGATGACAAAACCGTAAGCCACCAATCTCTAATTTTCATTACCTTTTTTGTCCTTTTGGAGGTTTCCCTTTCATCACTAGATTAGCTACATCTTACCCCTTTTTGTCCCGATTAGGCTGGATCCAGGAATTTCTTGGAATACCCTTCATGTACTCATCGGTCTGCTTTTTTAGTTTATTGAAAGGCATGCTACCCATGTCAAGGAAAAAGGGGTCAAAACGACTTATATTATGACTTTAGTGATTAAACCATAGAAAGCTGCCAATTCATTCAAATTAGCAACTCAGAATTATTCTGACACATCATATGCATATTAGGAAAGTATATTCTACGCGTGGCAAGTCGAAAGGTTAAATACGTGTCATATACTTGTTTATTTTTACTTCAAAAAAGAAAAAAAAGAAGAAGAAAACTATTCATCCTATTATAAACAAATCTTAAATGTTCAGGGTACCTTAATGAGAGAACAATCTTACCATAACCCAATTGAGTTTGTATTTCATTCACTTACTTGATCAAAATTCAAATTGTGACGTGACAAGGCTGACACGTGTTTCGCCAAAACTTAAAATATCAACTACCTTCCATGAATATATATATCAAAGCTGGTAGAAGCTGTTCAGAGTAAAACACCAAGTTGAATTATCAAAACAACTAAGGGCAACATAAAAATTCGAAGCAGTTAACTGGCTATGCATGCTGATATGGGGTTTGGAAGCTTTACTTTCCTAAGTAACCGAATCTAAAGCACAATGATCAAGCTCAACTTCAGCTAACAAACGTAAAATTTTAGTCAAAAGTTCACAGTTACAGAAGGTCTAAGGAGAATCATGTTAGTATGATCCTCCAAGGACCCTCCTTTTGGTGCTGCATGGATAGTCTTTCTACTTAGGAGAAAAGAAACAGATCAGCAAGCTGAGGGAAGATATTAAGATTTTCCTTGCAATAATTATAGAAAACCCAAATGTGATTACAGATGTAAAATGGAACATTGCAAGTGGCGCAATATCTAGTGAGAGTGAGAGAGAATATAAGGTTCTTAATGAAGGAGTCTTGGAAACGCACATGATAAAAATTTTAAGCATAGAAGACAGGACATCCTTACATCCTTTGTTTTACAAGACAAAGAACATGGGCTCTGGACATCATAGTTTGACTGTGTCAAGTGCTATTTTCCCACTCTGGAAGCACTCAAAGTTGATGGCTGCATAATTCTTGAGCTTCCTGTACATTTGTGGCCTTTCTTCACTTATTAACCCTTCATCTGGCTCGATGTCAATTTCAGTATCCGGCAAATAAAACACAGCCACCGATATCCTTCCATGCTGTGCATTCGCTGTTACCCTATGCAGTGGACTCTTGAAGATCCCATTACTCATTATCTGAGATGCATCATTAAAGCCTAGATTATAATCAATTCACCATCCGTATAGAAGTTACTGAAAACAGATGCAGACATTACAGTGTACTAGCTTTGCTATCGAAAGATGAATTTTCAATTGGCGAGGGATAGAGTAAAATTTTTTATTACCACATTATTGTAAAGATTGCACTGATTAATGATGGGTGCTCAAAGTCTACCCTAATGTGAATGGCAATTTCTCCAATGGCAGAGTAGAGAACTCAAATCTAATGACAAAGTGGTCGTCCAGTATAAAAGTAACAAATATGTGTCCTCTTGCCCTTTGAAAGCTCCGATTCGAAAAATTATTTTTTTGGCCGAAGGTGGCTACCTCTCAGTACATGATTAGCCAAGTAGACGTTCTTTATTCTCATTATTGAAATTCACTGATTTGCTCAGATCGGTTTAATTAGTGATGCTTCACTGTAGCAAAAGATAAACTGCAGTTAATGATTGGTGAAGTTGATCACTAGAATGACAAGACGTTGCCTTGTTGGATTACCTCGTACCTGTGTTTTCAGATCTATATCAGCTCAGATTTTATTTCTTAAATTTACCTGCATCTGATCACCCACGTTGACAACAAATGCACCCAGAACCATCGGGACTCTGAACCATTGGCCCTCTTTGAGAACTTGAAGGCCTTCCACTTCTTCATCTTGCAAAAGTACCGTGATCCCTGAACCATCTGAGTGAGCCTTTGCACCAAGTACTAAATCAGGTCTCGAGCAGGGAGGGTAATGGTTGAATCTCGCTGCCATGATTGCTTGGTCTCCATACTTTTGGAGAAGCAATTCTCGTCCAAATCTAGGGACCTGGCCATGGCCTTCTGGAGAAGATGTATTACTGATTTCACTTCTGTGAAATATACATCAAGAACTTCTCTGATAAGAAAGGCAAGGTAGTCAGTCAAAAAATGCATCAAGAACTCCATAGTTTTCTGCATATAATATGTGGTACTTCATACTCGTACTTTCTACCAAATAGTTCCGCTCTCTGCACGCAGGTACATGTTTTGGCATGAGATGAGAAATCTGAATAACAAATAACGATATAACAACAGATACCAAGGAAAGCACCTGAATTCTTCTGGAGTTACAGGCCAAAGTTCGAGCTTCCTCGAATCCAGTGGTAGTAGGTTGAGGAATAAACGTTTAGACCAGTCAAGAATTTGCTCTTGGGAAAGTATAGGATCACTCCCATATCCTTGGAGATCGGCAGGATCTCGAGCATACTTTTGCTTCTCTTCCACTGGAAGTGCAAAGAACTCCTTTGCGATTTGACGGACCTTTTCCAAGAGCGAGGTCGGAATGCCATGTCCTATTACCTAAGAGAACAGAATTCTGAATTTAAAAAATAAATATATATTCTTACCTTCTCTAAGAATAAGAAAATGACTTTATTAGCATAATAGTTTTGGGCTACTATAGGAGCAATAGCATGTTGTGACCCCCAAATTCTTAAAGGAATGGATTCCACAAAATTTATAATTATTTATTATTCATTTTTTAATGGTCCAAGACAAACTTTTATTTTACAGTAAATTAAAGACTGAAAACAAATAATTTTTCATAAAAAAAATTGTGTTCCTACAAGAACAACTAAAGTATTTGAGAAAAATGCACAGGAAATCCTAAATCTTATATATGGAATGCAATCAAGTCGTAATCATTTTATCGTTCATTAAGTTCTAAATTTTTGTTATTTTTTTTTCGATGGAGCATATCTAAAATTGCCTACATATCACTTAAAAAGTGCTTATAGAGATTCCTTAAACAACACTTTTCAATGTATTTTAGGACTTGATTGCATCTTAGGATAAAATGGTAATCACCTAATTGAAGCAATTAAATGGTTTAGGATTTGGTCGTACTTTTTTATGAAGGTATGAGACTTGATTGAACCAATTGAAGGATTTAGAACTCAAAGCATTCTGTAAATAAAGATCAGGACTTGTGATGCATTTTTCTCAAAAATTTTTGGACATGAAAGTATTTTTCTTCTTGTGTTAAGGTGGTGAAAGGCCCTCAAACCTGGAAGCAACCCCATTCACTAAGAGCAGACTTCAGTTTCTCTAGTTCATCCTCTTGTTCTTTCCCAGAACACGTTGAGAAGACAGAGGAAAGTAGGCTTAGATCAACGATTGGTATTTGAGCTATCGGAAAAGATTCGACCGGACCAACGCTGCCTCGTTTGACGAAATATGCAGGAGGTGGTTCCTCGGCAGCAGTGGACAACTTCTGGAAATTTTGGGACAAGGATGGCAAACTTGAGAGCTTTTCGACCCTATCCATGGTGCAAATGGAAAGAGCATGAAGGCTAGGAGGCGAGGTGATACAGAACACATGGTTGGTACTTATAATTGGGAATGGATTCGAGATGGATTGATTCTCTTCGATACCTTGGAGAGTATAATTGAACACTTTGCTGCTTGTCTTTCTTTATTTCAAACAAATATGTCAATCAATACATGATGCAAAAGCATTGTTATATGCTCTCCTTGGAGAGTATAATTGGACACTTCTGCTTGTCTTTCTTTATTTCAAACAAATATGTCAATCAATACATGATGCAAAAGCATTGTTATATGCTCTCCTCGGAGAGTATAGTATAATCTGCTTGTCTTTCTTTATTTCAAACATGTCAATCAATCATGATGCAAAAGCGTTGTTATATGTCTCGGAGGGTATAATTGGACACTTCTGCTTGTTTCTTTATTTCTAGCAAATATGTCAATCAATACATGATGCAAAAGCATTGTTATATGCTCTCTCTCTCTCTCTCTCTCTCTTGTCTTTCTTTATTTCTCATTGTTATATACCTCTCTCGTCGTTATATACCATAAACGATAAAAAAAAAATGTTTGGTTTAGATCCATTTGTCTTATCATATTAGCTAGTGAGACTAGCTAGACAACTTAGGCTCCGTTAGTTTCACAAAAAATAGAATAATTTGAAAATTGTTATCGTTTTTCTAAAGGAAAAAATCATCAAAAACCCCAAATTTTGGCCGAAGTGACAAATTTACCCTAAAGTTTTTTTTTATGACATAAAAAACTCTGAACTTTGCCAACCGTAATACATTTACCCCAAATTTTTTTTCGTGATACAAAAAATCCTGAACTTTTATCTATGTGATACATTTATCATAAACTGTAGGGCATTTTGGTCTTTTAATTTTAATTTTTTTTTCTTTTTTTCTTTCTTTTTCTTTTTTTTCATTAGCCTTCTTGGCTCGCTGGGCTAGCTTCGCCCTCCGTCGGCCGGCCAGGGCAAAATTGGGCGAGGGGAGAGAAGGGCACCCTCGTCGAGTCCGACAAGGGGGCTTCCTTGGCCCTCGTTAACGTCGGGTGAGGGTCGTCCTCGCCCAATGTAGGCGAAGGGCAAGCAAGGCGAGGGCTTAAGCGAGGGCAACCCTCGCCTGACACTAGCGAGGGTAGCCCTCGCTGGACACTGGCTTCACTCCGCTGGCTCCGCCATGGCCGGCGGAGGGAAGAGAGAAGAAGAAGAAGAAAAAAAAAAGAAAAAGGAAAAAAAAGACGAGAATGCCCTTGGTGGGATAAATGTGTCATAGTTTACAAAGTTTGGGGTTTTTCATGTAAAAAAAAAATTGGGGTTTTTCATGTAAAAAAAAAAAGGTTTGGGTAAATTTGTCACTTTGAGCAAAGTTTGGGATTTTTAGTAGCCTTTACCCTTTTTCTAAAAATGATTTTTTATAAAAATGAATAAATGAAATAGATTTTCGTTGTGAACAAAAATATTTAGATGTAAATTGTTATCAATAATGAAAATATTTTTTATTGACTAATTATTTCGAGTGATACAAATGAAGCACTTTTTAGAAAAATATTTTCAAATCATTCATTTTTCATGAAACAACGAGAACCTTAAATTTAAAGTTTGCCTTGGCTTCTCCTTAATTTAATTTACAAGTGATTATTTTAAAATGTTTTATTTCCTTTCTCCAATTTTTCTACATATATTGAAAATTATTTTAGTGAAAAATGAAATCACTAATCATAGGGAAGTTACTATTAAAAGAAGGATTACTCCCACAAACAAAGTGTATTTTATGCTCTTATCGAATAAAACAAAGTGTGGATTTATTCTAATTTCTTACTGAATAAAAACTAGGGAAAAATAGAAATATAAAACTTTTGAGCCAATTTCACCAGTTTAGTCTGATCTGAAAAGATTTCTATTCGAAATAGATTTGAAGAAGAAAGCTAAAATTTTTCCTCCAAATAAAATTAGGAACTTTTAGTTTGGGAAATTAGGAACCGGATTGCCATGGTAACCACCAAAAACTGGTCAGTTCAATTTGGTTCTCAAATTGGACCAGGATCGATGCACACCGTATCCACAACCACATTAACATGGTATTAAATTATGGCAGCAAAAAGAGAAAAGTTTAGGCATACCAAAAAATATTAATTACACTTATAAATGAGTTTTTCAGTGGAAAATGAGTTTCACAATCAGGTCAAGCAAATTTCTATACCTTTTTTTTTTCTTTTGTAAACTTTTGGAAATGATAGAAAATTCTCATTTAAGAATTTTTCAAATTCCTAGCTATATAAAAAGTTATTTTTAAATGGTTAAATATTGTCACTTAAGAATTTATCATATGCCTGGCTATTAAAATGTAATTTTAACATTTATTTTGAGATATGCTCAATCAAGAGATATATTAACTTTCATTTATTAGTTTATGAACTTTTTGTGATGTTTAAGAAATTGCCACTGGAGAACTTCTCTTAACCTTGAATTCAATGGCTTTATATATGGTCCGTCCAACATGGAATTAGGTACATATGCAGAATAATGACATCTATTCGTCTCTCTTCCAATTAACGATCTCATTACGAATAGGGTTCCAATTTAAAAAAAAAAATACATGGATCAGCTTTTCTTTAAATGATAAGTTCCTTCCAGCATAGTACTCCAGCAAAATGGGAATGGCTGTATGCATATATGGTCCACCATACATGCAAGATAACGATTTTTCTAATCCTCTGTCCTCCATTATGGATCTCATTAAGAATAGGGTTCTTATTAAAAAGATATAACCGCGTGTCAGATTCTTTTCAAAAATTAAGTTTTTTCAGGCACAATATTCGACCATGGTTGGAGGACCAATTGGCATTGATATCTGTTCGTCTTACAAAGGATAATGTCTAATTAACAATTACATAGCCAGCCAATAAATTGTCGCTTCTCTTATCTGCTCTTTCTAATAAAAGACATTGGACAATACAAAGGTAGTGACAACCTAGGTTTTCCTTGTTCCATAAAAGAAACGGTAGGTGAATGCATTAATGTATTGCTTAGGTTGAGACAAAACGACATGAATGTGGAGTACCCATTGAGCCTTGATGTTTCGTGCGTGCTTGTTGTGGATTTCACGTACTCAGTTTCCAACAAAGTTAAATCATCAGATTAAACCTAGAAAAGAACTTGTGAAAAGACCAGGTACAGTATCGTGTGACATAAAAAGATTTCAGCTCAGTTGTGCATTCAATGCTAATCATCGATAAAAATGATGAGTCTTAGCTACTTGTTAAAGGTACGTATTGAAAGTATACAGACGCCCATAACTATAGTCTATAATCTGCCTCATTCTCGAAATTTGTAAGGATTGTGTTGACCCTTTCCCGGTCAAAACAATCCCTCTTTGAACCCGTGTCTTTCCAGATGGTTTCATCTTACCACGAGAGATCAGCAATGTTCTGGCCAGAAATCCCGCGTTCACGTTCTGTCAAGCCAGTTTTTTAGTCTGGCCAGAACTTTGTGGAGGATCCAAGCAGCTTTTATACTGTTTATGTTCTGCTTGTCGCGAGGAACTTGGAATGGTGAAAGAATTCTTTCTGCCACTGGAAATCAGAAATATTTTTGAAAGACTATGTCTATATATCGATGAAATAAGTACTAAAAATAACTAATGCGCACACAGATGAAATAAGTACTAAAAATAACTAATGCGCACACATCATTATTTTAACGTTGGTTGTAAAACTACTTATCTCTTCTTTCTTTTTTTTACAACCAACTTATCTCTTCTTTCTTTTTTTTACAACCAACTTATCTCTTCTTTCTTTTTTTTACAACCAACTTATCTCTTCTTTCTTTTTTTGGTAAGGTAGGTATTATAATGATTTTAACCAACAAATGTACAAGAAGGACAAGGCACCAAAAGCTTACACTCATAGAGACCGACATGTCAGTACGAGTGAAGGGTGCCCAAAAAAGGAGAAAAAACCTCCTCAAAGCTTACAGCAAAGAAAGCGGCAGCAAGGCAAACCGCAGAGACAAGGAAAGAGACAACAGCCCAAAGGGCCAGCAACAAGCCACAACAAGTGACAAGCAAAACGACTACCAAAGACCAAGATCAAAAGACCACAGCAATCGAAGGAGATTCAGCAACCGAAGAAACCTCCCGGGAACGAGCAGAAAATAACCTCCTACTCTCAGAGAATAAAGAACAGCAAAGTCACTCAAAGATTGAAGGGTGTAATCCCCAGCTTTTTTGTAACCTTCTGTTTCTAGGAGTGTCTGGAACATGACGGAAGGTTAGTGCTTTATCCTTAATGGCTTTATGAAGATAATTCTTCAATGCTGGAAAATAAAGAGATTGGTTGTGGAAGATAATGTTATTCCTTTCTTTCCAGATGATATAACAAACGGCCCCAAAGGAAAAACGAGCCAAGGATTGGTAAAAGCCTTCATCAGCAAAATGATTCATGGCCCACTCAAGATTTTCCAACCACGGTTTGTTTTCCAAGCAAGGTTGCATTTAGCCGCCCAATAACGAGCAAGACTTCCAGTAATTTGGCAAGCAAAAAAAAAGTGGTTAATGGAATCCGGTCGGAGAGAGCAAAAGGCACATACCGCATGCTGGATTTTGCCATACGCTAATAAAGAGACTTGGGTAGGCAGGTGGTTCCGAGTAATAAGCCACATAAGAGTTTGATAATGAGGGGGCAAGGATGAGCTCCAAATAAAAGAAGACTAAGGCACCACCCGACCCTTTGGACGGATCAAATTTCAGGCCAACGCAGTAGAGAACTTGCCCGAGGGACATACTTATCTCTTGTTGATCACTGAATACTGCAAAATCATGAATGGTGAAAATGTTCTACGAAAGAGTGAACCCTAAATATTTCAGGCCAATGCTCATGCATTATGCCTATTACGTTGCTGTTGCACCATGAAGGTTTAGATACCATTAGTAGTAACTTGAACCCGATTCCACCTGTAGTCTCTGTTATAAGTATTCAAGTGGCAACCTGTGGGAATAGATATCTCAATCCCATGTGCAGTTGGGTTGTATGCAGCAAATTTTTAACAAGCATTACTTTTCCTTTTGTGGGAATAGATATCTCAATTAAAGATTTGCTTGTTCTAGTATATCAGCAATACAGTTTCAGTGTGGCTTTTGCACGATATTTGGGGTTAGACACTGCCTTCTCGTCCTTGCATGTGGTCTTGGTTGTCTGAGAAATCATCAGACAATTAAAAAGGCCTTGGCCTTTGGAAGTTGTACCAATTGTCTGGTAGCTGGAAATATACAATATTCTATCTTCTTAGGCCATTAGGAAGCACCAAGGTGATTTGAGTCAGCACCTATGTGAACAGTTGGGAGCGAATCATTTTGTCTGTATCATCGCTTCATTATCTACCACTAGATGGCATGCAATTTGAAAGATCCTTAGGAGATGAAAAGATAACTTTCAGATTACACTCAAAAGCAAAGTCTTCTGCTTCTCTTTCGGCAAAAAATGCGTAAGTCTTCTGCATCTCACGGCAGTCAACTGGCTATGCATGCCAGTTATGGAAGCTCTTATGATATCGACCAAAAAAAAAAAAAAAAAAAAAACTGGCTATGCATGCTGATATCTGGTAATTTGCAGCATCAGATCGTAAAATTTCTCTTAGGAGAATCATGATAGTATGATACTTCAAGTGGCCGCCTTTGGTGCTGTATGGAAAAAGACTTTCTACTTCAGAGAAAAGAAGCAGATCGACAAACTTGGGGAAGATCTAAGATTTTCCTTGCTTTAAACTTTTTCAAGTATAGAAGACAGGACATCCTTTGATGGACAAGACAGAAAATGACTGGACATCATAGTCTCATTTTGTCAAACGTTGTTTTCCCACTCTGGAAGCACTCAAAGTTGATGGCTGCATTATTCTTGAGCTTCCTGTACATTTGTGGCCTTTCTTCACTTATGAACCCTTCATCTGGCTCGATCTGAGTTTCAATATCTGGCAAATAAAACACTGCCAACGATATCCTTTAATTCCGTCCATTCGCCATTACCCAATGCAGTAAACTCTTGAAGATCCCATTACTCATTATCTCAGATGCATCATTAGGCCTAGATTATAGTCAACTCACCATTCATATAAGATACCGACAAGAAATGCAAACATGTCAAGTGTACTGGCTCTGCCGTTGAAAGATGAAGTTTCCATTAGCGATTAAATTCTTATCATCAGGTTATTGTAAAGATTGTAGTGATTAATGATGGATGGCTCACAGTCTAATGCCAATGGGAATTTTGCCAATGGCAGAGTGGAGAACTCAAATCTAATGACAAAGTGGTCTTCCAATATAAAAGTGACAAACAGGCCCAACATACGTCCTTCCGCTCTTCGAAATCATCACATAGAAAATTTTAAATAAGTGCGCTGGGCCTGCTTATCAATACAGAATTAGCCAAGTTGACATTCTTTATTCTCATCACAGCAGTTCACTGATTTGCCCTATTCAGTTTCACAGGTGATGCTTTATTGTAGCAAAGAGTAAAACTTTTTTAATCAAATTGCCTTGTCCTAAACTATTGTTGCTAATTGTTCAAGATGATTACAAGAATTGCAAGTCTTCACCTTGTTAAATCACCTCCTACCTCAGATATAAATTAGCTCAAACTTTATTTTTCGTAATTTACCTGCATCTGATCGCCTACATTGACAACAAATGCATCAGGAACTATGTGAACTCTGAACCATCAATCGTCTTTGAGAACTTGCAGGCCTTCCACTTCTTCATCTTGCAAAAGAACTTTGATTCCTGAACCATCTGAGTGAGCTTTTGCACCAAGTACAAAATCAGGTCTCAAGCATGGAGGGTAATAAAAAAAATCTCGCTGCCATGAATGCTCGGTCTCCTACTTTTTTAAGAAGCAATTCTCTTCCAAATCTAAGGACCTTGCCATGGCCTTCCAGAGAAGATCTATTACTGATTTCACTTCTTTTAAATATTCAGCAAGAACCTCTCTGCAAGATAAAAAAGGGCAAGCTAATCAGTCAAACTAGACATCAAGAACTCTGTAGGCTGCAAATAATATGTAAAACCTCACGTTCATGTACTTTCTTCCAAATAGTTACCCTCTGTCCAAAGAACAGACGAAAATAAAACAACAGATACTGAGGAAAGCACCTGGATTCTGCTGGCGCTTCTGGCCAAATCTTGAGCTTCCTCGCATCTAGTGGAAGTAGGTTGAGGACTAAACGTTTAGATCAGTCAAGAACTTGCTCATTGGAAAGTATAGGGTCGGTCCCATATCCCTCGAGATCAGCAGGATCTTGGGCATACATTTGCTTCTCTTCCGCTGGAAGTGCGAAGAACTCCTTTGTGATCACGCGGACCTTGTCGAAGAAGCAGGTTGGAATGCCATGTCCTATTGCCTAAGAGAACAAAATTTCAACTTTTTCTAATATTCTTACCTTCCTTGAGAAACAGGAAAATTGTACAACCACAAAAACAACTAAAATATTTTGGGAAAATGGCACAGGTAATCCTAAGTCTTGAGTAATAGAATGCAATCAGTAAGTCCTAAAACTTTTTCAGAATATGACTTGATTGCACTTCTTCGTAAAGGTATATAACCTGAATGAACCGATTGAAAAAATGAAGACTCAATTGCATTCCGCACATTGGACTTGTGGTGCATTTTTCTCAAAATATTTTGATCATGAAAGTATTTTCTTCTTGTGTTAAGGTGGTGAAAGGCCCTCCTACCAGGAAGCAACCCCATTCACTAGAGCAGACTTCAGTTTTCTAGTTCATCCTCTTGTTCTTTCCCAGAAAACGTTGAGGACGCCGAGCAAAGTAGACTCGGGTCAATGATTGGTTTTTGAGCTATCGGAAAAGAATTGGCCGGACCAACGCTGCCTAATTTGACGAAATATGCAGTAAGCGGTTCCTCGGCAGCAGTGGACCACTTTTGGACATTTTGGGACAACGATGACAAACTTGAGAGTTTTTCGACTCTAACCATGTTGCAAATGGAATGAGCATGCAGGTTGGGAGGCAAGGTGATACAGAACACATGGTTGGTACTTATAATTCGGAAATGGATTGATTCTCTTCGAGACCTGGTTAATCCTTTGGAAGGAAGACAACTCTGAAGAGATCTGGGAGAGTAAATCGGACACTTCTGCTTTTTCTTGTTCTATTTCAAATAAATATGTCAATCAATGTATTATGCAAAAGCATTGTCATATGCTCTCTCTCTCTCTCCCTCCCTCTCCCTCCTTGTTGTTATACAACATACACGTTTAAATTTCTTTCCTTAATTGAATTTATCAGTAAATATAGAATATTCTCAATTTCGATATATCTGTCTTGTCACACTAGCTGGTGAGACTGGCCAGACAACTTAAATTTAGAGTTTGCCTTCACTTCTCCTTGATTAAATTTAGAATCTTGAACTCATCAAACTAGTACCGACATGTCAATCAAAAGAAACTAACTCATTCACAAAATGCATGGTTTGCTAGTGAGATGTCATCAACCATAAGGTGCTATAATCGATTCTTGAAACTTTTGTATATTCGATGACAAAGAATTTATGACGTCATCAAGGTGAGAGTCACTTTATCGGACAGGTTTTCAAGCTAATTACTCTTTCATGGAGACGGTGACATTAGTTCCTGACTCCTGTGGACTTTACAGAAGACTTGAAATAATCAGCCCAAAAGCAATATAGGCCGAATACAACAAATCTGGGAGCTAGAATCACGTTAATGATGCGTTTGTTTTGTGGAAAATGAATAATTAAGATAATATTTTTTTTAAAATGATCATTTGTATTATTTGAGATAATTAATCAATAAAAAATATTTTTATTATTGAAAAAGAATTTATGTTAAAGGTGGACTTACAAACAAGTCACTCACCTTATAGTGGAGATGTCAGTATTTTCACTTTTAAGGTGGACTTGCAATAATCCTATGAATTACAACCATGTGGCTTTTTAACATAGAATTTGAAAACTTTTAACTATCAATGTATCATGGAACTTATTGTAATAAATTTGGATTTTAAAGGAAGCCAATCACCACAAAAATTCGCTACATATATTACAAGAGATTTGCTAGGATTAGAAATATTCTGAATACCGTTCCAGTGTGGCTCTTGCATGATGTTAATGGTTAGCCACTGCCTTCTTATCCTTGCAAGTGATCTTGCTTGCCTGCTAGATCATCAGACATTAGAAAAGGCCTTCGCCTTTGGGAAGTTGTAGAAGCAATCGTTTGATAGCTGGTGACATGCAGATGTTCTATCTGCTTAGGCCATTGGAAAGCTGCCAAGTTTATTTGAATCAGCATCTGTTCGAAGAGGTCGGAGTGAATCGTCTTGTCTGTATCAATCGCTTCGCCGTTTGCCAGTAGAGGGCATGTAGCATGTAAGATCTTTAAGAGATCAAGAAGCCGGTTTCGAAAGAGTAGCCTCATTAGCAAAGTGTTCTGGATCTCTTTTGGCAAGGAATGCGTCAAGTATTTCAATGGAGATACTCCAATGATGGGAAACGATCCTACAAGATCTATCAAGCCAAATGGTGTCTATTCCATTACTACTCCCATGAGGAAAAGTATTGGTAGGCTCGAAACTTGAAAACGATAAACGCATCAAGCAGAGAGATTAATCTCCGCGAGTTACTCGAAAGAGGTGCTTCTGGAATTGATTGTCGAATGCATGGCGGCGATGTCCTCTCAGGTTTTGCCGGAAAACTCTGATTTGCGAAGAAGATGTACCTTCTACAGAACGAAAGAACATCTGTCCCGTTGCTCTTCAAGCAAAACGAGTCCTTACGGTTGAATTTAGTGAAAAACCAGAAAGCCCAAAAACGAAGGAAGACAAAAATGGGCAAAGAGAAAAATAAAAAAAATAAAACAGAGAGAGAGAGAGAGAGAGAGGGGCCACGCGAGATATAGAAACTCTTTGACTTTCACAATTTCATAATATTTTTTATATATGGAATATTAACTAATCATTACAATAACTTATCCATTTTACTAGTAGGTTTTTCATGTAAAGAAATCATAATGGTTTATTTTGGAGCTCTTGTAAACAGTAAGGAAAATGATATAAATAGTTACAATTCTTAAATTTTTAATTTGTTCAATATAATCATTGAACTTTTAGAATATAATCAAATTAAAAAATATTTAATATTATCTCTGAATTTGAAATAATGTAAAAACAACCTAATTTAGAGGTTTAGTTGAATTGTATTGAATTAATACTCATGAACTACATTAAATAAATTAAAATATAACGAATTATATTAAATATTATATCAAAATATCGTTTGTGTGTATATATGATGTCTAAGAAAATTAAAAAAAGAAAAGAAATAATCGAATATTCTGAACCTCCCAAGTTTAATTTAGAGCCACAATCTTGATCTTCCGTGGCCACCTCAAACTCCCCGCAAAGTCCCAGGCCCAGGCAAAATGCCACGCCCCCTGCTCCTCTCTCTCCTCCATCATCTTCCCTGACCATTTCCAAGCACAGACGTAAACGAACGAAGAAAAGTCCGATCCTTTCCGTTGTTTTCTCCTTCCGGACTTCAGTTCGGACTTGCCCATTTTCTTGAAGTCAAGTTAAAAACCATCCTTCCATGGCGAGGTGCTCGCTCAGAGCCGATAACCTCTGCTTCGGCCCGCGCTGCCCGAGCGCCACTACCCGAAGCTCGGTCTTGCCCAGTTCGTTCGGAGCCCCGCGGCCGAGCCGCTTGGCTTCGAAGAGCGGTGCCAAATTCAGGGTCTTTTCCAGCATCAAGGAGAGGCAGGGCGTGAAAGAGAGCGAGAGGCCCAAGGGGGTCGTCCCCGGAGGCGCAGGAGGACTTCGGGTGGATGGGTTGGAGAAGGCTGAGGTAGTTTCCGGCTTCGAGGGCGCGTTGGGAGAGGAGAGGGAGGGAGGAGGGGAAGTGGGTTTTGATTGGAGGTGGCCTCCGTGGAAGAATTTGCCGCAAAGATATAAGCTCATTGGCACTACTTCTCTGGCTTTCGTCATTTGTAACATGGATAAGGTCAGTGTTTAATCGTTGGTTCTTACTTGGTGGTGATATTGATGTTTCCTTTTGAGAAAAAGATTGACTCTTTTTTGGTTGTATGCTGTGTGGCAGGTGAATTTGAGTATTGCTATAATTCCAATGTCGCACCAGTTCGGGTGGAATTCTTCGGTTGCCGGGTTGGTGCAGTCGTCGTTCTTCTGGGGGTACGCATTGAGTCAGTTGCCAGGAGGTTGGCTTGCGAAGATATTCGGTGGACGGTTAGTTCTTGAGGCCTTGCTTGAATCGCATTGATTTTGATCAAGTTGTGTTAATTTCATCGGCGAATCATTGGGCGTGTTTTCATCTGGGAAACAGAGGAAAAGAACAGATAACTTACAAATGAATGCTAACTTCCTAAAGATTTATGCTATTTGAAATTAATCCAGTCTGGGGGTAGCATTGCAATTCAATTGTCATTAAAGTTGGCTGAGGCACTTGATTGCGCTTTCTCTGCTACCATCAAGAAATAGACCTGACTAAATCTTCTTTTGGAGGAGAAGGATGGATCGCAATGGTGCCATACGTGTCAACTAAAGTTAGTTCTGCTAGCTCTGCATGCTAATACCTAGATCAATTTTACCTTCTACCTAGTGCATTTTGAGTGGACAACTGTTCAATTTTATTTCACAAGCTCTACCATTGATTGACAACTAATGAAACTAAGTGCAGACTTGAGCTTATGTCTAACTGAGACAAACTTTCAA
Organism: Eucalyptus cladocalyx; assembly: GCA_017140615.1. Lineage (NCBI taxonomy): Eukaryota > Viridiplantae > Streptophyta > Magnoliopsida > Myrtales > Myrtaceae > Eucalyptus > Eucalyptus cladocalyx. Next base: position 61,397,684 of record CM029523.1, on the reverse strand, counting down.
CTTCTTTTCCTTATAACTGCGGCCTTCCCACTTTTTTGTTTTTGAGGCTCTTCAGCTGACTTGCCTACTGGTTTCAACTTTGTTCTCATATTTTGAAACATGTTTCCTCAAACCCTATCAGCAATAATAACTAACTTCATTGTTTTTTCTATGCACGTGACAGTGAAGCTTTGATAGAGGCTATATTGTAGATCCACAATGAGTGGGATGAGGGAATTCTATTCTTGTTTGTACCAACTACACAATGATGCAACATCCTTACTTGCTAATTGTGTTTAACTTTTTTCTTTAATTGTGCAGTGAAGTTCTTAAGTTTGGGGTATTGGTTTGGTCATTGTCAACAGCACTTGTTCCTGTTCTTGCAGGGTTCATGCCTGGATTAGTCTTATCTAGAATTTTGGTATGTAAGTCATAATGATCTTACTTTCTGTTTTAGCTTCTGAGGTATTGGCTTTAGCAAGTTTAGTTTCTGTAAGACAACTTGCATTTTAATTGTTGTGCTTAATAAAATTCTTTGAAAAGTAGTTCTGCTCTCATAGGCAGCATCTTCATTTGATTTCATATGCAATGATTATTGTTATGTTTTCAGTTTATATTTTTGTTTGTTGTTATGTTTTCAGTTTCAACAATGACCATCTTCCACTTTTCATCTGTAGGTTGGAATTGGCGAAGGTGTTTCCCCATCTGCGGCAACTGATCTTATTGCTAGGCATGTATTACCCTGTTTTTTTAGTTACATGAAGTCCATTGATCCTTAAGACGTGAAAATGGACAGAAATAAATGAAAATAAATATCTTCTCACCTATCACTCAACACTGCTCAATAGAGACACCTACATGTAAACCAGGACCCACTTGTCCATTAATCTGATGGGATTATAGTGAAAAATAAAAAAGAAGACTAAAATTGAAGAGACACGCTTTTAAGAGATTAGATCCATGGACCTTATTTGGTCAGACCTATCTAGAAATATTGGCAAATTCACTTAGTGGGAAGTGATCATACATTTTTTGCATTTCAGATCTTTTTACTGAAGCTTTTTTCCAGCTGGCTGATCCATTCAGATTCATTGCTCTGTTTGTAAGAATTGATTCATGGCTCTTAATCATTGGCTTTATGTGGCCCAAAGAAAAAAAAAATAGTGGCCGTATGTCCAGTCTTTCTTTGAGTGATTCAAATATATTCATCAGGTAGAAGGCAGGGTTTGCTGATTAGGTGTTTTGATGCAGCAGTTGTTGAGTGTCCTTGTATTTTGATCTAGTTAAAATATCATTTGATAAGGGAGTTACATTTCCCTTGATGAATGCTCTTCTTCTTCTTTAACGTCTATATATTCTAAATACCTGTGCAGGTCAATACCATTGGAAGAGCGCTCTCGAGCAGTAGCATTTGTTTTCGGTGGTCTAAGTGTAGGCAGTGTTACAGGGTATGTAATTGGAGGATGATGCTTGGCTGTGTTTCTTATCTTTGCAATGATGTGATTGCTAAGCTAAGTCAGTTCCCACATCAAACTCATAACCTTAAGGAAGTATGAGTGCCAAGATATATATATAATTTTTTTTTCCAGCTCTTTTAAGTCATTGAGATCAAGGATTAATGGTTCATCAGTCGATGTGAAGTCATGGTGGTGTTTCATTATCCACCAAACTGAAGGACTAATTGGTCCAACTAACTAATCACCTGTAACCTCATGGCAGCCTGTCATTGTTTTCCCAAATTTTCTTTGACTTCTGTCAATGCCCAAAGTTTTTGACCTTCATATATCTACGGCTGTCTAATCATCTCTTGGACCTAAGAGATTGAGAAAAGCAAGAGACATTCTTGCAATGCTTATACATATGATTGACCTGAAAGCCCTAATTTATTGAAAGATTAGGGCTTGGCATCCTACTTTGTTTTTTTCCTTCAATTATTTCAAGTTCAAGCTGGTTCATTTACTCTCTTAAGTTACATTTAATGATTTTTGTTGTTCTTGTAGACTACCTCTTTGAGCAATAGGATTGCTTGAACCAATAAATTGTCATTTGTGGAGCTAAAGTCTGTCAATAGCACTTGTATCTTCAAGTAGTACAATAAATTGAGTTGTAAATGAAGTTCTAAAATAAAGCTGCCAATTCATATTCATACCATATTTGTGTTCAAGATCAATGTTGCAGTCTGCATGTAAGTGTGACAAGCAGTCTAGGTTATATCATTTCGCATGGATTATGACAATCCGATCATTGTGGTAAGTTTTGTTTATGCTATATGAGAAACTTTAATTATTGAAACTTATGCTTGAACAATTTTGCAGGCTTCTTTTGGCTCCTCCATTGATCCAAAACTTTGGTTGGGAATCTGTTTTCTACATTTTTGGTCTTTTGGGTATAGGCTGGTAAGTAACTCTTGGAGTTACTTGAACTCTTTTGCTTTCTGCTTTGAGAAATTTGCTTTGCCCTTTCTTCCCCAATATTAGCAGGTTTGAATGCTGACAGAACACTTTTATGTTATGTCCTTTCTTCTTGAAGATCTGACAGAGTTGTGCCTTTTTAATTTTGGTTATATGGATTTTGAAGGTTTGCAGGTTTTCAGCTAATAAAAGAAGAGAGTGAAGGTTCAACTGCTTCCAGATCAATATCACGTGAGTTCAGTTTGTTTTCATGTTGCTAGACTACTATATGAAGCAAACTTTTTGTAGGTTCTAAAAGTACCGAAAAGGTTAAAATGTGCTTTGTGCATTGTTGGTAACTACTTTAATTTGTCTGGTCATCTAAAATACACAATGATGGAATGAAAGGCTTGGCACAATGTATCCTAATCCCTTTGCTTCACCTCTTTTCTCCCCTTTATCTTTTGATCACACCTTGCCTATGCTTATTCCTTTTCTTCTTTCTGTTTATAAATGATCAGCAACTCAAAAAATTATTTAGATAGCAGCTGACAAAACAAGACTGCAAATTGTGTAAGATGAACACAAGTCACATCAATGTGATTTGCAATGCCTCTTCACTTAGGCAAATTGGGCAAGGCACTTTCCAAGACCTTATGCTTTTAGCCTTTCCTTCATCCAGCAGCTGGATTTACAATGCCATAATCTCATAGGCACCTTATGATACAGCCTATTCTTCTTCCTAGTGCAACGATAGGTTTTTGTTAGTCATAATCTTTTCGAAGAATTTCCTCATTTTGCTTGACTTCACAGTTATGAATTTTTTGCTATTATTAGCTCATTGAGGATGATGAGTTAAGATTCTTCATTTTTTGGACTGTCTTGCTGAGAGAAATTTTCATTCTTCAATTTAAAACGGGGAATACAAAATCCATGTGTCATGGTTGCTATTCTTCTGACCATTACAATTAAATGATTCGTAGTTTTGACTCAGTGTATTGGCTGCTGAATTTGGAGCTTTATATCTGATTTAGTATGTGAGCATTTTTCTTCTATTTGATAGGGTCAGAGGATATCTCTACAAATAATTCAATTACATCTTCTCTAGGTGATTTGGCTGGGAATTTGAAGGTAATCTTTTCTAGAAACTCAGCTGCATGACACTTGTTTCACTTTACTGTGAAAGATCCATCTGCTTTTGTGCGGTCTGTAGATATTAAACAGATGAGCAACTTGAAGAGCCGCTCTAAAGGCCACATCAAATAGAAAAATTTGCATCTAGCAAATGCAGAGGAAAACCAAACCAATAAAACCATCCTAAATGCATATGGCATCATCATCTGCTCACGATAACATTGATAATGTGAAAAATGTCCTCATTTTTATTTTGATATTCTAATAATGAGCATCAAAGTCAATTTTACTCTTTCATGTCATATTACTTTCATTAGATTTTACTCTCTCATGTCATACTACTTCCATTATCTAATGATCAACCGTATTGTCTTTTCTATCTTTTTATCTGACGGAGCTCTCTTCTTATGATTGTTCTCTTAATAGGATGTGCCCTGGAAGTCATTTTTTGAGAATCAAGCGGTTCAGGCAATGATATATGTTCATTTTTGTGGAAGTTGGGGACACTATACCTGCCTCTCTTGGCTTCCTACGTATTTTAGGTATAGCATTGTCAATCTTGTATTACTGATGATTGTGCAGGCTTCAAGTTAGGGTAGCATGTACTGACATTGCTCCACTCAGCCTGAATCTGCGAATGACCTCCAAATGATTTGAAGAGTCTGTAGAAGTATGCAATGTGTTTACTGGGTATTATTATGTAGAATTGGAGACTATCTTCTTAATAGCAGTCATGTAACTTAGTGATTAGCCTTGGAAGTCAAAATTGTTGGATGCAAATCAAAAGGGAAGATTGCCTTTCCAATTGCAAAGCTTCAAGGTTAATGTGATCTTCTTAATAGCAACCTTGTAACTTAGTGATTAGCCTTAGAAGCCAAAATTGTTGGATGCAAATCAAAAGGCAAGATTACCTTTCCAATTGTGAAGCTTCAAGGTTAACAAGATCTAATTTGGAATAAATTTAGTTGCTTCCTGAAAATTTCTCAGGGTCTGAGAAAGACATCCATGTAGACATCCATCTCTTGCATTGAGTTTTGTTATTTGTTTATCACCTCCAAAATGATGAGTATATGCATTCTTACTATATTGTATTCTGGCTACATGGGTCAAACTAAATATATATTTACTTTGCAGCGAGGAGCTGGATCTAAATTTGACAGAAGCTGCATGGGTAAGTCAGAATAGTCATGTCTCAATACCATTGACTAAGTCTTTCAAGGGAAATTATCAACTGACTATTTCGTTTTGATGATTTCATATACATCCTTAACAATTTTTCTTCGGTTGATGTTACTTCCTATTGTGAAATTGCATTATCACCCACTCATAGAGTCCAAAAAATTTAGGTCTCAATTCTTCCTCCACTGGCTTCCGTTTTCGTGACTGGTGTTGCATCACAATTTGCGGACAATTTAATTGCCAATGGAGTGGAAATAACTAAGGTATTTGTTATTCTACTGTGCCGAGCCTTATATCATGTTTTCATGAAATGAAATAATTGGAAATGGTACTACTTAGCAAAATGCACACCAGTTTTCTTGGACGGACATGCTACAGATATAATCTTTGATGTTGATTACTTTGGGTGGTCAGGTGCGAAAGATTTGCCAAACAATTGCCTTTTTATCTCCAGCAGTTTGTATGACCCTTTCATCAATAGATCTAGGATTGGCACCCTGGGAAGTTGTAGGAATTCTCACCGGAGGATTAGCACTCTCAAGCTTTGCCTTGTCAGGTACCAAATTCTGCACAGTACATTAGCTATAGTGAATCATTATTTGCCATCAATATGAAAGGGAATCATTATTTCATTCTCTCTGTTGTTTTCAGAATTATGATAAGTTGATTGTTTGTCAGGTCTTTATTGTACACATCAAGATATGTCGCCGGAATATGCAAGTATACTGTTGGTAAGCTCCTATGTAATGCTTTTCATAAGAACTTTGTGTCCAGAGCTCCTATTAAGCGTGGGCATAAATTATTATTAGAGAACAAGCTGTATTTCAGTTAGTGCAGGTTCCATTTGAAATACATTTTGGGAGCTAACAAAACTCAGTTAACTTCTTATTGGATGCATAACTTTTCCTTTTCCGCTTCTAAGCGCCTGAACCTGCTATCTCATTTAAATCCATTGCTTAAATCAAATGACTTGGTATTCAACAGATATACTCCTACTATATCGAAATGGGTTTAAAAAGGTCCACTTATACTGTACTGTATTGCCTGACGAATGGTCTGCAAATATTTTTCAGGGTATAACAAATACTGTTGGGGCCGTACCGGGCATCATAGGGGTCGCCCTCACTGGTTACCTCCTTGATTCAACTCACTCATGGAGCGTAAGTTCACTATCATTCACCGCAAGTATTGCAGTTTGACATCTCTTTTTTCTTAGTGTATCCTTTCTAATTAGGGATTGCATTATGCAGTTGTCATTATTTGCTCCATCAATCTTCTTTTACTTGACCGGCACTGTTGTCTGGTTGGCTTTTGCAAGCAGTAAGCCGCAGAACTTTTCCAAGAGAGATTGACATTGTATTCGGTAAGTTAATCCTGCCAACACTTCTAGATCGAAAGAAGGCCTGTCCGTCGAGTCGATTTTCCTCTTCTACAGATTCATTCATGACTCGTGCATTGTGTTTTCCTACAGAGAAAAGGTGTTCATTACTTCATTGCGATTAGCCTCGGTTGGTTAACGAGATAATGAGCAAGATCACAGTTTTCCTATCCCCCATTCGTTTTGTTGTTGGAGATGGTAGGAAATATGAAATTAGTCTAGCGATACATGATACAGCATTGCCTTCCTCGGCAGCGTCCTGACGACGTTAATTCCAGCAGCCGTGCGATCCTTCGATGGGAGTGTCGACATATGTAGCGGTGCTGCGTATTTCGACTTTAGACCTTGTGTATATTCGAAATGATGTGGCCTGTATGTGTTAGGAGTATGCTACTGAAAATTAAGGCACTCTCCTCCACATCAATGTCTTGGGAAAGTTGCATTTGTATTTACCTCAATTCTTTGTGTGTCAATATCTGTGTAACACATTTTTTTTTTGTTGTTGTCAAGCATGTGGGACAATACTTCGACATGTACCTTTGATCGCACCCTTGTATGCCCATCAAGAACAACCTAAACTGCTGGATCCTCACATGAACCCTGGTGCAAGAGGGGTCGACCGCGTACTTGGTCGTACCGGGTGGTGGGTTCGACCCCAGACTAGGTGGTGCCGGAGGGGTCCGACCACATTTTCACTCGCGCTAGTGGACATAAAAAAATGAACAGTTTCGCGATGAACTATAGTTTCAAAATATTGGAACCAAAAACCTTGCCGGTAGAGAATTGTCGGTTCCTAAATCAACTGGTTTTGGTCAGCCCGCACCAAATTTTTATAAAATATGGTAATTGCACAATTTCACTACAAAAACATTTGTAGATCAATTGGTTACTACAATGTATGGTAATTGCAACAGAGTCTAATTTTCTACTAGCGCAGTCCTGCTTTCTTGTTTGTTACGGTACTCTTTTAACAGAATTCGATTGCAATAAAATTAATAATAATAGCCTATTATCACTTTTTCTAGCACTGATGATTTCTCGATTTTTGTTAATGATTGGAACGGTTCTCAATTTCTCTAACAGAGTACATTGGAGATGTGTATAATTTGCTTTAGGACATGCCTAATGTTAATTTATCTTTCTCTATAAAGAGCTCGCTTGTCGAGTTTGCTCAGCTTCAATCGATTAATCTTACCTGAGGTAGGATTATTTTCCGTTCATCTAATATTTCTCAAAATGCACAAAAGTGACCGAGTGCACGAGGACTAGTTTTGGCAAAATTATCAAAAAAAAATCTTAAATTTATTTTAATTATACCAATTAATCCGTCCGCAACAATGTTGACGTGTTATGAATATGGAATTCTGTTAATGAATGAGTTTTTAAATAAAATATACGTTTATAACGACAATTTTAATAATATTTTAATTTTTTTCTTTCCTCTCCTTGCCAACTATTGACGAGGTTGGATTTCAATGTTACTAGGTATAAAAACCTTTTAAATTTGATTTTTTTAGTGGTGCAAATGATAACCATTTTGGTCATAAATATTTGCAGCCATTTCTGATTTCACGAAAAAGAACAGTGCACGTGGACTAGTTTTGGCAAAATTATCATATTTGACGTATAAAAAAAAAATCTTAAATTTATTTTAATTATACCAATTAATCCGTTGGCAACAATGTTGACGTGTTATGAATATGGACGGTCAATACTAACGTAGACAATTTTAATAATATTTTAATTTTTTTTTCTTTCCTCTCCTTGCCAACTATTGACAAGGTTGGATTTCAATGTTGCTAGAGTATCGAAAAAAATTCAAGTCATTGTTTAAATTTGATTTTTTTATGACATACAACACAGCGTAAAAAACCAGGCTTTTTTGGTTTTAATTTGAATTCCTCTTTTTTTTCAAAATATTTATTATTTATTTATTTTTGTTAATGAATGAGTTTTTAAATAAAAATATACGTTTGATACGATATTGAATTTCTATTCTTGGAATAGAAATTCTACAAAATTTGTCCCTCCCGAGTGATGGTAGACAATGGTGGTGATTGGCGTCTTGTGACGGATGGGTCACTTTTCAATTGGAAATTAAAACACAACATTTTCCTGGATTTATATTGAAGTAACGAGGATAAACGATAAGAAGAGTTTTTATTTCTCATTTCTATTTAAAAAAAAATTACTTTTGATTTTTATTCAAAACCAATTTCTAGAGTAAAAATCTATTCGGAATTAAAAATAATAATTTTATTAAATGAATTTATGTTCTAGAAATAAGTTTGGAATAAAACAATAATTCTGAAATAGAAATAAGATAATTATCCTATGTGTCATAAATCATCCGAGGAGAATGGGGAAAATGTTTTTCGAGGGATAAAAGAGGTTCTGAATATTTCATTGACTTGAATCTTTTGCTTTTTAAAGATAGACAGGGTCCCTTAACGTCATGGTGGGGCCGGCCGAAACAGTGGCCACGTGTCGGCCGGGTCCCACGTTTGTCCTCTCTCTCTTCATTCAAACTTCTCTGCCTCGTCTCTCCTCTCACTTTTCATCGATCGCTGCGTCGTCTTCTCCATCCATCAAGCAGCACGAAGCCCTCTCTCTCCTATTCTCTCTCTCTCTAAAATCTCTCCCTCTCCTCTAGCTCCCAAGAGCCCTCGCCTGTCGCCGTCGCCTCCAGGGGCCCCGTCGGCGGCTACGCTCCTCCAAGGGCCCCCGCCGGTCGCGGCTGCTGGGTCCCGAGCTAAGATCCGCCTCCGCCCCCACCCCCCCTCCGCCGGAGTATGTTCTTTTTTGCTATTACTTCGAGCCTCTGCCGGAGAATTATTACTGGCTGGGTTCAAAAGGAACGAGTTCGGGTTTCCTGCCTAACCGAGGCCAAGTTTGATTTGATTTTATTTTTTCACGCTCGCTGACTTTCGTGAACCCGAGATTATTATTATTATTTTGTTTTCTGGGTTTTTAGATGTTGAGTTGTCTATGGTTGTTAATGTCGTTTGGTTTGCAATGCAGAGTAAGATGGACTCGTAATCAGTCGCTGGAGTATCGTGGAGGTTGAGCAATTCCATTAGGTGCTCACGCTTTCCTGTGTTGTGTTTTCTTTTGCCATGATGATTCCCGAACTGGGTTTGCTTCATTTGATGTTCTTTTATTTTCTCGAATGATATCGTTGGGAATCCCATGTTGTGTCGTTTGGTGCTTCTTGTAGAATGTTGGGTGTTCGGGATGTCGAACCTCTCTGGCACCGACTGATTACTTAGAGTGCGTTGCGAAGCTTTAGTTTAATCTTGTGGAATTGGAAAATGTCTATAGTGGATTAAAGAGCATTCTATTGGCTGTGATTATGGTTACGGCAGAGAATTAGTTTATCTCAGATTAAACGGGTGGACTGCAAGATGATGTTATTTCTGGATATGAATTTTTCTGTTGAGTTTAGTTGGGGTAATAATGCAGGGGAAGATTTGATGATTTTAGGGGGAGGTTTTCTGATCTGTCCAAATCATAGGCTACTCGAATGTCCGTGGTGGTGGCATGTATTTATGGTTCCAGAGTTATTGGGTTCTCAGTTTGGAAAGTTTCATCTGAAGCTGCTAGCTAAAACTGTAATTCATACAAGGCATGGTTCAAAGAAATGGATTTAATGCGTCCCATGATGTTTTCTTGGTGAAAAACTAAGACTCCTGGAAAGGAAGAATGTCCTTACGATAACAAGTCGACATCCACTTTGATCGAGGTGGGGTTGTAGGATCTGATTTGTTGGTTCACAAGCCTACAGACAAATGCAGTCTGTGTCCAATCTGTTGTCTTTAACTCCCGATTTGGTGATTAGTCGAAATGGAGATTGCATCTTTCGTCGCACTAATCTTCCTGATGATGGTAGTTAAGAAAATGACAAAGCGAAGCTATGTGCAGTGCTCAAGTGGGGAGCTAAAGTCTCCCAAAACTATTTTTTTGCTCTTTTTGGCTTTTTGTTTGCTGCACCGTTGCTTGGTTGACAGCCTTATTCCTCGTACTTCGGCTTCACCTATAATATTCATGCATTACATAATGTGTAGGGTTAGAAAAGGATCCACACTGTATTTTACATATGCTAACATATATAAAATGAACCTCTCCAACCTGATACAAGTGACAGTAAGGGAGCTGCCTTGTTTGTTCTTTTTGGCTGGGCTTGAATATTCGGTGGGCAATCCTTTTTTAATTGAAAATCTGCTTACTTGTACTTTTATTTTCATTTTGACAATTTGATTCCAAGAAAAAAAACAGTGTTATTGTGCAGGTGTGATCTGTTCTAACGAGAGTACCTGGAGTCGATTGACCTTTCAAAGTAAAATGTGTTTGCCGCCAAGCGACGTGCCTTGCTTTGTCACGAAGGTTCCGCCCAGAATACTTGAAGATGACACGAGAAACATTAGGAATTTGTACGAGCAATTGAGAGATGAACTGGAGAACATTGAGGAGATATTGGAGGGATTGAGGCGCGATGTGCGCCGGTTAAAAGTCCTACTTCTAATTCTTTGTGTATTGTTGGTTATTTTATTAGGGACTCGTTAGGGAAGAGATAGATGTCTCAAACTTGTAATTTTGCCGGCTGTAATCAAACGTCATGCTGTGTAAGAACAGACCAAGTCAAATGTTGAATGGAGCTTCTTACCTAAGTACACATCCTTTTGGAATTTGGAGTAGTACTGAATTGTTCTCTTCAATTATGGTATAAGAGTACCAAAATAATTGAGGATTTACGTTCTACCGCACCAAGATGTGCAAATTGGACCTGTAATCCCACGCTATAACAACGAAAGGACTGTTCAAATGAAATCAATCGCCTAGACAGCATTTCTATTCCAACAACTTACCCGAACGTTCGAGGTCCAATATCATTCGACTACATCAGCAATCAAAAGGATAACGAATACCTTATTGCCTGTGAACTATCTTCAATCGGACTCAATCAGTCCGAACTTGAGATCCTCAACCAAGCGAACACGTGGCCTATAGCAAAGCAATGACCGTGCTGCAATCCTTTGCCTCCTGACGATGTATGGTGCGACCCTACATTGTTAATGCCTTCTGAATCATTCAATTCATTAATCTTGGGATACTAAAAAGAGTTTGATGGCCCTTGTACAAAGGAATAAATAATATATTCAGAAAACATGTCATCCATTTGCTTTAAGCAAAGCAATGACTGTGCTGCTATCTTCTGCCTCCTGACAATGTATGGTGCGACCCTACATTGTTAATGCCTTTTGAATCATTCAATTCATTAATCTTGGGATGCTGAAAAGAGTTTGATGGCCCTTGTACAAAGGAATAAATAATTTATTCAGAAAAACATGTCATCTATTTATTGAGAAAGCAAGTATCTTTCATCGATTTAGCCATTGGATAGCCTTGAAATGGCTATGGGCAACTTCATCCTAATGCCTCCCCCTTCTCATGTAGCATACCTATATACCACCAAAAGCAGCAGACAGAACGCACCGAGACACGATATGGCTATTGCAATTTCCGCCATGCAGGCAGCACACCGCAGAAGCCCATGTTACCACAGAGAGAGAGAGAGAGGGTGTACTATGATCCTTGCAAAACAAAGTAAGATGTCATTAATAGCTTATTACCGTGACGATGGAGTCGAGCTTCACAGCAGATTCAAGTTGCTCATCCGACCAAAGAACAGATGCGAGAGTAGCAGCGTTCACCGAGCTGGTGGTTTCCAGCAAATATATGATCGAGCCTATCCTGCGAGAACAGCAACAAAGGCAATTGTCTGTCGGCTTCTGCCAGAACCATTGTAATTGCACAAAACAATACCGGAAGTCCTGAACAAATCTCGATCGTAAAGAAATTTAAGCAGAACTTAATCCTGAAAATGATAAATAAATCGAGATAAATACAGAAAAGAGTGTCATCAGAGGCTGGGTTCATGTGCATCAGATAATTCCTAATTGGGGCTAGTGGTCCTCGTTAGACCTTTCTTTCCTCTGAACAAGTTGCTCGAGGGCTTGAACCAGACCGTGCTTCATGGCGCAGCAGTTTGGGAGCGGGAGAGAGGGAGTGTGGTTCCTGGAGGTGATGAGGCAGAGGCCACAGATCTGAGTTTAAAATGCAACCGTTGGGCAACAGTCTGGGAACGAGAGAGGGAGTGGCTCCTGGAGGCAGAGGCAACGTATATGCGTTTGTGTGATTTTGCTTGCAAACTAATTCGATTCGATGATTCCTTCGGTGATATCAGCCGAGGAAAATTTGCTACAGAGACTTTGCTTTGGCCAAATGCTCCAAGAGCCATCTGTGAGCAGAACCCTGCACGGAGTCCAGATATAGGCTCTAAAGATACAGAAGTTTCTGGCCTAGTGCCCGCAAATTACAAATGCCCAACAGAATCTTATCATGTGCAAAAAAGTCTGTGCAAACCGCATCAGTTTCAGCTGATACAACCCGCATTGACTCGTAACGGTTGTTGAACCGTTTCCATGGTGCGATTTTAGGGATTGTACCAGTCAATTGATGCATAGATGGCCGCATCCCATTCTGAGGAGTCCCGATTCTGTAATTGTGAACTCTGTCCAGACAAGGGTGGTTACCTATGTTGCAGTTAACTGTGTCATTCAGGCATTTTGAATTACTTCCTGGTTCTGCCTGCCAAAGTTGTGGTCCTGCCATTGCATGCAAATATGCGGCCCTAGGGACTGGCGACTTTGATGGCTAGAATGTCAAACCTGACGGATTGAGCAGGAGCAGGGAGATATTCGTTTCGAGCTTTTCGGTACTTAGTCTGAATGAAAGCTTGAAGCAAGCAGCACAAGGCACTGATCCTGGCCTGAACAAGTCATTTGGCTTATATATGCAGTTCCTCATCCAGCCTCAACTTGATGAGCCTGTTTGGCGCGTCGACAGTTTAAGTTCCTCTCGTGTTTACATCATTGAAGGCCTAAACAATTTGTGGTCTTGGTTTAGAAAGAGGACGAAGAATTTGAGCTTTCCTTTGATTCCCATTACGTCGCAACATATCAATTTGATTCAGAGTGTGAAATTGCGAGACTGGTGCACTTAGATGGCAAGAATGAGTACTGAATTTATATTTTAGAATATCAAAGTTTACTTTTGTATCACTCGGTGATCCACATCTTCACTCGCCGCAGCCAAGAATTTGGCAGCAAGAGAGGTCGATGGAATTATTGGGGAAAGGAGGAGAATAGAAGAATGAATTGCTTAGGCATATTGAACGACACGATAAGAGCATCTGCAAAATGATCACAGTAAGGAATGGAACCTTAATTTAATTCTCAGTCCACATGAACAATCTGCCATTAGTTTTCGCAGAAACGGCACAAAGACTTCCATCAAAAATGCTTACAACCAAGGCAAAAGGAATCGGATCAACTGCCGTAGCCTTTACAGGTAGCGCTAAGCACCTTGAACGCCACATGCCTCTCTAACAGCCCGAACGGCCCGCATTTCTCGATGATTCTGTTTATGGAGCGGCAGCAAGCGGCCGAGGCCGACTTAGCTTTAGAAAGGATGTCCACGACTACACCAAGGACTGATTCCGGGGCCAGGGTGGCGCTAGGGAACAGCTCCTCGGGTTCGAGCACGCCCCGTTGGAGATGTGCCTTGGGCAGGAGAGGCAAGAGGGTGCGTCTGAGCTCAGCGCCACAATTTCTCAAGGTCTTCGTTGCCCGGAAGCATTTTTGGATTCCCGATATCTTCTGGATGGCCAGGGTGCTTGGCGGCAGCAAGTCAAGCCGGTGGCCGAACCCCGTCCAGGCCAACGACACGAGGCACAACCCAACGGCAAGCGCGTTCGCAGAGGTCCATCCTGATGCTGCTGCTGCCGCCATGGCTTAAAGGCTAAAAACCAGAGAGAAAGGTGGACAGAGAGATTGTTACAGAGGTGGTGGGGTTTTGATGCTGGTCCATTGATGGCATTGCCTGAGCTGCTACTGTGGTAATCAATAGTCATTTGGAAACGCTTTATGCCTCTTAAATCCTACCTTCGGTTAGAAGAACAGATTAATACATAAATGAGGAGTTTAGTTGCTAATTAACTGCTGTTGAACATGCTTTTTCAGATCAGAAACATGTTACCTGACAATTACATGTCCAGAGCGAAGTCATGATCGGATAATTATCTCGATTTGTTCTATCAAAAGATTCATTTTATATTTTTTTTTTTCAAAATAAAAATATTACTTTTTGAAGTAAGATAAAAATGGAATTATCTCAAAGAGAAAATGACAACAAATGGTTATTAAATTTTGGCCCAATTTGCAATATGATTTATGAATTTTTAATTTATTCAATGTGGACATTGAACTTTAACCCAATATGTAATGTTGTTCCTAAACTTTTAAATTATTCAATGTGATATCTGAATTTTAGTATATTGTGAAATGTCGTCACTTAACTTTTAAATTATTTAATGTGGTTAAGTCCGTGAATGACAACTGAAAGCTTTATTTAATTAATTAAAGGGCTTAAGGCCCTGTCCGCCCAAGCTGGGCCCGAAAGCCCGGCCCACGGGAATAAGGCCCGTGGGAAGGGAGAGGTATAAAAGGGGGAGAGAGAGAGAGAAAAGACGTTGGTTGGATTCATTCTTACGCACGTCTTTTCTCTCCCGCGTTTTCTCTCTCAAAAGAAGAACAAGGCATACGGCTTCTAATTCTTCCCTTCAAGGCTTCATCAAATCGAATTCGACCGGATTCTCTTCCTCCATTGGCGTCGGTGTTTAATCGTGGCTAACAAGGTACGCTCGAATCCGTGGTGTGCTTTACGATCGGTGATACGTGTCGTTTTCTTGGGCTGCGCTTCCGCTTGAGTTTAGGGGTTTGATTTAGTGTCGAATCCGGGTTTCGGGGATCGTTATTCCCAACATTGGTATCGAGCCTAGTTCACGTTTTCCCGATCAATTTGATGTGTTTTTGATTGATTTTTCGCAAAAGGGACTTCGGCCGTACGGATCGGGCGACAAATCCCGACACCGAGACTTCTTCAACCATTTTCATGAGTTTTCGAATGTCAAAACCAAATTTTGAAAGCACTTTGGGAGAAAGAGGACGTCGAGACGAGTCCGGAGATGCCTCGCGCCGCCGGGAGACGCCGCACGCGCCCACACGCGCGGCCGGTAGGCGCTGCGCGTGGGCGCGACGCGCCCGGCAGCGCTCGATCGCCAGGCGCGTGCGGCACACGCGCCGGTCGGCGAATCGGCGCGTGCGCGCCGCCGGCCGACCGCACGGCGGTCCGCGGACCGGCAGCGTCTTGCGCGTCGGCATGACGTCACCCAACGGTCGATAACCGGCTGGGGTGACGTCATCGATGACGTCGGCAATGACGTCGGTTGGCGGGCGGCGACCCGACCCGCAAACCGACCCGACCCGACCCGTGGCGATGGCACGCGCGTGGCACGTGCCGATGACGTCTGCGTGACGTCATCCCGCGCGCACGGCGCCGCGCGCCGTGCCAGCGGTCCGCCCGAACGGTCCGACCGGTCTGTCCGGTCCGACCGGTCCGACGACAGTTGACCGGCGACGATCGTTGACCGTTGACTTGACCGTTGACCGACCGTTGACCGTTGACTTGACCGTTGACCGACCGTTGACCGTTGACTTTGACCGTTGACCCCAAAAAAAAAAAAAAAAAAGGAGGAAAAGAATGTGTTTCTTTTTCAATTAAGTCTATGTGGATTATATGTAATCCCTTATTTGTTCTGCATTTGTTGCGGGAACAATGCCTCCCCGAGGTTGCGCACACCTATTCGCGCGATGTAGATGAACAAAAGGAAAATCTTGCATGTCTAAGTTGATAGGTGGTGATGATCATCGATGGGAGAGTGGTGACTTAATTGATCACGTCCTTAAAGTCAACGGGAAAATTCAACAGGTCATATGGAATGGTCGTCCTATGTCATGATCGAGAGATGGTGCGATTTTTCATAACCACTCTTCCACTTTGAATGGCAAGATGTGTTGAATCGCATATGGGATGTCAACGGAGCTGCTTCCTATAAGAAAATTGTGTTAGATTTTGTAAATGAATATTCTTTGTATTGTTACAAGGGAAAAGATCAAGAAATTGAACAAAAGAGGATCTTTCCCGGTTCGTGTCTTGACTATGTGTTAGTTGTATTGGGTGATGTATGTTAAGTGTGCTTTGTGGACATATAATGTATTGTTTACTACCCGATTGTCATTGATGTAACAACTGATATGTTAGTTGTATTGATTGAAAGCATTATTGTTTTATTGGAATTCAATTATACATTTTTTGCTTTATTATTTTGGTTCTTTGTGGGTAATTAGCTATGGGTAGTTATAGAAGTTTTTTGTAGCTTCATAGAATTGATTTTGCATATGACAATCATATTAATGATAGTTTTAAGTTAGGATTTTTGGAGGATGATTGGAAACGTAGTGACCTTTTGATTCTGAAGCCTTACTTGAAATTATTTATTAATATGATGGGTCTATGCAAATAGGGATGCATAAATGATAGGCATTAATAATTCGTGCATATTTTGTGCGATTTGTTGAGATCAATGGCTTGACCACAAAGAGCATAGTTCTTTGAGCTGAACAAAGGTGAAAAGCTCAATGGAGACAACTATGAGATTTGGCAAATGAAAATCCGGTATGTCTTTGGAAGAGCAAGAAGCACTTGAGGCTCTTGTCATGACCATGGTTGAACTGAAGATGGAACCCGAGCAGCACAAAAAGGACAAAGAAGCTTTTACGTGTGGAAAAGAATGAACTCTCTAGCTCGCATCACGTTCTTTGAGCGGCATGGAAAATGACGTCATGCGAGAGTTTCGGCGTTTTGACAATGCCAAGGAAATGTGGGAGGCATTGGAAGCTAGATTTGGTCACACTTCGGTGACTAGGCGAGGCGAGCTCACTATCGGGTTTGACTCCTATAAGAAGCCTCATGGTCGAGACCATGAAGCAACATCTTAGAAAGATGTCAAATATGATAAGCGAGGCGAGAGACGCCGGCCATGTCCTCACGAGATGAGCAGCAAGTGCAAGCGGTGATTCGTTCCTTGCCTCGAGTTGGGAGCATATGAAGGTGCACCGACTCATAATGAAAACATCAAAACCTTTGAGGATGCAATGCGTCATCTTGAGCTGGAAGAGGACCGCCTTTGTTGGCGGCTAAAGCCGGATCTTGAACTTTATCATGCTAGTTCTAGCTCAAATGGAGCTTCGAGCTCCAAGCGCAAGCGCCCTAGCTGGTTTGATAAGGGGAAAGGCAAGGAAGAAGCTGGTCCTTCGGGGAAGAAACCCAAGTTTGACCAACATGCTAGAGGAAAGCGTCCTCACATGAAGAAGTTAGCAAGGGTGAAATGCTACAAGTTTGTGACAAGAAGGGTCACTATGCTCGCGGCTGTCGTGAGCCAAAGAAGGTATGCACCCCTTGTGCTTTTCAGAACTTTGCTTATGTGTCGAGTTACGTGTTTCTAAGCGAGTCTAATCCTTTGTGGACTGTGGATTCGGGAGCGACGGACCATGTAGCGAAGGATAGAGGATCCTTCGTGGAATTCCGACGAATACCAAGCTGGAACTAAGTGGATCTATGTGGGAAACAACTCGGAGCTGAAGTGAAAGGAATTGGCACATGCCAATTGAATATGCGTGGTGGACGCACCTTGTTTCTTCATGATGTATTGTATGCTCCGGAGATTCGTCGGAATTTAGTGTACGTATTAATGTTGGTTAAATTAGGTTTCAATATAAACTTACGTAGTAGAGGTGTGAATTTGTTTTTGGAGACAAATTACTATGGTTGTGGCTATTTTTTGGATGGTTTTATTGTATTGGATATTGAGTATATTAATGCAAATGTTTGTTATTCCCTTATCACATCTTCTAATAAATATGATAATGATGTGAATGTGTGGCATGCTAGACTTGGTCACATTGGCCAACAGCGTATGAATAGACTAGCCAAAGAGGGCTTGTTGGGCAATATTGAAAAAGTCGATTTGTCCATATGTAAGCATTGCTTAGAAGGGAAAACGACAAGAAAACCATTTGGAAAAGGAAAAAGAGCTGAATTTCCTTTGCATTTAATCCATTCGATGTACGTGGTCCAATGAATGTGAAAGGAAGGCATGGGGCTGTTTATTTCATCACCTTTATTGATGATTATACTCGATTCGGATATGTCTATTTGATTTCTCATAAGTCGAAGCAATAAATTGTTTCAAAAGGTTTATGAACCTGGTAGAAAATCAATTAGACAAGAAAATAAAAACATTGAGATCCGATCGAGGTCGAGAATATTTATCGATGAGTTCAGAAAATTATGTGATGAAAAAGGAATAGAAAGACAGTTGTCTATTCCGTATACTCCTCAACAAAATGGTGTTGCGGAGAGAAGAAACAGAACCCTCTTTGGAAATGGTTAGGTCTATGATGGCGCATGCTAACTTACCTATCACCTTTTGGAGTGATGCATTGTTAGCTGCTGCCTATATACTTAACCGGGTGCCTTCCAAATCGAGTTACTTCCACTCCATATGAGTTATGGACGGGTAGAAAACCGGACTTAAGTTTTCTTAAGCCATGGGGTTGTGCTGCCTACACACATGAGTCCTCTCACAAATTTGGGAAATTAGGTCCCGAGAGGAAAGAAGAGTATTTTCATAAGATACTCAGAACACTCAAAAGGGTATGTGTTCATTGGTGAGCAGGAAAGTGGGAGTGTAACTGAATATGAATCACGAGATGTCACATTCTTAGAGGATGAGTTTCCTAAGAAGGGCGAAATAGGGGAAGATCACTCCCTATTTGAGACTTTGGATCAAGATAATGATATTGGTGGAGTTCATCCAAGTGGGAGCGTAATAGGGAATGATGTGCAAAGTGTACAATCTCCGTAAGGCGAACAAGTCGCCAAAGTATTCCCCGTCGACGTTTTGACATTGAAGGGGAAACTTTTATGATTGCTCCACAAGATGAGGATGAGCCAAGAAATATCAATGAGGCTCTGAAGTGCCCTAGTAAAGAAAAATGGATTCGTGCAATGGAAGAGGAAATGGAGTCAATGGAATCAAACCAAGTGGGAAGCTGGTTGATCTTCCAAAAGGGCCTTGAGCTATTGGGAACAAATGGGTTCTCAAAATAAAGCGAAAGGCTGATGGCTCGATAGAAAGGCATAAGGCTCGCCTTGTGGCGAAGGGGTATAATCAACGGGAAGGAATTGATTATGAAGATACGTTTTCTCTCTGTAGTGAGATTTACCTCGATTCGCATTATTCGGCAATAGTAGCTAGTGCGGATCTTGAGTTACATCAAATGGATGTAAAAGCTGCTTTCCTCAATGGAGAATTAGAGGAAGAAATATATATGGAACAACCTCTTGGTTTCATAGTGAAAGGCCAAGAAGAAAAAGTATGTCGACTTTTGAGGTCGATATATGGTCTTAAGCGATCATCAAGACAATGGTATATACGTTTTCATAATGCCATAGTGGCATATGATTTTACAATGATTGATGAGGATCATTGTGTATATATCAAAAGATCCAAGGATCAATTTGTGATCATATCATTATATGTTGATGATATCGATTGTCGGAAGCAATATGGAGTTGGTTAATCTTGTCAAGAGATGGTTGTCTTCTAACTTTGAGATGAAGGATATGGGTGAGGCTGCATACATTCTTGGAGTTAAGATTTCGAGGGATCGTTCGAAGAGATCGTTGTCTCTTTCGCAAGAAACCTATATAAATAAGGTTCTTGAACGATTTCGTATGCAAGGCTGTAAACCCATAGACACTCCTATTGCAAAAGGTGAAGGATTGAGCCATAGGCGTGTCCGGGGACTCCACAAGAGAAGGAACAGATGAAACATGTTCCTTATGCTAGTGCTGTTGGAAGCTTGATGTACGCTATGATGTGTACAAGACCCGACATATGTTTTGCGGTTGGAATGGTGAGTAGATACCAATCCAACCCGGGTCAGACACTTTGGAAAGCCGTGAAGAGAATACTAAGGTATCGAAGGGAAGCTGCTGATTTCAAGTTGAATTATCAAGGAAAGGATCTGCGACTTGAAGGCTATTCGAGATGCTGATTGGGGAGGAGATTTAGATGAAAGAAAATCTACCTCGGGTTTTGCTTTCTTCTTGAACAATGGCGCCATATCATGGAGCGGTAAGAAGCAAACGTGCATAGCCTTGTCCACGATGGAAGCTGAGTTCGTGGCGTTATCAGCGAGCGGTACAAGAAGCGGTTTGGCTTAAGAGATTTTTGGATCATTTAGGTGTTATTGAGAAAGTTGCAAATCCATTGTTGGTTAGCGTGATAGCCAAGCGGCTATAGCGTACACCAAAGATCCAAAGTATCATGGCAAGACCAAACATATAGATACCAAGTATAACTTTGTAAAAGATATGGTTGCACGAAAGGATGTGAACTTGCGGTACATATCTACGCATAGAATGGTAGCAGATCCTATGACAAAGCCAATACCTAGAGATGTGTTTTGTGGTCATGTAAAATCTCTAGGATTGCGTAGAGTCGATGTCTTGAATTGTAATTTCCCTGAATTGTTCACATTTATGAAATCTTGTTTTTTCCATTGATTAATGCCTATGAATCTTAGTATGATCTTTATGCATCTTAATGCTCGGTGCATTATTTTAAGTTGAGAAGTATGTCGGACAGATATAAGATTAGCCCACTCACACGGGTAATCGCCTCGTTTACTATGTGATAAATAGAGATGAGACTGTTTTTAAGCTTATTATCTAAGTGATAATCGAGAGCGCAAGCTTAAAATACGTATGTCGCCTTAAGCGAGTGTTAAGATGAGGACATAATACTAAAGATATCGAGAGTAAAATACCCCACATATTTTACTTTATCTGTCTATGATGCCGGATGTGAGTTCGATGAATTTTGTGATTGAGTAGATACGTGAACTCGAGTTAGACATTGGGTATGTACGAACTATCATCATGTACGGTATTGAAAGGTGTAGACATACGCTCCATGGGAAAGGAGTTAATACCGTAATACGTATTTCATACTACGTATGCATGAGACGACCAATAAGAGTGGCAAAAAGTTTGATCTCAACTTTTTATGACGTGTGAGACTCTTGAGGAAAAGAGTTCCTCAATTTTGAAGTCCCCTCGGGACTCTTGCTTATTCTCAAGATTTCTATTTAGTGTTTGCTATCTTAGTGTGTTGCCAATGGTCATGAGATGATTCGATCTAATGGGGCATTTCTAGAAAAGCAAGCTGGACTGAAATTGAGAGTTTGAAGGAAAGAGGAAGATCGATTTTTGGAGAATCACATTGTGGTTTTGTATTATTTGGTCGACCAATTATAACTGTCTTTGTGATAATTATAATTGTGAATACAATATATATATCGTGTTTAAAAGAGATCAAGGGAGATATAAATGTGATCGATCGATCTAGGGTACTGCATACTAAATCTACTCGGAGTGTGACGCCCATTATGAGCTGCTATATATTCCTAACGAGATGTATAGCAACGAGCTCTCAAAGTATCTTTGGTCGCACGGATTATTCACCGGTATGAATGTTAAAGAGAGGTAAAGAGATTCCTGTTCGCCCCACCTTGTGCGAGTGGGAGATGAAAGCTTTATTTAATTAATTAAAGGGCTTAAGGCCCTGTCCGCCCAAGCTGGGCCCCGGAAAGCCCGGCCCACGGGAATAAGGCCCGTGGGAAGGGAGAGGTATAAAAGGGGAGAGAGAGAGAGAAAAGACGTTGGTTGGATTCATTCTTACGCACGTCTTTTCTCTCCCGCGTTTTCTCTCTCAAAAGAAGAACAAGGCATACGGCTTCTAATTCTTCCCTTCAAGGCTTCATCAAATCGAATTCGACCGGATTCTCTTCCTCCATTGGCGTCGGTGTTTAATCTGTGGCTAACAAGGTACGCTCGAATCCGTGGTGTGCTTTACGATCGGTGATACGTGTCGTTTTCTTGGGCTGCGCTTCCGCTTGAGTTTAGGGGTTTGATTTAGTGTCGAATCCGGGTTTTCGGGGATCAGTTATTCCCAACACCCATAAACTTAATCGCTCTGACCCAATAAGCCCTAAACTCATCGTTATTGAAGCACATTGTGCCTTTTCTAAAACACGTTTCTCCTATCCTCATGACGTGCACACAAAATTACTAAAAAGTCTGAGTTTTGCCTCAACCGCATCAATAAAAAAAAGAAAGGGTTAAGGTTTCTCGAGCATATTATCAAAAAATTAGAGATCTCCAAGAAATATTCCTTCGTTTGACTTTTCTTCAAACTCACCCGGATGGCCATTTGCATTTTTCAAGATAAAACACTTATAACTAAAAACATGAAAATAAAAAATATTTGGCTTTTTATCCTTGTAAACTTCATAAGGAGTTTTCTTTGGAATGAGCCTTAGAAAGACTATTGATTATGTAACAAGCAGTAGAATAAGAGAAGGCTTTTACTTTATTTGCCAAGAAGCAAGAAGAGACTCTACTTTCGATTAATAGAGTTCTGGCCATTTCTTGTAAAGACCGATTTTTCCTCTCTACAAATCCATTCTGTTTTGGAGTGTAGGGAGAATGTAAAACAGATTTTAAAACCATTTATTACAAAAACTTGCAAAATCTTGATTTTCAAATTCTCTCCCATGATATGTTTTGATGCTGGAAATAGCATAGCATTTCTCATTCTAAACCTTTTTAGCAAACTTTGAAAAAGAAAAAGAAAAAGCTTTTGCTTTCTTTGCCAAGAAGAAGATCCATGTAAATCTTGAGTAATCATCTACAACCACCAAGCAATATTTCTTACCTCCAATACTTCGGGTTCTGATTGGTCCGAAAAGAACCATGTGGAGAAGCTGTAAGACTCCGTTAGTGGAAACATGATTTATAGATTTGAATGAACTTTTATGGAGTACATAGCTCAGGCTTCAGATAAACCATTTTAGGAAAACCATGGACTAGCTTCTTGGAAGATAGTTTGGCAATTTGCTTCATGCTAACGTGTCTTAGCTTGCAATGGCAAAGATTTGAAGGGACAAATTTTGTGAGATGCCTATTTTAGGATGTTCATATGATTTACTTGAACTATATGTGTTCTTTAATCTTGTAAATCGACTATATATTAGCCGAGTATAAGGGAAAGGTCCATGCAAACAATCTTGGAACATTTTCGTTTACTTTTCAATTTGACCTTGTACGTGCATGCATATAGCACACGAGTATGGACCACAATGACTAAAAAAGAAGTTAACGTAATGCCACTGTGGCATCAATTAATACCTTCCTTTCATGTTACTCTTTTTTTTTTTTTTTCTTAATTTCCTTTTTTCGGAATCGAAATTATTTTGTTTTGTTCTGTCCGTCGGTTATTACAATTCAGCTATATATATTTTACATTAAGATTTTGGAACGTAATAACTCGACATGAGCTATCATCAATTTGAGTGTCTAGGCATAGTCACAAGATCCATAAGACTTTTTGGACAGATTTGAATAAGAGTATTGGGTGAAAAAGCTTAACAGGGCCAATGAGGCCCTATCCACCTTAATACCCATCTCAACATAAGCCCCTTCAATGATCTCCTCTAACTTGAATATGAAATTATTACGTATTTGAATGGTTTATCGATACATATATTAGACAATCATTAGGAAATTAATTGTGTAAAGTTCGATTTATTTGACTTTTCTTTGCTTTCACTTTTAATTGGCTCTTCCTATGCTTGATGTGGAAATTTTTTAAGAGAACTTATGAGACTTATATACCTATTCAAGTAACTTCACCAACGAAAATTTCATAAAACGTCTCTATTAAATTAAGCAAGTCCTATTTCCACAAAAAAAAAAAAAAAAAAGTTAAACAACTCCCACTCTTCTTGTGGCTTAGCCATAGCATACCCTGCAAAATCCCAACTAAACCAAAAATATATACAAAATCACAAAAAACCTAGTAATCTACCACATATGGCATAGAATGCCTACCGACCCTCCGGCATAGTCAAAGTGACTAAATTTTGCGTATGTGAGTCTCTTTTTGATGAAGCCCCATCAAAGTATTTTGAGTTTCTTTCTGTGAAGAAACCGGGCTCTTTAGGTTCAGGCAAGACCAAACCAGAATTGAGTATCATATAAATTGTAGATGAGATAGCTGGCCTATCTTCAGGGAATTTTTGTACACACAACAGTCCCACTTGGATGCACCTTTCCACTTGGGTTTTGTCAAATGAGCTGTGCAGGCATTCCTCCATCATATCCAAGGCCCTACCCTCACTCCAAAGTAACCACGCCTAAAGAAAAATTGGGAACTCGTCCTTGGTCATTGAGAAATCACCATAAATGACTGTAAAAGATCAAAGAGAGATAAAACGCCTGTGCTAGTAGTGCCTACTTACTTACATGACCAAGAAGGTTATGGTGATGGCCTGGATGGAAAAATCCTCTATTCCTTTTGCCGCTAACTATCTCCAACAAGAGCACACCAAAGCTATATATGTCCGACTTCAAAGAGAATTTCCCATCCATAGCATACTCAGGAGACATGTAGCCACTGCATTTCACAAAACACAAGGTTTTTAGGCTATGGTTCTCTATAATAATGAGCTTCATGTCAAGAACCAAAGGACAAGACATACTGAGTTCCAACGACTCTTTCTGTTCTCGCTTTTTTTTCGTTAGCTCCAAAGATTCTTGCCAAGCCAAAGTCGGATATTTTAGGGTTTAGGTCGCCATCTAGTAATATGTTGCTTGCTTTAAGATCTCGATGGATTACTTGAAGTTTGGAATCCTGATGGAGATAGAGAAGTCCTCTTGCAATACCGATAATAATGTCAAACCGTCTTTGCCAAGTCAACAACAAGCTTTTTTCCTGATCTATGGATAGTACAAAATTCGCACGGTCAATATCAATAATAATTGACCAAAAGTGCTAGGTTAGATTATATTACTATGAAAGAATATCATTTGTTAAGTAGGGAATTAAAAAACAAAATCGTCTTACCAAATATTAAGTAATTCAAGCTCTTGTTTTCCATGTACTCATAAAGCAAGATTCTCTCCTCTCCCTTGATGCAACAGCCTAGAAGTCCAACAAGATTTCTGTGTTGAAGTCGTGCGATCAAGAGTACTTCATTCTTGAACTCTTCAAGACCTTGCATTGAACTTTTTGATAGCCTCTTGACTGCTACTAACTGTCCTGTCAGAAGATTTCCCTACAAAATGGCAACATAGTTGTTATATGCATCATTAGTTCGGTGCACAATGATATATATGAAACTCTATACCTTATAAACAGGACCAAAGCCGCCAAGCCCAATCATATTGTCATTAGAGAAATTGCTCGTAGCACTTTCAATGGTGGCCAAATCATACAATGGTAAATCGATGTCTTCTTTTGTGATTTCAAGACCTAGCAAAGTAGCATGCATTGATTTGCATTAGCATAGGACAACGGCAACGAACTAGCGTGCCTATAACCAATTAAAGCAAGGCTACTTTGAATTTTTAACAAAATTTGACTTCATTGAAGACCAGGCTTACCTCCAATCCTGATTCTCCTTTTCTTATGCTTTACACCCCACCGTGTAGCTCCGACAAAAAGCAATCCACCAATGATAGAACTCAATATGGCAGCTACTAATATTATATTCCTCCCGGTGCGGTCACGAATGGCATCTAGAGTAAAGAAAAAGAATCTCGAAGGTCAACTATTCCAAACTTCTCTTGCCCAAAGAACAAGCATTTTAATGATTTATAGAAAACAAAGTCAATTAGCATTAGTATGAATACCAAGTTCGGATGCTGATAGGCGTACGTATAGACTTTGCACGCGGTTCCATCCTTCGAGTGCTTTCATGTCAATCAAGTCCCCGAACCACATGAGGCAGCCACTACCTCCTCCTCTGACATCTGAATTAGCATAAGCCACGCACGAACAATTCTTCAAGCACTCGTCCTTGCATTCTTTGAGGCTCATTCTCCTATTTAGCGTTACCTCCAACAGGTCGGGCAGCTTAACTTCTTCAATTTTCCAGAACCCTTCTCCTTTGGAACAATTCGTGGGTATTGTCCTATTGCATCCACTGGAAAAATCACCGACCGCCCAATCTTCAAGTGACTTAGGCATGAACCCTTTCACACATTCACACAAGCTACCGCTACAGATGGCATTAGCACCACACCTGCCATAGAAATCGCACGAATCGCTAGGAAATTCAAGCTTGACATTCCATGTGGCTGTTCTCGATCTATTCACAAGAAGTTGAAGCACTCCCAGAGAGTTTAATTTCATTCTCGAGAAAAGTTGTTTGTCATGAACCTCAAACGTGAAGGAGATCTCAGTTTCACTGTGCACAAACAGGGGCACTCCAGCTGGACTTGACAAATTGGGAATGCCGACAAATTGGACTCCGTTCCATTGCCCTGTTCGAAATGTTTTTCTATGCATATTCAGTTGTACTATTTCAAACTGAGGTAGACCCTGATTGTAGTTTTAACCTATGGACATAATCTCCCGGAGAAGGGTCGTCCATGCTTTTCCATGCAGTGAGACATCGTTCAAGACCCGTTTTTGAGTTCAACAACAGCTTCATGCCTGCTAAAAGCGTGTCGGACGGGTAATCAAAGCTTTGCCACGAATAGGTTTCATCAGAACTCAAAAAGAAGTCATCCCAAAGAACAAGATTTCCCGAATCCAAGAGCTGCGCAATTGGATTTTGGAGGATCTTGGATGACTTTGAAGACCAAACCACACCATTTGACTGGTTGAGAATAACTAGATTGCCGGCATTGTTGAATGTGAGAACACCTTTATGATCCGCCAGCGGGTTGTTTCTATTAGCAACCCACACAACTGTGTCAGGACTAAACTTGTACCATATACCCAAGTAACTCATATTAGAGTTGCCAAGAGTAAAGAATCCTAGCTCAAAAGTTTGGTCTGAAGAAACCAATGTTTCTCCATGACTGATGGAACCGTTCAGGCCCAAAGAATCAGCTGCGAATGACAAACCAATCATGGGGACGATGATGAAAATGGAGAATGTGATCTTTACCATCATTTGGAAATGTCCTCTTTTAAGTTCTAACCCCATCTTTATGAGCAAATCATTCTAAACTTACCCACATTGTGAACACTATTCATACGGTCCTCAAGATCCAAACATTCTTATTGCTTTCCGCTTGAAGATTTTCCAGTTCTTTGTAAGGCTTTGCTCGCGTATTCCCCTGGTTAGGTTCTTAACTCTGACTTCTTATAATTTTCCCTCTCCAAGTCTTCGCGTTCCTCATTATCCACTTTGTCTAGAGCATTTTTTGGTTCCGGTTGGATAATTCTAAACGGCACCACTTTTAACCTTGACTCACGCACCACTTTGTCGCCGCTTTGTCTATGGGTTCTCCGTTCTTAACTCTGTGACTGGCAACCCAATTTTCACTTCGGCCGTGTTCATTCCTCGTCCTATTCCAGTCGAATCATTCAATGTCAAATGAAACTCAGATACTGACATCAACATAACACGTCTGTCTCTATCAAACCCATCATCCCTGATCAAGAAAGATTTGGGGTCAACCATGCCCATTTGGACTTAATGAAACACATGCGAAATTGACACTCGAGTGGCATTTGGGCGCACTTTCTTAGTGTTTAGTTTGAAACTCTCACATGGGTTGGACGGTATAACAAACAGAATTAATGGGCAACAGCCTGCCGAGGAGAAAGGAAAAACATGAAGAGTTAGATAAGTGATTATATTACGGGCTTCTCATGCATATCACTCATCCAATAATAATTTAAAACATTGATATTGATAATTATACTACAAAAACTTGACTAACCATCGAAATCAATAATCATGGATGTGGATCGTGGATTCTACAACAAATGAACTATATAAATTGTGTATTTAAAATTTAAAAAAAAATGCAATCATAGAAGGATTTGATTGGACCAATTTGATAAATTTTAAGACTTAATGGCACTTTTTGAAAGTTTTAAGACTCACTTATGTTGTAAATTAAGTTGGATCACAATCGATCGTAGCAGAATTCTAACTATTAGAATTGCGCAAAAATAACAGAGCAGATAAGAGAAGAAGAACAATACCAAAAAAATTTTACATGAAAAATCCAAGATGGGAAGAACCACGATTCGCTAATCCAAGAACTCCCCACTATAATCAAAGAATTATAATTAACACTCTAATGGTGTTTTGCTCATAATAAATTCTCACAACTATCACAAAACACATCATCTTTACTCATATTGTTGAAGACTCTTGTGATCTCTCTAGAATATTTTCTGGTTTTCTTTAAATCTCCATCCAATCCTTATATTTATAGTGGTAGACCTCCACCCAAATTAAGAATACTACCTAATTAGTAATCACCCCCTAATTAGAAACTTTCTTGATTTATTAAATTCCACTAATTTAGGCAATCACCAGTATTATATCATGGTATTCTTCCTAAAAACACTAATTCTTATTTAAATTTCTTCATTTTCAGCATCCTATCATAATAAGACTCCCTTCCAATTATGTACTATTGATGAGCGATCTTCGGGATATTTCAAATCGACTCCTGAACATGTTGGGCTGCTCTCAACAACTTGTATTTTCGTGATAAGTTTTAAAATTTAATTACATTTTTTGAAAGTTTAAGCACTAATAGCACTTACATGATAAGTTATAGAACTTCCAATGCACATGTCGCATATGTCACAACTTCACCTCAAAGTGCACCATGTAGGGTTGGCAAATAAATTACTAAGTCTAAACTTAACTCAGGCTCTCTCAAACCCATATTAATTCACAACTTGATTCAAGTTATTAACATACATATCAATTTCACTATAGAGTCATTGTTAATCTATTTCTTGGTGGATCGATTCCATGACAACTTGGACTTGACCCAAGCTTTCTTCAAGTTGATCCAGAACACCCCGGAGCCATTGCCTTCCAAGCGCAGACATCATCATCGAGGTCAGCAACATTGGCATGGCCATCGCTAAGACCATTTTCAATGGGGACCTCGCCAACGAGTTGGCCCTCATCGACGCTAAGCCTAACAAGCTCCACGGTGAGATGTTCAACCACTAGCACACTACCTTTCTCTGCCACACTAAGATCTCAGCCTCCGTCGACTACTCCGTCGCCGGCCAATTGATAGAGGCCAAGATCTTGGTGAAGGAAGGTCGAGTTCCATAAGCACCTAGATCTGCGCCTCTGTTTCTGTAGAAAAGAGACGGAGAGAGAGACGAAGGAGAGAGAGGAGGGTGTTCATAGAAGGAAGAAACTAATTGGGAAAACTTTTTTGAAAAATCAGAAATGTGAGCCCTATAGGACACGCTTGCTGACTGGGCATAATTAGGATACCTAATATTTTCTTATCCAACATGCATTCTAACTTAATTTAATCCTATTTGAAATCTCCCCAAATCTATTAACAAAGATAACCTAGGATCTACTTAAAACATGCAAGATTATGTAAGCATCTAACCTAATCTAAAGATGAGGGTTTTAAATTTAGTTATATGGATGCAATCAAACAACATATGAACACTTGTCACAAAATACATTCACCCAATCTGCAAAAAGATAATCATCAAATATTCGATGGTAAAATAAATAAATGGACAATCATATCAAAAGGGATAAGTACACTAGAAGTGTCAAAAGTTGTACGGCGCTCACTTTAGTGTCAAAAATTTTCGCCGGCTACTAAATCGGAGAGTGCCAAAAAATTTCACCAGCTGCTAAATCGGAGGAAAAAGATCACTTTAGTGTTAACGGTGAGAAATTCCAACCAAACTGATTACGTGTCATTTATAATTAAAAATTTTAATATGATTTGGCAAAATTTTTAAAATATCCAGTCCATGTGGCATTTCCATGTAACATACTTGGCATTGAAGTGATTATTTTTTAATAACGATTGGGATTGAAGTGATCACTTTAAATAAAATTTGGCACTCAAATGATCACTTTTAATAAAATTTGGTACTAAAATGATAACTATTTATAACTTTTGGACGGCGGGTTATATGTTGACTAGGCACGTCGCTGAGTCACATAGGATTGAGAAATTAATAAAATATAGCCACTTGGACCAAAGTTGACACTTAAATGATTATTTTTTTTAAAAAGTAGCGTGATCGGAAAAAACTTTTGGCACTAAAGTGAGAACCGTACACAACTTTTGGCACAATTTTTGGTACTTCTAATGTACTTACCCATATTAAAGGGTTATAGACAAGATGACTGATTTTTCCATGCGAATGGGACTTGGGGTTGAGATAAGATTTTCATCAATGTGCACGTTGTTTAAATTAGGAAATTTTCCTAATTTTACTGCATATCCCCAAAACTTTGGTATGCAATATTTAAATCCATGAATTCAATAACAATCTCAATCGAATTAGATGACATAATATTTAAATTGATATAGAATAAGATAATTACCTGATTCAAGATATCGCATGGATAAGTTTCCAAATTCAGACACGATGGACGATGATTCAGCAAGGCTCTTCAGCAAATTCTGCAAAATCATAACAAGTCAAGGTGACAGAAGGGCTGCTGACAATGGAGACAACATCTTGGGGGTTCCGATGATCAGCCATGAACGACATGAGAAGTTAACCCTAGAAGGACATTGGGGTGAACTTTCTTTGGGGTTCGTTTTAACCCTTCAAATGGGTTTGACGATATGGCAAAAAGAATTAAAAAGCAGCAGCTGTTCGTGCTTCCGTGTCGTGTCCGACATGTGTTGGAGCGTGTTGGACACGTCGATATGTGGTCAACGCGTGTCGGATTTTCCGACACGCGGTCAACTTTTCTCAACATGTGTGTCAATGCATGTCTGGTAGACTGATGGAGGGTGGAGGCGAGAGAGTAGAGGCCGCGAGCAATGGTGAGAGACGGCTAGAGAAAGAGCCGAACAGAGAGAAAGAAGAGAGAGAAAGCAAGCTCCCGCCAGCGAGACGAAGCCACGAATGGACCACTCTGACGGTGAGAGACGGCCAGAGAGAGTGGTGAGGGCCACCACTGTTGTAATGGATCGGCGATGAGAAGAAGGAGGAGAAGGATCAAGAGGAAGAGGAAAGAGGAAGGTGGTCGTGCGAGCGAGGAGGAGGAGGAGAAAGAGCGATAGAAGGAGGAGGAAGAGGAGGTAACTAGGCGTATGAGGGAATTAAAAAATAATGAAAAAAGGGGGATGATGCGTGACTTTTGAGCTTTTTGGGGTTGGGGAGGGCTCGGGGGAGGGGAAGTGAAGGCTGACAGCTTGTCTGTCGGTGGGGGGGGGGGGAGGGAAAAAAGTAAATTAAATTTGCGGTGGAGGGAAATGGACGAAGGAAAAGAAGGGATAGATTTTGGGGATTTTTTTTAATTAAAAAATTAAATAAATGAAATTAAAAAATTATTTCGTAAAATAAAAATATTGAATTTTGAATAGTAATAAATTTTGATCATTATAGAAAATCATTGATTTATTTAAATAAAGTGATTCTAATTTCTTATCAATTATTAGTTTCATCAATAACTTTTGTTAAAATTAAAAATATGTTTAATATTAACTATGAATATATCTTTTGAATTTCAAATGAATTGATTTATTAATAATATTAGTTTAAATTTATTATAGGCTCTTTTTTTAATTATTTATTTGTTTATGAATTTAAATCAAATTAATTAAAAATAAAAATGTTTATTTAATATACAACGTGTCGCAATATGTTTGAATTCTTTATTTTTTAGAAATGATGTGTGAAAATCATTAGGGATTCGCCCCAGTGGCCACCCTTCCAATTTGGAAGGGGGAGGTGAGGGATTCAAATCTCCACATTCTCAAGGAGGATTGAGGTGGGAATGATTTCATTTCAGGAGTGGGTTTCGACTTCCACGCCTTGCATCCTTGCAGGGCAAAAGTCTGCGGGTGAGTGTTAGAGTAGGTCGCGTGTCGGTGCTACTTAGGCTGTGACTATATAAAGTGATAAGATGGGACAAAAAAACATGGAAAATGATTTACAAGATTACATTTTGAAATATGTTAACCCTTGATCCGATATATTATGGTTTAGAAAATTGACTGCACATCTGTGAAAGACCGTAGACCCACTTTTATGAGAAAATATCAAGTGGTTTGTTCTCCTCAGCTAACGTGGCGAGCATTTTTCTACTCCCACCCTTCTACAGTTTAGCATGTATACGCTGACATGCGATTAAACACAAAAATTAAAAACTTCAATTTTCTCTCTTCATCCACCATGACAGCCACCGCCCCACCGCTCCAGTACAACGGTTGCCACCGCTCAAGCTTGCGCAACCTCCATCCTCAAGTCCCCCGCGTCATGGCTGTCGCACCCAGTGGCGGGTTTGTACCCTCCGCCTTTGTTGCCGCAGATCTGCTATGCCCGACTAGATCTGGAGCCATGGCGAGACAAAGGCAACCAGATCTCAATAGTGACCGGCGAGGCGGGAAGATGAAGCAGATGCACAAAGGAAGGAAAACCCTAAGACAAACAAAGTAAGATGAAGCTAAAGACTAGATCTGGAGGCATGGTGACGGCGGGAAGATGAAGCGAACATATTTGGCCGGGGCCAAAGACGAAGACGAGCAGACTCATGGAGGAAGACGAAGCCAACAGAGAGACGAAAACGAAGGGATGGCTCGGTCGTGGACATCCAGTGACTGCGAGCCGCGCGCAACTGAGATGGAGGCTCAGCCATGGACCGGCCAAATCTGCTTGGCTCCGTCTTCTGGTGTTCGCCGTGACTCCGGCCAGAATTATAACAATGAAGGGTGAAGAGAAGGGAGAGGGGAGGAAGAGAGAGAAAAAATGATATTTGTATGTTTTCATTCCAAATCAAATCAGCATCCATGTGTCGAGTTCTAATTGGATACGAAAAAGTAACCCGTTGCTGGGGTGGCACCGTGAAATCAGAATATTTTCTCCACATTAACTACGGATCCCACGCGACAATGCGTTAGCTAGCCTACAACTAGGGGTGTGCATGGTTCGAGCGGGCAATTCCCGACCTAGAACTGGGAACCGCCTGCTAAGGATTAGTTCCAAAAAATTGGAATCGGGATCCACCCGTTTGTTGTATGAATCCACTTGGGAACCGGATCGGACCGGTGGTCCGGTTCCCGTGTGGATCTATGGAACCGATCTTGACGCGAAACAATTTTGATTTTCAACATAGAACGACTACCTGACGTCAAAGCAAGCGAAAGAAAGAAAAACAAAATTTAAGTATGTGGAGATGCGGACGGCAGGAGAAGTAAACACAACAAATTTACAAATATGGTCCAGGCGGTTCCTAGATATTTTGCACACCCCTAGAAGGGAGTGAGATGAGATCTAGGGTTTCTTTTAGTAATTTTTTATTATAAAAATATTAAAAAGGTTTCAGTCCGATTCGGGTGGGTGGGCAGACAGATCCACTTATGGAACCGGGAACTGAACCAATACTCACTGGTTCTCATAAATTGGAATCGAGAACCAAACCGGTTCCCTCAAGAATCACCGGTGCGGTTCCCAGTTCTAAAGGGGCTGGTTCTAGTTCTCGGTTCTAAAGGGGCCGGTTTTGGTTCCCGATTCCCTTTTCGGGAACGGCGGTTCTCCTCTCTCGTTCTCCGCCTCCACCCCTTCCCCAACGCCAACCCTTAATGCCGCCGCCAGACGCCACTCGCCCTCAATGCTGCCGTCGAACGCCGTTTGTCCTGTCGTTGGAAGCCAGTTGCCCCCCACTCGCCCCGCCCTTTCCTCCCTTGACGTCGTCAACCCCCTCTCGCTTCGCAGCTCAGTCGTTGGACATCGCTCGCCCTTGACGCCATTGCTGGACGCAGCTCATTCCCCCGATGGACGCTGCTTGCCGCTCGCCCAGTCGCCCCCGACGCCTCTCGCCGCTCACCTTTAATCTCTGCCGCCCCTTCTCTCCGTCGTTTTGCGAAGTGTTGCAAAACTTAGCAAAGCCCTTTGTTGTCCTGCAGATTCTATTTTAATGTTGTTTTTTTGCACGGCCTGTGCATTTCGTTTGGAATAGAGGAGTGTGAAGGTGGGTATGTTCAGGGGAGCATTTACAAAATTCAATAACGTCAAAAAGTTTGGACAACGTAGAAATTGAAAGTGAGTTGAGACAATTCATTTGCTTATTAACAAAGAGTTGGCTTCTGTTGTAGTTCATGATATGCTGTGACTTTTCGTTGATTTACTTTCTTGGAACCATTGTCTCCTGGCATATCTTGCCTCTGATCAGTAGTGTCTCAGTTCCCTCTTTTTATGTTATATGGTGAATGAGTTGGAAAATATCAAAAAGTCATTCTTGGTGATTTCATCTTCAGGATGCATTCCCTATGTCTTACAAATTTTGGGTTTGTTCTTTGTTCCAGAGTCTCCTAGATGGCTGGTAAGTTGTTAGTGGAGTAGAGGCATAGGCATTAACATTTCAGTCGCAATCCACTTTGACACACAATCGAATTGGTGTAGATTGCCATTCTAAGTATATGCTAGTTGCGTAGAATCATAGAACTCAATGACGAAGCCAAGATTATGAACTTTTCATTGTAAGAATAGCAGAAAGTCATTCACAGGTAAAAGTGCACTGAGAGGAGTTTGAAGTCAAGGTAAAGTTTAAAGGAAAAAAGAGCACTTTGATTGATTTTGCAAAATTGTAGTCTTTTAGTTGTCTCTTTGAGTTCTTTGATTATGAAATTATTTGAAAACGTTTCGCTTTGTTTCTCTTTCTTGAATTGATATTTAGTTCCATTTTTTTTTGTAGCCATTTGGTTTATTATAATCGCATAACTACTTTTTTTTTTTTTATATGTGTTCTCTTATGTAGCCATCTGGTCAAGATCAATGTTATCAAGATTTTTTGGCAAAGCACTTTTTGGTGTTGCTAGAATAAAGTCTTCTACTGGGATTATTGTTGCTGCTTTTGTAGCTACATCTGGGACAAGACACAACCTTCTCAAGGCATTCTTTCAGGCAGATAGAAACCCAGAGAATGACACTCCCAATGTCTACGTGCATTGGTAGTTTTACCTATTTGGGACTTAGCATTGTGGGTTAGAGACCTCTTTTATTTTTGTTGTCATTACTTCTATAGAGCTGGATTCTTAGGATATCTACTGTATAATGTGGATCTGCAATCCATAAACGTGAATGCCATGTCTATATTTAGTCTCTCCATAGATCGGTGTCTCTTTGTGGAAGCTTTTTAATAAGTTTTGTCACAAATTTCCAAAGTAGGCTGATGATGAGTTGGCTGATTTTAGAGAATGCCTTGATATTATTCCACATAAATGCTCTGAACTTGAGATTAGTGTTTTTGAATGTCAAATTTTTCTTAGTGCTTATTCTGGACCTTGTTGTTTTGCCATCGATGTTTAACCATTGACGATGCTACTGCTGTTCGAACTTCGATGACGAGTAGCCTGCATGTCAACGAGCTGCCACGGATAAAAGTCCCACATGTTGCTATTCCGTTTTATTTGTTTTGTATTCTCTCTCATAAATAACAAGCTCGTTTACTAATGTT
Source organism: Eucalyptus cladocalyx (assembly GCA_017140615.1). NCBI lineage: Eukaryota > Viridiplantae > Streptophyta > Magnoliopsida > Myrtales > Myrtaceae > Eucalyptus > Eucalyptus cladocalyx. The sequence goes on along the minus strand of CM029523.1, from coordinate 61,362,087 downwards.
GCGTTCATTTTCGTTTTGTGAAAAAAGAAAAAGAAAAAGAAAAAAAGAACTTATTGGACCCTAGAACCGACCCTAAAACCTGTGATAGGGTAGGTTCCAGGTTCCAGATTCTGACGGGTAGATTCCAGGTTCCACAAAATGAGGAATCTGTACCCGAGAATAGGTTACAGGTTCAGGCGGAACCTGTAAGGAACCTGGAACCGCTCACCCTTAGTTTACCCTAGTGGCCACCCTTCCAACATGAAAGGGGAATGTGAGAGGTTCGAATCCCGACCTTCTTAGGGGGTTAGGGTGGAGACGATTTAGTTTCAGAAATGAGTTTCGACTCATTATAGGGCAAAAATCTGAGAATGAGCGTTAGAGTAGGAATAGCATAAGACCGACCAAAAAAAAAAAAAAGTAACTTCGCTTGCAAAAATTACATAAAACGTCTATTAAATTAAGCAAGGCCTATTTCCACCCAAAAAAAAAAAGTTAAACAACTCTCACTCTTCTTGTGGCTTAGCCATAGCATACCCCGCAATGGCCCAGCTAAACCAAATATATATACAAAATCACAAAAAACCTAGTAATCTACCACATATGGCATAGAATGCCTACCGACCCTCCAGCATAGTCATAGTGACTAAATTTTGCGTATGTGAGTCGCTTTTTGATGAAGCCCCGTCAGAGTATTTTGAGTTTCTTTCTATGAAGAAACCGGGCTCTTTAGGTTCAGGCAAGACCAAATCAGAATTGAGTATCATATAAATTGTAGATGAGATAGCTGGCCTATCTTCAGGGAATTTTTGTACACACAACAATCCCACTTGGATGCACCTTTCCACTTGGGTTCTGTCAAATGAGCTGTGCAGGCATTCATCCATCATCTCCAAGGCCCTACCCTCACTCCAAAGCAACCATGCCTAAAGAAAAATTGGGAACTCTTGGTCATTGAGAAATCACCCTAAATGACTATGTAAAAGATCAAAGAGAGATAAAACGCCAGTGCTAGTAGTGCCTTCTTACTTACATGACTAAGAAGGTTATGGTGATGGCTTGGATGGGAAAATCCTCTATTCCTTTTGCCGCTAACTATCTCCAACAAGAGCACACCAAAGCTATATATGTCCGACTTCAAAGAGAATTTCCCATCCATGGCATACTCAGGAGACATGTAGCCACTGCATTTCACAAAAACAAGGTTTTTAAGCTGTGGTTCTCTATAATAATGAGCTTCATGTCAAGAACCAAATGAAAAGACATACTAAGTTCCAATGACTCTTTTTGTTCTCGCTTCTTTTTCGTTAGCTCCAAAGATTCTTGCCAAGCCAAAGTCGGATATTTTAGGGTTTAGGTCGCCATCTAGTAATATGTTGCTTGCTTTAAGATCTCGGTGGATTACTTGAAGTTTGGAATCCTGATGGAGATAGAGAAGTCCTCTTGCAATACCGATAATAATGTCAAACCGTCTTTGCCAAGTCAGCAACAAGCTTTTTTCCTGATCTATGGATAGTACAAAATTCGCACAGTCAATCTCAACAATAACTGGCCAAAAGTGCTAGCTTAGATTATATTACTATGAAAGAATATCATTTGTTCAGTAGGGAATTAAAAAATGAAATTGTCTTACCAAATATTAAGTAATTCAAGCTCTTGTTTTCCATGTACTCATAAAGCAAGATTCTCTCCTCTCCCTCGATGCAACAGCCTAGAAGTCCAACAAGATTTCTGTGTTGAAGTTGTGCGATCAAGAGTACTTCATTCTTGAACTCTTCAAGACCTTGCATTGAACATTTTGATAGCCTCTTGACTGCTACTAACTGTCCCGTCGAAAGATTTCCCTACAAAATGGCAACATAGTTGTTATATGCATCATTAGTTTAGTGCACAATGATATATACAAAACTCTATACCTTATAAACACGACCGAAGCCGCCAAGCCCAATCATGTTGCCAATAGAGAAATTGCTCGTAGCACTTTTAATGGTGGCCAAATCATACAATGGTAAATCGATGTCTTCTTTTGTGATTTCAAGGCCTAGCAAAGTAGTATGCATTGATTTGCATTAGCATAGGACAACGACAACGAACTAGCGTGCCTATAACCAATTAAAGCAAGGCTACTTTGAATTTTTAACGAAATTTGACTTGATTGAAGACCAGGCTTACCTCCAATCCTGATTCTCCTTTTCTTATGCTTTATACTCCACCGTGTAGCTCCGACAAAAAGCAATCCACCAATGATAGAACTCAATATGGCAGCTACTAATATTATATTCCTCCTGGTGCGGTCCGGAATGGCATCTAGAGTAAAGAAAAAGAATCTCGAAGGTCAACTATTCCAAACTTCTCTTGCCCAAAGAACAAGCATTTTAATGATTTATAGAAAAACAAAGCCGATTAGCATTAGTATGAATACCTAGTTCGGATGCTGATAGGCGTACGTATAGACTTTGCACGCGGTTCCATCCTTCGAGTGCTTTCATGTCAATCAAGTCCCCGAACCACATGAGGCAGCCACTACCTCCTCCTCTGACATCTGAATTAGCATAAGCCACGCACGAACAATTCTTCGAGCACTCGTCCTTGCATTCCTTGAGGCTCATTCTCCTATCTAGCGTTACCTCCAACAGGTCGGGCAGCTTAACTCCGTCAATTTTCCAGAACCCTTCTCCTTTGGAACAATTCGTGGGTATCCTCCTATGGCATCCCCTGGAAAAATCACCGACCGCCCATTTGTCAGGTGACTTAGGCATGAACCCTTTCACACATTCACACAAGCTATCGCGACAGATGGCATTAGCACCACACCTGCCATAGAAATCGCACGGACCACTAGGAAACTCGAGCTTGACATTCAATGTGGCTGTTCTCGATCTATTCACAAGAAGTTGCAGCACCCCCAGAGAGTCTAATTTTATTCTCGAGAAAAGTTGTTTGTCTTGAACCTCAAACGTGAAGGAGATCTCAGTTTCACTCTGCACAAACAGGGGCACTCCAGCTGGACTTGACAAATTGGGAATGCCGACAAATTGGACTCCATTCCATTGCCCTGTTCGAAATGTTTTTCTATGCACATTCAGTTGGACTACTTCAAACTGAAGTAGACCCTGATTGTAGTTTAACCTATTGACATAATCTCCCGGAGAAGGGTCGTCCATGCTTTTCCATGCAGTGAGACATCGTTCAAGACCCGTTTTTGGGTTCAACAACAGCTTCATGCCTGCTAAAAGCGTGTCAGACGGGTAATCAAAGCTTTGCCACGAATAGGTTTCATCAGAACTCAAAACGAAGTCATCCCAAAGAACAAGATTTCCCGAATCCAAGAGCTGCGCAATTGGATTTTGGAGGATCCTGGATGACTTTGAAGACCAAACCACACCATTCAAGTGGTTGAGAATAACTAGATTGCCGGCATTGTTGAATGTGAGAACACCTTTATGATCTGCCAACGGGTTGTTTCTATTAGCAACCCACACAACTGTGTCAGGACTAAACTTGTACCATATACCCAAGTAACTCATATTAGAGTTGCCAAGAGTAAAGAATCCTAGCTCAAAAGTTTGGTCTGAAGAAACCAATGTTTCTCCATGACTGATGGAACCGTTCATGCCCAAAAAATCAGCTGCGAATGACAAACCAATTTTGGGGATGATGATGAAAATGGAGAATGTGATCCTTACCATCATTTGGAAACGTCCTCTTTTAAGTTCTAACCCCATCTTTATGAGCAAATCATTTCTAAACTTACCCACATTGTGAACACTATTCATACGGTCCTCAAGATCCAAACATTCTTATTGCTTTCCGCTTGAAGATTTTCCAGTTCTTTGTAATGCTTTGCTCGCGTATTCCCCTGGTTAGGTTCTTAACTCTGACTTCTTATAATTTTCCCTCTCCAAGTCTTCGCGTTCCTCATTATCCACTTTGTCTATAGCAGCTTTTTCGGTTCCGGTTGGATAAATTCTAAACGGCACCACTTTTAACCTTGACTCACGCACCACTTTGTCGCCGCTTTGTCTATGGGTTCTCCGTTCTTAACTCTGTGACTCGCACCCCAATTTTCACTTCGGCCGTGTTCATTCCTCGTCCTATTCCAGTCGAATCATTCAATGTCAAATGAAACTCAGATACTGACATCAACATAACACGTCTGTCTCTATCAAACCCATCATCCCTGATCAAGAAATATTTGGGGTCAACCATGCCCATCTGGACTTAATGAAACACATGCGAAATTGACACTCGAGTGGCATTTGGGCGCACCTAGTGTTTAGTTTGACACTCTCACATGGGTTGGACGGTATGACAAACAGAATTAATGGGCAACAGCCTGCCGAGGAGAAAGGAAAAACATGAAAGATAAGTGATTATATTACAGGCTTCTCACGCATATCACTCATCCAATGATAGTTTGAAACATTGATATTGATAATTATACTACAAAAACTTGAATAACCATCGAAATCAATAATCATAGATGTGGATTGTGGATTCTACGATAAATGAACTATATCAATTGTGTATTTAAAATTTCAAAAAATGCAATCATAGAAGGATTTGATTGGACCAATTCGATAAATTTTAAGACTTGATGGCACTTTTTAAAAATTTTAAGACACACTTATGTTGTAAATTAAGTTGGATTGCAATTGATCGTAGCAGAATTCTAATTATTAGAATTGCGCAATATGCAGATGAGAGAAAAGAAGAACAATACCAAAAAAATTTTACATGAAAAATCCACGGTATGCTAATCCAAGAACTCCCCACAATAATCAAAGAATTACAATTAACACTAATGGTGTTTCGCTCACAATAAATTCTCACAACTATCACAAAACACATTCTCTCTTGAAAAACTCTAAAAAACTTTCATATTTACTCACATTGTTGAAGACTCTTGTGATCTCTCTGGAATATTTTCCGATGTTCTTTAAAAATTTTCATCCAATCCTTATATTTATAGTGGTAGACCTCCACCCAAATTAAGAATCCTACTTAATTGGTAATCACCCCTAATTAGAAACTTTCTCGATTTATTAAATTCCATTAATTTAGGTAATCACCAGTATTATATCCCGGTATTCTTCCTAAAAAACACTAATTCTCATTTAAATTTCTTCCTTTTCAGCATCCTACCATAATAAGACTCCCTTCCAATTATGTAATATTGATGAGCAATCTTCTGATATTTCAAATCGACTCCCGAAGATGTTGGGCTACCTGCAACAACTTGCATTTTCGAGACAAGTTTTAAAATTTAAGCACTAATAGCACTTACGAGTTCTAGAACTTCCAATGCACATGTCACATATGTCACGACCTCACTTCAAAGTGCACCACGTAGGATTGATAAATAGATTACTAAGTCTAGACTTAACCCAAACTCTCTCAAGCTCATATCAATTCGTAACTTGATTCAAGTTATTAACATACGTATTGATTTCATTATAGAGTCATCATTAACCTATTTCTTTGTGGATCGATTCCACAGCGGCTTGGACTTGACCCAAGCTTTCTTCAAGTTGATCCAGAACACCCCGGAGCCATTGCCTTCCAAGCGCGGACATCATCATCGAGGTCAGCAACGTTGGCATGGCCATCGCTAAGACCATTTTCAATGGGGACCTCGCCAACGAGTTGGCCCTCATCGACGCTAAGCCTAACAAGCTCCACGGTGAGATGTTCAACCACTAGCACACTACCTTTCTCTGCCACACTAAGATCTCAGCCTCCGTCGACTACTCTGTCGCCGGCCAATTGACAGAGGCCAAGATCTCGGTGAAGGAAGGTCGAGTTCCATAAGCACCAATCTGCAAAAGATAATCATCAAATATTCCATCCATTCAAATTTGGGAAATAAATAAACGGACATCATATCAAAAGGATAATAGACAAGATGGCCGATTTTTCCATGCGAATGGGATCGTATCTGGGGGTTGAGATCAGATTCTCATCAATTTGCACATTGTTTAAATTAGGAATTTTTCCTAATTTTACTGCATATCCCCAAAACCTTGGTATGCAATATTCAAATCCGTGAATTCAATAACAATCTCAATCGAATTAGATGACAGAATATTTAATTTGATATAGAATAAGATAATTACCTGATTCAAGATATCGCACAGATAAGTTTCCAAATTCAGACACGATAAATGATGATTCAGCAAGGCTCTTCAGCAAAATCAAAACAAGTCAATGACAGAAGGGCTGCTGACAATGGAGACAACATCTTGGGGGTTCCGATGATCAGCCATGAACGACATGAGAAGTTAACCCTAGAAGGACGTTGGGGTGAAATTTCTTGGGGGTTCGTTTTAACCCTTCAAATGGGTTTTCACGGTATGGCAAAAAGAATTAAAAAGCAGCAGCTGCCATTCCTGGAGGCTGTGACTATATAAAGTGATAAGATGGGACAAGAAAACATGGAAAATTATTTACAAGATTAAATTTAGTAATATGTTAACCCTTCATTTGATATATTATGGTTTAGAAAATTCACTACACACCTGTGAAAGACCGTAGACCCACTTTTATGAGACCCACATTCCTCAGCTAACGTGGAGAGCATCTTTCTGCTCCCACCCTACTACAGCTTAACATGTATACGCTGACTAAACCTGTTTAACGGGTGGATCGGGTTTGGTTTGGGTCGGGTCATAAATAGTCCAACCCAAATTGACTCATTTAATCCGTTTATAACCCATTTATTATAATACAAAATTTTTGACCCATACCCGACCCGACCCAACCCATACTTGATCCATACTCGACCCATTTAATATATATATATATATATATATATATATATATATATATATATATAATTGGTATTGCTAATATAGTTTTATATGACACAAATTTAATGGATAATTTTTATAATTTTTTAAATAATTATTTTAAAAAATCGAGTTTTAATTATTTTTAAGAATATAATTTTCAATTTTCTTTTTTCTTTTTTGTTCTTCTTCTTTAGCCAGCTACCGGCCACGACGACAACCAACGACCGGCCACAAGCGAGCCTCGAGCTCGCCGGGCTTGCTGATGCCGGCAAACTTAAGGCTCACCAGATCCAGCGAGCTCGGGGCTAAATTGAAAATTGAAAACAACTAATGTTTTCATATAAGTATTGGACTAACTTGAAAACTGAAAGTTTATGAATCACATTATATATTGAGTTAAATTTCATGGATTATATTACATATTAAACAAAAAATTAGATAATATGTGTTATTATCCCTATTTGGAATGAAACTAAATGCTTTTGGGGAAAGTTCCAAAACACTCATTAGAGCGGTGCTGATGTCTTAAAGTTCCCTTCAATTTTAACTTCATTACAAATTACCCATGAACTTGATCAAATTGAGTCCTCCAAAACCTAACTTCTGTTGAAGATCACCGCCTCTCTCTCTCTCTCTCCTGGAGTTCTCTAGAACTTTCTCTAGAGTTCTCCATATCTCACTCCTCCGCATTTCTCTAGAACTCTCCCTTGTCTAGAATCTTCTAGCAAAATCCATAAGCTGCGCCACTTCTAGACTTCTCCATAGAAATCTAGTTGTTAGGCTATAATAATAATACTTCTAGAATAGTGTAGAAAGCTAGGAAAGTCACCAACTTTCCACCCTATAAATAGGAGCAACTTGCTCCTCATTTGTGTGTCTAAACTAAGAGTGTGTGAGTAGGAAGTCCAAGGGGTGTGTGGGTGTGTAGGGGTCTTGAGAGTGTGTTGAGTAGAGAGTGCTATATATGCACATGAGTGAGAGAAATTGTGTAGAGTTGTCTGAGTATTGTATGTGGTGTGAGAAAATATTGTAATAGTGAAAGTTATATTTGAACCAGACAAAGTGGTCGGGGACCATTGTAAGTGAGCAAGGCAATCAGGGATCGTCGAGCCAAGGAGCGAAGAAGCAAAGGACGTCGGAGTTCTACCAGTGCACAATCTGGGATTGTGAAGTCGGTTGGTCTGGGACCAGGCTTACTTGGTATAGTGCAGGGCATTGTACTCAAGTCACCATGGTGGATTTCTCGAGTCCGGTGAATGGGATGGAGAAGCTCAGTGATTTTAATTATAATAATTGGAGTACCGCATGCGGTATTATTTTCTTGGACAAGATTTATGGGATATTGTTGGCGGCAACAACACCACACCACCCACAAATGATAGTGATTTAAGAAAGTGGAACGTCAAGTCGTAAGGCTCTCTACGTTCTTGCCGTGACTGTTGATGATGAATTATTACCACACATAAAGAGTGCGAAGACCCCGAAGGAGGCCTGGGATAACTTGGCAACGCTGTTTGCGAGGACAAACGATGCCAAGTTACAATACCTAGAGAATGAGCTCCTCTCAATCTCGCAACAAAGTATGACGGTAAGTCAATACTTTTCTAAAGTTAAATCTATTTGCGAAGAAATTTCAAAATTAGATCCTGAGAATGCCATCTCTGAGACAAGAATGAGAAGAATAATAATTCATGGGTTAAGGCCGGAGTATAACGGTATTGTTACGGCCACTCGTGGATGGGCAAATGAGCCAACTCTAACTGAGTTGGAAAATATATTGGCCAATCAAGAGGCCTTAGATAAACAAATCCCTAAGGTCTCAATTAAAGAGGATGAAAGTGCCCTCTTTAGTAATAAAAGAGGGTTCAAAGGCCATAATAGAAATAGAGCAGGTGCAAGAGATGGCAAGCCATGGAAAAATCATGGAGATTGGCGGAGGCAACCAAACGAGAAGGGTTATCAACCAGGGGGAGCTCGTCAAGATCGTGACGACGATGACGATGAAGATAAGAGCAACAAAAGGCGTAGCAAACGGTGCTATGTTTGTGGCAAGGTTGGACATATTGCCGATCTCGTTGGTATAGGCGAGAAGAAGGAAATGTCGTCACCACTTGCAAGAAGGAGATTGAAAGTGAAGAAGAATGGGACTTTCAAGCGCACTGTTGGTGTGAAGGAACGAGAAGAGCTTGCAACAGCTTGTATAGTTGAGTTGGATAATTCGATAGGTTCTATCACAACCCCGAACAAGAGCAAGCTAAGGGAGAACTCGAAGAAGCAATTGCCAACAAGCAGTCGTGAAAAGAAATTGCATGAGATGCAAGATATGATAAAGAAGCTGAAAGTTGAGAAGGCAAAGATGGAGAATATGTTGAAGAAAAGAGATGAGATGCTGAGACAGAAGGATCGAGAGCTCAAGGCAAAAGAAAGGGAGCTAGAGAAGTTCCGATGTGAGTTCAAGAAGTTGCAGAAGCTTCAGGATCTCAAGCCCGCTATGATGTTCCCAATTGGTCATATTGAGAGAGATATCAAACACATGAAGGAGAAGAAGAAAGGTTTCTTTGAGGAAAGGAGGCCATCTACACCCTACATCCCATGGTGCAAGGATAGGTGGAATAAAATCAAGGAGAAGAAAGTTTATGAGAAAAAGGATCAAGAGGTCTACATTGAAGTGCTTCGGATGGGACCGAATCGGTTGAAGCACGAAATGAAAGCCATGAATGAGAGGGTTGATCGTGTGAGTTCCAATCTCAAAATTCTTAGAGGAGATATGCTGAATACGAATACCGAATTGAGTAAGAAGAAAAAAGAGACTAAAGGGCAGAATGAATTGGTATTGCAAAAGTTCAAGGATCACAAAACTCTGTGGAAAGTTGCAGCAAGAGAAGCAATTGGAGATGAAGCCATAGAGCCATCCACATCTGAGGAAGCTTCGCAATATGCTGAATGGAGGAAGACAGTTGAAGAGTCCGAAAGCAATTTCAGCACGGCTATATCGAGAGAGAGTAGTCGGTGAGGGGGAGTGTTGAAGATCACCGCCTCTCTCTCTCTCTCCTCCCGGAGTTCTCTAGAACTTTCTCTAGAGTTCTCCATATCTCACTCCTCCAGATTTCTCTAGAACTCTCCCTTGTCTAGAATCTTCTAGCAAAATCCATAAGTTGCGCCACTTCTAGACTTCTCCATAGAAATCTAGTTGTTAGGCTATAATAATAATACTTCTAGAATAGTGTAGAAAGCTAGGAAAGTCACCAACTGTTCAACAACTTCGTTGCAAAATATCCCATAAACTTAATCCCTTTGACCCAATAACCCCTGAACTCATCGTTATTGAAGCAATAGCACACCATATATGTATTGAGCCTTTTCTGAAGGCATTTTAGCTATAATAATAAAATATATATATATCGTGTTTCTCCTATCCTCGTCATGTGCACATAAAATTATTAAAAAGCATGAGATTTGCCTCAACAGCATCGATAAAAAAAAGAAAAGAAAAGAAAGGGTTAAGGTTTCTCGACCATATTATCGAAAATCTAGATCGAGGATCATCGCAAATGCAAGAAGAAAGCTACAGCGAGAACGTCTCATGATTATGCCCTTTCTTGCATGCCAGAATTACAGTGTAAAGTCAATGGAGGATTTTTTTTTTTTTTATAATAATTTTGATATTAACGGTTTTAAAAACCCGGTAGTTTTCAGACTAAAATGCCCTCGCGCGTGATGAGCACATGTTTGTCGGCCCATTATTATTTTAAATTTAATATTCTGAAAAATCCCAAATTGATATACCTACTACAAATTTACCTTAAACTAATTGTTTGATAATAAAAAATCTCAAACCAGTACATTTATGATAACTTTATTCTAAATAATAATAAAAAAAATTATAAATTGATACATTTATAATAAATTTATTTCAAAATAACCTTTTTTTTATCACTTAAAACCCCAAATTGAATGTCACAAAAAACCACAAAGTGGTATAATTATAACAAATGAAGAATAAAATCTCAAATTGGTATGATAGTCAAGTATCAAGTGCCATCCAATTCAGTATTTTAATTGTTAAATTTAATGAAAACGTAAATTTATCATAAATATATCAATTTAGGATAAATTTATAAAATTCGTATCATTATTGAAGCAATAGCATACAATGAATGTATTGTGTCTTTTCAAAACCACGTTTCTCCTATACTTGTGACGTGCACATAAAAATTATTAAAAAGCATGAGTTTTGCCTCATCTACATCGATAAAAAAAGAAAAGAAAAGAAAGGGTTAAGGTTTCTCGAGCATATTATCCAAAAGCCAAAGATTGAAGATCATGGCAGATTCAAGAAGAAAGCTACAACTAGGACGTCTTATTATGATTATGCACTTTCTTCTTGCACGCCATTAAGTATTGGATAAAGTCAATTGAGGAATTCTTTTTTTTTTTATTTCGATATTAACGATTTTAGAAAACTCATTTTTCTTTGGTTTATGACATGGATGCAGTTTTTCTGTAAAAATAGAAATCCCTTCCGATCATTGTAGATGCGGGAAGAAAGCTGCAACGAGAAGGTCTTATGATTATGCACTTTCTTGCCCTCGAAAAGTATAGGATAACGTCAATTGAGGAATTTTCTTTTTTAATTTTGATATTAACGGTTTGAGGGCTACGGTAAATTTCGGACCAAAATGCCCTCGTGAAAGGTGCAAAACTCGCACGAGCACATGTTGTGAAAAGAAAGCCCACCAGATTTTTCGATCAAAATGATTAAGTTAAAAAAAAAGTGACTGAAAATTTAAATAATTAAAATTTTAAAAAATGATATTATTTTGGAATAAAAATGAAATCTAGTAGAAAAGAAAACTCCCTCTTATTCCGATCGAAGGGAGCGACGGCAGCGTCGGCACCACGCAAAATGCTGAGGAGAAAACCCAGCAAGATCGAAGTCAAGATCGAAGACAAGGACGAGCTCGAGGAGGCCCGGAAACGCTCCGCCGCCGCCGCCGCCGCCGGCGCCCCCTCGGCCGGCGCCCCCTCCGCCGCCCCCGGCGCCTCCTCCATCCTCCAGCACCTCGACCGCTCCTCCTCCAACCTCCCCTCCAAGTCCCACCGCATCGGCCTCTCCTCCTCCTGATCCCTTTCCCTCCTGCCTCCCCCGGGGAAACCCTAGAGAGCGATGGAAGTCGAGGTCAAGCTCCGCCTCCCCGGCGCCGACGCCCACCGCCGCGTCGCCTCCCTGCTCTCCCCCCACCGCCTCCGCACCGACCGCCAGGAGAACCTCTTCTTCGACGGCGCCGCCGGCGAGCTCTCATCCCGGCGCGCCGTCCTCCGCCTCCGGTTCTACAACGGCGACGCCCGCTGCGTCGCCTCGCTCAAGGCCAGGGCCGTCCTCGTCGACGGCGTCAGCCGCGTCGAGGAGGACGAGGAGGAGCTGGACCCGGCGAGGGGCCGGGAGTGCGTCGCGGATCCGGGGAAGATGGGGTCGATGGGCTCTAGGGTTCTGAGGAGGTGCAGGGAGGAGTTCGGGGTGGGGGAGTTCGTGGGGCTGGGAGGGTTTGGGAATGTGAGGGATGTATACGAGTGGAAAGGGTTGACGTTGGAGGTCGACGAGACTAAGTACGAGTTCGGGACGTGTTATGAGATCGAGTGCGAGAGCAGCGATCCCGAGGCCGTGAAGAAGGTGATTGAGGAGTTCCTGAAGGAGAATGGGGTCGATTATAAGTATTCGGAGGCGTCCAAGTTTGCGATTTTTCGGTCTGGGAAGTTGCCAGAGTGAGTTTTTGAGTCTTCAGCATTCGATTTTCGGTTCTCATTAGGGGGCATCCGAGTTTACATTTTAGTTTAGATTGCCTGATGAATTGTTGTGGATCGTGCTAAAGCAATGAATTGGATGTGATTTGAGTGGAAAGGAAGCAAAACCTTTGCTTTGATGAATTTGTGGAGTGAATCATTGGATTTCTTCATTTCCCAGTTAGCTAAACAGGGACCTTCGATCGATAGTTTGTCATAGGGAATTGAAACGGTTAATTTGGTTTTCGTATCAAGTTTTTATCATCAATTGAAGGAAATGAGTCACCTTTACATCTCTGAGTTCCATTTGTTTGCTATGTTATGTGATATCTATCTCGATTGCCATCTGCTGCTGATTTACTCTCTTTTTCTGTGGTTCAAGCAAAGGGGTGCAGAATAGGTTTCATTTAGTTGGACGAGTTTTCTTGAATTCATAATGCTAGTTTTGATTCATTTTCCTATCTTCAGAATGGCAAAAGACAGTAGTATGTCAAAAGTAGTGGGATTGCTCGTCAATGTTTTCTTCTTGTCATTCCATTGGATTTGTATCTCTTTCCACTTGTCAAGTATGCTGTTATCTGCCACATGTAGAAAGACAGTTTCAGATTGCGTGGGATCGCAAGAGGTGGTAGATTCAGTATTTTATTTTGCTTGATTACATATGCTTCTTTGACGGTTGGATTGCCAGCATTTTCGCTCACTTATCATCTGCTAAGTGTGCTTTGTGCTGTATGAGGCAAAAATTGATCTGAGGATCTTTAATCAGCACGTTCAAATTTTGGTTACTTGAAGCAATAGGATTCTTGGATCTCATAGCAAGAATTATCTGCTTTTGCAGGTAGTCGTCATGGACGGGCAGCTGACGACCTTTATCACTACGAATAATCCTTTTTCTTGTGGCCATCGGCTCAAGTATCCATATCAATGAGTAGAGAAGTTGGAGGTTCCAAGGAATGTTGTGAACTCGCGATCAGATGAGGCTGCATGCTACTCTAATTATTCGCATATGTTGAGTGCTTGGAGCACTGTTTCTCATTAACATCTTTTCCCCTGGACCAAGTCGTTATAGAACTCATGTACTACGGTAATACATATTGGGGATGTCAACTATCTGCAAGAACCATAGTGGATAGTCGGATTGTGATCAGGGAACTCTGGCAATTTGCTCATTTTCATCTATGTTTTTTTTTTTTTTCCAAATTTTGCTCAACAGCCTCGTCCCTCGAGTTCATCTACTCGTTTCTGTCTGGTATTCCATGCTACTCCATGCAAATTCGCATTGAAGAGATGAGTCTTTTTTTCAGTAATCCTAGTTTCTCCTTTACAAGAAAAAGGAACTTAAAACGCCAAACAATCTTGATTAATAAAGGTTGCAAACGAATTTATGAATACCAATCATAGTTTAGTAAGATTAGCCATAGCACCATTACCATTGGTGTCCACATTTGACAAATCAATATTGTTCTCTTTCCTATCTCATTCAATGTGTCATCTTTCATATCCACACTACATGCTTTCATTCCTCCCCAAATGATAACCGGTTTTCGGGACGGCAGAAGTTCCGTTTTTGTTTTTTTTTCCCCCTTTACAAAGAGGAAGAAATACTTGTCGAGTGTAAAATGACATCACTCCAACATATGGATTTGGAATGACCCTTTTCAAGTTCTCTTAACATAAATAATTCGAAACCACAAGATTATCAATCATAGTTCGCAGATCTGACAAGATCCACAGTTTGCAGCGTTCGGACATTGTAAGGCAAGCATGGGCTAAAGTACGTGCGAATCTCCTTGGAGACGTGTCGGGTCAGCCAAAAAGTCAAAAACTTTCACCTGAACCTTCCAAAACCCAAATATCCTACGAACAAGAAACCGCCTTTTCGTTTGATTCCTTCCTTCCGTACACGAACGGGAAACTGCTCCCTGCCCTCGCCCACCCGAGCAAATATTCTCAACGACCGTCGGGGGAAATTGCGATGCCGACGGAGATCCAGGTCGTCGAGGAGGTCCGGCCGGTCGCTGCCGTCGAGTCCTGCGGGGGCGGCGGCGGCGGAGGAGGAGCTGGCAAGGAGTGGTTGAGGAACGATGTGTATGCGGCGGCCGCGTACGGCGACATGGAGAAGCTCAGGAGGCTTGTGGAGGTGGAGGGACGTTCGGTGTGCGAGCCGGATGGGCTTGGTTATTATGCTTTGCAATGGGCTGCTCTGAACAACAGATGTGTTGCTGCTGAATACATCATCCAGGTTCTTCTCTCCCTTTCTTCTAGTCTTTCCCTTTGGCAAGAAACAAAAAGGATTGACTTTATGATGTGGTTGTCTAGATGATTTAGTTGTTTGAATTGGGTTCCTCTGGTTTCTGGGTTTTAAGCACTTTTCCTGTATGTATACCAAGTTTATTCTTATTCCGGGGGCTATGAGTTGGCTTTGTTGTGCTTGGCTTCTCTGAAATTCGTGCCTTTATGTGTGTTTATGCGGGTCAACACTGTTTAGAGTAAGGGTTTTTTTTTTTTTTTCAACAGTGAATATAGGATTCTCCAATCACTCTTCTTGATTCTGAGAATATGTGTGAAAAAGGAAATCTGAGTTTTTCTTTTTGGTGATAATAGAATTGGTCTAATCATTGAGAGCGGGGGCGTCAACTCACAGGCATTAACATTTAACATCATGAGTTTTCAAAAATTAACTTGCAAGATATTGTTCTGTGGATGTGAACGGTGTTAAGGTCAGAAGTTTTTGCAGGAGAGTGATCGAGTAGAATTTGATTGTGTATCAAGAATAATTGGTGTCTAATCTTCTCTGTTCTTTTCCAGCATGGTGGAGATGTAAACGCAGTCGATCACACTGGGCAGACAGCATTGCACTGGAGTGCAGCACGAGGTGCTATCAAGGTGGTAGATCTTTTACTTCGAGAGGGTGCTCGGATTAACACTGCTGACAAGTGCGGGTATCAGGTTTGTTCAAGTCTGTGTACTGTTTGATATCAATTCACTTTACCTATTGTGGCATGTGGCCTTTTAGTTGTTGGCTCCTGGATCTGAGAGCCATAATAACTCTTGGTCCATATAACTATACATCTGCTCGAGAAACCATACTGAAGGAAGAAGTGATTTATTTACTGTGAGAAGAAACATCATAAAAAGTTGGTAGCTAGAGATGTTATTCGTCTTAGTGGTTCAGAAACAGCTTTGTATTTACTGCTGAACGTCCACATTGACATGATCGCAGACAACACATGTTGCAGCTCAGCATGGTCATACTGCTTTCCTTTATCATATCATCTCAAAATGGTATGCGGACGCTGATGTTCCTGATAATGACGGAAGAAGCCCTTTGCACTGGTACCTGTGAACCTGCAGTATAATGCCTTTTTGACATCATATATATTTCGACTCTTACATTTACCTATATTTGGCTTGTGATCAGCTGCTTCATTTCTCATTCTTGAAGATACTATCATTTTACAAATAACATTTGCATGATTGTCTTGAGGATGCAAATGTGCTGCCTGCCTAGTATTGAGGATTCATTGTTAAGGTGTATCCCCCAGGAGAGCTTTTTAGTTGTGTTACTTGGCATAAATGCTGGTGTTTCCATGTGACACCATTAATGTGATCATTTTGATGCTCTAATGGTCTCTGGAAGGGAGGCATGGGCTCATTTTCATGAAAATGATAGATTGAAATTTGCAATTGTAAGCACAGAGACATTTGAAAAAGATAACGAATGCACAAAGGCCAAAAGTTGATGAAGTTGATTTTTGTCATTCATTCTTTTGAGGTTGTTAAATGCATGAACTTCAATAGCCAGATTCTTATAGAATTTGGAGGGTTGCTCCTCTTCAAGTATTTTCTTTTGAACACGCATATTTGAGTCATTCTATTTGCCTTCTGCATTAATGTGAATTGATGCTTTCAAAAAATTTCCTTCTACTGTAATGCTTAATTTCTCCCTGATAGGACATTATTATTTGTCATTAAATTCCAGGGCTGCTTATAAAGGTTTTGCCGATTGTGTACGTCTTCTCTTATTTCTAGATGCTTGTGTCGGACGCAAGGATAAAGAGGGTGAGTTTACATGCTCCATTCTTGCAGAGCTGTCAAAATGAATGTAGTGATAAGAAAATCATAGTTGCCTCTAGCTGATCACTTATTCATTTTGTTGGTTTAGGGTGCACTCCTTTGCATTGGGCCGCTATGCAAGGGAACTTGGAGGCATGTGAGGAATTAGTAAGGGTTGGCAAGGAGGAATTGATGGTGACTGATAATACTGGCCTTACACCAGTTCAGCTTGCATCTGACAGGAATTACCAACAAGTTGTGCATTACCTTGTAGGTGCACTTCAGATGTTATCACTACACATTTTCCTGTCCTGTCGTGCATGTGATGACACACATACTCATTGCATTCCTGGCTTCCTGTGAAAGTGAAGCTGCCTGTAATGTCTTTCCATGATACGATGGGAAACTTTGTAGGTAAAAGATATAGAAGCAACCTGGCGTTAGAGTTTTTTCTGGGTATGTTACCCTTCACATCTTTTGCATAAAAGATCAAGTATGCCTAATCTAAAGCTATCTTTACCTTTAAGAAATTATAAAGCTGAGATTAGCGCCAAAAAAGATATTCAAACCCATAAGCTGTCTTTCTAACGTGATGTGACTATTGCACTACCGTAAACATGCAAATTTTTTATGTGATTGATCTTTTGGAGGCTGATTTGGGAAGCTGTTTCCTTTTTTTATGATATGGCTATCTTCACCTGGTGGCATACTGTAATTTCTGTGATGTGCAATTTTGACGTTAAAAATCAGGCCATGCGTCCATTGTCAATCTCTGTCAAAGGCACTCAGTTAATCTACTGCTTAGTTCCCCAACATTATACAATATTGAAATAATGAGATATCTGATCTGCAGGAAAATGCCCAAAAGCAGCATGATCAGAAGTTTCATTGGAATAGTGGCTTTGGGAAGTTTTTCAATCTCGGGTTTGCACCCATTCTGTGGGTCATAATTCTCTTGCTGCTAGTGACCTACACAAGTTCCATCATAATGGGTATCTTCAGTCCACCCCCTCCCCCTCTTCTCTCTCTCACACCCTTGTGCGCACATCCTTAATTTTCTTTAGATTGGTGGTTCAACCCAACAACCTTTATGGGACTTAATAAAATATTAAATGGTGCAGGATCAGATTTACCAAAGTTAAGATCAGGTTTTGGCTTTCTTGCATGGATGGGCACTCTCCTAGCAAGTGCTGGACTTGTCATGCTTTACAGGTGCAGCAGGTAAACAATTGTGAGGTGTAAAGACTTTTACATGGCACCAACCCCTCAAGAAGAAAAGAAGAATGTTTTGTTGCTTCTACACGTCATTGTATTTATGTCCTGTTTTTTACTTTATCTATAGAGTCCTTAAGGTTTTGCACGTGCAGTAGTGATCATGATATATGACTTTCTCTACGCATGATTATATAATTATCCTGATATTCTTTCTCAATAACTTTGTTCTCAACAATTTTGTTTGTTTTCCCTCTTTACTTGGTAGAACATTTTGAATCATGTGTAGAATAATTTTGTATGACTCAGTTATTGTGCTGTAAGCAATTTTTTTTTTCTTTTGCTCACAATTACGTATGCTACATCTGTATTTATGATTATATAAGAATATTTGGTACTTTCTTTGAGTAGTTTATGTTCTTATCAGGTGCCACAATCACAATTATTTCACCTATTCATTTTGTGCCTTTTCTTCGATTGCAGCAAGGATCCAGGATACATCAGAGTGAACGCGCATGATCAAAAGATTACGACAGACAATGTGCGCTTTAACCCAGATTACTAATTCAATTGTAATCTTTTGTATTGTACTCTGTATCTCAACAGTCAATCAAATTTCTAGCCCGGTGGATTTTACTCTTTCATTAACATATGCTAAAATGCTTAAGTGAGGTTTTGGTTTGATATTGAGCTCTAAGCTGTTTGATAATTTTCTCTATTCTTTTCTTTTCTGGTTATATGGGATCATTAGGAACCACTATTGAAGATTGAGATAAATAATCCCGCTTTGCTTGCTGGCAACTGGTCCCGGCTCTGCACTACATGCAAGGTGGCATCAGCTAACCTTTATATCTAGCCCATACCTCGTTCCTGTTTTATTGTTTTCCTGATCTTCCTTTTATAGTGTTAGATTGTGAGGCCTCTCCGTGCAAAACATTGCTCCATTTGTGACCGCTGTGTTGAGCAATTCGACCATCATTGCCCTTTGGTATCCAACTGCATTGGCAAGGTACTCTTATATGATGCTGAAAGCCAACACTTGCCTTGCTGTTTTTCTCAACACATAATAGTTTCTTCATGGAATTTTGAGAAATTAAAAGTTTTCAAAAAGATATTTCTTCAGCTCATGGTGTTAGCATAGTTTCTCATGTTGCATACCTATCAGTTAATTGTTTCCACAATGATTGACAATCAATTTTCAAGGTTGATGCTATCATGAAGTTCAGATTAGCTCACTTCAATGAATTACATTTCCTTCTGTCTCCCTTCTTGTCCATATATTTTAATTCACAGTTTTCCAATTGTGATGCAGAAGAACAAGTGGGATTTCTTTGTATTCCTAGTTTTAGAAGTATTGGCTATGTCAATTACCGGCGCAGTTGCTCTTACAAGTAGGTTTAATCAGTTTCACTGAAAGTTATCTTATTCTGCTTATGGCATTTTTTTCCCCTCATAACAATAGAATCTTTGCGTACAGGAGTTCGGGGTGATCCAGCTGCACCAGCCTCTTTTGGTGCTTGGTTGAAACATGCTTGGAGACATCACACTGGTGCTATGTCATTTCTCATAGCTGAGTTTTTCCTCTTTTCAGGCGTTGCAGCATTGACGGCTTTGCAAGCATATCAGGTAACATCCATCACAATATATTGCACATCTTTATGTCGCAATGAAAAACGACAACACTTTTTTTCTACTTGTTTATTGTAGCGGCACAATTGCATGTGACACTCCTATTACTTGTCTAGTTGGACTCTTCGCCCTTTCTCTCCCAGCGACCTTTCATGAATATGTTCTCGCTTTTAATTGTGGCAGATTTCTCGTAATATTACCACGAACGAGAGGGAAAACTCTTTGCGCTATAGCTACCTCAGGGACCTGAGTGGCAGATTTCGAAACCCCTATGACCGTGGGTTTAGGAAGAATTGTGCAGATTTTTTCCTCAGTGGATACGATGAAGATGTGGAACATATCGAAGACTGGACTGATTCCGAGGGCATTGGCATGACAGTTATGGCAAGGAGATCAGATCAAGAATATGATGAGTAGATGGGAATCTGAAAAAAAAAAAAAAAAGAAAAACAGTGGTCACTGCTAGACTTCTGATGGACCTAGTGACATCTCAGGTTTGACAGATTGGTCCGCTCTATTGAAGCATCGTATCATCGAGTTCAAAGCTGGAAGAAGCTGAAGTTGCGTGATGGCTGTGTTGTAAATATCTCTGATAAGCTCATAGAATGATTTGAGTATCAAAGTGGTTGGTGCATATAGTCTGTCCCCCTATGATTTTTTTTTTTTTTGCGGTCGAAGGTGGTTATACTGTTCATGAAGCTTTCTGTGTGAAGCAGATGAAACTGATGGTTGTAGTGAACCTCACGAGGTGAACTGCAAGAGCTCGCTGAGTGAAAATTTCGACAATGTGAAATGTACATACTTGCTTAAGAAAATGTTCTTGTTTAACACTTGGGTCCTGTATTCATTCCGCACATTTGATAGGAACCAACTGATGATAAACTTTTCTGGGCATTCTCTTTCAAATTAATCTGAGAACCAACTTCGCAAGTATCTGTTGATGTGGGAGGGCCTACCGGTGCTGAAATTTTGAGTATAACAAATGTTTGTGGAAACAAGCAGACTGATATTCACAAGATCATACGAAATATGCAGTTACAACAGATAAAAGACCACACAAGAAATCGCACATGATTATGGCCATCATCCTGGCAAATTTAATGTGGCGGAGAATCTTACTCTCAAAAGCATCAAAATTCGTCCAGCACAAAGATAGACACTTCAATTTAACTAGAACTCATGTAACTCCAATAAGTTGAACAAAGGATGAAGTTGACACTGGATTAGAAATACAAGCCAACACGACCCACTGTGACTAACGCGACATGAATGAACCAAAGAACCACCTACAATTCAAACGACACCCATGAAGAAAAGAAGAATGTTTTGTTGCTTCTACACGTCACTGTATTTATGTCCTGTTATTTTACTTTATCTATAGAGCCCTTAAGGTTTTGCACGTGCAGTAGTGATCGTGATATTTGACTTTATCTACACATGATTATATAATTATCCTGATATTCTTTCTCAATAACTTTGTTCTCGACAATTTTGTTTGTTTTCCCTCTTCAGTTGGTAGAACATTTTGAATCATGCGTAGATAATTTCGTATGACTCAGTCATTGTACCGGAAGCAATTTTTTTTTTTTTTTTTTTTTGCTCATAGTTACGTATGCTACATCTGCATTTATGATTATATAAGAATATGTGGTACTTTCTATGAGTAGTTTATGTTCTTATCAGGTGCCAAAATCACAATTATTTCACCTATTTATTTTGTGCCTTTTCTTCGATTGCAGCAAGGATCCAGGATACATCAGAGTGAACGCGCAAGATCAAAAGATTACGACAGACAATGTGCGCTTTCACCCAGATTACTACTTCCACAGTAATCTTTTGTATTGTACTCTGTATCTCAACAGTCAATCAAATTTCTAGCCCAGTGGATTTTACTCTTTCATTAACATTAACATACGCTAAAATGCTTAACTGAAGTTTTGGTTTGATATTGAGCTCTAAGCTGTTTGATAACTTTTGTTGGAAGATATGATTCACTAAATTGTATCGAATTGTAATTGATTGTAAATCTTGTCTATTTTAGGACTAGAAGAATAGAAGAATATCTAGTTTCCTTTTATTGATTCATCCCTTGTAATTAAATATACGAATTGTGTTACATTGAATAGAGAACAACACAGAAATTATTCCCTTCAATTCCTATAGATTTTCTCTGTTGCTCACTTTGTTACATGGTATCAGAGCCTGCGGGTTCTGACCTCTTTCTGCTTCCGCTCATATTGCCTCATAAAGGAACTCCAATCTTCAAAGGAGTTGCCGTAAGAATCAAAGCTTCAATTATTTCTAGAAGAACTCAACCTACAAAAGAGTTGCCGAAGGAATCAATTTCCATTTACCATGACAAAGCCAGAAGACCTTATCGCAAATCCAATCGACAGTCTGCTGGAGACACTACGCCACAAAATCTGGGCAGCCAAGACTCTTCTGTTGTGGTTTCCGAATTAGGGCAGTAGCAGGGTCAGATTGCGCTATGGCAACAATTCCAGGCTCAGACCAATCTGGGGTTGCCTTTCTCGAGGCCTCCTTACCAGTGGATACCCTATTCATGGTATTAGGGACCAAGCCCCAGTGCATCATTGTCGGGCTACCAAGGCAACGTGCAAACCGATGGAGGCTCACTGACCAATGATGGGGCAAGCTCAACCATCAGCACAAAGCAGACAAGCGGATCGACTGGACCAGGTATGGGAACGAATCCCTACCCGGGTTTTCACAATGTGGGGCCTGCAGTTGGGTCGATAGGGTCAGGTCAGAATGCAAATCCCTAGCCGGGTTTCTTTCCGTACCAATTCCCCGTTGCCAATGGTCGGCCAGAACCCGGCGACCCACTTTATACAACAAACGCTGACGGATCGGAATTGAAAATCATCAGCCAATAGTTAACCGGCGTCGACAATTACTCAAGCTGGTTGCGCGAATTCCGACGAGCATTGATCACGAAGGGTAAAGAAGTTTTCATAGACGGGACTTTTCCCATT
This sequence comes from Eucalyptus cladocalyx, assembly GCA_017140615.1. Lineage (NCBI taxonomy): Eukaryota > Viridiplantae > Streptophyta > Magnoliopsida > Myrtales > Myrtaceae > Eucalyptus > Eucalyptus cladocalyx. Next base: position 61,339,643 of record CM029523.1, on the reverse strand, counting down.
CTGTCCGACGAAAGATTGGCGCGACTTTGGAAGAGATGCAGCCAATTAGCCAGAACATGAATTGGAAACTACATCTCGACCGAAGTTGCGGCCGAACTTCCGCTGACAGAAGACCCAATTTTTTTTTGGGAAAGCATAAGGGAGATGTACGGAAAGCTTGACCAAGTGAAGATTTTTTTTTATCTCACACAGTAGATATCAAATCTGAAACAAGGGAATTCAACAATTGCTAGGGTTTACAATAAACTCTCAGCACTGTGGAATGAATTAGAGGCCGCCGAAGAGAAATTCGACTGGCTCGAACAGATACAATAGCAGTACAGAAGCATGAGAGAGAAGGAGAAGGCGACGAGGTTCCTCCTCATCCTCAATGAAGCTTACCAGACGTTTCGCTCCCAAATTCTTACCATGGAGCCTATGCCGAGCCTTGACGGATTTACCAACTCGCCTTTCAAGAGGAAAGTCAGCAACGAACGGTGGATCATGGAAAGGGAGGAGAAGGAATCGTTTTGGCAGCAAGAGGCCATCCCCGTTCCTCACAGAGAAGCACAGCGAGAGGAAGAGAGGCGGGGGCAGATCTAGGGTTCTTTGACGAGAACCCTAGACATAACAGGAGAATTTTCGATGGCCCAGATCCTGTTAATCAATCGGACGGCTCGCGTCTAATGTTAGGCGCAAATGAATCCAACGGCTCGCCAGGATCTAACTTTGGTGGATCAGATGACTCGCGTGGAATGAACTTCAATGGGCTAGACGGCCCGCGCGGTGCCTTTCTGGGTGGATTGGATAATAATCCGAATGGGCCCAATTCATTTGGCCCAACCTCGGCGCAAGTCTTCCAGCCCATAAACAGGTCTTCCTTAGCTGCAAAAAATGGTGGGCCAAGAGGAAAAGGTAAATTATATTGTGATTATTATAAGCAGCCACATCATACCATTGAAAACTGCTGGAAATTACATGAAAAACCAGGAAAAAAAAAAAGGGAAATTTTTGACAGTTTTTCAGGTATCGGGTCAATAAATGGGAAAATCAATCACCCATGATCAATATCAGGAGCTTATGGAGGCATTGAAGAAATTGGATGCTTCCGATAAAACTGAGAGCTTTACAGGTACATCCTATTGTCTAATGAATGCAATTTCTTAGAATGCATAGATTATTGATTCAGGTGCTAGTGATCACATAGTCTGTAATAAATCTTTCTTTTCTGAGGTTAAAAAGTTGTCTTATCCACATATCAGTACAACTTCCAAATGGAAACACTACTCAAGTAATCATATCCGGCACTGTGAATCTTATCTCACTCATTACTCTTCAAAACGTGCTATATGTCCTTAATTTCCATTTCAACCTGATATCAGTTTCCAGAGTTTGCGAAGAAAATTCATGCTGCATTATATTCCATATTGATAATTGTTTCTTTCAGACCCTTTTGACTGTCAAACTAATGGGCTTGGGTAGAGTCAATCAAGGGCTGTATTTTTGGGAGAATTTCCCACAATATTTACCTCCTATTGAACTCAATAAGTCATTGTGTAATGCTGCTACCAATGATATGAATTTTCGTAATCATAAAAGATTGGGTCACGGTGCATCTTTTCCTTGTCCTCAATGTCCCATCTACCCCATGGCAAAACAAACTTGTGCTCCTTTTCCTAATAGCACTTCTCGAGCAGATGACATTTTTTCTTTGATACATGTTGATGTTTTGGGGCCTTACCATACCTTGAATCATGATGGGTTCTGGTTTTTCCTCACAATCGTGGATGACTTCTCCTGTGCTACATGGATATTTCTCATGCAGTCTAAAAATTAGGTTCTTTCACATCTGAGAACTTTTCTATCTTTGTCAAAAACTCAATTTGGGAAAATAATCCGTCGGGTTAGAATTGATAATGGTAGAGAATTCTTCAATAATGAGTGTGCCTCTCTTTTCTCCCCGAATGAAATATTGCATGAGAGTTCATGTACTTATACACCACAACAAAATGGTGTGGTAGAAAGAAAACATCGTCACATTTTAGAAGTTGCGCGTGCCCTTAAGTTTCAAGCATCTGTTCCTGAAATTTTTTGGAGAGATTGTGTGGTCACGGTACCATATCTAATCAATCGCATGCCATCTCGCATTCTGAAAGGAAAGACACCTTTTGAGCTATTGTATGGAAAGAAACTAGATTTGAGTCGTCTCTTTTTGGACGCCTATGTTATGTGACTACAGTGGGACATAAGGATAAGATGGCTCCTCATGCTCATCAATGTGTCTTTATGGGTTATCCAGCCTTAAAGAAGGGATATCTTATTTATATGACATCCACAATTTTCTTTATTCTTTTCTTTTCTGGTTATATGGGATCATTAGGAACCACTATTGAAGATTGAGATAAATAATCCCACTTTGCTTGCTGGCAACTGGTCCCGGCTCTGACTACATGCAAGGTGGCATCAGCTAACCTTTATATCTAGCCCATACCTCATTCCTGTTTTATTGTTTTCCTGATCTTCCTTTTATAGTGCTAGATTGTGAGGCCTCTCCGCGCAAAACATTGCTCCATTTGTGACCGCTGTGTTGAGCAATTCGACCATCATTGTCCTTCGGTATCCAACCGCATTGGCAAGGTACTCTTATATGATGCTGAAAGCCAACACTTGCCTTGCTGTTTTTCTCAACACATATTAGTTTCTTCATGGAATTTTGAGAAATTAAAATTTTTCATAAAGATATTTCATCAGCTCATGGTGTTAGCATAGTTTATCATGTTACATACCTATCGGTTAATTGTTTCCGAAATGTGATTGACAATCAATTTTCAAGGTTGATGCTATCATGAAGTTCAGATTAGCTCACTTCAATAAATTACATTTCCTTCTGTCTCCCTTCTTGTTCATATATTTTAATTCACAGTTTTCCAATTGTGATGCAGAAGAACAAGTGGGATTTCTTTGTATTCCTAGTTTTAGAAGTATTGGCTATGTCAATTACCGGCGCAGTTGCTCTTACAAGTAGGTTTAATCAGTTTCACTGAAAGTTATCTTATTCTGCTTATGGCATTTTTTCCCCTCATAACAATAGAATCTTTGCGTACAGGAGTTCGGGGTGATCCAGCTGCACCAGCCTCTTTTGGTGCTTGGTTGAAACATGCTTGGAGCCATCACACTGGTGCTATGTCATTTCTCGTAGCTGAGTTTTTCCTCTTTTCAGGCGTTGCAGCATTGACGGCTTTGCAAGCATATCAGGTAACATCCATCACAATATATTGCACATCTTTATGTCGCAATGAAAAACGACAACACTTTTTTTCTACTTGTTTATTGGAGCGGCACAATTGCATGTGACACTCCTATTACTTGTCTAGTTGGACTCTTTGCCCTTTCTCTCCCAGCCACCTTTCATGAAAGTGGCAAAATTCCTTATGTTCTCGCTTTTAATTGTGGCAGATTTCTCGTAATATTACCACTAACGAGAGGGAGAACTCTTTGCGCTATAGCTACCTCAGGGACCTGAGTGGCAGATTTCGAAACCCCTATGACCGTGGGTTTAGGAAGAATTGTGCAGATTTTTTCCTCAATGGATACGATGAAGATGTGGAACATATTGGAGACTGGACTGATTCCGAGGGCATTGGCATGACGGTTATGGCAAGGAGATCAGATCAAGAATATGATGAGTAGATGGGAATCTGAAAAAAAAAAAAATAGAAAAAAGAAAAACAATGGTCACTGCTAGACTTCTGATGGACCTAGTGACATCTCAGGTTCGATGGATTGGCCCGCTCCATTGAAGCATCGTATCATCGAGTTCAAAGCTGGAAGAAGCTGAAGTTGCGTGATGGCTGTGTTGTAAATATCTCTGATAAGCTCATAGAATGATTGAGTATCAAAGTGGGTAGTGCTTACACTTGGTCCCCATATGATTGTTTTGTTTTGCGGTGGGAGAATTACCAAAAAAGTTCTAAACCTATTGTAATTGTGCCAATTCAGTTATAAACTTTTTTTTTAAGTCAATTTAGTTCTAAACATTTTTTATAATTGTGCCAATTAGTCCATCTGGCTAAAATTAGCCGGCCGACACTAATGTGGACGCCGGCCATCTAAAGCTGACATGGGAATTTTAATTTTTTTTAATTTTTTTTTCAAATTTTTTTAATTTTTTTTAATTTTTAATTATTTTTTCAATTTCTCTTTCTTCCGGTTGGCCGGCATGGTTTGATCGGCCGAAATCCACATGGAGGGTCGGGTGGGGAATGAAGGGGTTGATCTTGTGAAGCCTAACTAGGCTTAGAGGCCCAACTCAGCTTTCTAACTTAAGTGAGTTTGGGAAAGAGCTTAATTATAAGCATGAGAAATTGATTGAAAGGGTAGAGTTAAAGGGAATAAACCTCTTAATTTTGATGGAGTTGTTCCCTTTTTATTATCTTAAAGAATTATGGGATGTTCCGAAAATTACCTAGGCCTATATATTGTTAGGAGGATAGTCACGATCAGACTACATAATTCTAGGATATTCAATCTAATTTACACATATTGATGAAGGAAATCAAGATATGTGTAAGGATTAGTACATCACGTTTATTAAGATCTGAGTTGCCAACATGGCAAGGGGGCACTAGTTGAGTGCACTTTATTAGGAATAACTCTATTTTCAAGATATCAATTATGCATAATATGAGGGTAGTCATTGCATTGGATATTGTAAAATTTTCTCAATTGGTTGCTTGAGGCTCTTTTTAATAAAGTCCTAAAACTAGGAACCAAAAAGAATAAAATTAACTTAAAAAAGACAAGGCCCTAAAACTAAAATACAAGGCATTTCGGATGCCTCCCAATGCAACAAATTAGCGAGCTCGACTAGATTTGTCAAAATTTGAGAACTAGCTCAATGACCTAAAGCCTACTCTCTTCATCGTCCGAGGTTATCATTACCCCATTTTACTGTTGGGGTTGACTCCAATAACAAGAACAGTTTAAGGACCTGCTGAGGTCCTATGCCTGGTTCTAATGTGTTTTACGGGGGCCAGGACTTCGCCCCCAACCGTTATTTTTCCTCCCGAGAACCAGGAGTACCCCCTTGTGCGTCGGGGGCCCGCGGAAGCGCGGGGGCGAGGTACCAACCCGTGCCCAAGGGCCTTGTTATCAGGGTTGTCCCCCCCGGAGCGCCGCAGTTTAAGGTCTTGCCGAGAACCAATGCCTGGTTCTAGTGTGTTTTACGAGGCCCAGGACTTTGCCCCTAACCCTTATTTTTCCTCCCGGGGAATCAGGAGTACCCCCTTGTGCGCCGGGGGCCCGCGAAAGCGCGGGGGCAAGGCACCGACCCGTGCCCAATGGCCTTGTTATCGGGTTGTCCCCTCGGAGCGCTGCAGTTTAAGACATGCCGAGGACCACAATCTAGCCTATTAGGTATTGAAATACACATGCGAAGAGTGTTAGGTAAAAGTCTAGTCGACCGAAATATTCAATCAGGTGCAGCCAGCTGAAAGCCCAACTCACGTCGGTCGTCGAGGTGGAGGCCCACTTCATCTTGTTGCAGTCGCCACCGCTCTCCACCATCCAAATTTCCAAAAGGCAAGTTGTTCATGGACTCTCCACATCTCCGCCCGCTTCATCCTCTTCCTCTACAAAAACCTTCTGCGCCAAAACAAGAAACAGCCTTCCACCTGCAAATGGAGACTTCCCCACTCCTCGTTCTCTCGACCACTCTTCTAATAACTCTCTACTTCTTCTTCCGCCACCTCCGCTGCCAGCAAGCCCACAAGCTGCCGCCGGGGCCGCCACCGCTGCCGGTCATCGGGAACCTCCACCAGCTGGGCAACCTTCCCCACCGCTGCCTCCACAGCCTCGCCAAGTCCTATGGCCCCATCATGTTCCTCCGCCTTGGCAACAAGCCGACGGTAGTGGTCTCATCGCCAGAGGCGGCTGAACTGGTCCTCAAGACCTACGATGGCATCTTCTCGAGCCGCCCGAGCGTGGACGCCCTGCGCCACTTGTCTTACGGCAACAAGGGGATGGGGTTTGCGGAGAGCGGTGCATATTGGAGAGGCATGAAGAAGCTGTGCACGCTGCAGCTGCTGAGCCCGGCAAAGGTTGAGTCTTTCGCACCGATGAGGAGGGAAGAGCTGGGGAAGGTGGTCAGGAGGGTGAGGGCGGCGGCGGCAGAGCATGAGGCGGTGGACGTGAGCGCGGAGGTGGGGCAGCTGATCGCGGACTTGGCGTGCAGGATGATATTGGGGTGCAGCACAAGGGATAAGTTCAACTTGGAGCCTGGGATTCACGAGGCTATGAACTTAGCCGGGGCTTTCAATTTGGCAGACTATGTGCCTCTTCTTGGAGCTCTCGATCTTCAGGTGTCAGTTTTTGAAGTTATGTGTAGTATAAGAGGCTAAAATAAACAGCATGAATCTAGCTAGCTTGATCTTTTACAGATGCAAAGAATTTGCAGCTTCTAGAACATCTTTTCTGGTTTGTTGTGAAGATAATATTTTGAAAACCGAAAACCTCTACAGGGAATAACTCGGCGTGCGAAAGCTGTCAATCGAGCCGTGGATAAGGTACTGGAGGACATTATTAGAGAACACGAGGAAGACACGACCGGAAAATACGAGGGCGACTTCATAGACACGTTGCTCGCCGGCATGGGCCACCCCATGAACGGCTCGCCGCAAGACGACGAGCCGGTTCACGTGCTGGGTCGGACCAACATCAAGGCCTTGGCCCTCGACATGATCGCCGCATCGTACGAGTCCTCGTCCACCGCGATCGAGTGGGCCATGTCCGAGCTGATCCGCCACCCGCACGCGATGAGACGCCTCCAGCAAGAGCTGGAAGCTGCCGTCGGGTTGGAGCGGACCGTCGAGGAGGCCGATCTGCCGAAGCTGAATTATATGGACATGGTGGTGAAGGAGAGCTTGAGGCTGTATCCGCCGGGCCCGCTCCTGATCCCACACGAGTCCACGGAGGGCATCGAGATGGGCGGATATTACATCCCGAAGGGGACTCGGGTCATCGTGAACGCGTGGGCCCTCGGGAGAGACGCCGGCGCTTGGGCGGAGGACCCGGAGGAGTTCCGCCCGGAGAGGTTTGCGGACGGCGGCGTGGACGTCAAGGGGCGTGACTTCCAGCTCATACCGTTCGGGTCGGGGCGGCGGAGCTGCCCGGGGATGCACTTGGGTCTCGTCAACGTGCGCCTTGTTTTGGCCCAATTGGTGCACTGTTTTGACTGGGAGCTGCCCGCGGGGACGTCGCCGAACGAGCTGGACATGAGCGAGGACTTTGGGCTGTCGATGCCGAGGGCGAAGCACTTGATCCTAAGGCCCAGCTATCGCCTGCTCGTTTGAAGTTTTGCAAAGTTTTTTTGTTTTTTGGTGTGGGTTCTAGTTCCTCTGTACGGTTGTACGCCTAGTTCAACGAAAAAAAGGATAACAGAAAGGAGAATGATGATGGGCAATGTCGGAATTCGAGCACTGGATGAACTCGATTTTCTAAAAGTTTGAATTGTTGAAATGGTAATGGGTCAATAATCATAAAAATGTCACGGCATATTACTTAACACGTTTTATATAAATGTCAAGAACGTGACCTCACACTGAAATAATTTAGTCTCCATCTTCTCTACTCTTTCTAAATAGGAGAAAATGCCATTCATTTTCTTCCTCATTCAAATGTGAAAATCTTACAAACACTTAATAAGGAACGAAAGCTCCACGACTTTCGAGATTTCTTTTTATTTTTATTTTTATGAACAACTTATGGTATATATCTCTTTTTCCCATATTTCTAATTAATTATTTTTATGATAATGATTACACATTTCACAACATATATAGATATTTTCTTAAAAAAAGTCAAGGGGATTTGTCCCGAAACCACCCCGCTTATAGGAACACATGCGGCCTTCGTTGACTATGGCCCTATTCGAGTAATCGCCCCTCTCCTCTCTATTTCCATCTCTCTTTATCTTTCGCTCAAGCCCATGACGACATGTGAATAGACGAGTGCGTTCATTTCTCATTACAAAAGCCTCACACAAAATCACACGGTCCTCATTTTTATTAGTTAAAGACTGAAGTAACAGTTAAAGTCTGTTTCTCACTTTTTCCATAACACAGCTCCGTCAGCTAACATTAAAATGTATTCAGATGTCGACTTTTGAGAATTAATGCAACCGGCAAATAGGAGTGAGCGGTTCCAGATTTCATATAGTTCCACTTGAAACTTGAAACTTACCCCTTAAGCAAATTCCTCATTTTTATTAGTTGAAGTAATAGTTAAACTCTGTTTCGCACACTGAGTTATTCCCCATAAAGGCTTCCGATTTTCAAAATATTATCTACACAACAAAACAGAAAAGCTGTACTAGAAACTGCAAATTTTTGCATTTGTAAAAAGATCAAAGCTGCAATTTATGCTTCACATAAATTCCAAATCACTGTACAATATGCAGCAAGCTAAACTGATAACTGATGGTGATACCTGAAGATCGAGAGCTCCGAGAAGAGGCACATAGTCTGCCAAATTGAAAGCCCCGGCTAAGTTCAGAAACTTGCGAATCCCGGGCTTCAAGTTGAACTTATCCCTCGTGCTATACCCCAATATCATCACCGTTGAACTTATCCGGCGACGAGACCACCACCGTTGGCTTGCTGCCGAGGCAGAGGAACATGATGGGGCCGTGGGACTTGGCAAGGCTGTGGAAGCGGCGGTGGGGAAGATTGCCCAGCTGTTGGAGGTTCACGATGATGGGCAACGGCTGTGGACTCGGCGGCAGCTTGTGGGCTTGCCGGCAGCGGAGGTGGCGGAAGAAGAAGTAGAGTTATTAGAAAGAGTGGTCAAGAGAATGGCGAGCGGGGAAGTCTCCATTTTGCAAGGGGAAGGTTGTTTCTAGCTTTGGTGCAGAGGGTTTTTGTAGAGGCAGGGGATGAGACGGAGATGGGGAGAGGCGTGAACCGATGGCCTTTTGCATAGTAGCGAGCGGCCAATGCAACAGGTGAGTTGGGCTCCTGTCCCCGAGTGCACCTAATCTAAATATTTTGGGACAAGAAAGGTTGGCGCTTGATTTGATATTTGCCAGAGAAGACGGGCAAAAGATCGAGGTTGGCTACGAAAACGTATGGTGTCCGCTTAATTAAGCAAAAGCCAATTCGGCGAATAATAGGAATAATTCGTTAATCAAAGCTAGGGCCATTTGATTTTGTGTGGCTTCCGTATGGAGAAAGGAGCACTTGTCTGTTCCTAAGTAAAGACAGAGAAAAAAAATCAATATCAATAATACTCAATGAAGCATGCCATTTTGCCCATCTAAAGGCTTCTAAACTCTTTGACAACATAGTTTAAAAAATTAATTTACATAAGAGGAGCCTGCATTAAGATTACGACAGACAAAGTTGCTCATCAATCAATTTCTACACAGTTAAAGTAGCACAAAGCCAACAAAAAATATTGCTTGACTTCTCAACCGCTGGACCCATTGCAAATGTGATGCCACCAGTTCTATTTATCGACGATAATCTCCAAATTAAAACCAACTATATCTAAAAAAAAAGATTAAATAAAATATTCACTTATTAGATATACAAAAAGAATTACAATATATAAATATATAAACATTACTTACCCAACTCAAATTGTTCTGCGTTCTCGATGCATTATTCAATATCAAGTGGTACACAAACAGCTCTCAACCAATCTTGAGTGCAAATTAAAGCTTCAACTACTTTTGGAGTTAAAGAACTTCGAAAGCCATTAAACATACAAGTTGACTCTGAAGCAATGATAGTTACAAGAATTGACAAAATATCTCGAGTCATCAAGGAAAATATCTTATATTTTGAGCCATTAGTCTTCCACTAAATCAAAATGTTAAGATCAAAATCATTTTCATTTTTCTCTTGAAGATACTCATCAAGCTCGAACTTGTTGTCATCGCACTCTTGTTCATTCGAGTATAAAAACATTTTCTTCCAAGCTTGGCCATTATACACCTTTTTTTTTATGTTGGACGAACCGCCTTGGCCAACAACCACCACGTAAACCTCCAGATGTTGCTAGCGAGGAGACCGCCACCCCGGTGCCACGCGTCAATCACCTAGGGGGTGCATGACAACATTTGCTGTTCCGAAATAGTTTTGCGGAAACGAGAAATGAATTTTTCTATTTCTATTTTACGGACGAGTTTCGAGGAAAAAAATATGTTTGATAACGACACAAAATTTTTACTCTAAAAATAGAAATTCGTTTGATAACGACACAAAATTTCTTCTTGACAGACGGTGGCGGCGACGACCGATGACTTTTAATATAAAAAATAAAAATAAAAATGATTTAGTAACAAAAAATAATGAATAAAATAAAATAAAATAAAATAAAATAAATCATAAAAAAATATCATTTTATTTTAAAATTAAAATATAAAAATAAATTTATTTTATTTATTCTATTTTATTTTATTTTACGAATAAATTTATTTTAAAATGAATAAAAATAAAAAAATAAAAATAATTTTATTTGGAAAAACACTCAAGGCAAATAAAAATAATTTATTTTTATTTATCATAAATAAATTATTTTAAATAAATATAATAAATTTATTTTATTTATTCTATTTTATTTTATTTTACGAATAAATTTATTTTAAAATGAATAAAAATAAAAAAAATTATTTGGCAAAACACTTGAGGCAAATAATTTTTTTATTTTTATCATAAATAAATTATTTTAAATAAATTAAATAAATTTATTTTATTTATTCTATTTTATTTTATTTTACAAATAAATTTATTTTAAAATGAATAAAAATAAAAAATAAAAATAATTTTATTTGGCAAAACACTCGAGGCAAAAAAAAATAATTTTACTTTTAATAAAAATATTTATTTATTTATCATAAATAAATTTAATAAATTTATTTTTAGTAAACTAAAAATAAAATGATAAATAAAAATATTTTATTTATTTTAATAAATTTATTTTTATTTTTAAATGAATATATTTATTTTTATTTTGGGCAGAGAAGAGGCGTACGAGGGAGAAAAGAGTGAAATTAGGGTTGGGAGAAATCGAAATTGATTTCTCCCCATTTCTATTTACGGAATGAAATCTATTCCGTAAATAGAAAATTTGATAAAGCGTTATCAAACAAGTTTACATTCCAGAAATTGTGCAGGCAGAAAAATCATTTCTGGAACGAAATTTTTTTTATCATGCACCCTCCTAATGGCCCACCAGCCTCCTTGCAACTTGCGTCGCAGGGGCTTCGAATTCCTGGCATCTCCCCCAAAGGCCTGAAGCCTACCCAGCGGAGCCACCACGGTCGGTGGTGCTGTTATACTTCTTTATTCCTTCATTACCACATGTATTAGCATTGGAACCACTACTACTTGCACCCAAATTATGGTCACCAAAATTTTGATCACTTGAAATAAGAAAATATTGCTCATAAAATCCATACAAGCGGTCAAATATATCTTTCACCTTGTAATGCATCTCTTTAATTTTCGATTCATCATCATAAATTTGTCCATACAAGAAACTCATATAATTTAACTTGACTCTAGGATCTAACACAACCGTGATCAACACAATCATATTCACTTTATCCAAGATTCCATAATATTTGTCAAATTATTCTTTCATTTTCACACCCATAGCTTGAAGCTTAGGATCTGAAGCATTGACCGCATCTTTCAAATATCTATACAAAAGAACTATCTTTTCAAAATAATCATTTAAAGTAATAGATTAACTCTCACACATCTGATTGGTGGCATCATAGAATACATTTAGAAATTCCGAAAGAATAATACTATTTTCCCAATCATCATCACTATGAGTTTCATGATTAAGCTCACTTACAAAAGATGGATCGTCTTCTTTCATCCTTTCGAAAGCTTTTCTAAACTTTATGATAGTGTCTAACATGAAATAAGTGGAGTTCCATCTAGTGGCAACGTCAAGAACTACTGAACCCTTATAAGTGATCCGTTCTTTCTTAATGCAAGATTGAAATACTTGGGCTCTCGTGAGAGAACTTTTTACATACATAATCACATTTTGGATATGTGCAATAGAATCACGTATTGTAGTCAAGTCATCTCTCATAATCAAATTTAATATATGAGTTGTACACCTAATATGGAAAACACTACCATCTAATATCAATGACCTTTCTTTCAAAAGTCTTTTCCTCAAATAACCAATTGCAACATCATTCGAGCTAACATTATTCACAGTAATTGTGGACACATTTTTTTCTATTCTCCACTCCTCAATGCATTTCTCCACCATTTTCCCAATCTCCATATCCCTGTGATTATGTATCACCACAAAGTTGATGATTGTTTTATGCAACTTCTAATTTTCATCAATAAAATGTGCAATGAGATACAAATAATTCAAATTTTGATTGGAACTCCATGTATCGGTCGTGAGTGTGATCCTAGAATTAATCTTTGCAAAATAATTCTTTAAAAAAGTTCTTTCACATAAAAACAACTTAATGTAATCTTTTGCTACTGCGAAAGGTGATACATGTTTGAAGAGAGGTTGTAACTCAATAACATATTAACGAAATCCAACACGCTTAACCAAGGAAAAAGGTTGTTCATCATGGATGATGAATCAAGCAAGCATGTGCTTACAACGTTCTTGATTAAATAACTAGGTCGATAAGATGCTATCAATACTAGAATTTCCTACTGCCTTACCAGCCATGTTAGCATTATGTGGTACAAAGAATTTTTGCATCTTATTTACATTACAGGGAAACATTTGCATGTGGTTAAGTGCTTTCTCATTGCAGAAGTACCGTTAGCAACACGGTACTTAAACATGGACCCACAATGAATGCACTTCACTTGATATATTTTTCCATCCTTATCATTGATTCTCAAATAATTATTCCAGCATTCAGATGTATATTTCTTATCATGAGGAATATCAGAACCAGGTACCTTATTTGTAACACTCATGGTAAGGGGGTGCCTTTTCTTCAATTTCATCGCAGAAAACTCAAATTGCGTAATCGGAATCATCTCCTCACATCCCTCCACCTCTATTGATGTGTTATTTTGATACATTAACTTCGCACTATACAATAATAATAGAATATAATTAGAAATTTCAAAACAAAGAGTAAACTAGAAATGAAACACCACTAGAACAATAATGTCTAGCATAGAAATGTGACTCCCTTCATACCAGCAAATTAATGAAGTGTCAAGAACGAATGATTGTCAAGAATAAGACATATAAGTCCCTCAGGAAGTAAAGGCTACATTATCAAGTTCAAGGCACCATGCTTGTAAGACCATCTCAGCTTATTTGCATGTCTAACAGTTATATCCTTCTAGCAGTATGGCAATTGGCTAGAAATTAGAAAGGAAGAGAAAAACACATCTAGAACTAAACGGATGGATGTTTCATTTTTCCACTGTTCATTACAAAAGCATCGAACAAGTTCATTTATATCAAATGAATATGATGGGCGGAAAAGACAATATCAAACTTGATTACAAATACATAAAGCACTATTTATTTTTTTTTGGTTCCATAAAGCACTATTTATTTTTTTTTGGTTCCATAAAGCACCGGTTGACTGATGCCTGAAGTTGTGAATAAGCATGACCACAAAGAGAATAGCAAATCAATGACTCTAAAGCTCACATGACGAATAGTATTTTAAATAGACACTTCTCACGTCTTCCAATGGAACACATCACAAACTTGAAAATAAACTGAAGACCATAAAAAGGAACAACAAGTGCAGTAGATCATCAAATGCACCAAGGACTCCATAATCACATACGAATAAGTAAAATGCAAATGCAAAGCTGTCCCCCAAGGAAGAGCTCCATCTGATATACGCATGAACACGAGCCAGCGTAACTCAAGAAATATGTGTCGACGCGCACAAAATTAGCTCATATACGCTCCAAAACAAGATGAATCACAAACTTCGTGCATCGATAGCTTTAAAAAGGATGAAGCATACATTTTTCAATCAAAGAGGTTATTTATATGATTTACCAAAACTGATTCTGTTGAGATTATTGACATAGAAAGGCTTCAAGAGTTAAGAAACTTGAAGCACACAGCTGTAATCAAACAAAACTGTATTTGTCTAAAACTACCATTGCTTTAATGTCTGATCATGCAAGTAAAATTGGGAGAAAAAAAAGGCAATAAAAGACAGTATTCCAAATAAACATGTGCTTCTCGATGGGTGGCAATAAACAGCCCAATATTTATCAAAAGAGAATTCATTTCCGGTCACTAGAGTTGTAGCAATAAGAGCTAAACAATATTGTCTATTGCAACAGCCTCCCAACTATCAATTTACACTCCAAGTTCGTGCAGCAATCGGAGGACAGGAAAACAAAAGGATTTATTGAGCACACAAGGATTTAATCTTGCCTAAAGTCTAGTTTTGATGGTTGTCAATTGGGCAAAGCGCTACTTCAACAGCAACACCAGTAGCAGCGACAATGGAAAGTGCAGGGTTGGGACTTGTCGATGGGGTTTTGCAGCAACAATGCTCTTGTCAGTATGGCAAGTTGTCGGGATGGAGTAGCAGTAGTGGGCGACAAGTGCAATGACTAGCAAAGCAGGGACGACCTACAGCCTGGCGGTACTCGCAGGTGAGCAGGGGCGCAAAGGTGTTCTCTACGTGGCGGAGCTCGTGGGTGAGAAGGATAGCCGGTGGAGCTCGAGGCTGCAGCGAGCAGAGTAGGAGCGGCGACGCTGGGTCGTGGCTACAGCAGGTGTTGGCGCTGGCGGAGTGATGGTGACCAGCGAGGCAGTGCATGGGAACAGCGACAGGGGCGGTGTTTCGGACAGATCGCTAGCAACACTCGTGGGTTTCGCAGGTGGAGATGCGGCGGTGCGACGCAGAGATGGCCGGTGGCTCGGGGGACGCCGATGAAGGGGGCTACGCCAGTAAAGACCAGCAAAGGCGAGGGAATGTGCAAAGCAAGCGAGAGGTGTTCTGTTCTGTTTAGGTTTTGGGGCATCCGGTTCTTTTCTTCCTTTTGGAACCCTAAGTAACCAGGAACTTGAACCTGTCCCCTTAGAATTAGGAACCAAACTGGACCCTCCGGTTTCCGTTCTACTCGGGAACCACGCTCACCCCTACCGCTCGCTACTAAAAGAAAAGAAAAACAATGGTCACTACTAGACTTGTGATGGACCTAGTGACATCTCAGGTTCGATCGACTGGCCCGCTCTATTGAAGCATCGTATCATCGAGTTCAAAGTTGGAAGAAGTTGAAGTTGCGTCATGGCTGTGTTGTAAATACCTCTGATAAGCTCATAGAATGATTGAGTATCAAAGTGGGTAATGCTTACACTTGATCCCCATATGATTGTTTTGTTTAATGATTGTTTTGTTATGCTATGGGAGAATTACCAAAAAAGTCATAAATCTATTGCAATTGTGCCAATTTAAAAATTCGAAGAAAATAAATATATATATTAAAAAATTGCCATGTTAGCTTTCGCCGAACGGCCAGTGTCTACGTCAGCGCCGGCCGGCCAATTTTGGCCCGATGGACTAAACTGGCATAATTATAAAATGTTTGATAGGACTGAATTGACACAATTACAATATGTTTATGACTTTTTTGGTAATTTTCCCGTATTTCCAAAGTACATCTTTGTCCAAAGAATGAAGGGGTTGATCTTGTGAAGCCTAACTAGGCTTAGAGGCCCAACTCAGCTTTCTAACTTAAGTGAGTTTGGGAAAGAGCTTAATTATAAGCACGAGAAATTGATTGAAATGGTAGAGTTAAAGGGAATAAACCTCTTAATTTTGATGGAGTTGTTCCCTTTTTATTATCTTAAAGAATTATGGGATGTTCTGAAAATTACCTAGGCCTATATACTACTAGGAGGATAGTCATGATCAAACTACAGAATTCTAGGATATTCAATCTAATTTTCACATATTGATGAAGGAAATCAAGATATGTGTAAGGATTAGTACATCACGTTTGTTAAGATCTGAGATGCCAACATGGCAAGTGGGCACTCGTTGAGTGCACTTTATTAGGAATAACTCTACTTTCAAGATATCGATTATGCATAATATGAGGGTAGCCATTGCATTGGATACTGTAAACTTTTCTCAATTGGTTGCTTGGGGCTCTTTTTAATAAATTCCTAAAACTAGGAACCAAAAAGAAAAAAATTAACTTAAAAAAAAGACAAGGCCCTAAAACTAAAATACAAGGCATTTTGGATGCCTCCCAATGCAACAAATTAGCGAGCTCGACTAGATTTGTCAAAATTTGAGACCTAGCCCGATGACCTAGCCTACTCTCTTCATCTTTCAATCTAGCCTATCAGCTATTGAAATACACATGCGAAGAGTGTTCGGTGAAGCCTAGTTGACCGACCGGAATATTAAATTAGGCGCAGCCAGCTAGAAGCCCAACTCACGTAGGTCGTTGAGGTGCAGTCGCCACCGCTCGCCACCGTCCAAAAGGCAAAGTTGTTCATGGACTGTCCACATCTCCGCCCGCTTCATCCTCTTCCTCTACAAAAACCTTCTCCGCCAAAACAAGAAACAGCCTTCCACCTACCTGCAAATGGAGACTCCCCCACTCCCCATTCTCTCGACCGCTCTTCTAATAACTCTCTACTTCTTCTTCCGCCACCTCCGCTGCCGGCAAGCCCACAAGCTGCCGCCAGGGCCGCCACCACTGCCGGTCATCGGGAACCTCCACCAGCTGGGCAACCTTCCCCACCGCTGCCTCCACAGCCTCGCCAAGTCCTATGGCCCCATCATGTTCCTCCGCCTTGGCAACAAGCCGACGGTAGTGGTCTCATCCCCGGAGGCGGCTGAGCTGGTCCTCAAGACCTATGATGGCATCTTCTCAAGCCGCCCGAGCGTGGACGCCCTGCGCCACTTGTCTTACGGCAACAAGGGGATGGTGTTCGCGGAGAGCGGTGCATATTGGAGAGGCATGAGGAAGCTGTGCACGCTGCAGCTGCTGAGCACGGCAAAGGTTGAGTCTTTCGCACCAATGAGGAGGGAAGAGCTGGGGAGGGTGATCAGGAGGGTGAGGGCGGCGGCGGCGGAGCATGAGGTGGTGGACGTGAGCGCGGAGGTGGGGCAGCTGATCGCGGACTTGGCGTGCAGGATGATTTTGGGGTGCCGCACAAGGGATAAGTTCAACTTGAAGCCTGTGATTCACGACGGTCTGAACTTAGCCGGGGCTTTCAATTTGGCAGACTATGTGCCTCTTCTTGGAGCTCTCGATCTTCAGGTGTCAGTTTTCGGTTTAGCTTATTGTACATATTACAGTGAAATGGAATTTATGTGTAGTAAGAGGCTAAAACAAACAGCATGAATCTAGCTAACTTGATCTTTTACAGATGCAAAGAATTTGCAGCTTTTCTGGTTTGTTGTGAAGATAATATTTTGAAAATCGAAAACCTCTGTAGGGAATAACTCGGCGTGCGAAAGCTGTCAATCGAGCCGTGGATAAGGTACTGGAGGACATCATTAGAGAACACGAGGAAGACACGACCGGAAAACACGAGGGCGACTTCATAGACACGTTGCTCGCCGGCATGGGCCACCCCATGAACGGCTCGCCGCAAGACGACGAGCCAGTTCACGGGCTGGGTCGGACCAACATCAAGGCCTTGGCCCTCGACATGATCGCCGCGTCGTACGAAACCTCGTCCACCGCGATCGAGTGGGCCATGTCCGAGCTGATACGCCACCCGCACGCGATGAAACGCCTCCAGCGAGAGCTGGAAGCTGCCGTCGGGTTGGGGCGGACCGTCGAGGAGGCGGATCTGCCGAAGCTGAATTATATGGACATGGTGGTGAAGGAGAGCTTCAGGCTGTATCCGCCGGCCCCGCTCCTGATCCCACACGAGTCCACGGCGGGCATCGAGATGGGGGGATATTACATCCCGAAGGGGACACGGGTCATCGTGAACGCGTGGGCCCTCGGGAGAGACGCCGGCATTTGGGCGGAGGACCCGGAGGAGTTCCGCCCGGAGAGGTTTGCGAACAGCGGCGTGGACGTCAAGGGGCGGGACTTCCAGCTCATACCGTTCGGGTCGGGGCGGCGGAGCTGCCCGGGGATGTACTTGGGTCTCGTCAACGTGCGCCTTGTTTTGGCCCAATTAGTGCACTGTTTTGACTGGGAGCTGCCCGAGGGGACGTCGCCGAACGAGCTGGACATGAGCGAGGACTTCGGGTTGGCGATGCCGAGAGCGAAGCACTTGATCCTAAGGCCCAGCTATCGCCTGCTCGTTTGAAGTTTTGCAAAGTTTGTGTGTGTGCGTGCGTGTGTGTGTGTGGGTTCTAGCTCCTCTGTATAGTTGTACGCCTAGTTCAACGAAAGAAAGAATAACAGAAACGAGAAAGATGATGGGCAATGTCGGAATTCGAGCACCGGATAAACTCGATTTTCTAAAAATTTGAGTTGTTGAAATGGTAATGGGTCAATAATCATAAAAATGTCATGGCATATTACTTAACACGTTTTATATAAATGTCAAGAACGTGACCTCACATTGAAATATTTTTCTCCGTCTTCTCTACTCTTTCTAAATAAGAGAAAACGCCACTCATCTTCCTTTTTTCCTCATTCAAATGTGAAAATCTTACAAACACTGTATAAGGAACGAAAGCTCCACGACTTTCGAGATTTCTTTTTATTTTTATTTTTATGAACAACTTATGATATATATCTCTTTTTCCCATATTTCTAATTAATTATTTTTATGATAATGATTACACATTCCACAACATATATAGATATTTTCTTAAAAAAAGTCAATGGGATTTGTCCCGAAACCACCCCGCTTATAGGAACACATGCGGCCTTCGTTGACTATGGCCCTATTCGAGTAATCGCCCCTCTCCTCTCTATTTCTATCTCTCTTTATCTTTCGCTCAAGCCCATGACGACATGTGAATAGACGAGTGCGTTCATTTCTAATTACAAAAGCCTCACACAAAATCACACGGTCCTCATTTTTATTAGTTGAAGTAACAGTTAAAGTCTATTTCTCACTCTTCCATAACACAGCTCCGTTAGCTAACATATTAAAACGTATTCGGACGTTGATTTTTGAGAATTAATGCAACCGGCAAATAGGAGTTTTGCCGGTTTATAATTATGCGGTTTAGCAATTTTTTATTTTTATTTTTACTTTTTTTGAATTTTTAAATATTTTTTGAATTTTTGAATTCTTTTTTCGAATTTTTTTTTTTGAATTTTTTTTACTTTTTTCTCTTTCCTCTTTCCTCTTTCCTCTAGCCAGCCGATGTAATTACAAAAGATTTAGGACTAAATTGACAAAAAAAAAAGTTTATGACTGAATTGAAGATTGTTGTACTGTTCATGAAGCTTTCTGTGTTAAGCAGATGGAACTAATGGTTATAGCGAACCTCACGAGGTGAATCACAAGGGCTCGCTAAGTGAAAATTTCGACAATGTGAAATGTATGTACTTGCTTAAGAAAAGATTCTTCTGGTTTCACACTTGGGTCCTGTATTCATTCCGCACAATTGATAGGAACTAACTGATGAAAAACTTTTCTGGGCATTCTCTTTCAAATTAATCTGAGAATTATCTGTTAATGTGGAGAGGGCCTACCGGTGCTGAAATTGTGAATATAACAAATGTTTGTAGAAACAAGCAGACTGATATTCACAAGATCATATGAAATATGCAGTTATGACAGATAAAAGACCACACAAGAAATCACACATGATTATGGCCATCAACCTGGCAAATTTGATGTGGCAGAGAATCTTACTCTCAAAAGCATCAAAATTCGTCCAGCACAAAGATAGACACTTCAATTTAACCAGAACTCATGTAACCCCAATAAGTTGAACAAAGGATGGAGTTGACACTAGATTAGAAATACAAGCAAACATGACCCACTGTGACTAACACGGGACATGAATGAACAAAAGAACCACCTCCAATTCAAACGACACCCCCAAATGGATCTCTCCGAGAACGACTAAAATGAATCAGAATACAGTACTACAATGTAAAACACAATACTTTCTTTTTTATTTTCTTTTAAACCAGTGTACATACTCTATCCTAAAGAGGAAAAATATGAGGCAATGATGGTGATGAAGCTGACATCCTAAATGGAGATCCCTGCTTCTTCTCCCCAATAAATATGTGGGAAGTCATTGCGTTGACGGTTGAAAACCCGAACTCCAACTCCGGCACAACCATTCCACGGATGAAAGGCAATGAATGGACCACAAGCAAAAACACCCTGCAGACCACAACTCCAAAGTCAAAAGATAGAAACGATATTCCCGCCAGGGACTAAGGAGTCACTTTCAGATATACAAGGAAGAATTTCTCATCATTAACCTTGTTGATTAATAATCTGTAGAGTAATATTCACATGCATAATATACAAAGCTGCAGAACAACCTATGCTACAGAGGTCAATGCAATATACTCAAATGATATAGTCAATCCCATCCATCATCAAGATCCTCAAATGATGACTTTTGCAGGTTCCTAATTCCAGATACAACAATGCTACCCATGCCCCCTTATTTTTCTCAAGAAGCATAACCACGTATTATCTAGATGATTCTTCAGTAGTCACTAGGCAGTCATATAGCAGCAAGAATACAAGGTCATTGATAAGGATAGCATTATTCATTGTGAAGGTGCAAAGTAAAACCAAGTCCTATTAGCTAAAGCTCCCTCACAAGCTCTCAACAAAGGTTTATTCACAGATGTTTATCTCACAACTTCACGAGCACTAACAATGTAAATTTGCCATCGAAAAGCACAAAGGTTTCATTTTCTTCCTCACTTGGAGAAATCATCAAGCGAAGGAAAAGATGAAAGGGCAATCAAGGAGACCCCTACAGAAAATCAAAACAGACAACACCCAGAACTGGCTTTTCCTAAATTATTCAATGATATAATAGTGCTAGAGACTTAGAGAGAAAGCAATACAGGGGACAATTAATGACTATTTTAAAACTCCAACAATAATTTATTTTGGCTGGAACTGCAATAGGAACCAACATTGTTTTGTCATAAAAAGACATCACCACATACCTCAACAAACAGCATTATATAACCCAAAAAGAGGAGAAAAACAAGGGTGATGTCTGTCTTGGAAAGCCTGTACAAGGTCATGTAACTTAATGTTGTTCAAGAGCATGATGAAGTCCGGATGTTCGCCTGCGGAACAATGGCTCCAACCGGAATGACGGAACACCACTCCGTAACTTTTTAGCTTCATACATCTCATTCCATGCTTGTATAATCTCATCAATTTTAAATCCTAAACCTGTTGCACAGGAGAGGATCAGCTTCTTCTCAAGATTAATAAGTCAACAAAACACAACACAACAAGCAGTACATAAATGTTACCTTCCATTGCACCATGGTTTGAACAATGGTTCTTCACCATAACCGCTATATCCGTTGGAGAAGCCCCAGCAAGTTCAAACTTCTCGACCGCAACTTCCAAACATTCATGCCAGACAGGTAAGCCTAATTTGAATTCCACAATGGAACGCTCATACAACATGCTACCCCATAATAGATTTATCTGAGATCTCATGTTTGCAGCCTGATCAGCAGCTTCATTTGCTGTCATTTCATTGAACGATCCATCCAACCCTAATTGTTGCAACTGAACTTTACTGGTATTTGGATTTGAGAGATCCCTCAGGCGTTGCTCTTCCCATTCTTCCCACATCTGCATGCCCTTTTCCATGTTGTCCTCAGCATAGTTATAGAGTTGGAGAATCTCAGAAGAAGGCCACGTTTCCAAGTCAGCTTTGCTGCCTAGTGCATAATACCAAGAAAGTTTAGCCCGCTCAAATTGTTGCTGCCCTAGGGCTAGATATCCTTCATAGAAATCTGGTTTAATCTTCAATGCTTCTTCAAATCTCTTCCCCGCGCTTGTATACTCTTTTAATGCCCGATCATATGCAATTTTTATCTGCTCGAGCAAGGAATCCTCTGAAGCATCCTCTGGTACGTGCACACCTTTTCTTGCCCTTGACATGTGGACATTACCCCAGTTGAACAAAGCTAGAGCTGCCATCTCTTGAAACTTCTCAGCAGCTATTGTGAAAATGCCTTGAGCCTCATCACTAGTGATAGTTTCCTCCATTGCTTCAGAATAAAGCTTCATACCAAGTTCATGAAGATCCAAGTATTCATCAGAATCTAAGCCAACATAATTCTTGAAAAGTTGAGCAAAATTAATTATCCAGTCATCAATGCAAGTTGGCTTCTTTCCTGCTTCATCGGCTTTGACCACGTGCCCATTCCCCTGAATTCCATTGTTCTTGATGGTAATGTCATGAACGTCATACTTGTCTGAAAGTCTCCCGTGAAATGGATCCTGGTCAGGATTCACTGGGACAACATACAATCTGATAGAACCCTGTGGCTCTGTGGATGCCTCAGCCCACCTTAGTTCTTCATCTGTAGTAATTGTGACCAAGTCACCTTCTTGGTCTCTGTACTTTACAAGAACAGCTCTGGAGCTCGAGAAGCGATCATGTACCACTTCCCTCACCTGCAAGAGACTACAATTAACTGGCAACTGAGCCCATCTTATGTCCTCTCCATAAACCAACTTTACAGTCTTCTTAGGCTCTTCGTCCTGAATGCTCACGATTTTCTCCTCCACTACTGCCTTATCCTCTGGCTTCTTGTCTTCGGCTCCTTCTTCATCCTTGCTACTCTCAAATATCTGCTCAGCCTTATTCTCCTCAACTTTATTAACATTCTCAATCTCCTTAGGTTTTTCGATAGGTTTCTTCCCCTCAATTCGGCTACCTTTCTTTTTCCGAGCTTTCTCTTTCACTCGTTTTGCCAATGATGAAGAGCTAGGAGGTTCAACATAGTCAGGTGGCAACTCAATTGATTCATTGTTCACAGTCAATCCTTTCTCTGCAATTGTGGCTTTCACCCTATCTGCTATCTCCAATGCCATTACATTATTTGGCTCCATGTTCAGAACTGTTGAAGTGTCCCTCAATGCTAAATCCAACCGATTCAATGCCTCGTAACATCTTGCCCTCTTCAACAGTGCTTTAGAATACTTGGGTGTGACTTCTAGGGCCAAGTTGCACTCATTGATCGCTCGCGGGTACTCACTGAGACCCATTTGCATATAGCACGCAGCCATATTGCTGCGCAGATACGACACATCTATGTGAACCCTAGGGAGCAATTTGAGGGCTTTTTCATATTTCAGCATAGCTCCTTCATAATCTCTCTTTTGAAACAGCCTATTCCCTTCATCCTTCAGCTCCTGGGACATCGCAATGAAGACCGCCGTGTCCTTATCATATGCTTTTGGACTGTTCTCCCCAGTTCTGTGTTGCTTTCCAATGGAATCGCCAGATTTTCCTCCCACCGGTCCCTTCTTCCTCCCACTCTGCTTCCCCATCACAAAACCGAGTATTGGAGTAGAAGAACTCCAATCCAGAAAGTGAAAGAAGATATACTTTAGCTACACAAAACACCGCACCTCGTCACTGCCCAATTCAGACAAACACGTCCAAATCCGGTAAACACATACAAATTGACCACAACACTACCCGTCGAATCAAAATACACACCACGAAACGACCTACACGAATCCAACCCAATCAGCACCAACACCCGCGGCACCAAATGCGATAGTATCCCGCCCTCCTCAAGCACTCGATAGAACAGGAACCACCGAAGCGAACAAGCTAACTAAACCCCCAAATTCAGCCACGAATATTCCCAAACAACTCCAACACGCCAAGTATCCTCCCAGAGAAAGGCTCAAAGTTCGCAGCTTTATCCAATAAAGCCCGATACCCAGATCGGAACACGAATTGAAGAGACGAATTCCGGTCTCTCCAAACGGGATTCGGGCAAATAAGCCCTACAGGATCGAACCCAATTTGGAGAGACGCCAGAAAATGGAGAAAGGCGTCACCTTTAAGCAGCCAAGAAGCCAAAAATAGAGTCCCAGCCTGGAAAATCCGTCGAATTCCAATCCGGAGCCGCTTATCGGGGGAAGCGGTGCTGCCAAGAAAGCTGCCGTCTTCCTCGGGAAAGCCCAAGAATTTGGAGAACTGCGAGACTTGCAAGAGAGAGAAAAACGTGGACGACTTTCAGAAAGAAAGAGAGAAGGAATGGAATGGAATGCTCAAGAGAGAGAAACGTAGGGATGCGCGGTTGGCTGGTTCTTCTCTTTCTTGACGTTGAAGATTTTCACCGCTTAACGTAAGCGCCACAAAAATAAGAAAGGACAGAATAAAAAATGAAATTCGCTTATTTTAATATTGTTCTGTTGGAAAATTTTGTTTTGTTATTTGAATTTTGTTTTGAAATTTTTTTAGTATTTAATGAATCTGGTCTTTGGACAAAAATGAATAATAATGCCAGGGCCGGCGTTTCGTGAAATTCCAAGCTTCTCGGGGACCGTGGACTTTTCTTTTCTTTTATTCTTTTTCTTTTTTTTTTGGGTGAAGTGCAAAAAAAAGATTATTATGATGAATATTGTGTTGAGGAAAAATCGAGAAGATATATTTTGGGTGCATCAATTGAGATTGTGCTTTTATGCCATGATATTCACTTCAAGTTTGGTTATAAAGATGTAGTTTATTTTTTCAATCTTTTTGTGAATTTGAAAGAGGTGCAAAAATCACTTTTAATTTCATTAATTGAGTCAAATTTGTCCAATTGAGACTACAATGTATTGTGATCTACGAAAATTAAATTGAATAAAGTACTCATTCATAATATAATATCTCAAATTATGATTTTCTTATGATACTCTTTATTTTATTCTAATGCCTTAGTAAACCCACCTAACACAACAATCGATTAAATCAATGGAAGTCCCTCTGGAAATTTTTTTTTTTAATAAAGTACTCAATCGACATTGTGGCCACCTTTCATAAGCACTATTCGACGATGAATCTTGATCTATTCAATGATAATCTCGAGACAAGTCTCGAAACATCTCCACATTTCAGCATGACTAAGAAGGTAAGCGGAAAAAGAAATAGAAGGTGGCTGACATTGTTCTTCCTGACAACCGGAAAACGCACAGGGTGGAAAGATTCCGGTCAAAGGACAACTTCATCGGAGCAATTAATTTAATCATCCCCCATGTCGAGAGAGAGAGAGAGAGAGTGAGAGGATGATGGGGTGATGACGAAGCTAATATGGCTGATGTCCAGTTCCTAGTGGGGTCGCACAGCCTTAAAGGTAGGACCTTTTCATCTGTCCGCCACTTAAAACTTGCACTCCCCCCATTATCCTTTTGCAGCAGAACCACGTGATTCCGTAGAACCGACGACAAAATTGGGTTTTGGGGAAGTTAATGTTTGAGATCGACTCTTGAAAGTTAGGACATCCTCGTGCTGCTGCGGTTTCGTGCGAGGGATTCTTTCTTGGCTTGACGGGACGAGCACCGGCGTTCTTGGAGCGACTCCAAAGACAGCGATGGGAATTTGTTGACGGTTCTGTCTGATTGCTCCTTGTAAGTGGGAATTCGGGTTTGACTTTGGTTTCTGAAATGATGGCGATGATGTGCTGATGGGAGCTTCCACGTGATGGTTTACGAGGCAAAGCTTTCATGTTGGTGATAATGAATATCCAGCTGGGGATCATAGAAAGGTGGATCCGGTATGATAATACGCTCGTTTCGAATATTCCAAACGCATCTGTCGATCTTTCCGTTAAAAAATTTGGAGCTATTAGGAAAACATGAGAAGCGAAAGCCCCTTTTGAGAAACGAGCAGAATTCATGTACTTTTCGGTCCCTTTTGATGGCTACCCACTTCATTTTGTTAGCCAATAGGTCGGCGCTATAGCTAATTGGAGATTAAAGAAATGGCCCTAGGTTTGCACTAAGGATATTCAATTACTAGGCATGGGGTCCAAATTTGGAGGGTTAGAGACACCCTCTCAGTTAAGAAATCGCATAAGAAACAATGAGCAGAGTTAGATAAAAACCAAACTAGGAAAGTCGGTCGGCCGGCCTAGCCAAGCAAGTTTATTCTTTGACCAGCTGTGAGAATTACAAAAAAATGAAAGTCATGACGTCTATCAACATAGTTTTGCTTTTTGGTCAATTTCTATCAACATAAGTTAACACATCAACAAACAAAGAGAAAATTACGGACTCTATGAAAGTTCACCGAGTTATAGTGGTACTATAGTTATTAATCATGTGATATTTTATTAAGAACGTAAGATATTTGCCAAATTCGTACTTTTATAAGCCAATAGCATAACTTGCCATGTGCAACAAAACCATATTCATACTACCCACGCGAAAATGTTATCAACGAGTAGTTGAAAGATGTATAGTTATTAAGATGCTAGAGATGTAATCATGAACATTCGTAGCTTTTCAATGAGGTTGGTATATTTAACTTAAAGTTAGCAAACTTAGGTTCATATTATTGGAAAGAATATCTCCCAATAACAAAACAATTCCAAAAATTGATTATAATTAGATCGAGACCAGACAAGCAATGTACTTTTGGCAAATGTGGTAATAGTTTCCGAAGTTGACACACTCTATCTTTTTTAGGCAGTAATTCGGAGAAGTGATTTTCTCGCATATATTCTAACTACTTTCTTTCTAAATTATTAGCTAACTTGTACTTTAAATACATATAAGAAACAACAGTAAAGTGTATCTAGTCCAATTCTTTATGGTATTAGAGCCTACTATTCACAAGTATATCGTTGATTTCTTTTTCTTTTTTCCAATGGCAAAAGAATCCTCAAACACTAGTGCTCCTATTATAGTCACCGGCCCCTCTTCAAATAATGCCACCATGCTTGTGTCGATCAATGCATCTGCAATTACCCCTTAAAATAACATGGATGAAATTTCCCTTGTGGTTGTCTAGCTTCAGTTCTCTACTCTGGGCTATGTTTTACCGGGTTGTATATAGATTGAACCATATTGTGCCTGTTAACATTATTATCACTTAAGGCAAAGCGATGGCCAATCCATCTTATTCCTGTTGGGTATGTCAATATCAACTATTGCTTCATGCATTCATAACTTCCACTTCATACTCAATCGTGCCTCTCATTGCTTTTGCTAAAACAACATGAGAGGCTTGGAACAAACTTTTGCATCTTTGCCAACAAGACACATTCAAATGTCATGAGTCTCGAGAAGCGTTTTAATCTTCACATGATGTGACACTCGATCAGTAGCTAAGGATATAAGTCATCAAATAATTTGCTAGCAAACTTGCCATCATCAATTCTCCCATTAGTGATGATGATTTGATAATAGATGTCCTAAATGGGTTGACTTCGAATTCAAGGAAATTTCTGTTGCCATTAGAGCACGTGAATTTCCCATTTCCTTCAAGGAACTCCATGATGGAGGGAAAAGTGCCAAAAAAGTTCTAAACATTTTGCATTTGTGCCAATTTAGTCATAAACATATTTTTGGTGCCAATTAAGTCCTAAACATTTTTACGTTGTGCCAATTCAGTCATTTCCAGTTAATTTTGGCCGGATTTTGCTAACTGGATGTCGATCAATTGACGTGACCTAATCGGTACCGATGTTGACAACTTTTTACAATATTTTAATATTTTAAAATTTTTTTCTTTTTATTTTTTTATTCTTTTTTTTTATTCTTTTTTTCTTCTCCTCTTCTTCCTCTAGCTAGTCGCTAGATCTTAGCAACCAGCTAGAGGCGATGGCCAGTGAGGTCGAGGTCGACCTCGTTGATGGCCGCGAGGGTGGCCTCGCGCTGGGTGGCGACGGCGAGCCTTGCCCGCCTGGTGCGAGGCCGCCCTCGAGGCTTGGGCAACGAGGGCGAGCCATGCTAGCTCGGCGCGAGGAGGCGGTTGAGGCCGCCTCCTCGTGCCACGCCGCCTCCTCGCGTCGAGCTGGCGGGGCTCGCCCTCGCCGCCCAGTGCAAGGTCACCCTCGCGGCCACTGGCGAGGTGGCCGGCGAGGTCGAGGCGGTTGCTGAGGTCTGGCGACCGTTGGAGGAAGAAGAGGAGAAGAAAAAAAATGTTAAAATATTATTAAAAGTTATCCACGTCAGCGTCAATCAAGCCACGTCAGCTGGTCGGCGTTTAATCGGCAAAATCCGGCCAAAATTGGCTAGAAAGGATTGAATTGACACAACGTAAAAAGGTTTAGGACTTAATTGGTACAAAAAAATGTTTAAAACTAAATTGGCACAAATACAAAAGTTTTAGGACTTTTTTGGCACTTTTCCCCCATGATGGAGCGATATCTAGCATTGAGTTCTTTTGTTATATTGTTTGGAGTTATCCAATCCAACTCCAATTCCTCGCTTTTTATATATAGACATGATGGCATCATTACTTATTTCTTGGTTTATGTAGATGATTTTATCCTAGTAAGAGGTAGCGAAAGATTTTTGCAAAAGTTTGTGAAAGCTTTTATAGGTAATTTTCACTATAGGATCCACATTTACTTCTTGAGAATTGAGGTGATATGCACTAAGTTTGGGCTTTTTCTTACACGACACAAGTATATAAGGACATGATTGATTGAGCGACCATGTTAGGAATTGTCGCCCCAATGGCAATTGGTAACTCTTTCACTCTTGTTGATGGATTGCCTCATACAGGCACAACTAAATGTAGGAAGATTTTTCGTGCTCTTCAATCTCTTGCATTCATAAGACTTGATATTGCTTTTGCCTTCAACAAATCAACTAACTAAGTTACATTGGAGTGCTATTAAATATGTTTTACATTATCTCAAAAGGATTATCAACCTTGGCCTGCATTTGCAAAGCAATCCATCTTCATCGCTTTATGCGTCCTCTAAAGTTGATTGGGTAGCAATCTAGATGACATTGTTTATATTGGTTGGAATCCTATATCATGATGCCCATGAATTTATCAATTGAAGTTGAATATTGCGTTATTATTACAATAGCTTCTTAGCTCACATGAATTCAATCTCTCCTACATTGGGGTATCTCCTTCAACATACCTAGCATATATCATGATAACATTGGTGCTACTTATCTTTGTGATGATCCTATTTTTCACTCCAAGATGAAATATACTGCCATTAATTATCACTTTGTTCACAATATGGTCCACTCGTGAGTCGTGATCAACCTCCGAATGCACCAACAAAACCTCTTGCACAACAATGTCTTATTCATTTATAATCTGAGATCAACATTCGCAATGGAATGCTTCTATTGCGATGACGTATTGGAAAAAGAATTTTTCACAGTATAGTAATTCCAAAATTTACTCTCGATCAAATCAAGATCGGTAAAGCAATTCTTGTACTCTTGGCAAGTACAGCAAGAATTTTTAAAGTGGACAAATTCATTTTATCTTTCTTTGTATAAAATTTTATCTTTTCATGTATAAAGGTTGTAACTTTAAAAAGTCATTTTATTACATAGATTCTAGTTGATGTCTTTAAATTAACCATTAGCTAACTTATACTTTAAATACATGTAAAGAATAAAGTAAAGTGTATCTTATCTGATTCTTCACATATGTTGCCATGGGTAATAAATTCTACACTACTCTAATAAGATAGGGTCCAGTGCCTTATGCATTTGAAATTGAATGAATTGATAGATATGGAGTTAAACGTACCTGCATTACTAGATAATAGATTAAAAGAGCGTCGGCAAATTTTTCAGGAGGTCGATAGATTCTCCATAAGTAATAGTCTATTATTAACATGAAATTACAAAGAGCACCCAAATAATCGGTCGCTATAGTAATAGCACACGAAACATTAGTAAATATTCATATTAAAAGTAATAACTTTCCAAAATACAAATAATTTAATCAATATATATCAAGAAAGGGTTAATGCCACAAAAAAGGCCAAATTGATATACTTACAACAATTTATCATAAACTAATTTTTGATCATAAAAAATCCTAAACATGTATATTTATAACAAATTCACAATTTGTTAGTTTTCATTAAATTTTATTATTATATTTCTAAATTGAATAACGTGTGATAATTGATGGATGTATTGATGTAGAGTTACTATTGTAATTGTGCTAGTCTTTTTTTTTTATATATTATTTTTTTAACCCTTTAGAACCATTGGGCAACCTTAGTGGTTATCCTAGGGAGAGGTGGAGGTTTTCGAGCGTTGGTATGGAGACAATTTAGTTTTAGGAATGAGTTTCGACTTTCACGCCTTGCAATAAAATAATGTAAAATTCTGAGAGCGAGTCTTAGAATAAAAATAGAATAGATTCGACCCAAAAAAAGAAGAAGCATAAACCCTTTCGTAAATGAGTGATAATAGCGGCTCAAAAAAAAAAAGAGCGATACTGACGGCAGCACGTGACCAGTCACGTACCAGCAGGGGCTAGCAGCCGAATGACGTGGCGGCAAGCGATTGGGTAGTCCACGTCGTGGTAATGTCTAGGCCTTTCGTTCACCGCCACCGCGACCACCCCGACCGCCACCGCCGCAGTCGTCGCAGACGCCGCGCTTGCAGAGAGAGCTCCTCCTTCGTCCTTCATCCATCCATCCATCCATCCATCCATCCATCGAGAGAGAAGAGGACTCCTCCTTCGTCCTTCATCCATCCATCCATCCATCCATCCATCGAGAGAGAAGAGGATTCGCTTTCAGCTCGAGATTCTGGTTCCGCTGCAAAAAGCTCCTAACTTCGATCTCGGCCTTCCGCGAACTCCGATCCATCGATCGATCGATCGAGAGAGAGAGATGAGGCTGTTGTTGCTGCTGTCAATCCTTCTCCAATCCGCCCTCTGCGCCCACGTGCTCGCCGACAAGGTCTTGACGGCTCAAGTCGGTAATTGATCCCCCACCACCATCCTCAATTTGCACGGATCGCGATTTCTCTTTTCCTTGCATTCATCGTGCCTCCTTCAAGTTACGTTCTTTAAGTTTTGGTCCTTTCTGGGTTTCTTTGTTAGCGTGAGGTAATGCCTAGAATGCTCGGAGAGAATTAGCTTCCAGCCTTTTCGATGAAATTTGGATGATAGTTGTCTCCGTGCTTCGCTACAGCCGTCAAGATGGGCAGACGATGCGATTTGGGTCGCCATTTAGTTTGCCCGAGCTCTGCTTTGCAAAGCTTGACGCGCCCATTTGGGCTTGCTCTAGTGTTCTGGTGCTTAAGGATGATTTTTGAGTCCTTTTATTTGTGTTGCGCCCCTGCTAAATTATTTCCCCCTAGCGAGGTAATGATGAGGGGATGTAGGAATTGTGATCGGGAGTGAACCCTAGAAAGAAGCATCGACCTTTTGGCGGTTTCCTCATGCTGTCGGAGTTTTCACTTCCCAGATGGAAGCGGAATGTGATTGGTTTTTCAGCTGTCTGTGAGAAGCCATTAATTGATTAGTCTCTTGATGGTACAGGGAAGAAGTCTGTCTTTCTTCTCTTTACACCTAGATACATTCAGCAATTTTGCTGAATTGTGTATGCGTTTCAGCAATTGCAAGTGCTGTTTCTTTGAGATTAATGATTGGGGTAATAGGGATAATATGGGTAGTTATGGAGGAGATTGTTTTGACTCCTGGTTCTGATTTTAACTTGCTTAGAAAAATTGACCTTGTGGAACTCCTCCTTTTGCCAAATGTTTGGCAGGTTTGTGAGTTCACTCCTAATAGTTTGATTTCTAGCCAGTGCCTTGCTTTCCACTGGTCAAGCTTACATTTCCAAATGGTGAGATGACGGCTTCTTCTAATTTATTACGTAATCATGCACCTCTGATTTGGAAGCAGGAGAGATTCATTTAGAACTGAATGATCCAATGAAATATAGAAATCCAAACACTTCTTCGCATCTCTATGGTAAGGATACAGCAACAATCCATGAGAGCAGGAAATATATGATTGAACTGTCTGAGCAGACTTCCTTGTTGTGAAGCTGATAATCTGGCTTGACTTTCTCATGCAGTTTATTTCAAGATTCTTTGTGTGCTCTTTGCAGATCTTCATTTCTGATCAATGCAGAACTAAGTTAACCATACTGTAGAAACTGCAGAAGACTTGAAAGTTTACCGAGTATAAGCTCCAGTAGTTCCTTATTTTCATGACACTGTCTTGACAGGTGGTACATTTGGACGTAGTTCACAAGAACCTAAGTATAATATTGAGTTCCATCCGGAAGACTCTCCCTTTCATCCGGTAAGTTAGAGATTAGGTTTCTCCTGCCTCTACTTGGGACTTGCATGGTGTATTATGTTCTTTAATTGGCTAATATGACTAAATTGGAGATGCTGCATTGCGTTGCATGATATGGGGAAGTAATGACACTTTTCAAGTTTATTCTCTGCTTACTGCAGTCTGATATTCACTGGGATTATTATAGTTTGGATGGATTAGTTGCTAAGAAATTTTAAAAATTGTCATTTTTGGGTGTGTGCATGTTTTAAACTCTCTTCTGCTTTTGCCTTTAGGATCATTAGCATGTTGAATCTGCGATGTTTTTTCTAATTTTAGGGTTAGCATGATGTCTCTGTATCATGACCTTTTGTGTGGTTTCTGCATTTCCTTTGTAGGAAAAGTTTAAGTTAAACTTAATATTTTGGCTGGAATTTTTCAGGATGATGATCAGGAATCAGTAGTTATGCCTGGTAAAGATGGACAGAAGTATTTATGTTTCTTACCCAAGGTTGAGAAAGCCAAGGGTGAAAAACCAATTGTTCAGCAGAATGTGACCAGTATGATTGTGGAGACAGAGAAACGCATCAAATTGAAGACACCTGATGAGCTGCTTGAAGTACTAAAGGCGCAGTGTCTTGTACGAGTAAGTACCTATTGCTCCACCTCTGATTGGCTCCCTCCTAACGTAGAGAGGGAAAAAATGTAGAAAGCTGATTTCTAGTTGATAGAACCATTAAGGATGCATTACATCTAGGTTTTCTGGTAGATATTTAGGTTGCGAGGACATATAGTATTTATTGATAACTTACTTCGCTTATATTCTGATCTTAATGCAGCAAGAAGGCTGGTGGTCATATGAGTTCTGTTATCACAAGAAAATACGGCAATTTCACGTGGAGGATGATCAGGTATTATAATTGCATGTGAAGTGCTTGAGTTTTTGCATGGCTCTGGAC
Organism: Eucalyptus cladocalyx; assembly: GCA_017140615.1. Taxonomy (NCBI): domain Eukaryota; kingdom Viridiplantae; phylum Streptophyta; class Magnoliopsida; order Myrtales; family Myrtaceae; genus Eucalyptus; species Eucalyptus cladocalyx. The sequence continues at coordinate 61,306,580 of CM029523.1, read as the reverse complement.
AGATTTGTCAACCTTGAAAAGAATTTGCATGCAATACTTGTCCTTCTTTCATGAATAATCTATGTCACAGTTTGGACAAAAAGAAAGTTTAATTTTGGCATTACTTTTTTTTGGTTGTACCTCACGCTTCATGCTAATCCAACCCATTATTTGCTTGTTACAGGTGGTCCAGGAGTTTATCTTAGGTAGGTACGATTCAGAGGCTACATCTGCTTTCAACCAGAATCTCTCTGATGTCTCGACATTGAAGGATCCCCGATCGAAAGATGCTTCACAGAGGTTTGTCCAATGGCCTTATTTTCTCTATTTGATAATATAGAGGGTTGGCTTGAGGAGACTTTCTTGTTGGAGCCAGAGATAGAGCTCATTTTGATACATATATATTTGGTTTATGTAGGTATCATGCTCATCTGTACACCAACGGGACTACATGTGATCTTACAAATGAGCCTCGTGAGACTGAGGTAGAATGACTTCTGTTGTTGATATCTCAGTAAAAGATCCCCTTTATTTTTTTATTTTCTTCATATCCAAGTTTATTTGTGCAAGTGTAGGTGAGATTTGTATGCTCAGAGCCTAGAGCTATGATTACTTCCTTCACAGAGTTGTCCACATGCAAATACGCTCTCACAATTCAAAGCCCAATGCTCTGCAAGCATCCGTATGTGTTTTTTCCTTTTCTCATCACTGATCATTAAAGTACTGCTGTACTGGCCGTGACTACCCCACCAGTTCTCAATTCAAAAGCATGTGCCGGTTTCTTCTATTTGAATGTTTGCTTTAAACCTTTCAGATTGTTCCAAGAGGAGAGACCTGTATGGCACACCATCAATTGTAATGTGCTTCATAAAGATCAGAAGGAAAAGAAACCAGAAAAGGAAAAAATTGACGATGATGGGATTATCATGGTTACAGAAGACAAAGGTTCAGCGGCTGATGATACAGAAGGATGAGCAACAAAATATCCACACACGGAGTAAATATTTTATGGGAAGGAGCTTCTCTGATTTGCTGCTGTTGTAAGGATTTTCTAGTGCTTCAAACTTTCTATGACCAGCGCTTGTTCTTGCAGAAAGCTTCTTCATATAGATGGATTTTTTTTTTGGTTGGAATACCGCCATTTGAGATGCTCATCTCCTTTTAAGGAACAGTAGGAGTAGGTATACAGGAAGCTCCAGGTTAACACATCGGAGTTGCACTTGTGGAACTGATCCCTAGCTTAAAGTGTTCCTCAAGCAAAATTATGTTTAACCAAAGCATGCCTAAGTAAATGTACTACCACCAGGTCTTGTCCTAGTGAGAGATGGTTGGCCCGTTGTTGTAAATCTCTAACTACTCGTCTTAGCATGCGTGATTAAGGAATCTCTATATCTACTGAAGCTTGCCTGGAAGTTTAGTTACTTCTCTGATCTTGATTGTTGGTGTGTTATACTAATCCTGTCTAAGATATGAATGTGGTTGTAAGGATTTATGCGCCTTTTTACATGAGGTTCATGCCATCATGTTTTAGGCTATGCGTGATGTTTTATGTTTCCCTTTTGATCTAAACAGGACGGTTTCGAGTGACCCAGTGTTAAGTAAATTTTGAAACTGCACCAATTTTGTGAGTGAAAACAATCTCATACGTGGAGTGGAAAGATCACACTTCAAATCTATGCATTATGACCAGAACAAGAGGAGGAATTTTTCTTGGTTTTGGGAACCTAGGCTTTCAGCAAAGCTGATGATCACATCTTTGAACTGCAAGCGATGGCGAGAGAGAGAGAGAGAGAGAGAGAGAGAGAGCAAAGATCTGTCCGGCTCATACTGATAGCTTTGGGAACTCGAGCCGTGATTCAGTATGAGTCACTACAAAAGAAGCTTTGAGGAATTACAACTAGATGCACAACTGCTCCAGCAAGAAATCAGACCCTTGACACCGGCCTCTCTAACCTGGGCTCCATTGCTTTCGCATCTTTGTACCGCTCGAATAAACTCCTTCGAGCTTAAATTTCCATCGCGGTTAGCATCGAACAAGTGGAATATTATGTCCACCACGTTGCTTGTAATGGAAATGCCACACACCTTGAAACAACCAACCGTAAGTTCTTCTCCCGAGAAATGCATAGCTCGGAATTGAAAAATTTTCATTAGGAAAAAGAGATCTTTATGGGGCGCAAGTACCTGGGAAGCCGCCCTCTGGAAATCCCTTTTCGTGAGCAGTCCTTTTACTTTCCCATAACTGAAAATGGCAAGCGAAAATGACTGCAACATTTTACGTAGCGCTGCGAAATCCTTGAATTCCTGGAACGAGATCCTCAGGTCCCTGAGTGACGGTTCCCCGTCTATTTCATCTACTCGGTCAAGCAACTTGTTTAAGTGGCACATGTCAGCGGATGCAACCAAGGACAAGGCGAAATCTTTCGCTGATATCGTCCCCACTGATCTAGTGTCGTAATGCGAAAACTCTAAACGCAAGATCTGGTTAGATGAAAAAGAAAATGCTTGAATTCATTACGGGAGAACTTGGCCTGTAGGGCTACCTGAATGAGCAATCTAGTCATAATAGATTGCTCTGAACATAGATGCTGAATAAAAATAAGCAGCACAGAAGTTTAACTAGCGAGCAGAAAAATATGGGGAGAGCACGTACTTCGTCATGCAAGTCCTTCAGAAACTGGACAAATCGTCCATGTTTTAGCTTTTCCTGGCCGTCCTTGCCAAAGAAGTACTCCAGCAGACCGCCTTCCTCCACCGAATCCTTGACTTTTAGCCCCACTCTCTTGCCGTCCCTGTGCTGAGTCCCTTGTCTGCTTTGGGATCGCATTAGAGCCATCACCTTCCTGAATTCTTCCTGGTCTATTTCGCTGTGGATGAATGCATACTTGTTTTAGCACATAATTGGTCAGACCGTGATAACGTATCTCCTAAGAAAAGAAAGTTCCTTTTTTCTCTCTATGTAGTAGCACTTCTCGTAATGTTTTCTGTATCTCAAGCACATCATGCATTGGATGAAGAGAGCATATTGAACACAGCAAACACATGTGTCTTCCGTTATGAATGTCGAGAGAGTAAGATGCGAATCTACAAAGCTATCGGGAACTTTCTGGCTGAACCATAATTACCCATTGTTGTCCAGATCAAACATTTTGAAGGCCACCTCGAAACTTGACTCGGGGATACTGAGCAGCGTGACGAAAAAGATGTACCTGTAAAATGATTGAAAGCCACCTTAGTGATACAGTACAGTGAATTTCAATTCTAATAGGCGGAAATTGTGATGGTGACTTCTCATGGCCAATCCAGAAGAGTGCTAATGACAGTCCTCTTACTCTGGAAATGAAATAAGTCCATCATTGTTCATGTCGAAGAGCATAAAAAATTTCGAAGGAGGACAATATAAGTCTCCAGGGATCCTCTCTCCTCTCAAATATCCCTCTCTAACACGTTCTGATTCAGATGGAGGAAACACCGGCACAACTGCTCGCATCAAGTCCGCCGGTGTCATGAGAACCTCTCCTGAAGGCCTCCGGACTGATGAAAAGTAATCGAAAACCTTGAATATCATCAAAAGAAAATTTAAATGGGTGAGTTCTCCTAGATTACATTTGGGCGGAAAGAATGCTGCGACTTAGGCCAAACAAAGCACTCATTTTGGAAGGTAAAACTATACAAGTGACTTATAGAACTCCAGGAGATTTTTAGCTCGACGACTGATACGAGCAGTAAGTGTACCTTTTCAGGGGGGCTCTGCAACCGGATCCGCCTCTCATAATTAAAGAAGATTCTTCTTCTGTATGCATCTGCAATAGATCATTGAACTAATTAGCATGGAAATAGTGGGAGCCGTGGCTTCCCACAGGATTTTGCATACCACTTTAGCTAATGCCAGGGCATATGATGATTCTTTGATAAATACATTGTATGCTTACCTCCAACGAGGAAGTTGCGTTTCTTTCCTCTTGTAGAAGCTTGGAGATCGTCGCTGGAAGGCCATGTCTCTTCGGGATAATTCGCGAAAGACAAAAGAGGGTTAGTCCCTGAGGAACTTGAAACCCAATAGCAAAACCCAATGCATGACCCGGCAATAAAAACTCCTGAAGAAACGAATGACCCTGCATGATTTCCCAGCAATGTCTCTCCATTCCTTGCATCACCAGATTGCCATTTCCTATAGGAAGAATAGCTCCTCAGCCGTTGATTTTCTAGGACTTGGCGAATGAACCGCAATGAGCTCCTCAATGGCGCCCGAGAAAACATAGTACAGCGGCGAATCCTCAATAGCAAGAGCTCTGAAAACATATGCATCAAACTGAAAATCCAGAAGGATAATGGATTCCATCGGAGGCTTTCATGGTATTCCTTTTGACCGAGGAAAAAGAGGGTGGTTTGTGACTGTTATTGTGGCGATTAGTTTCAGTTGTTTACGAGATCCTACTTTTTAGTTTTTAGGACTTCACCAATCTCAATGTCCTGATTCCTAGATACTTCTAGCCTCGTCTGTTTGTAACTTTTAGTTCTACTAATTTATCTCCGCCCAGATGACGCCCTTTCCTAGATAGTTGTAAAAGGCCGGGCCCGTTCAATGCACAAGACTTGAATTTTTTTATTTAATAATTTATAAGTAATAAAATATTCTACTATATTTTTTCGGCCTAGGGCTCTCTTCATTTGATTAATTTAAGACTTTCAGGAATCCTATGATGAGGCTAGCAGGTATCAACTGGAGAAGGTGATAAAATCTTGACAAATTACGCTGCGCTTGATAACTTGCCAAATAGTAGAAATTTTTTATTTATTTATTCCTAGGAGTAAATTTGGAATAGAAATCCATTTGGTAAATTTTTTGATCCCGGAAATAGATTTGAAACAAAATTAAGAAGTAAAAACAAGTTGATTATTTGTTTCCGAGAATAATTCTAGAATCAAGACAACTCATTTTTTTTTCCTCTTTTCTCTTCTTTTCTTCTTTTCTTCTTCCTTCTCTCTTATTCTTCAACTGCTGCCACCGATTGTTGGTGGGGCTCGACCTAACCGAGCCATCGTGAGGTCAAGCCCGATTGGCTCCGCCTCACTATATGTAGGCGAGGCTGCTCACCTAGCCAAGGCTTGGTTGTGCCTTGCCCAGCTGTCGGCATGTGACAACCCAACACGTCACGGTTGCTATAGAACTACTATCACCAATATCTTCTTCATTTTAATTTTTTTTCCCTTAAACATGAGGAAGCATAAGGGACAACAAAAAATTCCAAGGTACACGCAATTTTTTATAAACAGGGCAACTTCATTTCTTATTTATTCATACATGTACATCGGCCGACAAGTGGGGTGCCATGGGAAAGTACAAAAGGTCAACACTAGACTGACTATACTAGACTCTAGGTCACTCACCCCTCCCTACCTAGCTGTACAAGTGTCATCTAACAGTGGCCCTTGATGTCCTCAAAATCTTCCAAGCTCCAAAAATCTTATTCCCTCCTCCTTGGTGAAGTTCACCGGCACCCCGTAACGAATCATCGGGGAGGTAGGTGAGATCAACATTCTAATAATCTGAAAGGATGAAGTCAACAACCAATGAGTCACAACTCAGCAAGTAGAATGTCCACCGGTCTATACCACACAAACCGATTACCGTATGACAAAGACAGTCTCAATAGAAAGTTTCGTGAATCACATACACCACAAGTTACATGAGAACCTTTTCAAAATACTTGGTTGATCAATATAAGTAATAAATTTTCCTAACAATTGACCAATAGTTCAATTCAAGAATACCAAAGTCACAATCAATATAATTTCATGCTGCCTATCATCTTCCGGGGAACCCCATATCCCCGGGCATCTCACACCCATCCGGCATCGCGAGGCATTTGGGGGACCCTACATTACACCCCCAGGCATTTGGAGAAACCCAATTGCCCCTCCAGGCATCCCTACAACAACCCGAGGCATCATTGTCCCAAGGATCAACGGCATTCTCAGTCACACATTCAAACCATGATGCATCAATTCCATAATTCAATTAAAGTACGTCAACACCATTCCCATTTAGGGATTCAAGCATGCATCTAATAAATCATTGGTCATTTTCATTCATTAGACTAATACAAACTCATTTATATAGATATTAAGTGAACCGTGGGGAAGGTCCACATTCTAGGCCCAAACTCGCCTCATAAGGCATCTTGCACGCTTCTAGAGTCGATGGCTATTATCTAGGTAATCGATCTCCAAAAATTTATGAAAATTTAGTACGAGGTGGAAAGACCTAAAGGAACATCTTTTGTGAAGAACCCAAAATCCAGTTCAGTTCATACGGTTCTAAATAATTTTTGCAATTCGGTCTCAAAACAGTCAAAATCTCCAGGACAAAAAAATAAATATTTCACAAACCTATTGAGACCGAAAAATTATGAATATTTAGTATGTGGTAGCATGGGATGTTCTTTACAAATTTTGTGAAGAACATATTTTATAATTCTGGATCGAGAAATCTGTAGAAAATGAAAAGCATAAAGAGGTCGGTCCAGCAACCCAAAAACAGATTTTGGATTCTGAAGTTTTTCAAACATATTTTTGTCATATGAAACCCAAAAATTATGAAATTAAATTATGTGTAGAACAGTCAATAAGGAAAACTCTCGTGAAGAACACCCCATGAAATTTGCACCACATAAGTCGGCACAAAATTAGTAAACTTCTGGGTCGGGCTAGATCCGAACCCGCCCTCAGCCCAGTCACGAATTTCTTCAAATTTTCTGCTGTTCCTCCTTCGCACATGCCAAATATTGACTATCTATGCCTCCACGACCTAATTGCAAGTTTGACTATTTCAAACTCAATAGCATAGCTAAGTAACGTAGTCGGAACTTCCGACTAAACGAACAATGTAGTCAAAACTTTGATTAAACGAAAATCTCAACAACATTTTTGGGTTTTTAAGAAACTATTCTTGTCACCCGACAAAAAATCAACATAGGATAAAATGGAGGATATCCACTTGCCTCAGGTCCTAATGCGTTGCAGAGACAGCTTGGTGGAACGGAGACAAGCTGGTGGCAATGACGCAAGGGACGAAAGAGAGAAAAACCCAACCTCCTTATGCTGAGGAGAGGCCTACGTTGCTGGCTTCTCTGCACTTTTCTGGCTGAAGTGGACGGTGAAATGAAGGGAAGAAGGTGGGCGTGGGGGTTCAAAGGCCAAGGAAGAGCTTCCCTCTTTCTCTCTCTTATTTATTTCTTTTCTCCACCGCCATATTTGGTCAATTTGGGCAGCACTTGTTGACTCACACCAGCTGGAACGTGGAACACGTTGGAGAAATTCAAGAGCCTTGATATATATATTTTTTTTAAGCTATTTCTTTAAAGGCCAATGCCTTTGAAGTTCTTGGGGTTAGGATGTTTGGATCAACATAGTTTATTGACAACAAGGTAGTGGTGGTGACTCGGTAATGTCACGATAAGGATGCGAATGGCGTAGTCCAATGGAGAGCTTGCTATTTTGTCAAGCGAAAAATCAGGATGTCACATGGCGAGGCTTGGTTGACGAGGAGCAGCCTCGCCGAGGGTTGGCGACGCTCCGATGAGATCGCCAACCCTCATCTAGTCAGTCGCCAATCATCTTAAGGTTGATGACCGGCAAAGTTTGAAGAAGAAGAAGAAGAGAAAGAAAACAAAAGAAAAAAAAAAACAAAAGAGAAAAAAATATTAAAAAAATTAAAAGAAAATGATTTGGATTAGAAATTTTCATAATAGTACCAAACGTAATTATATTATAGAAATATAAATTTTGGATAGTTACTAAACGTCTTAAATACTTAGAAATTGTTTATGAGAACAAAAAAAAAAAATTCTAATAAGAAATTGTTCTCAGAACAAAATAGTTATCAAATGCACCCTTAGTGTGCACAAGATCCAGATTCTAGAATAAAGTTCAAAATCTGTTATACGGTCAAACAAACTTTAACAACAACCTGTGAGTGTGCAATAGACTTTTAGCAATAAACAATAAGAGAGTAACGATAGAGAAATATTTAATGCACAAGACTTGAAATTTTTAATTAAAGATTTATATGTATAAAGATATTCAACTATCATTTTTTGGGCCTAGTACTCTCTTCATTTGATTAACATTAGACTTTACAGGGAATCCTATGATAAGGCTATCAAGTACCAACCAAAGGAGGTGAATAGGTGATAAAATAAAATATTGAAAAATTAATGTGAAATAGAACAAATCAAGATTAAGGTCTGCACAAGATTTAGATTCTCGAATAAGGTTCAGAATATGTTATGTAGTAGAATGAACTTTAAGAGCAACCTACGAGTGTGCAATAGAATTTTAGCAATAAACAATAAGAGAGTAAGGATAGAGAAATTGCATACAAGTTTTTATAGTGATTTGGCTTTAGTCAAGTTTATGTCTACTTTCCTACGTTGACAACCTATTTGTTGGATTCCATTATATAATTATCAAGAGATTACAACTTTGAAAGCTAACACTTAGTGATAGATCATACTATATCACTAAGTCACTATTTTGGTATTTCTCTTATGATCACTGTTCAATAAGTATATGATTCGAAGTACACTCAGACTTTGAAATTTTAGATTCTACACCTCATCTTTTACTTGCTCCCCGGTTCCTTGATCTCCTTATAAACTTCTCCACTTCCATCCTTAGATAGTCTTTAGATAATCATCTTCCAATATACCCTGTGGACAAATTTGTATCAATAAGATTTGTTGGTCATTGAGTGACAAAGATTGAATATCCATTTAATTATGATTGCTCATACAATCATAATATTGATTTCCATAAGTAGAGCTTATTCTCTTAAAAAATGCATGTCTCAAGATTGATTTCCCAATCAATTAATATTTAATGAATCAAATATTTCTTGGTGAGGAATCCAAACCAAATCACTAATTGTTATATGTTTTGGGCTTATGTCATGTTTTTTTGTCAAGTCATCTCATTCTAAACTTGCCTCATTCAGAATTTGTCACATTGTGGATATGTCATGTTTTGTATGTAAAGTCCGAGTGTGTTCCGTCTGAAGTAAACTTCACAATCTAGACTTAAGTTTGAAGATTTTCATCCTTAGAGTTGCGTCTGAACATATTTAGCCTAAAAGTCTAGACACAATTTGAATAAGTTCAATTTTAACATAAAGTCTACCTTTTGGTTTAATATTATTTACACGTTCTATCATCTACATAGCGGCTTCTATGTCTTTCACTTAGTTACTCAATCTTTAAACATGTTAGTTGCATTTGATTAATTTTGTCATCTTTAAAATATCATAAGGGGTTTCCTAGCATCCTAAACCTATTGAATGGAGAGCAATTCAATTTTAAATCTTTCAATTATGCCAACTTAGTCCTAAATTTTTTAATGATTTACTAATTTAATTATAAATATTTTGATAATTTGCCATTTTTTTTATAATAAAAAAGAACCTTTTGAGTAGACATAGGATCCCATAAAAGGAGCATCAAAACTAAGCAACTTCCATAGGGCTTGTGGGGGTGTGCTACCCAATTCGATGGAAGATCGTTTGTTTATGGGCCCTAGCTACCCAATCTAGTACTGGATTGGCTTCTCTTGCACAATGGGCTAATGAAACATTGAGAGTTGGCCTAATTGCTCACAAGCCTCCGTTATAAGTACTTGCACTTCCTGAGTAAACTAATATGTGCTATTAAGGCTTGAATGATAATTTGTCAATTTAATTTTAAACTTTATGATGATTTGCCAATGTAGTCATTCTATCCAAATATCCAAATAATAGGTTTATGATTAAATTGAAAAATTATCAAAATGTTTAAGACTAAATTGACATAATTAAAAAAATTATGATTGAATAAGTTGCCATTGATACATTTATGACTTTTGGATAATTATGCTAACTTTTTTAGTCTACATATTGTTTTGTCTATCAAAATATGCCTTTTCGAACTATTTCAACTATGCCGAGTGTCAATCTAAAAGAAGAGAAGTCTTTATCTCAATGAAAGTTATGAGTGTTGCACCCCATACTTATTTCTTCAATTGCATCCATACATAAGTAAATGTCTTCAAATTAACAAAAAATTTTCTTTCAACGGCCTTTAAATTCGCAAATATAAGTTCTGTCTAGTTTACAAGTTTACATAAAAGGAAGAGTGCTTCCTCTCAGTATTAATCTCTCCTCTCCTCTCCTCTTTTCTCCTAAAGACTATTTTGGAAGCTTGTCAAATGATATATCGATCAGGACAAAATTTTTCCTCTATTTCACATCTTTCGATCGAAAGATCAGATTATTCCTCCCAGAACCATGATCACTGGCGAAATCCGAGTCGTCCTTATAGTCGTCAGTCAGAAAATATGACCGATTCTTCCAGAAACCATGATCGTACGGGTTTCATGGTTTCTGAATTTGCCGCTCTGGTCCTTGACGTAGCTATGACCATAGTCTTCCAAGTTTATGTACTCATTCATGGTAAGATTACATGAAATCTGCAGCAATTACAGAATAGAGCATAAGGCATCACTACTCATATAGCAACAAAGGATCTGCAATGTGGAACAAAGACATTACCAGCAGTGCGTGCTAAATCTAAGTGATGAGGACCGAACCCGCCAAAACGAAAATAATAGCACCGGCGTGCTGCCTGTTATTTATTTTTTAGTGATCCCATATTTATACCCAAATTTTCTTCTAAAAGTTATGACTATTCGACATGAAGTTTTCCATGCTTCATGCTTTTTCGTTGACAACCGTTCGTCTTGATGGGAGACAATGTATAAATAGAGACGTACGTTCATTTCTGACGGGTGATCAAGGTCTAACACAAAATCCTCACATTTAGAATACACCATCCATCGTGAGTAATTTGGTTAGTAGAAGTCGCCTATTGCTTTCTTGATTTTCAGGAGATTCGAATGACGTGAATGCAAACAATGGCTGGAGGTTTGTCTATAAACGATCTTGGCTTCCGCATATGAATTATCTATGTCTTACATTTGGTATCAGAGCCAAGTTTATAGCCTCTGCCTTGTTTAGTTAAATTTTGGTGTATTTTCGGTGTGTTTTCGGTGAATTTTCGGCCATTTTATGAGGATGAACAGTAACTTGAAGTTTTGAGGCCAAGAGAGATTCGCCGATTCCCGGCAAATCTGCACGACCCACCCTCTCGAATTCGGACCCATACGTTCGCACCGCCATGAGGAACATTAGCCAAGAGTTATTTCGGCATATCAGTGTTCGCTGGAGGCTAATAGGGCGGCGGAAGTCGTGGTGGTTGAGGATTTGCGTTTGTGGAGTTTTTCGTTTGATTTTGGGGCCAATTTTTGCTCATTTTCGCCGAATCTTGGACCCATGTGGTCGTGCCGACGTTCTCTTCAAAACCCATCAATTATTTCAGTCTTAGATGGGCTGCCGGAGAAGAAACGGAGAAGAAATGACGGCTGAAAATGGCGAAAAACCGGCGGAAAGGCTTCTGTTCGCGCGAGGAAGAAGGCGCGTGGAGCCCACGCGCGCGCTGCGTTTGCAGGCGCGTGGATTCCACGTGCCACACGCTCTCACGCGCGCGGCAACCGTTGCGCGCGTGGGATCCACGCGCGCGGCAGTTGCCAGGCGCGTGCGACACAAGCGCCTGTGCGTTGAACCGCGCGCGTGCGGGTCACGCGCCTGCGCGCTGAACGGTGCGCGTGCGGGGCACATGCCCGCGACTGTTCAGACGCGTGCCGAGCACGTGCGTGTCCAGCGCACGCACGTGCGTTTTTGGCACGCGTCTTAAATCTTCACCCGCGACTTCTTTTTACCTTTTTGCCCCAAATTTTTTAATTTTTGCAATCTTACCCTTGACCAATTTATTTATTTACTATTCTGCCATTGATGTATTTATTCATTATGTCATTTCATGCATTGTTATGAATATTTTATGCATGAAATTAAATGTCCAATGTTCCATATATTTAATTAATTAGGGAGTGGCCACAGCATCTTTAATTAATTAAATTATATATTAAAAGCCTCCGGATCATATTTAGAAATGGACATTGATTGTAATTAATTATATTAATATGATGAATTTTATCCACAGGAATTTTCATTATATTAATATGATTAATTGGGATGAAATATCATATTATTTTTCTTAATTTACCCACAGGGATTAAGAAAATGCATATAATATGGTAGTTCTTCATGATGTAATTATGAATCTATTTAAATTAAAAACTTAGCCCACATGTAGTTTTTATGTTATGTGATTCATATTGTGACATGTTTACATTGATAAAACATGATTTATTTATATTTGCCTCAAATTTTGTGACATAAGCATAATTATTTGATATGCAGTTTCGCAACCTGTGAATTTCTACGAATTTAAGTTTGATGTTAAAATCTTTGAATGGTGAGAACTATAAAATTTGGAAGGAGTCAGTTCTTCTTCAATTGGGGTGGATGGACATTGACTATGCTATAAGGAAAGACGAATCACCTGCTCCTACTGATTCGAGCACTCAAGCTGAGATAGCTCTTTATAACCAATGGGAGCGGTCCAACCGCGTTTGTGCCATGTTTATAAGAGCTAAAATATCTCCAAGTATTCGTGGTTCAGTTGCTCAGCATAGCAATGCTAAGGCTTTATTGGAGGCTATAGATGCGCAGTTTGAAAGTTCTGAGAAGGCGCATGCCATGACCCTAATTATGAAGTTTTCATCATTGAAGCTCACTAGTGTTAGAGGTGTGCGTGAGCACATCATGCAAATGAGGAACATTGCGGCTCAGCTTAAGAACCTTGAGGTTGAGATATCTGAATCATTCCTTTTGTATTATATTCTGAACACTCTCCCACATCAGTATGCACCTTTCAAGATCTCTTATAACACACGTAAGAATAAATGGTCTATTAATGAACTCATGACCATGTGTGTTCAAGAGCAAGAAAGACTGGTTATGGAATTGGGAGAAAGTGCTCATTTGGCAACACAAGGAAAGAATAAGGGCTATGGCAAGCATAAGGGAAAAGGTAAAATACCTCCCCAAGCTGACATTAAGAAAGAATCCAAGTGTTTCTTCTGTAGATGAAGGGCATATAAGGAAGGATTGTGTCAAATTTAAGGCCTGGCTCGAGAAGAAAGGTAATCCAATCTCTTGTGTTTGTTATGAATCTAATATGACTGATGTAAGTCACAACACTTGGTGGATTGATTCTGGATCTACAATCCATATTTCGAATTCCTTGCAGGGTTTTCAAAACCACCGGAAGCCACTGTGAAGTGAACAAAGCATCTATTCAGGAAACAAGATGCGTTCGCATGTGGAAGCTATTGGGACATATAGACTAGTTCTCAATAGTGGTTTTGTTTTAGATTTGGAAAAGACCTTTTATGTTCCTAGTTTTTCTAGAAACTTAATTTCAGTTTCAAGACTTGTACCTTTGGGATACTCTTTTAACTTTTCAGATTCAAACTTTTGTTTATCATTTAAATCTGAAATTGTTGGGAGTGGTATTTTGTCTGATGGTCTTTTTCGAATTAATTTACAAGACAATGCCTATTATGATGCGATGCATGTTCATGATAAAGCTGGTATGAAACGATGTGTTGTGAAAGAACATTCCTCTATGTTGTGGCACCGGAGATTGGGACATATCTCCATAGAAAGAATTAAGCGATTAGTAAATGATGGAGTATTCGATACTTTAGATTTTACTGATTGTGATACTTGTGTGGATTGCATAAAGGGAAAGCAGACTAACAAGTCAAAGAAAGGTGCCAAGAGGAGTACAGAAATATTAGAAATCATACATACAGATATTTGTAGTCCGGATATGAACTCATGTGGTCAGAAATACTTCATCTCATTTATAGATGATTATTCACGTTATATGTATCTCTACTTGATTCATAATAAATATGAAGCATTAGATGCCTTTAAAGTATTTAATGCGGAAGTAAAGAAATAATGCAATAAGCAAATTAAGATCGTGAGATCAGATAGAGGTGGAGAATTCTATGGTAGATACACTGAAAATGGACAAGCACCTGGTCCATTTGCAAGATTTCTTCAAGAGCATGGGATAGTTGCCCAATATACTATGCCTGGTTCTCCGGACCAAAATGGCGTAGCGGAAAGAAGAAATCGGACATTATTAGACATGGTGCGTAGTATGCTTAGTAGCTCCAAACTTCCTAAATTCTTATGGATTGAAGCACTTAAGACGACATTGTACATATTAAACTGAGTTCCGACCAAGGCTGTCCCAAGGACACCTTTTGAGTTATTTAAGGGTTGGAAACCGAGTTTGCATCATGTGCGCGTTTTGGGATGCCCGTCTGAAGTAAGAATTTATAATCCACAAGAAAAGAAGTTGGATCCAAGGACCATAAGTGGGTATTTCATTGGATATGCCGAAAGGTCTAAGGGATACGGGTTTTATTGTCCATCTCATACCACTAGGATTGTGGAATCAAGAAATGCTAAATTTTTTTAAAATGACTTGATCAATGGGAGCGATCGACCAAGGGATCATGTTCCTAAGGAAGATCATTCAGACACTCAACTTTCCACCTCAAGTTTAATGTTGATTGTTGCTCATAATGCCCTTACAGTTCAGCCGGCTATTGAACAACCAATTGGTGAAATTCCACAACCTGCTGATATTGATCTAGTGGATCCAGTTGTTCAGCAATTACCAGAAACTGTTGAACAACCAGTTGAGCAACATGCTCCTCAAGAGAATGCTGATCCAACATTGAGAAGATCTGCTAGAACAAGGAAATCGGCTATTCCTAGTGATTATATTGTGTATTTACAAGAGTTTGACTACAATATAGGAGCTGAGAATGATCCTGAAACGTTTTCACAAGCCATGGATAGTGATAAATCCAATTTGTGGTACAATGCCATGAAAGAAGAGATGCGTTCTATGGCATCTAACAAAGTCTAGGATTTGGTTGAGTTACTTGATAGTGCGAAGGCTATTGGTTGTAAATGGGTCTTCAAAACTAAGAAAGATTCATTGGGTAACATTGAAAGATATAAAGCTAGACTTGTTGCCAAAGGATTCACTCAAAAGGAAGGAATCGATTATCTTGAAACTTTTTCTCCGTATCTAAGAAAGATTTTCTTCGTATTGTTTTGGCATTGGTTGCCCATTTTGATATGGAATTACATCGAGATGGATGTGAAAACAGCGTTCCTCAATGGAGAACTAGAGGAGGAGGTTTACATGAAACAACCTGAAGGATTCTCCTCTAGTAAAGGTGAGCATTTGGTGTGCAAGCTTAAGAAATCTATATATGACTTGAAACAAGCATCCCGCCAATGGTACTTAAGGTTTCATGATGTTATCTCTTCATTTGGTTTTATAGAGAATGTCATGGATCAATGTATATACCGGAAGGTTAGTGGGAGCAAAATTTGTTTCCTTGTGCCTTTTGTATGTGGATGATATACTACTTGCAACCAATGATAAGGGGTTGCTACATGAGGTGAAACAATTCATCTCTAGGAGTTTTGACATGAAGGATATGGGTGAGGCATCTTATGTCATTGGCATTAAGATCCATAGAGATAGATTTCGAGGAATTTTAGGATTATCTCAAGAAACCTATATCAATAAGGTCCTAGAGAGATTTCGGATGAAAGATTGTTCATCAAGTATAGCACCCATTGTGAAGGGTGACAAGTTCAATTTGAACCAATGCTCGAAGAACGATCTAGAAAGGGAACAAATGTGCAACATTCCATATGCTTCTGCTGTTGGAAGCTTGATGTATGCTCAGGTTTGCACTCGACCTGACATTGCTTTTGCTGTTGGAATGTTGGGAAGATATCAGAGTAATCCAGGTTTAGACCACTGGAGAGCTGCAAAGAAAGTGTTGAGATACCTTCAAGGTACCAAAGACTATATGCTTATGTATAGACGGACTGACAACCTGGAAGTGATTGGTTATTTGGATGCGGACTTCGCGGGTTGCATTGATTCACGAAAATCAACATTTTGATACATTTTCATGTTAGCTGGCGGAACCGTGTCATGGAGAAGTGCCAAGCAGACTTTGACTGCTACTTCCACTATGGAGGCTGAGTTCGTTTCTTGTTTTGAGGCTACCTCGCATGGTGTATGGTTGAAGAGTTTCATTGCTGGGCTTAGAATTGTTGATTCTATTTCTAGGCCATTAAGAATATATTGCGACAATTCAGCTGCAGTTTTTATGGCTAAAAATGCCAAAAGTGGCGATCGAAGTAAGCATATCGACATTAAGTATTTAGCCATAAGGGAGCGTGTTAAGGAGAATAAAGTGGTCATTGAACACATTAGCACTGAATTGATGATAGCTGATCCTTTAACTAAAGGCATGTCACCGATGAAGTATAAGGATCATGTAACTAGTATGGGAATAGGTCCCATTATGTGATTTGTCGACATATGAACAATTTTTGTTGTATGGAACTATTATTCAATTGTAATGTTGATTCTCAATTTTTGTGTACACATTTTGTTGTTTATGAGAATAACATTTATCCTTGATTTGGAATAAACATGAGGTTTATTCATTAAGATATGTTGTCACATATAGGCTGATATTAAAGAAATAAGATGCATTATGATACATGGAAGGTATTACTCACTCTTAGAGGACATGTCGCCATGATCCATGTGTTTTGTTTCTTTTCTTTAAGCATAAAGTTTTCGTGGAATTAGTTGAATGATTCGTATGATGAAAATGATGGGATCAAGTGGGAGAATGTTATTTATTTTTTAGTGATCCCATATTTATACCCAAATTTTTTCATAAAAGTTACGACTATTCGACATGAAGTTTTCCACGCTTCGTGCCTTTTCGTTGACAACCGTTCGTCTTGATGGGAGACGATGTATAAATAGAGACGTACGTTCATTTCGACGGGTGATCAAGGTCTAACACAAAATCCTCACATTTATAATACACCATCAGTACGTGAGGAAATTTGGTTAGTAGAGTGCGCCTATTGCTTTCTTGATTTTCAGGAGATTCGACGAACGTAAATGCAAACAATGGCTGGAGGTTTGTCTATAAACAATCTTGGCTTCCGCATATGAATTATCTATGTCTTACACTGCCTTCCAACGTGTTTCAACCGAGCTCGAGAAGAAGAAGACGGTGCAGCCGGGTCCGCAAAACCTCTGGCATGAAAGGCGCATTACTATGAGCAAAAAGACGAGAAGTTATACGAAATATTGTCTGACTAGAGTCAGAAATGGCGAAACATACTCTTAAGAGCAACTGCACAGGCAATCGGCAATGCAGAAACTAGTAAAACTAGTGATGTAAAAAAAAAAAAAAAATCCTGTATGTTTCTCTGTATCACAAGACGACAAAGATCAATCGGCAAACAACACCAAGGGGGAAAGACAATCAAAGGACGGAGATTTTCTTGTTGAAAAAGATCCTGCTTTTGTCAAAGTTGGAGCTGGTCGCAACCTCGTGTCCACAATGCTGTCTTGCTACTATTTCAGTCTCACTGATCTTTTGTCTAACGCAAAGGAATCGCTGTGCAAGTTTTCTCTCAACACCAATTTCTTGCATCTTTCATTCTGGGATATCCCTTCAAATTATTTTGAAAAATCACAAGATAGAATGAAAAAGATCATGAGTAATGGAGGTCATAAATTAATGAATAATGGCGATGTGGCTTTCACGAGGAGCTAAGGGCCATGCCTTGTAACATCCATGCTTGTGTGGTTTCTGCCCAGCTCTGTCCACTTCTGCATTAATTTGGAGACATGATCCCCGTGATATTATTCTGAGTCCCACATCATGGGCTCAAACAAGACCACCATAAATAGGAAAAACAAAAAAGGGAAATAAGTAAAAATAGGAAGAAAGGGAATTTATTCATGCAAAGAGGTCAGAAGAAACTAAAGCAATCTTCATTATCCAGTGCTCTCAGCCTATGATACAAGTCATGGTCGCGATTGAGATTTACACCGTCCAATTGGACAGAAAATTAAAAAAGGGAAAAAGTCAAGTCTAAGCGCATATAGCACGCAAAGGAAATCTAATCGGTAAGATTGGATCTAAATCGTAGCTCAAATTCAAGTTGGTTCAGTGAGGGCGATTGCAAAAGTCACCAAATAGGTCAGTCTTTTCCTTTAATTTGTCCCATTTAATAAAATAAAAATCGAGCGGTGTGGTATTCCGATTCTTTGAATTTTTTCTATGTCTATTGGAGCGAAGATAGGCAACCTCTGGATTCGGTTCTTTCACGGTTCCTTCATAAAGAAAGAGGGATGACCAACCGTATCTAGGTAAGAATTTTTCATGATTTGAAGTGATTTCGATCCCTTTGACAGAACATAATGACTTCAACTTTTCAATAATCTTTCAAAGAGTTCGGTTAATATAACAGAAGTTGATGCATGCGTTTAAAACAAAAATTGCCATGTTTACAAAGATTGGTAACCAATAAGATTACAATCCATCGTTTTTACTAAGTAAAACTGATTACGAAGTTCAAATCCCCTAAAGGTATTTCGGCCTTGAAAAACATGGGTGAATTTCTCTCTATTTGGTTCTTGAAAACAATAATTTCAAGAATGTAATTTTTTTCAAGAACACTGCAAGAACAGTCAACTGCAAGAACAGTCAAAGCCAAATCTTCTCCGTCTCATTCCCCCAAAGACGGAGCTCCCACTGGCCCGTGAACCCATCTCACCCCGCACCTGATCTTTATAATAATCTTAACCCAAGATAAAAAAAAGTGACTAAGTCAATGCTCTAGAGAGAAAAAAATAGTATTTAATTCGGTTATTGCATGTTATGGTAGTAGGTTTACATGATATAAGATCTTTAAATGGCCATATCTCTCCCTTCTTTTGGCCTCAATGACTTTTTCAGCCTACTTTCATTAGAGTTCACCTGCCCACTAACAATAATTAAGAACCGATTGAAGAAAACAAGGCCCCTCTCTCAACAACATGTAAAAATTTTCCATATGATGGTTGGCCTAACGTGACTCCACTATTTGATCGGTTTGCCTTTTTGAGTGCCACTATTAAATTTGCCATCAATTGTCCATGGGGGATGGATTGCTATCAAGTTTTTCCATGCCTAGACTAGAGGGAGTCCGTCTACAGCAATTTGTCCAAGGATGGAAAGCTAATCATGCAGCGAGAGAAGATTTAATGATGAAAATTTTGATAACTAGACATTTTTGGAAAGATTGCGTAGCTACGTTGTAACATCAATTAGCCTACTTAACACATCTAATTTGTGATAAATTGACAGGACGATGACATTCCAACACGTCTTTGATTGATGATAAATTAATGCTCCTTTGCCACATCTCAAATCTATGATCATGAAGCATAATCAACAAGATTAAAATAGACATGAGTGAGGTCTGAAAGGAGAGAAGCAAGTAATGTTTGACCATTAAGCTAAGCGGTACGTAATAGATCACTCGAAAATTAACTTAAGGCCATGGGGAAAATGGGTATGTTCATCCCATCCATGACTTAAAGAATACTCATGCATGTCACCGTTTTAGGCATGAAGGCATCCCACCTGCTGGTCCTTTCAATGAATTCATGGTCCCAATTGATGCTTGAAGTTGTCCCTGTTTGTGTTCAGCAAAGTGCTAAGACTAGCTTGTACATGCACTGTTCCTACCCCCACATGACTCTCTCTCTCTCCCTAACTCCCACATGGGCATATAGAAGAAGACGCATTCATGACCATGACACCCAGAAACAGCAGTAAATTCCTGGTATGATTTGGCAACCGCATTGCTTTTGTCACTCTCAGTACCTCAACTACCTTCCAAACTCTCACGAAAATATATACCCACAAACCTCCAAATTGCATACCCAAAGCCAGTATTACTTAGCCCCTTCCTCTTATCTCTCTCTCTCTCTCTCTCTCTCTCTCTCTCTCTCTCTCACCTTTCTTCTTTCTGTCACTCATCCAAAACACAACCTCTCACACCCGTGAACATCACAAAAGCACATTCAAGAACCCAAGAAACACAAACCAAGCCCCCATAAAAAAGATATGGACTGGTTCTCCTGGCTATCCAAGAGCAGCCTTGACCCGTCCCTCATCTATGAGTACGGCCGTGTGTTTGCGCTCAACCAGCTCCAGGAAGAGGATATCAGCTACTTCGACCATGAGTTCCTCCAGAGCATGGGCATATCTGTGGCCAAGCACAGGCTGGAGATTCTCAAGCTTGCCAAGAAGGAGCTTGGAGGGCCTAGACCAATCTCTGGCCTCATCATGGCATTCAACAAGACCAAGAGGTCTGTCGGTAACTACATCAGCAAGCTTGTTTCCCATGATCAAGAGAAGGATGTGAAGGCCTCACCAGAGCCCAGCAGGTACAAAGAGCAGTGGAGAGGTGCATTGCTGTCAAGGAAGCACAGGAGTGAGAAGGAGATGAAGCAAAAGACAATTGTGTGCCAAGACAGGAGAAGCATGACACTGTCTGGTCCTTTGGATGGAAGGGTGCAGGACAAGTATATGATGGCCCATAAGAGCCAGCAGTTTTCTGGACCCTTGGACACCAGGGCCCACCAGAAGCCGGTGTTCGCGCTGCCGAGGTGCCCGAGCCCGAAGTTTTCGTCCGGGCCTCTTGATGCAAGAGTCGATGAGAAGGTGTTGTACCCGATGAGGAGCCCGAAGTTGTCCGGAATGCTTGGCGGCAGGATTCCAGAGAGGTTCACGGTCCCGAGGAGCCCGAAACTGTCCAGGCCTCTTGAGAGGACAGCTCAAAGCCCGAAGCTGCTGTGGAGTGATTTCAACAAGGTGAAGATGGATGCATATGAATATGATGAGCACTCCCTGTGGGCGAAGCTGTTCGATGACATGAAGCCTACTTGAGAGCGCAGCGAGAGATTCTTTAGATATTTATGTTGGGTTTTTGATTAACATGGGGATGATGAGGGGTAGAATTTCTACAGAGAAGTTCTTTCTTCAGACAGAGGAGCCATGTGTGTCTGTTCCAATCTTCTTGTTATGACATGCATGAACAGGTGGTTTGGTTCCCTCATTTCTATTACTATAACATATGCATTACACTTTGTGTAAAGACATATTTGGGTCATCACTGGGCCAATTCTATGCGATGCAAGATCCCAATGGGTTTGCTGTATTCAGTTTTTTCAAGGCAACAGCGTCCAAAAGTTTCTTGCTCTTAAATAAAGGCTGAAATGTGCTGGAACAGTTGGTTCTAACTGCTGGGTCAGCTGAAAAGATAAATAAGAAGCGACTGGAGTCCAGAATCATCAGCACTGAAGGCTAAAGAAAGAATAGAAAGATCTGTGCAGTGGAAGATCTTGAATTTGAAACTTTCCACACCAAAATGATTCTCTTAAGCGAAGGTAGTCGTGCATTTTAGTTGCACAATTCAAGTAATAAACATGCACATCCTTCCTTTGTTGAGCAGGTATAAGTACTCTAGCTTAAATTTTCCAACACCACATTTAAGCCCATATAATATAAGTTCATACATCCATATCCACGCGGATACTCTTTTAATGACAAAAAATCACGTCAAAGTAGTCAAATCTGCAATGTGATGAACAGCAAAAATGCAGATCTTTGCTTCAACGCGAAGTACACTCTCCATAACATGACCAATCTTTATAACCAATAGTTTGCTTTTCTGGGTGCTGACTGGTGACCACATGCTGTCCAATGAGTTAAAATTCCATGTCCATGCTCTGTCCTTTGAGTCAGTCAGTGACGAGAACTGTTTGGCAACCTAAATGAACCCCCAGAATAGAGCATCTCGTAAACAGGCTTTATTCTGATAGTGAGAATTATGCTCATAATCACACCAAAGCCGCAGACACCAGCAAGAACAAGGAAAGTGAGCCTAAAGCAGTTTGGACCGAGGCAGGACACACTTGATTTTAGAAGCATGAGTCCGTGGAGAGTGAGTCCGTGCTGTTTGGCGGCCTCATTGTCATAAATATACCCAGCTAGGAGGCCGGAGAAGAGGAATGCACCAATTGGATTCCCCATCAACATGAAATTGTAAAATGTTCCAAAATGCTTCAGCCCAAAAAGTTCGGAGACGGTCGGGACCATTATAGAGAATTGGACACCGTAGCAGAAACCGAGCAATGCAATCGCTGCATAAAGCGTGCCATCAAAAGCAGAAGCAAATAGAAGGTATATGGCAATCATAGCAACTTGCGTCCACGTCATCCAAACTGTTCGAGGCATAGTTTTCGTCCTGCACAAGTAGCACATATACAAAATGTAAGTCTGAACGTGGTGTATTTCTGTGATATATTGTGACAAAATTATAAGGTGGCCCACAAATATTTCAGTTGTCTATCAAAGTGGTTTATACAAGCACTATCAACAACATACGGTAGAACAAGAGAAAATAAGTCTTCCCAGATATCAACCAGTCATAAAGAAGAAAGAAAAATTTTGGTTGGATGAAGGATTTGGAAAGGAAATGACTGAAAATTCTGATGGACACTGTTCATGTAAGAGATGCTACATCTTTTACTGGAAACTAGGGGGACTGGCCCGCATGATATTAAATATGCATTTAAGATCTTCTTTTGCCAAGTATTTTCCAAGGTCTTTTTGTTTTAATACCTCAACCAGATGCATTCTGTAACCAAAGAACAACGCCAGACTTGTTAAAATGGAAAGCAGAGAACAACATCCTGTAGTATACCAACCTGACAAAATGTTCAGAAACAACGCCCCCGCCAAGACGGCCCGCGAAGTTGCCGAAACTGAAGAGTGACAACAAGATGGTTGTGTCATGGACACCTTGAGCAATCCCTATTTGGGCCAGATTATTAAGCACAGTCACGCCAGTACCAACTCCAACAAAATACACCAAGAACAGAAGCCAAAAATCTGCCTTCACAAGAGCCTCGAAAAACTTGAAATCCTCCCCTCTCTTGGGCCTCTCTTCTTCTTCACTGCTCCCTCACCTTCTGCCAAAAGCAAGTCAATCTCTGATGGCCCATCACTATCACGGAAACTTCCTACATGTGTTGCAGATGATACGTGTGTCAAAAGTGGCTCAGTTTTCTCATCGACATTCTCATTTATTGGACAACCCGAAGACGTAGCTGATTGGTTAGAAGTCTCTGATTTGTTCGTCACACTGCGAAACAATGTCATCTTGACAGGTACTGCTAGAGGAGCCATGAGAAGGAGAATCATAATGACGATGAAACTAAAGGATATGGGAGGTGCCAAAGACAGCACGTCACCCAATATTGTCGTCGTTAGGAGATATAAGCCAAGCACAATGCTTGCAGCTTGTATGAAAAGAAAATGGCTGTGTTCTGAAGCATCTTCACCCAAAGCAGGGGTACAAGCCCTAACAAAGTACATCAGGGCAATACAGAGGAGAGGGATCCCAATGCAGAGGAACGCGAGTAACTTGGAAGAGGAATGTCGAAGCAAGACACTGTAAATTTCAGTAAATACAGCAGCGCTTAGGCCTCCATAACCTTTGAGGATCCCTGCAACCGTGCCTCGGCTTAGAGGGAAGTTTCTCATGTTCGTTACCAGAATGGCTGTGCTTAACCAGGCACTGCTATTGGTGGCAATACAAAGGGCAAGCCACAACTGCACCGCCGAAAGATGCACATTAATAGACAGATTCAAACTTTGTTAAGCATCCATACCTTAGTAAGTGAGATAAGCAACATCTGAAGAAGCAAATGGCAGACTGACATCATTAGGTACGGAAGTTTTAAGTTTGAGTCTGCCACTTACTTGGGTTTCTTAGCTCAAGACAGCCGTCAGTTAACACTTAGTGGTCCGATGGGAAATAGTGCCATTGAAGACTGACTCCTATTTTAAGTAAACCAGCCCCTAGCATCCGCCCACCTCCAATAGGAATAATATATAAACCGATCTCTTTTCTAATACCATATGATTATAACGGTCAAAGCCTTTCCCCTTTTTCCATCTTTAATACTAGTTCACGGATATAAGAAAACCCATGATCTATCCAACTATCAACACAGCCAATCCAATACTTAATCCACTAACTCAGGAACTCACCATATCGATAAAAAATCAATTGCACATAGGCTCTTCTCTAAACTGCAAATTCCTCGCCAAAGCCATATTCAACTTAGTCAGAGATGCATACTTGTGACTATGTTTATCTACATTAACAACAATAGTAACAGCTAAAATAGATTAATTCCATAAATTTCTGCAACTTCTTTTTCTATCTACTTTCCCTTCTCATTTTGCGACAAGCATCTCGATCAAGATACATCATGAGAACACGATCTAAAGAAACCCCAAAGATCAGATACTTAAAAAAGAAAAGACCCGTCTAAAAAAGGAAACCACTTACACTTATCGATTGAACAAAACCAAAAATCTCAACTAAATAGCTCGAACAAGAGCGGAAAGCTAGCCTGCGGACTCACCAACCAGTAAGGCAGGGACTCGACGGTCCGGCTCACGGCGAGATAAAGCACGCCATACCCAGAGAAGCACGTGAGGGCGCCGATCAAGAGGACGGCCCAAGGAGGGAACTTGTTGATGACGAAGCCCGGGAGGAGGCCGACGTTCTCGCCGATGTCGTTGGCGACGCCGAGCATGGTGAGCTGGTGCTGGTTGAACCCGAGGACCGATTTGAGGGAGTGGGAGTAGAGGGGGAAGTTGAAGGCGTTGCCGGAGGCCACCTGGAGCCACACGCCGGCTCCCAGCCCCACCCACGGCGGCCTCGTCCCTCCTTTCAGATTCGCCATTGAAGAATTAGGAGAGCTTCTTTCTCTTTCCTGGTAAGCGACTGTTCTCCTTCTTCTTCTTATGACGCTAGAGAGAGGGGGCGAAATACGTTCAGGGCATGCTTGGGAGAGAGAGAGAGAGAGGAGAGAGGGTGGCATTTGACGTTTGGACAGACCATCTGTCTCTTCCTCTGCTCTCTCCCACGCGAGCAGGACAGGACAGGACAGGACAGGAAATGATAACTAGGGCGGTTAAACTGTTTGTGTGTCCAGTTGGTTCTTGGAATGGGATCCACCTATTTTCTGTTTTTTTTTTTAATGTAGACTCAATTCAAAAATTGATGATTAAACAATAACATCTCAAATAATCCTAAATTGATATATATATCTGATAAATTTAAATTTAATTAATTTATTAATCATAAAAAATTTCGAAGTTAATTACCTAAATTAATTTTTTAATATAAAAAATCTCAAATTGGTAAGTTTGTAACAAATGCACCCCTCAATTAGTTTATGTTAAATTAGATTAATATTATGAAAAAACATAAACGATATATTTGTAATAAATAAATGGTAAAAACTCAAATTGATATATTCCTCAACTACTACATGTTATCCAATTTAGTGATTTGATAGATAAAATTTAATGAAAATTAATGAATGGTGAATTTATCACATATATACAAATTTTAGGTTAAATTTAGAAATTTTTTCTAATATTGATCCCTTAAATTTGATGTAAAAATAAGGATCCCCCAAAAAAAAAAAATTTCAAGATCATTTGTTTAGCTTAAAAAAATAACCGTCTCTTATTAGTTTGGATCATCTTTGACAGCTGTTTTCAAACTTAAAAAATAGCATTTAGTATACGGCTTTCCACCTTTATGCTTCAAAAGATCTTGATTCAATCTACTGACAATTCCTACTCCTCCATGGAGGAACTAATCTGCAAACTTCATCTAGGGATGCATGTCATGTCTACACAACTCCATTTAGAGATGCAAGCCTCTCATGCCCAATGATACTATACTTTTCATCTTATAAGTTTAGTTCCCACTTACCAAAATAAAAGATCGAATGAATTTCAACCAACAAATGGGATTGTTATATGATTAAAAGAAGAAGAAGAAGAAGGGTATATTCACTCGATTTTTCAAAGGGTAAAACGCACATAAACAATCCTAAATCTATGGATAGCATATTCCAAGTTTAATGCCAAGGAAAGTCCTATGCTTTGTTGCAAGATGGAGGGGATGGGGGCATATACTTTCATGTGATGTGACATGGCCCTGCACCATCCATATCTTGTAGTATCATCCACTCCACCTGCCTTCTCTACTTCACGTCTCTTTCTTTGTGACTCAAGCATTCGTGCTCGTGTGGCCCAACGCGAAGAACACACCGAAAACGGGACGGGTCCCACTACGAAGCATCGCTTGCTCCGTCCTAGACAGAATCGATCGGGCGATCTTGTTGGGTCGGGTGACGGTGGTGGCGGACAAATTGATTTTCGAGCCCCTGCTCTATTCTTAAACTTTCGATTATTAAACATCAATAAACAATTCGAAAAGCATAAGGAATCATCTGATCACGCCGAATGGGAAGATCCCACGCATGTGAGCAATATTCTATTGAAGTTGGATTTTTGCTAATGAATGCTTTATGGGGCAGTAATCGAGCCGGGTGTCTCTAAACATGTGGATTTGCCGCATTTTTGGGCTAATCTTGAGAGGATGGTAACGCGTGGCTTCGGCTTTATCTCTACGTGGATGGTACAAGAACCGCCGACTGGGCCGGACTTGATTTCGTCGTTTTGGTGGCTTTGGCCCTCTAGACAAAGGACGCGTGATGGCCGGTCCCCACCTCACGTGAACCGTAAGGGCACGTGAGTCCGTTTTCTTGCATTTGTCAGTTTGTCTTGATCCCTAAAACCCCGTTGGATCATGGAAAGGAAGGCAAGCGTTGTCGAGAGGCATTTTCTTTGGGAAAATTTCAAATAAAAATTTAAGATGAAATCGTTTTCTTAAAAGAAGGCTCAAAGTGAACGTTATCTTAAATAAAGCTTCAAAGTGACAAACCCAATCATAAATAAGGACTTAAAATGACAAACTTGATCTCTAATAAGACCCCAAATTTATCTAGCCCAAGGCAATTTTGTCCAAAAGTGTTTTCTCTTTCTTTGTTTGCTTCCTCTTTCTCTTTCTTTTCTTTTACGTTTTCCTTTTTCTCTCTCCTTTTTCCTTCATTGTTCCGCAACCCATTCGAAAAATGTCACTTGTGAAGATTGCAACGGCTTTGGACTCGAAAAACTTGCTTCGAGTCTCCATGGTCAAGAATAGAGCAAAGCAAAGCACTCCCCGTGTTCTTTCAAAATTGTTATGGATGGAGAAAAGGTGCAACTACGAGTTCTCCCTCTAGAGTTCTTGAATTGACCAGAAAGCACACATATTTTCAACAAAACAAAAGAGAAATATTTTTTATTACATGAAAACTTTTTAATGAATTGGGTTTGCTAGTTCTATTCTTTAATTTGTATATTTTATTTTGGGTCTAAAATACTTAATATCCAAATTTTCAAATTTTCTGATGAAAGAGGGGGAGGAAAAGGTCAATTAAAATTTTCTTTTCGTCTCCTTTCTTTTTACATAAAATAATTAGGTCAAATTTGATCATATTCAATGACAACAAGAACGGGAAGCTGAACTAAGAGTGTGGTGTGATGCTTCAGAGAAATCATCCTATTGATAACGCCAACAGTGATCAGAATACCTTCTAAATACATCAAATCTTATGAGTTATGAGCCATCAAGTAAGATCGTTCATCATGGATAAGCTATCAATGACTATTGCATGCAAATCTGAGTTATAAGATTGTTCTGTCCTGTCTTGAACGAGGTGAAAGTCAACTCAATTTCTTTAGTTCTAGCTTGTGCCGACCTGAACGAGTCGTTTTTATTGATTTGGAACGTTGCTCTTGATTACTTTTGAGTTTGGACGTGCGCTCTAGCTCCGAACAGGTCAATATTCGCTCCCCCACTCGCTGCCCGCCATCTGTTCGAAGAGATGCTCGAACCAGATTTTGCTTAGGCTCCTCTGATTTTGGGTTGATTATGGGCGTTTGTTGGTCCTTAGACGCGGCTTATAGTTTTTCTTTGATTCGTTGCTTGATGTGTCTTTTCTTTGTGCGTATTGTGTCTTTTCCGTGGAATGCCATGACTGGCTGGAGCGACAGCAGCCGTCGGGAGTAGATTTGCTTTTCCAGCGGTGAGTCGAGGTGGAGGCCGACCTGGACGTGGGACGTTGGTTGCTGATTTGCTATGGGTGTATGGGCGTTAATCGGCTGGCGTTAGAGGCGAAAATTGATGGGCAATCGGTCTGGCGATGGGCGTATATTGATTCATTCACTGTGATTAAACTTTCTCTGAAATTTCTTGTGCCAGTCTGATGCTGTGGTGTGATGTGAAGGGATCCCGGTGTTGATGTTCCGGCATGGTGAGCTTCGGTCATGTTTGGGCGTGCTCTCTCTTCTTACGTTATGCAGAAAAAGAACAGAAAAAGGGGGTGAGGGAGGATAACGTGGGCTTAAGTGGGCTTGCTATGAATTGGGCTTGGTTTAGGCTAAATGAGGCCGGGCTTATATATCAGTTTGGTCTGGGTATAAATTTAATTGGTTTGTTTGGGGTTGAGAACCCAATTTTGTGTCCATGGCCCAACCCGAAGACTCTATTTTCGGGAAAATATTTTTCCAAAAAAATTATTTTAAAAATTAAAAATTCCGAAAAATTCTATTTTCTTCTAATTTTTTTTTGAGTAGTTTTCTCTTAGAATGTGTGAAAATCCTTGATAATAAAAAATTTATGCTCAAAATCGAACAAACATTTACGATTTTACCATAGGATTTGAGTGTGCTTAGAGACAAACGCCTAGGTTGCTATCCTTTGATTGCACACTTTCAATGCTTTGATTGATGTTTCCCTTTAACATGGTAGGGAATGGGATTTTTCTTATCTCTTAGCGTTAGATTCTTGTTTTTTCTTGCTATTTATTTAATGCTTCCTCAGTCAATGATTACTATTTTAATAATTGTCACCTACATGATCAAATCACATGTTAGTGGATAAAATTAAAATCAATCCACATTGCCTGAAAAATATCTTCTTGAATTGAAATGAAAAAGGCATTAATTAATTAATTAGTGTAACCAAGTCCTACACTCTAGATTCTCTAGTTGCGAGGCAATGAGGTGTATTCCCATGCTTGATTTCTAGCCATCCCCAATAGCCTAGTGATGGCTTCTCATTAGGAGATTCTTGTAGCTTCAATTGAACCTAAAATTGAACATCACAACGTCGCACGAAGTATGGAATTGGGAGAGCCCACGCTTAATCAATGGATGTAGGCCTGTCTTTTAGACAATACCCTTAAACTTATGTCTTTTCCCCTCCAAATGGGAAAGGTAGTTTGTGGCAACTATCACATGCAAATTTGATTTATATAAAATTATGTCTTTTCCCCTTTGGACGGAAAAGATAGTTCGTTGCAACTATCATAGGCAAATCTAATTTATAATTGTCTCAAAGTAATACTTTTGAAGAATAATTTGCTTCCTTCTTTTAAATCTATTTGGTTATGTTTACTCCCTTATGCAATGTCTTTCTATTTCATATTATCCGTGAGGATCCTCAACTTAAAGAACAATTTCTTCAAATATGTACTCTTTAGGAAATCCCTTAATCTTCAGTTATCTTAGTCCATTAACGATTCTTTTCATGTTAAATCATTAACATGTTTTTGATATAGTGCTATATTTCTTCACAAGATTCCCCAACCATTTGGATTCCTAGCTCAAATTTACATGTCAAATTTGACCAAGGGTTGAAATGTCAATCAAATTCATCCAGTCAGAAAAATTATCTTCTGATTTTATGTTATGTTCATTCAAGCATTAGATTTTTTACGCCAAGCAAGGTGTTGATGCTTGTTTTGGACCTTCGAAATAGCAAGACATACTATATCATGGATCTTATCAAGCTTTTCTGTAGCAAGAAAGTAGGCTAGACTCTAAACACCCACGGGGGTCTAAGGCAAGCTAGCTAGCAAGTGAGAGGGAAAGTGAGTGAAGCTGCTTTGGTCTACCCTTTACCCAAGTACCCAAGGAGGTATGGTAAGTAAGTGTTGCACAATTATAGCTATGCTATGGTCAGAGCTTATTTTACCTAGTATTATTCATCTTAAAGGCCAGCAAATAAGACATAAAGCGAGTTGTAATCATTAGGATTAAAATGTTCAGTTCCATTATTCTTGCAAGCAATATATTAGGCTAGTCTCTTATCCATTCAAAAAGGAATCATCGAGCCAATACTAATATAACTCTTAGGGGAGCCTTTGAGTGTGAGCAATCCGATTTAGGCAAGTAATCCTGTGAAATTAAAGGTAAAAAGAAGTCATTTTCAAATGGGCTAGGGATCAAATAAGATTCTACTATTATTCAAAAAGAATAGGAAGTCCCCAGTAGAGATCTCAATCAAGAAAGTAAAAAGTAGGAGTCTTCAGAGGGGCTAGCTCAAGGGCTAGAGTACAAGGTAAGGTTATGTTAATGACTAGGCTAACTGCTAATATTCTTAGAGTTAGGCTAAGGCTAATAGATATATGTCCAGACCTTTACTCCTACGTGCAAGGAAGTTATCAAAGAACAATCTTTCAAGTAGAGATTGTTGGGGATGCTCATATAGCAGTTTTGAAAACACTTATGACCATAGAAGGCTATGCTTTATTGCAAAATGGAGGGGGGTGGAGCCATGTACTTTCATATGATGTGACGTGCCCTCACCCCATCCATATCTTGTAGGATAAGCCACTCTACCTGCCTTTTCTATTGCACGTCTCTTTCTTTGTGACTCAAGCATTCGTGCTTGAGTGGCCCATAGCGAGGAACGCACCGAAAACGGGTCGGGTCCCACTACGAAGCATCACTTGCTCCATCCTAGACAGAATCGATCGGGCGAGCTCGTTGGGTCGGGTGGGGGTGGTGGTGGACAAATTGATTTTCGAGCCCCTGCTTTATTCTCAAATTTTCAATTATTAAACATTGATAAACAATTCGAAAAGCATAAGGAATCATCTGCTCGCACCGAAAGGGAAGTGTGAGCAATATTCTATTGAAGTTGGATTTTTGCTAATGAATACTTTATGGCGCAATAATTGAGCCGGGTGTCTCTAAACATGTGGATTTGCCACATTTTTGGGCTAATCTCGAGAGGATGGTAACGCGTGGCTTCGGCTTTATCTCTACGTGGATGGTACAAGAACCGCCGACTGGGCCGGACTTGATTTCGTCGTTTTGGTGGCTTTCGCCCTCTAGACACAGGACGCATGATGGCTGGTCCCGACCTCACGTGAACCGTAAGGGCACGTGAGTCCGTTTTCTTGCATTTGTCAGTTTGTCTTGATCTCTAAAACACCGTTGGATCATGGAAAGGAAGGCAAGCGTTGTTGAGAGGCATTTTCTATGGGAAAATTTCAAATAAAAATTTAAAATGAAATCGTTTTCTCAAAAGAAGGCTCAAAGTGGACATTATCTTAAATAGAACTCCAAAGTGACAAATCCAGTCATAAATAAGAACCTGAAGTGAAAACTCAGTCTCTAATAAGACCCCAAGTTTATCTACCAATCATATCTCTATGTAGCCTAGGGCAATTTCGTCCAAAAGCCTTTTTCTTTTTTTGTTTGCTTGCCCTTTCTCTTTCTTTATTCTCTCTCTTTTCTTCTATGTTGTCCTTTCTCTCTCTCTCTTTTCCTTCATCCTTCCGCAACCTATCCGGAAAACGTCACTTGTGAAGATTAGCAACGGCTTTGGACTTGAAAAACTTGCTTCGAGGCTCCATGGTCAAGAACGGAGCAGAGCAGAGCACTCCCTGTGTTCGTCCAAAATTGGTATGGACGGAGAGAAGGTGCAATAGGAGTTCTCCCTCCGGAGTTCTTGAAGTTGGTCATGCAATTCAGTAAGTTTTGGCTGCACTCCTGGCTCAAATAGTCATCTGCACAACACCCCACTAGGTCTCAGTGTCACAATTCCTATATATCAATATGCACGACACAATTTGCTTTATGAATAAAAGATCAAATTGAACAATCACATGATATGATTTCATCGCCATTACTTAGCAAATTCAACGAGCCAAAGTATTAGTTGAAGTTATTGCCCAGGACCGGTCCATGAGAAAGAGAAACTCTAGACTTCGCTTTTTGTAATGAAAAGCAAATGTCGATGTTATTGCCCACACAAGAGCATTTACTCCCTCACAATCTCCTCCCCCGGACCTAGAATAGTGATTAAAGTCGGCTCATGAATGAAGAGATAGTTTAGTGACATTATGGCACAACAGAGCCCTTGCTGGCATGTTAATCTTACTCATGTCTCTTCCTCTTTTGATCCATTAGTACCTTACGCCATTTTATCTATTTCCGGTCCGTCATATACTCTTTCAAGAACGTGAATCCATGCATGTATAGACAAGTAAAGCTATTGTTCACCAACGAGAAAGGATTCCACATTCATCCTAGTAAAATATGTTCTTGTAAACACGCGGGCCAACAACTAGTTATATCAATCGGTTCGACGAAGAAAAGTTGAAGGAATCTACGCCAAAACTCACTGTTTTTGGCTTGAACGCAGGCATTGTGCTTCATGCAACAAGTGTCGGGGCCATCGCAGGGTCTTTCCTCCAGACTTCCTCAGTAAAAGATCCCACAATACAAGCCATATCTAAGAAATGGAGGCATTGTGTCATTTCCAATGATAATTCTTTTTATGTTCGATACTAATTAATCAACCACCAAAAAAAAAAAAAAAGCTCCAATTTAATTGACAATCCTTCATCACATCAAATGTCCCAAACAAATTGATTTTCATTTTTTCTTGAGAAGAGCAAGCATCATTAGATAACTGAGCAGTACTCGGATTCACATTTTCTGCTATAGTCTTTGCTCTGCGAAATTATTCATTCGAGTAAGAAAAAATGTTGCCCCTGGTAAGTATTATAATTATTGTGACTAATAATCATGTTTTCGGTGAACTGGATAGTTTCATTGTATACTTGCGCAACTGTGAGTCACCCGCGTGCTTTACAAAAGAGAGTTTTTGTCAGTTATCCTTTTATTTGTTAGTTCGCATTATAATTTGAGTGGCTATTCTTTTTTTTCTTCTTTTTTTTTAATGAAACAAAAAGAGATTTCTTGAGTTACATAAGGGAACAAATACGTAAAGAGTTGTATTTCTATTGAGAAACGTAGGGGGAGGTAGAGATTAGCAAGAGCACGCCACATGGAGTGTTACTCTTCAGGATGTGAACACTATCGTTGGTGGAACTGAGATTTTCTAGAAATGGATTAAAAACATGGAGAATGAAGCTTTCTAATTGCAACAATCAACGTGTCCTTTTTCAAAATAGGTGAAAAAGAAACAACTCAACTACCCATCCAAGTGATTGCGTACATGTCTAAGGAAGACATTCTATTATTTCTACTGTTAACATAGTCAAACAATACAATATGTGAAATTCCTCACATAGCACAGAATCGGAGTGTTTTTACTTTTGGAATCAGCTAAAAAATACTCACTACCAATCATAAGATTATGCCTAGGACATCAAAATTGATTTGAAGGAAAGAGTCAGGAGAAAATGATGATTCCTCCAAGTCAAGTATTAGGCTGATTAAAGATGCGAGAAAGCCAAGATTATTGAGAATGATTGGTCTCCTTAAAGGATCAAATAGTTGGATCTTGAATGTCCAGTCATCTTAATTCTTTATTTGTGGCAGAAATATGCCTAAGAAAGATCATAATATATCATCAAAAAGTTGGAAGTCTAGACGATTAGCCTATGGCATATCAAAAGTAGTAAGTAGAAAAAGAAAATCAATTTTTTTTTTTATCAATGATAAACTTCTCCAATTATATCTGTGGGTTCTAATGATGAACCGGATTTGAAACAAAAGTAGATATCATTTTTCATTGGAAAATCGTCTTGAGGTACACTTGGAGTGAAATTCTTTCTAAAAGTAGATATCATTTTTCATACAATATTGTTGGGCATGGATGTATGGCGGTGGTGACTCGAGAAAATTATAACAGACAACTCGAGACATACATATATGAAAATAAGGTACAAATATAACACACAAACAAAATAATTATCGCACAATTATTGCACACATATTTATGAATGGTAAAATCTGTCACTTACTATTACAATAGTTTTTTCTCGCATGACACATAAAAATAAGTATAGAGCAAACAAGCTCATACGATCACGCACTCAACAGACGAGCCAGCTCTCTACTTTTTCTCTTTATTTGTGAAGTGCTCTCAGCTTCAATTTCGAGGCTTTCCAAAGCTCTATTTATTTATTTTTTTGGGTCACTCAAACATGTCATTTCATTTCATGTATGTAAAATAGAAGAACAACCTAGATGAGCTCTAGAACAAAGAACATCCAAAAAAGATTGTGGGGGCTAGACGCTCATCTTAAAGGGAGAGACATCACGGGTCTGGGCTTTAGTTAGCCAATCCGTGACTTTCCAATGTCTTTATTTACAGGCATTATCTTACTGCTCAATTGGAGACTATTAACGCTCCATTTATAGCTCCATGAGGGAAATGCGTAAACGAAATTCATCGGACAAACATTCACACGTTCGACCACAAAGCCTGAAGCCCACAAATTTTGAAAGACACCTTTAGGAACCTTAGCTTTCATGTATGGCTTCAAGAGCGTCTCATCTTTCATTTTCTTGTGAAAGCATAGATTGGATGTTTCCCAAATGAGAAAATATTCTATGGTTGCATAGTACCACGTCATATACTGACATGGCAAACCCTTATGCACTGCTCACAATTACAAATTGATACGGGACACTGACGTGGAAATAAAAATAAAAATTAAAAAAACCTTGATTTTCTTTTTTTTCGTCTTCATCTTCCGTCTGCAGTTGTTGAAGTATCTGGTTTCCTTCTTCTGCCATTACTTTCAAAAGTCACCGCCCACTAAATGCCATGAAAATCTGAAACTCTTTTTTTTTAATTTTTCCCTCTCTTCTTCCTCCTCTATCCTCAGCTAACTCCTCCATACACAATCGCCGGCGCCACGTTTAGGCCAGCCACTGTTGCACGTCCATGACCGAGCCACCCTCATTGTCACAGCAGCTCATTGTCATTGGCACTCCATGAGAAAGAAGAGAGAGAGAGAGAAAAAATTGACCACCAAAATCCCAAACTAATACACTTGATAAATTCGCCCTCCATTATTTTCCATTTAATTTTACTGTCAAATTACTTAGATAACATGTGGTAGTTGATGAGTACTTAAGTTCTTGCAATGTCAGCCTACGACACAGTACCACAGAATATTTTCTCTTCCCAAATGGTTCCCTACCCTCAATTTTTGTTTCCGAGAACAATAATTCCAGTTGATTATTTAATGTAAAGATGCCACCCATTTTTGCTAGAGGCTTGAATTAGAGGAATAAAGGCTACGCGGACAAAACTTTAGGCGGGTGATTGGGTGAACATACTGACTGATGTGGGTGCTTTGCTTTAAGCACTCTCCTTTTCCTTTTGGACAGCTAAAGGCAACCGGTGCATTTCACCGGGCGTTAGAGACTCAGAAACAAGAGTGGTAGGGCCAGATGAAAAGAATAATTGATGAATTCTTTTTAGAAATATGATGGTGGTTGAAAATTTAATATATTTTGTCATTTATTAAAGTTCATAAGTTAATTAAAAGAAAATTGTTGATGTGCTTGCGCCAAAAAAAAGAGAGAGAGAGAGCATAATTTCTTTGAGCTTTGAATTAAGCATACAAAATGAAATATGTTTGTATATAGATCTAAAATAGATACAATGAATCTATCTTATTAAGAAAAATGTAAAAGTGATGCTCCAAAGTACTTTTAATAGGTGGCTAGCTCGTGGCACTCTCCATAAGTGACATCTATTTTAACTTTCTTTTGAGAAATTTTCTTTCCACTTTTTCACTTTATTTGAACTAAATATGTTTTTCAGCTTTAGTTCAAGATGCACATAATTGCTTTCAATATTATAAAAATCTCTTATTCTAATGAATATAGTTGTAGTGTCAACATAGCTATTAAGTTCTTTTTTCTTCCTTTTTTTTTCCCCTTGCTTTTAGACCACAATAAGGCATCTCTCGATTCCCAATCTGAACATATAAAGTATGTGAAACGACAAACCTACTTCATCTTCCTGCCTTGCCTCCTGCTTTCCCTTCTTCCTCCTTACCAGTGACGCTATAAATGTGGCGCAGAGATAGTTGAGTAATCATCTCCTGCTCAAAATTATCCCACAACAGTCGAGTCTCAGAGAGAGGAAGTAATCATCTCCTGCTCAAAACTATCCACAACAGTCAAGTCTCAGAAAGAAAGAGAGAGAGAGAGAGTCTTCCTCCTTACCAGTGACGCTATAAATGTGGCGCAGAGATAGCTGGGTAATCATCTCCTGCTCAAAACTATCCACAACAGTCGAGCCTCAGAGAGAGGGAGTAATCATATCCTGCTCAAAACTATCCACAACAGTCGAGTCTCACAGAGAGAGAGAGAGAGAGAGAGAGAGAGAGAGAGAGAGAGAGAGAGAGGGAGAGAGGGAGGGAGGGAGAGTGAGAGAGTTGTGTACTGCAATGGAAGATCATTGCTCGACCCGAAAACTCAAGCGAGCTGGACTCACCGAAGCTTCGACTTCGACCATTTCGAAGCAACCAAGACCTGACGTCCTCAAAGAATCGCCTCTTCTTCTTCCCTCTTTGGACTCGTTGGAGAAGGTCAATGTGCCGTTGGCGTCCGGAGCGAATTCTGACCCATCTGCTTCGTCCACCTCTGTGAATGGAAACAATTACTATGTATTCTTGAGTTTTAGAGGCACTGATACTCGCAATGGCTTCATTGATCACCTCTACCATAGACTCAATGATGTTGGTGTTAGGTTCCATCCAAACTTTGTGTTCAAAGATGATAGGGAACTTCTCTTCGGCGAGAAAATTGGTGAAAATCTCATCGGTGCAATCAAGCACTCTAAGGTTTCAATCCCAGTCATCTCAGAAAATTATGCTGCTAGCGAATGGTGCCTTCGTGAGCTCATTTATATAATGGAGTGCAAGGAAAGCAAAGGACAAATAGTCTTGCCTGTGCTTTATAAGGTGAAACCCAAGGATGTCCGACACCTAGGGGGTAGCTTTGGAGAGGCCTTTTGGATCCATGAGCATCGTTTTGAGGAGGAGGTCAAGCAACAAGGGCCAGTAGCTCTTAGCAAAGCATTGGATCTTAGAGTATTTGAATCAGAGAAGTTTGCTGATGGGTACTTCATCTACCTTCTTTTAATAGACCCTTGTTGGAAGAACTTTTCCATTTATCATCTTTAATCCATGCTTTATGGAGCCATTAATAAGTTCTCATGTGTTATCTTGTTTGACAGGCATGAAGGGGAATTGGTAAATGAACTCATAGAAATAATATTGTGTGAGCAGCAACATGATTTTCAACCACATCTTCCCATGAACTTGGTTGCAATTGAGGATTGTGTGGCTGAGGTCATGGAATTGGTGGATCTTGCTTGCTCGGAAACTCGAATTATTGGGATTTGGGGGATGGGCGGCATTGGTAAGACAACTCTGGCTACTAACATCTATAATAAGCTTTTTAACGAATTTAAGTGCCGTAGCTTTCTCAAGGATATTAGGGAAACATCTAAGATCAAGGGTATGGAGCATGTCCAATATCTACTGATCTCAGATATAACAAAAAACCCTGAAAGTAGAGTGCGTGATCCCGAGACGGGGATTAATATGATCCGATCAAGTTGTACAGGAAAGAAGGTACTTATTCTTCTTGACGATGTGGATTGTCAAGACCACCTTCATAATTTGATTGGAGGTTGTAATTTTGAGTCAGGAAGTAGGATAATCATTACATGTCGAGATATGGCCCTCTTGGACTCTGAATATAAAAGGTATGAACTCAAAGAAATGAATTGCAAAGACTCTATGCTACTATTTAGCAAATATGCATTTGAAGGGGAACAACCTCCCACCGAACTTGAGGCTCTTTCTAGGTATATTGTTGCCACCACGGGAGGGCTTCCCTTAGCTCTCACAGTTATAGGTTCATTTCTCAAAAGAAAAGATAAAAGCATATGGATAGAGACGCTAGAGAAATTGAGGAAAATGCCTCATAAGGATGTACAAGAAAAGTTGAAGCTTAGTTACAATGCACTAGAAGGTAATGAGCAACAAATGTTTCTAGACATAGCATGTTTTTTCATAGGAACTGACAAAAGAACTGCCACCTACCCATGGGAGGATCTCCAATTGTACCCAAATTCCGGATTGGCAAGAATGATTGACCTTTCGTTAATAAAAATTGATGACGAGAATCGGTTGAGAATGCATGATCAACTAAGAGATCTAGGCAGAGCTATCGCCCGTCCAAAAGAAACGAGGCCTTGGCATTAGAGTAGACCATGGGATGAGGAAGTTATAGAAGTTCTACGACACAAGGTAACAATGATGTCTTATTTTGGTCTCTCCCATGTTCTCTAGCGGTAGTCCCTCAAATTATTATTGTTTCTGTTCTTTTGCTCTAGATCATTGACCGTTCTCAACATGTTGTTAGCATTTTATTGGTAAAAGCTACATCCAGTTTTGGCCTTTAGTTCATGAAAAGTTTGCACTAGTCACTTTTCAACAGGTCTTCTCTTGATACATATGACAATAAAATTGTGTAGTATTGACTCTGTCTACATTGCTCTTTTGTTGGTTTAACATCGTTTTCTAGCAAATTTGATATTGCTTCTTACTATATATTACTTGTTGAAGACCGGGCATTACAGGTTTGATAATTTACTTTATGCCACTTATAAATCCAATTCATCACACTCTAAAACGCATGAGTCTTTATAACTTTGTGCCGATTGACTTATTTTATTCAACCAAACACTAAAAACTTTACTGTTGATTGTTACTTTATTGTCTTTCATTCTATCTTCCCAAAATATATCAGTAATTTATTTTTGATGTACGTTGGTGTGAGGATAGATACATGGATCACGTGTTATCCACCTCTTTTTCTCGTGAATTTTTACATTTTTCCTTCTCCAAGATTCAAACACATTATTCTATCTTCAATTTCCAATTGTGAATACTTGCAATTTGCTCGGGTGCTGTTTCTACCTTTTTGCAAAAAAAAAAAAAAAAAGATTTCAGTTCAATCATTTGCACCCCAACTATTGGCTATCAACTTAAGATTATGTTCAATTACAAGTAATAAGATGTTCTGCAATGGTTTTATATATATGACGAATCTATACAA
This sequence comes from Eucalyptus cladocalyx, assembly GCA_017140615.1. Classification (NCBI taxonomy): domain Eukaryota; kingdom Viridiplantae; phylum Streptophyta; class Magnoliopsida; order Myrtales; family Myrtaceae; genus Eucalyptus; species Eucalyptus cladocalyx. Next base: position 61,267,505 of record CM029523.1, on the reverse strand, counting down.
TTGTTTTGTAGGATTTATTATGCATGTTCACGATGTAAATCCAATATGATAATGTAAATGCAGAAGTACATGTACTTAATACAGAGAAAATTAAAGATTTAGTTTAAATTGCATTATTTAGTGTATGTTAATAATATAATTGAAGAATCGCCTCTAAATATATCAATTTTTTTGAGTAATCTAGAAATGCATAATTATGTTATTAACATGGTTGGGTTTGTTGATAACTTGAAACAACACTATATAATTTGGATGCCTCTTAATCAATAATAAATAGAAAACTCTTATTTTCTTTTCACTTGAAGGACTGATAAATTTTAGAGAAAATAAATTCAAATTATCTATTGCGACTTTGGCTTTTCTTTTATTGTCGCCTATACCAAGTACCAACTTGTAGTCAAATTAACAAATTACATGAAAAAGATTGTTGGAAGATTGTTCAAGATACATTAATTATAAAGGAAGTGGCATAATTCACGTTTTTTTAATTTTAATTATAAGTTCCGCTCGTGCATCATGGATCAATCATGTTCATAGAACTCACAATATTTCGATACGTGACGTGACAACGTAAGGCTATTCTACCCAGTTTTCATAATATGTCCTAGTATACATACTGGTGCTATGCATGGGTATTTTCGGCACATAATTCAATATGGTGCAAAATTAAATAGCGGTTAATTATGACAGAAGAAACTAAATAACAACCGACATATGATTTTGTAGGTATTCATACAAAGTAATTTTCAACCAAAAATTGAAAAAGCAAAGATCGAAATTAAGAAATCAAATTATTGTAGGAAGTACGTGACGGAATAGTGAAAGGTGAAAAAAATTGTAATCTCCTTGTATCTACCCTTAGTGTAATAGGATATCCACCTCTATTTTGTAAAGTAAGGATTAATTGTGCTTTCACGCGCTCGCACACTAACAAAGAGGAGACAAAAATCTATTGTTAGGTATTAGGGAAGAAAAATCAAATAATTAACTTATCAAATAAGATAACTAGAGGAGCAAAAAATAATAATTGCTAACCTTTATTTACTAATTCATATATTTTTATATGATTGGGTGAATGCAAAAAATGCACGAACAAATTCTTAAAATTCGAATTTTATGACTGATGGGGGAAAATTCAATGATAACTTATTGAATAGTACACTCATCTCAGAGGAAAATTATCCAATCGGTCATAAACTTATTGTATGATTGTAAATTCAATCATGAACTTACTAATTTTATCAATTTAGTATTAAAATTTTACACCAAATTTCAATGTAGCCTCCCAAATCAATTTTCGCCAGAAATCGCCAACATGGCGCATTGCCACATTAGTGATTTCTCGAAAAAGTTGATAAAATTAGTAAGTTCATGATTGAATTTACATTTGTACAATAAGTTTATGACTGATTGGATAATTTTCCTCTGAGATGAGTGTACTATTCAATAAGTTATCATTAAATTTTCCCCAATCAGTCATAAGATTCGACCTAATTTTAAGAATTTGTTCGTGCATTTTTTGCATTCACCTAATCATATAAAAATATATGAATTAGTAAATAAAGGTTAGCAATTATTATTTTTTGCTTCTCTAGTTATCTTATTTGATAAGTTAATTATTTGATTTTTCTTCCCTAATACCTAAAAATTGTAATCTCCTTGTATCGACCCTTAGTGTAATAGGATATCCACCTCTATTCTATAAATATATGGCGCATCGCCACATTAGTGATTTCCTAAAAAAATTGATTGGAAAGACTACATTGGAATGTTACGCAAAAGTCTAAGACTAAATCATTAAAATTGGTAAGTTTATGATTGATTATACAATTTCTTCCAAGTCTAAGGATTAATTGTTGAGCTTTGAGCTTGAATATCCAAAAATGAAAACTCAAGTTCAATAGACCAAATTCTTGTTTCCTTCCGGCCATATCCCAAAACCAAAAATATTTTATGAACTGGAAGGGAATGAGTTGTCATCCTTTATGAATGCATAAGTCTGATTATGTACTTTTTGTTTTTGATATGTGTAACAATTCTCACATATGTCAAAGGGACACCATATTTAGTCAGTCCTCAATATTACGTACGTTACAAAATTTAATTTCAAAATCTATAAGAATACAAAACTGATTTCATATAGGAATTTCACATAAAACATAAAAAAAAATTGGGGCATACGAGTGAAGATCGACATATTACGTGATCATGTAATTGTAGAAGATAAGATATATTGCTTTTGCCCTCTAAGTGTAGACAAAATGCATCGGCCACAATAACATGCAGACTACACTAACAAATGGAGGTTGGATGATATTTAGAATCTTCAATTTTATTTTATTTTTTGTAGGAGGAAAATGAAAATGTTGAGGCACTATGTTTGGACGAAAGGGGTTCCAGAGAGTTCATGAAGCAAGAGACCTTCAAAAAATTGCCTAACTTGAAGTTCCTTCATGTGAAGGATGTGGACTTTGATGGAGATTTCGAAGGATCACTTGCTAAATTAAGATGGCTAATGAGTGAGGGACGTTGCGACTCTTTTGAGGCAACCAACTTTTATTTGGAGAAATTAGTCGTACTTGATTTATCGGGTGATTATAGTAGTGGAAACAGTATTAGTGAAAATTGGAGAGGATGGAGTTCAATTAAGGTAAAGATAAAACAGGCTTTTTCTTTTGTTACATTTGATGATAAATCATTATATTTCTAATTGCTAATCTTGAAACATGTTTTTTTTCCTTGTAGATGGAGAGGTTGAAAGTTCTCAATCTTTCGAGGTGCTTCTGTTTACGGAGTACTCCTAGTCTCTCTGCATTTAAAAATTTAGAAATGCTAATCTTGGAAGATTGTTCTAATTTAAAGGAAATTGACCCTTCCATTGGTTATGTCAAGCACCTTGTTTCCTTGAACTTGATCAGCTGTCGGAGTCTCGAGAAGTTACCCGCACAACTGGAAGCACTAGAAAATTTGGAGGAACTTCTCATAGGCGACACTCGGATAAAAGAAATTCCTCCATGTATAGGATCTCGAAGAAGCTAAAAAGGCTCAGTGCGTGTGAGCAAATGAGATCATCATTAGAACAAATCCCTTCTTCAATTGATAAGTTGGGAGAGTTGGTTGAGTTGGACTTGTCATTTACAGAGATTAAGGAGTTACCTGAATCCATTGGGGAATTAAATAAATTAAAAATTTTGAGGATTTTTTATAGTAACATAAAAAGGTTACCGAGCTCTATTGGGAAATTACAAAGCCTCCAAGAGTTGAATGCCTCCGGATGTAAGCTGGAAGGACAAATTTTTGTTGATATAGGTGGATTGTCTTCTCTAAAGACCCTTAATTTACGAGGCACAAAAATTTCTGGCTTGCCGGAAAACCTAGATCAGCTTTCTTCTCTCGAGCACCTCGATTTATATGCCTGTAGAGAGCTTGAGTCACTCCCAAAACCTCCCTTTAGCTTATCATCCTTGGAGCTCACCTGTCGGAGCAATGAGCTGCCATCGCTTTCTCACCTGAAGCATCTACAGGAGCTCACCCTTCATGATTGCTGGTCTCTTCAAAGCATCCTAGAGCTTCCCTCCTGCATACGGAAGCTTGATGTTTGGGAATGTCTCGAATTGGAAAGTTTGCCAAATCTTTCCGATTTGGAATTTTTGTCGGAATTACGGCTCAAATATTGCAATGGGCTAAAGCAATTGGATGGACTAGAAGCTTTAAAATCCGTGCGAAAGTTGGACCTATCCAGAGATCCATTTCCGTTCATTATCGAGGATTTTTATAACAAGCCAGATAATCTCCATGCGATACGAGGCCTTGAAAAATTAGGATCTTTGGAATGGTTGGATATCTGCGCGCGCAAGCACATTGAAGTACTGGACCTTTCAAAGTTGGAGCATCTGAAGCGGTTGATTGTTAAGGATTGCAAAAGCTTAGTTGAAATTCGCTGCCCTAGTAAATTCCTGGAGCTCTTTGATAGGCGTGAGTGCGAGTCACTCGAGAAATTACCGGACTTTTTACCACACGACGGGCTATGGTTAGATCTTCGTAACGACGATAAGGGATTCTGGGGATGGGAACCTTGGTACTAAGAAGAGGAGGAGGGTGGAAATCGAGCACAGAGATAAGGGGAAGAGATTGAGGTCCAGCATCATCTGGTGGTCTGTTTCTGTCTTCTTCCGGTGGACGGTGACGGGACGACTTCTAACCTCACCCACTCACCGATTGCTTTGACGCTTGTGCTCCAGCTTGAAATAGAGCAACGGAGGAGTTAGATGATGGGGGTGATTATGGAAGAGAGAGAATGTTGGAGGCGAAGAATTTGGTGAAGGATCTTCATGTTGGGTCTTCATTGCTTCTGGCTGCCATATCTTCAGAGTCTAGGTGATTGGACCCCTTTTAACATTAATCCATTCTTGTCGCCGATTGATCGGTTTATTCATTGGTTGATTCTTGATGTGATTAGTGCATGCGCATTCTGGTGATTTGAGGTTTTGAGTGGCTATTGCTGGTTTGATTTTGGATGTTGGATGTCTGCACATGGAGTTAATGAAATGAAACTAATTCGAGCTTTTCTGGATATTCAGTGAAGCATGTTTAGTTGTCCTATTATATTTATTAGCTCGTGATTCTTGTTAGGTGCAGAGATCTGCTCAATTATTCTCTTCTACCAGTTTGATACGGTGTAATGAGATAGCTATAGCAGCTTTTGATTAGGTTTCGTGTCAATGGTGGTGAATTTTCCTTATGTTACTTGAGCAGTCGTAGAGCATGTATAGCAGCATTAGCAAGACTTATGAGCCTATTATAGGTTTAGGTTGATTTTAGCACCCTGTCTAGGTAGCCTGGAAATTGATTGTAGAATTGTTGGAACTAATGTGAACTAACTTCAGGTTGAACGGGAAGATTACCTTAATTGATGAGGTTCTACTTTCATAGCCATTTCTTTCTAGTTCTCGGATCTTGAAGCATCTTGAGGGGTGATGAGAAGTGGAAAGATGAACAATCTCCAATCTCCAGTGAACCATTTGTTTGTACGTATGATCCAAAGTAGCATTTTCTCCATGAGTATGCGGAAATTCCTTCTCATGAGATTCTCCGAGGATGTCCTCACTCATCCCAATTAGCTAATAATGTAGTGAAATGGTGTTGAAGGCTGCTAATTTCACACGGAAAAGGATACTAGTGTGCGAATTGTTGTGATGGTGATATGGCTTGTTCATTTTGTCCTTACTTTTTCTTTGCAAGCTTTTTAGTTGAATGGAATTGCTCCTCATCTCCTTCTGATAATAGAAGTCCATTGGTCATTTCTTTCACCAAGGGTTGTCAGCTCTGACATTGTGGTGTGTTTGGAAGAACATTTGCTTTTAACTTTCATCTATACTATTGTTTTTAGCATTTGCAATGTGTCTTCTGTTCAATACTCAATGCTTCAAACCTTCAGAAAACTTAAAAAACTTTGCATTTCATGGCCAACTATAGCTAAATAATTCTTGTCTTGCTGACAAGGTCAGGAAGTCCCTTTTGATTTCTAATGTTGAAACGAAAACACCATTAAATTTGTTTCTATTTCCATGGTTGGTTTTCATTCTGTCATCCTCTGTATGGATTCTCTATAATGTGATGGTCTTGCTTTTTGAAGGTTATAAACTCTACGTTAGTTGATTGTTGCCCGCACGGATGTGAAATTCAAATTACAGAGCTGACTGAATCTAACAGTAAGTGGCTTTACCTGAAGATTCCAGATCACAAAAAGGTGTGGAAAAATGACGTTGAGTCATGCTTTAGAAATATCTAGTCATTGGCCGATTCAACTATGAATTTGAGGATTGTGTCTCCAGCGGAGATGGGGTTATATTTGATGCAGGGGTGGAGACTGCTTTGGCCAACTTATTGTCTGTTCCTTAGCTTTTCAACGTTTTTCTTTTCTCATGTTGCGCAAGAAGGTTGGTCCACGATTGAGCCGTGCCCTCAATCGCTGGTGCTGCATTGTTCCATCATGGAGTCTCTCCCTGATTCGCCTGCAAAAACTCCATCTGTGCTGTTTGGGAAGCTTTATTGTGGAATGGTAAGGAAGAAGATTAGTCTTTGGAGCTTAGTTTGGAGGCTTTAGACGTTGCCACCATAAAATAAGTGGCATTTGTTTTGTCCAATTTGATTGTTGCAGATAATTATGTGTCACTGTTCAAATATGCTTTTGTTGAACTAGTGTACTCTATTTTTACATTAATACATAAAAGGTTGTTTGGGGTGTTCATCTGCAAGTTTAAAAGTTGAAGCACTCGGGTTGGTAGATGAGTTACTGATTTGGTGTTAATTTTTATCCCTAGTAGTTTGGTGCAGTATGTTGTGATTGACTTAACGTGATGAAGTTACTGTAATACTTGGGATTTGACCAAGTAAAAAAGAAATTCTGGAGCCCGAGGAAAAAAAAGAAAACAAAAGAGAAGGTTGAAAAGTCAACTAAACAAGGGAAGTGGACGTCGGCTTAAGGGGAGAAACAAAGGACGCTTGGCTCAATCTTAAATTGAGAGCTCATATAGAAAGAAAATGGAGAGAAGGGAGAAAGAAAAAGATATGATTATGGAGATCGCTAACATCTCCTACCAAACAAAAACAATAGAAGGTATAGTGCCATTTTATGTGGAGATTATCTGCCTTCATTAGTATTTTCAGTTTGGACAGGGCTTTTCTTTGACACGTTACAATTTTCTTGTCTTAATTCTAGCAATTGGAGGAAGTTGTTTGAGCAAAGTAATTGTAATGCTCTAGTTTTATCTGGCTCGTAATCATGATATGAATAGAAAAGATCAGATTGCCTCTAAAAGGGTATTTGATGTCTTCAGTCAAATAGCATGAGATTCTTCATTCTGGACGTGGTGTCAGTCTGCGCTTGTTTAAATAAAGTAATACTTCTCTCCAACTTTTATGAAGTAGAGAAATTCACTATCTGATGGATCTTGGAAATTGCTCACACATATGTGATCCTGATTACATTTTATTAATTCGTTATTTGGTCATGGAAGTAGGCAGTGAAGGTACCATGAACGTGTTCTGCATTTTCTCAAAGCCAGGGCACTAATGTCAAGATGAATCTTTGTGGATCTGTATCAAACTTCGTTCATCACTTAATATGCCAATGTGAAGATTGCTCTCTCTGAAGGCAGATAAATGGCCTTGATTAGGCTGAAAGCATTATCATCAATGGTGGAAACCTGGTAAGAAACCTGGTAAAAATCACGTTGCCACTCTTTCCATAATTTTACTTCATGCCTTTATTAATCATCTTGCAAATTCGTTCCTTAACATCATTCGCAATTTATTACTTCAGTTTGGTCATTGTTTGGCGATGACAATGTCTACACCCCAAAGGCTTAAAAGTAACAGAGGATTTCCACTATATTGTGGATAACAGTATGAGATCCAAACGAGAAGTATGGAGGAAGTCCTTAAATCAACCATATTGCTTTCATGTTTTTTGGATAAATATGACAAATAATCAATGGGTAACTAGAAAGGTGATTTGCTTTAAATCTTTTAATGTTTGAGAGCTGATCTAGATCTCTTAATGCCACCTTTTCTTGAACTATAGCTCAAATCGGAATGTTTTGTGACAGCTGCCACAAAATGGATTTGGAAAGCTGCCTGCAATAACTGTGGTTTCAACCAGAAATTTGCGCCATTTTTGGCTAGGCTGATGGCAGAGACAAAAAATCTGCAGAGATCAGGTATTGCCCAGCTGTTTATGGCATCGAAATGAAGTGGGAGGAGCTATGCATATGATTGTTAAATTTGTGGACAGCTTAATTGGTACTGTATCAGAAGCAAGGACTTCAAACTGAACTGTAATCTCGACATTGGAATAGCTCATTGGCAATATTAGGAGTGCAAATTGACTTGGAAGATACTAGCCATGTTCTTTTATTGTCATTTTCATTACAGTTTGATGCATGTCTCTGAATCCTTATGAAAGAAATCATGTTCTTTCATTATCATTCACGCAAAAAGAATTCCAGAATGATGGAGAACACATATGCCCCATGTAGAATCCTGAAGAATATTTGCATGACAGCAGCACAACAGAGAGCTGGTTTTGGAGATCATCTGTGTTTCCTAGTAATTGTAAATATAGCAGGTAAAGTATCATAGTCAGTTAAGAGTACCTACTTCACATTAGTAATTTCAGTTTGGCATGGGATTGTGTCGATGTCTTATGGTTTCCCATCTTATTTCAAGTAATCTCGGGGTTGACTAAGTGAATGCGATGCTTTAGCATCATCTGGCCTATGTTCCTAGTAGGAATGAAAATAGATGAGAATGCCTTTGAAGCACATCGGATGTCATTATACGTCCTCAGTGACAGAGTAAGACTCTTCATCCTTGACATGACATGAATATGTTCTTATGTGAACAGAGAGTATTACCTTTTTTTCAAGTTCTGGTAAAGTTGGTTTCCTAGAGCATAGGATGTTTATCATGTGATTCTTTCATTCATTCATGCATAATAAAACAGAACTTCATTCATTGTTAGCAAAAGTTCCACCCAAAAGCTTAAAGTATTAGTTAGAGGTAGACTGCATGAATATAACATCTATTGATACCCTTTATGAACCAATGTGGAATAACACTTCTAAGGATTGATTGATCATAGCAAGTACTCATGTTTATGTGGTTTCGATTGCATTTTTAGTAGCTTATGTCCACTTATTCTGTCATGGATTAATAAGCCATTGGAGGTACCATCATAAGATTATTACTTTCCTCAAATACGGGACACCGATGTTGAGATGATGAATATCCATGGATCTATATTCCACTTTGTTTGTCAGTTGAAGTGCTAATAGATTGCTTAATCTGATGATGGATTCATGGCCTTGATCCAAAAGTAACATCTTGTACAGTGGAAAAACTATTAGGAATCATGTTGTTCTCTTTCTTGTTTTTCATCATGCCTATGTCCATCTCACATGTTCAGGTCGTCAATCAGTGTCTTTAACATGTTCGTTCTTCATTTGGTGATGACAATTTCTCATGCCCCTAAAGCTTTAAATGACCAGGAGCTTCATTGTAATTTTGGCAATGATGTGAGATCCGCGCCAAACATCTAGGGTATGGATGCAAAAAGGACATTCTTTAAGTTGATTGCATTGGGTCCTGCTTTATGAATGGGAGTTGTCTGTCATAGTAATGAAAACGGGTGCTTCGCTCCCAGAAGGTTTGAGAGCTGATCTAGATCCATGAATGTCTATTTTTCGTGAACTTACTAACTCAGTAACTACCTCTTTCTTTTTCTTTTTTCTTTTTCTTTTGAAGGACAGTAATTTTCCTCAAAATTTGGTTATGTTACTTATAGATTTTTCATAGACTTTGGCTCTTAAATTGCACTTAGTTTTATTTATAAACATTCATATAAAGATTGCAATCAATCTCTTGTACAACTAAGAATACCCGTTAGTAGTGTTCCCTTCATATCCTAATCCTCCTCAGTCAGCCATATATACCCAATGACACCTATAATTAGCACCTCGTTCATAAGCACAATAATCCTTTTCCTTTCGTTGCCATGTACAGAAGAAGTAAGTATTTTTAGTGTAAATATTAAGGATAAATTATGTAAAAAAGTAAAAAATAAAACGAAAGAGGGAGTAGAAAGTGGGACTAGGTGAAGGTGTAAGAGGCATTGGAAGCTACTCTTTCCTTATATTCGGTCAATAAATTAATCGACCTAATCATTTTCATAAGTATCTAGTGCTCTGTCCTGAAGTCCAAAACTCAATAAGATGCAAAGGAAGGCAGAGAAATTGTAGAGCACACCACTCGGAGGTAACCGCTCTGTCGGAGTAGCTGATACTTTCTAGAAAATGGCTTTAACTCATTGAGAATGAGGCTTTGTAACTGTCGCAAAGATTCGTTTGCTTGGAAATCAACTGGTACGCGTGGGACATGGAATTGCTATCTAAATGACAACATATCAAGTGCTTGAAGAGTTTTGAATATTCCATCTTAACAATAAATACATTTCGGGCATTTGACTTCGAGATAAATGTCAAAACTAGAGAGTTGGGCCCCTGTAAAAATCTCACATGGCACTTTGCTCAAATAGATTGTGCGATGGAGCTTGAGATGAATAACGCCACTTTATGCCCGAACCTTGTGGCAAATCCTAAGTCATCAATAAAACATGTGACGTCACCAATACACGAAAATATTCCTGAGCATGACACAGGGGCATTTTCTCAGAAAAATAGTTAAATTAGAGGGTGAGTTAGGCCATGCTCTTGCCTACGGGCCAAAATTTTTTTGGAAATGACTTAACTTATTGTCAATGAAGCGTTATGATTGATCAATGAGCATTGCATATTGTAAAATGAGGCCGTTAATGGTTCCGTTAGAGTTAAATTCGTTCGAAAAATATACATCACTTATAATTCATTGTTGCTAGGTACAGAAGCATGGTGGTAAGAACTTGAGAAAATTGTAGTAGGCGATTTGGGAAATGCATATATGAAAACTGAGGTACAAATATAACTTATTATAAAATATTTGTCACACAAGCTATTGCATGGCATGCATGCATATCGTGCTTTCGTCATTGAGTCATTGAGTAGACGTTGGTCGTGGAAGTTGACTAGATGCTTTTTTGTGGGGGGGGGGGGGGCGGGGGCGGTGGGGTGGTATCGAGCTTTGGACCTGGCGGGCAGATAATAGTAACTTCACAAGGAAAAGTAGAAGAATTTAGTAACTTTTTAATAAATGGAGAAATCACCGATATTTTTCGACTTTTATGAGTGTGGCTAGTAAAATACAAACCTTAAAATGATTTTTACCAATGTCCCAATAAATTAGTTAGTGACCAATTTTTCTCAAATTTACAGGTGTAGCACTGTAATATATTTACTGAAATGTGAATGAAATTAGCAAGTTACGAACTTCTTTCATCACCAAATTTATTTTCGTCAATTTTTCTCAAATTTACAGGTGCTCGCCAGGTGTTCGAAGAAATGCTCGAACCAGATTTCGCTTAGGCCGCCTCTGATTTTGGCTTGATTCCGGGCGTTTGTTGGTCCTTAGAAGCGGCTTATAGTTTTTTCTATGATTCATTGCTTGATGTGTCTTTTCTTCGTGCGTGTCGTGTCTTCTCCATCGAATGCGATGAGTGGCCGGAGCAACGATAGCCGTCGGGAGTAGATTTGCTTTTCCAACGGCGAGTCGAGGCGGAGGCCGACCTGGACGTGGAACGTTGGTTGCTGAGTTGCTATGGGTGTATGGGCGTTAATCGGCTGGCATTAGAGGCGAAAAATTGATGCTCAATCGGTCTGGCGATGGGCGTATACTAATTCATTTACTGTGAAGCTCGGCGCTTGTGTTCTGGCGCTTCAGTTTTCGGTCTTGATTAAACTCTCTCTCAAATTTCGGGTGCCACTCTGATGCTTTGGGGTGATGTGAAGGGATCCCGTTGTCGATGTTCCGGAATGGTGAGCTTCGGTCATGTCTGGGCGTGCTCTCTCTGTCTCTGTCTCTGTCTGTCTCTCTTCTCACTTTATGCTGAAAAAGGAGAGAAACGGGTGTGGGAGGATAACGTAGGCTTAAGTGGGCTTGCTATGAATTGGGCTTGGTTTAGGTTAAATGAGCCTGGGCTCATGTCAGTTTGGGCTGGGTTTAAATCTAATTGGTTTGTTTGGGGTTGAGAACCCAATTTTGTGTCCATGGCCCAACCCGAAGACACTATTTTTGGGAAAATATTTTAAAAATTCAAAATTCCGAAAAAATCTATTTTCTTCTAAAAATTAGGAAAAAGCTTGAAAAAAAATAGTTTTTGAGTAGTTTCTCTTAGAATGTGTAAAAATCCTTGATAATAAAAAATTTGTGCTCAAAATTGAACAAGCTCTTATGATTTTATTATAAGATTTGAGTGTGCTAAGAGACAAATGCCTAGGTCACTATCCCTTAATTGCGCACTTTCAATACATTGATTGATGTTTCCCTTTAGCTTAGTAGGGAATGAGAATTTTCTTATCTCTTAGCATTAGATTCTTGTTTTTCCTTACAATTTATTTAATGCTTCCTTAGTCATGATTGCTTTTTTTTTTTATAATTGTGCACCTACATGATCACTTCACATGTTAGTTGATAAACTTAAAATTAATCTACATTGCCTGAGAAATATCTTATTGAATCGAATAAGATTAGGTACTAAAAATGCACTAGTTAATTAATTAGTGTGACCAAATCCTACACTTTAGATTCCCTAGTTGCGAGGTAGTGAGGTGTACTCCTATGCCTCACTTGGTTTCTAGCCGACCCTAATAGTCTAGTGACGGCTCCTCATTAAAAGATTCTTGTAGTGTCAATTGAAGCTAAAATTGAACACCACAACGTCACACAAAGTATGAGCTTGGAAGAGCCCACGTTTAATCAAGGGTTGTAGGTCTGCCTTTTAGGCAATATCCTTAAACTTATGTCTTTTTCCCGTCCGGATGGAAAAGGTAGTTTGTGGCAACTATCACGGGCAAATCTGATTTATAATTGTCTCAAAGTAATACTTTTGAAGAATGATTTGCTTCCTTCTTTTAAATCTATTTGGTTCTATCTACTCCCTTATGCAAAGTCTTTATATTTCATATTATCCATGAGGATCCTCAACCTAAAGAACAATTGCTTCAAATACATACTCTTTAGGAAATCCCTTAAATTTCAGTTATCTTAGTCCATTAATGATTCTTTTCATGTTAAATCATTAGCATGTTTTTGATACAGTGTTATATTTCTTCACAAGATTCCCTAGCCATTATGGATTCCTAGCTCAAATTTACGTGTCAAATTGGACCAAAGGTTGAAATGTCAATCAAATCCATCCTATCAGAATAATTATCTTCTAATTTTATGTTATGTTCATTCAAGCATTAGATTTTTTTATGCCATGCAAGGTGTTGATGCTTGTGCTGGACCTTCGAAGTAGCAAGATATACTATATCATGCTAACTAGGATAAAAGAAGGGATGGCATTTTAAAATGGGACATTTAAACTAAAGAGAACCACATGTACAGATGGTTCTGATGTGAGATATGGATGAAGTGACTATAAAATGGACTATTTGTTTTGTCACTGGGATGAACGCAAAGTTGGACGATGTAATTGCTTTGTGAGAGTTTTGATATCAAGACTACTCTAGAAAGATGGAGAAACCTCATGGGCACATTATGGCACTGGGGATTTGGAAAACTTGAATATTTTGAAAATTGCTTGCTGTAAGAAATTTAGTAGTTTACCCAGTACTATTAGCAAGTTGGACAAACTTGAAGTGTTTATTGCCTCATTATGTCGGAGTCTAGGAGGGGAAGTTTATATAGATGGGTTGTCTTCATTGTGAGATAGCTAGTATAAGCACCTAGAGGGGGGGTGAATAGGTGCACAAATAATTTATCGAGATACGGAAGCGATTCTAGGCAAACGATAGAAAGGAAGTTCCCTATTGATTAACAAAATGAAGTACGATCAAAGTAAAGAGAGTAAGGAAGAGAAAATTGGACACAAGATTTATAGTGGTTCGGCTTATTTCAAGCATACGTCCACTCTTCCACACCGACAGCCCACCACTGGATTTCACTATGAACAAAAGAGAAGTTACAGACAAGCTTTTCCTTGATTCCACAAAGTGTAGATGTTCTACCGCACCTCCTCAAGGTTTCTCACAAATATAGACTCTCTTTTGTATACAAGGTTTCGCTCAAAGGAATTGTTTAAACAACAAGAAGCTTTAGACTTTGGAATTCTTCTATCGCGCACACATCGAACAACTTAGAACGTCTTCCTTAAATAATCCTTCTTGCCATCATACCCGTTGGCACTTACCAAAGGAATTCCTCCAATCTTCCCGTTGGACGGAATCAATTAAGAAGATTATTCGAGCTATTAAAGGAATGTGTCGATAGCCCATCAATTATGTTCGCCCATACAATTAGGATCTTGGTTTCCATAAGTAGAACATTCCAAGAATATTTAGCCAATCATCGGATCCTTAATCTTCGAGTCAATCTCGATCAATCAAAGGATTCCGTTATGTCTTTTCCAGCCAAGAGATCTTCTCCAGTCGATAAGGTCATATCCTTAATGAAACATCCAGTTCTAGATAACCTTTCTTCAACGGATTAGAGACTGTCAATGAGGATAGACTTTGAGTCTTGAGTCTGGCTGTCCGGAGGTCTTTAGATTTTAAATAGCAGAGTCTGCAAACCTTTAGACTAGACTGATGGAAACGTTTTGTCAACTTCAAAACACTTCAAGAAGATTTCTCCAACAATCTTTCCATTTTTGATGGTGACAAAACTTTTCTGCAGATTTGGACAACCTTGACTTGCAAAACATTTCTCAAACACATATGCATATCTTATAGAGATAAATGGCTAAATGAATAACACTCGAATCTGCAACCACAGAAAATAGGTTAGTCTAGTATGCGATAAAGCCATCCATAAGATATCAATAGTAGTTAATAGAAGCAGTCAAGACCAAATCAAGTTCAGTTCTCATCCAGACACAAAAATAAAGTCAAACAGAGTTAAACATCAAAACAATCCAATAATCCACACGATTAAAAGTCAAAGTTCAAATCTTGCATCAAATATTGCATCTCTCTCCCTTTTTGTCAGCATTAAAAAGGTTGAGATGAAAATGGAATAAAGTAAAGATTGCTTGGGAACGCGGACAAGCTAGAAATCTCCCATAGACTGAACGATGCCTTCCAGCCTTTTCAAGTCTTCTTTCAGTTGTGCAATCTCCTCACCATTGGCATTGGCCTGAATCTGAACAGTGAGGGCTTGGATCTGATCATTCAATGAACATAAAGAAACTTGACCCGCATTTTGCAAGTTTTGAACCTCGCATCCCAAAGTATAAATTTGACCTCGCATCTCCAAGAGAATATCCATAATTCTGCGAAAATCTGCTGCATTATCAGTCTGAGTACTTACTTCGGCCCGATCTGATGGAGTAAATGCAGACGATGGTAAATCAGCATAATCACGCAGGCTTGGCGATGAAACTTCATGACCTTCCTCAGGAAATTGAGAGGCAAAAACGTCCTCGGGTCCTTGGAGAGCGCCCGATTCCCTCACTTGCGGCGGGATATGAGGACTTTCCTCTTTTCTCTTGATCTCCCCCTGTTTTCATGCCTTCAGGTGGAGAAGAGTGTTCTTCAGGTTCTCCTTCTTCTCTTTTCTCTTCTTCTTCTTTCTCAACTCTTTCCTTTTCAGCTTCTCTTTCTTCTTCTCCCTTCTCCTCTTCTTCTTGCTCCTCTATTTCTTTTGTCCTTTGTTCCGATTCTTTCTCTGGAATAGGACGACTCAAATTCTTCAAAGCCATTGTAGAAATGGTGATGTTTTCATCATCATCATCTTCATCTTCTACAATGAGAGTTCTTCTTTTGGTCCTTGAAGCAACCAAGGGCTCCTTTCCTTTCCTTTTTGATGAAGAAGAGGTTTGATGAGCTTTGACTGGAGTCTTCTCCTTGAATTTCTCCAACACCTTGTTCAGTTCCTTCATATGCATTTTGGTCACCATTTTCAGTCCTACCACCATATGATCGCACGATCGAACACAAAAAAATTTGCGGAGGCTGAATATTCAGATGTCTGAATAACTTCGTGACAAGACTTGGGTAAGGAAGTTGACCTCTGTCCTTCATCATAGCTCTATACATGTGGAACATAACAGTGTGAGGAAGAGAAAATCTTTTCCCAGTGAGGATGGCATACATCAGCTTTGCCTCTGAACTTGAAACATCAGTCTTGGAAATTGATTTTGGTCGAAGGCAATTGATCACAATCTTATGAAGCAAGATGTTGAATGCACTCATCCTTAAGTAGGAAATATTTTCCTCTGTTCTCCTGTCCTTAACAAGTTCCAATGTAGCACTAGCAATAGAAACTTTGATCGGTTGATATCTTCCTCTCTCAACTCCTAACACATCTGCCAGCATATCCATATCCACAACAAAGTCTTGATCTTTGACGCTGAAAGAGAATCTATTTGCATCCAAGAAGCTAAGATTTGAATAGAAATATGCGGTTAGTTCAGCATAGGCCTTTGTAGTGTCGGAGTAGAACTTTTCAAGTTGAAGATAACTGAACTTTTCCCTCAAGTTCACATTCACAGCATCCAGAAAATCAAAATCCACACTCCTAGGGTTTATCACCCCACGCTTCAGCAATTTTGAGTACAGATCCTTTTGTTCCTTCGATCTGAACAAGTCTCCCTTTTTTCCTCGATTTTCAACAGCAACACCCATTCTCGGTTGAAATTGGCTATACAATTTGTCATCATCATTACCATCCACAGGATTAACTCCCCAATCACGAGGATCACTTGGGATATTCGCAAGGGTTTCTTCTGCCACCCCTTTACGAGCAATTCCCAAGCTTTCCATTTTTCGCAAAAAGATATATTCGTTCCCATATCCTTTGTTTTTAAGAAAATCATCGACATAGTTCAAAGGAGTACGAGTTCCTTTTAAAGCACGATACAGCTTATAAATAAAAGCGGGCTTTTGAACTCTTACAAGATCTGCATCCTCAATGATTTCTTCTTCTTATTGATGATTAACGCCTTGAGGACTAGATGGAGGAGAATGACGCTGCTGAGAATGTTGTGGGCTCTGTCACGATCCGGAGACACTTCTTCTTCGGTGAGATCGAAGTGCGTAGGCCCCTCACTCATTCGCCATAGTCCCCGCTTGCGATTCTTGAAGACTTTCTTGAAGACGACATCTTTCTCAGTTTTGGAAGATTCCTTGCTTGACTTTCCCAAGAAAGATGACAACTTTTTCGAAGATTAAACAAGGGAAGAAAACGGGAATGGAAGATCGATGCTTTCTAGGGTTTTTGAGAGTAAAGTGAAGGAAATCAAATAGTGCACGATCGGTTAAAAAGAGAAGTATACGAACCGTGACAAAGGAAAATAAAAAGATGCATTTCCAACATAACTGTCCTTTTTTCGCGAAAATAGTCATTTCAAAAAATAACTTCGAAAAGGAAACGTTGTAACAATTACGTCGATTAAATATAGCAATAATTAACCACAGTTCGACGATCGTACATTTTCAAGATAAGATTCGAGAGAGAGATATACTAACTTACAGTCAATGTCTTGTTTGTCTGAGTCTGAAAGTCTCTAAACTTTGATTTCCTCATATCTCAAAATGTTGAGTCTGGAACGGATGGTTTCAAATTGATTTTTCTCCAAAGGCTTTGTGAATATATCCGCCAGTTGATTTTTTGAATCTACAAATTGAATTGAAACTTCTCCATTTTGAACATGGTCTTTAATGAAGTGATGCTGAATCTCTATATGCTTTGCTCTTGAGTGAAGAATTGGATTTTTGGTGAGATTGATAGCGCTGGTGTTGTCGCAATTAATCTCCGTGCATGAGTCTTCAATTCCAAAGTCTCTTAACTGTTGTTTTATCCACAGAATTTGTGAACAGCAACTTGCGAGAGCTATATATTCTGCTTCTGCTGTAGAAAGAGCGACTGTACTTTGCTTTCTTGAAAACCAAGACACTGTCCTGCCTCCAAGTAGTTGACAGGTACCCGATGTGCTCTTTCTATCGACTCTGCATCCAATAAGGTCTGCGTCTGAATATCCAAGAAGAGTAAAGTCTCCCATTTTTGGATACCAAAGACCAAAGCTTGAAGTTGATGAAATATATTTGATAATATGCTTTGCAACATTTAAATGAGATTCTCTTGGGTCCGATTGAAATCGCACAAATGCAAACACTAAACAAGATGTCAGGTCTAGAAGCAGTAAGATAAAGAAGTGATCCGATGATACTCTTGTACAGCTTTTAGTCGACTTTCTTTCCTCCTTCATCTTTGTCTATCTTCAAGGAACTTGACATTGGTATATCAGCTTTTTTGCAATTGACCAATCCAAACTTTTTGACAAGATCATTTGCATACTTTTCTTGATGAATGAAAGTTCCTTCCTTCAGTTGTTTTATTTGAAGTCCAAGAAAGAAGGTTAACTCACCCATCATGCTCATTTCAAATTCATCCTGCATAGTCTTAAAAATTTATTGCAAAGACTTTCATTAGAAGATCCAAAGATAATATCATCGACATATATTTGAACAAGCAGAAAACTTTTGCTTTCTCTTTTAATAAAAAGAGTAGTGTCTACTTTACCTTTAACAAAACCATTTCGAATTAAAAACTTACTTAGTCTGTTGTACCAAGCTCGAGGTGTTTGCTTTAAGCCATATAAGGCCTTTTTGAGTCTGAATACTAAGTCCGGTTTCCTTGGGTCTTCAAACCCAGGTGGTTGTTCCACATAAACTTCCTCATGGATGAATCCATTTAGGAAGGCACTTTTGACATCCATTTGGAATAACCTGAAATTCTTATGACAAGCAAATGTAAGTAATAAATGAATTGCTTCTAACCTTGCTACCGGTGCATAAGTTTCGTCATAGTCGATCCATTCTTCTTGTGTGTATCCCTTGGCCACGAGTCTAGCCTTGTTTCTTATGACTTTTCCTTTTTCGTCCATATTGTTTCTGAAAACCTATTTAGCTCCAACAATTGATTTACCTTTTGGTTTAGGAGTCAACTCCCAGATATCATTAATCCCGAATTGTCTGAGTTCTTCTTGCATAGCTTCAATCCAGCTCTCATCGGATAAGGCCTCTTCTATGCTTTTGGGTTCTATTTCAGAAATAAGAGCCACAACACTAGACTCTTCTCGCCTTTTGGATCTTGTGCGAATTCCTTCATTGATGTCACCAATAATAAGATCTTTGGGATGATTGGACTTATGTTTCCAGTTGCTGGTTAATTTATCAGATTGATGGTCACTTCCTTCACTTGAATCTTCAACAGTCACATGTTGCTGGTCCTTTAAAGTCTGAGCTGCTTCTTGTGATTTAGACTTTGTAGAGTCTGGAGCAGGTTCAGTCTCTTCAAGATGAGTTTGAATAGATTAATTATGAATAGTCTTGGAATTTGACATTCATTGATTCTTCCACAGTTTGAGTCTTCTTGTTGTAGACTCTGGACACTTTGCTTGTGGTTGAATATCCAAGGAAGATGCATTCATCTAACTTTTCTTCAAACTTACCAACTCGATCATTTGCATTTTTCAATATGAAACATTTGCATCCAAATACATGAAAATATGAAACAATAGGCTTCTTTTCTTTGAATAGTTCATAGGGGGTTTTTTCTAGAATAGGCCTTAGAAAAACTCTATTGATATGTTGAAACTACTTCAGCCCAAAATCGTAAAGAGATATTGCTTTCAATTAAAAGAGTTCTAGTCATTTCTTGAAGAGATTTATTCTTCATTTCCACAACTCTGTTTTGCTCTGGAGTATATGGAGAGGAGAACAAATGCTGAAAACCATATTCATCACAAAATTTCGTAAAATCTTGATTTTCAAATTCACCACCATGGTCTGTTTTTATACTTGAAATAACATACCCCTTTTCATTTTGAACTTCTTAGCAAATTTTTCAAAGTAAGAGAAAGTTTCAGACTTACTTGCCAAGAAATATACCTAAGTAAATCGTGAGTAGTCATCCACAATTACTAGACAATATTTCTTACCTCCAATGCTCGCGTTCTTGTTGGTCCGAAGAGATCCATATGCAAGAGCTGCAAAGTACACGGTTAGTGAAAACTTGATTTATTGGTTTAAAGGATTTTCTTACATGTTTTCCCAATATACATGGTGTACATAGATCAGACTTTTGGTATGATAAATTGGGTAGACCACGAACAAGCTTTTTTGTTGAGATTTTGGCTATCTGCTTCATGTTAATATGTCCAAGCTTTTTGTGCCATAAGCACGCTTCGTCTTGGATTGAGATTAGACATTGCAATTCATCTGGTTTCACGTCCAAGAGGTAGATATTTCCATGTCTTCGACCCATGAATGACCGAGTAGAGTCTTTCGGTTCCCGAATAAATACCCCTTGAAAGTTGATTCTAAAATCGGCATCACACACTTGGATCGACATTGAGTAGATTATAGTTGAGCCATTCAACTAAAGAAACATTGCTTATTGTAAGGTTCTCAATCTTTACAGTTCCAAATCCCACTATTTTTCCTTTGCTGTTTCCTCCAAATGAGACTTTTCCACCATTCACTTAAACAAGCTTTATGAAGCAATTTGAATCTCCTGTCATGTGTCTCGAGCATCCACTATCCAGGTACCATTTCACATTTTTCTTGATAGTGACATGCATTTAAAAAGAGACTCAAGCTTCTTTGGTACCCATATTTTCTTGAGTCCTTTTGAGTTAGTCTAATATGCGGTTTTTGCCCAAACTTATTGACAGGTCTCCAAACCATAGGACATTATTTCTCAAAATGATCTGCACTATTGCATTTTGAACATCTAAGAGCATTGTGACCTACTGGTTTTACAAAGGTCATTTCAAAATGATTTTTGTAAGCATTTCTTGTGAGTCTTTATTTGATTCTTTCTTTAACTTTAGGAAAATCGATTAAATGAATGGTTTCAGCAGTCATTCCCAAACTAGATTTATTGAAGTAAGGTCTTTGAACAAAAAGTATTTTTTCCAGTTTTTCAGATCCTAGAGTAAATCTTTTGGAAATATTTGAGATATCATTTTTCAAGAATGCGTTTTCTTTTAAAAGATTATCTTTACTTTCTTTGAGAGAAGAAACATTCTGGTCTAAGCAATTCACTTTTTCTTCCAAAACATTTTCTTGTTGTTTTAGAGCAGAATTTTCCTTTTTTAGTTCGGAAATTCTTTTAAGAGAAGTCTTAAGACTAAAACACAATTCATCAATGTATTTTGAAACTTTAATAGGAATTTTGAAGTTACTTACCTCGAATTTACTTTCTGAATCTGAATCTGTTTCGGAGTTTGATTCTGAATCCGATTGTGCCATTAGACATATGTTGGCATAATCATCATCACTATCTTCGCACTCCGTATCACTCCAGGTTTCAGCTTTGAGAGCCTTTCGATACTTTTCAGTTTTTCCTTTCTTCTTTCTCAGAAGAGGACAGTTGGGTCTAATGTGTCCCTTTTTCTTACATTCAAAGCAGACTACATCTTTGTTTGATTCATCATCTTCAACAGACTTGGTTTGTTGCTTTTGAAAACTTTGTTTCTTTGAATTGAATCTTCTTCCTTTTCTGTTCAGCTTTCTAAATCTTCTTATCATGAAAGCAAGTTCTTCATCATCCGTGTCGTCTTCAGAATCTGTTATATCAGAATCATCATTAGATTTTAATGCAATGGATTTCTTACCTTTAGGATCTTCGTCTTCATTGATTCGTTCCACTTCATAAGACTGAAGAGTCCCGACCAACTCATCGACAGACAGTGACATGATTCTTTGGGTCTTTCTGATTGAGGTCTTTATGTGATTCCAATTCTTGGAGAGTCCACGCAGTAGCTTGTTTACTTTCATGGGATCAGAAATTGGTTGACCTTGATTTTCAAGACCATTCATGATTTCTATAAAACGACTAAACATGTCGTTATAGATTCTCCCGATTTCATTCTCGAAGGCTTCGTATTGACCGAGAAGAATGTTGATTTTAGTCTCTTTCACTCGATCGGTTCATTCGTAAGTAATGTGTAATATATCCCAGACTTCTTTGGCTGTACCACAAGAAGATATTTTGTTATATTCAGTAGGCGATAAAGCACAATATAAAGAATAGATTGCTTTTGCATCAAGAGCTTGTCTCTTGATTATCTCTTTCTGAGTCATTTCGCTAGACTCAACGGTGTCTTTTCCTCTTTCTGAGACAGGTGCAGCTTTAGGAATGATTCCTTTTTCTACAACGTCCCATTTCAGAGAATCTTTTGATCTTAGGAACGCCTTCATCTTGTTTTTCCATATGTTGTAGTCATTTCCATCAAAGTAAGGCGGTCTGGTATTGCTTTGCCCTTCTACCAGCCTTGGAGCCAACATACTAGCCATGGATCTTTAACTCTGAAGTAAAACACTTCAAACAAAGTGAGTACACGAGCTCTGATACCAATTGAAATAGCTAGTATAAGCACCTAGAGGGGGGTGAATAGGTGCATAAATAATTTATCGAGATACGGAAGCGATTCTAGGCAAACGATAGAAAGGAAGTTCCTTATTGATTAACAAAATGAAGTACGATCAAAGTAAAGAGAGTAAGGAAGAGAAAATTGGACACAAGGTTTATAGTGGTTCGGCTTATTTCAAGCATACGTCCACTCTTCCACACTGACAGCCCACCGGCTGGATTTCACTATGAACAAAAGAGAAGTTACAGCACAGCTTTTCCTTGATTCCACAGTGTAGATGTTCTACCACACCTCCTCAAGGTTTCTCACAAATATAGACTATCTTTTGTATATAAGGTTTCGCTAAAAGGAATTGTCTAAACAACAGGAAGCTTTAGACTTTGGAATTCTTCTATCGCGCACACCTCGAACAACTTATAACGTCTTCCTTAAATAATCTTTCTTGCCATCATACTCGTTGGCACTTACCAAAGGAATTCCTCCAATCTTCTCATTGGACGGAATCAATTAAGAAGATTATTCGAGCTATTAAAGGAACGTGTCGATAGCCCATCAATCATGTTCGCCCATACAATAAGGATCTTGGTTTCCATAAGTAGAACCTTCCAATAATATTTAACCAATCATCGGATCCTTAATCTTCGAGTCACTCTCGATCAATCAAAGGATTCCGTTATGTCTTTTCCAGCCAATAGATCTTCTCCAATCGATAAGGTCATATCCTTAATGAAACATCCAGTTCTAGATAACCTTTCTTCAACGGATTGGAGACTGTTAATGAGGATAGACTTTGAGTCTTGAGTCTGGCTGTCCGGAGGTCTTCAGACTTTAAATAGCAAAGTCTGCAAACCTTCAGATTAGACTGATAGAAACGTTTTGTCAGCTTCAAAACACTTCAAGAAGATTTATCCAACACATTGGAGATCCTTCAATTAAGTTATATGTGCATTCTAGCTTCTCTGAAGCAATTGCGAAGCTTTCTTGTCTCGAAGAACTTGATTTAAAGGATTGTAGCTTGATTTGGTCGCTACTGAAGCTTCCTACCAATATAACAGATCTAGTAATCACCTATCATCTTCGCATATTGCCTCAACTTTCTGACCTAATCCATCTAAAGCAGCTTAGTTTTCCTTATTGCAAATCGCCGGAATCTATGCCAGAGCTTCCCTCAAGAATATTGAAGCTCTATATCTCCGAGTGTTATAAGTTGAAAGAGTTGCTAAGTTTGTTGAGTTTGGAACTCTTGTCAGAATTATGAGTCAAAGTGTTCCAGGAGCTGATAGAAATCATGGGTCTGGAAGGATTAAAATCCTTAAATAGGCTATATATAAGTGAACGCAACAAGTTGTCCAACCTAGACTGTCTTGAACATCCAAAGTCTTTGAAATGCTTGGGATTGGGGATGGACTTATCCAGATGCAGGGGGTTGTTCGGATATCTACAATTAAATGCTCCACTAGTGAATGATGATCTATTTCAAGGCCTATATGGATTAAAAACTTGGAAGAGCTAACAATCTATCGCTGCCAGTCCCTCATAAGACCACACCTTTCCCAGTTAACACGTTTGAAGCTATTGATGGCTAAAAATTGTTACAATCCAATCGAGATTAAATGGTTGAAAAACTTGGAAAGATTGGATATCGAGGGTGCAAATCCATTGAAACGTTAGACCTCTTTTGCTTTGATAACCTGGTTTTTTTGGACATTGATAGGTGTCGGAAGCTTCGTGATGTTCAGGGGCTGAAGAAAGCCAAATGTGTTAGTAGAAGGTAAAAATGAGGGATTCCACCACAAGACCTCTACATCTGTCGAATTTCTAAGATTGAATGGAATGATGGGGGGTCAATTTCGCATGAACTTGTGGAGATCACGGAGCTCCAGATTTTAAGATGTTCAGGGATGCAACTTATCGGAATTTTATATGTTCATGGCGCTCCTCATGGAAAAAAAAAATGCTCTGATCAGTCGATCACTTTGGCCACGAATTCATAACGATTCACGATTGCCATCAAAGGTAAAATAAAGCAGGTCACACTATTCATTGTCGAGATGTATTGCCAATTTTATCAGCATTGCATATGCATTGTACTTTTGTTTTTGAATGGTTTGAGGTAAGGAGACGCTGGTCATGGAAGTTGACACGATGCTTCATGGGTATAGTCATCCCTGGATCATTGGAGGCGTTAAGATGGGTCACACGGTGCCTCATCAAATTTTACAAACCTTAAAATGATTTTACCAACGTTCCAATAGATAAGTTAGTAACTGACTTTTTCTCATCATGTGCAAGTGTAGCACTATAGTTAGACTTAGTGCTAACAATTTTCTTTTTGGTCATAAGCGAGATTTTCATTCACTTAATACGGGCCCAATTACATTAAAAGGGGCATCAATAAGTTTCTTGCAGACCCATCAATTAGTTTCCCCTCAAAATCACGGTAGAGGCACAACATGGAACCTTAGGAAGATCCTTCGC
Source organism: Eucalyptus cladocalyx (assembly GCA_017140615.1). Taxonomy (NCBI): domain Eukaryota; kingdom Viridiplantae; phylum Streptophyta; class Magnoliopsida; order Myrtales; family Myrtaceae; genus Eucalyptus; species Eucalyptus cladocalyx. The sequence continues at coordinate 61,242,991 of CM029523.1, read as the reverse complement.
GGAAAGTTTCATCGATGTTTAGCTTGGGGACTCAGTGGTTTCCATCTTATGGTTAAGTCTCCTGGGTTGTTTCTATTCTCTGATTCTCGGCCATTCTATTTGAAGAGATTCATATGCATAGCCATCATAGACGCCACTGTCGTTGCAGGATCTGGTAAGTGATGCTTGAAAATAGAGGAATATCTTTATGTCCAAATGTGACAAAAAGTGATAGCGATCAGTTTGAGAAGGAACAGATGTTTAACAGTTTCAGGTTCATTTTCGCAAAGAAAGCATGTCGAATAAGGTACAATCTTCTTTCTGAATAGGTTTCTCTTGTGAGTAGGGCATTTTGGCACACTTTACGTGAATACCCTTACTTTGGGTTGAGTCTAGAGGGCTTTGGGAGTTTGGTAGGATGATGAGGCTGATTTGCTTCATGCTTAGTCTCAATGTCCTGGAGTCGATTGTAGCCACTTTTAACAGCATAGCCTCCTGCTTGGTTGCATGTCCAGACTAGCTTGTCTTCTGTCGGTTTTGTTCCGGGTGGGATGGTTAGAATATCATTCACTATATGCTCATCAAAAAGAGAGAACAGCATATACTCATTCCATTGCGCTTCCTCAGCATTTTTATGACCCCATTTCAGCCAGTACATTATTGAGCGCATAACCCAATACATTTCTCCTTGCATTTTCAGTTGCTGAATTTTGTCCCGTCATGATGCAAGCTCTGCTCATTTGTTGACTCCTAAAGATCCCTATTCAAGCAGTTGATTTGACTATTAGCATTAGTGAACTTCCAATTGCTCCATTTCTTTAGGGCCTCTATTATTTTTTGTAGTTCTTCAAGAAGTTTTTTTTTTTTTTTTTATATGCCTGGAGTATTCCACACTGAACTTACTAGCTGACCACATTCATTATCTTCAAGCTAGTATGCTTCAAACTTAATTTCTCTCTCTTTTCCCAGGTTCCGCTGAGAGAGTTAGCAAAATAGGACTATGGTCGGAGCCTATAGCAGATAATGCATATGCTTCCACTTTTGGGATGTCACTCTTCATTCTACATTGCATGGAGCTCTATCTAGTCTTTCTTTCACATAGAAATCCCCATTCCTATTATTTGCCTATGTAAATGCACATCCCTTACATCAAGATCCATTAGAGAGCATGCATTGATAATACCTTATATCTCGAAAAGCCACTAGCCTATGGTGCTCTACCATATGCTTACCTACTTTTTTCCAGTGATACAAAATTTCATCGAAATGCAGCCCTCCCCACCCCAACCAAATTGAAGGAAGCTGGTTTTTGGAGGCTAATCATTGGAGCGTGTACAAATGTAAACCTCATCCGTTTTCCACTATCCATACAAGTTAGGTCAAACATTTCATTGCGACTAAGTCCATTGTTAGTGCTACCTTGTCATTCCGTAAAATTGCTATCCCCCTGCTATTCCATTTAAATTCACCACTACACATTTTTGGAATTGGATTCATTTCAAGCTCATACCACAGGTTGTTGACTCTTTGTTCCCATCACAAAAATAATGCCAGGACTTTCCAAGCATCACTGAGAAGAGCAAGCATCACTGCATGCACGAGCAGAATTGGGATTCGCATTTTCTAGTATGTCCTTTGCTCTTTGAAACTATCCTTTCGTGTAAGAAACAATTATAATTAAATAGACTACTTGGGTTTCACAAAGGAATGAATACTCAAGAGTCGCATTTCTACTGGGAAATGTAGGGGAGGGCAGAGATTAGCAAAGCACGCCACATTGAGCTAACCTCTTTAGGATTTGAACGTTGTCATTGGAGGAATTGAGAGTTTCTAGGAATGACTTAAACTCATAGAGAATGAAGCTTTGTAATTCCAGCCATCAATGCATCTTTTATCAAAAATGGTGAGGAAGAAAGAGCTTGACTCCTATTAAAAAGAGGAAAAAAAAACTGGCCATCCATCCAAGTGATTGTGTACAAATCTAAGATGTTCTATCATTTATATTGTGATAGCACGGCCAAATAGTAAGATATGTGAAATTTTTAACATGGCATGGAAGCAGAGTATTTATACTTTTGGAATCAGCTAAAAATACACACTACGTATCAAAATATTATGCTCAGGATGTCAAAATTGATTTCAAGAAAAGAGTCCGAGAGAGAGAGAGACAGTTCCTCCAAGTCAAGTATTAAATCGATTAAACATGTGGGAAAACCAAGGTCATTGAGAGTGATTGGCGTTATCAAAGGATTACACAGTTAAATCTTAAATGCTCAGTCATCTAAGTTCTTTGTTTCTGATAGACATATGACTTGAAAAGATCATGATAATTGATTAAGAAGCTAGAAGTCAAGATGATCAATCTATAATATCTCAAAAGTAGTCGGAATCAAAAATCAAAACCTTACCAACGATGAACTTCTCCATTTATATTTATCAGTTCTAATAGTGAATTTGCAGAACAGACTATAGTTAATTAAGCTCAAAGTGAAGAAGACATGCAAAGGAGGATCACTGAGTCTGAAGGAAATCAGGTGTTGGGAATGAAAGAGCAAATCAGGTACGGATACAAATAATAGTAAAGTTACTGGGAGACATTGTCTAGATATAAAGCTCTGTAAGTAGGATTCTCTACTATGCTTTTTCTGGTCTATTTTGGCCAAAGAAAACGTCATTTCATGCCCCGCACCACGTGGGTTTGGTACGATTCCGAATCAGGTAACCAATGTGAATATCCAACTTCGAGCTATGTGCATTGCAGAAATTATGCCATGTCTTCAAATTTTTAGTTAAAAAAAAATGAAGTCATTTATGGTTTCACAGGAAAATTATCTTAAGGTGAACTTAGAGTGAAATTCGTTTTGAAAATAGATATCATTTATCATCCATTGTTGTTGGACACGAAAGTATGACAATGGTAGCACGAAAAATTATAATGAGCAACTTGGAACATACTGATTTGAAAGTGCCAGTATTAATATTAATAGACAAATATAATATAAATTTTACCCAATTATTAGACATATTCTTTATGATTGTTTTTCTCATATGACATGCAAAAACACTTGGAGCAAAGTGCACTCTTTTTTATTTCTTTCTTGCGCTGATGAGCCAACTCTTTTTTTCTTCTCAATTTGGAGCCCGCAAACTTTGAAAGAGCCTGAGTTTTCATGCACGACTTCAATAGCTCCTCATCTTCATGTTCTTGCGAAAGCATCTATCTATCACACACATCCCGCATAGCTCCCTCCCATTTTTACCCTTGCTATTTCCTACACATTAGACTCAACAAGTATCCGTTGATTTCTGATAATTGTTTTAGTCAAAGACAAGAATTATGGTATCTTTTTGTGTTGCTCGCCCCCTTTCAAAAATCGCAAATTGGCACAAGAAAATTTATAAAACTGTTTATCATCAAAAAATCGCGAAGACCAATATTACTTGGAACAGTCGGGCCAAAAGTTAAGGCAGAGAAGCAAGAACATTTCTTTCTCTCACAGATGGACGAGCCAACTCTTTTTTTTCTTTTGGTTAGCGAAGCTTTGCATGCTAAAGCTTTCTAATGCCCTTTTTACAGGCACCAATCTACTGCTTTAGGAACCTTAGCTTTTAAAACGAAATTTTTTTAAATGTGTAGCCAAGATTCCTAAACGAAAGATTCGCACGTTTAGCCACGAAGATTGAAGCCCACAAATTTTGAAAGGCAAAATCCTAAACTTTATGAACCTCAGCTTCACGCACGATATCAAGAGCTCCTCATCTTTTAGTTTCTTGTGCAAGCATTTATTGTATACCTACCAAATAGTTCCCTACTATTAGGCTTACTATTCGCTACCCGGTAGCCCACAGATCCAATGATGCCCCGCCGCATGGTTCAATTAGAGGACAAAAACTTCACGCGGACGTTTCTAAGAGCGTGCTGATTGTGTAAGCTTTCCCTTTTTCCTTTGGACCGGCAACCAGGGCTTTTTCACACTGACCCTAAAAAGTAGAGGTATGATGGCCTTGGAGACTCGGAAAGGAAAAGCAATTGGTACGGAGGATAAATAATTGATGAATGCTTTTCCATAATACGATGGTGATTGTCGTCTCTATCTTATTCCCTATTCGATTGGAAAGTTTGGTATAATTAACTGAATTTAGGATACATTTAAATGAACGTTAAAAAAGATATTTGAAAAAATATACAAAATTTAAATTAAAGGGATCTTTTTAAACACAAAGTGCATTTGGTAAATTGTAATTTAAAAACTCATTGCAAAGTACTTTTGAACAAAATAATATTTAAAAAAAATTATATTTATAAATGACCTTTAATATTTTTAAAAAGAAAAGGTGTCTAGTGAAAGGTAGTGGCCGCCAACAATTCAAATCTATCGCCAATAGCCATCGTCTGAGTTTGCTAGGCCTCAAGCAACCCTCAAAGACCACCAGCAAGGGCTACCTGGGATCTAGACAAGACCCTAACCTGAGGTCATGCTGTCTCGTTGAGGGCTGCTTATGGTCAGGCAACCCTCAATGAGGGTCATGCGAGGTCGCGCAACCTGCGACGAAGGCGGCCCTCACCGAGGCCACTCAACCTTGGCGAGGGTCTCCCCTAAGTCACACGACCCCCAATGAGGGCCACCTATGGTTGGGCAACCCCAGCGAGGATCACATGACCTCAAGTGAGGATGACCCCCATGAGGGGTTGCACGGCCTAGAAAGGACGAGGGGTCGCACAACATGACCCCCTGACAATGGTCGCCATTGACCTCTCTCTAGCTAGTCATCGATCCCACGCAACCCTATGCAACCTCACCAGCTGCCCCTTAATGGAGAAGACGCATAGTCAAATAACAAGGGCAAAATCAGAAAATAAAAATTCAGTTGAGGATAATTTTGGAAGAAATATTTTTACTAACCTACACGAATTTGCATGTCGAGAAGGTCGAAAGCCCAAAGCACCCCAAGATCAGTCTTGGACTTTTAGCCTTCAGAATGCCAACTTTCCCCTAATGGAGTTTGTAAATTTCTTTCCAAATACCCAAATATTAGCCGAAGGGGTTTTGGGTGTCCAAAACCCATTCCCAATGCAAATCCCAAATGCAGCCTTAACCTATTATGTACAAGTATTTAGGAAACACTTGAATTCACTCGGGATTCGAAATTTAGAAAATTTTTACCTATTGCTAAAAGAGAGATATTGAGTAAATTTTATGCATTTCTAAGAGGAAACTTTTGCTACTCAAAAGTGTGTGTGCGTGTGTGTGTGTGTGTGTGTGTTTATTCTAAATTACATATAGCAGATATTGAGTAAATTTTACGCATTTCTAAAAGGAAAATTTCGCTACTCAAAAGTGTGTGTGTGTGTGTGTGTGAGCGCGCGTACGCGCGCGTGCGACGTGCGTGTTTATTCTAAATTACATATAGCATAGACATCAGTACTTGATTGATGAAATTTGGGATTTTGATGATGCTGACAAAGTATTAGTAGAGTCATAGATAAGTGCTATCATGACCAAATTTGAGTTGTAATTTTCTCAAAGTACTTCTTTTGAAGATTGATTCGCTTCCCCTGCTTAAAATATATTTGATTGTGTTTATTCCCTTATGCAAATTCTTTCCATTTCATATTATCTATGAGGATGCTCAATTGGAAGAACAGTTGCTTCAACTAACCCATATGTTCTCTTTAGCAAAGTCCTTAGGTTTAGCTATCTCAGTCCCTTAATAATTCTTTTCACGGTAAATCATTATTATGTTTTTGATCAATTGCTATATTTTCTTCACAAAATTCCCTAGCCATCTTGGATTCCTTAAAACAGATTTACATGTCAAACTTGACCAAGTGCGGAATATCGATCAAATTCATTATGTTGGGAAAAATCATGTTTTGATTTTATGTTATGTTCATTCAAGTGTCAGAATATAGCAGTTGAGGCCCAAAATGTACGTGAAGTTCAAGTTGAGGCACTGGACCAAGGTAATGCACACAAGCCCCCTAAATAATCACCATGTAGATAGGTTTCTTGAAGGTTCACATTCCTTAACCCCATTTGGGGTAAAGATTTCAAGAGATGGTCCACAAAACGCGTATGATGGTCAAGCCATGATGTAGACAAAGCAAAGTGGATCCCCCTTGTCATTATCCTCACTAGTTCTTTGCTTTCATTGCTTTTCCAACTCATGTTTGTACTCCATCAATGCCAGCCACAGATTGAGCTTTCATGGACAATGTGCGTTGGCCCATCCGTACGAATGAATTCCACATTTTCACAGTGACTCTAAAGAGCAAATCTCATGAAAGCTTCCAATAATTTCAGCAGTAGTGCCATATCGCTGCTATTGCATCACGCGTCGCTTCCAAAAACAATCTCGGTAGAGTATAACAAGTTTATTGACTTAATCATATAAACTTTTATGCAAAATATCAATATAACGGCCAATTTCTATCAAGAATTATTGATGTGGTGACCTTATTTTGGATTGTCTAACAGTTTCCATCAAAATTGGTCACAAAAAAAAAATATTGAAATATTGCATAAAGGTTTAGAATTAATTTGGGTAAATATACATTTTAAAACTAAATTGACATTCATATGATAAATTAAGGACTAAGAGGATGATTTTCTTGATACAATAATTGGTTTAAAATATGAAAAACATTCACGAGTATGACTTCCGTGGCATTTGGTATGGTGCATGTGATCCTACCTACCCATACTCGTCTTGTTCCCACTTACCTATCTTTGAGCTATAAGAATTGCAAAAAATTATGGCATGTCTTCAAATTTGTAATTAAAAAAATAGAGGTTATTAATGGCTTGGTTGAAAAATCATTTGGAGGTAACCTTGGAAGGAAATTTGTTCTGAAACTAAATATCATTTGTCATTCATTGTTGTCGAGTATGGAAGCATGGTAGTGGGAATATGAGAAAATTATAATGAGCAACTCGGATCGGGACATACTTAATTGAAAATACATTATGAATACTACACACACAAAAAAAGAAAAAAAAAAATCTGTCACACGATTGTCACATACATAATTTATGATTAGTGAGAACTTACACTTACTATTACAATTATTTTTCTCACATGACACACAAAAACGCAGGGTGGACTCTTATATTTCTTTTCCGCATGGATGAGCTAACTCTTTCTTTTTCTCCTCAGTTTGGAGCTCGCAAACTTTGAAAGAACCTGAGCTTTCACAAATGACTGCAATAGCTCCTCATCTTCATGTTCTTGTGAAAGCATCTATCTATTGGACGCTTCCCACATTGCTCCCCACTACTAACCCCTACTATTTCCTACACAGTAGCCTCAATAAGTAGACATTGATTTCTGATAGTCGGTTTCGTCGAAGACAAGAATTACGGCATCCCTTGTCAATTTCTGCATATGCTGCACAGAACTTAAATAAGAGCGAATAAATGGAACGTACTAACTAGGGGAGTGTACTGATTGATGGGGGCTATTTAAGCCTCTTTTCCTTCTTTTTTTTTTCTTTGAATGGCTGGAGGCAACCAACGTGTTTCCCATTGATGTCAAAAAAAGAGAAGGCCTAGGGCTTTGCAAATTAAGGCCGCACATGATAACGTTTTTTGACTGGAGTAGAGGTTTTTTTTGTTCAAAAATATTTCTTTTTTATTTTTATTTCGAAGAATAATTTAGAGTAAAAGAATGTGTTTGTTAACTATACAAAATTTTTACTCTTGAAATAGAAATATAATAGAAATGCGTTTAGTAATACTGATAGTTTTTTTTTATATTTATTCTTTTTTCGGTGCATTTCACATGAACAATGAAAAGAAAGAGGGTCATGATGGCCTTTGAAACCCATAAAGAAGAGTGGTGGGGCCGGTTGGAAAAATAATTGGTGAAAGCTTTCTAGTAATGTGAGGGTGGTTGCCGTCTCAAAACCAATGGTGCTAATGTCATTTGGGCCAAAAATCAAAGAAAAGTAAGAACATGAGTGTCCGATAGTTATGTTTATTATCTTTTATCATTTGCTGAAGTCGATAAGTTTATTAAAAGCAAATTTGTTGATGTGCTTGCAAAAGAAAAAAGAAAAAGAAAAGAGAGAGCATAATTTCTTAGAGATATGAATTAAGCTTATAAAATAAAATATATTTCATACATAGATCTAAAATAGATACGGTGGATCTATTGTGTTAGATAAATATAAAAGTGATTCTCTAGAACACTTTCGGTGGGTAATTGACAGGCGACACTCTCCACGAGGGATGTCTATCTTAACTTGTTTTGGAACAATTTTCCTTTTACTTTTCCATTTTAATTGAAGTAAATATTTTTCGGTTTTAATTTAAGGGGTGTATAATTACTTTCGGCGTTGCGGAAATCTCTTAGTCTAATGAAGATAAAGTATATTTTCTGGATAATTACTTCTTGTGATCATGGTGATATAATTATAGTGGAAATATAGCTATTATGTTCTTTTCTTTCATTTTTATTTTATTTTATTTAATAATTGGGGTTGTTGTTAAGGCCAACAGGGAGTACTGCGCAGAAGTCAATGGCGAGGAGTGAGGAGAGGACCACAAGAGTAGCTTTTAGTCGATTAACAATCAATTTTTTTAGTCAAAATTCGAACGCGTCTCTGGATCCCATTATAAACACATGAAATATATGGAACGACAAACCTGCTTTGTCTTCCGGCCTCGCCTCCTGCTTTCCCTTTTTCCTCTTTACCAGCTCGAGTACGCTTCCCAGCTGAAACCATAGCAGCCGAACAGAGCCATCGTCCTGGTTGACAAGCAAACCACTGTACTCACCCCCTTCATCCAGCACCTCAAAATTATCCACAACAGTCCAGTCTCAGAGAGAGAGAGAGAGAGAGAGAGAGAGAGAAGAGAGCTGCAATGGGAAATGATTTCTCAAAGCAACAACGCAAGCGAGCTAAATTCACCGATGCTTCCAGTCCGATCACGTCGAAGCGACAAAGACGTGAATCGCGTCTTCTTCCCTCTTGGGACTCTTTGGAGAAGATCAATGTGCCATCGGCGTCAGGAGCGTATTCTGACCCATCTGCTTCATCCACCTCTGTGAATGGAAACAATCACTATGTATTCTTAAGCTTTAGAGGCCCCGATACTCGCAATGGCTTTGTCGATCACCTCTACCATAGACTCAACGATGTGGGCTTGCCGTTCCATCCAAACTTCGTGTTCAGAGATGATAAGGACCTCCCCTTCGGCGAGAAAATTGGTGAAAGTCTCATCAGTGCAATCAAGCACTCTAAGGTTTCAATCCCAGTCATCTCAGAAAATTATGCTGCCAGCGAATGGTGCCTCCGTGAGCTCATTGAGATAATGGAGTGCAAGAAAACCAGTGGACAAATAGTATTGCCTGTGTTTTACAATGTGAAACCCCATGAGGTGCGAGAACTACAGGGGGCCTTTGGAGAGGCCTTCAAATTTGGTATGCATCATTTTAAGGAGGAGGATGTCAAGCAGAAAGCGCCGGTAGCTCTCAGAGAATTAGTCGATTTTAGAGCATTCGAATCAGAGAAAACTACTAATGGGTACATCGTTTACCTTCTTTTAATATATCCTTGTCGAAAGAAGAATTTTTCTATTTATCATCCTTAATCCTTGTTTGGTGGAGCCATTAATAAATGGTCATGTGTTGTGTCGTTTGGCAGGCGTGAGGGGGAATTGGTAAATGAACTCGTAGAAATAATCATGCGCAAGCAGCAACATGATTTTCAACCACATCTTCCCGTGAACTTGGTTGGAATTGAGGATCGTGTGGCTGAGGTTATGGAATTGGTGGATCTTGCTTGCCCAGACACTCGAATTATTGGGATTTGGGGGATGGGCGGCATCGGTAAGACAACTCTGGCTACGATCATTTATAAAAAGCTTTTTGACAATTTTCAGTACCGCTGCTCTCTCAAGGATATTAGAGAAACAACTAAAAGCAAGGGTATAGAGCATGTCCAATCTCTACTGATCTCAGATATATCAAAAGGTCCTAAAAGTGCTGTGCGTGATCCCGAGATAGGGATTAATAAGATCCGATTAAGTTGTCACAAAAAGAAGGTACTTATTCTTCTTGACGATGTGGATCGTCGAGACCACCTTGATAATTTGATTGGAGGTTCTAATTTTGAGTCGGGAAGTAGGATCATTATTACATGTCGAGATATGGCCCTTTTGGACTCTGAATATAAACAGTATGAACTCAAAGAAATGGATTACGAAGAATCTATGCTTTTGTTTAGCAGATATGCATTTGAAGCGGAACAACCTCCCACAGAACTCGAGGCTCTTTCTCATGATATTGTTAACACCACAGGAGGGCTTCCCTTAGCCCTCACGGTTATAGGTTCACTTCTCAAAAGAAGAGACAAAAGCATATGGAAAGAGATGTTGGAGAAATTGAGGAAGATGCCTCATAAGGAAGTACAAGAAAAGTTGAAGCTAAGTTACAATACACTAGAAGATAACGAGAAACAATTGTTTCTAGACATAGCATGTATTTTCATTGGAACTTACAAAAGAATTGCCACCTACCTGTGGGAGGATGTCCAATTGTACCCAAATTCTGCATTGGCAAGAATGATTGAACTTTCATTAATAAAAATTGATGATGAGAATCGGTTGAGAATGCATGATCAACTAAGAGATCTAGGCAAAACTATCGCCCGTCCAAAAGAAACGAGGCCTTGGCATTGGAGCAGACCATGGGATGAGGAAGTTATAAAAGTTCTACGACACAAGGTAACAATGATGTCTACTTTTGGCTCTCCCATGTTCTCTAATGCTAGTCCCTCAAATCATTATTGTTATTGTTCTTTTGCTCTAGATCATTGATCATTCTCAATATTTAGTTAGCATTTTTTTGGTAAAAGCTACATCAAATTTTGGCCTATAGTTCATGAAAAGTTTGCTCTCGTCACTAATCAACAGGTCATCTCTTGAAGCATATGACAGTAAAATTGTTTAGTATCGACTCTGTCTATATTGCTCCTTTGTCGGTTTAACATCGTTTTCTAGCATATTTGAAACTGCTTCTTCCTAAATAGTACTTGTTGAAGACCGAGCATCACACAACTTTGATAATTTACTTTATGCCACTTATTCACGGGTCTTTATAACTTTGTGCGGATTAACTTATTTTATTCAACCAAACACCAATAACTTACTGTTGATCATTACTTTGTTGTCTTCCATTCTATCTTCCCAAAATACATCAGCAACATAGTTTTTGAAGTACGTTCGTCTGATTTATCCTCAGACCAACATTTCCAACCGTGAATACGTGCAATTTGCTCGTGTGCCATTTCTACTTTTTTGCAACAAAACGAAAGATTTCAGTTAAATCCTTTGCACCTCAACTATTGGCTATCAACTTAGATTGTGTTCAATTTCAAGCAATAAGATGTCATGCAGTGGTTTTATATGTGTGAAAAATTTTGACAATTTTTTTTCTAGCATTTATTGTGCATGTTCACGATGTAATCCAATATGATAATGTAAATGCAGAAGTACATGTACTTAATACAAAGAAAATTGAAGATTTAGTTGATATTCTTTTACTCGGTGAATATTATTAACATTGAAGAAGTGCCTTTAAATATATCAATTTTTTCAGTAATCTAGAAATGCATAATTATGTTATTGACATGATTGGGTTAATTGATAACTTGAAAAAACACTACATAATTTGGATTTCTCTTAGTCAACAATAGATAGAACACTCTTATTTTTATTTTTCTTTTCACTGAAAGGACTGGTAAATATATATATAAATTCCCTATTGCGACTTTGGCTTTTCTTTTATTGTCACCTATACCTACTTATAGTCAAATTATCAAATTACATGAAAAAAAATGTTGGAAGATTGTTCAAGATACATTAATTATAAAGGAAGTGGCATAATTAGCCTGTTTTTAGTTTTAATTATGAGCTCTGCACGTGTATCGTGGATCAATCATGTTCATATCAAAGATGAAAACTCAAATGATTTCGATAGCCTATTCTACTCAGTTTTCATTATATGTCTTAGTGTTCATACCGGTGCTATGCATGGTTCTAATCATAGGTATTTTGAGCACATAATTCGACATTGTGGAAAATTAAATAATAGTAAATGACGACAAAAGAAACTAAATAACAACTTACATATGATTTTCTAGGTATTCATACAAAGTAATTTCAACCAAAAACTAAAAAAGCAAAGATCGAAATTAAGAAAGTGAATGATTGTAGGAAGTACGTGATGGAATAATGAAAGGTGAAAGAAATTGTAATACAATATCCACCTCTATTCTATAATCAGCGAGCCTTCTTGGTAAAGATTAATTGTGCCTTCACGCACACACACACACGAACAAAGAGGAGACAAAAATCTATTGCTAGGTATTAGTGAAAGAAAATCGGATAGTTAACTTATCAAATAAGATAACTGGAGGAGCAAAAAATAAATGATAGAATGAAAAAGGAGGAAAACAATAATAATCATTAACCTTTATTTACTAATTCATATATTTTTATATGATTGGGTGAATGCAAAAATGCATGAACAGATTCTTAAAATCAGGTTGAATGTTATGATTGATTGGGGCAAATTCAATGATGACTAATTGAATAATATGCTCATCTTAGAGGAAAATTATCCAATCAGTCCTAAACTTGTTGTGATGTCAATTCAGTCATGAACTTACTAATTTTGTCAATTTAGTATTAAATATTTGCGCAAAATTCTAATAGTCTCCTATATCAATTTTTGCTAGAAATCGCCAACATGGCGGTCCAATTATTTTCGGTCATCCTATATGGCGCATTGTCACATTAGCGATTTCCTACAAAAATGAGCTGAAAAGACTATACTGAAATTTCACGCAAAGGTCTAAGATTAAATCATTAAAATTGGCTAGTTTATGATTGATTAGACAAGTTCTTCCTAGAACGTCAAAAAAAGAAGAAGAAAAAAGACAAGTTCTTCCTAGTCTAAGGATTAGTTGTTGAGCTTTGAGCTTGAATATCCAAAAATGAAAACTCAAGTTCAATAAACCAAATTCTTGTTTCCTTCCAGCCATATCCCAAAACCAAAAATATTTCATGAATGGGGAGGGAATGAATTGTCATCCTTTGTGAATGCATAAGTCAAATTAGGTACTTTTTGATTTTGAAATGTGTAATGGTACTCACATATGTCAAAGGCACACCATGTTTAGTCTGCCGTCAATACTATGTATCTTACAAAATTTAATTTCAAAATCTATAAGAAAACTAGACTAATTTCATAAAGGAATTTCACATAAAACATCAAAACTTGGGGCGTACGAGTGAAGATTAACATATTACATGATTATGTTATTGTAGAAGATCAGATATATTTCTTTTTCCCTATAAGTGTAGACAAAATGCATCGACCACAATAACATGCAAAGTATACTAACAAAAGGAGGTTGGATGGTATTTACAATCCTCAATTTTATTTTATTTTTTGTAGGAGGAAAATGAAAATATTGAGGCACTGCGTCTGGACGAAAGGGGCTCCAGAGAGTTCATGGAGCAAAAAAACTTCATAAAAATGCCTAACTTGAAGGTCCTTCATGTGAAAGATGTGAATTTTGGTGGAGATTTCGAAGGATCACTTGCTGAATTACGATGGCTAAAATGGAAGAGATGTCCTGCCTCTTTCGAGGCGACCAATGTTCATTTGGAGAGATTAGTCATACTTGATTTATCATGTGGTGATATTAGTGAAAATTGGAGAGGATGGAGTTCTATCAAGGTGAAGATGAAAAAAGGCTCTCTCTTTTGTTACATTTGATGATAAATCATTCTATTTCTAACTGCTAATCTTGGAACATGTTTCTTTCTCATAGATGGAGAGGTTGAAAGTTCTCAATCTTTCGTGGTGCGCCAGATTAAAGACCACCCCTAATCTCTCTCCTTTTAAAAATTTAGAGATGCTAGTCCTGGAAAGTTGTGTTCATTTGGAGGAAATCGACCCTTCCATTGGAGATGTCAAGCACCTCGTTTCCTTGAACTTAAGGCACTGTACAGGTCTTAAGAAGTTACCCGAACAATTGGGCGAACTAGAAAATTTGGAGGAACTTGTCATAGACAATACTCATATAAGACAAATCCATCCATGTATAGGATCTTTGAAGCAGCTGAAAAGGCTTAGTGCCAGGGATTGTCGTCAACTGACTGAAGAGTCCAACCCAATAATCAGTTTCGTAAGTTTGTTTTTAGCGGAATCCATTGAGTTGCTACCGATCCCTTCTTCAATTATGAAGTTGGGAGAGTTGGTTGAGTTGGACTTGTCAAATACAGCATTTAACGAATTACCCGAATCCATTGGGGAATTGAACAAATTGAAAATTCTGAGGATTTGTGATAGCCCAATAAAAAGGTTACCGAGCTCTATAGGAAAATTGCAAAGCCTCCAAGAGTTGGCTGCCTCCGGATGCGGTGTCCTGCGAGGACAAATTCATGTTGATAAAGGTAGATTGTCTTCTCTAAAGACCCTTGGTTTACGTTATACAAAAATTTCTGGCTTGCCGGAAAACTTAGATCAGTTTTCTTCCCTCGAGCACCTCGATTTATTTGGTTGTGATGAGCTTCAATCACTCCCAAAACCTCCTTTTAGCTTATCATCCCTGATACTCACCTGTGGGAGCAATGAGCTGCCATCGCTCTCTCACCTGAAGCATCTAAAGGAGCTCACCCTTCGTGATTGCTTGTCTCTTCAAAGCATCCCAGAGCTTCCCTCCTGCATACGGAAGCTTGACGTTTGGGGATGTCCCAAATTGGAAAGGTTGCCAAAGCTTTCCAATTTGGAATTTTTATCGGAATTAGGGCTCAAGGACTGCTGTGGGCCGAAGAAATTGGATGGGCTGGAAGCTTTAAAATCCCTAAGAGAATTGAACCTACTCCTAGGAAGCAATAGCTGGCGATACTTGGACGATAAACTCCATTCGATAGAAGGACTTGAAAAATTGGGATCCTTGGAAGTGGTGGATATCTCTGGGTGCATGCACATTCAAGTACTTGACCTTTCAAAGTCGGGGTATCTAAAGTGGTTGAATGTTAGGGATTGCAAAAGCTTAGTCGAAATTCACTGCCCTAGTAAATTCCTGAAGTACTTTAAGAGGGATGGGTGCGAGTCTCTCAAGAAATTACCGGACTTTTTACCAGACTTTACCACCTGATAGGCCACGAAAGAATTGGCTATGATTTACGAGGGAAGAAACAGCAAGAAGCTGACTAATGGTTTGCGGGCTACAAAAGAGGAGGAGGGTGGAAATCGAGCACAGAGAGAAGGGGAAGAGATTGAGGTCCAGGATCATCTGGTGGTCTGTTTCTGTCTTACTTCTGATGGATGATGATGGGACGACTGATTCAAAAGTGAGATTCATGCTCACGTGCTCCACTAGCTGAGAAATGGAATTTGACTTTTAACCTCAACCACTCCCCGATTGCCTTGACCCTTATGCTCCAGCTTGAAATGGAGCAACGGAGGAGTTCTACGATGGGGATGATTATGGAAGAGAGAGAATGTTGGAGGCGAGGAACCTGGTGAAGGATCTTCACGTTGGGTCTTCATTGCTCCCGGTTGCCATATCTTCAGAGTCCAGGTGATTGGACCCCTTTTAACATTAATCCATTATTGTCACTGATTGATCGGTTTATTCATTGGTTGATTCTTGGCGTGATTGGTGCATGTGCATTCTGGTGATTGGAGGTTTTGAGTCGCTATTGTTGGTCTCATTTTGGATGTTCAATGTCTGCACATGGAGGAAATGAAATGAAACTAATTCAAGCTTTTCAGCATGTTCAGCAAAGCATTTTTAGTTGTCATGTTATATTTATCAGCTTGCGAATCCTGTTAGGTGCAGAGATCTGCTTGGTTATTCTCTTCTACCAACTTGCTATGGTGTAACGAGATAACCATAACATCTTTTGATTAGGTTTCGTGTCAATGGTGGTGAATTTTCCTTATGTTATCTGAGCAGTTACAGAGCATGTATAGCAGGATTATTAGGACTTATGAACCTATTACAGGTTTAGGTTGATTTTATCACCCGGTTTGGGTAGTGTGGAAGAGTTTTTTGAACTAATGTGAACTAACTTCAGGTTGAATGGGAAGATTACCTTGATTGATGAGGTTCTACATTCATAGCCATTTCTTTCCTGTTTTCCGATCTTGGAGCACCTTGAGGGGTGATGAGAGGTGGAAAGATGAACAATCTCCTGTGAATCATTTGTTTGTACCTATGATCCAAAGTAGCATTCTCTCCATGAGTAAGTCAAAATTCCTTCTCATAAGATTCTCCAAGGATGTCCTCACTCACCCCAGTTGGCTAATAACGTAGTGAAATGGTATTGAAGGCTACTAATTTCACATGGAAAGGCATGCCAGTGTCCAAATTGTTGTGACGGTGATATGGCTTGTTCATTTTGTCCTTACTTTTTCTTTGCTAGCTTTCTAGTTGAATGGAATTGCTTCTTATCTCCTTCTGACTGTGGGAAAATGCAAAAGCTTGAGCTACAATAATAGAAGTCCATTGGTTTCTTCTTTCACCAGGAGTTAGCGGGCTCTGACATGTGGTTTGGAAGCACTTTCACTTTAAACTTTCATTTATACTATTGTTTTTAGCATTTGTAATGTGTCTTTTGTTCAATAATCAGTGCTTCAAACCTTTAGAAAACATAAAAATTTGCATTTTATGGCCAATTATAGCAAAATAATTTTTGCCTTGCTGACAGAGTCAGGAAGTACCTTTTGATTTCTTATGTTGAAACATAAACACCATTAAATTTGTTTATATTTCCATGATTGGTTTTCATTCTGTCATCCTTTGTATGGATCCTTTATAATGTGATGGTCATGCTTTTTGAAGGTTACAAACTCTATGCTAGTTGACTGTTGTTTGCACCGATGCGAAATTCAGAGTGCAGAGCTGACTGAATATGACAATAAGTGGCTTTTCTTTTAAGTTACCTGAAGATTTCAGTTCACAAAAAAGAATAGAGGATTTCCACTGTATTGTGGATAACAATGTGAGATCCAAACCAGAAGTATGAAGTCCTTAAATCAACCGTATTGCTTTCACGTTTTTGGGATAAACATGACAAGTAATCAATGGGTGGCTAGAAAGGTGATTTGCTTAAGTCCTTTAATGTTTGAGAGCTAATCTAGATATCTAATTGCCATATTTTCTTCATCTACAGCTCAAATCCGAATGTTTTGCTACAGCTGCCACACAACGGAACTGGAAAGTCACTCCTGCAATAATTGTGGTTTCAGCTAGAAATGTGCACTATTTTTGGCTTGGCTGATGGCGGGGACAAAAATTTGCGAAGCTCGGGTACTACCCTATTGCTTATGCCTTTAAAAAGAAGGGGGAGGAGCCGTGCATGTGATTTTTAATTCTGTGGAGAGCTTAATTGGTACTACATCGGAAACAAGGATTTCCAACTATAACTGTAATCTTGACATAAGAATAGCTCATTGGCAATATTAGGAGTGCAAATTGACTTGGAAGATACTAGTCATGTTCTTTTATTATCATTTGTACAATAGTTAATGTGTGTCTCTGAATCCCGATGTGAGAAATCATGTTCTTTTATTTTCACCTACACAGAGAATACCAGAATGATGGTGAACACATATGCCCCATGTAGACTTATGAAAAATATTTGCATGACAACTGCACGACAGAGGTCGGATTCTGGAAATCATCTGTGTTTGCTGGTAAATGTAAATATAGCAGTTAAGAGTACCTACTTCACATTAGTATTTTTAGTTTGGCATGGAGCTTTTCGTGTCGATGTCTTATTTTTTTTTTCCTCTTATTTCAAGGACTCTTGGAAGAATTGGTTGACCACATAAATGTGATGCTTGAGCATCATTTGGCTCGTGATCCTGGGGGAAAGAAAATAGATAAGAATGCCTTTGAAGTACATGACATTGCATGTCATTATACGTCATCATCACGGGGTAAGGCTCTTCTTCCTTGACATGACATGAATATGTTCTTATGCAAACAGAGTATTACCTTTTTTCAAGTTCTATTAAAGTTGGTTTCCTAGAGCATAGGATGTTTATTATGTGATTCTTTCATTCATTCATGCACAATAAAACAGAACTTCATTTATTGTTTGCAAAAGTTCAACCCAAAAGCTTAAAGTATTAGCTAGAGGTAGACTGCATGTATTTAACCCCTATTGATACCCTTTATTTCAACCAAGGTGAAATAACACTTTTAAGGATCGATTGATCATAGCAACTACTTAGGTTTGTGTGGTTTCAATTGCATTTTTAGAAGCTTATGTCCACTTATTCTGTCATGGATTAATAAACCACTGGAGGCACTATCATATGATTATTACTTTTCTCAAATCCAGGACACTGATGTTGAGATGATGAATATCCAAGGATCTATATTCCACTTTGTTTGTCAGTTGAAGTGCTAATACATAGATTGCTCAATCTAATGGTGGAGTTATGGCCTTAATTCTGTCAAAAGTAACATCCTGTACAATGGAAATCCGGTAGAAATCATGTTGTGCTCTTTCTTATTTTTCATCATGCCTATATCCATCTCACATGTTTGCATCGTTAGTCAATGTCTTTACGTATCGAATTTGCATCCTTCTATTCATTCTTCTTTTGGTGATGACAATATCTCCTGCCCCCGCCGCTTTAAATGACCAGGAGCTTCACTGTAATTTTGGCAATGATGTGAGATCCTAACCAAATATTTGGGTCGATGTAACAAGGACATTCTTTAAGCTGATTGCATTGCATTGTGCTTTATGAACGGGAGCCGTCCGTCATAGTAATGAAAGCAGGTGCATTTCTTCACTCTTGAAATGTTTGAGAGCTGATCTAAATCCATGAATGTCCATTTTTTCTTGAATTATTACTTAATTAGATCAGAATACTTTATTACAGATGCCACTGTAACAGAACAGAATTGGAAGTTCAACCTATTAAATACGAGAGGACTTCGGAAATGACCAACTACGATCCCTTTGAAAGTGAGTGTGTTCGCCTTATTCACTCCAAACCCTGCCTGTAAAAAAATTCAAGAGCTACTGCGATTGAACTAGCGAATAAAGGGTTCTTGGAATCGGTGGCTTGGGCGCTCTGTCCTGGAGGTGTCATATCTGCTTCAACGGACGGCTTTTGGCTGGACAACTTCACAGCGGAAGATACCATTGCCGAATGTCGCCAAATCTTCAAGGGCTCAGTGAGATATGCTGGGTGTTCAATTCCTTCCTACTCAAGGTATCAAATCAAACTCTTATAACCGAGTGTTTATGCAGTCTCCTTTTTTCAAGTTTATGACAAGAAGAATGAATTTTCAACTTTTTATTCCGTTAGCAGGATGATTGGATTTGTGCTTTGCTCCAGCGACAGGGCCATTTGAGAAACCTATCAATCCTCTAGATATCAAGAACAATGGGGTGGCTAAAGGGCCTCCTAAGTTTACGACTCTCAGATAAAAAAGGATAAAAGTTGTTACACATTATGTGAACTGAAACTTTGATGTCTTGTTAATGCGAACCTCTTTGCCTCTGTTGTGCCAGATCCATGCTCCTGCTTTCTGTCTGCCATCTTTTGCGAAGAAGGTTGGCAGTGCCAAATTCTGATAAACAGATTTTCTCAACATATGGCCTATGAAAGACGGAGAAACAACGTCCTTATCATCTGTGTTCTTCTGTCTTCATTTTTTTTTCCCGCTGTTTATTGTTTCCTGATCATCGACTATAATACCCAACGTGGCCATATCAAATTACAAATAAGCATCAAAATTGTTGCCCATCAATTGCCAACACACATAGAGCTATCATTTTACTTGATTAATGGTCGATTCCCGTCCTGCTCTAAGTTACCAAGTCCATTTGTCTAGGTTCCTCTTATACATGCACGAAGAGACTCGACACATCACGTATTGCAACCAGTAGGGGTATCAAAACTGAATCAAACTGAATTGAAAAATTCAGTCTTTTTTGGTTCGGTTCTCATTAAAAATTGGAACTTTTTAACTGGTTCAGTTTTTATCGGTTTGGTTAACTTAACCAAATCAGTAAAATCTAAAAAAATTCTTTTTATTTTTTTAAGAAACCGTTTTTTATTTTATTTTTCTTTTTCTTTTTTTTCTTCTTCTTCATTGGCGGTTCGGATCAGATTCAGTTGTTGGTTCGGTTCAATAAATTTCCTTATGTTCAATTCGGTTTTCCAAAAAAATCAAACTGAACCAAACCGAACCATTTTGGTTCAATAAATTTCCTTATGTTCAGTTCGGTTTTCCAAAAAAATCAAACTGAACCAAACTGAACTGTTTACACCCCTAGTAGCCAGGAGGGCTCCTTTAAGTAGTTCTGTTGTGAGTAACAAAGGTTTCAAACTCAATAAGCTATACTCTGGCACACGCCGAAAACCAATGTAGCCTTATAGCAGTGAGATCAAAGAGCTACAGTCTGCTTCACTGGTTCGTGGACTAAATCTCTGAATCATCCCAACATCAGTGATGGGACTTTGAATTAACTCCATAATTTCCGAAGTTTAACTTCCATTGGAAGTACGAAGATTTAGAGAATTATCAAAGGATCTAATTTCTATAAATTTGTAAGGGAATTATAAATGATTTCATACGTCAACATTTGAAAATTTCGCAAAGGTTTTCAGGTATTTCGCTATAAATATAGATCAACCAATCATAGTCCCACAATTTGAAGAAGGAAAACGTCAAAAGTCAGACGAGACCTAAGGTCATGAAAACTTCAGTAGGACGAAGGTGAGCTGCAGAAATTATTTGATTTGTGAACAAAATTTCTTGCATCTATATATGGAGGCATGGAAAATTGCACGTAATTTTTCTGCTGCGTGTGCCACGATCAGGTCTACGATCGCGTCTTCGACGCCGCCGTGGTCCTGGCCCAGACAGCGGCCTCCACTCTGCCGGCCTCCACCAGCTCCTCCGGCGGCTCCCGGGCGGTGGTGGCCCCGGAGATCCTGCGCAAGCGGCGGAGGGTTAATTACCGGCCGTGGTCGCCGGACCCGCGCGAGCGCGCCCTAATGGGGAGCTGTTCGAGCCCCCTCGGGACCGTCTCGATCTCTGATTTGCCGCGGGGCTTGCGGGGGCTCAGTAACTTGGGGAACACCTGCTTTATGAATTCGGTGTTGCAGGCATTGTTGCACACTCCTCCTTTGAGGAACTACTTCTTGAGTGACAGGCACAATCGGTACTTTTGTCAGAAGAAGAATGGGGTCAGTGGAAATGTGAGTAAAAGCAATGTAGATGGTGCTCTTGATGGAGGCCATGGGAGCAATAATGGCAGCTTCTATTTGGCCTGTGACATGGACGCCATGTTCTCAGCGGTGTTTTCGGGGGAGCGGATGCCTTATAGTCCCACGAAGATCCTGTACAGGTCTGTGGATGTGGAGGAAATTGCTCTTCTATGATATTTTTTGGACAAATGTGGATGCTTGATGGTTTCTTATTGGTTTTTAGAAGCACGTGGAGGTTGGAAATTGTCCAGGAGGGTCTGTAAATTTTGCTGTTGTGACCTAGTGGCTGTGAAGATATGGAAGTTGTTTGCTCTAACATGTTCTGCTATATTGTTAGTGTGATGGACATTACCTAATTTACGATTGCGCTTTGACCTCTTTCGTATCATAGCTTAGCTGCTCCAACTTTTTTTATTTTTGGCAAATGGAAATTGAAAAATGTTAGAGAGTGCCCCTTTGCACTTGATATGGTTTGAAAAGTAAAAAATCACAACCATCTTGGTTGAGATGTGTTGAACAGCTGAGATCAATTGCATTTCAGTCCAACGGTAAAAGATTGTTACAGCACCGTGCCCTGTGGGAACTATGGCTTTGCCCCTTATTGGATGTGCTCTCAAAATTTCAAAATTACCACTGGATGTGTTGCCTTAGTTAAAATGTGTATTTCTTTCGTTATTATAAGTGTCTTGGAAAGCACTATTTCTGATTTGCTAAATTTAACGAGTGCCCCTGGGGCATTTGTTAACAAGGTCTTTGGAAATTATCTTCTTTGATTAAGTGCCTTTGTCTACTGGCTTTTCTGAAAATGGCTGCAGAAATAATGGATAGGCATCTTTTCCTTATTTTAATGATGCATGCTTTTGTCAAGTTCCTTGTTGACCATCAATGTTGGACTGCGACTTTCTTAACCGTTCTATCTAATTGACTTAGAGGGAAATGTGCTTTATACTTTCTTTTATTTATTTATTGATTTGGTTATCCCACGGTTGGTGGCAACATGCAGCTAACTTGGCAAGTTATGAGCAGCAGGACGCTCATGAGTTTTTCATTTCCATGCTTGATGGGATCCATGAGAAAGTGGATAAGGATCGATGCCGACCACAGAGCCAAGGTAAATTTTACAGGCATCACATTAAACCTGTTTCATCCGGTCTCCATTTTTTACAGGCAGTATCTGGAATCTGCTGGTGCTGAGGACATAGATCAAGTGTTATTAACATTTTCTCTTGGGTCAGTGATTCAAGTGGGCTTGTTTGTTTGTATAATCATGTAAATGAGCTTTTGAACTTATGTTGGATCACGCTTGTTCTGGGTTATTAGCTTTCTGGCATTTCCCAGCCCTAATACCTCTGAGTCTCTTGGGAAGTTTCATTTTGTTCTGGTGTCATTCTTTCTTAGTGGCATATCAGTCAGGAGATTCAACTCTGTCAACTAATATCTGTGGGTCTTTATATTTGGCATGTGTTAACCTCTAGTTTCAACTTTTCTTTCAAGTTATTCCACGGTGGAACTTATTATCTGTTCGATCACATGGTAATTTAATTTATCTAGAATCTCTGCAAACAACTGCTTTCCTGTGCAGCTGCACTCTTTTGTGTCGTGTCTGACAGTTGTGTGTTTGTACTATAAAATATGTTGTGTTGTGACTCGTGATGCTGTTGAGGAACTTTTATTTTTACGAATTGTGGATTCTCAGATATCTTTAGAATTACGGTATTGAATTATTACAGGGAGTGGAGATTGCTGTATTGCTCACAGAGTGTTCTCTGGTATCTTACGCTCCGATGTCGTCTATGGCTTGTGGTTTCACATCACAACACATGACCCTTGCTTGGATATTTCTTTGGATTTGGAACAAAACCAACATGGTTCTGTGAAGGCGACATCAGCTAAGTCACATCGCTCCTGCAATGGCGAGGCAGAGTGCATTAATTCAAGCCAGAACTCTGGGATACCGACCTTGATGGCCTGCTTAGACCGATTCACAAGACCTGATAGGCTCGGTTCGGACCAGAAGTTATTCTGCCAACAGTGTCAGGTGAGTCAGGAGTCTCTCAAGCAGATGTCCATAAGGAAGCTCCCGTTGGCTTCTTGCTTTCACATCAAAAGATTTGAACATTCTTCCATACGGAAGATGTCGAGGAAGATCGACCGATATCTGCATTTTCCATTTTCATTGGACATGGCCCCTTACCTCTCTTCTTCCATTTTGAGGAGAAGATTTGGGAACAAGAATTTCCCTTTTGATGGGGATGAACCTGATGCATCAAACGAGTTCTCCTCAGAATTTGAGCTGTTCACTGTTGTCACTCATGCTGGTAAATTAGACACGGGCCATTATGTGACTTATCTACGTCTGAGCATTCAGTGGTACGAGTGTGACGACGCTTGGATTACCCAAGTGAATGGGAACATTGTGAGAGCAGCACAAGGGTACATGATGTTCTATGTCCACAAAATGCTTTATTACAGAGCAAGTGATAAAATGGGTGCTTCATGATGGCCTTCAGAAATCAAAATACCAGTTGCTGGTGCAGTATTATGCGTGTCTTGCGCTAAATCGCCGGCACTCGAGGTCAATATGCAGAATAAAGCAAAGAATAGTGCTGCAGTTGCTGCTTTGTCTGTGAACTAAACTTTAACGAGTTGCTGCAGCTAATTGCGGAATGCCAGACAACTCTCTTCCACCAGGGCAAACATCCGTTGGGAAATGATCTGTAATTCTACTCTGGAGCTGTGCTGAGCCTAATTTTATTTGGGGTGCCTCAGCGGACGAGGGAATCGCTTAGTGGAGTTCTCGGAGTTATCTGTGAGTTAATTATTTCAATTTTTCCCCCCTAATTTTTCCTGCTTGTCCAAGTATTGATGGTGGGTTGATTCTTTTTTTTGACATAGATCCTCGCGAAGGTTGATGCTTGGAGGTGTGGGTTCTTTCTGGTATGCTCAGTCCTTGCATTCCATATTGTACTTCTATTGGAATTTTTTTCAATTCGGAGCTTTCTTGGGGAGCCGTTCATATTAATTTCTTGACAAGGAAATGCTAGGAATGTTATGCTGGAGTTTTGGTATGTCGTACTTGTTTTGAACAAAGAGAAATCATAGTATGACTAAGTACATCTTTAAATTCTTGATAGTGTTCTCTTGCCATCATGATTTGGTCTGAATGTCAAAGTCCATAAACGCCAACCTGACTCTGGCGAAAAGAAATAGTTGTGACCTTCAATTCAAATGCTACAGACTCATTGAAAAGCAGTATGATGTATTTAACTTTATGAGCTGCATGCCGGATCAAGGAACAAAGACTTGATTGCTGTTTTTTCACTTCTTTGAGATGTCGTTGGATTATAGGGCAGACTTTCTGCTTTCTGGCTCTAGGCAAGACAAAAGTTAGAACAATCTCTCTAGCTGTTAAAGCATAGCCCAGATCATCCTGAATATGATTACTGAATCACCAAAGTTACGACTAAACTACCCAATACCACTGAAGCAGCTGGTTCTGTATGAATAGAGCCAACTGAAACCTGACAATGAACACACAGTGAGAGATAGACTCAAACAGAAATGGCAAAAAGAATGTCAGATGGAGTTCCAACCAATGTAGTGTGCATGCTGGGCCTAAACTAAACTACAAGATGAAGAAAAAAGAAAGGTACTTTAAACTAAACTTGTGGGCCAACGGTTAAGATGATGCTTCTGAAATCCATCATTCATCAAGGAGTTCGCAGTCCATCCTCCTCAAGTACAATTTTTACCCTGAAATGTCATATCCCACGTTATAGAACTGCTGAGCATTCATTCCAATCACAGAGTAGTCATTGGGATTTTCCAACATCGTCATGTAGAAATACGTAGGTGATGATTGAGAGAACAAGCGCTCTGCCTCTAATCCCAGCTCTGCACTGCCGCTAAAATGGAAAGTAATGATGGGAAATCCTTCGATGTCCTTGTTAACATCACCTCCAAAACACAACGCATTGAGATCTTCGTAGGGCTTGGACCAACTTTTCAGTTCCGTCTTACTGCATTGGCAAGCTCCTCATACGCTTGTTGGATTAAAACACTACTCTCACCTCCCGAGTCAATCATGACGCCACCTTTTCATGAAGCTGTTTGCTCGAATGCAGCTCTAGGAATATTAAGCATAATTTCTGATGTTTAATTTTGCATGACATTCTTGAGTGTTGAAATACGTTCTTAGGATACCAATGACTAGACCCTCGAGCAGCACAGGTATGGACGGCATATGAATATGTCAGGGTGCTCATACCATAAATATCATGCTTCAAGACCCTGAAGTGATTGAACATCAATCCCTGTTACATGACATTCAGATCCTAGAGAAATTCTTGTCCTGCCAACGTATATACATTGAGGATGCGGAGTCCTAGGAATGTTTTTAGGTGTCTATATTAAAAGATTTAAGGAATCTGATTTTGAGGGGTTGTTATGAACTTTTGGAAATTCCAGGGCTCAAGGAATAACTCCCATAGATATCTTAGGATACCAATAATCGAGACTCTGCCAGATTTGTTGGCATGTAAGAACCTGCAATATCCTGTTCCAAGAGACTGCAAGAAATCAATTGAGCTTAGGGGGCTTGAAGAGTTAGTGCTTTGACAAGATTTAGACATGTCTGGATTGGGTGTTGAAGGTAATAACAATGTTGTGGGAAGCATGCCTCATACAGAATAATGGACAAATATTGGGTTACAGGGAACACATTCCAGTGAAAACTGTGAATGTTAGAGACGATTCATGTCCTGTAACAAGGAAAATAAGCAAAGTAACCTGCAGAGATATATTATACACTTTTCATTAGTATTTTCTGCTTGTTCGAGGGGATTTTCCTCGACAGCATGCTATCGTCACTTGTCTTTCTATGGAGTTCAGGAATTATTGGGAAGCTGGTTGTTTTTCTTGACACAATGCTTCGGTGAAGACTTAGTCTTGTTCATGGCAGGATTGAAACTGACGGTCCCAATTGGAGAGCTAGTTCAGAATGCTTTGTCAGAGCATCTTAGGAACGAAGGTCCTTCATCTTCGACCTGATATCAATGACTAGCATGTGCAAATGCAGTAAAATATTGTCTTCCCAAAGATTGCTTTCAAGGCTGAGTTGCCTCAGGATATCTATTGTGTGTTTCTTTCACTTGGATTAATGAAGATCTAACTCCCACTTGCAGTTCGTAGCTTTTGTGAAAAATTGCTGTGTATAGACTAGGGGCATATCAATTTTTTCCTGTTGCGATCTATTACATATTTTTCATTACTACTTTCTTTTAGCTATGCATTCCAGAAAATGTAGATGGAAACTGACTTGATGTTTCAGAGAAATCTCAGTCTTGATCCTAGTAAATCAGGCATTATGGTTCATCAAGATAGCTTTGGCAGGCATGTGCAAGATATAACAATTTTCCTAGTCTTGTATTCGAAACTTGATTTGTTTGAAACAGAGCATCGGTTTTGGGTTTCTTCCGTGTATACAGACAGATCAGGAAATTCAAGTTTCTGATTGATTCTTCTAAGAATTTACTGATACACATGTGCTGATAATTCATTTTCTGTAATGTCCATGCCATTGGGGATGCAAACTGCAGAGGTAAATATAAGCGTTGACTAATGCTAGAGAAAAAAAAAAACTATTTTGAATATTTGATTTACAAAGTGATGTGCGCGCTTAGCCAAGTGATATGCGTGCTTAACTGCTCATACATGGCTTTCTTGGGTGACTTAAAACAATTTTGCAAATTGGTCATGCCATACCAAACACTACTCATGATCATTCAGGCAGAGAGAAAAAAAATGCCTCACTATATGAATTTTAGGATTTATCTAATCCATTCAATGGTTTGGGAAACTGAATTGAAGAATTGTCACAATTCTAATCTTCAGTTGCATCCGACTTAAGCCTGTACAGACTAAGTTTGGGAATTAGTGAAGGATATCTTATTTCAATGAAGATGCTGTCATTGTATAACCAGTTCAAATTAAAATGGGAGATATTTAGGCAATTAGGCCAAAGGGGACAAAAATAAAAAGGAAAGGAATCCTATTTATGTTAATTTGGCTCATCTGAGGGTTGAAGGATATAACTTGACTTCATATGGTTATCGAATATTCAGGGAAATCAGTTTCCGAAATGAACACATGAAAACAAAGTGAGCTTAGGGAACTGTCATATGAACATGTTTCAATTTGGCTAGACGATCGTTTGTGGAAACTATAACTACTGTGCATTGTAAAGGGAGAGTTCTAATTGTAGTGAATTTGCATAATTTGGACTACCCACCATTTTTGCCAACTCAGCAAGATTCTATTTGTTGCAACAAATCAGCATGATCAATTTGACTGAAGACGCTCTCCATGATACAGGTAAATCCTATCCTACGTTGCACACTGATAATTTGTTCGACATTTCAGAATACGTAAAAGAGTATCATATGTATCACCAACCCCTAATAATGATCCGTTCAAGTGGCGAGTGTGTTCACCTTCTTCACTCTAGACCCTGCAGTCTATTCAATAGGGTACTATACTATCTCAATTATACTTGCTCCTAATAACATTTTTTCGCTAGAGGTCACATCAAATTAACCAGAAAGTCATTCATGACAGTCTGAAGGGGACGCCAGTGCCAAGGAGCATGTGGAGCGATGGGAAAATGGTCATGAATAAGATACACATAACTTTGCATGAGTGCGCACAGCCTCGGAATTACTATTCCATGACTCATGACGAGATGGAGTGATTAAGTTCGTAATGTATTACCTTGAAGGTTACTTCAGTTCAAACCCTAGCGACCTCAAATTCAGTTGCTTTACCATGCTTCTCTAGACCAGTTTCTTCTATGTTTTGGTTGGGTCGAGTTTACAGTTCGTTGTTCAGATGTCAAGTCCTCAAGAACACTTTAGCTGCAAGAATACAAGTTGGGCGACAGTCGATAAACTTACCAATAAGCATGCTCAAATTTCCTGCCGATCTTAGTCCATTACTTATAGTATAGATAGGCCAATCTCTATATTGACAACATGGAATTTTGTGTTAGCTATGCTCATATAGAGATTAGAAATTAGTTATCAGATTGGAGATAGTTTTTTTTTTTTTTTTTTTGGGAAAGAAATGACTTTCATTACTATCGAAAGGACGGATTACAAGTGTTTTCAAGATCAAGACATAAAGTCTGCCATAGGGAATGGAGAGGTTTAGCAAGCCAAGTGGGCAAAAGGGTTTCAATTCTATGGGCTTTGGCCATGCGGGACGGGTTACAAGAGCTTTCAAGATTTCTTTTACGACTTTTTCGTCGAAGATCTCATTTGGTTTTTGGATATCCCATTCGCCTAAGTCCTGATTAAAGCTTTTAGAGACTACCTTGAAGTTTAATGTCGTGTTCTATCTGCATGTTAAGATGATGTATGTTAGACAAAGGTGGTCCATGGGATAGATGCTACTAATGACATATTCATGACAGCATTGAGATGGCACCATATGAAGCATTGTGATGATGAAGGAACTGCATGTCATCGATATGTTGGAATGAGGAGAGAAAGGAATCCTTAGCTTCAAATACAAATTCAAGTGCTATATTCTCCCAAATAGTTCCCTATTGTTAGACTTACAATAGACATTGATTTTGTTATGGCTAAAACTATCACCTAGATGGGGGTAAATAAGTGAATGTGCAGAAATAAAAGAAATTAAATAACTATTGCAACAAGACAAGTTCTAATGAAGTGGTTAGAACTTACCGATGTGCAATTCTATCACAATAAATAAGAGCAATAAAGGATAGAGAATTGCACACAAAATATTATAGTGGTTCAGCTTTTGAAAGCCTACGTTCATTCTCCCGCACTACAGCCTATTAGTTGGAATCCACTAGTAAGAACCGATTAGAGGTTATAAGTCCTGAGCTAAGAACACTCAAGTTTATGTGAACAACTCCTCACACACTCTCAGTCTCTAAAAGGTTACACAATGTTGTTTACAGAGACGAATGTATAAGATCGCAAAACACTCTTCAGACTTTGAAATTAAAAACTTTAATGCTCGTGAATGCGAATTAAACCCTTCAGCTTTGAAACCTCCTCTTATACTCCTCCCCAAGCTGACCATCGGATATATCTTCAAGAGGCCTAACTCTGGCTGAGTAGATTCAATTGCTTCAAGATCACCGAGGGTGAAGCTTCCCGTGAAGCTTCCCATATGTTTTGCCTCCCATACAGCAGTTCGATTTTCCAAAAGTTAAGTGCTTTGGTTTGGAATGAATGTTTTGCCTCAAATAAGTTGTTTCAGGAAAGTTGAATCCCCGATAGATATTAGAAAGACTTTCCTTTTAGAACTCCTTATAAATATAGTAAGAAATCTAATCAATCGCCACTAGCCATTACACGAGTATTTGACTTCTTCCTAGTTGTTAGACAAAATATGTAAGGAAGGAAAATAATCCAAAATTCTGATTCTAATTGATATCATCTGATCATATCCCATCAGATTTTCCACTCAGAATCAAACTCTCTAAGTTTTGTCAATCATCAAAATCATTTACGGAATGTTATCTCACCAGATTTGTCGATCCCTGCTGCACAAAAGTTCAATAAGAGGAAATAAGGCTCCATAAACAAAACTTCACGCTTTCTGGAACATACTTTTGCGTCAATGCTTTAAGCTTTTTTCCTTTTTCTTTTGGACTGGCGACCAAGGCCTTTCACATTGACACTGAAAAGAAGAGGCGCATGATGGCCTTGGAAATTCGGAAAGAAGAGTGGTAGGGCCGGATGAGAAAAACTATTGACAAATGCTTTTTAGTAATGTGATGGTGGTGGTCGTCTCTCTCATATCCTTTATGCAGTTGGGAAATTGGAATAGTTGACCGGATTTAACTTACTATGTACAAGCATTTAGGAAATACCTTAATTCAGTAGGGATTTGAAATACAGGAAAATTTTATGTATTGCTGAAAGTAGTGAGAAATCGAATAATTTACCTATTACGAATAGCAAGTTGGGCAAAAAACATAACCTGGTCTTATTATATGGTAAAATCGTGTAATTGGTTAGGTACACTGATAGTAATTTACAAACAAAACCAGCAAATGCAATAGTAAGTCATCAACATCTATAGAAATTTACCACTCGAACAAAAACCTAGTGATAAAGAAAGCAAGTTTCTAATGAATTCGATGATTTACCCAACGAGATCCAATTTTATGAAATCTGGCGGAGTAAGGAATGTTTTAATTTTAAGTACAATGTAAGTTATCTAATTACACAACAGCTCACCATTCAAATTAAAATGCATGAGTGAAAATGGTGAATGACGAGTGAAATTAGTAGATTTTCGACTTATGTTCACTTTTCACTTTTTTTTTCTTTGCCAACTTATAGATGTTTCACTTATTAAAAAAAAAAAAACTATAACATTTTGTGATCATATATATCATCAACAATATTTATCCTACATTAATTGGATCGTAAAAGGTCCTCAAATAATACATGTCGATTATGACAGACATTAACTTCAAATTTTGATAAGACTGAATGGAACTATGCACAGATAGGGGCCGGCCATAATATCTCGAAGAGTTATCTCGTTCCATTGAAATCGGCAAACAAGAAGTCTTCACTCCACATAAATTGGCAGCCCTGCCCATAGCTGAATGCTACTATCCAAAGGGACTATTTTATTTATTTAAAGTGATCATTGAACTATTCTTAAATATTTAATCTACTTTCTAAAGCTTTTAATTTGTTTAGTCTTGTCCCTCATGAGATCAAATAAGTCATTTGGTACTATTCACAAGTTTTTTAATCACACTCTTGCCTAGATTTTATAATATATTTCCATTCAATCAATCTCCGTAATCAATGAAAATATCTGCTATCTTTCTATTGCCTTTATTATCTTTATAAATATTATGATAATTCTATTTAAATATAATTTAGTTCATGATCTCTATAATAGTAAAAGTATAACCTCATTTTGGGTTCTACAAGGTTGATATAGCTGCTTTTTTTAAGAATAAATGTTTTCATATGGATATCTAAAGAAGATATTAATTTATTTACCAATAACCGTATTTATGTTAACATAAATCTTTCTCCTAATTTTTTAGATAGATAAAATTTTCAAGCTTTTATGTTTATGTTTTCATAATTAAATTTAGCAATATCTGTATATTAGGAAATTAAAATAAAAGGAATATCAACCCAAAAAAAAAAACTATAAAGAAGATTCTACTTTTTTTATTATAGAAATTATAAGCCAAAATGTATTTGAATAGAAATATCATAACATTTATGAAAACAATGGGAATATAGCTATTAAGTTCTTTTCTTTCTTTCATTTTCTTCTTGGCTTTTAAATACAATTTAATGCCATGGCTAAAGAGAGACGACCATTAAAACGTTAAACGATCCTCCTAGGCGGATCACGGATTAAGAAAATTGCGGGTGTATAAAATGATAACAAAATTAGCTAATGTCAATCCACATTGATTATTAACTATAATTTCTGCGGAAGACAAGAATTCCGGTAAATAATATAATGTAAAGGTCCCACCCGCTCCTTGCAAAAGACTTGAATTAAAGGAATAAGGGCAACGCGGACGATGCGGAGTACATACTAATTGAAGTGGATGCTTTTAAGCTCTTTCCTTTTCCTTTTCCTTTTGGCCTTCGAGACTCGGAAAGAAGAGTAGTAGGGCCGGAGGAGAAAAATAATTGATGAATGCTTTTTAGTAATGTAATGGTGGTTGTCGTCTCCACCATGTCCTCAATTCAATTGGGAAGTTGGAATCATCGACCGAATTGAACTTACTATGTACAGGCATTATGATTAGTTGTCTCATTTAGAAAAAAAAAAATCACAAAGCCATAATGCTAACTTCATTTAGGACAAAAATCAAAGAAAAGTTAGTAAGAACATGACTGTCCGATGGTTAAATTTAGTATCTTTTGTTAATTAAAAGCATATTGTTGATGTGCTTGCACTTCTAAAGAAAAAAAAAGAGAGAGAGAGCAAAATTTCTTAGAGCTATGAATTAAGATAATAAAATGATATGATTTAGATCTAAAATGGATAGAGAGAAACTCTCTTATTAGATAAATGAAAAAGTGGTTTTTCAAAACACTTTCAATGAGTGACTAATAGGTGACACTTTCCATGAGTGAAGTCTATCTTAACTTATTTGTTTTGAAAATTTTTCCATTTACTTTTCCACTTTAATTGAACCAAATATTTTTCAGCTTTAGTTCAAGGGGCATATAATTACTTTTAAAATTACGAAAATCTTTTATTATTATGAAGATTAAGTATACTTCCTGAATGATTATTTCTTGTGATCACAGTAATATAATTATAGTGGCAATATATATAGTTATTATGTTATCTTCTTTCTTTCTTTCTTTCTTCTTTCTTCTTTTTAGTTTTTATAATAGGGGTGGTTGTTAAGGCCA
Organism: Eucalyptus cladocalyx; assembly: GCA_017140615.1. Taxonomy (NCBI): domain Eukaryota; kingdom Viridiplantae; phylum Streptophyta; class Magnoliopsida; order Myrtales; family Myrtaceae; genus Eucalyptus; species Eucalyptus cladocalyx. The sequence goes on along the minus strand of CM029523.1, from coordinate 61,210,289 downwards.
GTTGGGAGCAAACGTCGAGGGCATGGAGTGAGGACCGAGATGGCAACAACTGAGGAATTGTTTTTAGTCAATTTACAATCAAATTTGTTAGTCAAAATTTGAATACGTTCTAGATTCCCAATATGCACATGAAAAGGTCAGAATGATTACTTTAAAATTTTGCCCGATGGTTTAAGAAAAAAAATTGAATTCCAGATTTATGTTTTTCAGCCGGTGAGACTTATCCACGAGGAAAACAACACAACATTTCAATATAAATTAAATATTATAATGGAGTTTACAAAATACTCTCAATATATCCTGATTCCCATTACACTTAATAACCAACACGGCATTTCGTCACAAAATAATTTTTCAATCTTACTAAATAATTCATAAATATTACCATAAGATTAAGTAGGCTTGAACACCTAAAACTCCTCTTAAATATAATTCACGAAAAAGACCAACTAGTTATATTGAAAAGATTTGAATCAAAAATATGAAATCCCTTTTAGGAAACTTACTCGAACAAAAAAACCACTCAAATGAAGAAATTTAATCAAACTAGAAAACCTACTCAAATAAGGTTCCTTTTACGTGCTAAAATTCGAGACATTTTTTTTAATAGAACCTTTGCAAACTCCTCCTTGACGATTTGCAGAGATTGTCATTATGGACATTCCTTGCACTTAACCAAGAATATCACTAGCATACCCCCTTTTCTTTTGTATATGTATGAATCGATATTGTTCCATTCCAATTCCTTTCATATGGAAAATCAAACACATGCGAAGAGAAGATTGTTTTATCTTCCAAAGGATTTCATCCCCAAACGAATCTCCCGCCCTCAAATTAACCAAATAACACCAAACACATGCGAAGAGAAGATTGTTTTATCTTCCATAAGGATTTCATCCAAGCAACCAATCAAATCTCAAGAGCCAACTAAAGTCAAATTAACCAAACAATTCATCATTCAAACCAAGTGGGTTTGATGTTTGGCATTCAGTTTTGGAGAAAATAGAGGTTTTCCATGTGGGTAAATTGTAAAGGCGTGAATGATAATCATTCGATCATAAATTGATTTATATAACAGAATTAGATTTTTTTTTGTTTTCTATTTCTGGATAATTTTTTGAGCAAAAATACACATTCGATAATGACATAAAATTTTTGTTACCGAAATGCAAAAATCCGTTTAATAACGACACAAAATTTCTACCTCTCGAGTGGTGGGCAATGGACGGCGAGCAACAATAGGTGAGTGGCCAGCTAGTAAAGAGGACAAGCGATGAAAAGAGTTTTTCTCATTTCTATTCTAGAAATAGAAAAGTAAAAAACATTTACTTCTCACTTATGTTCCAGGCCTATTTTTAGACTAAAAACTTCTTCGAAAAATAAAAAAAAAATGAAATTATTATCTAACGAATTTTGTTCCAAAAATAAGTGGAAGAACAAAAAACTAAATTTTGAAATAGAAATAGAATGGTTATCATGTGTAATAAATATCTCGCTATGCATATCGCTTAGGCCTATTTCATCTATTATATGAATTTTCTTCTGAAATTTTAATAATATTTGGTGTTTTATAAAAATCAAAATATGATCATCACAAAATTTGCAGGAGTGCAAAACTATGAAACTGGAAATCATCCTTTTCTTCCGTTCTTGCTGGGATCGAACTTTGACATCCCTATCACCTTCCAACCCCACCGGCTCCATTCCATGGCCATCGATATGAGCATGTACCCGAGACATCACGTGTCTAGAAAGATTTTCATGTACTCGTATCACATCACATGCCATGAATTTATGGATAAGCAAGTCCATTAAGATTTTATTTTAAGTTTACGAACTTCATCACTTTATTTTAACGAAAAGTAATTAACTCACTTTCTCACATGCATACTGTGATAAATTTTAAGATCAACGTACTCTAATATCTATATTGCTTTAAAATTAGGAATCGAGCGCCATCGCCCGTCTCCCATCGCCCACTTCTCTCTCCCTCCCCCAATTCTCTCCCCCTTTGATTTCTAGTTTTTGCTGATGTGGCTCTAGACAGCCCAATCAGGCTAGCAATCGCAGGTCTCCGGATGGAGATGGATTATCATGTTAAGTGTCAATAAGAGGAATTAAATTGATATGATTCAAAGAATAAATAGCCAAATCAAACAAAATTAAAGTTCAGCAATCAAATTGAACTTTCATCAAGATTATTAGGGACCAATTTTGAAATTGCCGCTTTTTAATACTCCATATGCATCCATTATTTTTAAGAAAATCTCAATTATTTTTAAGAAAATCTTTGTACCCTTATATTTTACTCTTCTTTTGATTAAATGGGGGGTTCACCTGACTCAACTTACTCCCAAACATAAATTACTAAGTTATATCTAAGTAGACATAATAGTCACTTCATCAATCAATATACTTTATTTTCTTAACCAATTTGAGATACTATTTCGCAAAATAAAAGAGATATTGAATTGAAGAATTTAAGGCGAGGTTTGCGAGAGGAGAGATGTCGAAAAGGAAATGATCCTCCTACTGCTAGTGCTGAGTGCTCACCCGGATTTCAAGGGTACAAATGTGACTGGTCAAATCAGTCAACACAAACACAAATGATGAAGATTCGACATCCCAAGGAAGATACAGTTCTTTCTTTTGGTAATTATTTATTAATGGCCACCGAACGACAGCTTGGAAGTCAGCTCAAAATAAAACATTAAACAAAGACTTCAATCGGTCATACGTAACTTTTAGTACCTACGCTTTGGAATAAAAAAATTAATAGATGTCAATTTGATGAAACTTGTAACTTTAGCCGGATAAAATATTAATGGACATCAATTTGATGTAACTTTAGCGAATAAAAAGCAGATTAAAGTCAATTTGATGTCGTGCGTAGGTCCTTTTCTTGCCAACTCTACAATGTGCCTTCATCATTGTGATTAAAGTATGATAAGAACCGAGTTTAAAATCTCAAGTTGCCTTAATTTTGAATACAGTGCCTGAAACCCACCTAATTTTGCCTTTTGTCTAAACAAACTGGGAAAATTCATTTCCTTCCTTTCCGAGTACATTAAAAGATGAGCACACAAGATTTAACCTGTTAATCACATACATAAAAGATTGGAAGACAGCCATAAAAGAATCATTTTAAGTTTACCCTTGAAAGATATAACTTTGGATGATTATCATTTAAATAAAGCACGTGTCAGATTGTGATTTTCCCCAAATACTCGTATCTTTTGGGATACTTATGGTTAGTAATTTTACCGGTAAAAGCAATCAAAGCATGATTTTTCTCATTTTGATCGTATTAACGGGGGATCTATCTATAGCTAGTAGATAACATCTGTTTATGAGAATGAGATCGTACTTCTTTATGAGTGCCAATGACATTGAGGCTCCCATCCTTAGTAACTTTGTATGAATGATAATTTTTCTCTAGTGTTTGAGACTTTGAAGGAACTTATTCAGAATAAAGGATTGTAGTTTTCCCGGAATGTTCCTAACTGGACAACCTGAGCAAGTAGCTTATAGAATGCGTCCGAAAGTGCACAACTTCCTCTCTTAATCAAACGGCTAACGTGCTTGCCGAATCCCGTTCCATTTTCGTTGCCTAGGGACCTTGGAAGGACCCCTTTTGTAGGTAGCAGTTATTAGCAGAGGAAGGCAATGATTATCGGAATACACCGCTTCGGGATCCAGGCACTCCCATTGGAGTGACTGAGAATTTCCAAAATTGGCTTAACTCATAGCGAATGAAGCTTTGAAACTGTAATTATAAACGGGTCATGTTTCAAAATCTACGAAAAGCTGCTAATACTATTTGGTACTGTGCTTTTTCTGCTCTCTATTTTGGCCGAAGAAGACTTCATTTCGTGCCTCCCACCATGTCGGTTCGGTACTATTACAAGTCAGGTGATCCCAGTGCAAGTGTCCAACTTTGATCTCAAATACTGCTTGCTTGTGATGCCCAACTATTTTCGAAATTCCACGAAATCGGATCCCGGTATGTCCCTTGGTGCATAGATGGAGCACGCCACAAAGAGCTAACCGCTATAGGAAAGAAACTCTGTTGTCTCGTTTTTTTTTTTTTTTTTTTTGACCATACTCTGTTGTCTCGTTGGAGTGAACTGTTTTATAAACAGTAGCATCGATAAGTAGATGTTGATTTTTATAATTATTTTTGTTGAAGATAAAAATTACAGTATCTCTTGTCAATTTATGCGCGTGCTGCACAGAATTTGAATAAGAGTGAATAAAGGCTACTCCGGCAAAAACTTCAGGAGGACGATTTGGGGAACGTACCGATTGATGTGGGTGCTTCAAGTCTCTTTTTCTTTTTTTTACTTTTGACTAGCTAGAGGCAGCCAGCGTGTTTCACACTGACGCAAAAAAGAGGTTCGTGGCTTCGCAGAAAAGATGAGCGGTACGAATGGATGGGGAAAGTCACAAAGGTTCCCGATTCATGAGAAAGAAAGATCGACTTTTTATTTGCGAAACACAATAATGGAAAAAGGCCACCCAACCGACGTAGTGTAAGGTGTAATTACATTACATGTCGCGATGCATTGCTTGGTAACTGCAACTGAAGGGATCTTAGTCATTCTTCATTCAAATCTAATTAAGATAGGATGCGACTTTTGACTTGTAAGTTGTAATATATGGTCGTCCCCACCACCACATCCCCTTCCCCACGTAAAGTTAAACGCGTCCTTCTCGTTCACACCGCATCTCATCATCCTTCCCTTCTTTCTTATTTTCCTCTCTTTTTTTGTTTTCAATTTTCTTCTTGCCGCAGTTCTTTCGCACCCAAACGTGATCTTATTATTTCTTCAAGAAGATGTACAATTACTCTCTCTCTCTCTCTCTCTCACGAAAGGAATAGGAGGTTCTTTTAGTAGGAAAGAAAAGGATATTTAACCAAAGTAAATTAAAGGAAAAGGAAGGAGAAAAGGGGGGAAATGGAAAAAGAGAGCATCCGAAAGGAGATGAAACTTTGCAAACTCCTCCCTGACGATTTGCTGAGATTGTCATTGTGGACATTCCTTGCACTTAACCAAAAATATCACTAGCGAACGTGTGAGCAATTATAACTCTGATTCTTCAATCATAATAGATTATATAATATTAGCTCAAACTAGATAAATTTTTGGTGTTATTTACTGTTCCTCAATCAAATTTTTATGATTTGGCATTGATTTAGATTGGAAGATCCAATATTTTTGTGCGTTGAATTTTATAAGAGATTTTTTAATAATTGTTTCTGTTGAAGATAATAATTCAGGTAAATAATTCAATGTACAGATTTCTAGGCTCTTCTAAGGTGAATTTCTCCATCCTGTAAACTGGAGGTGTCGATGGGTCGGGTCGGGTCGGGTTTGATGATACCGGACCCGACCCGAAACATTAGTCGAGAACGGTTTCCTTTTTATCTCGTTTAAAGTATTCGGAGAGATTATAATGCCCATAAAATAATCGGGTCTTGTCTCCTGCTTTCCCTTCTTCCTCTTTTTACCAACGACGCTTCCCAGCACAAACACTAGCAGCCGAACGGAGCCATCTTCCTGGTTGACAAGCAAACCACTGTACTCGCCCCCTTCTTCCGCTTCCAGCACCTCAAAACTATCCACAACAGTCGAGTCTTACACACAGAGAAAGAGAGAGAGAGAGAAAGCTGCAATGGGAAAGCATCGCTCAAAGCAACGACGCAAGCGTGTCAAAGACACCGATGCTTCGAGTCCGATCATTTCGAAGGAACAAAGACACGGAAAGTCGGTTGAACTACAGTCGGGGCAGTGCGACAGCGAATCGCCTCTTCTTCTTCCCTCTTCGGACTCTTTGGAGAAGATCGATGTGCCATCGGCATCCGGAGCAAATTCTGACCCACCTGCTTCATCCTCCTCTGAGAATGGAAACAATTATTGTGTATTCTTGAGCTTTAGAGGACCTGATACTCGCAAAGGCTTCGTCGATCACCTCTACCAAAGACTCAAAGCTGTGGGCCTGAGGTGCCATACAAACCCTGTCTTCAGAGATGAAGAGGACCTCCCCTTCGGCGAGAATATTGGTGAAAATCTCATCAGTGCAATCGAGCGCTCTAAGGTTTCAATCCCAATCATCTCGGAAAAATATGCTGCTAGCAAATGGTGCCTCCGCGAGCTCATTCATATAATGGAGTGCAAGGAAAGCAGAGGACAAATAGTCTTGCCTGTGCTTTACAAGGTGAAACCCTATGAGGTGCGAGAACTAAAGGGGGCCTTTGGAAAGGCCTACAAATCCTGTAAGGATAAATTTGAGGAGGAGGTCAAGCAACAGGGGCCGCTAGCTCTCAGAAAAGCAGTTGATCTTAGAGTATTTGAATCAGAGAAATTTGCTGATGGGTACTTCGTTTACCTTCTTTTGACAGATACTTGTCGGAAGAACAACTTTTCTATTTATCATCCTTAATCTATGTTTTGTGGAGCCTTCTCATGTGTTGTGTTGTTTGACAGGCGTGAAGGGGAATTGGTAAATAAGCTCGTAGAGATAATATTGCTTGAGCAGCAACGTGATTTTCAACCACATCTGCCCAAAAACTTGGTTGCAATCAAGGATCGTGAGGTTGAGGTCATGGAATTAGTGGATCTTGCTTGCCCGGACACTCGAATTATTGGGATTTGGGGGATGGGCGGCATCGGTAAGACAACTCTGGCTACGATCATCTATAATAAGCTTTTTGACAATTTTCACTGCCGCAGCTATCTTAAGGATATTAGAGAAACAGCTAAAAGCAAGGGTATGGAGCATGTCCAATCTCTACTGCTCTCAGATATAAGAAAAGGTCCTAAAAGTAAAGTGCATGATCCCGAGATGGGGATTAATATGATCCGATTAAGTTGTGAAAAAAGAAGGTTCTTATTCTTCTTGATGATGTGGATCATCCAAACCACCTCGATAATTTGATTGGAGGTTGTAAATTCTTGTTAGGAAGTAGGATCATTTTCACATCTCGACATAAGGCCATTAATTGTCAAGATAAGGCCCTGTTGGAGTCTACATATTGGTATGAACTCCAAAAAATGAATAGTGAAAACTCTTTGCTTCTGTTTAGCATGCATGCCTTTGAAAAGAAACCACCTCCAAAACAACTAGGGACTCTTTCTCGTGATATTGTTGCCATCATAGGAGGGCTTCCCTTAGCTCTCACGGTTATAGGTTCCCGCCTCAAAGGAGAAGAAGATCAAGGAATATGGGGAGAGATGCTAGAGAAATTGAGGAACATGCCTGATGAGGAGGTACAACAACAGTTGAGGATAAGCTATGATTTATTAGAAGATGTGGTTAAAAAAATGTTTCTAGACATAGCATGTTTTTTCATCGGAATTGACAAAAGAATTGCCCCCTACATATGGGATCACAAATTATGTCCAAGAACTGGGTTGAAAAAGCTGATTGACCGCTCGTTAATATATGTAGATGATGACAATGAGTTGAGAGTGCATGATGAATTAAGAGATTTAGGTAGAGCTATCGCCCGTCCAGCAGATAAGAAGCTTTGGGATTGTAGCAGACTATGGGAGGAGGAAGCCATGATAGTTCTAAGCCGCAAGGTAACAATTACGTCTACTTTTGGCCTATTCCATGTCCTCTTATGGTAGTACCTCAAATTATTATTATTATTGTTGTTGTTGTTGATTTTAGCATTTATTTGGTGACTATGAGGCTCAGAAAATATTCACATCTTTTTTTAGTAGATATGTTACTGCTTCTTACCATATTACTTGTTGAAGCGCACAGGTTCGAAAATTTACTTTATGCCACTTGTATATCCGGCTCTAAAATGTATATAAGTCATTAAAAATTTAACAATAACTTTACTGTCAATCATTACTTCTTTTTTTTTTTTCATTTTATCGTCCCAAAATATATCGGGAATTTATTTTTGAAGTATGTTGATGTGAAGATAAATACTGGGTTGATAAATGTTAATTAAGAGTATATAACCACGTGTTAAATTGTCAGATTTACCTCTCTTTTTTTTTTTACTTAAATGGATCTTCTTAATGCATGGATCACATATTTTCCACATTTTTCAGTCTTCAAATGTACTTTTGTATGATATATGTGATAGTATCCTTCTCATGAATCTAATGCATTATCCCATCTTTAATTTTCAACCGTGAATATGTGCAATTTGCTCGAGCGCAGGTACTTTATGGCCGCAAAAAGAAAGATTTTAGTTCAATTATTTGCACCTCATAATTATGCTATCAACTTTAGGTTTTGTTCAATTTGAAGTAATAAGATCTTATGCAGTGGTTCTATTTGTACGAAGAATTTTTACAATTTGTTTTCTAGGATTTGCTATGCATGTTCACAATTTAAATCCAATATGATAATGTCAATGCATTAGTGCATGTACTTAACAAAAAGAAAATTGAAAGTTTAGTCTAAATTGTATGACTTAGTGAATGTCATTAACATAATTGAAGAAACGCCTTGAAATATATCAATTTTTAGAATAATCTAGAAATGCATAATTAGGTTAGTTGATTTCCTGAAACAACACTACATAATTTGATGACTCTTACTCGATAATAATTAGAAAATCATTACTTATCTTGTCAGTTAAAGCACTAGTAAAATTTTAAAAAAAATTAAATTCAAATTTTCAATTGTGGATTTAGCTTTTCTTTTGGTGTCACTTTTAGTCAGATTAACAAATTACATAAATTAATGATGGAAGATTGTTCAAGATACATTAATTTATAAAGGAAGTGGCTTGGTTGAGGATTTTTAGTTTTGTTATGAGCTCTACGCATGTAACATGGAACAATCATGTTCGTTGATATGAAAGATGAGAACTCAAAAGATTTTGATACGTGATGCAAAAACATAGGGCTATTCTACCCAGTAGTCATAATGATATCCTAGTGTTCATACCGGTGCTATGCATGGATCTAGTCATAGGTATTTTGGGCACATAATTCAACATTGTGCAAAACTAGGGAACGGTAAATTACGACAGAAGAAACTAAGTAATAACTGACATATGATTTTGTACATATTCTTACAAAGTAATTTTCAACCAAAAACTGAAAAGCAAGATCGAATTTAAGAAAATAGATGATTGTAGGAAGTGAGTGACGGAATGGTGAAAGGTGAGAATTAGCATTCTCCTCAATGTATCTGCCTTTGGTGTAATACAATATCCAGCTCTATTCTATAATGAGCGAGCCTTTCCTGGTAGGGATTAGTTGAGCCTTAATGCACCACAAAAACAGTGATAAGAGACAAAAATCTATCCTTAGATATTAGCCAAAAAAAAAAAAAAACAGATAATTTATCTATCAGATAAGATAATTGGAGGAGCAGAAAATAAATGATGGAATGCAAAAAGAGGAAAAAGATAATAATCCCTATCCTTTATTTACTAATTCATATATTTTTATATGAATGGGTGAATGCAAAAATGCACTAACAAATTCTTAAAATCAGGTCAAATTTTATGATTGAATGGGGGAAAATTCAATGATGACTAATTGAGTAGTGCGCTCATCTTAGAGGAAAATTACCCAATCAACCTCAAATCTATTATATGGATGTCAATCCAGTCATAAACTTACCAATTTAGCCATAAATCTTGGCGTTAAATTCCAATATAATCCTTCTAATTAATTTTTGTCACAAATCACTAACATGGAGGCCCAGTCATTTTTGGCCGTCCTACATGGCACACCGTCACTTCAATGATTTCCTATGAAAATTGATCGGAAGGACTATATTGAAATTTCACGCAAATGTCTTAAGACTAAATCAGCAAAATTGATGAGTTTTGGGTTGATTAGACAATTTCTCCCTTGTCATTGAGCTTGAAGATCCAAAAACAAAAAGTCGAGTTCAATAGACCAAATTCTTGTTTCCTTCCAGCCATATATCCTAAAACCAAAAATATTTTAGCAACGGGAAAGGAATGAGTTGTCATTCTTTATGAGTGCATAAGTCTGATTAGGTACTTTTTGTTTTTGAAATGTGTAACGGTTCTCACATATGTCAAAGAGACACCATATTTAATCAATCATCAATACTACGTATGTCACAAAATTTAATTTCAAAATCTATAAGAAAACTAGACTAATTTCATATAGGAATTTCACATAAAACATAAAAATTGGGGCATACGAGTGAAGATCGACATATTACATGATCATGTAATTGTAGAAGATCGATATATTTCTTTTTCCCTATAAGTGTAGACAAAATGCATCGGCCACAATAACATGCAGAGTATCCTAACAAAAGGATGTTGGATGGTATTTGCAACCCTCAATTTTAGTTTATTTTTTGTAGGAGGAAAATGAAAATATTGAGGCACTATGTTTGGATGAAAGGGGCTCCAGAGAGTTCATGGAGCGAGAGAGCTTCAAAAAAATGCCTAACTTGAAGTTCCTTCATGTGAAGGATGTGGATTTTGATAGAGATTTCGAAGGATCACTTGTAGAATTAAGATGGCTAAAGTGGGAGAGATGTCGTGACTCTTTTGAGGTGACCAACTTTCATTTGGAGAACTTAGTCGTACTTGATTTATCAGGTGATTATAGTAGTGGAAACCGTATTAGTGAAAATTGGAAAGGATGGAGTTCAATTAAGGTAAAGATGAAAAAGGCTTTTTCTTTTGTTACATTTGATGATAAATCATTATATTTCTAACTACTAATCTTGGAACATGTTTCTTTCTTGTAGATGGAGAGGTTGAAAGTTCTCAATCTTTCATGGTGCTTAGGATTAAAAAGCACCCCTAATCTCTCCGTGTTTAAAAATTTAGAGATGCTAATCCTGGAAAATTGTGCTTATTTGGAGGAAATCGACCATTCCATTGGAGATGTCAAGCGTCTCGTTTTCTTGAACTTGAGCCATTGTAAGAGTCTCGAGAAGTTACCCGAACAAGTGGGTGAACTAGAAAATTTGGAAGAACTTGTCATAGACCAGACTCGGATAAAGGAAATCCCTCCATGCATAGGATCTCTAAAGAAGCTGAAGACACTTAAGGCTCGGGGTTGTTTGCCATCGACTCCGGGAAGTTCATCATTAGTGGAGTGCTACAAGTTGCAACAGGTCCCCTCTTCAATTGGGAAGTTGGGGGAGTTGATTGAGCTGGACTTGTCATTTACAAGGATTAAGGAATTACCTGAATCCATTGGGGAATTGAACAATTTGAAAATTCTGAAGATTTGTGGAAGCCGGATAGAAAGGTTACCGAGCTCTATTGGAAAATTGCAAAGCCTCCAAGAGTTGGATGCCGGCGGATGCCTTAACCTAAAAGGAAAAATTTTTGTTGATAAAGTTGGATTGTCTTCTCTAAAGACCCTTAATTTACTTGAAGCAAAAATTTCTGGCTTGTCGGAAAACTTAGATCATCTTTATTCTCTCGAACACCTCTATTTACTTTGGTGTTTTGAGCTTCAGTCACTCCCAAAACCTCCTTTTAGCTTATCAACCTTGTGGCTCACCTGTGAGAGCAATGAGCTACCATCGCTCTCTCACCTCAAGCATCTAAAGGAGCTGAGGCTTACTTTTTGCATGTCTCTTCAAAGCATCCCAGAGCTTCCCTCCTGCATACGGATGCTTCGCGTTTGGCTATGTCCCGAATTGGAAAGGTTGGCAAATCTTTCCAATTTGGAATTTTTGTCGGAATTAAGGCTCCTGGGATGCGGTAGGCTGAAGAAATTGGATGGACTAGAAGCTTTAAAATCCCTAAGAGTGTTGAGCCTATCGCTAGACCTTGATAAAAAGGCAGATAATCTCCATGCGATAGAAGGCCTTGAAAAATTGGGATCCCTGGAAGCGTTGAATATCTCTGAACGCAAGCACATTCAATTACTAGACCTTTCAAAGTCGAAGCATCTGAAGCAGTTGTTCGTTAGGAATTGCAAAAGCTTAGTTGAAATTCGCTGCCCTAGTAAATTCCTAGAGCACTTTGATAGGTGTGGGTGCAAGTCACTCAAGAAATTACCAGACTTTTTACCATACGACAGGCTATGGTCGGATCTTGATGAGGAAGCTGACTGAGGTTTGCGGGCTATGGTCGGATCTCCATGAGGAAGCCAACGAGGTTGCGGAGGACGTGGTGCGATTCTGGGCATTGGGGTAAGAAGAAGAGGGTGGAAATCGAGCACAAAGAGAAGGGGAAGAGATTGAGGGGTCCAGTGTCATCTGGTGATCGGTTTCTGTCTTACTTCCGGTGGAAGACGATGAGACGACTGATTCGAAAGTGATATTCATGCTCACATGCTCCGCTAGCTGAGAAATAGAATTCGACTTCTAACCACCCACTCACCGATTGCTTGAAATGGAGCAGCGCAGTGTTGAAGATGTGCAAGGATATTCAACGGAATCATTTAGATATCATTGCACAAGTCAAGATCAATTAATATCGGATCTGATTTTGTATATAATATTGTTTCCTTTTTACTTACAACATGTACTATAATAGACACGTTCTGTACATTACATGAACATACTGAAATACAAGACAAAATTTCCCCTCTCGATTTCCTTCCTCTCGTCTTCTTCATCTTCTTACATGGTATCAGAGCGGGTTGCACCTTTAATTCGCTTCTTCCACCTTGATTCGTCCTCTTCTAGTCTTCTGATCTTCTGCCGGAAAAATCTAGCTAACCTGCAAAACGCATTAGCACTCCGGCACAAGAATCAACACCTTGAGGAAATCACATTGAAACAAACGAAGGAAAAAGAAAAGAGGGAGATCTCCTTACCATCATGGCTGACAATCAACCTCAATCGGGGCAATTAACTGTGGATGCAGCGACCTCAGAAGCACAAGATCAAGTGCATAACATCATAGGTCGGACTGATCAGCCCGCGATGGGGCAATTTTTTCCATGGCAACCCAGTCTGAGGTATCCCCATTCGGGGACTTCCTACCAGTGGGTGCCAATGCCAGTATACTATGGAGGAAATCCGAATGTATCATTCTCAGGAAGTCAGACTCAGAACGGTCCACCAGCTGCGAGTGGGGCGGACCAATCAGAAGCAATCAGGTCGTCTAATGCGGGGGAAAACCCTAACGGGTCAGGCGATTCGCATGCGAGAACTCAGGGCACTTTCAATCAGGGTCAACAAGCAAACTCTTACTCGGGCTTTCCACCCGGTTTCCTACCGATCTCCTTGGCGGCCACCATGGGTCGCCCAGAACCCGACGATGCCTTGTATGTCTCTAATTCCGACGGGCCGGAGTTGCGACTTATTAGTCACCCTCTCACAGGACCCGAAAACTACTCAAGCTGGGCATGAGAGTTTCCGAGAGCGCTCATCACAAAAGATAAAGAAGGTTTCATCGACGAAACTATCCCGATTCCGACCGATGAGAAGATGGGGCGACAATGGAAAAAATGCAACCAATTGGTGAGAACGTGGATAGGTAATTGCATCAGCCCAGAAATCGCAGCAAGTTTACCTCCCACAGAGGATTCAAAAACAATTTGGCAGAATATTCAAGAAATGTACGGGAAACTCGATAGGGCAAAAATTTTCTCGCTGCATCAAGCCCTCAGTGAGCTAAAGCAGGGAAACATGTCAGTGACGACATGCTTCAACAAGCTCTCCGCTCTCTGGAATGAGCTAGAAGCGACAGAAGAGAGACTCGAAGCACCAGAGGCAACACTCCAGCAATACAAAGCAATGAAGGACCGAGAAAAAGCGACCCGTTTTCTATTGATTCTCAATGATTCTTACCTCCATTTCAAATCGTAGATCTTGTCAATGGAACCAGCTCCTCCCCTTGGCCGAATATTTCAGCTCGCAGTGCAGGAGGAAAACCAGAGGCTCACTGCAACCGAGGTCAAAACCACCGAAACCCTAGCTTTGGTGGCGAAAATTGAAAAGGAGCAGAAAACCCTAGCCAAAGGAAGAGAGGCGACATCACTAGGGTTTGGAGAGCCAAAGGGGGCGCTAGGGTTCGCGGAGCCGAAAGGGCCTTTTAAAAGCTCCGTGGACGGCCAAGATCGACTCTAGCGATCTGACAGTCAGAAAGGGGCGTGGCACTCGGGTGATCTCGACGGTGGAGATGCGCTTAGCTTAAAGGGATCCAACGGTCCGAATTATTCGAGAAATTATGGGCCGAATTTTAAAAATAGAGGGAAGTTATTTTGTGATTATTGTAAAAGGCCCCACCACACAATTGACAATTGCTGGAAATTACATGGGAGACCTGACAGGAAGGGAAAGGAGATTTCAGCAGTAGCTTACCAGTCCACTCCATCCACAGATGTCAATCAACCCATCACAGATGGAGAATATCAACAATTAATGCAGGCTTTGCAAAAATTGGAGGTACCAAAAAGGGGGAGCAGTTTTACAGGTATTTCTCATTGCTTGACAAATAGTATATCAAGAAATGCCTGCATTATTGACTCTGGAGCGAATGATCATATTGCATGCAATAAGGGATTATTTTTTGATATTCATGAAGATTCAACTAATCCTATTACCGTGCAACTACCAAATGGCAATATCACTCGTGTCACCCTAATTGGGACTGTCACTCTTAGCCCACAAATTACTCTAAAAAATGTTCTTTACATTCCGGATTTCCAATTTATCTTATCTCCTTGTCCAGAGCTTGTCAAGAAAATTCGTGCCAAGTATTTTTCAATGCTGATATATGTCTATTTCAGGCTCTTTCGACTGGGAAACTGATGGGCTGGGGTAACCTCTCTAAAGGATTGTTTTATTGGAGAAATTCACCCAAAAATCTTGATTTACTCTCTTGTAATAAATCATTGTGTAATCTGACTACTAATGATAAGAATTTCCTTTTGCATTCCAGATTGGGTCACAACTCTTCTCTTCCTTATCCTCAATGTCCTATTTGCCCACTTGCGAAACAATCGCGAACACCTTTTCCACTAAGTCAACATCGTTCAAGTGATATTCTTTCTTTGTTGCATGTCGATGTCTGGGGGCCATATCATACATTAAATCATGATGGGTCTTGATTCTTTCTCACTATCGTAGATGATCACTCCAGAGCCACATGGCTTTTTCTCATGCAAAGTAAGGGTCAAGTTCTGTCTCATCTTAAGACCTTTCTTTTCTTGTCATAAACTCAATTTGGGAAAAATGTTTAAAAAATACGGACAGACAATGGAAGTGAATTCTTCGATCATGAATGTACTGCTCTTTTTTCGTCACATGGGATACTACATGAGAGCACATGTGTCTATGCACCACAACAAAATGGGGTGGTAGAGCGGAAACATCGTCATCTGTTAGAAGTGGCGCGGGCTTTGAAATTCCAAGCTTCTGTTCCAAACACTTTTTGGGGCGATTGTGTTTTAACTACAGCTTATTTGATCAACCGTATGCCAAGTAAGCTTCTTGGCGGGCGAACACCTGTTGAGCTGCTTTATGGAAAGAAACCAGATCTGGGACATTTGAAGATTTTTGGATGTCTTTGCTACGCCACCATAGTAGGTCCTAGAGATAAAACGGGACCTCGTGCTCGTCAATGCATCTTTATGGGATTTCCCAGTCTACATAAGGGATACAGGGTATTTGATCCTTCCACAGGAGAATTCATAGTTAGTCGGGATGTTTCGTTTTAGGAGAATTTCTTTCCTTTTGCCGCCTCTGCATCAGATATAGAACAAGATGATCATTTCCATACTATTCAGACGAAGGAGACTATGGAAGATCCAAACTATGTTCTCCTTCCTCCATCAGCAGATATCAGGCCATCTGCTATGACACCTATGGACATGACGTCCTCACCTGAAGTGACAGCACAACACCAGAAGGAAGTTGCCTCTCCAGTTTCGAGTACTATTGGCAATTCAAATGATAATAATTCACCATCAAGGGACCATGTGCCAAGGCGATCCGGACGTAGCACACGTCCGCCAACCTGGACGAAAGACTACATATGCGGAGTCCAGAAATCACCAGTTATTTTGTTTCCGGTTGCCTCATTTGTTTCCTTTGATAAACTTTCTCCAGAACATAGATGTTGTATTACTCGCATTTCCGATGGGCGAGAACCATCAAGTTTTGAAGAGGCACGCACTAATCCGCGCTGGCAGAAGGCCATGGAAGCAAAATTAATGGCCTTGATGGATAATCAGACATGGGATCTTGTTACCCTACCTGCACACCGCAAGGCAATTGGATGCAAATCGGTTTACAAGATCAAGTATCATGCAGATGGATCTGTTGAGAGATCCAAAGCTCGATTAATGGCAAAGGGTTTCACACGACGGGAAGGTTTTGACTACCACGAAACCTTTTCCCCCGTGGCCAAAGATGTTACTGTTCGCTCATTCCTTTCTGTAGCGGCCTTTCGGGACTGGTCATTGCATCAGATGGATGTGCACAATGCATTCCTACATGGCGATTTAGATGAGGAGATTTATATGGAAGTGCCACCAGGTTTACGGAGACAGGGGGAGGATAAAGTATGTTGTCTCCGCAAATCCTTGTATGGACTCAAACAAGCCTCAAGATAGTGGTATGCGAAGTTTGCTGAGTCATTGATAGCTGCCGGTTTTCAAGTCCAAGTTTGATTATGTTGTTTTCACATGGACTAGAGGTAAGTCATCTATCTACTTAATGATATATGTAGATGATATATTTATTATGGGCAATGATGAAGTAGCTATCAAAGAATTCAAAGACCATTTGCATTCAACATTCCATATTAAGGATTTAGGATCACCAAAGTACTTCCTTGGAATCGAAAGCGCACGCTCGGACCAAGGGATTTCTCTCAGTTAGAGGAAATTTGCACTGGAGATTATATCGGAAGCAGGTCTGTCGGGATGTAAGCCAGCTGTAATTCCAATCGAGCAGAACATTAAACTGACTACGGCAGATTATGATGCTGGTTTATCTCAACAGACTGACCCTGTACTCAAGGATCAATTGAGATATCAGAAGCTCGTTAGGAAGCTCATATATTTGACCATGACCAGACCAGATATAAGTTATGCAGTTTAGACACTCAGTCAGTTTATGCATCAACCGAAGGAATCTCATATGAATGCAACACTTAAAGTGGTGAAGTACTTGAAGAGCTGTCCAGGACTCGGGATTCTCCTTTCCAGGAAATGTGACATGAGGATGACTGCTTATTGTGATGCGGATTATGCGACCTGTCTGATGAGCAAAAGATCCATAACTGGTTTCTGCATCAAATTGGGAGACTCTTTACTCTCATGGAAGACAAAAAAGCAACCGACTATTTCACTATCTTCGGCAGAGGCAGAATATCGTGCCATGGCCAAAAGAACTTGTGAAATAGTATGGTTAAGGGGATTGCTTCGAGATCTTGAAGTACAAGTTAGAGGACCGACTAGACTATTTTGTGACAATGATGCAGCCATCAAACTTGCGTCGAACCCTATTGTGCATGAGAGAACCAAGCACATAGAAGTGGACTGTCACTTCACACGAGAAAAGATTCAACAAGGGATGATCGAGACACAAGGGATTGGAACAGAAGAACAACTAGCAGATGTCTTCACCAAGCCTTTATATCAGAGACAGCATGCGTATCTTTTGAGCAAGTTAGGCGTCTTAGACATCTACAAGCCACTAGCTTGAGGGGGAGTGTTGAAGATACGCAAGGATATTCAACGGAATCATTCAGATATCATTGCACAAGTCAAGATCAATTAATATCAGATCTGATTTTGTATATAATATTGTTTCCTTTTTACTTACATACAACAAGTACTATAATAGACACGTTCTGTACATTACATGAACATACTGAAATACAAGACAAAATTTCCCCTCTTGCTTTCCTTCCTCTCGTCTTCTTCATCTTCTTACACGCAGGAGTTTGACGATGGGGGTGATTATGGAAGAGAGAGAATGTTGGAGGCGAGGAATTTGATGAAGGATCTTCATGTTCGGTCTTCATTGCTTCCGATTGCCATATCTTCAGAGTCCAGGTGATTGAACCCCTTTTAACATTAATCCATTCTTTTTGCCGATTGATCAGTTTATTCATTGGTTGATTCTTGGTGTGATTGGTGCATGCGCATTCTGGTGATTCAAGGTTTTGAGTCGCTATTGTTGGTCTGATTTTGGATGTTCGATGTCTGCAACCGGAGGAAATGAAATGAGACTAATTCGAGCTTTTCTGCATGTTCAGCGAAGCATGTTTAGTTGTCCTGTTATATTTATCAGCTTGTGATTCCTGTTAGGTGCAGAGATCTGCTCGTTTATTCTCTTCTACCAGTTCGCTATGGTGTAATGAGATAACTATAGCAGCTGTTGATTAGGTTTCGTGTCAATGGTGGTGAATTTTCCTTATGTTATTTGAGCAGTTGTATAGCATGTTTGGCAGGATTATCAGGACTTATGAGCCTATTATAGGTTTAGGTTGATTTTATCGCCCTGTCTAGGTAGCATGGAAATTGATTGCAAAGTTGTCGGAACTAATGCAAACTAACTTCAGGTTGAACGGGAAGATTACCTTGATTGACGAGGTTCTACTTTCATGGCCTTTTTCTTTCCTATTATCGGATCTTCAAGCCCCTCGAGGGGTGATGAGAAGTGGAAAGATGAACAATCTCCCGTGAACCATTTGTTTGTACCTATGATCCAAAGTAGCATTTTCACCATGAGTATGTGGAAATTCCTTCTCATAAGATTCTCCGAGGATGTCCTCACTCATCCCAGTTCGCTAATGAAATGGCGTTGAAGGCTGCTAATTTCACACGGAAAAGGATGCTAGTGTGCGAATTGTTGTGATGGTGATATGGCTTGTTCATTTTGTCCTTACTATTTCTTTGCTAGCTTTCTAGTTGAATGGAATTGCTCCTCATCTCCTTCTGACTCTGGGAAAATGCAAAAGCTTGAGCTGCGATAATAGAAGTCCATTGGTCATTTCTTTCACCAGGAGTTGTTGGGCTCTGACATTGTGGTGGGTTTGGAAGAACTTTTGCTTTTAACTCTTATCTATACTATTGTTTTTAGCATTTGCAATGTATCTTTTGTTCAATACTCAGTGCTTCAAACCTTCAAAAAAACATAGAACTTTGCATTTTATGGCCAATTATAGCAAAATAATTGTTGTCTTGCTGACAAGGTTAGGAAGTACCTTTTGATCTCTAATGTTGAAACAGAAACACCATTAAATTTGTTTCTATTTCCATGGTTGGTTTTCAATCTGTCATCCTCTGTATGGATCCTCTATAATGTGATGGTCTTGCTTTTTGAAGGTTACAAACTCTATGCTAGTCGATTGTTGCCTGCACCAATGCAAAATTCAAAGTACAGAGCTGACTGAATCTAACAATAAGTGGCTTTTCTTTTAAGTTACCTAAGATTCAAGTTCACAAAAAGGTGTGGAAGAATGACGTTGACTCATGCTTGAGAAATGTCCGGTCGTTGGCCGGTTCAACTATGAATTTTAGGATTGCGTCTCCAGTGGGGATGGGTTATGTTTGATGCAGGGGTGGAGACTGCTTTGGCCAACTTATCGTCTGTTCCTTAGCTTTTCAACGTTTTTCTTTTCTCATGTTAGGCAAGAAGCACGATTGACCTGTGCCCTCGATTGCTAGTGCTGCATTGTTCCATCATGGAGAGTCTCCCCGATTCACTTGCAAAAACTCCATCTGTGTTGTTTGGGAAGCTTTCTGTGGAATGGTAAGGAAGAAGATCAGTCTTTGGAGCCTTGTTTGGAGGCTTTAGACGTTGCCACCATAAAATAAGTGACATTTGTTTTGTCCAATTTGATTGTTGCAAATAATTATGTGTCGTTGTTCAAATCCACTTTTGTTGAACTAGTGTACTCTATTTTTACATTGATACATAAAAGGTCGTTTGGGGTGTTCATCTGCAAGCTTAAAAGTTGACGCACGCTGGTTGGTAGATGAGTTACTGATTTGGTGTTAATTTTATCCTTAGTAGTTTGGTGCAGTATGTTGTGATTGACTAAACGCGATGAAGTTAATGTAATAGTTGGGATTTGACCAAGTAGAAAAGAAATTCAGGGGCCCATGAAAAGAGAAAAAACAAAACAAAACAAAAGAGAAGGTTGAAAAGTCAACTAAACAAGGAAAGTGGACGTCGGCTTAAGGGGAGAAAAAAGAGACGATGGGCTCCCTCTTAAACTGAGAGCTCATGTAGAAAGAAAATGGAGAGAAGGGAGAAAGAAAAAGATCTGATTTTAGAGATCGCTAACGTCTCCTACTAAACAAAAAATATAGCAGGTATAGTGCTGTTTTCTGTGGAGATTGCCTGCTTTCATTGGTATTTTCAGTTTGGACAGGGCTTTTCTTTGACACGTTATAATTTTCTTTTCTTAATTCTAGCAACCGGAGGAAGTTGTTTGAGCAAAGTAATTGTGATGCTACAGTTTTATCTGGCTCGTGATCATGATATGAATAAAAAAGATCAGATTGCCTCCAAAAGGATATTTGATGTCCTCAATCAAATAGCACGAGATTCTTCATACTTGACGTGGTATCCGTCTGCGCTTGTTTAAATAAAGTAATACTTCTCTCCAACTTTTATGAAGTAGAGAAATTCACTATTTGATGGATTCTGGAAACTACTCACACATATGTGATCTTCATTGCATTTTATTAATTCGTTATTTGATCATGGAAGTAGGCAGTGAAGGTACCATAAACGTGTTCTGCATTTTCTCAGAGCAGGGGCACTAATGTCAAGATGATGAATCTTCATGGATCTGTATAAAACTTTGTTCGTCGCTTAATATGCCAATGTGAAGATTGCTCTCTCTGAAGGCAGATATATGGCCTTGATCAGGCTGAAAGTATTATCATCAACGGTGGAAACCTGGTACAAATCATGTCGCTACTCTTTCCATGTTTTACTTCATGCCTTTATTAATCATCTTGCAAATTTGTACCCTAACATCATTCCCAATTTATTACTTCAGTTCGGTCATTGTTTGGTGATGACAATGTCTACACCCCAAAGGCTTAAAAGGAACAGAGGATTTCCGCAGTATTGTGGATAACAGTGTGAGATCCAAACTAGAAATATGGAGTGAGTCCTCAGATTAACCATATTGCTTTCACGTTTTTTGGATAAATATGACAAGTAATCAATGGGTAGATAGAAAGGTGATTTGCTTTAAGTCCTTTAATGTTTGAGAGCTGGTCTAGGTCTCTTAATGCCATCTTTTCTTGAACTATAGCTCAAATCAGAATGTTTTGTTATAGCTGCCACAGAACGGAATTGGAAAGCCACTCTTGCAATAACTGTGGTTTCAGCCAGAAATTTGCACCATTTGGCTAGGCTGATGGCAGGGACAAATTCTGCAGAGCTTGGGTATTACCCAGCTGTTTATGGCGCATAAATGAAGTGAGAGGAGCTATGCATATGATCGTTAATTCTGTGGACAGCTTAATCGGTACTGCATCAGAAGCGAGGACTTCCAACTATAACCATAATCTTGACATTGGAATAGATCATTGGCAATATTAGGAGTGCAAATTGACTTGGAAGATACTAGTCATGTTCTTTTATTATCATTTTCACAACAGTTTGATGCATGTCTCTGAATCCTTATGAAAGAAATCATGTTCTTTCATTATCATTCATACAAAAAGAATTCCAGAATGATGGAGAACACATACGCCCCATGTAGAATCATGAAGAATATTTGCATGACAGCAACACAATAGAGAGCTGGTTTTGGAGATCGTCTGTGTTTCCTAGTAATTATAAATATAGCAGGTAAAGTATCATAGTCAGTTAAGAGTACCTATTTCGCATTAGTAATTTTAGTTTGGGATGGGGTTGTGTCGATGTCTTATTGTTTCCCGTCTTATTTCAAGTAATCTCGGGGTTGACTAAGTGAATGCAATGTTTCAGCATCATCTGGCTTGTGATCCTGGTGGGAATGAAAATAGATAAGAATGCCTTTGAAGCACATTGGATGTCATTATACATCATTAGTCACAGAGTAAGACTTTCATCCTTGACATGACATGAATATGTTCTCATGCAAACAGAGAGTATTACCTTTTTTCAAGTTCTGTTAAAGTTGGTTTCCTAGAGCATAGGATGTTTATTATGCGATTCTTTCATTGATTCATGCATAATAAAACAGAGCTTCATTCATTGTTAGCAAAAGTTCCACCCAAAAGCTTAAAGTATTTGTTAGAGATAGACTGCATCTATATAACCCCTATCGATACCCTTTATTCAACCAATGTGGAATAACACTTCTAAGTATTGATTGATCATAGCAAGTACTCATGTTTATGTGGTTTCAATTGCATTTTTAGTAGCTCATGTCCACTTATTCTGTCATGGATTAATAAGCCATTGGAGGTACCATCATAAGATTATTACTTTTCTCAAATTCAGGACACCTATGTTGAGATGATGAATATCCATGGATCTATATTCCACTTTGTTTGTCAATTGAAGTGCTAATAGATTACTCAATCTGATGATGGATTCATGGCCTTGATCCAAAAGTAACATCTTGTACAGTGGAAAAACTGGTAGGAATCATGTCAGGCTCTTTCTTGTTTTTCGTCAAGCCTATGTCCATCTCACATGTTCAGACCGTCAGTCAGAGTCTTTAATATGTTCGTTCTTCATTTGGTGATGACAATTTCTCATGCCCCTGAAGCTTTAAATGACCAGGAGCTTCACTGTAATTTTGGCAATGATGTGAGAATTGAACCAAACATTTGGGGTATGGATGCAGCAAGGACATTCTTTAAGTTGATTGTATTGTGTCATGCTTTATGAATGGGAGTTGTCCGTCATAGTAATGAAAATAGGTGCTTTACTTCACTCCCGGAAGGTTTGAGAGCTGATCCAGATCCATGAATGTCTATTTCTCTTGAACCTAGTAAATTAGTTACTACTCTTTTTTTTTTTTTTGAAGGACGGTAATTTTCCTCAAAATTTGGTTGTTACTTATAGATTTTTCATAAAAAAACATGATTTTGGCTCTTAAGTTGTACTTAATTTTATTTATAAACATTCATATAAGGATTGCAGTCAATCTCTTGTACAACTAAAGAGTACCTGTTAGTAGTGTTCCCTTAATATCCTAATCCTCCTCAGTCAACCATATATACCCAACGATACCCATCATTAGCACCTCATTCATAAGCACAATAATCCTTTTTCTTTCGTTGCCTTGTACAGAAGAAGTAAGTATTTTCAGTGTAAATATTAAGGGATAATTACGTAAAAAAGTGAAAGAAAACGAAAGAGGGAGTAGAAAGTGGGACTAAGTGAAGGTGAAAGTGGCAATGGAAGCTACTCTTTCCTTACATTCGGTCAATAAATTAATCAACCTACTCATTTTCATAAGTATCTCGTGCTCTGTTCTGAGGTCCAAAACTCAATATATGCAAGAGAAGGCAGAGAGATTGGCAGAGCACACCAGAGCACACCACTTGGAGGTAACGGCTTCAGGATCGAAGCATTCTCGTTGGAGTAGCTGAGATTTTCTAGAAAATGGCGTTAACTCGTTGAGAATGAAGCTTTGTAATTGTCACAATGGAAGATTCGTTTGCTCGGAAGTTGACTGGTACGCGCGGGACATGCACATTGCTATCTAAATGACGACATATCGAGTGCTTGAAGAGTTTCGAACATCCCATCTTAACAATGTATACATATCTGGCACTCGACTTCGTTAAGGAGATAAATGTCAATTCTATAGAGTCAGGCTCCTATAAAAATCTCACATGGCGCTTTCCTCAAATAGATTGTGCGACGGAGCTTGAGTTGAATAACTCCACTTGATGCCCGAACCTCGCGGCAAGTCCTACTTCATCAATAAAACACATGATATCACCAATATACAGAAATACTCCTGGGCATGACACACGGACATTTTCCCCGAAAAATAGTTAAATTGGATAGAAAGCAGAGGGTGAGTTGGGCCATGTTCTCGCCTATAGGCCGAAAAGGTTTTAGAATGGCTTAACTCATGGTCAATGAAGTGTTGTGATTGATCAATGAGCATTGCACATTGTAAAATGAGGTTGTTAATGGTTCCGTTAGAGTCAAATTCATTCAAAAAGTATACATCACTCATAATTCATTGTTGCTAGGTACAAAAGCATGGTGGTGGGAACTTGAAAAAATTATAGTAGGCGATTTGGGACATTCATATATTAAAAATGATGTACAAATATAACATATTAACAAAATATCTGTCACATAAACCATTGCACGCATTATCATACTTTTGTCTTTGAGTAGTTCCAAGGAATGGAGATGCCGGTCGTTGAAGGTGACCAGATACTTCAGGGGGGGTATTGAGCTTTGGATCATGGGGGCAGTTAATAATAACTTTACAAGGAAAAGTAGAAGAATTTAGCAACGTTTTAATAAATCAGGAAATCACCGATAGTTTTCAACTTTTATGAGTATGGCTAGTAAAATACAAACCTTAAAATGATTTTTACCAACGTTCCAATTAATTAGTTAGTGACCAATTATCTTAAATTTATAGGTGTAGCACTGTAATATATTTACAGAAATGTTATTGAAATTAGTAAGTTACAAACTTCTTTCATCACCAAATTTATTTTCGTCAACTGAAAAGTTTCTATTGTTAATGTATTGACAATTTGACATTAGCAACGTAGCGGGAGTATTAATATTCAATCACAGAACAAAAAGATGGAATATTAGTTTTTTTTTTTAAAAAGGTACAGATTGAAAACCTTAGTTTTACAAATCAAACATATTTTCAACAAAACAAAAAGAAAAATATTTCCCTTTACATTGAAACCTTTTTAATGAACCGCGTTTGCTAGTTCTTTTCTTTAATCTGTATATTTTATTTTAGGTTTGTAATACTTAATATCCAAATTTTCAAATTTTCTGATGAAAGAGGGGAGGAAAAAGGTCAATTAAAATTTTCTTTCCGTCTCCTTTCCTTTTACATAAAATAAGCTGATCAAATTTAATTATATTCGATGACAACAGGAACGGGAAGCTGATCCAGAAACGGGGAAGCTTGAAGCTTATCCAAGAGTCTGACGTGATGCTTTTATTGATAATGCCGATAGTGATCAGAATGCCTTCTAAGTACATCAGAACTCATGAGCCATCAAGTAAGATTGTTCATCCTGGATAAGCTATCAATGACTTTCCCATGCAAATCTGAGTTATAAGATTGTTCTGTCCTATCTCGAGCGAGGTGAGAGTCGACTCGATTTCTTTAGTTCTTGCTCGTGCTGGATCTGAACGAGTTGTTTTTGTTGATTCCGAACGTTGCTTGTTGATTACTTTTGAGTTTGGGCATGCGCTCGAGCTCCGAACGGGTCGACATTTGCTCCCCAACTCGCTGCTCGCCATTTGTTCGAAGAAATGCTCGAACCAGATTTCGCTTATGCCTCCTCTGATTTTGGCTTGATTCCGGGCGTTTGTTGGTCCTTAGACGCGGCTTATAGTTTTTTCTATGATTCGTTGCTTGATGTGTCTTTTCTTCGTGCGTATCGTGTCTTCTCCATCGAATGCGATGACTGGCCGGAGCAACGATAGCCGTCGGGAGTAGATTTGCTTTTCCAACGGCGAGTCGAGGTAGAGGCCGACTGGGACGTGGGATGTTGGTCGTTGATTTGCTATGGGCGTATGGGTGTTAATCGGCTGGCGTTGGAGGCGAAAAATTGATGGTCAATCGGTCCGGCGATGGGCGTATACTGTTCATTCACTGTGAAGCTTGGCTCTCATGTTCTAGCGCTTCGGTTTTCGGTCTTGATGAAACTTTCTCTGAAATTTCGTGCGCCCCTCTGCTGCTCGGGTGTGATGGGAAGGGATCCCGCTGTTGATGTTCCGGCAATGGCGAGCTTCCGTCATGTTTGGGCGTGCTCTCTCTCTCTCTCTCTCTCTCTCTCGCTCTTCTCACGTTATGCTGAAAAAGAAGAGGAGGGGGTGAGGGAGGACAACGTAGGCTTAAGTGGGGGTTGGTTTAGGTTAAATGAGCCCGGACTTATATGTCAGTTTGGGCTGGGTTTAAATTTAATTGGTTGTTATTGGTTGAGAACCCAATTTTGTGTCCATGGCCCTACCCGAAGACCCTATTTTCGGGAAAATATTTTTTTTTTTACAAAAAATATTTTAATAATTAAAAAATCCAAAATTATGAAAAAAAGTTTAAAAATTAGTCTTTGAGAATTTTTCTCTTAAAATGTGTGAAAATCATTGATAATAAAGAATTTCTGCTCAAAATCAAACTAGCTCTTAGAGTTTTATCATAGGATTTGAGCATCCTTAAAGACAAACGTTAGGTTCCTATTCCTTGATTGAGCACTTTCAATATGCACCCTTTAGCTTAGTAGGGAATGTGATTTTTTTTTTATCTCTTAGTGTTAGATTCTTGTTTTTCTTTGTAATTTATTTAATGCTTCCTTAATTGATGATTGTTATTTTAATGATTGCACACATGTGTAATCACATCACATATTAGCGGATAAACTGAAAATCAATCGACATTGCCTGAAAAACATCTTCTTGAATTGAATAAAATTAGATACCAAGAGAGCACTACTTAATTAATTGGTATAACCAAGTCCCCAACCTAAAATTCTCTAATTGTGTAGGAAGTAAGATATATTTCCATGCCTTACTTGATTTTAAGCCAACCATAATAATCTAGTGGCGACTCCTTATTAGAAAATTCTTATAGCATCAATTAAAGCTAAAATTGAACATCACAATGTCGCATAAAGTATGGGCTTGAAAGAGCTCATCCTTAATTGAGGAATGTAGTTCCGCTTTTTAGGCAATACCTCTAAATTTATTTCTTTTCCCCTTTGAAGGGAAAAATGTAGGTTGCGACAACTATCACTAGCAAATCTGATTTACAATTGTCTCGAAGTGATACTTTTGAAGAATGATTTGCTTCCTTCTTTTAAATCTATTTGGTTCTGTCTACTCCCTTATGCAAAGTCTTTCCATTTCATATTATCCACGAGGATCCTCAGCTTAAGAAACAATTGGCTGAAACAAGCCATATGCACTATTTGGGAAATCCCCTAAACTTTAGTCATCTTAGTCCCTTAACGATTCTTTTCATGTTAAATCTTTAGCATGTTTATGATCCATTGATATATTTATTCACAAGATTCCCTAGCCATTTTGGATTTCTTAATCAAATTTACATATCAAATTTGACCAAGGGCTAAAATGTCAATCAAATTCATCCTGTCTAGAAAAATTATCTTCTCATTTTATCTTATGTTCATTCAAGCATTAGATTTTTTTATGCCATGCAAGGTGTTGATGCTTGTTCTGGACCTTTGGAATAGCAAGATCATGCTAACTAGGATAAGAGAAGGGATGGCATTTTTATATGGGACATTTAAACTAAAGACAACCGCATGTACATGTGGTTCTGATGTGAGATATGAATGAAGTGACTGTAAAATGGATTATTTGTTTTGTCACCGAGATGAATGCAGAGCTAGACGTTGTGATTGCTTTGTGAGAGTTTTGGTCTCAAGACAACTCTGGAAAGATGGAGATTCCTCACTGGCACATTATGGCATGATTTGCAAGAGCTGTTAATGCCTTTCTTATTGGTATCAATTTGTTGAAGCATCTAATTGAATTGATGCAATTCATGAAGGTTGCTATTCTGTAATGATTGTTCTTGACAGTTCAGGTAGCTTGAGACTCTAAAATTATATTGATAGAACTCTTGATTTGTTGAAGGATTGACACTTCATAGCAATTTTCTTATGAACTTGAGGAAAATATCAACCAGAGATCGTGTGATTCCTTACGCCAAAGATTGAACATTATAACACTAGAAACAAAGGGCGCATTTGCAGAGTTTTGGGATTTAGCATAAACTAAGTCCATATTCAATGTATTTACCAACAAAAAAATAAAAATAAAAAGTCCATATTCAATGATTTGAAATTCTTTTGCTCCGGAGAGAATGTATTTTGATAGCTAGCATAGCAAAAAGCTATTTCTCATCAATTCAAAGGTCTTTTCTCATCGATAAAATTAAATTCCTTCGCCTTAATCATGAGATTGTTAGCATTACTTAATTAAGTGTAGAAGTACAGACCAGTACGTTCATTCACATTACTTGCCGTTCTAAATTTGTACGTGGATCTTTGGTTTTGAGCTCCATGCCACTTTAAGTTCTTGTTTCTGCAATTAAAATTGAACTCCATGCTCATTGTCCGTTGCTCTTCCAATTCTACAGGAAAGGAAAAGAAAGGCACTTCACAGTTTTCTTTTTACTTTTTCCCATTTTTGCAATAGAATAAGAACAGACACAGACAAACAGCTAGAATAAAAAAAAAAATCAAAGAAGAAAGGGATGATCACAAAGTGAATGAAGGGATCCGATTTTATATATCCGTAGAGCGTGGATAGAGATTCAGGGCTTGTGGAGGTATCTTCCAGCAAGCAACGCAGCTTCCATGACAACACAGAGGATGTCGACGACATCCTCGACTTGGCATTTGCTTCCTTTAAATGTTTGGCCTCCCAAGTTCTTGAAGTTGGTCAAGCAGTTCAGTAAGTTCTGGCTGCACTCTTGGCTCGAATAATCATCTGCACAACACCCACCAGGTCTCAATTTCACAACTCCAATATACCTATGTGGACGACACAACCTGCTCTATGAATAAAATATCAAATTGAATAATCACACTATGATTTATTCATCATCATTACCTAGCACATTTGAGGAGCCAGGGTATTTGAGGAAGTCATTGTTCCGAATCGATCCATGAGAAAGAGAAAATCTAGACATTCGTTTTTGTAATAAAAACCAAATGTTGATGTTATTGCCAGCATGAGTCCATTTGCTCCCCCACAAACTCAACCCCCAGACCTCATAACAATGATTAAAGTTTGGCTCATGAATGAAGAGATGGTTTAGTGACATTGTGGAACAACAGAGCCCTCGCAGGCATATTAATCTCACTCATCTCTCTCCTTTCCCATTAGTCCCTTGCATCATTTTCTCTATATCCGCTCCGTAATATACATTTTCAAGAATGTGAATCCAGGCATGTATAGATGAGTAAAGCGATTGTTCACCAATGGAAAAAAGCTTCCACATTCATCCTTGTAAAATATGTATGTGCAAACAAGTGGGCCAATGACTAGTTATATCAATTGATTCGATGAAGAAAAGTTGAAATAATTGATGTCGAAACTAATTGTTTTTAGCTTGAGTGTAGGGATCATGCTTCATGTAGCAAGCGTCTTGATAGTCATAGGGTCTCTCCCCGGGGCATCCGCAACATAGAAGCCCACAATACTTGTCATATCCCAAAAATGGAGGAAGAGTGTCATTTTCAATAATAATTTCTTCTTTTTTTTGTTCAATAGTAATTGATCAACCACAGAAAAAGCTCCAAATTAATCGATAATCCTTCGTCATATTTTGCACAAAAAAAGTGAATTTTTTTTCTAGAAAAGAGCAAACATCATTAGATAGTTGAGCAGATCTCGGATTTTGTCGCTTTTGATGATTTGTGTTCATTGTCTACTCCAAGGATGCTCTTTCTACGCATCAAAAGATTATGCTGGGGATATCAAAATTGATTTGAAGAAAGAGTCCAATAAAGTTCTATCCAGTAAAGTTCTACGTTAAATAAAAATGTGGGAAAGCCTAAGTTAGAGAGAATGATCAGTGTCGTCAAAGGGTCACATAATTTAATCTTGAATGTCCGGTTCTCTATTTTTGGTAGATATATATATCGGAAAGATCATGATAGATTGTTAAAAAACTGGAAGTCAAGATGATTAATCTAAAATACGTCATAGGTAGTCGATAGAAAAATTCAATACTTCATCAATGATAATTATCCTTATCGATTCTAATAGTGATTTCGCATAACACAGTAAATAGTTAATGAACCTCAAAATCAAGAAGACATGAAAAGGAGAATCATTGAGTCGGAAGGAAAGCAGGTGTTCAAATCAGGATCGGATACAAGTAAAGCTACCGGAAGACATAGTCAAGATACAAAGCTCTGTAAGTAAGATTGTCTACTGTGCCTTTTCTGGTCTCCACTTTGGCCAAAGAAAACGTCATTTTCATGCACCCCACCTCTACCATGCTTTTTCCGGTCTCTATTTTGGCCAAAGAAAACGTCATTTCATGCCCCCCATGTGGGTTTTGGTACTATTCTGGATCAGGTGACCAGTTGCGAGTATCCAATTTTGGGCTATGTGCATCGCAAAAATTATGCCTTGTCTTCAAATTTTTAATTAAAAAAATGAGACCGTTTATGGTTTCATTGAAAAATTATGTTAAAGTGAATTTGGAGTGAAGTTCGTTCTAAAAGTAGATATCATTCATCATTGTTATTAGGCACAGAAGTATGGCGATGGTAATACGAAAAAATTATAATGAGCAATTTATGACATACTTATTTAAAAATATGGTATAAATATAACACACAAATAAAATATATATCACCCAACTATCTTGCTTAATTTATGATTGGCGAAAGCTTACACTCATTATTACAATTGTTTTTCTCACATGACACGCAAAAACAGTTGGAGGAAAGCGAACTCTTTTTTATTTATTTCCCGCCAGCTCTTTCTTTTTCACCTCAATTTGAAGCTCGCGAACTTTGAAAGAACCTGAGCTTTCAGGGATGACTTCAATAGCTCCTCATCTTCGTGTACGTCTGCCAAATAGTTCCCCACTATTTACCCTTACTTTTTCCTATACAGTAGCCTCTACAAGTAGGCGTTGATTTCTAATGATTATTTTCGTTGAAGACAAGAACTACTGTATCCCTTGTCAAATTCTGCTCATGCTGCATAGAACGTGAATAGGGGAGAATTAAGGGTCCTTGGACAAATCTTTTGGCTGACGATTCGACGAAGGTACTGATTGACGTGGGTGCTTTTCCTTTTTGGCCTTTGAATAGTTGGAGGACACCAGCGTGTTTCACATTGACGCCAAGAAGAAGAGGTTTGTGGCTTTGCAGACGCGGAAAGAAGGGGTCAATTCCCCCAAAAAAAAAAAAAGAACTTCAAATTTTAAGTTTAATTTCAAATTTATCTCGAATTTTTTTATTTAAAAATTTTAAATTTTAGGCCCATTCCTAAATCTGCCTCAAACTTTTCTTTTATTTCAGAAAAAATCCTAAACTTTAGGTCTCCTCTCGATTTGCCCCAAAAATCTATTCCGAACTTTTTTTATCTTAAAGAATCCAAATTTTAGATTTACTCTCAAATTTGCCTTGAACTTTTTTTTTTTGTTTCAGAAAAAATCCAGAACATTAAGTTTTTTTTGGTAAAGCCAGAACATTAAGTTTAGTTCTAAATTTATCCCAAATTTTGTTTTGTCTAAATAAATTGATATATATATGATAAATTTACTCCAAATTAATTTTTTGATCATGAAAAACATTAAATTGATATACATGTGACAAATTTAATCTCCCATTATTTCCGTTAAATTTTATTATTAAATTATTGAGTTATATAACATGTAACGATCAATGGGTGTACCAATTTGAGGTTTTACCTTCCATTTGTACAAAAACTATCACCAACTTTTAATTTATCCTCAAATTTACCTCATGGTCCAATCCCAACTTACGTGGCATTTCCACATCGATAATAAATACACATTAACAAGATGGCATGAAAATTTATTTTTAAATAAACAGTTTTAGGATAAAAAAAATTAGAGACTACTGACCGCGACTTTTGAATAGAGAGCTAAGGGAGCAATTTAGGACTAGAGTAAAAATTGATTATTTTATTTTCCAAAAAAAATTGGAATAAATTTAAAATTAGACTTAAAGTTTGAGGTTTTTTTGAGATAAAAAAAAAAGTTCAGGGCAAATTTGAGATAAACTTAAAATTTGGGATTTTTTTTTAAATAAAAAAAGTACAGGATAGATATGGGGCTAGATCTAAAATTTAGGAATTTTTTTTTTTTTTTTTGGAATTTGGCCGAAAGAAGAATGGTGCGCACGGATGAGGAAAGTGACAAAGATCCCCGATTCATGAGATAAAAAGATTTGACTCTTCCATTTGCAAAAAAATTATGATAGAAAAACCTACCCGACCAATGCAGTGTAGGGTGTAATTACATATTGCACTGCATCGCCTAGGAAAAGTGAATGAGAGGTTCGGTTGTTCTTCATTCAAATCCAATTGAGATACAACATCTTTGACTTGTAGCGTGTAACGTGTGGCCAGGACTCCACCCCACACATCCTCTTCCTGACTTTAAGTTATAAGTTAAAGGGTTAATACCCTAAAAAAACCCCAGTACACTTGCGACAAATTTACCCCAAACTATTTTTTTGACCACCAAAAACCCCAAACCGGTACATATGTGACAGATCTACCCTCCGTTAGCTTCCGTTAGCTTCGTTCGATTTTTCCGTTAATTTTTTGACGTGGTTCTTGGCGTGGCAAGCCATGTGGAAATTCATAAGTTTAATACCATTAAAAACCTCAAACTGGTATATTTATGACAAATTTACCCCAAACCTGGTATATTTATGACAAATTTACCCCAAGTTGGTATATTTACAACAAATTTACTCTAAATTAATTTTTTCGATCATAAAAAATCTAAATTGGTACACATGCGGCACATTTACCCTCTTTCAATTTTCCCAAATTTGACTGAGTTGTGATGTCCAATCAATTTTATTTTCCAGATTACTCTAACATTGCCTCCGTATCATTAATACTTGATTTTTTTTTCTTTTATTTGGGAAAATTGAAAAAGGGTAAATGTGTCGCACGTGTATCAATTTAGGTTTTTTATGATCGAAAAAATTAATTTAGAGTAAATTTGTCGTAAATATACCAACTTGGGGTAAATTTGTCATAAATATACCGGTTTGGGGTAAATTTGTCATAAATATACCAGAGTTTGGGGTTTTTAATGGTATTAAACTTATGAATTTCCACATGGATTGCCACGTCGCCAATCACGTCAAAGCAAAATTAACGGAAAAATCGAACGGAAGCTAACGGAGGGTAGATTTGTCACATATGTACCAAATTTGGGGTTTTTGGTGGTCAAAAAATAGTTTGGGGTAAATTTTGTCACCAAGTAGTTTGGGGTTTTTTAGGTATTAACCCTAAGTTAAATGCGTCCTGTCCAGTCACATCTCATCTTATATCCTTCCCTTCTTCTTTTTACTTTCTCTCTTTAAAAAAAAAAAAATTCTTCTAGCCATTTATGCTTTAACACCCAAACACAACCTCGTTAATTTCTTCAAGAAATAGTTCAAAACAAAAAAAAATTCTTCAAGAAAATATACTCTCCTTCTCTCCGTGGTCATGCCCTAAAGGAGTAGTAGGTTCTTTCGGTAGGAATGAAAAGGAAAACTAACAAAAGCAAATTAAAGAAAAAGGAAGGAGAGGAGAAGGGGGGATGGAAAAGAGAGCACCTAGAAGGAGATGTACTAGTCATTTTGTAAATATGATTTCTACAATGCCAAGGAGACCAACAATGAATCACGAAGATAAATTTGTAACTATGTGATGCAAGAAATGATGTGAGATGTGGCACAATGCAACAAAATAACATCTCATCATTATGGGTAAACCATTACCAATCAAATAAAAAAATGTAATAATCCGATTTGACAAAGATGAGTGATCGCTAAAATGAGATGATTTGCACAAAAAGTAAATCTTGATAAATTTATAAGATAATGGATGGGGCAAGAATGAATCGAACTATATATCGAATAGAGATGATTATCTTAGAATATATATATATGTAAAAATTGAAATTTTTCAGGTCGTTGTTCGAGCTAAAAATTTGGATAAAAAGCGAATTCTAACAAATTTCTAGGAGCGACTTCCAACAAATTTCTAGAATGATAAAAAAAGGTGAGAATGAATCAAATTACGCATGGGAGAGAGGAAGAGTGATTCAAACATTCAGCCGCAAAGATTGAAGCTCGCAAATTTTGAAAGACAAAATCCTAAATTATATGAACTTTAAGCATCACGTACACGTCAAGAGCTCCTCATCTTTCATTTTCTAGTGAAAACATTTATTGTCCCAAATAGTTCCCTACTGGGAGACTTCCTATTTGCCACATAGTAGCCTATGGACGTTGATTCCTAGATCTAATTATGCCCCCGTTGCACGGCTCAATAAGAGGACAAATACCTCTCTCGCGGTTGCTGCACGAACTTATAATTGTGTCGGTGCTTTAGGCTTTTTCCTTTTTCTTTTGGACTGGGCGTTTTCCATTGACTCTAAATGGAAGAGGGTTGTGATGGCCTTGACGACTCGAAGAGAAAGAGTGATTGGGACGGATGAGAAATTTAATATCTTTTGTCATTCACTAAAGTTCATAGTTAGTCAAAAGCAAATTGTTGATGTACTGGCAAAAAAAAAAATATATTTTCTTGGAACTATGAATTAATCTTATAAAATAAAAATATTTCATAAATAAATCTAAAATAGATATAATATATATATATATATATATATATATATATATATATATATCTTACTTGATAAATTTGTAAAAGAGGGCATATGGAAGGAGATGTACTATTCATTTTTATAAATATGATTCTACTATGCCAAAGGGACCAACAATGAGTCACAAAGATAAATTTGTAACTATGTGATGCAAGAAATGACTCGAGATGTGGCACAATGCAACAAAATAACATCTCATCATTATGAGTAAATCATCAGCAATTAAATAAGATAATGTAATGATCTGGTCTGAAGATGAGTGATAACTGGCATCAATAGATCTGCACAAGAAGCGATCTTGACAGGCTTATAAGATAGAATATGAAGCAAGAATGAATCAAATTATGTATCAAATAAAGAGAGGGATTTAGGAATATAGACGTGAAAATTGAAATTTTTCAACTCGTAGTTCGGACTAAAGAGGCTGGATAAGGAGCGGCATCTAATAAATTTTTAGGAGCAACTTTTAACAAATTTCTAGGATGATTCAAACTACGCACGGGAGAGAGGAAGAGTGATTCAAACGTTCAGCCACAGAGATTTTTTTTTTTTTTTTTTTTTTTTTTTTTGGACAAAGCCACAGAGATTGAAGCCCACAAATTTTGAAAGACAAAATCTTAAACTTAGCTTCACGTACACGTCAAGAGCTCCTTATCCTTCATTTTCTTGTGAAAATATTTATTGTATGTCCCCCAAATAATTCCCTACTGGGAAACTTTCTATTTGCTACGTGGTAGCCTATGAACGTTGATTCCTAAATCTAATTATGCCCCCGCTGCACGGCACAATTAGAGGACAAATTCCTCACGCAAATGCTCCTGGGAACGTAATAATTGTGTCAGTGCTTTAGGCTTTTTCCTTTTTCTTTTAAACTGGCGACCAGCGCGTTTTTCATTGACTCTAGAAAGAAGAGGGTCATGTTGGCTTTGCCGACTTGAAAAGAAAGAGTGATTGGGATGGATGAGAAATTTTATATCTTTTGTCGTTCATTAAAGTTCAGTTAGTCAAAAGCAAACTTTTTTTTTTTTTTTTTTATGATCTAGGAACTCGTAAATCAACGGCCGATGAGTAAATCCTGAAAGGGCCACGTGAAAACTTTTTTGATGTGCTTGCACCAAAAAAGAAGAAGAAGGAGAATTATATTTTCTTAGAGCTATGCATTAATCTTATAAAATGAAAATGCTTCATAAATTGATCTAAAATAGATACTATATATATATATATATATATATATATCTTGTAAGATAAATGTAAAAGTAATGTTGCAAAGCACTTTTTATATGTGGCAAATTTCTATAGATGAATTGTCTTTACCAGAGATCCTTCCATCAACAAGTGAAATATGAGACTCAATAATTGAATTGTTATTTTTATAATAAGTTGTCTAATTTAAAAAATTGCAAAACAAATAGCACTAAGAGCATGATAGCAAAAGTTAAAAAAAAAAAAAAAAGTCACGGCGTGAATGCTCCGTAATTAAATTTATAATTTATGTTCTTTCTTAAAGTTCACAAGTTAATAAAAGGAAATTGTTGATGTGCTTGAGCATAAAAAGAAAGCATAACTTCTTACAGCTTAGTTTAAGCTTATAAAATCAAATATGTTTCACGTATTGATTCTAAATTTGGTACAATGAATATGTCTTATTAGATGAATATAAAAGCGGTGCTCCAAAGCAATATCAATAGGCGGGTTACATGTGGCACTCTCCATAAATGATATCTATCTTAACTTCCTTTCAAAAAAATTTACTTTTATTTGCCACTTAAATTGAAATAATTTTTTTCTAGAACAATTACTAAAGCTCTTATTTTCATGATGATCAACGTACTTCTCAAATGTTTATTTCCTGTAATCTATTTCACAAGACTTTTCCCGCGCATGGCGTGGGTCTATAGGCCACTTTAATGTTAGGATGGTTGTAGCGCCAATATAGTCATTAAGTTCTTTTATTTGCTTTTTGATACGGTATTAATGCTGTGGTAAAAAATGACAATAAAATAAACCCGATGCTTCTATGGCGTAGCACGGGCAAACTGAAACGGCTGATATAAATGGTAAGAAAATCAGCTCGTCTTAATTCCCTTCAGCGTTGAGATAGAACTGCCACCAGATAATGCCTAGAAGGCCCTGACTAAGCACGCGTAAGAGGAAGTCTCCAAGAAGTGGAAAGGAAAGGCGCGCTTGGAGCAGCGAATGGAACGATCATCCATCGGATATTGCCAAGAAACTTACGTCGAGGATGAGGAGTTTTGACCACGAGAAGGCAACGACTGAGTAGTTGTTTTTTAGTCAATTTGAAGGCATCTCCAGATTCCCAGTGTGAACATATGAAATTATATGAAACGACCAACGTACTGTGAGACATTATATAATGCATAATAGTCGAGGAGTAATCATGCCTTGCCTCCTGCTTTCTCTTCTTCCTCTCCGCCAGCCGCGCTGTAAATGTGGCGCAGAGATAGTTGAGTAATCATTTTCCTGCTCAAACCTATCTATAACAGCCGAGTCTGAGAGAGAGAGAGAGAGAGAGAGATCGTGCACTGCCAGGGAAGATCGTCCCTCGACGCGACAACGCAAGCAAGCTGAATTCACTGAAGCTTCGACTCCGACCATGTCGAAGCGACCAAGACCCGACCTCCTCGAAGAATTGTTCGAATTACAGTCGGAGTGCGAGAGCGAAGAGATTCTTCTTCTTCCCTCGACCCGACAACGCAAGCGAGCTGAATTCACTGAAGCTTCGACTCTGACCATGTTGAAGCGACCAAGACCCGACCTCCTCGAAGAATTGTTTGAATTACAGTCGGAGGAGTGCGAGAACGAAGAGACTCCGACTCGACAATGCAAGCGAGCTGAACTCACTGAAACTTCGACTCTGAACATGTCGACTCAACCAACGCCCGACCTCCTCGAAGAATTGTTTGAATTACAGTCGGAGGAGGGCGAGAGCGAAGAGACTCTTCTTCTTCCCTCGACCAGGCAACGCACTGAATTCACCGAAACTTCGACTCCGACCATGTCGAAGCAACCAAGACCCGACCTCCTTGAAGAATTGTTTGAATTACAGTCGGGGGAGGGCGAGAGCGAAGAGAATTTTCTTCTTCCCTCTTCGGACTCATTGGAGAAGATCAATGTGCTGTCGGAGTCCGGCGCGAATTCTAGGCCATCTGCTTCGTCCACCTCTGTGATTGGAAACAATTACCATGTATTCCTGAGCTTTAGAGGGCCTGATACTCGCAAAAGCTTCGTCGACCACCTCTACCATAGACTCAAAGATGTGGGCCTGAAGTTCCATCCAAACTTCGTGTTCAGAGATGATGAGAGCCTCCCCTTCGGTGAGGACATTGCTGCAAATCTCCTCGGTGCAATTGAGCGCTCTAAGGTTTCAATCCCAGTCATCTCTGAAAATTATGCTGCTAGCGAATGGTGCCTCCGCGAGCTCATTCATATTATGGAATGCAAGGAAAGTAGAGAACAGATAGTCTTGCCTGTGCTTTACAAGGTGAAACCCAAGGATGTGCGACACCTAGGGGGCAGCTTTGGAGAGGCCTTTCGAATCCATGAGCATCGTTTTGATGAGGAGGTCAAGCAACAAGGACCGACAGCTCTGAAAAAAGCACTTGATCTAAGAGTATTCGAATCAGAGGAATTTGCTGATGGGTATTTTGTTTTCCTTCTTTTAACAGATCGCTTTTCCATTTATCATCCTTAATCCTTGTTTTGTGGAGCCATTTATAAGTTCTCTTGTATTGTGTTGTTTGACAGGTGTGAAGGGAAATTAGTAAATAAACTTGTAGAAATAATAGTGCGTGAGCAGCAACATGATTTTCAACCACATCTTCCCGTTAACCTGGTTGGAATTGAGGATCGTGTGGCTGAGGTCATGAAGTCGGTGGATATTGCTTGCCCAGACACTCGAATTATTGGGATTTGGGGGATGGGTGGTATCGGTAAAACAACTCTGGCTACGATAATCTATAATAAGCTTTTTAACAAATTTAAGTGCCGCAGCTTTCTCCAGGATATTAGAGAAACAACTAGAAGCAAGGGCATGGAGTATGTCCAATCTCTAATGATTTCAGATATAACAAAAAATCTTGAAAGTAGAGTGCATGATTCCAAGACAGGGATTACAATGATCCGATCAAGTTGTGAAAAGAAGGTACTTATTCTTCTTGATGATGTAGATCGTCGAGACCACCTTGATAATTTGATTGGAGATTGCAATTTCAAGTCAGGAAGTAGGATCATTATTACATGTTGAGATAAGAGCCTCTTGAAGTCTGAATATAAAATGTATGAACTCAAAGAAATGAACCGCGGAGAATCTTTCCTTCTATTTAGTAGTTATGCATTTGAAGAGGAACAACTTCCCACAACTCTCGCAACTCTTTCTAGTGATATTGTTGCCACCACAGGAGGGCTTCCTTTAGCCCTAATGGTTATAGGTTCACTTCTCAATGGAGTAAAAGATCAAATGGTGTGGAGAGAGACGCTCAAGAAATTGAGGAATGCACCTGATAAGACTGTAAAAGAAAAGTTGAGGATTAGTTACGATACATTAGAATATAAGGAGCAGCAGATGTTTCTAGACATTGCATGTTTTTTCATTGGAACTAACAAAAGAATTGCTACTTACCTATGGGAGGATCTCGAATTTTTCCCAATAATCGGATTGCAAGTGCTGATTCACCGTTCGTTAATAAAAATTGATAACAATAATCTATTGAGAATGCATGATCAATTAAAAGATCTAGGAAGAGCTATCGCCCGTCCAGAAGATGTGAAGCCTTGGCATTGGAGCAGACCATGGGACGTGGAAACTACAAAAATTCTGGGACACAAGGTAACAATTATGTGTACTTTTTGTGTCTCCCCATGTTCTCTAGTGGCGGTCCCTGAAATTATTGTTGTTCTTTTTCTTTATTTCTTGGACCATTATCAACATGTTGTTAGCATTTTCTTGGTAAAAGCTTCATCCACTTTTGGCCTTTAGTCCATGAAAAGTTTGCACTCGTGATTATGAGGCTCAGAAGAGGGTTTTACTCTTTTGTCGTTTAAACATTTTTTTTTAGCAGATTTGTTATTGCTTCTTACTATATCACTTGTTGAAAACAAGCATCACACGGGTTTGAAAATTTACCTTATGCCACTTACAAATCCAGTTCATCACACTCTAAAACGCATGAGTCTCTATAACTGTATGCCGATTGATTTATGTTATTCAACCAAATAACAAAAACTTTATTGCCGATCATTACTTTGTTGTCTTTCATTTTATCTTCCCAAAATATATCAGCAAATAGTTTTTGAAGTACGTCGGTGTGAGGATAAATACATGGATCACATGTTATACACCTTTTTCACTCTTGAAATTTTACTTCTGTATGATATATGTGATAATCTCCTTCTCCGAGAATCAAATACATCAATTTCCAACTGCGAATATGTGCAATTTGCTCATGTGTAGGTTCTACTTTTTATCAACAAAAAGAAATTAAATTATTTGCACCTCAACTATTGGCTATCAACTTAAGATTATGTTCAATTTCAAGTAATAAGATGTTATGTACTGGTTTTATATGTACGGCGAATCTATACAATTGTTTTGTAGGATTATTATGCATGTTCACGATGTAAATCCAATACGACAATGTAAATGCAGAAGTACATGTGCTTAATACAAAGAAAAATAAAGATTTAGTTTAAATTGCATTACTTAGTGAATGTTAAAAACATAATTGAAGAAGTGCCTCTAAATATATCAATTTTTTTTTAGTCATCTTGAAATGCACCATTATGTTATTAACATGGTTGGGTTGGTTGATAACTTGAAACAACAGTACGTAATTTGGATGCCTCTTAATCAACAATAAATAGAAAACTCTTATTTTCTTTTCACTTAAAGGACTAATAAATTTTAGAGAAAATAAATTCAAATTCTCTATTGCAACTTTGGCTTTTCTTTTATTGTCGCCTATACCAAGTACCAACTTGTAGTCAAATTAACAAATTACATGAAAAAGATTGTTGGAAGATTGTGCAAGATACATTAATTATAAAGGAAGTGGCATAATTCACTTTTTTTAATTTTAATTATGAGTTCTGCACGTGCATCATGGATCAATCGTGTTCATAGAA
Source organism: Eucalyptus cladocalyx (assembly GCA_017140615.1). Lineage (NCBI taxonomy): Eukaryota > Viridiplantae > Streptophyta > Magnoliopsida > Myrtales > Myrtaceae > Eucalyptus > Eucalyptus cladocalyx. Next base: position 61,169,716 of record CM029523.1, on the reverse strand, counting down.
CTCACAATATTTCGATACGTGACGTGACAACATAAGGCTATTCTACCAATTTTCATAATATGTCCTAATATACATATTGGTGCTATGCATTGGTATTTTCAGCACATAATTCAACATGGTGCAAAATTAAATAACAATTAATTACGACAGAAGAAACTAAATAACAACTGACATATGATTTTGTAGGTATTCATACAAAGTAATTTTCAACCAAAAATTGAAAAAGCAAAGATCAAAATTAAGAAATCAAATTATTGTAGGAAGTACGTGACGAAATAGTGAAAGGTGAAAGAGATTGTAATCTCCTCATATTTGCCCTTAGTGTAATAGGATATCCACCTCTATTCTGTAAAGTAAGGATTAATTGTTCCTTCACGCACGCACACACACTTAACAAAGAGGAGAGACAAAAATCTATTGTTAGGTATTAGGGAAGAAAAATCAAATAATTAACTTATCAAATAAGATAACTAGAGGAGCAAAAAATAATAATTGCTAACTTTTATTTACTAATTCATATATTTTTATATGATTGGGTGAATGCAAAGATGCACGAACAAATTCTTAAAATTAGGTCGAATTTCACGATTGATTGGGGAAAATTCAATGATGACTAATTGAATAGTACACTCATCTCAGAGGAAAATTGTCCAGTTAGTCATAAACTTATTGTACGAATTTCAATTCAGTCATGAACTTACTAATTTTGTCAATTTAGTATTAAACTTTTGCGCAAAATTTCAATGTAATCTCCTAGCTCAATTTTTGCTAGAAATCGCCAACATGGTAGTCCAATTAGTTTCGGCTATCCTATATGGCGCATTGACACATTAGTGATTTCCCAAAAAAATTGGCCGAAAAGACCACATTGGAATTTCACGCAAAGGTCTAAGACTAAATCAGTAAAATTGATAAGTTTATGATTGATTAGATGATTTCTTCCATGTCTAAGGATTAGTTGTTGAGCTTTGGGCTTGAATATCCAAAATGAAAACTCAAGTTCAATAGACCAAATTCTTGTTTCCTTCTAGCCATATCCCATAACCAAAAATATTTTATGAACAGGAAGGGAATGCGTTGTCATCCTTTATGAATGCATAAGTCTGATTAGGTACTTTTTTGTTTTTGAAATGTGTAACAGTTTTCACATGTGTCAAAGGGACACCATATTTAGTCAATCCTCAATATTACATATGTTACAAAATTTAATTTCAAAATCTATAAGTATTTCATATAGGAATTTCACATAAAACATCAAAAATTGGGGCATACAAGTGAAGATCGACATATTACATGATCATATAGTTGTAGAAGATCAGATATATTGCTTTTGCCCTCTAAGTGTAGATAAAATGCATTGGCCACAATAACATGTAGACTATACTAACAAAAGGAGGTTGGATGGTATTTACAATCTTCAATTTTATTTTATTTTTTATAGGAGGAAAATGAAAATATTGAGGCACTATGTTTGGACAAAAGGGGTTCCAGAGAGTTCGTAAAGCAAGAAAGCTTCAAAAAAATGCCTAACTTGAAGTTCCTTCATGTGAAGGATGTGGACTTTGATGGAGATTTCGAAGGATCACTTGCTGAATTAAGATGGCTAAAGTGGGAGGCACGTCACGACTCTTTCGAGGCAACCAACTTTCATTTGGAGAAATTAGTCGTACTTGAATTATCTGGTTATCATTACTGTCTCCGTATTAGTGAAAATTGGAGAGGATGGAGTTCAATTAAGGTAAAGATGAGAAAGGTTTTTTCTTTTGTTACATTTGATGATAAATCATTATATTTCTAATTGCTAATCTTGAAACATGTTTCTTTCTTGTAGATGGAGAGGTTGAAAGTTCTCAATCTTTCGAATTGCTGTTTACGGAGCATCCCTAATCTCTCCACATTTAAAAATTTAGAGATGCTAATCCTGGAAGATTGTAATGAATTGGAGGAAATTGACCCTTCCATTAGAGATGTCAAGTGTCTCGTTTCCTTGAACTTGAGGGGTTGTAGGAGTCTCAAGAAGTTACCTGAACAACTAGGTGAACTAGAAAAATTGGAGGAACTTGTTGTAAGCCACACTCAGATGGAAGAATTCCCTCCATGGATAGGATCTCTAAAGAAGTTGAAGAGGCTTAGTATTGGTTGGGAAGGGGAATATGGAGCAGGGTCGTCAATAGTACAAATCCCTTCTTCAATTGGTAAGTTGGGAGAGTTGCTTGAGTTGGAGTTGTCAGGAACAAGTATTAAGGAATTACCCGAATCCATTGGGGAATTGAATAGATTAAAAATTTTGAATATTGAAAGTTGCGACATAAAAAGATTACCAAGCTCTATTGGGAAATTGCAAAGCCTTCAAGAGCTCCTGGCCTCCAATTGTAAGCTGGAAGGACAAATTCTTTTTGATAAAGGTGGATTGTCTTCTCTAAAGACCCTTGATTTTCACAGCACAAAAATTTCTGGCTTGCCAGAAAACTTAGATCAGCTTTCTTCTCTCGAGCGCCTCCAGTTACTTGGCTGTAAAGAGCTTGAGTCACTCCCAAAACCTCCTCGTAGCTTATTAGTCCTGTGGCTCGTCTGTCGGAGCAATGAGTTGCCATCGCTCTCTCACTTGAAGCATCTAAGGGAGCTCAGCCTTTGGTTTTGCGGGTCTCTTCAAAGCATCCCAGAGCTTCCCTCCTGCATACGAAAGCTTTTCGTTCTGGGTTGTCCCAAATTGGAAAGGTTGTCATTTCTTTCTGATTTGGAATTTTTGTCGGAATTATATGTCGTGCGATGCTGTCGGCTGAAGAAATTGGTTGGACTGGAAGCTTTAAAATCCCTAAGAGAGTTGCGCCTAGACAAATTGCGCCAATTGCGCCGATTTCCCCTAGATAGATTGTCGCTAGGTGCAGAGCAAGAGTTGTCCAACTACTACGACATTAATAAAAAGCCAGATGATCTCCATGTGATAGAAGGCCTTGAAAAATTGGAATCCCTAGAAGTGGTGAATATCTCTGGGCGCAAGCACATTCAAGTACTGGACCTTTCGAAGTCGGAGCATATGCGGTACTTGGATGTTAGGGATTGCAAAAGCTTAGTTGAAATTCGCTGCCCTAGTAAATTCCTGAAGTACTTTCATAGGGATGGGTGCGAGTCACTCAAGAAATTACCGGACTTTTTACCTCACTAAGAGCCATGGTCGGATCTTGATGAAGAAGATGACTGAGGTTTGCGGGAGTATAGTCGGATTTTCATGAGGAAGCCAACGAGGTTGCGAAAGATGTGGTGCAATTCTGGGCATTGGGGTAAGAAGCAGAGGAGGGTGGAAATCGAGCACATAGAGAATGGGAAGGGATTGAGGGGTCTAGCATCATCTAGTGGTCTGTTTATGTCTTACTTCCAATGGATGACGATGATGGGACGACTAATTCGAAAGTGAGATTCATGCCCACATGCTCTGCTAGCTGAGAAAGGATCTTCATGTTGGGTATTCATTGCTTCCGGTTGCCATATCTTTAGAGTCCAGGTGATTGGACCCCTTTTAACATTAATCCATTCTTGTCGCCGATTGATCGGTTTGTTCATTGGTTGATTCTTGGTGTGATTGGTGCATGCTCATTCTGGTGATTCGAGGTTTTGAGTCGCTATTGTTGGTCTGATTTTGGATGTTTATGTCTGCACACGTAGGAAATAAAATGAAACTAATTTGAGCTTCTCTGCATGTTCAGTGAAGCATGTTTAGTTCTCCTGTTATATTTATCAATTTGTGATTCCTGTTAGGTGCAAAGATCTGCTCAGTTATTCTCTTCTACCAGTTTGCTATGGTGTGATGAGATGACTATAGCAACTTTTGATTAGGTCTCGTGTCAATGGTGGTGAATTTTCTTTATGTTATTTGAGCAGTCGTAGAGAATGTATAGCAGAATTATTAGAACTTACGAGCCTCTAACAGGTTTAGGTTGATTTTATCACCTTGTCTAGGTAGCATGGAAATTGACTGTAGAGTTGTGGAAACTAATGTGACCTAACTTCAGGTTGAACGAGAAGATTACCTTTGATTAATGAGGTTCTACTTTCATAGCCATTTCTTTCCTGTTCTTGGATCATGAAGCACCTTGAGGGGTGATGAGAAGTGGAAAGATGAACAATCTCCTGTTGTCGCGACCCGATCTCGCCGCCCCCTCGAAATGTATCCAAGAAAAGGAAAGGTCGGGTTTATGGGGTATTTTGATCACGAGAGTTTCCTCACGAGATCACGAGCTCTCCCAAGCTCATACCCAACGTGACAAGTGGATTTATTTAAACGATCCGGGTATTTAATAACCTAAAAATATCAGGAGTCGCCACTAACCTCATTTTTTGGGGGTTTCGGCTAGAAACCCAATCGAGGGTCGGGAGTGTTCCCCGATTCTTACGCAAATTGGGAGATATCTAGGTTCGGGACTTGGATTACGCTAATATTGATATTAGCGCATTTTCTTTACCTAAACAAGATGTTGTGTTTTTCCTAACATGTCCCTGCGTTTCTTTTTACATTTTTTGGATCATCAATTCCTAGACTAAGTGATCATGCGTGGTTGATCATTTTCATGCTATTCTATTTCTAAAAAAAATAGAAAGGAAAATAACCAATGAAATTGAAATTGCGAGATATTAAGTAAGCAATTAAGGAAATGCAGTAAATTTATCAGGCAGTTCTAAAAAAAAAAAAGATAAAAGAGAAAACAATTAAAAAGAAAAAAAAAGAAAACCCGCAACTCATCGGGTTTTATACAACGAATGGAGCCTGAGACATATGTCGGGAGAGAAATGAATATTACATAATGACGGTCGGAGTGGACATCGACTTACACCATCTTCACGTCTTCTCCACCTTCGGAATTCTAATCTAATCCTAGCCTTAAAAAAAAACTATAACTAGGTGCATACACATGAAAGAAACAATCAAACACATCAAGCAACCAAAAAGAAAATAATATATCATATCAAAATTAATTGCTTAAAAGAAGTACAATGTGAAAATCAAGTTTCAAGCGATATTTTAAAGTTCAGCATTGATATGCGTCGCATCAAAATCATTTATCAAATGATCACATGCAAAGCATATAATATGGTAGGCATCCAAGCCATATAACCTTGGTTCTTAGTTAATCAAACAAATGTATTAGCTGACAAAAGATCATTCACCAAACAATATGCATCATTGAACATGTTCATGCTACATGTATATCCATCTAATCTATGCTTAATCCACAACTTCCAGCATGCAATCAGAATTGTAATAGAGCACATGAGACTATAAATTGTGATTATTTGATGACAAATCGCCATGAAATTGAAGCCATATCTTACCACAAGCACGTATGAGTATTCTTGATCAAAATGGCATCAATTCATAACCAAACTAACCTCAAGTTAGAATCAAATGCACATCCAATCATGGTAATAATTCTCATGGAAAATTTTTTTAACGTGAGCTACATAGAAGTTAAAGAAAATTCAAGAATGCACAATATCACGTCGGAATTGCAGCAAAATATCGGGATGTCATGACACATTAATAGTGATTTGACCTAAAAGAAAATCTGAAGAATATGAAATTTTACCGCAGCGCGAACAAAAGAGAGACGAACAAATTTTGTTAAGGATCCAATTTTAGAATTTCTTAATAAGAAAATCATAGAAAAATGACAAGGTCAACTTTGATAAGGGAAAAATAGGGGTCATGAATTTCATTTTTATGACAGATTTCTATCATGCGAATCACAAGAGAAGTTGAGTCCAATTGATACACAAATCATGTGAAATCAGCATCATAAGAACAATTTTCACGAGGAAGCTTCTCAAAGTTTTTAACACGTGAATTTCTAAAAATTCAAAAACATGAAGAGGTCAATCAAAAATAGAACATGGTAGCATGTTACACCGTCACTCTACAACAATATTAAAAGCAATTGGCCAAATCTACTATCTCATCTTTAAAACTAAGAGCAATTAGCCACAGAAAAGACAGCATTTCTAATCAAATCAACTCCAAAGAATTCTATATATTGTAACCAAAGGCATTTCATAAAGCACCAATCTATGATTTGAATTCTACTCCACTAGAGGTCAGTTCCTCACCAAGCATGATTAACATCCTATCAAGACAACCAGCTTTTTGTGTTACTTGAATTTTCACCATACGAAAGTACCATTCAAGAGAAAGACAAGCGAGAATCTTAACACAATACTTCAGCAGAAAACCAAAGAGAACCACAAAATCTGAAGCTTGTAAACCCTGTGAACCCCTATGCCTTTTTTATATTCACTTGGTCCATCAGAAAGTATACAACAGATGACGCTGTCATCTATACCGAAGTTGTTGTATGAGAACTAAGACCAAGCCAAAGTTGGTCGTAGAGATGACGCTCTTCGACCGGCCGTTTCAGTGAGTTAGATCCGGTGCGCGAGAGAGCGATCAAGAGGGAGAGACGTCGATCCGGCCAGACAGATCCGACGAGAGAATCCCCGATCGAGAGAATCACCGATCAAGCTCCAGAGAGAGAGAGAGAGAGCCAGAATCGAAAGAAAACCTCCTTCAATCGAGCGAACCAACCTCCGAGCGAGTTTTCAGAGAGCAAGCGTCTGATCTCCGAGAAAAAATCAGGTTTTCACAATCTTCAACCGCCGGTGCTTGATCTTCAATCGCTCGCCAATGGAAGAAAACCTTTACCTCCGGCCGGAGCGATCCGGTGAGCCCGATCCAAAGAGAAGATCGGTTAAGCGTCATTGTCGTCGCCGCCACTGCCACCGTCTTCGCCAATGACGACGCGATTGAGCAAACCAGAGAGAATCAGAGAGAGAGAGTCCAAGAGAAGAAACCCCAGCCAATCTCAAAGATCTGGCCTCCAATCTTCGATCCCTCGCCAATGGAGGAAAAACCCTAGCCGATAAACCCCCTGTCATCATCGTTGTAACCACCGATGTCCCCGCCGGCAGCTGCTTCACCTTCGAGAACTGATCGAGCGAGAGTCAGCGATTGAGAGAGAGATTCCTCAGAGAGAACGAGCGGAAGCCGAGAACCCTCAGAGAGAGAATCCGCGTTCCCGGAAAGAGAGAGCGAGCGGAAGCCAAGAACCCCTCCAGAGAGAATCCACGTTCCAGAGAGAGCGTGAGAGAGCCAGCAAGAGAGAGCCCCTGTTCGCGATTCCCCAAGAGATTCCAGCCTCCCCCACCTTTTTTTTTTTTTTTTTTTTTTTAGAGTTTCCTTTATTTTTTTTTTCTTTTCATTTCATTTCATTTTTTTTGTTTTCTTTTGTTTTCTTTTTTCTTTTTTTATGTTTTCATTCATTCATTCATCATTTTTTTTAATCTTTTTGGCTCTTTATTCTTTTTCTCTCTTTTCTCCCTTTTTTTTTAATTTTCATTTCAATTTTTTTATTTATTTTTGCAAATTATTTATTTAAAATGTCGACGAAAATTTCGGGTGTCAACAACTGTGAACCATTTGTTTGTACCCATGATCGAAAGTAGCATTTTCTCCATGTGTGTGGAAATTCCTTCTCATAAGATTCTCCGAAGATGTCCTCACTCATCCCAATTAGCTAATAACATAGTGAGATTGGTGTTGAAGGCTACTAATTTCACACGGAGAAGGATGCTAGTGTCTGAATTGTTGTGATGGTGATATGGCCTGTTCATTTTGTCCTTACTTTTTCTTTGCTAGCTTTCTAGTTGAATGGAATTTCTCTTTATCTCCTTCTAACCGTGGGAAAATGCAAAAGCTGAAGTCCATTGGTTTCTTCTTTCACCGGGGGTTATCGAGCTCTGACATTGTGGCGTGTTTGGAAAAACTTTTGCTTTTAACTTTCATCTATACTATTGTTTTTAGCATTTGTAGTGTGTCTTTTGTTCGATACTGAGTGCTTCAAACCTTCAGAAAGCATAAAACTTTGCATTTTATGGCCAATTAGAGCAAAAAAATTCTTGTCTTGCTTACAATGTTAGGAAGTACCTTTTGATTTCTACTGTTGAAACAGAAACGCCATTAAATTTGTTTCTATTTCCATGGTTGGTTTCCATTATGTCATCCTTTGTATGGATCCTCTATAATGTGATGGTCTTGCTTTTTGAAGGTTACAAGCTCCATGCTAGTCGACTGTTGCCCGCACCGATGTGAAATTCAGAGTACAGAGCTGACTGAATTTGACAGTAAGTGGCTTTTCTTTTAAGTTACCTGAAGATTTCAGTTCACAAAAGAGTGTTGAAGAATGACGTTGAGCTGTGCTTGAGAAATATCTAGTTGTTGGCCGGTTCAACTATGAATTTGAGGATTGCATCTCCAGTGGCGATGGGTTATGTTTGATGCAGGGTTGGAGACTGCTTTGGCCAACTTATTGTCTGTTCCTTAGCTTTTCAACGTTTTTCTTTTCTCAAGTTGGGCAAGAAGGTTGGTCCACGATTGAGCCGTGCCCTTAATTGCTGGTGTTGTATTGTTTCGTGGTGGAGCCTCTCCTCGATTTGCCTGCAAAAACTCCATCTGTGCTGTTTGGGAAGCTTGATTGTGGAATGGTAAGGAAGAAGATCAATCTTTGGAGCTTAGTTTGGAGGCTTTAGACATTGCCACCATAAAATAAGTGACGTTTGTTTTGTCCAATTTGATTTTTGCAGATAATTTTGTGTCACTGTCCAAATCTGCTTTTGTTCAACAAGTGTACTCTATTTTTACATTAATACATAAAAGGTTGTTTGGGGTGTTCATCCCCAAGTTTAAAAGTTGAAGCATGCGGGTTGGTAGATGAGTTACCTGATTTGATGTTAATTTTTAACCCTAGTAGTTTGGTGTAGTATGTTGTCATTGACTTATCATGATGAAGTTGCTGTAATACTTGGGATTTAACCAAGCGAAAAAGAAACTTTGGGGCCATGAAAAAAAAAAATACAAAAGAGAAGGTTGAAAAATCAACTAAACAAGGAAGTGGACGTCGGCTTAAGGGGAGAAAAAAGAGACGCTCAGCTCCCTCTTAAACTGAGAGCTCATGTAAAAAGAAAATGGAGAGAAGAGAGAAAGAAAAAGATCTTATTTTGGAGATTGCTAATGTCTCCTGCTTAAAAAAATATATAGCAGGTGTAGTGCCTTTTTCTGTGGAGATTTCCTGCTTTCAGTATTTTCAGTTTGGACGGGGCTTTTTGTTGACACGTTATTGTTTTTCTGTCTTAATTCCAGCAACTGGAGGAAGTTGTTTGAGCAAAGTAAGTGTGATGCTTCAGTGTTTTCTGGCTTGTGATCTTGACATGAATAAAAAAGATCCCAAAAGGATATATGATGTCTTCAATCATATAGTACAAGATTCTTCATTCTTGACGTGATATCAATCTGTGCTTGTGTAAATAAAGTAATACTTCTCTCCAACTTGTGTGAAGTAGAGAAATTCACTATCTGATGGATTCTGGAAACTGCTCATGCACTTTTGATCTTGATTGCATTTTATTAACTCGTTATAAGGTCATGGAAGTAGGCAGTGAAGGTACCATAAACGTGTTCTGCATTTCCTCAAAGCGAGGGCACTAATGTCAAGATAATGAATCTTCATGGATGTGTGTCGAACTTTGATCGTCACTTAATATGCCAGTGTGAAGGTTGCTCTCTTTGAAGGCAGATATATGGCCTTGATCAGGCTGAAAGTATTATCATCAACAGTGGAAAGCCCGAACAAATCATGTCGCCACTCTTTCCTTGTATTACTTTATGCCTTTATTAATCATCTTGCAAATTCGTACCTTAACATCATTTGCGATTTATTACTTCAGTTTGGTCATTTTTGGTGATGACAATGTCTGCACCCAGAGGCTTTAGAAGAACAGAAGATTTCCATTGTATTGTGGATAACAGTGTGAGATGCAAACCAGAAGTATGGAGGAAGTCCTTAAATCAACTGTATTGCTTTCATGTTTTTGGGATAAACATGACTAGTAATCAATGGATGGCTAGAAGGTGATTTGCTAATGTTTGAGAGCTGATCTAGATCTCTTAATGCCATCTTTTGTTGAACTGCAGCTCAAATTAGAATGTTTTGTTACAGTTGCCACTGAATAGAATTGGAAAGCGATTTTGCAATAACTATGGTTTCAGCCAGAAATGTGCACCATTTTTGGCTAGGCTGATGGCAGGGACAAAAGATCTTCAGAGCTTGGGTATTACCCAGCTGTTTATGGCACCGAAATGAAGTGGGAGGAGCTGTGCATATGATTTTTAATTCTGTGGAGAGCTTAATTGGTAATGCATCAGAAGTGAGGACTTCCGACTATAACTGTAATCTTGACATTGGAGTAGCTCATTGGCAATATTAGGAGTGCAAATTGACTTGGAAGATACAAGTCATTTTCTTTTATTATCATTTTCACAACAGTTTGATGCATGTCTCTGAATCCTGATGAGAGAAATCATGTTCTTTCATTATCATTCACTCAAAGAGAATACCTGAATGATGGAGAACACATATGCCATATAGAATTATGAAGAATAGTTGCATGACAGCAGCACGATAGAGATCGGGTTCTGGAGATCATCCTTATTTCCTAGTAACTGTAAATATAGCAGGAAAAGTATCATATCTAGTTAAGAGTACTTACTTCACATTAGTAATTTCAGTTTGGTATGGGGTTGTGTCAATGTCTTATTGCTTTCTGATTATTTTAAGTAATCTCAGCGAAATTGGTCGACTAAGTGAATGCAATGCTTCGGCATCATCTGGCTTGTGATCCTGGTGGGAACGAAAGTAGATAAGAATGCCTTCAAAGTACATTGCATGTCATTATACGTCATCAGACACAAAGAAAGACTCTTCATCCTCGACATGACATGAATATATTCGTATGCAAACGGAGAGTATTACCTTTTTCCAAGTTCTATTAAGATCGTTTCCTTGAACGGGGATGTTTATTATGTGTTTTTTTTTTTCAATTCATTCATGCATAATAAAAAAGAACTTCATTACTTGTTAGCAAAAGATCCAACCAAAAGCTTAAAGCACTAGTTAGAGGTAGATTCGATGTTTATAACCCCGTTGAAACCCTTTATTTAACCAATGTGAAATGACACTTCTAATAATGGATTGATTTTGGCAACTACTCATATCTATGTGGTTTTGATTGCATTTTTAGTAGCTTATGTCCACTTATTCTGTCATGGATTAATAAGCTACTGGAGGCACTATCATAAATTTTTTACTTTTCTCAAGTCCAGGACGCCAATGTTGAGATGACAAATTTCCATGGATCTATATGCAACTTTGTTTGTCAAATGAGATGCTAATACATAGATTGCTCAATCCGATGATGGATGCATGGCCTTGATCCTGTCAAAAGAAACATACTGTATGGTGGAAAATCTGGTAGGAATCATGTTGTGCTCTTTCTTGTTTGTAGTCATGCCTGTATGCATCTCACATGTTTGTACCATCAGTCAGGGTCTTTATATATCGAATTTGCATCCTTTTGTTCGTTCTTCTTTTGGTGATGACAATTTCTCATGCCCCCAATACATTAAATGACCAGGAGCTTCACTGTAATTTTGGCAATAATGTGATATCCGAACCAAATATCTGGGATATGGATGCAACGAGGACATTCTTTAAGCCGATTGCATTGTGTTGTGCTCTATGAACAGGAGCTGTCCATCATAGTAATGAAAGCAGGTGCTTTACTTCACTCCTGAAATGTTTTGAGAGCTGATCTGAATCCATGAATGTCCATTTTTTCTTGAACTATTACTTAATCAGATCAGAATACTTTGTTACAGATGCCATTGTCGCAGAATAGAATGGGAAGTTCAACCTACCAAATACAAGAGGACTGTGGAAATGACCAACTATGATCCCGGCGAGTGTGTTCGCCTTCTTAACTCCAAACCCTGCAGTCTATCCCTGCAGTTTATTCAATAGGGTACTAAACCATCTCAATTATACTTGCTACTAATGACATTTTCTCGCTAGTGGTCACATCAAATTAACCAGAAGATTATTCATACCATTTTCCAGAGTAGAGCAAACAAGAGCTTCTAGGTTCCTAGCTTGCCAAAACTTGTGAAATGGACACACATGGTGTACCAAACAAAAAGCTACCGCCAAAGGCTAGCGTGCCCAACCCTCTTGGAAGATAAATAGGCACTTACTACGAATGCTTCTGTGAAGTAATCACACACATCTACACAGAGAGTGTTGAAATGGCTGATAAAATGGTTGATCAGATCAGGGCAATGGGCTTGAACAATAAAATAGAATGGTATCCTGTGATTTCGCCTGAATGGCTAGGTATGTTGCGATAGTCGAGTCAAGATATCACATGATATATACTGTTACATAGTCTTTCAGCTTTGGAGTTCTGGTGGAAACATATGGTCCCAATTTGGGATTGGCGATGGAACTTAGCATCTACGTTGGGCATGCAAGTCATCACTCCAAATGGATTTCGGCATTTTTTTCTCTTTCTTTTCGACATTGGTCGAGTTACCTGGTACTTCGTCTAGATAACGGTAAAACCTTGGAGATACAACCTTACTACTTGTTTCAATTTGCATATACATTGCCGCATTGTTGGAAGTAACTGCAAATTGTTTGATTCTTGACGTCTGGATTGAAATGTAATCTCACCTAACTAGAGAAGAAAAGAAGTATAGCCCATCCCTGGAGACTGGTTCGTTTAGTTAATAAAACTCTTGCATCGACTGCTTAAATTATATCATTACACATCGAGACTAATACTGTGAATCAAAGACGAATATTTATGACATGGTCGAAACATGATATTCTTACTCTTGACGAGTAGGGAGATATCTTGTGGCTCTTGATATATAATCGCTTGTTCATAGTCAGTGAAGCATGGCAAAGTTGCAATTCTGGATGGTCAAATCCAACTGACGGAGAAGGATGAGTTTGTTTACCAAGAGATGCTCACGCATCTTCCCCTCTGCTCAATCCCAAACCTGAAGAAGTTGGTCTCTCTCTTTATTTCTTTCCAACTGCTTTCATATTTTAAGTTTTTATGCTGTTAAAGTGTCCACTTGATATTTTTACAGGTGCTGCTTGTTGGTGGCGGAGATGGAGGCATTCTGAGGGAAATATGTTGTCACTCGTCCGGGGAACAAATTGATGTGTGTGAACTCGACCAAATGGTGATTGATGTGAGCGAAAATAAACTGCAAAAACCTTCCAAAGTTTCAAGCTTGAGCCTCTCATTGCTCATCAAATCCTAAGGTTCAGGAGGACCATAGCTTATCCATGTACTTCTTGTGTCCTGTTGCAGGTTTACAAGCAAATCTTCCCTGAAATAGCAGTTGCGTATGAGGATTCGCGAGTGAACGTCTACATTAACGATGGTATATGTTTCTTCTACAATTCATACTCATTAATGATTATTAATAGGTTAGGTTGCGAGAGATTATTTAACATAGTTTAATTTCAACATCGCAGGACCTGCTTTCCTGAAGGCTATTCCTGAAGGAACTTATGATGCGATCATTGTGGATGCATTTGATTGTATGGATATTGTAAAGTGCCGATAACCTCCCCCACCCTCCTTGAAATTTAGAATGCCTCCAATTAATTGAATAACTTGGCATAATAACAGAAATCTCATAGGGCTGGTAGGTCATACATCTACTTATTTCAAATGATTTGCAACATTCAAACACCTCCAAGAAAAGGAGTGCTTGCTTGCTAATCATCTGTAAAAAAATTCAAGAGCTACTGCGATTGAACTAGCGAATGAAGAGTTCTTGGAATCTGTGGCTTGGGCGCTCTGTCCTGGAGGTGTCATATCTGCTTCGACAGACAGCTTTTGGCTGGACAACTTCACAGTGGAAGATACTATTGTTGAATGTCGCCAAATCTTCAAGGGCTCAGTGAGATATGCTTGGTGTTCAATTCCTTCCTACTCAAGGTATCAAATCAAACTATAACCGAGTGTTTATGCAGTCTCCTTTTTTCAAGTTTATGACGAGAAGAATGAATTTTCAACTGTTATTCCATTAGCAGGATGATTGGATTGGTGCTTTGCTCCAGCGACAGGCCATTTGAGAAACCTATCAATCCTCTAGATATCAAGAACAATGGGGTGGCTAAAGGGCCTCCTAAGTTTACGACTCAGATAAAAAGGATAAAAGTTGTTACACATTATGTGAACTGAAACTTTGATCTCTTGTTAATGCAAACCTCTTTGCCTCTGTTGTGCCAGATCCATGCTCCTGCTTTCTGTCTGCCATCTTTTGCGAAGAAGGTTGGCAGTGCCAAATCCCGATAAACAGATTTTCTCGACATATGGCCTATGAAAGACGGAGAAACAACGTCCTTATCATTTGTGTTCTTCTGTCTTCATTTTTTTCCTGTTGTCCATTGTTTCTCGATCATCGACTATGATACCCAACGTGGCCATATCAAATTACAAATAAGCATCAAAATTGTTGCCCATCAATTGCCAACACACAGTGAGCTATCATTTTACTTGATTAATGGTTGATTCCCGTCCTGCTCTAAGTTACTGTGTCCATTTGTCTAGTTTCCTCTCATACATGCACGAAGATACTCGACACATCACATATTGCAATTAGTAGGGGTGTCAAAAATCGAATTAAATCGAATTGAAAAATTCAGTCTTTTTTGGTTCGGTCGGTTCTCATTAAAAACTGGAACACTTTAATTAGTTCAGTTTTTATCAGTTTGGTTAATTGAACCAAATCAATAAAATCTAAATTTTTTCTTTTATTTTTTTAAAAATCGTTTTTTTATTTTTTTAATTATTTTTTTCTTCTTCATTGGCCGGTTCGGATTAAATTAGGTTCAGTTCGGTTCGGTTCAATAAATTTCCTTATCGTTCGGTTTACTTCGGTTTTCCAAAAAAATCAAACTGATCCAAATCGAACCATTTACATCATTAGTAGCCAGGACGACTCTTTAAGTAGTTATGTTGAGAGTAACATAGGTTTCAAACTCAATAAGCTATACTTTGACACATGCCGAAAACCAACGTAGCCTTATAGCAGTGAGATCAAAGAGCTATTGTCTGCTTCACTGGTTCGTGGACTAATTCATCCCAACATCAGTGATGGGACTTTGAATTAACTCCATAATAATTTCAAGTCTAACTTCCATTGGAAGTACGAAGATTAAGAGAATTATCAAAGGATCTAATTTCTATAAATTTGTAAGGGAATTATAAATGATTTCATAGGTCAACATTAGAAAATTTCGCAAAGGTTTTCGGGTATTTCGCTATAAAAATAGATCAACCAATCAGTCCCACAATTTGAAGAAGGAAAAGGTCCAAAGTCAGACGAGACCTAAAGCCATGAAAACTTCAGTACGACGAAGGTGATTAGAACTGCAGAAATTATTTGATTTTTGAACAAAATTTCTTGCATCCATATATGGACGCATGGAAAATTGCACGTGATTTTTCTGCTACGTGTGCCGCGATCAGGTCTACCATCGCGACTTCGACGCCGCCGTGGTCCCGGCCCAGACTGCGGCCTCCACTCTGCTGGCCTCCACCAGCTCCTCCGGCGGCTCCCGGGCGGTGGTGGCCCCGGAGAACCTGCGCAAGCGGCGGAGGGTTGATTACCGGCCGCGTGGTCGCCGGACCTGCGCGAGCGCGCCCTAATGGGGAGCTGTTCGAGCCCCCTCGAGTCCGTCTCGACCTCGGATTTGCCGCGGGGCTTGCGGGGGCTCAATAACTTGGGGAACACTCGCTTTATGAATTCGGTGTTGCAGGCATTGTTGCACACTCCTCCTTTGAGGAACTACTTCTTGAGCGACAGGCACAATAGGTACTTTTGTCAGAAGAAGAATGGGGTTAGTGGAAATGTGATTAAAAGAAATGTAGATGGTGCTCTCGATGGAGGCCATGGGAGCAAGAATGGCAGCTTCTGTTTGGCCTGTGACATGGACGCCATGTTCTCGGCGGTGTTTTCGGGGGAGCAGATGCTTTATAGTCCGGCGAAGTTCCTGTACAGTACAGCTCTGTGATGGAGGAAATTGCTAGTCTATGATTTTTTTTGGATAAAAGTGGATGTTTGATGTTTTCTCATTGGTTTTTAGAAGCACTTGGAGGTTGGAAATTGTCCAATAGGCTATGTAAATATGGAAGTTGTTTGATCAGTGCATGTTCTGCTATATTGTTAGTGTGTGGACATTACCTAATTTACGATTGCGCTTTGACCTCCTTCGTATCATAGCTTAGCTGCTTCAACTTTTTATTTTTATTTTTGGCAAATGGAAATTGGAAAATGTTAGAGAGTGCCCTTTGCACTTGTTATGGTTTGAAGAGTGAAAAATCACAATTATCTTGTTTGAGATGTTTTGAACAGCTGAGATCAATTGCATTTCAATCCAACTTTAAAAGATTGCTAAGGCACCGTGCCCTGTGGGGACTGTGGCTTTGCCCCTTATCAGATGTGCTCTCAAAATTTCAAATTTACCATTGGACGTATTGCCTTAGTTAAAATGTGTATTTCTTTCATTATTTTAAGTGCCTTGGAAAGCATTATTTCCAATTTTGCTAAATTTAATGAGTGCCCTTGGGACATTTGTTAACAAAGCCTTTGGAAATTATCTTCTTTGATTATGTACTTTTTTCTATTGGCTTTTCTGAAAATGGCTGTGGACATAATGGATAGGCATCTTTTCCTTATTCTAGTGATGCATGCTTTTGTCAAGTTCCTTGTTGACCATCAATGTTGGACTGCAACTTTGTTAACTGTTCTATCTAATTGACTTAGAGGGAAATGTGCTTTATACTTCTTCTTTTTTTTATTGATTTGGTTATCCCACGGTTGTTGGCAACATGCAGCTAACTTGGCAAGTTATGAGCAGCAGGACGCTCATGAGTTTTTCATTTCCATGCTTGATGGGATCCATGAGAAAGTGGATAAGGATCAATGCTGACCGCAGAGCCAAGGTAAATTTTACAGGCATCACATTAAACCTGTTTCATCCAGTCTCCATTTTTTACAGGCTGTATCTGGAATCTGCTGGTGCTGAGGACAGAGATCAAGTGTTATTAACATTTTCTCTTGGGTCAGTGATTCAAATGGGCTTGTTTGTTTGTATAATCATGTAAATGAGCTTTTGAACTTATGTTGGATCACGCTTGTTCTGGGTTATTACCTTTCTGGCATTTCCCAGCCCTAATACCTCTGAGTCCCTTGGGAAGTTTCAGTTTGTTCTGGTGTCATTCTTTCTTAGTGGCATATCAGTCAGGAGATTCAACTCTGTCAACTAATATCTGTGGGTCTTTATATTTGGCATGTGTTAGCCTCTAGTTTCAACTTTTCTTTCAAGTTATTCCATGGTGGAGCTTATTATCTGTTTGATCACATGGTAATTTAATGCATCTATAGTCTCTGCAAACAACTGCTTTCCTGTGCAGCTGCACTCTTTTGTGTTGTGTCTGACAGTTGTGTGTTTGTACTATAAAATATGTTGTGTTGTGACTCGCGATGCCGTTGAGGAACTTTTATTTTTACAAATTGTGGATTCTCAGATATCTTTAGAACTACAGTACTGAATTATTACAGGGAGTGGAGATTGCTGTATTGCTCACAGAGTATTCTCTGGTATCTTACGCTCCGATGTCGTGTATGGCTTGTGGTTTCACATCTACAACATATGACCCTTGCTTGGATATTTCTTTGGATTTGGAACAAAACCAACGTGGTTCTGCGAAGGCAACATCAGCTAAGTCACATTGCTCCTGCAATGGCAAGGCAGAGTGCATGAATTCAAGCCAGAACTCTGGGATACCGACCTTGATGGGCTGCTTGGACCGATTCACAAGACCTGAGAGGCTCGGTTTGGACCAGAAGTTATTCTGCCAACAGTGTCAGGTGAGTCAGGAGTCTCTCAAGCAGATGTCCATAAGGAAGCTCCTGTTGGCTTCTTGCTTTCACATCAAAAGATTTGAACATTCTTCCATATGGAAGATGTCGAGGAAGATCGACCGATATCTGCATTTTCCATTTTCATTGGACATGGCCCTTTACCTCTCTTCTTCCATTTTGAGGAGAAGATTTGGGAACAGGATTTTCCCTTTTGATGGGGACGAACCTGATGCATCAAACGAGCTCTCCTCAGAATTTGAGCTGTTCACTGTTGTCACTCACGCTGGTAAATTAGACGCGGGCCATTATGTGACTTATCTACGTTTGAGCAATCAGTGGTACAAGTGCGACGACGCTTGGATTACCCAAGTGAATGAGAACATTGTGGGGGCAGCGCAAGGGTACATGATGTTCTATGTCCACAAAATGCTTTATTACAGAGCAAGTGATAAAATGGGTGCTTCATGATGGCCTTCAGAAATCGAAATACCAGTTGCTGGTGCAGTATCATGTGTGTCTTGCGCTAAATCGCTGGCACTCGAGGTCAATATGCAGAATAAAGCAAAGAATAGTGCTGCAGTTGCTGCTTTGTCTGTGAACTAAACTTTAACGAGTTGCTGCAGCTAATTGCGGAATGCCAAACAACTCTCTTCCACTGGGGCAAACATCCGTCGGGAAATAATCTGTAATTCTACTTTGGAGCTGTGCTGAGCCTAATTTTATTTGGGGTGCCTCAGTGGAAGAGGGAATCGCTTAGTGGAGTTCTCGGAGTTATTTATGAGTTGATTATTTCAATTTTTTCCCCCTAATTTTTCCTGCTTGTCCAAGTATTGATGGTGGGTTGATTCTTTTTTTTGACATGGATCCTGGCGAAGGTTGATGCTTGGAGGTGTGGGTTCTTTCGGGTATGCTCATTCCTTGCATTCCATATTGTACTTCTATTGGGATTTTTTTCAATTCGGAGCTTTCTTGGGGAGCCGTTCATATTAATTTCTTGACAAGGAAATGCCAGGAATGTTATGCTGGAGATTTTGTATGTCGTACTTGTTTTGAACAAAGAGAAATCATAGTATGACTAACTACATCTTTAAATTCTTGATAGTGCTCTCTTGCCATCATGATTTGGTCTGAATGTCGAAGTCCATAAATGCTAACCTGACTCTGGCGAAGAGAAATAGTTGTGACCTTCAATTCAAATGCTACAGACTCATTGAAAAGCAGTATGATGTATTTAACTTTATGAGCTGCATGCCGGATCAAGGAACAAAGACTTGATTGCTGTTTTTTCACTTCTTTGAGATGTCGTTGGATCTATAGGGCAGACTTTCTGCTTTCTGGCTCTAGGCAAGACAAAAGTTAGAACAATCTCTCTAGCTGTTAAAGCATAGCCCAGATCATCCTGAATATGATTACTGAATCACCAAAGTTACGACTAAACTACCCAATACCACTGAAGAAGCCGGTTCTGTATGAATAGAGCCAACTGAAACCTGAAAATGAACACAGTGAGAGATAGACTCAAACAGAAATGGCAAAAAGAATGACAGATGGAGTTACAACCAATGTAGTGTGCATGCTGGGAAAGGCGATAGCCTAAACTAAACTACAAGATGAAGAAGAAAAAAAGGTACTTTAAACTAAACTTGTGGGCTAACGGTTAAGAAGATGCTTCTGAAATCCATCATTCATCAAGGAGTTCGCAGTCCATCCTCCTCAAGTACAATTTTTACCCTGAAATGTCATATCCCACATTATAGAACTGCTGAGCATTCATTCCAATCACAGAGTAGTCATCGAGATTTTCCAACATCGTCATGTAGAAATACGTAGGTGATGATTGAGAGAACAAGCGCTCTGCCTCTAATCCTAGCTCTGCACTGCCGCTAAAATGAAAAGTAACGATGGGAAACCCCTCGATGTCCTTGTTAACATCACCTCCAAAACACAACGCATTGAGATCTTCGTAGGGCTTGAACCAACTTTTCAGTTCCGTCTTCTCTCTTACTGCATTGGCAAGCTCCTCATACACTTGTTGGATTAAAACACTACTCTCACCTCCCGAGTCAATCATGACGCCACCTTTTCATGAAGCTGTTCACTCGAATGCAGCTCTAGGAATATTAAGCATAATTTCTGTTGTTTAATTTTGCATGACATTCTTGAGTGTTGAAATACATGGTTAGGATACCGATGACTAGACCCTCAAGCAGCACAGGTATGGACGGCATATGAATATGTCAGGGTGCTCATACCATAAATATCATGCTTCAAGACCCTGAAGCGATTGAACATCAATCCCTGTTACATGACATTCAGATCCTAGAGAAATTCTTGTCCTGCCAATGTATATACATTGAGGATGCAGAGTCCTAGGAATGGTTTTTAGATGTGTCTATATTAAAAGATTTAAGGAATCTGATTTTTAGGGGTTGTTATGAACTTTTGGAAATTCCGGGGCTCAAGGAATAACTCACACAGATATCTTAGGATACAAATAATCGAGACTGCCAGATTTTTTGGCATGTAAGAACCTGCAATATCCGGTTCCAGGAGACTGCAAGAAATCAATTGAGCTTGGGGGGCTTGAAGAGTTAGTGCTTTGACAAGATTTAGACATGTCCGGATTGGGTGTTGAAGGTAATAACAATCTTGTGCGGAGCATGCCTCATACAGAATAATGGACAAATATTGGGGTACAGGGAACACATTCCAGTGAATACTGTGAATGTTAGAGACGATTCATGTCCTGTAACAAGGAAAATAAGCAAAGTAACCTGCAGAGATATATTATACACTTTTCATTAGTATTTTCTGCTTGTTCGAGGGGGTTTTCCTTGACAGCATGCTATCGTCACTTCTCTTTCTATGTAGTTCAGGAATTATTGGGAAGCTGGTTGTTTATCTTGACACGATGCTTCGGTGAAGTCTTAGTCTTGTTCATGGCAGGATTGAAACTGACGGTCCCAATTCGAGAGCTAGTTCAGAATGCTTTGTCAGAGCATCTTAGGTCATAAGTCATCAACGAAGGTCCTTCATCTTCG
This sequence comes from Eucalyptus cladocalyx, assembly GCA_017140615.1. NCBI lineage: Eukaryota > Viridiplantae > Streptophyta > Magnoliopsida > Myrtales > Myrtaceae > Eucalyptus > Eucalyptus cladocalyx. The sequence continues at coordinate 61,148,845 of CM029523.1, read as the reverse complement.
ACCTGATATCAATGACTAGCATGTGCAAATGCAGTAAAATATTTTCTTCCCAAGGATTGCTTTCAAGGCTGAGCTGCCTCAGGATATCTATTGTGTGTTTCTTTCACTTGGACTAATGAAGGTCTAACTCCCACTTGCAATTCCTAGCTTTTGTGAAAAATTGCTGTGTATAGACTAGGGGCATATCAATCTTTTCCTGTTGCGATCTATTACATATTTTTCATTACTACTTTCTTTTAGCTATGCATTCCAGAAAATGTACATGGAAACTGACTTGATGTTTCAGAGAAATATCAGTCTTGATCCTAGTAAATCAGGCATTATGGTTCATCAAGATAGCTTTGGCAGGCATGTGCAAGATATAACAATTTTCCTAGTCTTGTATTCGAAACTTGATTTGTTTGAAACAGAGCATCGGTTTTGGGTCCGTGTATACAGACAGATCAGGAAATTGAAGTTTCTGATTGATTCTTCTAAGAATTTACTGATACACATGTGCTGTTCATTCATTTTCTGTAATGTCCATGCCATTTGGGATGCAAACTGCAGAAGTAAATATAAGCGTTGACTAATGCTAGAGAAAAAAAAAGCTATTTTGAATATTTGATTTACAAAGTGATGTGCGCGCTTAGCCAAGTGATATGCGTGCTTAACTGCTCATACATGGCTTTCTTGGGTGACTTAAAACAATTTTGCAAATTGGTCATGCCATACCTAACACTACTCATGGTCATTCAGGCAGAGAGAAAAAAAATGCCTCACTGTATGAATTTTAGGATTTATCTAATCCATTCAATGGTTTGGGAAACTGTATTGAAGAATTCTCACAATTCCAATCTTCAGTTGCATCCGACTTAAGCCTGTACAAACTAAGTTTGGGAATTAGTGAAGGATATCTTATTTCAATGAAGATGCTGTCATTGTATAACCAGTTAAAATTAAAATGGGAGATATTTAGGCAATTAGGCCAAAGGGGACAAAAATAAAAAGGAAAGGAATCCTATTTATGTCAATTTGGCTCATCTGAGGGTTGAAGGATATAACTTGACTTCATATGGTTAGCGAATATTCAGGGAAATCAGTTTCCGAAATGAACACATGAAAACGGAGTTTAGGGAACTGTCACATGAACATGTTTCAATTTGGCTAGACGATCGTTTGTGGAAACTATAACTACTGTGCATTGTAAAGGGAGAGTTCTAATTGTAGTGAATTTGCATAATCTGGACTACCCACCATTTTCGCCAACTCAGCAAGATTCTATTTGTTGCAACAAATCAGCATGATCAATTTGACTGAAGACCGCTGTCCATGATACAGGTAAATTCTATCCTACGTTGCACACTGATAATTTGTTCGACATTCCAGAATACGTAAAAGAGTATCATATGTATCACCAACCCCTAATAATGGTTTGTTCAAGTGGCGAGTGTGTTCACCTTCTTCACTCTAGACCCTGCAGTCTATTCAATAGGGTACTATACTATCTCAATTATACTTGCTCCTAATAACATTTTCTCGTTAGAGGTCACATCAAATTAACCAGAAAGTCATTCACGACAGTCTGAAGGGGACGCCAGTGCCAAGGAGCATGTGGAGCGATGGCAAAATGGTCAAGAATAAGATACACATAACTGTACATGAGTACGCACAGCCTCGGAATTAATATTCCATGACTCATGAAAAGATGGAGTCATTAAGTTCGTAATGTATTACCTTGAAGGTTACTTCAGTTTAAACCCTAGTGACCTCAAATTCAGTTGCTTTATCTTGCTTCTCTGGACCAGTTTCTTCTATGTTTTGGTTGGGTCGAGTTTACAGTTCGTTGTTCAGATGTCGAGTCCTCAAGAACACTTTAACTGCAAGAACACAAGTTGGGCGACAGTCGATAAACTTACCAATAAGCATGCTCAAATTTCCTGCCGATCTTAGTCCATTACTTATAGTATAGATAGGGCAATCTCTATATCGACAGCATGGAATTTTGTGTTAGCTATGCTCACATAGAGATTAGAAATTTGTTATCAGATTGGAGATAGTTTTTTTAATTTTTTGGGAAAGAAATGACTTTCATTACTATCGAAAGGACGGATTACAAGTGTTTCCAAGATCAAGACATAAAGTCTGCCATAAGGAATGGAGAGGTTTAGCAAGCCATGTGGGCAAAAGGGTTTCAATTCTATGGGCTTTGGCCATGCTGGATGGATTACAAGAGCTTTCAAGATTTCTTTTACGACTTTTTCATCGAAGATCTCATTTGGTTTTTGGATATCCCATTTGCCTAAGTCCCGATTAAAGCTTTTAGAGACTACCTTGAAGTTTAATGTCGTGTTTCTATCTGCATGTTAAGATGATGTATGTTAGACAAAGATGGTCCACGGGATAGATGCTACTAATGACATATTCATGACAGCATTGAGATGGCACCATATGAAGCATTGTGAGGGAAAAGTGCCAAAAAAGTCCTAAACCTTTTGCCTTTGTGCCAATTTGGTCCTAAACCTTTTTTTGGTGCAGATTCAGTCCTCAACCTTTTTAAGTTGTGCCAATTCAGTCCTTTCCGGCCAATTTTAGCCGGATTTTGCTGACTGGACGCCGGCCGGCTGACGTGGCATGATCGGCGTTGACGTGGACAACTTTTAATAATTTTTTAATAATTTTTTTAATTTTTAAAATATTTTTAAAATACTTTTATTTTTTTTTTTTTTTTTTTTTTTTTTTCCTCTAGCCGGTCGCCGAGGTCCGGCGACCGGCCAGAACGACCACCGGCAAGGGCGAGGGCCGGCGAGGGCAAGCCTCGCCCATGGCCGCCTCGCCGATCGCCATGGGCGAGGCGGCCATGGGCGAGGCTCGCCCTCGCCGGATCCGGCGAGGTCGAGCCTCGCCGGCCCTCGCCCATGGCCCGATCCGGCGAGGTCGGGCGAGGGCCGGCGAGGCTCGACCTCGCAAGATCCGGCGAGGGCGAGCCTCGCCATGGCCGCCGCCGGATCCGGCCATGGGCGATGGGCGAGGCTCGCCTCGCCGGATCGGGCGAGGTCGAGCCTCCGCGGCCCTCGCCCCCGCCGGCGGTCGCCTCTGGCCGGTCGCCGGACCTCGGCGACCGGCTAGAGGAAAAAGAAAAAAAGAAAAAAAGAAAAAAATATTAAAAGTATTTTAAAAATATTTTAAAAATTTAAAAAATATTAAAATATTATTAAAAATTGTCCACGCGCGCGATCAGGCCACGTCAGCCGGCCGGGCCCAAATAGCAAAATCCGGCCAAATTTGCCGGAAAGGACTGAATTGGCACAACTTAAAAAGGTTTAGAACTGAATCGGCACCAAAAAAATGTTTAGGACCAAATTGGCACAAAGGCAAAAGGTTTAGGACTTTTTTGGCACTTATCCCAGCATTGTGATGATGAAGGAACTGCATGTCATCGATATGTTGGAATGAGGAGAGAAAGGAATCCTTAGCTTCAAATACGAATTCAAGAGCTATATTCTCCCAAATAGTTCCCTATTGTTAGACTTACAATAGACGTTGATTTTGTTATGACTAAAACTATCACCTAGATGGGGTAAATAAGTGAATGTGCAAAAATAAAAGAATTTAAATAAATATTGCAACAAGACAAGTTCTAATGAAGTGGTTAGAATTTACCGATGTGCAATTCTATCACAATAAATAAGAGCAATAAAGATAAGAGAATTGCACACAACTATTATAATGGTTCAGCTTTTGAAAGCCTACGTTCATTCTCCCACGCTACAGCCTATTAGTTGGAATCCACTAGTAAGAACCGATTAGAGGTTATAAGTCCTGAGCTAAGAACACTCAAGTTTATATGAACAACTCCTCACACACTCTCAGTCTCTAAAAGGTTACACAATGTTGTTTACAGAGACGAATGTATAAGATCGCAAAACACTCTTCAGACTTTGAAATTAAAAACTTTAATGCTCATGAATGCGAATTAAACCCTTCAGCTTCGAAACCTCCTCTTATACTCCTCCCCAAGCTGACCATCGAATATATCTTCAAGAGGCCTAACTCTGGCTGAGAAGATTCGATTGCTTCAAGATCACCGAGGGTGAAACTTCCCATATGTTTTGCCTCCCATACTCCGTTTTCCAAAAGTTAAGTGCTTTGGTTTGGAATGAATGTTTCGCCTCAAATAAGTTGTTTCAGGAAAGTTGAATCCCCGATAGATATTAGAAAGACTTTCCTTTTAGAACTCCTTATAAATATTGTAAGAAATCTAACCAATCGGCACTAGCCATTACACGAGTATTTGACTTCTTCCTAGTTGTTAGACAAAATATGTAGGGAAGGAAAACAATCCACAATTCTGATTCTAATTAATATCATCTTATCATATCCCATCAAATTTTCCACTCAGAATCAAACTCTCTAAGTTTTGTCAATCATCAAAATCATTTACGGAATGTCATCTCACCAGATTTGTCGATCCCTGCTGCACAAAAGTTCAATAAGAGGAAATAAGGCTCCATAGACAAAACTTCACGCGGATGCTTTCTGGAACATACTTTTGCGTCAATGCTTTAAGCTTTTTTCCTTTTTCTTTTGGACTGGCGACCAAGGCCTTTCACATTGACACTAAAAAGAAGAGGCTCATGATGGCCTTGGAAATTCGGAAAGAAGAGTGGTAGGGCCGGATGAGAAAAATTTATTGACAAATGCTTTTTAGTAATTTGATGGTGGTGGTCGTCTCTCTCATATCCTTGATGCAGTTGGGAAATTGGAATAGTTGACCGGATTGAACTTGCTATGTACAAGCATTTAGGAAATACCTTAATTCAGTAGGGATTTGAAATACAGGAAAATTTTATGTATTGCTGAAAGTGAGAAATCGAATAATTAACCTATTACGAATAGCAAGTTGGGCAAAAAACATAACCTGGTCTTATTATATGGTAAAATCGTGTAATTGGTTAGGTACACTGATAGTAATTTACAAACAAAGCCAGCAAATGCAATAGTAAGTCATCAACATCTTTAGAAATTTACCACTCGAACAAAAACCTAGTGGTAAAGAAAGCAAGTTTCGAATGAATTCGATGATTTACCCAACGAGATCCAATTTTATGAAATCTGGCGGAGTAAGGAATGAGTAAGGAATGTTTTAATTTTAAGTACAATGTAAGTTTTCTAATTACACAACAGCTCACCATTCAAATTAAAATGCATGAGTGAAAATGGTGAATGATGAGTGAAATTAGTAGATTTTCGACTTATGTTCACTTTTCACTTTTTTTTTTCTTTGCCAACCTATAGATGTTTCACTTATTTGAAAAAACCATAACATTTTGTGATCACATATATCATCCACAATATCGGTATCCTACACTAATTGGATCTTAAAAGGTCCTCAAATAATGCATGTCGATTATGATGGACATTAACTTCAAATTTTGATAAGACTGAATGGAACTATGGTTGTAGGGGAGGGCCATAATATCTCGAAGAGTTATCTCGTTCCATTGAAATCGGCAAACTAGAAGTCTTCACTCCACATAAATTGGCAGCCCTACCCATAGCTGAATGCTACTATCCAAAGGGACTTTTTATTTATTTAAAAAGATCATTGAACTATTCTTAAATATTTAACCTACTTTCTAAAGCTTTCAATTTGTTTAGTATGGTACCTCATGAGGTCAAATAAGTCATTTGGTACTATTCACAAGTTTTTTAATCACACTCTTGCCCGGATTTTATAATATCTTTCCATTCAATCAATTTCCGTAATCAATGAAAATATCTGCTATCTTTCTATTGCCTTTATTATCTTTAGAAATATTATGATAATTCTATTTAAATATAATTTAGTTCATGATCTCTAAGATAGTAAAAGTATAACCTCATTTTGGGTTCTACAAGGTTGATATAGCTGCTTTTTTAAGAATAAAAATGTTTTCATATGGATATCTAAACAAGATATTAACTTATTTACCAATAACCGTATTTATGTTAATCTAAATATTTCTCCTAATTTTTTAGATAGATAAAATTTTCAAGCTTTTATGTTTTATGTTTTCGTAATTAAATTTAGTAATATCTGTATATTAGGAAATTAAAATAAAAGGAATATCAACCTGAAAAAAACTATAAAAAAGATTCTACTTTTTTTATTATAGAAATTATAAGCCAAAATGTATTTGAATGGAAATATCATAACATTTATGAAGACCGTGGGAATATAGCTATTAAGTTCTTTTCTTTCTTTCATTTTCTTCTTGGCTTTTAAATACAACTTAATGCCATGGCCAAAGAGAGACGACCATTAAAACGTTAAACGATCCTCCTAGGCGGATCACGGATTAAGAAAATTGTGGGCGTATAAAATGATGACAAAATTAGCTAATGTCAATCCACATCGATTATTAACTATAATTTCTGCGGAAGACAAGAATTCCGGTAGATAATTTAATGTAAAGATCCCACCCACTCCTTGCAAAAGACTTGAATTAAAGGAATAAAGGCAACGCGGACGATGCGGAGAACATACTGATTGATGTAGATGCTTTTAAGCTCTTTCCTTTTCCTTTTGGACAGCTAAAGGCAATCAGTGAGTTTCACATGGCCTTGGAGACTCGGAAAGAAGAGTAGTAGGGCCGGAGGTGAAAAATAATTGATGAATGCTTTTTAGTAAGTAATTGTGGTTGTCTTCTCCACCATGTCCTCAATTCAATTGGGAAGTTGCAATGATCATCCGAATTGAACTTACTATGTACAGGCATTATGATTAGTTGTCTTATTTATTAAATAAAATGAAAAAATCGCAAAGCCATAATGCTAACATCATTTAGGACAAAAATAAAATAAAAGTTAGTAAGAACATGACTATCCAATGGTTAAATTTAGCATCTTTTGTTAATTAAAAGCATATTGTTGATGCGCTTGCACTTCTAAAGAAAAAAAAGAGAGAGAGCAAAATTTCTTAGAGCTATGAATTAAGATAATAAAATGAAATATGATTTAGATCTAAAATGGATAGAGAAAAACTCTCTTATTAGATAAATGAAAAAGTGGTTCTTCAGAACACTTTCAATGAGTGACTGATAGGTGACACTTTCCATGAGTGATCTCTATCTTAACTTTAAAATATATATATATATATATATATATATATATATATATATATATATATTTCCATTTACTTTTTAACTTTAATTGAACCAAATATTTTTCAGCTTTAGCTCAAGGGGCATATGATTACTTTCAATATTACGAAAATATTTTACTCTCATGAAGATTAAGTATACTTCTTGAATAATTATTTCCTGTGATCACGGTAATATAACTATAGTGGCTATTATGTTCTTTTCTTTCATTTTATTTTTTATAATGGGGGTGGTTGTTAAGGCCAGTTGGGAGCAGACGTCGAGGGTATAAAGTGAGGGCCAAGAGATGGCAACAACTGAGGAATTGTTTTTAGTCAATTTACAATCAAATTTTTTAGTCAAAATTTGAATACGTTTCTAGATTCCCAATATGCACATGAAAAGGTCAGAATGATTACTTTAAAAAATTTTACCCAAAGGTTTAAGAAAATAAATTGAATTTCGGATTTACGTTTTTCAATCGGTGAGACTCATCCACGAGGAAAACACAACATCTCACTATAAATTAAGTGATTTAACAGAGTTCACAAAATACTTTCAATATTTCCCGATTCCCATTACACCCAATAACCAACACGGCGTTTTATCGCAAAATAATTTCTCAATCTCACAAAATAATTCACAAATATTATCATAAGATTAAGTAGGCCTGAATACCTAGACCTTCTCTTAAATGTAATTCACGAAAAAGACCAACTAGTTATATAGAAAAGATTTGAATCCAAAATATGAAATCCCCTTTAGGAAACTTACTCAAACTAAAAAAACCACTCAAATGAAGAAATTTAATCAAACTAGAAAACCTACTTAAATCGGACTCCTTTTACGTGCTAAAATTCAAGACATATTTTTAATAGAACCTTTGCATACTCCTCCTTGATGATTTGCAGAGATTGACATTGTGGACATTCCTTACACTTGACCAAAAATATCACTGGCATAAACCCCCCGGGGAAGAGAAGATTGTTTTATCTTCCAAAGGATTTCATCCAAGCAACCAAACGAATCTCAAGAGCCAACTAAAGTCAAATTAACCAAACAATTCAGCATTCAAACCAAGTGGGCTTGATGTCCAACGTTCGGTTTCGGAGAAAACGGAGAAGTTTTCCATGTGAGTAAATTGTAAAAGCGTGAATGATAATCATTTTAATTAGAAATTGATTTATATAACATAATTAGATTTTTTTTATTTTCTATTTCTGGATAAGTTTTTGAGCAAAAATACATTTGATAATGACTTAATTTTTTGTTCATGGAATAGAAATTTATTTGCTAACGACATAAAATTTCTCCCTCCCAAGCGGCGGGCGGTGGATGGCAAACGACAGACAGCGACAACGGACAACAACCAATAGTGGCGGACAGCTAGTGGCAACAAGTGGGCAGCCGGCCAGTAGAGATGATAAGTGATGAGAAGAGTTTTTCTCAGTTATGTTCTAGAAATAAAATTATATAAAATTTTTTACTTATTATTTTATTTCAGGCCTATTTTTAGACTAAAAACTTATTCGACAAATAGAAAAATGAAATTGTATTATCAAATGAATTTTTGTTCTTAAAATAAGTATGGAACAAAAAATAATTTTGAAATAGAAATATAATGGATATCATACATGTATAAATATCTCGCCACATATCGCTTCAAGCCTATTTCATCTATTATATGAATTTTCCTCCAAAATTTTAATAATATTTCTTGTTTTATAAAAATCAAAAGATGATCATCGCAATTTTTTTTTTTTTTTTTGGTAAACAATCATCCCAAAATTTGCGGAAGTGCAAAACCGTGAAACTGGAAATCACCCTTTCTTCCGTTCTTGCTGGGACCGAACTTTGACTTCTCCATCACCGTCCATGCCCACCATTCCATGACCATCAATATGAGCATGTATCCGAGACATCAAGTGTCTTGAAAGATCTTTATGTACTCGTACCACATCACATGCCATGAACTTATAGATAAGCAAGTCCATTAAGGTTTTATTTTCTTCTTTCGAGCTTCATCACTTTATTTTAACGAAAAGTAATTAACTGACTTCTTCACATACATACAACAATAAATTGTAAGATCAACTTACTCTAATATCTATATTGCTTTAAAATTAGGAATCGAGCACCATCGCCCTCTCTCCCTCCCCCAATTCTCTCCCCCTTTGATTTCTAGATTTTGCTGATGTGGCTCTAGACAGCCCAATCAGGCTAGCTATCACGAGTCTCCCGATAGAGATGGATTATCATGTCAAGTGCCAATATGACCAAGTTAATTAGAGGAATTAAATTGATCCGATTCAAAGAATAAATAACCAAATTAAACAAAATTAAAATTCAGCGATCAAATTGAACCTTGTGGACCAATCTTGAGATTGCCCCTTTTTATACTCAATACGCACCCATTATTTTTAAGAAAATCTTTGTACCCTTATATTTTACTCTTATTTTGACTAAATGGGGGGTTCATCTAACTCAACTTACTCCCAAACATAAATTACTAAGTTATATCTAAGTAGACATAATAGTCACTTCATCAATCAATCAAAGCAATACTTTATTTTCTTAATCAATTTGAGATACTATTTCGCAAAATAAAAGAGATATTGAATTGAAGAATTTAAGGCGAGGTTTGCGAGAGAAGATAGATGTCAAAAAGGAAATGATCCTCCCACTGCTAGTGCTGAATGCTCACCTCGATTTCAAAGGTACAAATGTGACTGATCAAATCAGTCAACAAAAAACACAAATGATGAAGATACAGTTATTTCTTTTGGTAATTATTTAATGGCCACCGAACGACAGCTTGGAAGTTAGCTCAAAATAAAACATTAAACAAAAACTTCAATCCGTCACACGTAACTTTTAGTATCTACTCTTTGGAATAAAAAAAAAAAATTTAATAGATGTCAATTTGATGAAACTTGTAACTTTAGCTGGATAAAATATTAATGAACATCAATTTGATGTAACTTTAGCGGGATAAAAAGCAGATTAAAGTATATTTGATGTCGCTGCGCAGGTCCTTTTCCTGTCAACTCTGCAATGTGTCTTCATCATTGTGATGAAAATATGATAATAACCAAGTTTAAAATTTCAAGTTGCGTTAATTTTGACTACAGTGCGTGAAACCCACCTAATTTTGCATTTTGTCTAAACAAACTGGCAAATTCATTTCCTTCTTTTCGAGTACATTAAAATACAAGCATACAACATTTAACGTGTGAATCACATACATAAAACATTGGAAGACAGACATAAAAGAATTATTTCAATTTTATCTCTTGAAAGGCATAATTTTAGATGATTATCATTTAAATAAAGCATGTGTCAGATGGTGATTTTCCCCAAATACTTGTACCTTTTGGGATACTTATGGTCAGTAATTTTACCAGTAAAAGCAATCAAAGCATGACTTTCTCATTTTGCTTATATTAACGAGGGATCTATCTATAGCTAGTAAATAACATTTGTATATGAGAATGAGATCATACTTCTTTATGAGTGCCAATGACATCGAGGCTCCCATCCTTAGTAACTTTGTATGAATGATAATTTTTCTCTAGTGCTTGAGACTTCAAAGGAACTTATTCTTAATGAAGGATGGTAGTCTTCCCAGAATGTTCCTAACTGGACCACCTGAGCAAGTAGCTTATAGAATGCGTCTGAAAGTGCACAGCTTCCTCTCTTAATCAAACGGCTAACATGTTTGCTGAATCCGTTCCATTTTCGTTGCCTAGGGACCTTGGAAGGACCCCTTTTGTACGTAGCAGTTATTAGTAGAAGAAGGCAATGATTATCGGAACACACCGCTTCGGGATCCAGGCATTCCCATTGGAGTGACTGAGACTTTCCAAAATTGGCTTAACTCATAGCGAATGAAGCTTTGAAAGTGTAATTATAAACGGGTCATGTTTCAAAATCTACGAAAAGCTGCTAATATTATTTGGTACTGTGCTTTTTTCTGCTCTCTATTTTGGCCGAAGAAGACTTCACTTCGTGCCTCCCACCATGTCGGTTCGGTACTATTACAAGTCAGGTGATCCCAGTGCAAGTGTCCAACTTTGATCTCAAATACTGCTTGCTTGTGATGCCCAACTATTTTCGAAATTCCACGAAATCGGATCCCGATCTGTCCCTTGGTGCATAGATGGAGCGCGCCACAAAGAGCTAACCGCTTTAGAAAAGAAACTCTGTTGTCTCGTTGGAGTGAACTGTTTTCTACACAATAGCCTCAATAAGTAGACGTTGATTTCTCATAATTATTTTCGTCGAAGATAAAAATTACGGTATCTCTTGTCAATTTATGCGCGTGCTGCACAGAACTTGAATAAGAGTGAATAAAGGCTACTCGGACAAAAACTTCAGGAGGACGATTTGGGGAACGTACCGATTGATGTGGGTGCTTCAAGTCTCTTTCTCTTTTTTTACTTTTGACTAGCTAGAGGCAGCCAGCGTGTTTCACACTGACGCCAAAAAGAGGTTCGTGGCTTTGCAGAAAAGATGAGCGGTACGAATGGATGGGGAAAGTCACAAAGGTTCCCGATTCATGATATAGAAAGACCGATTTTTTTATTTGCCAAACACGATAATGGAAAAAGGCCACCCAATCGACGTAGTGTAAGGTGTAATTACATTATATGTCGCGATGCATTGCTTGGTAATTGCGAATGAACGGATTCCAGTCATTCTTCATTCAAATATAATTAAGATAGGATACCACTTTTGACTTGTAAGTTGTAATATGTGGTCGTTCCCACCACACATCCCCTTCCCCACGTAAAGTTAAACGCGTCCTTTTTGTTCACACCTCATCTCTATATCCTTCCCTTCTTTCTTATTTTCCCCTCTTTTCTTGTTTTCAATTTTCTGCTTGCCGCAGTTCTTTCGTGACCTTTTTATTTCTTCAAGGAGATATACAATTACTCTCTCTCTCTCTCACAAAAGGAATAGGAGGTTCTTTTAGTAGGAAAGGAAAGGATATTTAACCAAAGTAAATTAAAGGAAAAGGAAGGAGAAAAGAGGGTAAATGGAAAAGGAGAGCATCCGAAAGGAGATAAAATATTTATTTTGTAAATATGTTCATTACAATGCTGAAAAAGCCAACAAGATACTCATTTAACTTAGTGCGAAGATTTATTTGTAATTCACTATGGATGTGAGGCGAGATGTGGTGCAAATGCAACTAAATAACATCTCATACTTATTTGTAATCCATCACTAATTAAACAATTGATGCTTGCCATATTAAGAATTTATCTTTTAGTAAAGGGTGCTTATCATCCAGCAAAAGCATTTTAAATTATATAGGACATGAAACTTATTTATCCCTTAAAGAAGTGTACGGAAAGGTTAGCAGGGTTAATGAGCATAGAAAAATACAAGTTTAAGTTAGCCAGAAGGGGGAAGCGACTTTTTGAAGTTCAAGATCTGACATGCACCAACTTCAAAGTTATGAAGGGTAGAATGATGGGTGAAATGAAACATTCCCTAAAATGTTAGAATGAGATCTCACATTCTTCTTCCAAGTGCATGGAGCTTAAGACTGTCATCATAATTTATAAAATTGAAGTGATTTTCCTCATTGTTAAGTGATGTAACTTTTTCTTCCATATCTAGTTGGAAAAAAATTACCTCCAACTATATCTTTGATTAATATTCAACTTATAAAAATACGAATATGCAAATTTAATTAAAATTAAATATGAATGATATCATATTTGTAACTCATGAATAAGAGAGATTGCATGGAGTTGGAACATGGAGAGAGAGCCTCTAAGGTGTCGAAATGTGGCCACCCAACTTACTTTGCTTTTTATGACAAAAAAATAACTCACTTTGCTTTTTGTTTTCTCTTTTTTGTTTTCATCAATTTAAGATCATCTCATATTTTCCGTGGCTTGCTTCCATTCAAAAATTGCAAATTGGCACAAGAAAAATTATAAACAAGCGGAACATGAGGTCCCAAAATTAAACTGTTTATCATCAAAAAATCGCAAAAATCAATATTGCTTGGAATGGTCGGGCCAAAAGTTAAAGCAAAGAAGTAACAACATTTCTTTCCCTCACGAAGGGACGAGCCAACTCTTTCTTTTTACTATGACCAAAAAAAAAAAAACCCTCTTTCTTTCTACTTGTGAAACTTTGCATTCTGAATTCCTAATGCCCTTTTTTATAGGCACCAATCTACTGCTTTAGGAACCTTAGCTTTTGGAACAAATTTTTTTGAAATGTTTGTAGCCAAAAGTCCTGAACAAAAGATTCAGACGTTCAGACAGAAAGATTGAAGCCCACAAATTTTGAAAGACAAAATCCCAAACTTTATGAACCTTTAGCTTCACGTTCACGTAAGAGCTGCTCATCTTTCATTTTCTCGTGAAAGCATTTACGGCTTGTCTCCCAAATAGTTCCCTACCGAAGACTTACTATTCGCTACGCGGTAGCTATTGACGTTGATTTCTAGATCCGGTGGTGCCCCCGCTGCACAATCAGAGGACAAATATTCCACGCGGATGTTTCTGGGAGCGTACCGACTGTCGGTGCTTTAAGCTTTGCCCTTTTTCTTTTGGACCGGTAACTGGTGCATTTCACATTGACTCGAAAAAGAAGAAGTTCACGATGCCTTGGAGTTTCGGCAAGAAAGAGTGATCGAGACGGAAGAGAGACATATCTTACGAATGCTTTTCAGTAATGCCACAGTGATTGTCGTCTCAATCGTATCCCTGATTCAATCAGGAAGTTTGAATGGTTGACTTAATTTAACCTATTACGTACAAGCATTTCCCAAACACCTTTATTCAATGGGGATTTGAAATATAGGGAAATTTTAGGTATTGCTGAACGTTAGAAATTGAGTAAATTACTGATTACTACTAGCTAGCGGAGTAAGGAATGTTTTAATTTTAATTACAATGTAAGTTATCTATTTATGTAAAAGCTCATAATTTAAAATAAAAAATTATTAGTGAAAATAGTAAGTCGCGAGTGTAATTAATAAATTTTTTACTTATGTTCTCTTTTAGATATTTCACTTTTTCTTTTGGTGAACTTATAGAAATTTCACTTATTAAATAAAATGCATTACTTTTTGTGATCATACATGTCATCTAAAATATATGTATACTCCATTAATTGGATTGAGTAAAAAGCCCTCAAACTATGCACATCAATTATGACAGGTATTAACTTCATATTTTGATGGAATCAAACTAAATGAGTATATCTCCAAGAGTTATTGCATTGACATTCGAGCGAACGTGTGAGCGATTGTAACTTTGATTCTCCGATTATAATGGATTATGTAATATTGGCTCAAACTAGATAAATCTTTGGTGTTATTTACTGTTCTTCAATCAAATTTTTATGATTTGGTATTGATTTAGATTGGAAGATCCGATATTTTTGTGTGTTAAATTTTATAAGAGATTTTTTAATAATTGTTTCTGTTGGAGTTAATAATTCAGGTAAATAATTCAATGTACAGATTTCTAGGCTCTTCTAAGGTGAATTTCTCCATCCTGTAAACTGGAGGTGTCGATGGGTCGGGTCGGGTTTGATGATACCCGACCCGACCCGACCCGAAACATCAGTCGAGAACGGTTTTCTTTTATCTTGTTTAAAGTATTCGGAGAGATTATCATGCCCATAAAATAATCGGGTCTCACCTCCTGCTTTCTCTTCTTCCTCTTTTTACCAGCGACGCTTCCCAGCACAAACACTAGCAGCCGAACGGAGCCATCTTCCTGGTTGACAAGCAAACCGCTGTACTCACCCCCTTCTTCCATCACCTCAAAACTATCCACAACAGTCGAGTCTCAGAGACAGAGAGAGAGCTGCAATGGAAGATTATTGCTCAAAGCAACAGTCGAGTCTCATCGAGAACGAATCGCCTCTTCTTCTTCCCTCTTCGGACTCTTTGGAGAAGATCGATGTGCCGTCGGCGTCCGGAGCGAATTCTGACCCATCCGCTTCGTACGCCTCCGTGATTGGAAATAATTACTACGTATTCTTGAGCTTTAGAGGCCCCGATACTCGCAAAGGCTTCATCGATCACCTCTACCATAGACTCAATGATGTGGGCTTGAGGTTCCATCCAAACCCTGTCTTCAGAGATGATGAGAGCCTCCCCTTCGGTGAGGACATTGCTGCAAATCTCCTCAGTTCAATCGAGCGCTCTAAGGTTTCAATCCCAGTCATCTCTGAAAATTATGCTGCTAGCGAATGGTGCCTCCGTGAACTCATCCATATTATGGAGTGCAAGAAAAGTAGAGGACAAATGGTATTACCCGTGCTTTACAAGGTGGAACCCAAGGATGTGAAACACATGCTAGGGAAATTTGGAGAGGCCTTCAAATCCAGAATGGACCGTTTTAAGGAGGATGTCAAGCAACAAGGGCCGGAAGCGCTTAAAAAGCACTTACTCTAAGAGTATACGAATCAGAGAAATTTGCTAGTGGGTATGTCATTTATGTTGTTTTAACAGATCCTTATCGTAAGAAATATTTTTCTTTTTATCATACTTAATCCTTGTTTAGTTGTTAAAAAAAAAATACTTAATCCTTGTTTTGTGGAGCAACTAATAAGTTCTCATTTGTTGTGTTGTTTGACAGGCATGAAGGGGAATTAGTAAATAGCCTTGTACAAAAGGTCTTGCACAGCCAGAGAGAAGATTTTAAACCACGTCTTACAAGGAACTTGGTCGGAATTGAGGATTGTGTGGCTGAGGTTATGAAATTTGTTTGTATTGCTCACCCGGACACTCGAATTATTTGGATTTGGGGGATAGGTGGTATCGGTAAGACAACTCTAGCTACGATCATTTATAACAAACTTTTTGACAAATTTCCGTACCGTAGCTTTCTCAAGGATATTAGAGAAACAATTAGTCGCAAGGGTATTGAGTATGTGCAATCTCGACTAATCTCAAATACAATAAAAATTCATGACTATTCAGTGCCTGATCTTGATGAAGGGATTAATATGATCCAATCTAGTTGTACACAAAAGAAGGTTCTTTTCGTTCTTGATGATGTGGATCATGAAGATCACCTCAATAATTTGATTGGATGTTGTAAATTCTCGCCAGGAAGTAGGATAATTGTTACGTGTCGACAAAAGTCCATCAAATGTCTAGACAAGGCCATGTCGGAGTCTACATATTTGTATGAACTTCGAGAAATGAATGAAAAAAACTCTTTGCTTCTATTTAGCATACATGCATTCGAAGGGAAACCACCTCCAAAAGAACTCGCAACTCTTTCTCACAATATCGTTGCCACCACAGGAGGGCTTCCTTTGGCTCTCAAGGTTATAGGTTCACTTCTCAAAGAAAAAGAAGATCAAAGAGTATGGACAGAAACGTTGAAGGAATTGAGCAAGGCACCTCATATGACAGTGCAGCAAAAATTGAAAATAAGTTATGATGTGCTAAAATATGAGGAACAACAAATGTTTCTAGACATAGCATGTTTTTTGGTTGGAACTGACCAAAGAATCACCACCTACCTATGGGATGATCTCAAATTTTCCCCAATATCTGGATTGGCAAGAATGGTTGAACTTTCGTTAATAAAATTTGATGAGGAGAATGAGTTGACAATGCATGATCAATTAAGAGATCTAGGCAGAGCTATCGCCCATCCAGTGGATAAGAAGCCTTGGGATTGGAGTAGACTATGGGATGAGGAGGCCATGAAAGTTCTAGGACGCAAGGTAACAACTATGTCTACTTTTGGCCTTCCCCATGTCCTCTAGTGGTAGTCCCTCAAGTTATTATTGTTATTGTTTTGACCACTCTAAATATGTTGTTAGCATTTTCTTGGTAAAAGTCACATTCAATTTTGGCCTTTCGTTCATGAAAAGTTTGCAGTCATGACTATGAGGCTAAGAAAAGGGCTATTAACATCATTTTCTAGTAGATTTGTTACTGCTTCTTCCTATGTTACTTGTTGAAGACCGAGCATTGCACATGTCTGAAAGTTTACTCTATGCCACTTATATATCTGGTTCATCACACTCTAAAATATATAAAAGTCGTTATAACTTTAACAAAATCTTCACTGTTGATCATTAGTTTGTTGCCTTTCATTTTATCTTCCCAAAATATCTCAGCAATTTATTTTTTAAGTATGTTGATGTGAGGATAAATACATGAATTGATAAATGTTAAATAAGAATAAATAACTACATGTTAAAATCACATACCTACTTAATTTTTTTTACTTAAATGCATATGCTTAATTCATGAATCGCATATTGTCCACCTTTTTCACTCTCGAAATGTTACTTTTGTATGATATATGTGATTGTCTCCTCAAGAGCTGAATATATCATCCTATCTTTAATTTTCAATTGTGAATATGTGCAATTTGCTCGTGTGCAGGTTCTACTTAATGGCAACAAAAAGAAAGATTTAAGTTGAATTATTTGCACCTGATAACTATTGGCTATCAACTTAAGTTTTTGTTCAATTTGAAGTAACAAGATCTTAGCAGTGGTTTTATATGTATGAAGAATTTTTACAATTTGTTTTCTAGGATTTATTATGTATTTTCACAATTTACATTGAATATGATCATGTAAATGCATTAGTACATGTACCTAATAAAAAGAAAATTCAAGGTTTAGTCTAAATTGTATTGCTCAATGAATGTCACTTACATAATTGGCGAAACATCTTGACATATATCAATTTTCTGGATAATCTAGAAATGCATAACTGGGTTAATTGATAAATTGAAACAACACTGCATAATTTCAATGACTCTTACTAGATAATTAATAGAAAATTCTTAATTATCTCGTCAGTTAAAGGACTAGTAAAATTTAAAAAATAATTATATAAATTTTCAATTACAGATTTTGCTTTTCTTTTATTGTCACATTTAATTTAATTAACAAATCACATAAAGTAATGATGGAAGATTGTTCAATATACATTAATAATAAAGGAAACGGCATGGTTAAGGTTTTTTTGTTTTAATTATAAGTTCAGCATGTGTATGATGGATCGATCATGTTCATTCATATGAAATATGAGAACTTACAAGATTTCAATACGTTGTAACGAATAATGCTATTCTACCTAGTTTTCATAATGTATCCTTATGTTCATATTGGTCCCATGCATGTACCAAGTCATAGGCATTTTGAGCACATAATTTAACATTGTGCAAAATTAAGTAACAATAAATTACGACTGAAGAAACTAAATAAACAACTGACATATGTTTTTTCACTTGTTCATACAAGGCAATTTTCATCCAAAAACTAAAAAGATAAGACCCAAATTAAGAAATTTTATAATTGTAGGAAGTAAGTGGCGGAGTAGTGAAAGGTGAAATAAATTGTGTTCTCTTCCTTTTATCTCTTTAGTGTAATACAATATCCACCCCTATTTTGTAACAAGCAAGCCTTTCTTGATAAGGATTAATTGACCTTTTACACGCGAGCACAGACAAAGAAAAGAGACAAAAATCTGTTGTTAGAAATTAGTGGAGAAGAAACAGATAATTAACTTATCAAATGAGGTAACTGGAGGAGCAAAACAAAACAATGATAGAATGCAAAAAGAGGAAAATGACAATAATTGCTAGCCTTTATTTATTAACTCACATATTTCTATATGAATGGGCGAATGCAAAATTGTAGTACCAAATTCTTAAGATCAAGCCAAATTTTATGACTGATTGGAACAAATTCAATGGTGACAAATTGAGTAGTGCACTCATCTTAGGGGAAAATTACCTAAGCAATCCTAAATTTATTGTATGGATATTAATTCAATCATAAACTAATTAATTTTGCTAATTTAGTCCTAAACCTTTGCACGAAGTTCCAATGTAGTCTTTCCAATAAATTTTCGCTAGAAATCACTAATGATCCAATCATTTACAGCCGTCCTACATGGCAAAACACCACGTTAATGATTTCCTGCAAAAAATAGCCGAAAATGACAAGATTGAAATTTCATGCAAAGGTAGTTTAGGATTGATTGGACAATTTCTCCCTCGTCTAATAAAGTTGTTGAGCTTTGAGCTTGAATATCCAAGAATGAAAACTTAAGTTCAAAAGACCAAATTCTTGTTTCTATGCAGCCATATGCCAAAACCAAAAATATTTTATGAATGGGAAGGGAATGAGTTGTCATACTTTATAAATGCATAAGTTTGATTAGGTACTTTTTGTTTTTGAAATGTGTAATAGTTCTCACATATGTCAAAGGGACACCATATTTAGTCAATCGTCACTACTACGTATATTACAAAATTTAATCTCAAAATCTATAAGAAAACTAGACTAATTTCATATAGGAATTTCACATAAAACATAAAAAAAATTGGGGCATACAAGTGAAGATCGACATATTACATGATCATGTAATTGTAGATTGTAGAAGATCAGATATATTTCTTTTTCCCTATAAGTGTAGACAAAATGCATTGACCACAATAACATGCAGAGTATACTAACAAAAGGAGTTTGGATGGTATTTACAAGCCTCAATTTTATTTTATTTTTTGTAGGAGGAAAATGAAAATATTGAGGCACTACGTCTGGACAAAGTGGGCTCTAGAGAGTTCATGGAGCAAGAGAGCTTCAAAAAAATGCCTAACTTGAAGTTCCTTCATGTGAAGAATGTGGATTTTGATGGAGATTTCAAAGGATCACTTGCTGAATTAAGATGGCTAAGGTGCGAGGGATGTTGCAAGTCTTTTGAGGCAACCAACGTTCATTTGGAGAAATTAGTCGTGCTGGAATTATCAAATGATCATTATCTTAGTGAAAACTATATTATTGAAAATTGGAAAGGATGGAGTTCAATTAAGGTAAAGATGAAAAAGGCATTTTCTTTTGTTACATTTGATGATAAATCATTATATTTCTAATTGCTAATCTTGAAACATGTTTCTTTCTTGTAGATGGAGAGGTTGAAAGTTCTCAATCTTTCGAAGTGCTTCGATTTACGAAGCACCCCTAATCTCTCTGTGTTTACAAATTTAGAGATGCTGATCCTAAAACATTGTGCTAAATTAAAGGAAATCGACCCTTCCATCAGAGATGTCAAGCGCCTCGTTTCCTTGAACTTGAGCTGTTGTATGAGTCTTAAGAAGTTACCCGAACAACTAGGTGAACTAGAAAATTTGGAGGAACTTTTCATAGACGAGACTCAGATAGAAGAAATCCCTCAATGTATAGGATCTCTAAAGAAGCTGAAGAGGCTTAGTGCGTATTGGCTAGGAAATTTGTCATTTGAACATATTCCTTCTTCAATTGGAAAGTTGCAAGAGTTGGTTGAGCTGAACTTGACAGGTGCAAGGATTAAGGAATTACCCGAATCTATTGGGGAATTGAACAAATTGAAAATTCTGTGGATTTCTGGCATCAACATAAAAAGTTTACCAAGCTCTATTGGGAAATTGCCAAGCCTCAAAGCGCTCGTTGCCATGAAATGCCAAAACCTGGAAGGACCAATTCTTGTTGATAACGAAGGACTGCCTTCTCTAGAGACCCTCAATTTACAGCACACAAAAATTCATGGCTTGCCGGAAAACTTAGATCAGTTTTCTTCTCTTGAATGCCTCGATTTACTAAACTGTTTTGAGCTTCAGTCACTCCCAAAACCTCCTTTGAGCTTATTATCCCTAGGGCTCACTTGTCGGAGCAATGAGCTGCCATCGCTCTCTCACCTGAAGCATCTACAGAAGCTCATCCTTAGTTGTTGCGTGTCTCTTCAAAGCATCCCGGAGCTTCCCTCCTGCATACGAACACTTACGGTTTGGAATTGCCCCAAATTGGAAAGGTTGCCAAATCTTTCCAATTTGGAATTTTTGTTGGAATTACGACTTGAATTTTGCAATGGACTGAAGCAATTGGATGGAGTGGAAGCTTTAAAATCCCTAAGAAAGTTGAACCTATACACCCATCCATGTCCGAGATTAGATGCAGATCCAGATAGTCTCCATGTGATACGAGGCCTTGAAAAATTGGGATCCCTGGAAGTGGTGGATATATCTGGGCGCAAGCACATTCAAGTATTGGACCTTTCAAAGTTGGAGCATCTGAAGCAGTTGAATGTTTGGGATTGCAAAAGCTTAGTTGAAATTCGATGCCCTAGTAAATTCCTAGACTTCTTTGATAGGCGTGGGTGCGAGTCACTTGAGAAATTTCCAGACTTTTTACCACACGATGAGCAATTGTCAGATCTTCGTGCGGGCAAGAAGGAATTCTAGGGATGTGAGAGTTGCCACTAAGAAGAGGAGGGTGGAAATCGAGCACAGAGAGAAGGAGAAGAGATTGAGGTCCAGCAAAATCTGGTAATCTGTTTCTGTCTTACTTCCGATGGATGATGATGGGACGATTGATTCGAAAGCGAGATTCATGCTCACATGCTCCGCTAGCTAAGAAATGGAATTCAGCTTCTAACCTCACCCACTCACCGATTGCTTTGACCCTCGTGCTTCAGCTTGAAATGGAAATGGAGCAACGCAAGAGTTCGACGATGGGGGTGATTATGGAAGAGAGAATGTTGGAGGCGAGGAATTTGGTAAAGGATCTTCATGTTGGGTCTTCATTGCTTCCAGTTGCCATATCTTCAGAGTCCAAGTGATTGGACCCCTTTTAACATTAATCCATTCTTGTTGCCGATTGAACGGTTTATTCATTGGTTGATTCTTGGCGTGATTGGTGCATGCACATTCTGGTGATTCGAGGTTTTGAGTTGCTATTGTTGGTCTGTTTTTGGATGTTCAACGTCTGCACACAGAGGAAATAAAATGAAACTAATTCCAGCTTTTCTGCACGTTCAGCGAAGCATGTTCAGTTGTCCTGTTATATTTATCAGCTTGTAATTCCTGTTAGGTGCAGAGATCTGCTCGGTTATTCTCTTCTATCAGTTTGCTATGGTGTAATGAGATAACTATAGCAGCTTTAGATTAGGTTTTGTGTCAATGGTGATGAACTTTCCTTATGTTATCTGAGCAGTTGTAGAGTATGTATAGTAGGATTATCAGGACTTATGAGCCTATTATTGGTTTAGGTTGATTTTATCACCCTGTCTAGGTAGCATGGAAATTGACAGTAGAGTTCTCGGAACTAATGTGAACTAACTTTAGGTTGAATGTGAAGATTACCTTGATTGATGAGGTTCTAGTTCCATAGCCATTTCTTTCCTGTTCTCGGATCTTGAAGCACCTTAAGGGGTGATGAGAAGTGGAAAGATGAACAATCTCCTGTGAACCATTTGTTTGTACCTATGATCCAAAGTGGCATTTTCTCCATGAGTATGTGGAAATTCCTTCTAATAAGATTCTCCAAGGATGTCCTCACTCATCCCAATTAGCTAATAACATAGTGAAATGGTGTTGAAGGCTACTAATTTCACACAAGGGATGCTAGTGTTTGTGATGGTGATATGTCTTGTTCATTTTGTCCTCACTTTTTCTTTGCTAGCTTTCTAGTTGAATGGAATTGCTCCTTTATCTTCTTCTGATTATGGGAAAATGAAAAAGCCTGAGCTGCGACAATAGAAGTCCATTGGTTTCTTCTTTCATCTGGGTTATCGGGCTCTGACATTGTGGTGTGTTTGGAAGAACTTTTGCTTTTAACTTTCATCTATGCTATTGATTTTAGCATTTGCAATGTGTCTTTTGTTCAATACTCAGTGCTTCAAACCTTGAGAAAACGTAAAACTTTGCTTCTTATGGCCAATTATAGCAAAATAATTCTTGCCTTGTTGACAAGGTCAAGAAGTACCTTTTGATTTCTAATATTGATTTAGAAACACCATTAAATTTTTTTCTATTTCCATGGTTGGTCTTCATTCTGTCATCCTCTTTATGTAGGGGTGTACATTGTCGGGGCGGGCGGTTCCCGACCTAGAACCGGGAACCGCCCGCTAAGGACTGGTTCCGAAAAATTGGAACCGGGATCCATCCGTTTGTTGCATGGATCCACCTAGGAACTGGACCGCCGGTCCGGTCCGGTTCCCGGGTGGATTCATGGAACCGATCTTGACGCAAAACAAGTTTGGTTTTCAACATAGAACGACTACGTGACATCAAAGCAATCCAAAAAAAGAAAAACCAAATTTAAGTACGTGAAGATCCGGACGGCGGGAGAAGTAAACGCAGAGAATTTACAAATACGGTCCAAGCGGTTCCCGGGTATTTTGCACACCTCTAGAATGGAGTAAGATGAGATCTAAGGTTTCTTTTAGTATTTTTTTTTTTTTAATATTAAAAAGATTCCGGTCGGGTCCGGGTGGGCGGGCGGGCGGGCGGATCCGCCCATGGAACCGAGAACCGGACCGGTATCCACCGGTTCCCATAAATTGGAACCGGGAACCGGACCGGTTCCCTCAAGAACCGCCGATTCCAGCGGTTCCAGTCCGGTTCCCGGGTATTTTACACACCCCTACTTTATCGATTCTCTATAATGTGATGGTCTTGCTATTTGAAGGTTACAAACTCTATGCTAGTCGACTGTTGCCCACGCCGATGCGAAATTCAGAGTATAGAGGTGACTGAATCTAATAGTAAGTGGCTTTTCTTTTTAAGTTTCCTGAAGATTTCGATTCACAAAAAGGTGTCGACGAATGACGTTGATTCGTGCTTGAGAAATATTTGGTTGTTGGTCGGTTTGACTATGAATTTAAGGATTGCGTCTCCAGTGGGGATGGGTTATATTTGATGCTGGGGTGGAGACTGCTTTGGCCAACTTATTGTCTGTTCCTTTGCTTTTCAACATTTTTCTTTTCTCATGTTGAGCAAGAAGGTTGGTCCACGATTGAGCCGTGCCCTCGATCGCTGGTGCTGCATTGTTCCGTCATGGAGTCTCTCCCCGATTCGCCTACAAAAACTCCATCTGTGCTATTTGGGAAGCTTTATTGTGGAATGGTAAGGAAGAAGATCAATCTTTGGAGCTTAGTTTGGAGGCTTTAGACGTTACCACCATAAAATAAGCGACATTTGTTTTGTCCAATTTGATTGTTGCAGATAATTATGTGTCACTGTTCAAATGCGCTTTTGTTGAACTAGTGTACTCTATTTTAACATTAATACATAAAAGGTTGTTTGGGGTGTTCATCCACAAGTTTAACAGTTGAAGCACCTCGGTTGGTAGATGAGTTACTGATTTGGTGTTAATTTTCATCCCTAGTAGTTTGGTGCAGTATGTTGTGATTGACTTAATGTGATGAAGTTAATGTAATCCTTGGGATTTGACCAAGTAAAAAAGAAATTATGGGCCCGTGAAAAAAAGAAGTAAAAAAAAAAAGAAGAGAAGGTTGAAAGGTCAACTAAACAAGGGAAGTGGACGTCGGCTTAAGGGGAGAAAAAAGAGACACTTGGCTCCCTCTTAAATTGAGAGCTCATGTAGAAAGAAAATGGAGAGAAGGGAGAAAGAAAAAGATCTGATTCTGGCGATCACTAACGTCTCCTACTAAACAAAAAACATAGCAGGTATAGTGCTGTTTTCTATGGAGACTACATGCTTTCATTGGTATTTTCAATTTGGACAGGGCTTTTCTTTGACTCGTTATGATTTTTTAGTCTTAATTCTAGCAACTCGGAGGAAGTTATTTGAGTAAAGTAATTGTAATGCTTCAGTTTTTTCTGGCTTGTGATCATGATATGAATAAAAAAGATCAGATTGCCTGCAAAAGGATATTTGATGTCTTCAGTCAATATCACGTGATTCTTCATTCTCGACGTGGTATCAGTCTGCGCTTGTTTAAATAAAGTAATACTTCTCTCCAACTTTTATGAAGTAGAGAAATTCACTATCTGATGGATTCTGGAAACTGCTCACGCATATGTGATCTTGATTGCATTTTGTTGATTCGTTATTTGGTCATGGAAGTAGGCAGTGAAGGTACCATGAACGTGTTATGCATTTTCTCAAAGCGAGGGCACTCATGTCAAGATGATGAATCTCCATAGATCTGTATCAAACTTCGTTCATCGCTTAATATGCCAATGTGAAGATTGCTCTCTCTAAAGGCAGATATATGGCCTTAATCAGGCTAAAAGTATTATCATCAACAGTGGAAACCTGGTACAAATCATGTCGCCACTCTTTCCATGTTTTACTCCATGCCTTTATTAATCATCTTGCAAATTCATACCTTAACATCATTCGCAATTTATTACTTCAGTCCAGTCATTGTTTGGTGATGACAATGTCCAACACCCCAGAGGCTTAAAAGGAACAGAGGATATCCACTGTATTGTGGATAACAATGTGAGATCCAAACTGAAAGTATGGAGGAAGTCCTTAAATCAATAAATATGACAAGTAATCAATGGGTAGCTAGAAATGTGATTTGTTTAAGTCCTTTAACGTTTGAGAGCTAATCTAGATCTCTTAATGCCATATTTTCTTGACTTATAGCTCAGATTAGAATGTTTTGTTACAGCTGCCACAGAACGGAATTGGAAAGCCACCTGCAGTAACTTTGGTTTCAGCCAGAAATTTGCACCATTTTTTGCTAGGCTGATGGCAGGGACAAAAAATCTGCAGAGCTCGGGCATTACCCAGCTGTTTATGGCACTGAAATGAAGTAGGAGGAGCTATGCATATGATCGTTAATTTTGTGGACAACTTAATTGGTATTGCATCAGAAGCAAGGACTTCCAACTATAACTGTAATCTTGACATTGGAATAACTCATTGACAATATTAGGAGTGCAAATTGACTTGGAAGATACTAGTCGTGTTCTTTTATTATCATTTTCACAACATTTTGATGCATGTCTCTGAATACTTATGAAAGAAATCATGTTCTTTCATTATCATTTACGCAAAATGAATTCCAGAATGATGGAGAACACATGTACCCCATGTAGAACCATGAAGAATATTTGCATGACAGCAGCACAATAAAGAGCTGGTTTTGGAGATAGTCTGTGTTTCCTTGTAATTGTAAATATAGCAAGTAAAGAATCATATTCAGTTAAGAGTACCTACTTCACATTAGTAATTTCAGTTTGGCATGGGGTTGTGTCAATGTCTTTTTGTTTCCTGTCTTCTTTCAAGTAATCTCAGGGTCGACTAAGTGAACGCAATGCTTCAGGCAGAAGTCCAGCACAAGTGCCATAACTTGGCACGGGGGGACACTTAAGTGCCATAACTTCAAAACGGTACACTTAAATGCTACTTTTTTTTTTTCTAGTGGGACACTTAAGTGCCACCTACGGCAACCCTTGCCGGAAATCCTACGTGGCAATATTTTATTATTATTTTTTGCCTACGTGGCTCGCCGGAGAGCTGAGTCGGTTCAGCTCCAAAGCAGCATAAAAATTTTAAAAAAAATTTAAAAAAATAAGAAAATTTAAAAAAATTTAAATAATTAAGAAAAAAAATTTTAAAAAAAAAAGCGGGGGGGGGGGGGGGTGGGGGAGGTCGAACGGGCGGCTGAGGGCTAAGCCCTCGCCGCCGCCCTCCCGCCGCCGCCGGAAGGGCCGCCGACGGAGGGGGAGGGTCGGGCCGGGGTCGGCGGCCCCCCCGGCCGGCCGATGCGAGGGCTGCGAGCCCTCACCGGATTTGGGCGAGGGCTCGCGGGCCCTCGCCACCGGTCGGTTGGCCTCGCCGGCCCTTCCCGGCGGCGGGGGTGGGGGGAGGGCGGCGAGGGCCCGCGCCCCTCGTCGGATCCGGGCGAGGGTCGCAGCCCGCGCCCGCATCTAGGGCGAGGGTCGATGGGCAAGGGCTCGCGGGCCATCGCCGCCTCCCCGCCGCCGTCGGGAAGGGCCGGCTACGAGTGGGGAGGGTCGGCCGGGGTTGCGAGGCCTTGGCCGGGGCCGGCGAGGCCGGCCGGCCGGCGGCGAGGGCCCGCAAGCCCTCGCCCGGATCCGGGCGAGGGTCGCGGCCCTCGTCGCGATCCAACGAGGGCTCGCAGCCCTCGCCGTCGGTCGGCCGGGGGCCGGCGACCCCGGCCGACCCTCCCCCCTCCGTCACCGGCCCTTCCCGGCGACGGCGGGGAGGCGGCGGCGGCGAGGGAGCCGCCCCATTCGACCTCCCCCCTTTTTAAATTTTTTAAAATTTTCTTAATTTTTAAAATTTTCTTAGTTTTTTAAATTTTCTTAAATTTTTTAAATTTTTTAATATTTTAAATCTAATTTAATTAATTTATATATTATTATTTACACATAGACACGAAACGGCATCGTTTTTACATTTTCTCCGCCACGTCAGCGTGCAAAACGACGCCGTCTTGGACCAAACTCGCCGGAAAATTGCCACGTCAGCCATTTGGCCGGATTTTCGCTGGAGTGGCACTTAAGTGTCCCATTTTACTCCGATATTGGCACTTAAGTATACCATTTTAAAGTTATGGCACTTAAGTGTCCCTCCGTGCCAAGTTATGGCACTCCAGGTGTCCTCACCTCCAATGCTTCAGCATCATCTGGCTTGTGATCCTGGTAGGAATGAAAATAAATAAGAATGCCTTTGAAGCACATTGGATGTCATTTTACGTCATCAGTCACAGAGGAAGACTCTTCATCCTTGACATGATATGAATATGTTCTTATTCGAACAGAGAGTATTACCTTCTTTCAAGTTCCGTTAAAGTTGGTTTCCTAGAGCATAGGATGTTTATTATGCAATTCTTTCATTCATGCATGCATAATAAAATAGAACTTCATTCATTGTTAGCAAAAGTTCCACCCAAAAGCTTAAAGTATTAGTTAGAGATGAGACTGCATGTATATAACCCCTATTGATACCCTTTATTCAACCAATGTGGAATAACACTTCTAAGGATTGATTGATCATAGCAAGTACTCATGTCTATGCGGTCTCGATTGCATTTTTAGTAGCTTATGTCCACTTATTCTGTCATGGATTAATAAGCCATTGGAGGTACCATCACAAGATTATTACTTTTCTCAAATTCAGGACCTCGATGTTGAGATGATGAATATCCATGGATCTATATTCCATTATTTGTCAATTGAAGTGGTAATAGATTACTCAATCTGATGATGGATTCATGGCCTTGATCCAAAAGTAACATCTTGTATGGTGGAAAAACTGATAGGAATCATGTCATGCTCTTTCTTGATTTTCATCAAGCCTATATCCATCTCACATGTTTAAACCATCAGTGAGTGTCTTTAATATGTTGGTTCTTCATTTGGTGATGACAATTTCTCATGCCCCTGACGCTTTAAATGACCAGGAGCTTCATTGTAATTTTGGCAATGATGTGAGATCCAAATCAAACGTCTGGGGGTATGGATACAATAAGGACATTCTTTAAGCTGATTGCATTGTGTCATGCTTTATGAATGGGAGTTGTCCGTCAGAGTAATGAAAGCAGGTGCTTTACTTCACTCCCGGAAGATTTGAGCTTATCTAGATCCATGAATGTCTATTTCAAAATCTCTCTCTTTCTCTCCTCACGTTATGCTGAAAGAGAAGGGAGAAAGGGGTGAGGGATGATAACGTAGGCTTAAGTGGGCTTGCTATGAATTGGGTTTGGTTTAGGTTAAATGGG
Organism: Eucalyptus cladocalyx; assembly: GCA_017140615.1. Lineage (NCBI taxonomy): Eukaryota > Viridiplantae > Streptophyta > Magnoliopsida > Myrtales > Myrtaceae > Eucalyptus > Eucalyptus cladocalyx. The sequence goes on along the minus strand of CM029523.1, from coordinate 61,120,237 downwards.
CCTAGGCTTGTGTCAGTTTGGGCTGGGTTTAAATTTAATTGGTTTGTTTGGGATTTGAGAACCCAATTTTGTGTCTATGGCGCAACCCGAAGACCCTATTTTCGGAAAAAAAAAAATTATAAAAAAATATTAAAAAATAAAAAATTCCAAAAAATTCTATTTTCTTCTAAAATTTAGAAAAAGATTAAGGATTAGTCTTTGATTATTTTTCTCTTAAAATGTGTGAAAATCATTGATAATAAAAAATTTGTGCTCAAAATTAGACAAGCTCTTAGAGTTTTACCATAAGATTTAAGTGTGCTTAAAGACAAAAGCTAGGTTCCTATTCCTTGATTGCGCACTCTCAATATGTTCCCTTTAGCTTAGTAGGGAATGGGATTTTTCTTATCTCTTAGTGTTAGATTCTTGTTTTTCTTTGTAATTTATTTAATGCTTCCTTAATCAATGATTGTTATTTTAATGATTGCGCACATACATGATCATCTCACATGTTAGCAAATATACTTAAAATCAATCAACATTGCCTGAAAAACATCTTCTTGAATTAAATAAGATTAGATAACAAGAGAGCACTAGTTAATGAATTAGTGTAACCAAGTCTCCGACCCTAAATTCTCTAGTTGCATAGAAAGTGAGATATATTCTCATGCCTTGCTTAGTTTCAAGCCAACCCTAATAGCCTAGTGGTGGCTCCTCATTAGAAAAATCTTATAGCATCAATTGAAGCTAAAATTGAGCACCACGACGTCTTGCAAGATATGGTCTTGGAAGAGGCCATGCCTAATTAAGGGTTGTAAGCCTATCTTTTATGCAATACCTCTAAACTTATGCATTTTCCCCTTTGAACGGAAAAGGTAGGTCGCGACAACTATCACTAGCAAATTTGATTAACAATTGTCTCGGAGTGATACTTTTGAAGAATGATTTGCTTCCTTATTCTAAATATATTTGGTTTTGTTTACTCCCTCATGCAAACTCTTTCCATTTCATATTATCCTTGAGGATCCTTAGCTTAAAGAACAATTGGCGGAAATAAGCCATATGTAAGGTGCGTTTGGTTCAACATTTTGAAAGTTCATTGAGAAAATACAGAGCAAGTTTAACCTAAAGGACTTTAGGCAAATGCAAATGCCGTTTGGTAAACTATGCTTTGAGAAGCAATTTTGAGAGAAACACGGTTTGGTAGAGGCCTGTTTGGTTCAAAGCATTCCCAAGGGGCTTTCAAGGTGAAAGCCCCTTGGGAAAAAATTTAGGCATTTGAAGGTGTCTTTGGTCAAATTCGGTTTTTGAAATCTTGAAAGCCCAAAGCAGTCCCCACCTTCTTTGGGCTTTCAAGATTTTGGAAATGCAAGTCCACCTCTTTGTTTATCATTAACTTCTTTTTTTTTTTTTTTTAAACCTATCATCTTCCCCACACCCCAACCATCATTGATCGGCAACAAAGTTTCATCGGATTTTATTTTTATTTAAAAAATAATAATAAAAACCCTTTGCAAATGTTGGGTTCACTTTCTTCTTTTTTTTTTTGTCATTTTTATCTTTTGACAATCAATAGCCCAACTTTTTATCAATACACTAGAATGATCATTAATTAACGAAGATGATTAATAGTACAATAATTAAAAATATATATTCAAAGTTGAAAAAAAACATATTAGGCCAAAAGTTGAGCTTTGCATCTAATCTATAATCAAATTCTTTTAATGTAATTTTTAAATAAATTTACTAATATATATCTTTTACATTGCTCTTAACATGAAAATGTAAAAGGTTATATAGCCATTGTTTCTTTTTTGCAATTTTAAAAATACTAAAACTAAAAAACTTAATTTTTGAGCTTTGCATCTAATCTATAATCAAATTATTTTAATATAATTTTTAAATAAATTTACTAATATATATCTTTTACATTACTTTCAACATGAAAATGTAAATGGTTATATAGTCGTTGTTTCTTTTTTGCAATTTTAAAAATACTAAAACTAAAAACTTAATTTGGTCACACTAAAGGGCTTTTCAAATATATATTTACCAAACAAATTTTGCATTTCCTTAAAGACTTTTCAGTTATAGTTTACCAAACAGTCTAAAGATTTCAGAAAACCCATTTATCTCAAAGGTATTTGCATTCTCCCAATGACATTTCCCAAAGTTCAACCAAACAGCCTAGAAAACACATTTGAAAAGCCCTTTGCATGATTAATATTAGTTTTTTTTTAATTTCATTTGTTTAAAATTGAAAAAAATAATTTATAAAAAATTTTAAATATAAATTTTGACAATAATACTAAAAAAATAAAATACATATATATTAAAAAAGACCAACCCCTTCATCAGAATTTTTTTAATTTTTATTTGTTTAAAATTGAAAAAAAAAATAATGTATGCAACTTTTTTAAATATAAATTTTGGCATTAATGCTAAAAAAATCAAGAACATATATATAATTTTTTTTTAAAAAGACCAAATCCTTTTTCGAAGTTTTTAATTTTAAATTTGTTTAAAATTGAAAAAAAAAATAATGTATGCAACTTTTTAAATATAAATTTTGACAATAATGCTAAAAAAATCAAGAACATATATATAATTTTTTTTAAAAAGACCAAATCCTTTGTCAAAACTTTTAATTTTTAATTTTTTTAAAATTGAAAAAATAATGCATGCAATTTTTTAAATATAAATTTGAAAATAATGCTAAAAAATCAAATACATATGTATATAATTTTTTTTTTTTTAAAAAGGACCAAACTCTTCTTCGGAATTTTTTAATTTTTATTTGTTAAAATTGAAAAAATAATGTATGTAACTTTTTAAATATAAATTTTGACAATAATGCTAAAAAAATCAAATATATAAATAATTTTTTTTAAAAAGACCAAAATATTTGTTTAGTATTTATATAATTTTAATTTTTTTAGCATTATTTTGGCATTTAAAAAATAATAACAAGGGAAAAATTAGAAATTTGAAGAATAAGTGATAATAGTTTTGGAAAAAAAAAATTAAGTTTCAACATTTGGCCAAATGCCGAAAGCTCAAAACTAATCCCTACTAGTATTGGGAAGGCTAGTATTGGACTTTTAACCTTCTCAATGCTAACTTTCATTGGAAAACTACTTCAAAATAGTTGTCAAACAGTCCAGCATTTCCCAAGGGATTTTGAAGGCTGAAAGCCCATTGGGAATGCTGAACTGAACACACCCGTACTCTTTGGAAAATCCCTTAAACTTTAGTCATCTCAATCCCTTAACGATTCCTTTCATGATAAATCTTTAGCATGTTTCTGATCCACTGCTATATTTCTTCACAAGATTCCTTAGCCATTTTGGATTCCTTAATCAAATTTACATGTCAAATTTGACCAAGGGATAAAATGTCGATCAAATTCATCCTATTTAGAAAAATTATCTTCTCATTTTATCTTATGCTCATTCAAGCATTAGACTTTTTACGCCATGCAACTTTTAGTACATTAGTTTCCTAATGTCATGATGGTGCCTCCAGTGGCTTATTAATCCATGACAGAATAAGTGGTACTATATTTTCTATGATTTTACAAACTCATTTTTTTTTCTAAAATTATGGTACATATGGTTCTTGATTTTACAAACTCATAACTTTTATTAAATAACTTTCCTAGTTAAGTGGTACTATTGCATCTTGAATTTTGAACTAACGAGAAATGCCAACCCTAAATTTTAATTTGCTTGATGTGGTTCCTCAACATTAATTTTTAATGTTAATGACAAGATTTCTTGACAATAAAGAATGGATGATTCATATTATCTTAAATGAGTATAGAGCTTAACCCTTACAAATCCATACATTTTATAATATTTACACGAGAAAGCTATATTTAACATTAGATTTTTAAAGTCGTATAAAAATAAAAGAATAGTAATAAAAATATAATTCAATAAAATGCGATTGAAGATTGACGTACACAAGATAAGAGAAAAATCACCTTAAATGTAAGGGAAGAATTAAATCAACTTAATATCATTTTATATTTATAATTATCTAAATTTTGGTCATTAATTATTTTAGAGATTTTTTTCCTTTGCATTTACTTTTCAACAAAATTTTGTTATTAATGGGAATTCATTTCCCAAGAATAAGATAAATTGAAAAGGTTTCTCTTGATTCGATGGCTGTCTTCAGGTACCGATGTTTTCCGTCCTACACAAGACATCAACTTTAAGGTCTTCCCTCGCCCTTTAATGCCTTGAAACTAGTCCAAGTTCCTTAGGTACCTTCCAATTGTTCTCTGACCATTTTTTCCAATGACACATGGGATTAAAATGAATGTCTCCTCTTCAGACCACATCTTCCAACAGCCATCACTAATGTGGCATGAGTCATGTTCTGCAATGGAAAATCTTTCAAAACCAAGTGTGGAGCTCGCCTAATGAATTCATCAATGGGAAGGCACATTTATCTGAAATTTTACTCATATTCACTAAACAATGCATGTGCATGTGTTATTGATGGGATCCTATTCACTAACAAATGCATGTGCATATGTTATTAATGGGACTGTCCGGTTGCAGGTCAATGCTCATGTAAAAGTCCTTAGAACAGTGTGCAAGCAGAAGGCTTTAAGTGCAGTAGAGGCTGACGCACTTATTCTAAGATGGGTAAGACAACTTATCTCTAAAGCCACCCAAGTTATAGAAAAGTACATTTCTGAGAACACACAAGCAAATGAAGAAGGCAGCTTCTTTACTCCTCCGAGAAGTGGCAATAGAAGAGGTAGAAGATCTATGACAACATCTGAATTACTGCCACAAGCAACAATTGCAGCTTATACAGTTGGATCTTTAGTTATTGTTTGTCCTTCGATAGACTTGAGCACAGTGATCCCATTATTGCACAAGATAATTACTTCTGGAGATCTCCATCCAAAATCAAAGTTGTTACCAGCTCCTCAAGTTTCTCTGAAGGATGTAGCTGCATCATTGTACATACAAGGGTGGTTAACGATGGGAAAGATATGCCTTATAGATGGGAAAATTGCAAAGCGTTATATACCCCTGTTTGTTCAGATAGCATGTGTTCTTTTCTAAATCGGCTGACATTTTATTGGAAATTTTTGTGATATCATGTTCTGGTTTAGAAAGGAACAAGTTAGGTACATTTTACTCCAAACACTTTACAACTTTTAGTACATTAGTTTCCTAATGACATGAAGTAGCTTTTCTTCTAAAAAGTGTAGTTTGGTAAGGCTGCACTTTGCTATGATGCCCATTTATGCGTCTCTTTAAGATTAAAAAGTGCTGATGTAGAGATATTACCTAGGTTCCCTTGAATATTCCCATTTAGATTGTCAGATTACTTTCCTTTAGAGAATGAAAGGCCAAACTGCAAACACTGTTTTTCTGTGTTGCTGCTTTTGTTATTGTCTTTTAATTAAATGGGTTCTGACAATATAAAACTTAAGTTTGAGGAAAGTGTTGGCCTTATGTATTTTCTACTATGAACTGGACTAAACCTCCCAGCTTAAAGTTCGTTCATGTCTGCAAGACGTCCATCGCAAGATATTAAAATTTATTGAAAGTTACTGGTTAGTGAAATACTAGTTTGATGCATGCCAAGACTCGGCTTTAGATGATTTGACGATTAGAGATGAAAAAAAATGATCAACAAAATTTGAATTTGTTCTTGAAATTTCAAATGAATATGTGAAACCTTTGCTTGAAATGCTTCTTGGCTTTCCCCTTGAACCCCGAAATCTGCTTTTCAGTTGACATGTTGTGTTCCTGATAATTTTTTATGATGTTCAAGTTTTTCCCTAAAAGATCTTGTCTTCTAGTTGGCTTTCCCCATTTTGTTTTCTCGTTTATCGTGTTAATGATTTCCTAATGTTGCAGGAGCTTGAGAAAAGTGATTCAGCCGCTCTTAGGAACAATCTTGTTGTGATGATGGCGGATTTTTGTGTTCGTTACACTGCTTTAATTGATTGGTGAGTGCTAATTGTACTAGTTGTGATATTTGACCCACTTATGTGGAAGTAATAAGGATTCACTTAAACCTTGGAAAACTGTTCATGTGACTAATGCTTCATCACTATACAGTCACATAGCAAAGATCACGAGGTGTCTGGGTGATCCATGCGAACTTGTCAGGAGGCAGACTTTCATACTTCTGTCAAGATTGCTCCAGGTCTAGTTTTGCTTATGGTATCACTATTTATGATGTCATTTTTAGACAAAAGCTTTGCTTGTTGATGAAGATATACTCTTCCATTGATTGGTTGGCATAAATTACTTACAGAGGGACCACGTGAAATGGAGGGGAGTGCTCTTTCTTCGATTTCTTTTGTCTCTGGTGGATGAATCTGAAAAGATCAGAGAACTTGCTGATTTCCTTTTTGGAAATATTCTAAGAAGTAGTAAAGAGTTATAAAGGTTGATCTTCAAAGAGCTGCTTATTAATCCTGTTCTTTTAAATATGTATTCTTCTCTCTTTGCAGTCAAAGTACCACTTTTGGCTTAAAACAGTTTTGTGGAAGCAATTTTCGTTCTGAATGATTGCCGTGCGCATGGTGGACATTGTAGTTCACAGAGTTCACATTCTGAGAACCGGCTATTTTCCATTAGGTATTGATTACGTATCTCACTTAAGAATGTTTACTGGGATTGAGATCTCATTCAGAGAGAAAACATCATATGGTACCAAAAGAGACCCTTCATCAGGCTTTAATTTTTAGGGGCACTGATGAAATTTCAAGGTCCAAGAGAATGCACATTTACACTTGTTTGCCGAAACAAATGGCCCCCGAGCACTTGTTGGCCACATTTGCTAAGATTTGTGCAGAGATACTTGCAGCGGCATCTGATGGTATGCTCAATATCGAAGATGCTACTGGACAGTCAGTTCGACAGGCACTATGCAATGCACGTTAATATTGGACAACGGTTATACTTGGATAGCTGCAGAGAATGTGATATAGACTGTAATACACGTGGAAGTATCTCTCCTTATCTTAGTTGATAGATGCAGGAAATAAAACGAATATATGTTCCCCGTTTGGAATTAAACATTGCAAATGTCATCTCCATAAGCCCAAAATAACACACAAACTGTCCCGTTGCTTTACCATGGAAGGGAAAATGAGGTCTCTCTGTGAAATGCTTGCTAAACTTCATGTACTGTGTGAATCAAAGCATTGTCATTGAACTGGCACTTAGCAATTGTTGAAAGATATATCCTCAATGAAAATCCTAATTCTTCTTATGACCTGCATAAACTCATCTTTACGTGGATTTATGCACCCTCAAATGAGGGAACAGGATGCTTTTCAGATTCTTGCACGCAAGGAAATCCGCCTCCCAACAAGCCGGAATTCCACATTGGAGTCTCCCGAAATGGACGACGAAAGCAACGGTTCTGGCGGAACGTCCCCCGCGGCTGCTAAGGGACGGGCGATAAGTCAAGCAGTAAGAAAGAGCCTCATACAAAACACCATCCCCATATTCATAGAGCTGAAGAGATTGCTCGAGAGCAGGAACAGCCCCCTCACAGGTTCCCTCATGGATTGCCTCCGTCTCCTCCTCAAGGACTACAAGAATGAGATAGATGAAATATTGGTTGCTGATAAGCAGCTCCAAAGAGAGCTCTTATATGACATGCAGAAACATGAATCTGCAAAGGCCAGATCAGAAGCTGCGGAGACCGTTGCTGTAATGGGAAAATCAGGGAATAATCATACGCCTCAGGCTTCCAACGCTCCCAGTGGAGTGCCGCGCCAAAACAAGTCCTCTAATGAATTGCAGAGCAATTCTAGAGTGGCTTCGGCTCTGGCAGACGATGCAGCTGAGGCCACAGTGCGGTCTGTGCTCGGGGAAGTAAATAGAGGGACTTCCACGCTACCTCTTAGTTCTTTCAAAGTGCCCAAGGTCAAGTCTTGCAATGGAGCAACAGGTAGTAGGGGCACTCCAAGCAATCGTCCCAGAGAAGTACTGGAATCTTTAAGAAGGCAGCCCTTTGGTTCTGATGATGAAGGTTAGAGCCAGCTAATGGATCATGTACTGTCCTGCTTCACCTGAAAATGAAAGCCATTGTAAATTATCTAGAAATGTTGTGCAAGTTTGTACCATGAGCAAATTCTTAATGCGTAGATATGTTCCTGGTATTGTATTGAAGCATAGGGCGTACTATGCACACTTCCTATTTTACAGCACCACTTCATATGTATTGGTAATGTTTATAAAATCAGCCCATGAACTTGGGCTTCAATGTACAGTTGTCTTATACTTTGTTCCAGTCAAGTTGATTCCAAAACTATTTTATGGCGTTCGATGTCATGCTTCTATAAGCATTGAAGCTAATAGAGTTTCTTGGTAATTCAACTCGGCAGATTTATATTTGATAAACTTAACTCAAGTCTTGTCTCGAGTCTCATCCTGACCTCCTCTCTCTCTATTAGGTCTAGTGCCCGGTGATTGAATAGCGTAACATAGGCAAAGAAGTTGCATGCGAAGAATACATCAAATTCTATCTCAAACGGCTCTCCCTTCTCTCTCCTATACTTGGTTCGACCATTGTACAATCAAATCCACAACATTAAAGCTATCTAAAGATTAGATTCACGATATTGACGTGATCCATTTGCCATAAAATATCATTAATTCCCCATTTTAATCTGAGTACCCTATTTCCTATAAATCTCTCTTGAATGATTAATGTGGCAATAAAGGGCGTGCATGGAAACACTCCAAAGAAACGTTTTTGGAACACTTCTGTACGGATTTTGTTCCCGGGAACAAAAAAAGAAGAAACGCGTTTGGTTGCGTTTTCTGTTTTTTTTGTTTTTTTTTTCGGAACAAAATTAGAGCAAAAAAAAGAAACACAAAAAAGTTGTTTCTGGAGAAAAGAAACACTTCTTTGGAAACGCTTCTCTCTTCTCTCTCTTCTCTTTTCTTTTCTTTTCTTCTTCTTTTTTTCTTCTTTTTTTTTCTTTGGTCGGTCGCGGCCTTGGCCATGGCCGGGGACCGGCCGTCGAGGGCCTTAGCCATGGCCGGGGACCGGCCGTCGAGGGCCGGCGACGCCCTCGAGGGTCGGCGACCTTGCCGGAGCGTCCGCCGCGCGGGCGAGCTCGAGCTCGCCCGGATCCGGCAAGGCCGAGCCTCGCCGAGGGCTGGCGACGCTCGGCCTCGCCGGATCTAGGCGAGGCCGAGCTCGCCCGGCCAAGGCGAGGCCGAGCCTCGCCCAACCACACGAGGCTCGGCCTCGCCGGGCCGGCGAGCCTCGCCGTGGCCGGGCGAGGCCGCCCCCCGTCGGCCGAGCCGCCGAAGGCCGGTGACCGCCGAAAAAGAAAAATGAAAAATGAAAGGAAAAAATGAAAAATAAAATAAAAATGTTTAAAAAATTAAAAGAAACAAAAAAAGAATAAAATTTACCTAACGTGTTTCTATTTATTTTTTATTTAACAAACGTTACCAAACGCGTTCTTTTGTTCAAAAATTATTCCCCGAAACAAACACTTTTTTTGTTTCGTTCCCTGAACAAAAAAAAAGCAACGTAAACGTTACCATTCGCACCCAAAGTAGCCACTTGATGTTTTGTTTGGAATGAAACGTTTGTCTATATCATTAAACTTCTATCAATGTTCACTAAAAGGCAAATTGAACAATCTAAGGGCCAGATGTGAAATGCATTTTTTTCACAATATGGTGGTGGGGACTTGAGGAAATTATAGTAGACGATTTTGGACATACATATATGAAAAATGAGGTACAAATATAACATATTAATAAAATATCTATCACACAAATTATTGCTCGCATTATCTTACTTTTGTCTTTGAGTAGTTCCAAGGAATGGAGATGTTGATCGTGGAAATTGACCAGATGCTTTAGGCGGGTATTGAGCTCTGGATCATGGGGGTAGGTAATAGTAACTTTACAAGGAAAAGTAGAAGAATTTAGCAACGTTTTAATAAATCACTGATATTTTTCAACTTTTATAAGTGTGATTAATAAAATACAAACCTTAAAATGATTTTTACCAATGTCCCCAAAATTAGTTAGATACCAACTTTTCTCAAATTTTTATAGGTGTTGCACTATAATATATTTACAAAAAATGTTGATGAAATTAGTAAGCTACGAGCTTCTTTCATTACGAAATGTGTTTTCCTCAACTGAAAATTTTCTATAGTGAATGTATTGACAATTTGATATTAGCAACATACGCAAGAGGGGGTTTAATTTTTAATCACTAAATAAAAAGATGGATTATTAGTTAAAAAATGTACAAAACGATGGATTGAAAACCTTAGTTTTACAAAGCACACACATTTTCAACAAAACAAAAGAGAAATATTTTCAAAACTTTTTCAATGAACCGGGTTTGCTAGTTCTTTTCTTTAATCTGTATATTTTATTTTGGGTCTATAATACTTAATATCCAAAATTTCAAATTTTCTGATGAAAGAGGGGAGGAAAAGGTGATTTAAAATTTTCTTTTCGGCTGCTTTCCTTTTACATAAAATAATTAGGTCAAATTTAATCTTTTTTTTTGTCAGAAAATTTAATCATATTCAATAACAACAGGAATAGTGAAGCAGATCCAAGAGTCTGACGTGATGCTTCAGAGAAATTATTCTATTGATAATGTCAATAGCGATCAGGAGGCCTTCTAAATACATCAAATCTCATGAGCCATCATCAAGTAAGATTACTCGTCCTGGATAGGCTATCAATGACTAGCCCAAGCAAATCTGAGTTATAAAATCGTTCTGTCCTGTCTTGAGCAAGGTTAGAGTCGACCCGAAGAAATCTTTAGTTCTTGCTCGTGTTGGACCTGAATGAGTTGTTTTTTCTTGTTGATTTTGAACGTTGCCCGTTGATTGCTTTTGAGTTTGGGCGTGCGCTCGAGCTCCGAACAGGTCAATATATGCTCCCCAACTCGCTGCTCGCCATGCGTTCGAAGAAATGCTCGAACCAGATTTCGCTTATGCCTCCTCTGATTTTGGCTTGATTCCGGGCGTTTGTTGGTCCTTAGACGCGGCTTACAGTTTATTCTATGATTCGTTGCTTGATGTGTCTTTTCTTCGTGCGCATCGTGTCTTCTCCATCGAATGCGATGACTGGCTGGAGCAAACGATAGCCGTCGGGAGTAGATTTGCTTTTCCAACGGCGAGTCGAGGTGGAGGCCGACTGGGACGTGGGATGTCGGTTGTTGATTTGCTGTGGGCGTATGGGTGTGAATCGGCTGGCGTTGGAGGCGAAAATTGATGGTCAATCGGTCTGGCGATGGGGCGTATATTGTTCATTCACTGTGAAGCTTGGCGCTCATGTTCTAGCGCTTCAGTTTTCGGTCTTGATTAAACTTTTCTCTGAAATTTCGTGCGCCCCTCTGATGCTCGGGTGTGATGGGAAGGGATCCCGCTGTTGATGTTCCGGCAATGGTGAGCTTCCGTCATGTTTGGGCGTGCTCTCTCTCTCTCTCTCTCTTCTCACGTTATGCTGAAAAAGAAGAGAGAAGAGGGGTGAGGGAGGACAAGTAGGGTTAATGGTGCGTTTGGGAAGACTTTTGGGGAAAGTCCTTGAGAAAATGTAAAAATACATTTTGAAAATGTAAATTGTGTTTGGTAAATGGTGCTTGTGAAAGTCCATTGTGAAGTATGTTTGAGCAAAATAGTGTTTGGATAAATTAAATTTGCAAAATGCTTTTGTTATTAAAAAAAATGGAAAAAATGAGAGTTGGCCGGCCAAGGGCTTCGCCGGTTACCGTCGGCGAAGGGTAGGCGGTCCGGCGAGGGGGAGGCGACGCTGTGAAGGGTAGGCTGTCCGGCGAGGGGGAGGCAGCGCGGCGAAGGGCGGCGTCCGACTAGCGTCATCGTGTGGAGGACACGGCTCGGCGAGGGTCGCGGCGACCGAGATCTCACGAGTTGGGTCGCCGCAACCGATCGAGCGGCACCAAGGACCTCCGCACGGAGGTCGCGGCGCGGCGGGTCGCGCAACCTTCCGACGAGGGTCGCCGCGACCCGGATCGCTCGCGAGATCTCGGTCGCCGCGACCCTCGCCCGAGCCGTCGTGCAACCCGCTGCGCCACGGAGGTTGCCGACGCTCGCGATTTGGTCTCCGCGACCCGGATACGCGCGACCCAGATTTGCGCACGATCCGGGTTGCCGGCGTCCTCCGCGCGGTGACCCTCGTCGGACAGTCGTGGGACCCTAGCCGGACCACTTGCCCTTCGCCGCACCGCCTGCCCTTCGCCGGACCACTTGCCTTTCGCCGGCGCCTGCTCGCTGATGCTGGCCGTGTTCTCTCAGTAGAGAGAAGGGAAGGATGAAGAAGATGAACAGTAGTCGGGGTAAAGCCGGAAAAACGAAAAATTAACAAGGACAATTTCGGAAGAAAAAACCTATTATTCTCAAAGCCAACATGCTGAGAATGCCCAAGGCAGCCCCCAACTTGCCTTGGCAAGGCTTTGCCTTTGGCAAAGGCAAGTGAAAAAAATTTGTCAAACACTCAATATTTGGCCTAAAGGCCTTTAGCCCCTCAAGAACCCTTGGGAAAGCTGTTCCCAAACGGAGCCTAAGTGGGGCTTGGTTTAGGTTAAATGAGCCCGGACTTATATGTCAGTTTGGGGTGGGTTTACATTTAATTGGTTTGTTATGGGTTGAGAACCCAATTTTGTGTCCATGGCCCAACCCGAGACCCTATTTTCAGGAAAATATATTTTTTGTAAAAAAAATATTAAAATCCAAAAATTAGGAAAAATGTTAAAAATTAGTCTATGAGAATTTTTCTCTTAAAATGTGTGAAAATCATTGATAATAAAAAAATTTGTGCTCAAAATCGAACTGGCTCTTAGAGTTTTACCTTAGGATTTGAGCGTCCTTAGAGACAAACGTTAGATTCCTATTCCTTGATTGAGCACTATCAATATGTTCCCTTTAGCTTAAAGGGAATGAGATTTTTCTTATCTCTTAGTGTTAGATTCTTGTTTTTCTTTGTGATTTATTTAATGCTTCATTAATTGATGATTGTTATTTTAATGATTGCAAATTTGTGTAATCATCTCACGTATTAGTGGATAAACTTAAAATCAACCGACATCGCTTGAAAAACATCTTCTTGAATTGAATAAGATTAGATATCAAGAGAGCCCTAGTTAATTAATTGGTGTAACCCAGTCCCTAATCCTAAATTCTCTAATTGTGTAGGAAGTGAGATATATTTCCGTGCCTTATTTTGTTTCAAGCCGACCCCAATAATCTAGTTACAACTCCTTATTAGAAAACTCTTATAGCATCAATTGAAGTTAAAATTGAACATCACAATGTCGCATAAGATATGGGCTTGGAAGAGCTCATGCTTAATTGAGGACTATAGGCTTACTTTTTGGGCAATACCCCTGAACCTATTTATTTTCCCCTTTGAACGAAAAAGGTAGGTCACAATAACTATCACTAGCAAATCTGATTTACAGTTTTCTCAAAGTGATACTTTTGAAAAATGATTTGCTTCCTTCTTTTAAATCTATTTGGTTTTGTTTACTCCCTTATGCAAAGTCTTTCCATTTCATATTATCCATGAGGATCCTCAGCTTAAAGAATAATTGGTGTAATAAGCCATATGTACTCTTTGGGAAATCCCCTAAACTTCAGTCATCTTAGTCCCTTAATGATTCTTTTCATGTTAAATCTTTAGCATGTTTCTGATTTGCTGCTATATTTCTTCACAAGATTCCCTAGCCATTTTGGATTCCTTAATCAAATTTTCATGTCAAATTTGACCAAGGGCTGAAATGTCAATCAAATTCATCCTGTCTAGAAAAATTATCTTCTCATTTTATCTTATGTTCATTCAAGCATTAGATTTTTTTTTATGCCATGCAAGGTGTTGATGCTTAAACTGGACCTTTGGAATAGCAAGATAATGCTAACTAGGATAAAAGAAGGGATGGCATTTTTATATGGGACATTTAAACTAAAGACAACCGCATGTATAGGTGATTCTGATGTGAGATATGAATGAAGTGACTATAAAATGGACTATTTGTTCTATCACGGAGATGAACACAGAGCTGGACGTTATGATTGCTTTGTGAGAGTTTTGGTGTCAAGACAACTCTGAAAAGATGGAGATTTCTCACTGGCACATTATGGCATGATTTGCAGGAGCTGTTAATGCTTTTCTTAGTGGTAGTTTTTCAATTTGTTGAAGCAGTTGTTTGAATTGACGCAATTCATGAAGGTTGCTATTTCGTAATGATTGTTCTTGACAATTCAAATAGCTTGAGACTCTGGAATTATATTGATAGAGCTCTTGATTTGTTGAAGGATTGACACTTCACTGCAATTTTCTTATGAACTTGAGGAAAATATCAACCAGAGATCATGTGATTCCTTACGCCAAAGATTGAACATCATAACACTAGAAACAAAGGGCACATTTGCAAAGTTTTAGGATTTAGCATAAACTAAGTCCATATTCAATGATTTGAAATTATTTTGCTCCAGAGAGAATGTATTTTGATAGCTAGCACAACAAAAAGCTATTTGTCATCGATTCAAAAGTCTTTTCTCGTCGGACTTATGATAAAATCAAATTCCTTCACTCTAATCATGAGATTGTTAGCATTAGTTAATTAAGTGTAGAAGTAAAGACCAATATGTTCATTCGCATTACTTGGCATTCTAAATTTGTATGTGGATCTTTGGTTTTGAGCTCCATGGCCACTTTAAGTTCTTGTTTCTGCAATTAAAATTGAACTCCATGCTCATTGTCCGTTGCTCTTCCAATTCTATAGGAAAGGAAAAGAAAGGCACATCACAGTTTTCTTTTTACTTTTTCCCATTTTTGCAATAGAATAAGAACAGACACAGACAAACAGCTAGAAGGAAAAAAAAAATCAAAGAAGAAAGGGATGATCACAAAGCGAATGAAGGGATCCGATTTGATATATCCGTAGAACGTGGATAGAGATTCAGGGCTTGTGGAGGTATCTTCCGGCAAGCAATGCAACTTCCATGACAACACAGAGGATGTTGACAACATCCTCGACTTGGCATTTGCTTCCTTCAAATGTTCGGCCTCCCAAGTTTTGAAGTTGGTCATGCAGTTCAGTAAGTTCTGGCTGCACTCTGGCTGCACTCCTGGCTTGAATAATCATCTGCACAACACCCACCAGGTCTCAATTTCACAGCTCCAATATACCTATGTGGACGACACAACCTGTTCTATGAATAAAAGATCAAATTGCACAATCACACTAGCACATTTGACGAGCCAGAGTATATGAGGAAGTCATTGTTCCGGATCGATCCATGAGAAAGAGAAAATCTAGACATGTATTTTTTGTAATAAAAAGCAAATGTTGATGTTATTGCCAGCATGAGTGCATTTCCTCCCCCACAAACTCCACCCGCACACCTCATAACAGTGATTAAAGTTTGGCTCATGAATGAAGAGATGGTTTAGTGACATTGTGGAACAACAAAGCCCTCGCAGGCATATTAATCTCACTCATCTCTCTCTTTTCCCATTAGTCCCTTGCACCATTTTCTCTATGTCCGCTCCGTAATATACATTTTCAAGAATGTGAATCCTGGCATGTATAGATGAATAAAGCTATTGTTCACCAATGAAAAAAGCTTCCGCATTCATCCTTGTAAAATATGTACATACAAACAAGCGAGCCAATGACTAGTTATATCAATTGATTTGATGAAGAAAAGTTGAAGTAATTGATGTCGAAACTAATTGTTTTTAGCTTGAGTGTAGGCATCATGCTTCATGCAGCAAGCATCGAGATAGTCGCAAGGTCTCTCCTTGAGGCATCCGCAGTATAGAAGCCCACAATACTTGCCATATCTTAGAAATGGAGAAACAATGTCATTTTCAATAATAATTTCTTTTTCTTCTTGTTCAATAGTAATTGATCAACCACGGAAAAAGCTCCAAATTAATTGAGAATCCTTTGTTACATTATGCACAAAAAAAGTGAAATTTTTTTCTAGAAAAGAGTAGGCATCGGTAGATAGCTGAGCAAATCTCAGATTTTGTGGCTTTTGAAGGTTCGTGTTCATTGCCTACTCCAAGGACCCTCTTTCTACGTGTCAAAAGATTATGCTGGGGATGTCAAAATTGATTTGAAGAAAGGGTCCGAGTAAAGGTTTATGTTAAAAAAAAATGTGGGAAAGCCTAGGTTAGAGAGAATGATCAGTGTCATCAAAGGATCACATAATTGAATCTTGAATGTCCAGTTCTTTATTTTTGGTAGATATATGCAGTGGAAAGATCACGATAGATTGTTAAAAGGCTAGAAGTCAAAATGATTAATCTAGGATATGTTATACGTAGTCAGTAGAAAAATCCAATACTTCATCAATGATAATTATTCTTATTGATTCTGATAGCGATTTCACATAACACAGTAAATAGCTAATTAACCTCAAAATCAAGAAGACATGGAAAGGAGAATCATTAAGTCGGAAGGAAATCAAGTGTTCAAATCAGGGTCGGATACAAGTAAAGCTACCGGAAGACATAGCCAAGATACAAAGCTCTGTAAGTAAGATTCTCTACTGTGCCTTTTCTGGTCTCTATTTTGGCTAAAGAAAACGTCATTTCATGCCCTCATGTGGGTTTGGTACTATTCCGGATCAGGTGACCAGTGCAAGTATCCAATTTTGAGTTTATGTGCATCGCAAAAATTATGCCATGTCTTCAAATTTTTAATTAAAATAATGAGGCCATTTATAATTATGTTAAAGTGAACTTGAAATGAAATTCGTTCTAAAAGTAGATATCATTCATCAGTGTTATTAGGTACAAAAGTATGGCGATGGTAATACGAAAAATTATAATGAGCAATTTAGAACATACTTATTTATTATAAATATAACACAGATGAAATATAAATTACCCAACTATCACACCTAATTTATGATTGATGAAAGCTTACACTTACTATTACAATTGTTTTTCTCACATGAAAAGCAAAAACAGTTGGAGGAAAGCGAACTCTTTTTTTATTTCTTTCCCGCCAGCTCTTTCTTTTTCACCTCAATTTGAAGCCCCCAAACTTTGAAAGAACCTGAGCTTTCATGGTCATCACTTCAATAGCTCCTCATCTTCAAGTACGTCTGCCAAATAGTTCCCTACTATTTACCCTTACCATTTCCTACACAGTAGCCTCGACAAGTAGACGTTGATTTTGATGATTTTTTTCGTTGAAGACAAGAATTACTGTATCCCTCGTCAAATTCTGCGCATGCTGCATAGAACTTGAATAAGGGAGAATACAGGGATCCTTGGACAAATCTTTTGGCTGATGATTCGGCGAAGGTACCGATTGACGTGGGTGCTTTTCCTCTTTGGCTTTTGAATAGTTGGAGGACACCAGCATGTTTCACACTGACGCCAAGAAGAGAGAAAAAAGAAGAGGTTTGGGGCTCTGCGGACGCAGAAAGAAGGGGGTCAATTCCCCAAAAAAAAAAAAAAAAAAACTTCAAATTTTAAGTTTAATTTCAAATTTCTCTCAAATTTTTTATTTAAAAAATTTAAATTTTAGGCCCATTCCTAAATCTACCTCAAACTTTTCTTTTATTTCAGAAAAAATCTTAAACTTTAGATCTACTCTCAATTTGCCCCAAAAATCTATTCTGAACTTTTTTATCTTAAAAAAATCCAAATTTTAGATTCACTCCCAATTCTGCCTTGAACTTTTCTTTTATTTCAGAAAAAAATCCAAAACATTAAGTTCAGTTCTAAATTTATCCCGAATTTTGTTTTGTCTAAATAAATCGATATATATATATGATAAATTTACTCAAAACTAATTTTTTGACCACGAAAAACCTTAAATTGATATACATGTAATAAATTTAATATTCGATTGTTTCCATTAAATTTTATTGTTAAATTATTGAGTTATATGATATGTGACAATCGATGAATGTACCGATTTGAGGTTTCACCCTCCATTTGTACAAAAAATATCACCAACTTTTAATTTATTCTCAAATTTACCTTGTGATCCACATTGATAATAAATATACATTGACAAGATGGCTTGGAAAATTATCTTCAAATAAACAATTCTAGGATAAAAAAATTAGAGACTACTTAACCATGACTTTTAAACAGAGAGCTAAGGGAGCAATAAAATTGATGTTTTTATTTTCAACAAAAAAAATTTGGAATAGATTTGAAAAAAGTTTGAGGTTTTTTTTGAGATAAAAAAAAAGTTCGGGGCAAATTTGAGACAAACTTAAATTTTGGGATTTTTTTTAAATAAAAAAAGTGCAGGATATATATGTGGCTAGATCTAAAGTTTAGGATTTTTTTTTTTTTTTTTTTTTGGAATTGGGCCAAAAGAAGAGTGGTACGCACGGACGAGGAAAGTGACAAAGGTCTTCAATTCATGAGATAGAAAGATTTACTCTTCTATTTGTGAAAAACTATGATAGAAAAACCTACCCTACTGATGCAATGTAGGGTGTAATTACATATTGCATTGCATCGCTTAGGAAAAGTGAATGAGAGGTTCGGTTGTTCTTCATTCAAATCTAATTGAGATACAACACCTTTGACTCGTAGAGTGAAACTTGTGGCCATTGACCTCCGCCCCCTTCGTGACTTTAAACGCGTCCTATCCAGTCACACCTCATCTTATATCCTTCCCTTCTTCTTTTTACTTTCCTCCCTTCTTTTAAAATAAAAAATTTCTTCTAGCCATTTGTGCTTTCACACCCAAACACAAACATCGTTAGTTTCTTCAAGAAAATATACTCTCTCTCTCTCTCCGTGGTCATGCCCCAAAGGAGTAGTAGGTTCTTTCGGTACGAATGGAAAGGAAAAATAACAAAAGTAAATTAAAGAAAAAGGAAGGAGAGAAGAAGAAGGATGGAAAAGAGGGCATATGGAAGGAGATGTACTATTCATTTTGTAAATGTGATTTCTACAATGCCCAGGAGACCAATAATGAGTCACGAAGATAAATTTGTAACTATGTGCAAGAAATGACACGAGATGTGACATAATGAGTAAATCATCACCAATCAAATAAATAAATATAATGATCTAGTCCGACAAAGACAAGTGATCGCCGAGATGAGATGATTTATATAAGAAGCGGCTCTTGACACACTCGAATAAAGAGAATAATTTTGGAATATATATGTGAAAATTAAAAAATTTCGGCTCACCGTTTGGGCTAAAAAGATTGGATAAAGAGAGAACCTTCCAATAAATTTCTAGGAGCGCCTTCCAACAAATTTCTAAGGAAGGGTGAAAATGAATCAAACTACGCACGGCAGAAAGGAAAAGTGATTCAAACGTCCAGCCGCAAAGATTGAAGCCCACAAATTTTGAAAGACAAAATCCTAAACTATATGAACCTTAGCTTCAGGTACACGTCAACAGCATCCTTCATTTTCTAGTCAAAGCATTTATTGTCCCAAATAGTTCCCTACTGGGAGACTTCCTATGTGCCACATCGTAGCCTATGGACGTTGATTCCTAGATCTAATTATGCCCCCGCTGCACGCCTCAATTAGAGGACAAATACCTCACGCGGATGCTTCCGGGAACGTACTAATTGTGTCAGTGCTTGAGGCTTTTTCCTTTTGCTTTGAGACTGGCAACCAACGCGTTTTCCATTGACTCTAAAATGAAGAGGGTCACGATGGCCTTGACGACTTGAAAAGAAAGAGTTATTGGGATGGATGAGAAATTTAATATCTTTTGTCAAAAGTCCATAGTTAGTCAAAAGTAAATTGTTGATTTGCCTGCACCAAAAAAAAAAAAAAAAAAAAAAAAAAAAAAAAAAAAAAAAAAAAAAAGAAGAAGAAATTATATTTTCTTAAAGCTATGAATTAATCTAATAAAATGAAAATGTTCCATAAATAGATCTAAAATAGATACAATATATACATATATCTATCTATCTTATTAGATAAATATAACAGTGATGTTGTAAAGCACTTGCAATACACAGCAAATTCTTATAGATGGATTGTCTTCGCCGGAAATCCTTCCATCAACAAGTCAAAGATGAGACCTAACAATTAAATTGTTATCCTCATAATAAATTGTCTAATTTACAAAATTGCAAAAATAATAGCACTAAGAACATGATAGCAAAAGTTAAAAGAAAAGAAGTCACAACATGAATGGTCCGTAATTAAATTTATAATTTATGTTTTTTCTTAAAGTTCACGAGTTCATAAAAGGAAATTGTTGATGTGTTTGAGCACTTCTTATAGCTTAGTTTAAGCTTATAAAATCAAATATGTTTCATGTATCGATTCTAAAATTGATACAATGAATGTCTATTAGATGAATATAAAAGTGGTGCTTCAAAGCAATATTAATAAGTGGGTTACATGTGGCTCTCTCCATAAATGATATCTATCTTAACTTTCTATAAAAAAAAAAAAATTACTTTTATTTGCCACTTTAACTGAAATAATTTTTTTCTAGAACAATTACTAAAGCTCTTATTTTCATGATGATCAACATATTCTCAAATGATTATTTCCTGTAATCCATTTCACAAGACTTTTCCAGTGCATAGCGTGGGTCTATAGGCCACTTTAATGTTAAGATGGTTGTGGCGCCAATATAGCCATTGAGTTCTTTTATTTGCTTTTTGATACGGTATTAATGCTGTGGTAAAAAAATGACAATAAAATAAACCCGATGCTCCTATGGCGTAGCACAGGACAACTGAACGGCTCATATAAATGGTAAGAAAATCAGCTCATCTTAATTCCCTTCAGCGTTGAGATAGAACTGCCACTAGATAATGCCTAGAAGGCCATGACTAAGCACGCGTAAGAGGAAGTCTCCAAGAAGTGGAAAGGAAAGGCGCGCTTGGAGCAGCGAATGGAACGATCATCCATCGGATATTGCCAAGAAACTTACGTCGAGGATGGGGAGTTTTGACCACAGGAAGGCAACGACTGAGTAGTTGTTTTTCAGTCAATTTGAAGGCATCTCCAGACTCCCAGTGTGAACATATGAAATTATATGAAACGACCAACGTACTGTGAGACATTATATAATGCATAATAGTCGAGGAGTAATCATGCCTTGCCTCCTGCTTTCTCTTCTTCCTCTCCGCCAGCCGCGCTGTAAAGGTGGCGCAGGGATAGTTGAGTAATCATTTTCCTGCTCACACTATTTATAACAGCCGTGTCGGGCCATCCGTATGGATGCATTCCACATTTTCACAATGACTCCAAAGAGCAAACGTCACAAAAGCTTCTGATAATTTCAGCAGTAGTGTCATATCGCTATTATTACATCACGCGTCACTTTTGAAAACAATCTCGATAGAATATAACAATTTTATCAACTTAATCATATAAACTTTTATGTGAAATATCAATGTAACACTTGTGGCCACTTTCTATCAAGAATTATTGATGTGGCAACTTAGTTATCTTGAATTGTCCAGTGATTTCCATAAAAAATTGGTCACAAAAACTATTGGAATATCGCATAAAAGTTTATAATTAAATTGACTAAATTTTAAATTTTAAAATTAAATTGACATTCATATAATAAATTTAGGACTAAGTGGATGATTTTTCCGATACAATAATACGAAAAACATTCAGGAGTATGACGTCCGTGGCATTTGGTATGATGCATGTGATCCTGCCTACCCATACTTATCTTGTTCCCACTTGCCTATCTTTGAGCTATGAGCATTGCAAAAAATTATGGCATGTCTTCAAATTTTTAATTAAAAAAATAGAGGTCATTAATGGTTTGGTTGAAAAGTCATTTGGAGGTAACATTGGAAAGAAATTCGCTCTAAAACTAGATATTTTTTTGTCATTCATTATTGTTGAGTACGGAAGCATGGTGGTGGCTAGACAATAAATTATAATGAGCAACTCCGATTGGGACATACATTACAAATACTACACACACACAAATATTTGTCACACAATTGTCACACACATAATTTATGATTAGTGAGAGTTTACACATACTATTACAATTGCTTTTTTCACATGACAGGCAAAAACACAGAGTGAGCTCTTATATTTCTTTTCCACATGGATGAGCCAACTCTTTCTTTTTCTCCTCAGTTTGGAGCTTGCAAACTTTGAGAGAACCTAAGCTTTCATGGAGGACTGCAATAGCTCCTCATGTTCATGTTCTCGCGAAGGCATCTATCTATTGGACGTCTCCCAAATAGTTCCCCGCTACTAATCCTACTATTTTCTACAGAGTAGCCTCGGTAAGTAGATGCTGATTTCTGATAGTAGTTTTCGTCGAAGACAAGAATTACGACATCCCTTGTCAATTTCTATGCGTGCTGCATAGAACTTGAATGAGAGTGAATAAATGGAACGTACTAACTAGGGGAGTGTACTGATTGATGGGGGCTACTTAAGCCTCTATTCCTTTTTTTTTTCTTTTGAACAGCTGGAGGTAATCGGCGTGTTTCACATTGACACCAAAAAGAAAAGGTTCATGGCTTTGCAGACTCAGAAAGAAGAGGATGGATGAGGAAAGCGACAAAGGTCCTCGATTCCCGGTATAGAAAGACCAATTTTTCTTTGCGAAATACAATTATAGAAACGGCAGTATAGGGTGTAATTATATGTCGAGATGCATTGCTTAGTAATTGTAAATGAAAGGATTCTGATCATTCTTCATTCAAATCTAGTTGAGATAGGTTATCACTTTTGACTTATAATTAGTGGCTGGCCCCATCACTCATTAGGGGTGAGCAGTGGTCTAGGGTCGACCCTGGACCGACCCTGGACCGGCCCAACCCTGTCGATCCTAGTCCGGTTCCCAAGGGGATTGGGTTGGTCCTTGGTCCTGAAATTCTAGGATCAACACTGTGCGGGTTGGTCCTCGATCCCAAGAGTTTTGGGTCGGTCCAACCCTGGACCAACCCTATATATTATATTATATTATATTATTTATAATTCTTTTATATATTCAAACCTAAGTAAAATGTATGTTATATTATATTATATTGAGATATTTTATCAATAGCACTAATAATAATTCCAATTTAAAACTTTTGTTGAGTATTAATTATGTGTCGTTTGTTTTTTTTTCAGGTGTATAGAAGTTCAAGTGAACGAACAAAATGTGAAATTATATATTCATGGTTTATATTAAGTATTTTGAACTTTTTATGGTTTAATTGTATTTTATTAATGAATTTCAGCTGCACTTTGCTTTTTAATTTGTGTCAAATGATAGAAGTTTTTGAAGAGTAGAGTAGTACTATAGTTGCTCGGTGATTTGCTAGTCAAGTGGTGTAAAACTCATTTTTTGGTTGAATGGACTCTACATGATCAAA
The DNA here is from genome assembly GCA_017140615.1 of Eucalyptus cladocalyx. Lineage (NCBI taxonomy): Eukaryota > Viridiplantae > Streptophyta > Magnoliopsida > Myrtales > Myrtaceae > Eucalyptus > Eucalyptus cladocalyx. The sequence continues at coordinate 61,096,936 of CM029523.1, read as the reverse complement.
TGTAGGAAAACGCTTTTGCATATGATGTTATGAATATTAAAGATAGATTACAAGAACTTTTCATCTTGTCCCATATCTCGATGAGCAGTTAGTATGTACGAAATTTTTACTATTTTTTTTTTTGATGACCCAGGGAACCCCCGCACGCCGCTTCGCGGTTGGAGTAAACCCTGGGGTGGACCCGGCCCACCACCGCTGACCCGGCCCACAGGTAAATCGCTCGTTTTGCATTGAAGCAACGCGGACGCAGAGTCTCGAACTCTTCCCCCCTAGCGGATGGGGGTATCAAGCCTTAACCACTACGGCCACCGCAGGCGGTGGTAAATTTTTACTATTGTGTCATCTTAAATTTGCTAAATATGTATTGATATTTATAGTTTAGTTGTACAATGCCGCATTGTTGATGGATGTGTAATTTGAATTTGTAGATTTGCTTTTTTATGAAGTATAAAAAATAAGACGAAAAAAATTATTGATTGGTCCCGGGTTGACCCTAGAACCGGACCAAACCCATTGGGTCGGTCTGATCCTTGGTCCCAAGCTCAATAGGGTCGGTCCTCGGCCCTAAAAATTGAGGATCGACACTGTATGGGTTGGTCCTAGGGTTAGGGGGTGGCTCGGACCAATTCGGACCATGCTCACCCCTATCACTCATCCCCTTCCTGATGTAAAGTTAAACGCGTCCTTCCCATTCACACCTCATCTTTATATACTTCCCTTCTTTCTTATTTTACTCTCTCTTTTTTTTTTTTTTTTTCAATTTTCTTCCTGACGTAGTTCTTTCGCACCCAAACACAACCTTTTTTTTATTTCTTCAAGAAAATATACAATTACTTTCTCTCTGTCGATCTCACAAGGAATAGGAGGTTCTTTTGGTAGAAAAGAAAAGGATATTTAACGAAAATAAATTAAAGGAAAAGGAAGGAGAAAAGGGGGCGTTGCGCTTCATGCGGTAATTGTCGAGGCCTTTGCAGTGTCTCGATCCTGAATAGAAGCTTGCACTACTTGCCATATCTCTGCGATTGAGGCATCATATCATTTCCGATGATAATTTTTGGGAAAATTACACAAATAGTCCCTATATTTTCACTCAATGTCCAATTTCGTCCCGAACTTTCGATTGGCTCAATTTGGTCCATGAACTATTGATAAAATGTCCGATCTAGTCCCCGAACTTTCGAATGGCTCAATTTGGTCCCCGAACTATTAATAAAATGTCCGATCTAGTCCCCGAACTTTCGATCGGCTCAAGTTAGTCCCCGAACTATGATGAAATGTCCGATCTAGTCCTTCGTTACTATTTTCTTTTTTTTTCCTTTTTTTCCCTTTTTTCCTCTTTTTTTTTCCCTTTTTTTCCTTTTTTTCCTTTTTTTTTTTTTTTTTTTTTTTTTCGCTTTCCCTCCGCCGGAGCCGACGGAGGGCCGGCGTCCGCGAGGAGCCCCTCGCCCCGGATCGGCGAGGGCCCCTCGCCGGCGTCCTCGCCGATCTTGCGAGGAGCCCCTCGCCCGACGCCGGCGAGGGGCTCTCCCTCGCAGATCCGCGAGGGCCGTCCTCGCCGGCGTCTGCGAGGGAGAGCCCCTCGGCGGCGTCGGGCGAGGGCGAGGGCGAGGGCTCCCTCGCCGGCGTCCCCCGCAAGCGGGCGAGGGCCCTCCTCGCCGGCGTGCGCGGGGCTCTCCCTCGCCCGGATCTGCGAGGAGAGCCCCTTGCCCGCTTGCGGGGACGCCGGCGAGGAGCCCCTCGCCCTCGCCCTCGCCCGACGTCGGCGAGGGCTCTCCCCGCAGACGCCGGCGAGGGCCGTCCTCGCCGGCGTCGCGCGGGGCTCTCCTCGCCGGATCTGCGGGACGCGGCGAGGGAGCCCTCGCCCTCGCCGATGCGGCGAAGGGCTCTCCCTCGCGACGCCGAGGACGGCCCCTCGCTAGATCTGCGAGGGAGAGCCCCTCGCCGGCGTCGGGCGAGGGCTCCCTCGCAAGATCGGCGAGGGCCCTCGCCCTCGCCCGACGCCGGCGAGGGCTCTCCTCGCAGACGCCGGCGAGGACGGCCCCTCGCCCGCTTGCGGGGACGCCGCGAGGGCCTCCCTCGCCGGACGCCGGCCCTCCACCGGCTCCGGCGGAGGGAAAGCGAAAAACAAAAAAAAGGGAAAAAAAAGAAAAATAGTAACGAAGGACTAGATCGGACATTTCATCATAGTTCGGGGACCAACATGAGCCGATCGAAAGTTCGGGGACTAAATCGGACATTTTATTAATAGTTCAAGGACCAAATTGAGCCATTCGAAAGTTTAGGGACTAGATCGGACATTTTATCAATAGTTCAGGGACCAAATTGAGCCGATCGAAAGTTCAGGGACGAAATTGGACATTGAGTGAAAATATAGGGACTATTTGTGTAATTTTCCCATAATTTTTCTCATGTTTAGTGATAGTTAAACTGCTCAAAGGCTGTCACTACTCCACTTACAGCTCTATGAGGGAAAGTGTAGTCAAAATTTCCTGAACAAAAAATTCACTGAAGCCCACAATATTGAAAGACAAAATCCTTAACTTTGGGAGCCTTAGCTTTAGCTTCACGTGCAACTTCAAGAGCTATATTCTCCCAAATAGCTCCCTACTATTAGACTTACAACAGATATTGATTTGTCGATCCAATGATGCCCCTATTGCACGGAAGTTCAATCGAAAAGAAATAAGGCTCTGTGGACGAAACTTCGTGCGGACGCTCTTGGGAATGTACTGATTGCGTCGGTTCTTTAAAATGATGCCCCTGCTACACGGAAGTTCAATCGAAAGGAAATAAGGCTCTCCGGACGAAACTTCGCGCGAACATTCTTGGGAACATACTGATTTTGTCGGTGCTTTAAAGTTCTTTTGGACTGGTAACCAGTGTGTTTCACGTGGACAATGAAAAGGAAGAGGGTCATGATGGCCTTTGAGATCAAAAAGAAGAGTGGTGGGGCTAGTTGAGAAAAATCATTGGTGAATACTTTCCAGTAATGCGAGGGTGATTGTTGTCTCAAAATCAATAGTGCTAATGTTATTTGGGCCAAAAAAATCAAATAAAAGTAAGTAATAACATGAGTGTTTGATAGTTACGTTTATTATCTTTTGTCATTTGCCGAACTTCATAAGTTAATTAAAAGTAAATTTTGTTGATGTGCTTGCAAAAAAAAAAAAGAGAGAGAGAGAGCATAATTTCTTAGAGATATGAATTAAGCTTATAAAATGAAACATATTTCATATATATAGATGTAGTGGATATATCTTATCAGATAAATGTGAAAGCGATTTTCCAGAACACTTACTTTCAATGGGTAATTGATAGACAATACTTTTCATGGGGATGCCTATCTTAACTTGTTTTTGAACAGTTTTCCTTTTATTTTTCCACTTTAATCGAACTAAATATTTTTTGGCTTTAATTCAAGTGGCGTATAATTACTTTCAATATTGCGGAAATCTCTTATTCTAATGAAGATAAAGTATATTTCTTGAATAATCTCGTAATCACGGTAATATAATTATAGTGGCAATATAGCTAATATGTTATTTTCTTTCATTTTCTCTTTTTTCATGATGGGGGTGGTTGCTAAGGCCAGCAGGGAGCGGACGTCGAGGACGAGGAGTGAGGACCACAAGAACTGCTTTTAGTCAATTAACAATTAAAATTTTTTAGTCAAAATTCGAACGGGTCTCTGGATCCCATGTGAACACATGAAATATATGAAACGACAATGCTGCTTCGTCTTCTTCCCTTGCCTCCTGCTTTGCCTTCTTCCTCTTTACCGGCTCGAGTACGCTTCCCAGCTCAGGCCCTAGCAGCCGAACGGAGGCATCTTCCTGGTTGACAAGCAAACCTCTGTACTCACCCCCTTCTTCCATCACCTCAAAAACTATCCACAACAGTCGAGTCTCACAGAGAGAGAGAGAGAGCTGCAATGGGAAAGCATCGCTCAAAGCAACAACGCAAGCGTGTTAGAGACACCGATGCTTCGAGTCCGACCATTTCGAAGCGACCAAGACCTCACGTGCCATCGGCGTCCGGAGCGAATTCTGACCCACCTGCTTCATCCACCTCTGAGAATGGAAATAATTACTATGTATTCTTGAGCTTTAGAGGCCCTGATACTCGCAAAGGCTTCGTCGATCACCTCTACCAAAGACTCAAAGCTGTGGGCCTGAGGCACCATCCAAACTTTGTGTTCAGAGATGATGAGGACCTCCCCTACGGCGAGAAAATTGGTGAAAATCTCATCAGTGCAATCGAGCGCTCTAAGGTTTCAATCCCAGTCATCTCGGAAAATTATGCTGCTAGCGAATGGTGCCTTCGCGAGCTCATTCATATAATGGAGTGCAAGAAAAGCAGAGGACAAATAGTCTTGCCCGTGCTTTACAAGGTGAAACCCAAGCATGTCCGAAAACTAAAGGGGGCCTTTGGAAAGGCCTACAAATCCTGTAAGGATAAATTTGAGAAGGAGGTCGAGCAACAGGGGCCGCTAGCTCTCAGAAAAGCAGTTGATCTTAGAGTATTCGAATCAGAGAAATTTGCTGATGGGTACTTCGTTTACCTTCTTTTAACAGATCCTTGTTGGAAGAAGAACTTTTCTATTTATCATCCTCAATTCATGTTTTGTGGAGCCATTAATAAGTTCTCATGTGTTGTGTTGTTTGGCAGGTGTGAAGGGGAATTGGTAAATGAACTTGTAGAAATAGTATTGCGTGAGCAGCAACATGATCTCCCACCAGAACTTCCCGTAAACTTGGTTGCAATCAAGGATCGTGTGGCTGAGGTTATGGAATTGGTGGATCTTGCTAGCTTGGACATTCGAATTATTGGGATTTGGGGGATGGGCGGTGTCGGTAAGACAACTCTGGCTATGATCATCTATAAAAAGCTTTTTAACGAGTTTCAGTGCCGCAGCTCTCTCCAGGATATTAGAGAAGAAATTAAACGTAAGGGTGTCGAGCATGTCCAATCTCTACTCATCTCAGAGATAACAAAAAGCCCTCCCCATAGCGTGCATAAGTCTGATATAGGGATTGCAAGGATTCGATTAAGTTGTGAAAATAAGAAGGTACTTATTCTTCTTGACGATGTGGGTCATCAAGACCACCTTGATAAATTGATTGGAGGTTGTAATTTTGGGTTAGGAAGTCGAATCATCATTACATGTCGAGATAAGGCCCTCTTGAAGTCTAAATATAAAAGGTATGAGTATGAACTCAAAGTTTTGAATCCCAATGACTCTTTTATTCTATTTAGTAGGTGTGCATTTGAAGGGGAACAAAGTCCCATGGGCCTCACAGATCTTTCAAGTGATATTGTTGCCACCACAGGAGGGCTTCCCTTAGCTCTCAAGGTTATAGGTTCACTTCTCAATGGAGAAAAAGATCAAATGGTGTGGAGAGAGATGCTGGAGAAATTGAGGAATGTACCTGCTGAGGATGTGCAAGAAAAGTTGAGGATAAGTTATGATACATTAACAAATAAGGAGAAACATATATTTCTAGACATTGCATGTGTTTTCATTGGAACTGACAAAAGAATTGCTACTTACTTATGGGCGGATCTCAAATTCTTCCCAATAACCGGATTGCAAGTACTGATTAACCGTTCATTAATAAAAATTGATGAAGTGAATCGATTGACAATGCATGATCAATTAAGAGATCTAGGTAGATCTATTGCCTGTCCAGAAGATGTGCAGCCTTGGCATTGGAGCAGACCATGGGACATGGAAACCACAAAAATTCTAGGACGCGAGGTAATGATCATGTGTACTTTTTGTGTCTCCCCATGTTCTCTAGTGGCAGTCCCTCAAATTATTGTCGTTCTTTTTCTCTATATCTTGGACCATTATCAACATGTTGTTAGCATTTTCTTGGTGAAAAGCTACATCCGATTATGGCCTTAAGTCCATGAAAAGTTTGCACTCGTGATTATGAGTCTCACAAGAGGGTTTTGCTCTTTTGTTGTTTTAACATTTTTTTTAGCAGATTTGTTACTGCTTCTTACTATATTACTTGATGAAAACAAGCATCACACGGGTTTGAAAATCTACTTTATGCCACTTACAAATCCGGTTCATCACACTCTAAAATGCATGAGTCTCTATAATTGTATGCCGATTGATTAATGTTATTCAACCAAATAACAAAAACTTTATTGCTGATCATTACTTTGTTGTCTTTCATTTTATCTTCCCAAAATATATCAACAAAAAAGTTTTTGGTACGTCGGTGTGAGGATAAATACATGGATCACATGTTATACACCTTTTTCACTCTTGAAATTTTACTTCTATATGATATATGTGATAATCTCCTTCTCTGAGAATCAAATACATTATTTTATATTCAATTTCCAACTGTGAATACGTGCAATTTGCTCGTGTGTAGGTTCTACTTTTTATCAACAAAAAGAAATTAAATTATTTACACCTCAACTATTGGCTATCGACTTAAGATTATGTTCAATTTCAAGTAATAAGATGTTATGCAGTGGTTTTATATGTACGATGAATCTATAGAATTGTTTAGTAGGATTTATTATGCATGTTCGCAATGTAAATCCAATATGACAATGTAAATGCAGAAGTACATGTGCTCAATACAAAGAAAATTGAAGATTTAGTTTAAATTGCATTACTTAGCAAATGTTAAAAACATAATTGAAGAGCCGCCTCTAAATACATAATTTTTTTTTAGTCATCTAGAGATGCACAATTATGTTATTAACATGGTTGGGTTGGTTGATAACTTGAAACAACACTACATAATTTGGATGCCTCTTAATCAACAATAAATAGAAAAACTCTTATTTTCTTTTCACTTAAAGGATTGATAAATTTTAGAGAAAATAAATTCAAATTCTCTATTGCGACTTTGGCTTTTCTTTTATTGTCGCCTATACCAAGTACCAACTTGTAGTCAAATTAACAAATTACATGAAAAAGATTGTTGGAAGATTGTTCAAGATACATCAATTATAGAGGAAGTGGCATAATTCACTTTTTTTTTTTTTTTAATTTTAATTATGAGTTCTGCACGTGCATCATGGATCAATCGTGTTCATAGAACTCACAATATTTCGATACATGACATGACAACGTAAGGCTATTCTACTAGTTTTCATAATATGTCCTAGTATACATACTAGTGCTATGCATTGGTATTTTCGGCACATAATTCAACATGGTGCAAAATTAAATAACAGTTAATTAAGACAGAAGAAACTAAATAACAACTAACATATGATTTTGTAGGCATTCATACAAAGTAACTTTCAATGAAAAATTGCAAAAGCAAAGATCAAAATTAAGAAATCAAATTATTGTAGGAAGTACGTGACGGAATAATGAAAGGTGAAAGAAATTGTAATCTTCTCATATCTGCCCTTAGTGTAATAGGATATCCACCTCTATTATGTAAAGTAAGGATTAATTGTGCCTTCACGCATGTGCGCGCACACACACACTAACAAAGAGGAAAGACAAACATTTATTGCTAGGTATTAGGGAAGAAAAATCAGATAATTAAGTTATCAAATAAGATAACTAGAGACCACCGGCCTTGGTGGCTCTGCTGGATAAGAACCCCTTGCCTTGGGGGAAAGGTTAGGGGATCAAACCCCAGGGGAAGCATCGGCGACTTAAGTGTGACGTCGGGGTGGTGGGTCGTATATTTTTATATGACCGCCGCAAGGCGACGAACGGCCGACGGGGTTCCGGGTACCAAAAAAAAAAGATAACTAGAGGAGCAGAAAATAATAATTGCTAACCTTTATTTACTAATTCATATATTTTTATATGAGTGGGTGAATGCAAAAATGCACAAACAAATTCTTAAAATCAGGTCAAATTTTATGACTGATTGGGGAAAATTCAATGATGACTAATTGAAGAGTACACTCACGTCAGAGGAAAATTATCCAATCAGTCATAAATTTATTGTACGAATGTCAATCAGTCACGAACTTACTAATTTTGTCAATTTAGTTTAAACTTTTGCACAAAATTTCAATGTAGTTTCCCAGATCAATTTTTGCTAGAAATTGCCAACATGGCAGTCCAATTATTTTCAGCTATCCTATATGGCACATCGCCACATTAGTGGTTTCCTGAAAAAAAAAAATCGGCCGGAAAGATTACATTGGAATTTCACGCAAAGGTCTAAGACTAAATTAGTAAAATCGATAAGTTTATGATTGATTAGACAATTTCTTCTCAGTCTAAGGATTAGTTGTTGGGCTTTGAGCTTGAATATCCACAAATAAAAACTCAAGTTCAATAGACCAAATTCTTGTTTCCTTCCAACCATATCCCAAAACCAAATATATTTTATGAACAAGGAGGGAATGAGTTGTCATCCTTTATGAATGCATAAGTCTAATTAAGTACTTTTTGTTTTTGAAATGTGTAACAGTTCTCACATATGTCAAAGGGACACCATATTTAGTCAGTCCTCAATATTATGTATGTTACAAAATTTACTTTCAAAATCTACAAGAAAACTAGATTGATTTCATATAGGAATTTCACATAAAACATAAAAAATTTGGGGCATACAAGTGAAGATCGGAATATTACATGATCATGTAATTGTAGAAGATCAGATATATTTCTTTTGCCCTCTTAAGTGTAGACAAAATGCATCGGCCACAATAACATTCAGACTATACTAACAAAAACAAAAGAAGGTGGATTGTATTTACAATCTTCAATTTTATTTTATTTTTTGTAGGAAATAAATGAAAATATTGAGGTGATATGTTTGGACAAAAGGGGTTCCAGAGAGTTCATAAAGCAAGAGAGCTTCAAAAAAATGCCTAACTTGAAGTCCCTTCATGTGAAGGATGTGGACTTTGATGGAGATTTCGAAGGATCACTTGTTGAATTAAGATGGCTAAAGTGGGAGAGATGTCACGACTCTTTCGAGGCGACCAACTTTCATTTGGAGAAATTAGTTGTACTTGATTTATCTGGTGAGCAGTTGAGTCGTGGAAGCAGTATTAGTGAAAATTGGAGAGGATGGAGTTCAATTAAGGTAAATATGAAAAAAGGCTTTTTCTTTTGTTACATTTGATGATAAATCATTATATTTCTAATTGCTAATCTTGAAACATGTTTGTTTCTTGTAGATGGAGAGGTTGAAAGTTCTCAATCTTACGTATTGTTGTTTACGGAGCATACCTAATCTCTTTGCGTTTAAAAATTTAGAGATGCTAAGCCTGTTTTATTGTACTGAATTGGAGGAAATCGACCCTTCCATTAGAGATGTCAAGTGTCTCGTTTCCTTGAGCTTGACCGGTTGTCGAAGTCTTAAGAAGTTACCTGAACAACTAGGTGAACTAGAAAAATTTGAGGAACTTGTTGTAAGCCACACTGGGATAAAAGAAATCCCTCATATAGGATCTCTAAAGAAGCTGAAGAGGCTTAGTACTGGTTCTAGATATGGGCCATCGATAGTACGGATCCCTTCTTCAATTGGTAAGTTGGGAGAGTTGCTTGAGCTGGAGTTGTCATTTACAAGTATTAAGGAATTACCCGAATCCATCGGGGAATTGAACAAATTAAAAATTTTGAAGATTGTTGTGAGTGACATAGAAAGATTACCAAGCTCTATTGGAAAATTGCAAAGCCTTCAAGAGCTCCTGGCCTCCAGCTGTAAGCTGGAAGGACAAATTCTTTTTGATAAAGGTGGATTGTCTTCTCTAAAGACCCTTGATTTTCGCGGCACAAAAATTTCTCGCTTGCCGGAAAACTTAGATCAGCTTTCTTCTCTCGAGCGCCTCGATTTAAGTTTTTGTGATGAGCTTGAGTCACTCCCAAAACCTCCTTGTAGCTTATCATCCCTATGGTTCTCCTGTCGGAGCAATGAGTTGCCATCACTCTCTCACCTGAAGCATCTACAGGAGCTCTTCCTTAGTCGTTGCATGTCTCTTCAAAGCATCCCAGAGCTTCCCTCCTGCATACGGAAGCTTCACGTTGGGCTATGTCCCAAATTGGAAAGGTTGCCAAACCTTTCCGATTTGGAAATTTTGTCGGAATTATGGCTCAGAGAATGCGATGGGCTGAAGAAATTGGATGGACTGGAAGCTTTAAAATCCCTAAGAGAGTTGCGCCTACGCAGATCGCGAGAGCTTATTATCCCAGGTAGAAAGCCAAAGTTGTCCAACCTCAACGGCTTCGATGAAAGGCCAGATGATCTCCATGCGATAGAAGGCCTTGAAAAATTGGGATCCCTCGAAGTGGTGGAGATCTCTGCGCGCAAGCACATTCAAGTACTGGACCTTTCAAAGTCGGAGCATCTGAAGCAATTGATTGTTAGGGATTGCAAAAGCTTAGTTGAAATTTGCTGCCCTAGTAAATTCCTGGAGTACTTTGACAGGCGTGGGTGCGAGTCACTCAAGAAATTACCGGACTTTTTACCACACGACGGGCTATGGTCGGATCTTCGTGAGTTCGATGAGGGATCCTGGGACTTGGAGTTTTGGTCATAAGAAGAGGAGGAGGGTGGAAATCGAGCACAGAGATAAGGGGAAGGGATTGAGGGGTCCTGATGATCTGGTGGTCTGTTTCTTACTTACGGTGGACGATGATGGGACGATTGATTCCAAAGTGAGATTCATGCTCACATGCTCTGCTAGCTAAGAAAGGATCTTCATGTTGGGTCTTCATTGCTTCTGGTTGCCATATCTTCAGAGTCCAAGTGATTGAACCCCTATTAACGTTAATCCATTCTTGTCGCTGATTGATCGGTTTGTTCATTGGTTGATTCTTGGTGTGATTGGTGCATGCTCATTCTGGTGATTCAAGGTTTTGAGTCGCTATTGTTGGTTTGATTTTGGATGTTGATGTCTGCACACGGAGGAAATGAAATGAAACTAATTTGAGCTTTTCTGCATGTTCAGCGAAGCATGTTTAGTTCTCCTGTTATATTTATCAACTTGTGATTCCTGTTAGGTGCAAAGATCTTCTTGGTTATTCTCTTCTACCAGTTTGCTATGGTGTAATGAGATGACTATAGTAGCTTTTGATTAGGTCTCGTGTCAATGGTGGTGAATTTTCCTTATGTTATATGAGCAGTCGTGGAGCATGTATAGTAGGATTATCAGGACTTACGGGCCTCTCACAAGTTGAGGTTGATTTTATCACACTGTCTAGGTAGCATGGAAATTGACTGCAGAGTTGTCGGAAACTAATGTGAACTAACTTTAGGTTGAGCGGGAAGATTATTTTGGTTGATGAGGTTCTACTTTCACAGCCATTTCTTTCTTGTTCTCGGATCTTAAAGCACCTCGAGGGGTGATGAGAAGTGGAAAGATGAACAATCTCCTCTGAACCATTTGTTTGTAGCTGTGATCCATAGTAGCATTTTCTCCATGAGTATGTGGAAATTCCTTCTCAGAAGATTCTCCGAGGATGTCCTCACTCATCCCAGTTAGCTAATAATGTGAAATGGTATTGAAGGCTGCTAATTTCACACATAAAAGGATGCTAGTGTGCGAATTGTTGTGATGGTGATATGGCTTGTTCATTTTGTCCATAGTTTTTCTTTGCTAGCTTTCTAGTTGAATGGAATTGCTCCTTATGTCCTTCTGACTGTGGGAAAATGCAAAAGCTTAAGCTGCGATGATAGAAGTCCATTGGTTTGTTCTTTCACCAGGGGTTATTGGGCTCTGACATTGTGGCGTGTTTAGAAGAACTTTTGCTTTTAACTTTAATCTATACTATTGTTTTTAGCATTTGCAGTGTCTTTTTTTTTTTTTTTATACTGAGTGCTTCAAACCTTCATAAAGCATAAAACTTCGCATTTTATGGCCAATTATAGCAAAATAATTCTTGTCTTGCTGACAAGGTCAGGAAGTACCTTTTGATTTCTAATGTTGAAACAAAAACACCATTAAATTTGTTTCTATTTCCATGGTTGCTTTCCATCCTGTCATCCTCTGTATGGATTCTCTATAATGTGATGGTCTTGCTTTTTGAAGGTTACAAACTCTATGCTAGTCGACTGTTGCCCGCACCAATGTGAAATTCAGAGTACAAAGTTAGCTGAATCTGACAGTAAGTGGCTTTTCTTTTAAGTCACTTGAAGATTTCAGTTCACAAAAAGGTGTTGAAGAATGACGTTGAGTCGTGCTTGAGAAATATCTGGTGGTTGGCCGGTTCAACTATGAATTTGAGGGTTGCGTCTCCACTTGGGATGGGTTATGTTTGATGCAGGGGTGGAGACTGCTTTCGCCAACTTATTGTCCGTTCCTTAGCTTTTCAACTTTTTTCTTTTCTCATGTTGGGCATGAAGGTTGGTTCATGATTGAGTCGTGCCCTTGACCGTTAGTGCTGCATTGTTTTGTCGTGGAGTCTCTCCCTGATTCGCCTGCAAAAAATCCATTTGTGCTGTTTGGGAAGCTTGATTGTGGAATGGTAAGGAAGAAGATCAATCTTTGGAGCTTAGTTTGGAGGCTTTAGACATTGCCACCACAAAATAAGCGACATTTGTTTTGTCCAATTTGATTGTTGCAGATAATTGTGTCACTGTTCAAATATGCTTTTCTTGAACAAGTGTACTCTATTTTTACATTAATTCATAAAAAGCTATTTGGGGTGTTCATCTGCAAGTTTAAAAGTCGAAGCACATGGGTTGGTAGATGAGTTACTGATTCGGTGTTAACATTTATCTCTAGTAATTTGGTGCAGTATGTTGTGATTGACTTATCGTGATGAATGTTACTTTAATACTTGGGATTTGACCAAGTAAAAAAGAAATTCCAGGGCTCGCGGAAAAAAAAAAAAACAAAAAAAAAAAAAAACAAAAGAGAAGGTTGAGAAGTCAACTAAACAAGGGAACTAGACGTCGGCTTAAGGGGATAAAAAAGAAATGCTCGGCTCCCTCTTAAACTGAGAACTCATGGAGAAAGAAAATGGAGAGAAGAGAGAGAGAAAAAGATCTGATTCTGGAGATTGCCAACATCTCCTACTAAACAAAAAATATAGCAGGCATAGTGCCGTTTTCTTTGGAGATTACCTGCTTTCATTAGTATTTCCAGTTTGGATGGGGCTTTTCTTTGACATGTTATGATTTTCCTATCTTAATTCCAGCAACTGGAGGAAGCTGTTTGAGCAAAGTATTTGTAATGCTTCAGTTTTATCTAGCTTGTGATCATGATATGAATAAAAAAGACCAGATTGCCTTCAAAAGGATATTTGATGTCTTCAGTCAAATAGTACGAGATTCTTCATTCTCGACGTTGTGTCAATCTGTGCTTGTTTGAATAAAGCAATACTTATCTCCAAATTCTATGAAGTAGAGAAATTCATTATTTGATGGATTCTGGAAACTGCTTATGCATATGTGATCTTGATTGCATTTTATTAATTCATTATTTGGTCATGGAAGTAGGCAGTGAAGGTACCATAAACGTGTTCTGCATTTTCTCAAAGCCAGGGCACTAATGTCAAGATGATGAATCTCCATGGATCTGTATCAAACTTTGCTCGTTGCTTAAATATGCCAATGTGAAGATTGCTCTCTCTGAAGGCAGATACATGGCCTTGATCAGGCTGAAAGTATTATCATCAACATTCGAAACCTAGTACGAATCATGAAGCCACTCTTTCCTTGTTTTTCTTCATGCCTTTGATAATCATTTTGCAATTTCGTACCTTAGCATTATTCACAATTTATTACTTCAGTTTGGTCATTGTTTGGTGATGACAATGTCTACACCCCAGAGTATTTCCACTGTATTGTGGATAACATTGTGGGATCCAAACTAGAAGTATGGAGGAAGCCCTTAAATCAACTGCATTGCTTTCATGTTTTTGGGATAAACATGACAAGTAATCAATGGGTGGCTAGAAAGGTGATTTGCTTAAGTCCTTTAATGTTTGAGAGCTGATCTAGATCTCTAATTGCCATATTTTCTTGATCTACAGCTCAAATCCAAATGTTTTGGTACAGCTGCCACTGAACGGAATTGGAAAGCCACTCTTGCAATAATTGTGGTTTCAGCCAGAAATGTGCGCTAATTTTGGCTTGGCTGATGGCGGGGACAAAAAATCTATGGAGCTCAGGTACTACCTTGCTGCTTATGGCTCTTAAAAGAAGTGGGGGGAGCTGTGCATGTGATTTTTAATTTTATGAAGAGCTTAAATGGTACTGCATCAGAAGCAAGAATTTCCAACTACAACTGTAATCTTGACATAAGAATAGCTCATTGGCAATATTAGGAGTGCAAATTGACTTGGTAGATACTGGTCATGTTGTTTTATTATCATTTGCACAATAGTTAATGTGTGTCTCTGAATCCTGATAAGAGAAATCATGTTCTTTTATTTTCACCTACACAGAGAATACCAGAATGATGGTGATCACATGTGCCCCATGTAGAATTATGAAAAATATTTGCATGACAACAGCACGACAGAGATTAGATTTTGGAGATCATTCATGTATGCTGGTAAATGTAAATATAGCAGTTGAGAGTACCTACTTCACATTAGTATTTTCAGTTTGGCATGGGGCTTTTAGTGTCGGTGTCTTATTGTTTTCCTCTTATTTCAAGGACTCTTGGGGAAATTGGTCGATCATGTGAATGTGATGTTTCAGCATCATCTGGCTTGTGATCCTGTGGGAAAGAAATTATATAATAGTGCCTTTGAAGTACATGACATTGCATGTCATTATACATCATCAGTCATGGAGTAAGACTCTTCATCATTGACATGATATGAATATGCTTTTATGCATACAGAGTATTACCTTTTTCCAAAGTTCTATTAAAGTTGGTTTCCTAGAGGATAGGATGTTTATTATGTGATTCTTTCATTCCTTCATGCATAATAAAACAGAACTTCATTCATTGTTAGCAAAAGTTCAACCCAAAAGCTTAAAGTATTAGTTAGAGGTAGATGCATCAATAGGAGTTATATTTATGCATAAATATAACTCCTATTGATGCCCTTTATTTCAACCAATGTGGAATAGCACTTCCAAGGATTGATTAATCATGGCAACTACTTAGGTTTATGTGGTTTTAATTGCATTTTTAGTAGCTTATGTCCACTTATTCTGTCATGGATTAATAAGCCACTAGAGGCACCATCATAAGCTTATTAGTTTTCTCAAATCCAGAACACCAATGTTGAGATGATGAATATCCAAGGATCTATATTCCACTTTGTTTGTCAATTGAAGTGCTAATACATAGATTGCTCAATCTAATGGTGGAGTTATGGCCTTGATTATGTCAAAATTAACATCCTATACAGTGGAAATCTGGTAGGAATCATGTTGTGCTCTTTCTTATTTTTCATTATGCCTATATCCATCTAACATGTTCGTACCATCAGTCAGTGTCTTTATGTATTGAATTTGCATCCTTTTATTCGTTCTTCATTTGGTGATGACAATTTGTCACGCACCTGATGCTTTAAATGACCAGGAGCTTCGCTGTAATTTCGTCAATGGTGTGAGCTCTGAACCAAATATCTGGGATATGGATGCAAGAGGGACGTTCTTTGAGCCAATTGCGTTGCATTGTGGTTTATGAGAGGGAGTTGTCCATCATAGTAATGAAGACAGGTGCTTTACTTCATTGCTGGGACGTTTGAGAACTTATCTAGATCCATGAATGCCCATCTTTTGGTGAACTATTACTTAATCATATCGGAATACTTTGTTACAGATGCCACCGCAGCAGAACAGAATTGGAAGTTTGACCTACCAAGTACGAGAGGACTACCAAAATGACCAAACTACAGTCCCAGCTAGGAATGTCTACCATTTCAGTTGTAATGATAATTGGTAACTCCTCTTTTTCTTTTGTTTTACTTGAAGAATGCTAATTTTCCTCAAAACCTTGGTTATGATATTTATAGATATCATGATTTTGGCTCTTAAATTGTACTTTATGATATTTATAAACATGCACATAAAGATTGCAATTAATCTCGTGTAATTAAGATGAACAATACCTATTGGTTAATAGTTTTCCAATAAGATCTTAATCCTCCTCAATCAGCCATATGTACCCAACGATACCTATCTTAGCACCTCCTCATTCTTAGATGTAGGGGAAGGCAGAGAGATTTGTAGAGCACACCACTTGGAGATAACTGCTTCAGGATCAAAGCAATCTCATTGGAGTAGCTGAGACTTTCTAGAAAATGGCTTTAACCTATCAAGAATAAAGCTTTGTGATTGTTGCAATGGATTCGTTTGCTCAGAAATTGATCGGTACGCGTGGGGCATGGACATTGCTATCCGAATGATAACTTATTAAGTGCTTGAAGAGTTTGGAATATCCCATCTTAAGAATAAATACATATTGATCAATAGATTTCGTTAAGGAGATATATGTCATTATGATAGAATTGCACTTCCGTCGAAATTTGACACTGACGCTTTCCTCAAAATGACCGTACAATGGAGGTCGGGATGAATGAACCCACTTGATGCTTGAACTTCAGGAAAATTGTTCAAAAAACCCTTAATTACTGTATTTTTACCAATTTAGTTATAAATATTTCAATTATGCCAATTTAATACTATACATTTTCACATTTTGCCAATTTTCCTGAACTTTTTCATTTCTTACTAATTGAGTACATACAGTTAATTTTGGCCAGAAATTATTGATATGTATGGCGACGTGAAGTGATATTTTTTAAATAATATTTTGAAACTTTTATGGTTTTTCTTCTCTTTTTTTTAAAAACTTTTTTTTTTTTCGCTTTTCTCATGGTTTTTGATCTAGCCAGCAAAGGTTGTTGGCCAACCCTCATCGACCACAGGCGAGGGCTAGCAACCCTCACCAGCCATGGGTGAGGGTCAACTACCCCTTGCCGGCTCTAGGCAAGGGTGTGTGAGTCCTCTCCTAGAAATGCCTTCGCTAGATTTGGCTAAGTGAGGGCTTGGCGGCCCTCATCGACCTCAAGCGAGGGCCCCACCGGGGCTGACATAGGCGGGGCTTGCCACCTCTCTCCTATCTAGTGTCTCTCCTATCTAGTGAGGGTTGGTCAACAAGGGTTGCAGGCCATATAAAAAATCCAAAAAAAAAAAAAATAGAAGAAAAAAATATAATATCATTAAAATATTATTTAAAAAGTGTCACATCAATGCCAACTGTCCACGTAAGCAATTTCTAGTCAAAATTGATCAAATTGATCAAATTGACTTAATTGGTAAGAAGTGAAAATGTTTAGAATTGAATTGGCTAAATTGGTGATCAAAAAAAAAAAAAATTGGCTAAATTGAAAGGTTTATAATTGAATTGGTAAAAGTGCAATAGATTTAAGACTTATTTTTCTCCCCCCAACCTTGCAGCGAATCCTACATCATCAATAAAACACGTAATATCATTGACACTTGATTCTAGGCAAGACACGAGGGCATTTTTTTGAAAAAAAAAAAATTAGTTAAATTGGATAGAAAGCCGAAGGTGAGTCTAGCAATGCTTTTGCCCATGGGCTGAAAAGGATTTGGAATGATTCTGTTGGAGTTGAATTCATTAGAAAAATATACTTCACTTATAATTCATTGTTGCTAGGTACAGAAGCATGGCGATGGTGACATAAGAAAATTAGAATTGGAGATTTGGGACATACATATATGAAAAATGAGGTACAAATATAACACATTGATAAAATATCTATCACACAAACTATTGCACACATTATTTATGAATAATAAAAGCTCACCCTTACTACTATCACAATTGTTTTGACATGACACACAAGAACACAACACGTAGAGCACATAAGCTTATATAAATACACGCTTGAAGGACAAGCCAACTCTTCACTTTTTCTATATTTAGGAAACGCTCTAAGCTTGTATTATGAGGCTTCCCAATGCCCTAATTACAGGTAGGTGTTTCGGAATTGAGCTGAAACTGGAACCAATTGGAACCAAACTGAGTTGAATTTTCGTACATTTTAGGTTTGATTCGAATTTCGGTTTGTATAATAAAAAGATAACTTTTTTTTAAAAAAATTCTGATTTGGTGAATGGAAAATAGTATCTCTTCTTAATACTACAATTTACATAATCTCTCTTTTTTTTGTTTTTTTTTTTTTTATTAAACCTTTTTTCAATATTTCAAAAAAGAAAACTGAAAAATCGAACGCACCGATTACGAGTTAACAGTGAATTGGATATAGTTTATCGTAGTCTACTGTTGGTCTTAGACATCTCTTACCCCAAAAGCTAACTCAAGGAGTGAGATTTTCTCTCAAACTTATAAATCGACCACCAACTCTTTTCACAATCAATACGAGACAATCTCAACATTCTTCCCCTCACACATTAGGCTTTAGGTTAGGGGCGCAAAGTGTAACTCTTGGGTCCAGATTTGTTAACAAACCAGGCTCTGATACTACTTTGATGGGAGAATAGTAACAATTTAATCAATATCGAATTAACGCAACGAAATAAAATAATCTCTCCTCTGTGTAAACCTAAGAGAAACCGATATAGTTTAACAAAATAAATATCAAGCATGCAAATACAAGGTGATTTTTTTACATTAAAGATCTCCTTGATGTGAGGAGATAAAAAACCAATTAAATGAAAAAATTGGGAATCAAACTTTTTAAGGTCATACCAAATGCATTTATATTTTTTTCTATTCTGGGAAGAGAAATTTTATATTGTTACTAAACATGTTATTCTGCTTATAAACACTTTTAGGGAATAAAAATAGAAAAAACTCTTTTTAAATAGAAATTGTTCTTGGGGAATAAAAATGTTACCAAACACATCCATAATAGCATCCACTCCACCTGGCTTCTCTACTGCACATCTCTTCGTTTGCGACTCAAGCATTTGTGCTTGTGTGGCCCAAAGCGAAGAACACACCAAACGGGTCGGGGTCCCACTTCGAAGCATCACTGGCTCCATCCCAAAAAAATTTGATTGGGCGAGCAAGCGATCGTGTTGGGTCGGGCGGCGGTGGTGGCTGACAAATCGATTTCCAAGCGCCCCCTCTATTCTCAAACTTCCAATTATTAAGCATGGATGATAAACAATTCGAAAGGCAAAAGGCATCTTGCCGCACCAAAAGGGTTGATCCCACGCGCGAGCAATATTCTATTGAAGTTGGATTTTTGCTAATCGAGCCGGGCGTTTCTAAACACGTGGATTCGCCGCGTTTTTGGGGTAATCTTCAGAGGATAGCAACGCTTTGTTTTGGGTTTATCTCTACGTGGATGGTACAAGAATCGCCAACCAGTCCGGACATAATCTCGTCGTTTTGGTGGCTTTCGCCCTTTAGACAAGGGACGCGTGATGGCCGGTCCCTACCTCACGTGAACCGGGAGGCAAACATAGTTAGTTTGTCTTGATCTCTGAAGCATCGTTGGATTATGGAAAAGGAAAGACGAGGCAAACGCTGTTGAGAGGCGTTTCCTTTTCATCGAAATAGGACACTGAGATTTTCGGATTTGTTTTAATATCAAACTTCGAAAGTGTAATATATGGGCCCAACTGATAGGCCTTTGTATGCCAGCCCATTGTATAGCCCAGCCCATTTTTTATGGGCCCAACCCAGCCATGTGTCTTAAAGCCCACAGCCCACCCTCATTTTCTTCCGCAGATTTTACTCGTTGAAATGTTGAAGCCGTGACCGCGGAGAAAGGAAGAGAATTTTTGCACGTGCACAATCTGGACACCCGACAAGCCGTTTAAATTGCGAATTGTAACGATGGGTAAGTATTCAAGCCTATTTATTCATTTGATTAGAGTAATTTTTGAAGTAGGATCTTAAATATGGAGTTATGTCGATTTTAACTATGAGGTTTGATCGATAAACTATTGAGCTATAGATTTATATGGAAATGGTAGGCTGTAGGGTTTGATAAAAATCGATTCTAGTATACTTTGGTCGAAGCAAAATTATGAAGTTTTATGACCAAGTCATGCATTCAGATAATACGTGTTACTGATGAAGATGAATGTTGCTATAAATGAGTTTATTTGCCAATGCGTGGGTGTCGTATTATCAAATAATAAGTGTAATTAGTAGAATCATTCGTTAGAATAGTGTTTTACTCATATCTTAATATCATTTTTCAAATAATTGATAGGAATTCATTAGAATAGTGTTTTACTAGGATTTTGATATTGTTCTGTCCAAAATAAAAAAATCATCCATCTTTTTCTTTGTTTAATTGAAAAACGTCCCTCTTCAACTTTTAGAAAATTTCAATGTTAGTCTTTCAATTATACCTTTTCTCTCACTAGTTGATTGTGTTTTTTAAATTGGCTAGCATAATGGTACCATTACAAACGTATGGTAATGGTGCTAGCAATACCACAAATTCTCTTTTGTTTGAGATGGGCAACAAGAGGATTAGCTTCAAAATGTGAAAAATTAGTTTCGAATTATTGAGATACATTTGCAAATATCGAATATTAGCCAAATCCTTTAAAATGTCAAAGGCTAGTTTCAAATGTGTTCGATTTCATATCTCATAATTTTAGAAAGTAGGAAAATAATAACCGAGAATTGTATGAGAAAAGTAAATATTAGGTATACAGATAATATAAATAGTGAACTCTTTTAACATTTTCATGTACACAATGAGTTAGCTCTTTTATCTACACATTGAAAACAAGTCTGTTTAATTTTTTGAAAAAGAGTTTACCAGTCTCTTATTAGCTTTAATTGCACACCGATAAATGGTACGCGAACATTGTATTTTAGTTCTTATATTAAGTTCTTCTTGAGTTGGATATGTTTACATGGAGTTCCTTTTATAGTAAGTAAATTGATGGAAAAAATATTACAAGATTGGTCGAATTAATCTATTTAATTAAAGGTGTTGGTGATGAAGATATCATGACAATAAGGAAGTAGGTATTCATGTTATCCTAAATGAGTGCTCTTACAAGTCCATATAGTTTATAATATATACACCAGAAAGCTATATTTAACATTGGGTTTTTAAACACACATAAAAAGGAAAAATAGTAATGAGAGGATAATTCATTAAAATGCGATTGTAAATTGTCGTAAACAAAATAAAAGAAAAAATCAACTTAAAATGTAGGAGAAGAATTAAATCAACTAAATATCATTTTCTATATTATAATTATCTGAATTTTGGTCTTTAGTAATTTTAGATTTTTTTTTCTTTAAAGTTACTTTTTAGCAAAATTTTATTATTTAATTGGGAATTCATTTCCCAAGGAAACCGGACGAAAAAGGCCAATCTTCGCCGAGAGCGGGAAAGTTGAAAAGTTCGAAGAAATCAGAAGCGGGAGAAGACGACGATCCTCCGAGCTCCGGCTACCGCCATGGAAGAAACCCTCTCGCGAATCGTCGCCGACCTGGACGAGCTCCGGCCACCTCCGGTCGCCTCCTCCTCCTCCCTCCTCCAGCCGCCGCCGCCGCCGGTGCCAGAATCGACGCTCTCGGACCTGCGCCGCCTCGTCGGCGCCGGCGATCCGGACCTCCTCGACCGGTTATTCGAGGACCTCGCCTCGAGGAACCTCCCTCCGTCTTCCCTCGCGCAGTGCATCGGTTCGGCCATGGACGCCGGCGGCAACCCTCGCCTCTCCCTCTTGGCGTCGGACGTCTACCTGTCCCTGCTCCTGTCCCCGAACGCTCCCGTCCTGAGCCTCTTTGCTCCGATGGCGTTCGTCTCCCTCCTGCACTCCGTTCGGAAGTCCGTCAGGTCTCGGAAGGCGGCTCCTGAGGAAGATTCTGGGAGTGGCGCGAGAGCTCCGGCGAAATCGAAGAGGAAAGGTGGGAGGCGAGGCTCGGGATCTAGGAATTCGCGTGGCGTTGGCAATGATGGTGTCGAGGAGGGTGAGATCGATGAAAGGCTTTTCTTCGCTGTGCTGGAGAAGCTGGTTTTGGTGATGGATTTGATTCATTTGGATAGATTTCCGGATAGTTTGAAGTCTTTAGTACATACCGTGGCTGAACTTCCAACGATGGTGCCTGATTCTTTCTGTAACCCGATTGTTCATCGCAAGCTAACGAACTTGTGTTCGCAGCTCTTAAGAGCAGCATTGAGGCCCGAGCATGGAGACCAGGCTAATTCTGCTGCAGAGGTCTTGAAATCTTTATCTCCATTGATTATGTTAGCTAAATCAGAAGTGAGGACGTTTGCTTTGAGTTTTGTGACGAACTGTATGGTGGATGCGGGGAAAGAGTGCGAAGGCATAAAGAAAGCTGTTGTAAATTTGCCGAAATATTTGGTCCAGAAGGCCCCAGAGAAGTCCGAGCTTCGTGCCTTGGCAGTGGAGTCAATAATGGAGATATTTAGAGCTCTGGAATATGGTGATCGGGTCAGCTTTGTGGAATATGTGGTGAAGATGACAGAAGGAAAAAGTAGTTTTAGGCTCTTGGCTGTTGATCTTATTGTTCCAATTGTGATGTCATTGAAAGATCCACTTGGCGTTCAGGCAAATGAAGCGAATGATCCGTGGGGGTTGAGATGTCTGCAGGTCTTGATTAAGCGTGGTTCCGATTTGAACTCAGCCATTAGAGCACGCTCTTTATCAAATTTAGTTCATTTGGTAGGGTTTTCTGCAAATGATGATAGGAGTTGCAAGATTCTGAAGGAAGTACTGGGAATTGGAGATGGAGTTAGTCGGAAGACAGAGGCCACTATAAATAATCTTTTGAAGATTCGGTGTCTGGATGAGAAGGCAGCAGTGAGGAAGGCTGCACTTAATCTGGTCACAAAGTTGACATCTTTTTACAGTGGTTCTTTTGATGAAGTTTTGCTAAAGACTATGGGTATGGCTTGTTCTGATCCGCTCGTTAGTATAAGGAAAGCAGCAGTTTCAGCCCTCTCTGAGGTTAGATTGTGTGGCCTTACCTTGTGATTTTTTGTCTTAGCGTTATTTTTTAGCAAGTTATTTTGGGTTAATACATTGACTAGTGAATAGATGTGGCTTAAGCAGTTTGATATTCTTGATTTCTATTTCTCCTGATTTACCATAGCCTTTGGAAATCCCAGGGAATGGTCAATTTCTGATACATAAGCTCACTATTGACATACACAGCACTTCTTGAATGAGATATCACCATTAGTCTGATTAAAAGCCTTAAGCTCGCTTCAACAATATCTTTTCACATTCCTAGTAGGTGAGCATGAGACCATTTACTTGCAGTATTTCTGCAAGAGATCAATGAAGCAACGAGTTACTTTTTTGTTGGCAGGGGAGAAGGATGAAATGGACCATTAACATTTATACATCGTGGCTAGTTGATCTGGTCATTTGATTGTACTTTCCATCTTACTGGTTCTTTTTGGTGGTCAACGTTTTTACATTCTTTTATCTATCTCTAACAATAAATGCATAACACTTCGTCAAAATCTAATAATTTCTAACATTTAAAGTTTAAACTTTCAGTGCAAGATCAAGTAACTGACATGTGATTAATATGATTGCATGTCTGCCTCATGCAATATTCTCTAAAGTCCCCATGACTACTCTTAGCTCCCCGGTTATGGATCGTTATTAGATTGCGTTGTTGTGAATAATTCAATGAAGGACATTATATAAGAATGGAGAACCAAATTTGCATACTTCTATTTTATGATAATTAAACTGTAAAATTAGCATATCGTTTTTCATAGGTCCTCATGCTTTTGCAATTAACAAGCTTGAAATGTTATTTGCCTCTTAGCATTCTAATTTTATACACATCATCAGCTCCCGAGTTTCTGTTGCAGCACATGATCTTTTGTGAATCTCTTTCTTTGCTTTTTAGGCCTTCAGGAAATTTCCAGATGGAATTGTAGCAACAGAGTGGTTGCATTCTGTCCCTCGCTTAATAAGTGACAATGAGTCAAGCATCCAGGAGGAATGTGAAAACGTGTTCCTAGAACTGGTTCTGGAGAAGATTTCAAGAGTGAGATTAGCTGGTTCACCTCATAATTACTCTGCTCCATATAAGTTGCATGACAAGGAGAAAGATTTTGAAAGGCAGATTGACTTACTATTTCCAAATGGAGCATTAGGTCTACTGCGAGAGATTTGCAATGGTGAAGTAGTGCCTTGGATAAAGAAGATCTGCAAAAGTCTTGGCAAGAAAAATCAGCTTAGGCCTGTGGTAGCTACAGCTCTTCAAAATATGATTAAAGCATCAGAATCTCTCTGGTTAAGTCAGTCGCTGCCGATCGAAAAGTGGACAGCCCCACAAGGTGCTTGGTTTCTTCTATCAGAGGTGTCAGCATTCCTTCCAAATGCTGTTGACTGGCAATTTCTCCATCATCACTGGCAACTCCTTGATAAAACTAGGTTGGACTGTGAAAAAAAGACTCCGCTTACCCATGGAGATTGGCATGACGACAATGATGATGCGGAACCTTGCTCTGTCACTTGGGCTGGTGATCGTGTTTTCCTCTTGCAAACAATGTCTAACATTTCTCTTGAGCTACCTCCTGACCCTGCTGCAGACTTGGCTCATAATTTATTGAAACGAATTGAAGGATTTGATATGCACCCAACAGAGGTACATAATCTTTCACCATCAATCATATCAGGCCAATCACTCTTTGATTTTCTGCATGCTGGCTGTTTTCTCTACCATATATTCTAAGAAAGGGGACCGCGGGTAAATCTGTTTCATATGACAAGTGAATGAAGAACTCATACATCTCGGCAAGGCACTTAAATGAGTCAATCATATGTTAGGGAACTTCAAGTAATGTAACCAATATGGTCTTATGCTTGAAGCTCGTTTAGCATGTAGAATAAGATAAATTGAATAGGTTTCTCTTGATTCGATGGCTGTCTTTAGGTACCGATGTTTTCCATCCTACACAAGACATCAACTTTAAGGTCTTCCCTTGCCCTTTAATGCCTTGATACTAGTCCAAGTTCCTTTGAATACCTTCCAATTGTTCTCTGACTATTTTTTCCAATGACACATGGGATTAAAATGAATGTCTCCTCTTCAGACCACATCTTCCAACAGCCATCACTACTGTGGCATGAGTCATGTTATGCAATGGAAAATCTTTCAAAACCAAGTGTGGAGCTCGCCTAATGAATTCACCAATGGGATGACACATTTATGTGAAATTTTACTCATATTCACTAAACAATGCATGTGCGTGTGTTATTAATGGGATCCTATTCACTAACAATTGCATGTGCATATGTTATTAATGGGACTGTCTGGTTGCAGGTCAATGCTCATGTAAAAGTCCTTAGAACAGTGTGCAAGCAGAAGGCTTTAAGTGCAGCAGAGGCTGACGCACTTATTCTAAGATGGGTAAGACATCTTCTCTCTAAAGCCACCCAAGTTATAGAAAAGTACATTTCTGAGAACACACAAGCAAATGAAGAAGGCAGCTTCTTTACTCCTCCAAGAAGTGGCAATAGAAGAGGTAGAAGATCTATGACAACATCTGAATTACTGCCACAAGCAACAATTGCCGCTTATACAGTTGGATCTTTAGTTATTGTTTGTCCTTCGGTAGACTTGAGCACAGTGATCCCATTATTGCACAAGATAATTACTTCTGGAGATCTCCATCCAAAATCAAAGTTGTTACCAGCTCCTCAAGTTTCTCTGAAGGATGTAGCTGCATCATTGTATATACAAGGGTGGTTAACAATGGGAAAGATATGCCTTATAGATGGGAAAATTGCAAAGCGTTATATACCCCTGTTTGTTCAGGTAGCATGTGTTCTTTTCTAAATCGGCTTACATTTTATTGGAAATTTTTGTGATATCGTGTTCTGGTTTAGAAAGGAACAAGTTAGGTACATTTTACTCCAAACACTTTGCAACTTTTAGTACATTAGTTTCCTAATGTCATGAAGTAGCTTTTCTTCTAAAAAGTTTAGTTTGGTAAGGCTGAACTTTGCTATGATGCCCATTTATGCGTCTCTTCAAGTTTAAAAAGTGCTGATGTGGAGATATTATCTAGGTTCCCTTGAATATTCCCATTTAGATTGTCAGATTACTTTCCTTTAGAGATTGAAAGGCCAAACTGCAAACACTGTTTTTCTGTGTTGCCGCTTTTGTTATTGTCTTTTAATTAATGGGTTATGACAATATAAAACTTAAGTTTGAGGAAAGTGTTGGCCTTATGTATTTTCTACTATGAACTGGAGTCTGCAAGACATCCATCGCAAGATATTAAAATTTATTGAAAGTTACGGGTTAGTGAAATACCAGTTTGATGCATGCCAAGACTCGGCTTTAGATGATTTGACGATTAGAGATCAAATAAATTGATCAACAAAATTTGAATTTGTTCTTGAAATTTCAAATTAATATGTGAAACCTTTGCTTGAAATGCTTCTCGGCTTTCCCCTTGAACCCCGAAATCTGCTTTTCAGTTGACATGTTGTGTTCCTGATAATTTTTTATGATGTTCAAGTTTTTCCCTAAAAGATCTTGTCTTCTAGTTGGCTTTCCCCATTTTGTTTTCTTGTTTATCATGTTAATAATTTCCTAATGTTGCAGGAGCTTGAGAAAAGTGATTCAGCCGCTCTTAGGAACAATCTTGTTGTGATGATGGCGGATTTTTGTGTTCGTTACACTGCTTTAATTGATTGGTGAGTGCTAATTGTACTAGTTGTGATATTTGACTCACCTATGCAGATGTGATAAGGATTCACTTGAACCTTGGAAAACTGTTCATGTGACTAATGCTTCATTGCTATACAGCCACATAGCAAAGATCACGAGGTGTTTGGGTGATCCATGCGAACTTGTCAGGAGGCAGACTTTCATACTTCTGTCAAGATTGCTCCAGGTCTAGTTTTGCTTCTGGTATCACTATTTATGATGTCATTTTTAGACAAATGCTTTGCTTGTTAATGAAGATATACTCTTCGATTGATTTGTTGGCATAAATTACTTCAGAGGGACTATGTGAAATGGAGGGGAATGCTCTTTCTTCGATTTCTTTTGTCTCTGGTGGATGAATCTGAAAAAATCAGAGAACTTGCTGATTTCCTCTTTGGAAATATTCTAAGAGGTAGTTTACAGTTATAAAGGTTGATCTTCATAGAGCTGCTTATTAATCCTGTCCTTTTAAATATTATTCTTCTCTCTTTGCAGTCAAAGCACCACTTTTAGCTTATAACAGTTTTGTGGAAGCAATTTTTGTTCTGAATGATTGCCGTGCGCATGGTGGACATTATAGTTCACAGAGTTCACAGTCTGAGAGCCGACTATTTTCCATAAGGTATGGATTACATATCTCAATTAAGAAATTTTACTGGAATCGAGATCTCATTCAGAGAGAAAACATCACATGGTACCAAAAGATACACTTCATCAGGCTTAAATTTCCAGGGGCACTGATGAAATTTCAAGGTCCAAGAGAATGCGCATTTACACTTGTTTGCTGAAACAAATGGCCCCCGAGCACTTGTTGGCCACATTTGCCAAGATTTGTGCAGAAATACTTGCAGCGGCATCTGATGGTATGCTCAGTATCGAAGATGCTACTGGACAGTCAGTTCTACAGGTATATTGGTCAACAGTTATGCATGGATAGCTGCAGGAAAAAAAAACGAATATATGTCCCCTGTTTGGAATTAAACATTGCAAACGTCATCTCCATAAGCCCAAAATAACGCAGAAACTGTCCTTTTGCTTTACCACGGAAGGGAAAATGTGGTCTCTCTGTGAAATGCTTGCTAAACTTCATGTGCTGTGTGATTCAAAGTATTGTCATTGAACTGGCACTTACGTGGATTTATGCACCCTCAAATGAGGGAACAGGATGCTTTTCAGATTCTTGCATGCAAGGAAATCCGCCTCCCAACAAGCCGGAATTCCACATTGGAGTCTCCTGAAATGGATGACGAAAGCAATGGTTCTGGTGGAACATCCCCTGCGGCCGCTAAGGGGCGGGTCATAAGTCAAGCAGTAAGAAAGAGCCTCATACAAAACACCATCCCCATATTCATAGAGCTTAAGAGATTACTCGAGAGCAAGAACAGCCCCCTCACAGGTTCCCTCATGGATTGCCTCCGTCTCCTCCTCAAGGACTACAAGAATGAGATAGATGAAATATTGGTTGCTGATAAGCAGCTCCAAAGAGAGCTCTTGTATGACATGCAGAGACATGAATCTGCAAAGGCCAGATCAGAGGCTGCAGAGACCGTTGCTGTAATGGGAAAATCAGGAAATAATCATACGCCTCAGGCTTCCAACGCTCCCAGTGGAGTGTTGCGCCAGAGCAAGTCCTCTAATGAATTGCAGAGCAATTCTAGAGTGGCTTCGGCTCTGGCAGACGCCGCAGCTGAGGCCACAGCACGGTCTGTGCTCAGGGAAGTAAACAGAGGGACTTCCACGCCACCTCTTAGTTCTCTCAAAGTGCCCAAGGTCAGGTCTTGCAATGGAGCGACAGGTAGTAGGGGCGCTCCAAGCAATCGTCCCAGAGAAGTACTGGAATCTTTAAGAAGGCAGCCCTTTGGTTCTGATGATGAAGGTTAGAGCCAGCTAATGGATCATGTACTGTTCTGCTTCACCTGAAAATGAAAGCCATTTTGAATTGTCTAGATATCTTGTGCAAGTTTGTACCATGTGCAAGTTCTTAATGTGTAGATATGTTCCTGGTGTTGTATTGAAGCATAGGGTGTACTACGTACACTGCCAATTTTACGGCACTTAATATGTATTGGTAATGTTTATATAATCGGCCCATGAACTTGGGCTTCAATGTACAATTGTCTTTTACTTTGTTCTGATCGAAGTTGATTCCAAAACTATTTTATGGCGTTTGATGTCATGCTTTTGTAAGCATTCAAGCTGGTAGAGTTTCTTAGCAATTCAACTTGGTAGATCTATATTTGATGGACTTAATTCAAGTCTCGTCCTGAGTCTCGTCCCAACCTCCTCTCTTGCCATCAGGTCGAGTGCCTGTTGATTGAATAGCGTAACATGGGCAAAGAAGTTGCACGCAAAGAATACACCTATCTCAAATGGCTTTCCCTTCTCTCTCCTATACTTGGTTGAACCATTGTACAACCAAATCTGCAACATTAAGGCTATCTAGAAATTAGATACACTACATCAGCGTGACTCATTTGTCATAAAATATCACTAATTCCCAATTTTAATCCGAGTACCCTAATTCCTATAAATCTCTCTCGAATGATTAATGTGGCAATAACTTAGTCACCTGATATTTTGTTTGGACTAAAACATTTGTTTGTGTCGTTAAACTTCTATCAATGTTTACTAAAAATCAAATCAAATAGTTTAAGGGCCAAATGTGGAATGCATTTTTTCACAACATCATATCTAGTATAGTCTCAAAGAAGAAAGAAGCATGAAAATCTCCTTATTACCCAGAACGCATAACACGAAGAGAAAGGCAAATCCAACTATAAAAGCAATCAATAATCTGGAAGCAAAATACATATCGAAAAAGGAGAGAAAATGGAAGCAAAAAGACACCAAAAACAACCCGAAAAATTGCAAAAATGGGCGAATCAATTTGGATTTTATACTGTCATGAAATCAACGACGTCAATTTTTCTTTTTTTATCTGGTTCTATCATATATCTATTTTATAAGTCACTGTGTAATTTCAAGCGAAAGGGTTGGACATGCTGACATAGTAGGTTTCCGACAATTAAGCCATTGTCTGCATTCAATTTGCGTCACCTCTTAACTAAAAAGACATCTACCCTAGGGGTGAGCATGGTTCAGGTTGGTTCGGGCCACCCCATAACCCTAGGACCAACCCATACAATGTTGGTCCTCAATTTTTAGGACCGAGGACTAACCCTATTGAGCCTAGGACCAAGGACCGGACCGACCTAATGGGTTCGGTCGGTTCCTGGTCAATCCTCGTCGGGACAGATCGATAATTTTTTTCTTGTTTTTTATACTCCCTAAAAAAGCAAACCTACAAATTCAAATTACACATCTATCTACAATGCGGCATTGTGCAATTAAACTATAAATACTAATTCATATTCAGCAAATTTAAGATGACACAATAATAAAAATTTCGTACTTACTAACCACTCATCGAGATACGGGACAAGATAGGGTCCACAATGCGGCGAGCGGGATGTTGCTACTTTTGATTTTGGCAAATTGAAGAACAAAGAAGATAGAATGGAAGAGAACGTACTTTTAGGAAGGAAGCCGTGAGGAGATTTACGGTGTAAACTTCGCGCCGTTTTGGACGTTGCGAGTCCGTGACTGTGAGGAGTCCTTGGTCCTCACGGTGAAGAACGTACTCTAGACTGTGGAGGAGGAGGTCATGAAGACCTTTATGGTGTAAACTTCACGCCTTTTGGAATTAGATGTCGTCTATCCATGACTTTGAGCCTAAGGAGTCAATGGCTTTCACATCATTTTACTTAAGTCTTTTTTTTTTTTAACATACATTTTACTTAGGTTTGAATATACAAAAGAATTATAAATAATGTAAATATAATATAATATATAGGGTCGGTCCAGGGTTGGACCGACCCAAAACTCTTAGGACCGATGATCAACCCGCACAGTATCGGCAGGGTTGGGTAGGTCCAGGGTCGGTCCAGGGTCGGGTAGGTCCAGGGTCGGTCCAGGGTCGACCCTAGACCACTGCTCACCCCTAATCTACCCTCAAACCACACACTAAATGTGTCAATATGGGTTAAAAGCCCATTATTTACAAAAAGAAAAAAACAAATCGCTTTTGGTGGGTCAGATTGCATATGAATCCCTCGAAATTTTACAAATGGGTGGAAATTGATTTGAAACATCTTAACTCAACTCTATATGGGCCTTTGTGGGATTGCACAAGACCCATATTCAACCCGTTTTTATTATCAGCTTCAGCCCACGTTCTGCAAGGATGAAACTTCATCAGGTGCATTGTGGAAAGTGGTCTCTGCAGTCCCTTGTTTCCTCCTTCGACGACTCGCCGTCTAGTCCTTCACTTTGGCCTTCCCCCACAATCCGAGGTACTCCGTTCGTTCCTCCATTTCTAGGGTTCTGAGTTTCACTTTTGCGCGTGCGCTTGTTGTGTGCTTTCATGCCTGAAAGCTTTTCGATCAATTGATCTCTTCCGTTCGCAATTTCTGGCTGTGGCTCCGCTGCTGTGGAGGTCGATTTTCCGGCGGGCAATGTGGTATAAGCAGAATGCAATGCTCTTAGAGGAGGAATTTTCATATATATATATGCTAAAAGACAATCATGATAGCAAAAAAAAAAACAAAAAAACAATCGTGTCACTAAGGAATCAACATATATAGATATGAGTAGTTAACAGAAGTTGAGAATTTACATTTTCATTAATGGTGCCTTTTGAGATGGTCTAAATTTTGATCCTTGCTCGTCTTTAAGTATTGTGTCTATATATACATATATATACATATGTATATATATATTTCCTTTGTTAGGCAGCTTAATTTTTGGTCTGGTTGTGTAATTAGAGATAACAATTCTTTTAAAATTTTTGAGTACGGTTCTTTTGCCCTCAACAAGGGTTTTAGACAAAATTGGGACGTACCTCGAAATATTTAATTTTAAAGATGTCAAAGAGATATCATCCGTTAGGTGAGCCAATCACCTTAACCCCATCAAGCGCGAGTAGGGAAGTTGAAGACAGCAATGAATTAATCAAGATTTCATGAGACCAAGAATGATAGATTGAGGAATCGAACCCCTAATCTTCGACTCGCAGTCAATGAATTTTTCTATTTTTTTTAATAAAATCTTCTGAAAGATGCAAAACTGCTTGAGACAAAGTAGCCTCCAAATAACGCTACGCGGATGCATTTGATTGCAACCTCTTTTGGGTTTAGGTGGTTGGTCTATTTCACAAGTTCAAGAGGACAGGTTCATTGGATAGGCTTTGGGTCCTTTCTTTTTCCTCGAGCCGGTATATGGATTGGATAAAACACTCCGATAATACAATCCGGCCCACTCTATTTCTTTTATAATGATTCGAAGGTGGTAGCGTTTGTTAAAAAAATAAATAAATTATGTACGATGGAGAAATGACTATCTGTTTTCAGTACCCGTGACGAAACTAGACTTGCAATGCAAAAAAATTTCCGTCATTCATCAAGATCATCCACAAAAAGAGAAACTTGGTAAGCCCATAGGTGCGTTTGGGAGTGGCTTTGCCAAGCCACTTTGGGCACTCAAAGCCCTTTGGGCTAAAATTTGGTGTTTGGGAAATTATTTTGCAAAGATGATTGAGGCAAAGCAGGCCTTTGGAAGGCTGAAAGCCCAAGGCAGGTAGGAGGCTGCCTTGGGCATTCAGCCTTCTCGGAATGCTGAGAGACTTTCTTCCATAAATATTCTTACTAACATTTAGTTTTTCCGGTTTTGCCCTCGTAACTCGTTCACCTTCTTCTTCGTTGAGATTGGCGAGTGAGATTGCGAGGGGCGACGACTCGCTCGACGGAGGTCGGCGTGAGGCCGTGTGGTCACGGCAACCGTCGGCGGCCGGTGGCATGACCTCGGTGACCCCGGGAGTCGCGGCGAGTTCACGTAACCTTCGGCGACACGATTTGGGTCGCCGGAGGTCGCGCGACCCGGATCTGGGTTGCGGCGACTCAGGCGACCTAGATCTCGATCGCAATGAGGTCGTGCGACCTCCGACTCGGGTCGCCCGAGTCACCGAGACCCAGATCTGGGTCGTCTGAGTGGCCGCGACCCGGATCTGGGTCGCGACCTTCGACGAACCAAATCCGGGTCGTCCGAGTTCGGAGAGGTCGAGGGAGAGGAAGGCGTTCCCGCAGCGACGACGACGACGACGGTGAGGGCGGCGTCGGTGAGGCGGGGGGGCGGGTGAGACTTGACGGCGGTGGATGGAGTGGCGGATGAAGGAGGACTTGTGGTCTCCGGCAGCTGCGTGAGGTCTTGCAACTTGAGACCTCGGCCGCCGGCGACAAATTTCGATCGCCGGCAGCCCCTACCCTTTGCCGACCAACCATTTATTTTTTCTTTTTAAATTTATTTTTATAAAAGTCCTTTGTAAATGTAAATTTTTCCAAACACCA
This sequence comes from Eucalyptus cladocalyx, assembly GCA_017140615.1. Lineage (NCBI taxonomy): Eukaryota > Viridiplantae > Streptophyta > Magnoliopsida > Myrtales > Myrtaceae > Eucalyptus > Eucalyptus cladocalyx. The sequence continues at coordinate 61,063,988 of CM029523.1, read as the reverse complement.
TTTTGCTTAAAGGTACTTTACAAGAGATTTTTAGATTACAATTTATCAAACGCAATATGCATTTTAGAAAACTCCTTAACCTCAAAGTCATTTGCATTTCCCCAAAGACTTTCCCCAAAAGTCTAACCAAACGCACCCTTAGTCATACAATGGTGGGTAATGGATAGGACATTTGCTTAAGAATGGCCCATTCTCAAGCCCATCAAAGAAGATCACCCTTAATCCCACTTCTCAGTCTCTTTTAAGGAGTTGAATTTCTTAATCCCAACAGCTCTGAGGTTAGTTGTAGGGATTAGATGTAAGTCCATTTAATCTTCACCCTAAGCCATCTAAGCTTGACTTTGTATTAGATCATTCGAAGATCGGCTCGAACTTGAATTATTTGATTCGAGTAGCTCTTGAATTAAGTCGAGTAAATATATATTCATTGTACTTGTAAACTTTGGAAATATACGATAAGTTCAGGTTGAGCTTCTTTTATATTTTTTGATGAAAAAACATAATAAGCAGCACAATCCAACTCCTAATTTAGTACGTATTGCCTAAGTTCAAAGTATCGTAATTAATAATTATGTACAACCACACCAAGTTCATCTATATACCAAGTCCTTTGGACGAGCTGACATAAGGTGGGGGTTTAATTATTGTGGATCAGACTTGGACTGAAAGTCAATTTGTTAGGAACGAACTTAGGATAATGATGTTGCGTCATCCCAAATGATGTTTTATCATTTGCTTCTCTGGCGAATGATGAACATTATCCTGAGCTTTGACTCTCAGTTTGGGTTCGAAAAATCACACAGATAGATTTTTCCATTACACCAAGACTCTTTTTCCATGAATAAAACAGCCTATTGGCACTGCAGGCACACTTTTTCATAATTACAATCTTTTTTCTTTTATGCAGGCCTAATTATAGGTCCAATTTTGAATAAGTGGAGGTAATCAACTATGGTGGGAGATCATCATCATCATCGTTAACCAAAATTATCTATTAAATGGGTGTTTAGGCGGCTGCAAGACATTAGGTTCTTCTGCATTAGCTGGCTCTCATTTTCTCCATCAGAAAATTGTGAGTTTTAGTGTTTTTAACAACCTCCAATTTGTAAGAGTTATGAATATATTAATACCTACAACCATTTAAAGTTACAAAATGAAAATTTCCAATATGGATATATTTTTTTTTATACAAAAAGTTTGAGAGTAATTTCCTTAAATCACTGCATATAATTTGTTTTAGTTATTTATTGGGATCTTGACTCGTTGGTTACTCCATTCATAAGATTAGAACAGTACGTGGTGAGGTCGGAAGAATATATTATAAGTCATGATGACAAACTGACCGAACTCACAAGATCTCAGAGAGATTTGCGATCGCCAGGTGGATAACTAGCCGAATGCAAACGAGGAATTTCTCCTAGAAAGTCAAGGAAGAAGGTCGACTGAATTTTGGAAAGTTCAAGATGATCCGTCCACTATTTATTCCACCCTAAATTCCCATGAACATGTTAAAAAGGAATTATATGAAGATTAATTTGTTAAACATGCAAATGAAAGTAACACTGATACTGACACGTAACACGCAATATACAACGACACAATACGCCGATACGTCATTTTTTAAAAAAATAGAGAATTCTGACATGTTGAGATACGACGTATATTAAATGTATACTTAATATATATGATAAATTATCATTTTTATCAAATTAATTTAATTTAAATTCATAAATAAATAAATAAATAAATAAAAATAAAAGAGTTTAGAATAATTTACATTAATAATCGTGAGTCATGGGAAGTGAGAGTTAGAAGAGAAAAGAAAAGAAGATCAAGTTTTTATTCTTTCTCAATTTATTATTTTATTATTTTTTTGTACTTTTTTACATATTTACATTTTAATCCCTTATTTATTGAAATTTTTTAAAATTAACCCTATGTGTGTTGGAATTCTAAACTTGCATGTTGGGAAAGTTGACTATGTGTCGAATTTTTGACACCAATTGATTGCGTGTCAAAGTGTATTAGAGTGTCGGACACAGTACGAAAGCTCTTAGAAAATTTCGGTGCACTCTAGGATATCATCTAGGGTATTAAAAGGTCATGCCTATCTTTCTTCACAAGATCAACTCTACACTTAGTCTAAACTAATAACTTTATTGTAATTAATCTCGTGCGTGTCAGAATTCTAAATTTGTGTGTTAGGAAAATTAATTACATGCCGATTTTCTTAACACCTATTGATTGCATGTCAAAGTTTTTTAGAGCGTTGGACATGACATGAAAACTCCTGAATAATGTCAATGTCTCCTGCGATATTGTCAAATCATAATTCATGGGGTATTAAAAGGTCAAGCTTATCTTTCTTCGCGAGGTCAACTCTACATTGAGTCTAGACTAATAATTTTACTATATGTGTCTGAAATTCTAAACTCGTGTGTTATGAAAATTGACCATGTGTTGGATTTTTTGACACCCATTGATTGCGTGTCAAAGCGTTTTAGAGTGCCAAGCATGACACGAAAGCTCCTAAAAAGTGTTGATGCTTCCTGGGATATTATCATATCATATTTTATGGGGTATTAAAAGGTCATGTTTATCTCTACATTGAGTCTAGACTAATAACTTTATTATAATTAATCCCGTGTGTGTCGGAATTCTAAGCTTGCGTGTTAGGAAAATTAACCACATGTTGGATTTTTTGACACTTGTTGATTGCGTGTTGAAGCATGTAGGAGTGTCGGATACGATACGAATACTCCTCAAGAGTGTCGATGCTTCCTAGGATATTATCAAATCATAATTTATGGGGTATTAAAAGGTCATACTTATCTTTCTTTACACTGAGTCTAGACAATTAACTTTACTATAATTATTGCGGCCATAAGTGTTGTCATGATTATCAACCTTGCAACACGTTTGAAGCGGACCAAATAGGTCAGTTAGTTGAGTGGTCTAAGACTTGCTTCAAAAATTGAAGATCGCGGATTCAATTCTCCAGTCGACTATCTCCAATATCAAGAAACTTTAATTAGTCAGTGAAGTGCGTGAGCCTGGGCAAAAAAAATTAAGGTTGTTGGACATACAAAACTCAAAGCATAACCTAACAACTATGGAGTTAACACTAAAAGAATGAATGAATGAAATAGCCCAAAACTAATTTAAGAACCGAATTTTTAGGTTTAAACATGAGGTCAATGACCTTTACCATATCCACTTGGGGCGATGAATAGACATTTCCGGACCACATGCACGGGCTCCTTCTAGTTAATGTAGTCACGATCCCTTACAGCAATACTATATATAGACTCTTATTTTGGATTCACCTTTCAAATTTTCCCCTTAAAGCATTCTAAAAGGGCTTCAGTAACTGCACATCTCGATCAATTACAGAGGGGTCAGCTACAATCTGAACATGGCATCATTAGGGTTTTGAAAGAGGGACAATCAGAAAGGGAGGGCATAGTCATCTCCCACTATGGCGTCATCTCCGCTCCACTTGAATATAGAATAAGCCATAGACAAGGAGGCAAGATACACGGAAGTCTCGATCAACCTGAGATCAGATTCTTATTGTTTTTCCTTCCACTTTGATACGTGACAGATGCGAAGTATTTAAATCACAAACCCACCATTAAACTACATAAACACTTGCTTTCGTTCAAATGACTTGTGCACAGTCATGACATTATTTGCTAGCAAAACATCAAGAGAGAGAGAGAGAGAGAGACGTCAACTTCACTGCCTTTGGTTTGCCAACTCAATGACAAATTGGAAAGAACGCCCCCTCAAGAACAGCCCATCCTTATCCACTTAGGCAAGAGAAGGACAACAGAGAAATTGAGTTTTGAATAGGATGCGGATCGTGCATGCTGTGACCAGCATCATCATCTTTCTTCGACCCCAACATCCCTCGTGGCTGGTGCATGCACATGGCACTCTCTCTCTCTAAAAGCCATAATGAAACCAATGGGAGCCACCTGATCCACAAACCGAACAACCCCAGTTTTCCTCATTTTCTATGTCTGTCCAAACCTTCTTTTTGTACTACTTTGTTTTAATCTTCACATGTTCTCCCGTTATGTATAGAAAAAGCGTTGGGCCTGTTTACCCCGTGATGTGGTTTTGAAGGAAGTGCCGTTGGAGCCCATGATGATGTTGATTGATCTTCCGTTAAAGAACTTTTTTTCCTTTTTCTCTCTTGTGTAGGTGATTTTCTTTTGCTTCTTTGGTGTGGGGATTCGAAGTGTTTTGAGACCTCATCTAGATATAGGCTGCCGGGCAAGTTACATAAAGTAGGGGGCAATCTTAAACGGGTGCGACTGTTTGATGTAAAGCAAAATGTGGATGGACGATGACCGAAGCCGACAAATACCATAGAGGAGCTGGGCCCGTACCCTATTTGACAAAGGGTGGGCTGAGTGATCGTCGAAACGAAAAGGTCCGCACAAGTTGTAATTCTTGATGGCTTTTTAAGATGGCGGAGGGGAGTATGAATAGCCTGTGCCACACATTGAATGGAGATTATCATTGCTAGACCCAACACCCAGCACGGATGAGAACGTTGCTTGAGAAAGAGTTCATAACACCTTAAAAGACAAGATCCAACGCCATAACTCATCCGCTAGCAAGTGGACCAACTAACCCTTCATAACCTTACAACGGCCACGCACGCTACGCTTTTCATTTTGAAAAAGCAGAGTTCCTATGGGCAACCACGCTCGCGCTAGTCCCCCAACTAGCTTGGGGGTGAAAGAGAAAAGAAAGCATAATAGAATGTCTGAGTTCTTTTTTTCACTTTCTTCATTGCCCGTCATATTCACTTTTGACTAAGAATTCGGAAAATAATCAAAATATTTCTAAATTTATTATAATTGTGCCAGATTAATTATAACTTTCTTTTATCAATTCAGTCTTAAATCTTTTGTAATTACGTCAATTCAGTTTATCTAATCAAATTTGGCTTGTCAACTTTGACGTGAATAATTTTTTAATAATTTATTATTATTTTTTCGAATTTTTGTTATCGGCTCCTCAAGTTTCTCTGAAGCACATAGCTGCATCATTGTATATACAAGGGTGGTTAGCAATGGGAAAGATATGCCTTGTATTTGGGAAAACTGCAAAGCGTTATATACCCCTATTTGTTGAGGTAGTATGTGTTCTTTTCTAAAATTTGCTTACATTTTTATTGGGATATTTTGTGATATCATGTTCTGGTTTAGAAAGGAACAAGTTAGGTGCATTTTACTTTAAACATTTTGCCCCTTCTAGTACATTAGTTTTCTAATGTCGTGAAGTAGCCTTTATTCTAAAAAGTGTAGTTTGGTAAGCTGCACTTTGCTATGATGCCCATCTATGCATCTCTTCAAGATTAAAAAGTGCTATATGTGGAGATTTTATCTAGGTCGCCTTGAATATTTCCATTTAGGATTGTCAGATTACTTTCCTTTAGAGATTGAAAGGCCAAACTGTAAACACTATATTTCTGTGCTGCTGCTTTTGTTATTGTCTTTTAATTAAATGGGTTCTGACACTATAAAACTTCAGTTTAAGGAAAGTTTTGGCCTTATGTATTTTGTACTATGAACTGGACTAAACCTCCCAGCTAATAGTTAGTTCGTGTCTGCAAGACATCCATCGCAAGATATTGAAATTTATTGAAGTTACTGGTTAGTGAAATACCAGTTTGATGCATGCCAAGACTCGGCTTGAGATGATTTGATGATTAGAGATCAAATAAAATGATCAACAGTTTGAATTTGTTCTTGAAATTTCAAATGAATATGTGAAACCTCTGCTTGAAATGCTTCCTTGCTTTCCCCTTGAATCCCGAAATCTGCTTTTTAGTTGAGATGTTGTGTTCCTGATAATTTTTTATGGTGTTCAAATTTTTCCCTAAGAGATCTTGTCTTCTAGTTGGCTTTCCCCAATTTTTTTTTTCTTGTTTATCGTGTTAACAATTTCCTAATGTTGCAGGAGCTTGAGAAAAGTGATTCAGCCGCTATTAGGAACAATCTTGTTGTGATGATGGCGGATTTTTGTGTTCGTTACACTGCTTTAATTGATTGGTGAGTGCTAATTGCACTAGTTGTGATAACTGACCCACATATGCGAAGTGATAAGGATTCACTTGAAGCTTGGAAAACTGTTCACAACTTCACATGACTAATGCTTTATTACTATACAGTCACATAGAAAAGATCACGAGGTGTCTGGGTGATCGGTGCGAACTTGTCAGGAGGCAGATCTTCATACTTCTGTCAAGATTGCTCCAGGTCTAGTTTTGCTTATGGTATCACTATTTATGATGTCATTTTTAGACAAAAGCTTTGCTGTTGATGAAAATATACTCTTCCGTTGATAGGTTGGCATAAATTACTTACAGAGGGACTACGTGAAATGGAGGGGAGTGCTCTTTCTTTGATTTCTTTGATTTGCTATGGGCGTATGGGTGTTAATCGGCTGGCGTTGGAGGCGAAAATTGGTGGTCAATCGGTCTGGCGATGGGGCGTATATTGATTCATTCACTGTGAAGCTTGGCAATCATGTTCTAGCGCTTCAGTTTTCGGTCTTGATTAAAACTTTCTCTGAAATTTCGTGCGCCCCTCTGATGTGTGAAGGGATCCCGCTGTTTGATATTCCGGCATGATGAGCTTCCGTCATGTTTGGGCGTGCGCTCTCTCTCTCTCTCTCTCTCTTCTCACGTTATGCCGAAAAAGAAGAGGAGGGGTGAGGGAGGACAACGAAGGGTTAAGTGGGCTTGGTTTAGGTTAAATGAGCCCGGGACTTATATGTCAGTTTGGGCTGGGTTTAAATTTAATTGGTTTGTTATGGGTTGAGAACCCAATTTTGTGTCCGTGGCCCAACCCGAAGACCCTATTTTCGGGAAAATAATTTTTTTTACAAAAAATATTTTAAAAATTAAAAAATCCAAAAATTAGGAAAAAGGTTAAAAATTAGTCTTTGAGAATTTTTCTCTTAAAATGTGTGAAAATCACTGATAATAAAAAATTCGTGCTCAAAATCGAACAAGCTCTTAGAGTTTTACCGTAGGATTTGAGCGTCTTTAGAGACAAATGTTAGGTTCCTATTCCTTGATTGAGCACTTTCAATATGTTCCCTTAGAGAAAAACGTTAGGTTCCTATTCCTTGATTGAGCACTTTCAATATGTTCCCTTTAGCTTAGTAGGGAATGGGATTTTTCTTATCTCTTAGTGTTAGATTCTTGTTTTTCTTTGTAATTTATTTAATGCTTTCTTAATCAATGATTGTTATTTTAATGATTGCACAAATGTGGAATCACCTCACTAATAAACTTAAAATTAATCAACATTGCTTGAAAAACATCTTCTTGTATTGAATAAGATTAGACACCAAGAAAGCACTAGTTAATTAATTAGTGTAACCCAATCCCTGATCCTAAATTCTCTAATTGTGTAGGAAGTGAGATATATTTTCATGCCTTACTTGGTTTCAAGCTGACCCCAATAATCTAGTGGCGACTCCTTATTAGAAAACTCTTATAGCGTCAATTAAAGCTAAAATTGAACATCACACTGTTGCGTAAGATATGGGCTTGGAAGAGGTCATGCTTAATTGAGGACTGTAGGCCTGCCTTTTGGGCAATACCCCTAAATCTATTTATTTTCCCCTTTGAACGGAAAAAGGTAGGTCGCGACAACTATCACTAGCAAATATGATTTACAATTGTCTCAAAGTGATACTTTTGAAGAATGATTTGCTTCCTTCTTTTAAATCTATTTGGTTCTGTTTACTCCCTTATGCAAAGTCTTTCCACTTCATATTATCCATGAGGATCCTCGGCTTAAAGAATAATTGGCTGTAATAAGCCATATGTACTCTTTGGGAAATCCCCTAAACTTCAGTCATCTTAGTCCCTTAATGATTCTTTTCATGTTAAATCTTTAGCATGTTTCTGATCCGCTGCTATATTTCTTCACAAGATTCCCTAGCCATTTTGGATTCCTTAATCAAATTTTCATGTCAAATTTGACCAAGGGTTGAAATGTCGATCAAATTCATCCTGTCTAGAAAAATTATCTTCTCATTTTATCTTATGTTCATTCAAGCATTAGATTTTTTTATGCCATGCAAGGTGTTGATGCTTGTTTTGGACCTTTGGGATAGCAAGATAATGCTAACTAGGATAAAAGAAGGGATGACATTTTTACATGAGACATTTAAACTAAAGACAACTGCATGTACAAGTGGTTCTGATGTGAGATATGAATGAAGTGACTGTAAAATGGACTATTTGTTCTATCACCAAGAGGAATGCAGAGCTGGACGTTGTGATTGCTTTGTGAGAGTTTTGGTGTCAAGACAACTCTGGAAAGATGGAGATTCCTCACTGGCACATTATGGCATGATTTGCAGGAGCTGTTAATGCCTTTCTTATTGGTAGTTTTTCAATTTGTTGAAGCAGCTGTTTGAATTGATGCAATTCATGAAGGTTGCTATTCCGTAATGATTGTTCTTAACAGTTTAGGTAGCTTGAGACTCTGGAATTATATTGATAGAACTCTTGATTTGTTGAAGGATTGACACTTCACAGCAATTTTCTATGAACTTGAGGAAAATATTAACCAGAGATCATGTGATTCGTTACGCCAAAGATTGAACATCATAACACTAGAAACAAAGGGCGCATTTGCAGAGTTTCAGGATTTAGCATAAACTAAGTCCATATTCAATGATTTGAAATTCTTTTGCTCCAGAGAGAATGTATTTTGATAGGTAGCACAGCAAAAAGCTATTTGTCATCGATTCAAAGGTCTTTTCTCGTCGCACTTATGATAAAATCAAATTCCTTTGCCCTGATCATGAGATTGTTAGCATTAGTTAATTAAGTGTAGAAGTACAGACCAGTATGTTCATTCGCATTACTTGGCGTTCTAAATTTGTACGTGGATCTTTGGTTTTGAGCTCCGTGGCCACTTTAAGTTCTTGTTTCTGCAATTAAAATTGAACTCCATGCTCATTGTCCGTTGCTCTTCCAATTCTACAGGAAAGGAAAAGAAAGGCACTTCACAGTTTTCTTTTTACTTTTTCCCATTTTTGCAATAGAATAAGAACAGACACAGACAAACAGCTAGAAGAAAAAAAAAATCAAAGAAGAAAGGGGTGATCACGAAGCGAATGAAGGGATCCGATTTGATATATCCGTAGAACGTGGATAGAGATTCAGGGCTTGTGGAGGTATCTTCCAGCAAGCAATGCAGCTTCCATGACAACACAGAGGATGTCGACGACATCCTCGACTTGGCATTTGCTTCCTTTAAATGTTCGGCCTCCCAAGTTCTTGAAGTTGGTCATGTAGTTCAGTAAGTTCTGGCTGCACTCCTGGCTCGAATAATCATCTGCACAACACCCACCAGGTCTCAATTTCACAACTTCAATATACCTATGTGGACAACACAACCTGCTCTATGAATAAAAGATCAAATTGAACAATCACACTATGATTTCTTCATCATCATCATCGCTTAGCATATTTGATGAGCTAGAGTATTTGAGGAAGTCATTGTTCCGGATCGATCCATGAGAAAGAGAAAATCTAGACATGCGTTTTTTTTAATAAAAAGCAAATGTTGATGTTATTACCAGCATGAGTGCATTTGCTCCCCCACAAACTCCACCCCCAGACCTCATAACAGTGATTAAAGTTTGGCTTGTGAATGAAGAGATGGTTTAGTGACATTGTGAAATAGGCATATTAATCTCACTCATCTCTCCCCTTTCCCATTAGTCCCTTGCGTCATTTTCTCTATATCCGCTCCATAATATACATTTTCAAGAATGTGAATCCAGGCATGTATAGATGAGTAAAGTTATTGTTCACCAAATCACCAATGAAAAAATCTTCGACATTGTTTTTTTTGGTAAAGAAAAATCTTCCACATTCATCCTTGTAAAATATGTACATGCAAACGAGCGGGCCAATGACTAGTTATATCAATTGATTTGATGAAGAAAAGTTGAAATAATCGATGTCGAAACTAATTGTTTTTAGCTTGAGTGTAGGCATCATGCTTCATGCAGCAAGCGTCGAGATAGTCGCAGGGTCTCTCCCCGATGCATCCGCAGCATAGAAGCCCACAATACTTGCCATATCTCAGAAATGGAGAAACAATGTCATTTTCAATAATAATTTCTTTTTTTTTGTTCAATAGTAATTGATCAACCACAGAAAAAGCTCCAAATTAATCGATAATCCTTCGTCACATTATGCACAAAAAGAGTGAAATTTTTTTCTAGAAAAGAGCAAGCATCAATAGATAGCTCAGCACAGCAGATTCGGATTTTGTGGCTTTTGAAGGTTCGTGTTCATTGCCTACTCCAAGGACCCTCTTTCTACGTAAGATTATGCTGGGGATGCCAAAATTGATTTGAAGAAAGAGTCCCGAGTAAAGCTCTATGTTAAATAAAAATGTGGGAAAGCCTAGGTTAGAGAGAATGATCAGTGTCGTCAAAGGATCACATAATTGAATCTTGAATGTACGGTTCTTTATTTTTGGTAGATATATGCATCGGAAAGATCATGATAGATTGTTAAAAAGTTGGATGTCAAGATGATTAATCTAGGATATGTTGTAGATAGTCGGTAGAAAAATTCAATACTTCATCAATGATAATTATCCTTAGCGATTCTGATAGTGATTTCGCAGAGCACAGTAAATAGCTAATTAACCTCAAAATCAAGGAGACATGGCAAGGAGAATCATTGAGTCGGAAGGAACTCAGCTGTTCAAATCAGGATCGGATACAAGTAAAGCTACCGCAAGACATAGTCAAGATACAAAGCTCTATAAGTAAGATTCTCTACTGTGCCTTATGCCCCCCATCTGGGTTTGGTACTATTCCGTATCAGGTGACCAGTGCGAGTATCCAATTTTGAGCTATGTGCATCGCAAAAATTATGCCATGTCTTCAAATTTTTAATTAAAAAAATGAGGCCGTTTATGGTTTTATTGGAAAATTATGTTAAAGTGAACTTGGATGGAAATTCGTTCTAAAAGTAGATATCATTCATCATTGTTATTAAGCACGGAAGTATGGCGATGGTAATACGAAAAAATTATGATGAGCAATTTTTGACATACTTATTTAAAAATGTGGTATAAATATAACACACAAATAAAATATACATCACCCAAATATCACGCCTAATTTATGATTGATGAAAGCTTACACTTACTATTACAATTGTTTTTCTCACATGACACGCAAAAACAGTTGGAGGAAAGCGAACTCGTTTTTATTTCTTTCCCACCAGCTCTTTCTTTTTCACCTCAATTTGAAGTCCGCAAACTTTGATAGAACCTAAGGGTGTGCAACCGAACCGGGTCAACCCGGTTCCCAGTTCGCCCACCCGGAAAACAGGGTCGGGAACCGGTTCCGGTTGAAACCGGTCCAGGAACCGGTTCCAACAACTCAGACCCTGTTTGAATCGGTCCGGGAACCGGTTCCGAGGGATTACCCACCCGGGAACCGGTTCGACTGGACCGGTTTTGGAACCGGTTGGAGAACCGGTTAAGCCACCCAAAAAAAAAAAAAAACTGCGTAACCCTAATTTCTATCTTTACCTCTCTCTCATGAGTCTCACCCCCTTCACAAAGCTGCTGCTCCTTCTCCGCCTGAGCCCCATCCTTCGCGAAGCTAGGCGCCACCACTGCTGCTTCTTCGCTTGAGCCCCGTCCCTTCGCGAAGCTGCTGCTACTTCTCCGCCTGAGCCCCGTCCCTTCGCGAAGCTGCTGCTGCTTCTCCGCCTGAGCCCTGTCCCTTGGCGAAGCTGCTGTTGATTCTCCGCTTGAGCCTCGTCCTTCGCGGTTGGGTGCCACCGCCAAAAGCCGAGCCCCTACTTCGCCCGTCCTCGCCCGTCCGTCCGAGCCCCCGCTCACCCACGAGATCTGCAGCCGAGCCCCGCTTTTGCCCCCGCAACAACCGGTGTCGCCACACCACCGCCAGAAGCCGAGCCCTTCTGCCCTGTAGCAACTCCAACGTCGCCCGCCCGCCTTCTGTCCTCACCCACGAGATCTGCTTCTGTCCTCAGCGTTGCCCGCCCGCCCGCCTTCTATCCGCGACCTGCAGCTGAGACTCCTCCGCCGACGCCTGCACCCGCAATCGCACCTCTGCTCGCCCGTGCCTCCCTCTGCCCGAGCGCTAATCTCAATTCCATCCGACGCCGCCTCTGCTGCTCTCGTCGCATCCTCGCGCTCGCACCACCGCCTCACGGTAACAATTTGATCGAGCTGAGCAAGTTCAATGTTTCCTTTAATCCATTGATATCATTTTTTTAACGACCGTCATTGTCTAGGTGTCAAGAGTTAATGGCTTATTGAGAAGTGTTAACCAAGGAAGGGCATTCCTTTGTCTATCTGGTTGAATTTTTCTGGTTACAAGCTAGCATCTTAAAATAATATAGAGAAGGGGCAAGAAGATGTATGAAAATGGCCTCATCCTTGTCTAGAACATGTTCAAGTCTTGTTGGAATAGCATAATGGATGCTGGCGAATTGCTTCATTTCTGAGTTAATTGGTACATGGTTGAACTATTACTTGTTATTCATTCCTCAATGATGAAATAACTGCTATTGTCATTATCCATCTTTCTTTTTGATTTGTGTGATTCTTGCAAAAAGTGACCAGTGAGTTTTTTCTGCAGTCCACACATCAGAAAACAATAAAGAAACAAAAGCAAATGCATCAGCAACTTGAAGAGGCCATTGCAGTACATTCTCATTTTCTCTTTCATCCATATATGAGAATTGAATACTACATTCGACACAAGCACCAATATGGTTGCTTGGCAAGTTGCACGTGTTTTATACCTAGGTGTGGTGATGCTCTTCCATTTGATAAACATCTCTGTTAAGAGAATATACGGTGATCCAGCTATGAGTTACATGTCATTGTTTGCTACTGAGAGCTTTAGTGCTGTGAAAATCCCTTGTTTCCTTTTCCATGGTGTCTCTTGCATGTACATTACTTTAATTTCACATAGAAAGGATGAAGATGACAACATTCTTGCTAACTGTTCACCATCTGTTGGGGTAGTTTCCTTGTTGGGTTATTTATCTGAGTTGTTTGTCAGAGGTGGCATAGACTATAAACTTTACTCATTTGCTAAATGTCAATTAAATTTAACAGCTTGGGGGCCATCATTCCAAGGAAGACTTTGCAGTGAGAGGCAAAGAGCCCAAAGATGAGGTTCAGATTTATACGTGGAAAGATGCTACTTTGTGCGAGTTGACGGACGTGGTATGTGTTGTTGCATAGTAATTTAATTATGAATTAAGTTGATTGGTAACTTTTATGGATGACTTAGATAGCTCCTCATCTTCATGTACGTCTGCCAAGTAGTTCCCTACTATTTACCCTTACTATTTCCTACACGGTAGCCTCGACAAGTAGATGTTGATTTCAGATGATTTTTTTCATTGAAGACAAGAATTACTGTATCAACTCCCACGCCTTGCAAAGAGATAAGGCAAAAGTCTGTGAGTGAGAGTTAGGGTAGAAATAGGGTAGGAACGACCAAAAAAAAAAAAAAAAAAAAAAAAAAAGACAAGAATTACTGTATCCCTGGTCAAATTCTGCGCATGCTGCATAGAACTTGAATAAGGGAGAATAAAGGGTCCTTGGACAAATCTTTTGGCTGACGATTCGGCGAAGGTACTGATTGATGTGGGTGCTTTTCCTTTTCGGCTTTTGAATAGTTGGAGGACACCAGCATCTTTCACATTGACGCCAAGAAGAAGAGGTTTGTGGCTTTGCAGGCGCGGAAAGAAGGGGTCAATTCCAAAAAAGGAAAAAAAAAAAAAAACTTCAAATTTTAAGTTTAATTTCAAATTTATCTCGAATTTTTTATTTAAAAAATTTAAATTTTGAGCCCATTCCTAAATCTACCTCAAACTTTTCTTTTATTTCAGAAAAATCCTAAACTTTAGGTCTACTCTCAATTTTGCCCCAAAAATCTATTCCGAACTTTTTTTATCTTAAAAAAAAAATCCAAATTTTAGATTCACTCCCAAATCTGCCTTGAACTTTTCTTTTGTTTAAAAAGAAAATCCAAAACATTAAGTTCAGTTCTAAATTTATCTCGAATTTTGTTTTGTCTAAACAAATTGATATATATATATGATAAATTTACTCAAAACTAATTTTTTGACCACGAAAAACCTTAAATTGATATAAATGTGACAAATTTAATTTCCGATTGTTTTCGTTAAATTTTATTATTAAATTATTGAGTTATATGACATGTAATAGTCAATGGGTATACCAATTTGAGGTTTTACCCTCCATTTGTACCAAAAATATCACCAACTTTTAATTTATCCTCAAATTTACTCCGTGGTCCAATCCCAACTTACGTGGCATTTCCACATCGATAATAAATACACATTGACAAGACGGGCATGAAAAATTATTTTCAAATAAACAATTATAGGATAAAAAAATTAGAGACTACTAACCGCAACTTTTGGATAAAGAGATAAGGGAGCAATTTAGGACTAGAGTAAAAATTGATGATTTTATTTGCGACAAAAAAAAATTTGGAATAAATTTGAAATTAGACTTAAAGTTTGAGGTTTTTTTGACATTAAAGACAAGTTCGGGGCAAATTTGAGACAATCTTAAAATTTGGGATTTTTTTTAAATAAAAAAAAGTGCGGGATAGGTATGGGGCTAGATCTAAAATTTAGGAATTTTTTTTTTTTTTTTTTTGGAATTGGGCCGAAAGAAGAGTGGTACGCATGGACGAGGAAAGTGACGAAGGTCCCCGATTCATGAGATAGAAAGATTGATTCTTCCATTTGCGAAAAACTATGATAGAAGGACCTACCCGACTAATGCAGTGTAGGGTGTAATTACATAATGCAATGCATCGCTTAGAAAAAGTGACTGAGGGGCTTTGGTTGTTCTTCATTCAAATCTAATTGAGATACAACACTTTTGACTCGTAGGGTGTAACGTGTGGCCATCGACTCCCCCCCACCCCCACGCACATCCTCTTCCCGACTTTAAGTTAAACGCGTCCTATCCAATCACATCTCATTTTATATCCTTCCCTTCTTCTTTTTACTTTCCTCTCTTTTTGAAAGAAATTTCTTCTAGCCATTTGTGCTTTCACACCCAAACACAACCTCGTTAATTTCTTCAAGAAAATACACACTCTCTCTCTCTCTCTCTCTCCGTGGTCATGCCCAAAAGTAGTAGTAGGTTCTTTCGGTAGGAATGAAAAGGAAAAAGAACAAAAGTAAATTGAATAAAAAGGAAGGAGAGAAGAAGGGGGGATGGAAAAGAGGACACATGGAGCGAGATGTACTATTCATTTTGTAAATATGATTTCTACAATGCCAAGGAGACCAACAATGAGTCACGAAGATAAATTTGTAACTATGTGATGCAAGAAATGACGCAAGATTGATTCTTCCATTTGCGAAAAGCCATGATAGAAAGACCTACCCGACTAATGTAGTGTAGGGTGTAATTACATAATGCAATGCATCACTTAGAAAAAGTGAATGAGGGGCTCTGGTTGTTCTTCATTCAAATCTAATTGAGATACAACACTTTTGACTCGTAGGGTGTAACGTGTGGCCATCGACTCCCCCCCACCCCCATGCACATCCTCTTCCCGACTTTAAGTTAAACGTCCTATCCAATCACATCTCATCTTATATCCTTCCATTCTTCTTTTTACTTTCCTCTCTTTTTTAAAAGAAATTTCTTCTAGCCATTTGTGCTTTCACACCCAAACACAACCTCGTTAATTTCTTCAAGAAAATACACACACTCTCTCTCTCTCTCTCTCTCCGTGGTCATGCCCAAAAGTAGTAGTAGGTTCTTTTGGTAGGAATGAAAAGGAAAAATAACAAAAGTAAATTGAAGAAAAAGGAAGGAGAGAAGAAGGGGGGATGGAAAAGAGGGCACCTGGAGGCTGGAACGAGATGTACTATTCATTTTGTAAATATGATTTCTACGGTGCCAAGGAGACCAACAATGAGTCACGAAGATAAATTTGTAACTATGTGATGCAAGAAATGACGCAAAATTGATTCTTTTGTTTGCGAAAAACTATGATAGAAAGACCTACCCGACTAATGCAGTGTAGGGTGTAATTACATAATGCAATGCATCGCTTAGAAAAAGTGAATGAGGGGCTCTGGTTGTTCTTTATTCAAATCTAATTGAGATACAACACTTTTGACTCGTAGGGTGTAACGTGTGGCCATCGACTCCCCCCCACCCCCACGCACATCCTCTTCCCGACTTTAAGTTAAACGCATCCTATCCAGTCACATCTCATCTTATATCCTTCCCTTCTTCTTTTTACTTTCCTCTCTTTTTTAAAAGAAATTTCTTCTAGCCATTTGTGCTTTCACACCCAAACACAACCTCGTTAATTTCTTCAAGAAAATACTCTCTCTCTCTCTCTCTCTCTCTCTCTCTCCGTGGTCATGCCCAAAAGTAGTAGTAGGTTCTTTCAGTAGGAATGAAAAGGAAAAAGAACAAAAGTAAATTGAATAAAAAGGAAGGAGAGAAGAAGGGGAGATGGAAAAGAGGACACATGGAGCGAGATGTACTATTCATTTTGTAAATATGATTTCTACAATGCCAAGGAGACCAACAATGAGTCACGGAGATAAATTTGTAACTATGTGATGCAAGAAAAGACGCAAGATTGATTCTTCCATTTGCGAAAAGCCATGATAGAAAGACCTACACGACTAATGTAGTGTAGGGTGTAATTACATAATGCAATGCATCACTTAGAAAAAGTGAATGAGGGGCTCTGGTTGTTCTTCATTCAAATCTAATTGAGATACAACACTTTTGACTCGTAGGGTGTAACGTGTGGCCATCGACTCCCCCTCCCCCACGTAGGGTGTAACGTGTGGCCATCGACTCCCCCACCCCCCACGCACATCCTCTTCCCGACTTTAAGTTAAACGTCCTATCCAATCACATCTCATCTTATATCCTTCCCTTCTTCTTTTTACTTTCCTCTCTTTTTTAAAAGAAATTTCTTCTAGCCATTTGTGCTTTCACACCCAAACACAACCTCGTTAATTTCTTCAAGAAAATACACACACACTCTCTCTCTCTCTCTCTCTCCGTGGTCATGCCCAAAAGTAGTAGTAGGTTCTTTCGGTAGGAATGAAAAGGAAAAATAACAAAAGTAAATTGAAGAAAAAGGAAGGAGAGAAGAAGGGGGGATGGAAAAGAGGGCACCTGGAACGAGATGTACTATTCATTTTGTAAATATGATTTCTACAATGCCAAGAGACCAACAATGAGTCACGAAGATAAATTTGTAACTATGTGATGCAAGAAATGATGCAATAACCTCTCATCATTATGAGTAAATCATCACCAATCACATAAAAATAATGTAATGATTCGGTCTGACAAAGACGAATGATCGTTAAGATGAGAGGATCTGCATAAGAAGCGACTCTTGACAAGCTTATAAGATAGCGAATGATATAAGAATGAATCGAATTATATCGAATAGAGAGAATTATTTTGGAATATATATGAAAATTGAAATTTGCCAGCTCATCATTCGGGCTAAAAAGACTTGATAAAGAGCGAATTCTAACAAATTTCTAGGAGCAACTTCTGACAAATTTATAGGATGGTAAAAAGGGTGAGAATGAATCAAACTACGCACGGGAGAGAGGAAGAGCGATTGAAACGTTCAGCCGCAAAGATTGAAGCCCGCTAATTTTGAAAGACAAAATCCTAAACTATAGCTTCACGTACACGTCAAGGGCTCCTCATCCTTCATTTTCTAGTGAAAACATTTATTGTCCCAAATAGTTCCCTACGGGGAGACTTCCTATTTGCCACAGTAGCCTATGGACGTTGATTCCTAGATCTAATTATGCCCCCGCTGCACGGTTCAATTAGAGGACAAATGCCTCACGCGGATGCTCCAGGGAACTTATAATTGTGTCGGTGCTTTAGGCTTTTTCCTTTTTCATTTGGACTGGGCGTTTTCCATTGACTCTAAAAGGAAGAGGGTCACGATGGCCTTGACGACTCGAAAACAAAGAGTGATCGGGACGGATGAGAAATTTAATATCTTTTGTCATTCACCAAAGTTCATAGTTAGTCAAAAGCAAATTGTTGATGTGCCGGCAAAAACTAAAAAAAAGGAAAAAAATCACGAAAAATCCTAAATTTTGCTTAAAATGACAGATTTATCCTAAACTTTTTTTTATAACATGAAAAATCCTGAACTTTATTAACCGTGACACATTTACTTCAAATTTTTTTTAACACAAAAAACCCTGAATTTCTATCGTGTAACACATTTACCTTAAATTATAGGGCATTTTAGCCTTGTTACTTTTTAAAAATTTTTACTTTTTACTTTTTTTTTTTTTTTCCTCTCTCTTCCCTCGGCCGGCCAGAAAGCCGAGTACTGGCGAGGGCTGCCCTCGCCGGCGTCGGGCAAGGGTCACCCTCGCACAGGGCGGCTAGGGCCGCCCTCGTCGATGTTGGGCGAGGGCGGCCCTCGGCCCTGGGTCGGGCGAGGGCCTCCCTCGCGCCCTCGCCCGGATCGGCGAGGAGGCCCTCGCCCGACGCCGCCGAGGGCCGTCCTCGCCCGACGCAAGCGAGGGCCGCCCTAGTCGGCGTCGAGCAAGGGCCTCCTCGCCGGATCTAGCGAGGGCACCCTCGCCCAAGTCCGGCGAAGGCATCCCTCGCTAGGCCCTCGCCGACGTGGTGGGAGGGGTGCCCTTGCTCGAGCGAGGATGGCCCTCGCCGGCGATGGGCGAGGGCACCCTCGCTCGACGTAGCCGAGGGCCGCACTCACCCGACGCCGGCGAGGGCGGTCCTAACCAGCCCAGGCGAGGGCGACCCTCACCTGATGCCAGCGAGGGCAGCCCTCGCAGGACGCCAGCTTCCCTCTGCCATGGCCGGCGGAGGGAAGAAGAAGAAAAATAGAAAAAAGAAGAAGGAAAAAGAAAAAATAAGACAAAAATGCCCCGATGGGGTAAATGTGTCACGTTTGAAAAGTTTGGGGTTTTTTAAAGTCATAAAAAAAGTTTGGGGTAAATGTGTCACTTGGAGTAAAGTTTGGGATTTTTAGTGGTCTTTTCAAAAAAAAAAAATTATATTTTCTTGGAGCTATGAATTAATCTTATAAAATGAAAATTTTTCATAAATAGGTCTAAAATAAATACAATATATATCTTTCTACCTTATTAGATAAATTTGTAAAAGAGGGCATCCGGAAGGAGATGTACTATTCATTTTATAAATATGGTTTCTACAATGCCAAAGAGACCAACAAGGAGTCACGAAGATAAATTTGTAACTATGTGATGCAAGAAATGACGCAAGATGTGGCACAATACAACAAAATAACATCTCATCATTATGAGTAAATCATGAGCAATTAAATAAAATAATGTAATGATCTGGTCCAAAGACGAGTGATTAGTGGCATCGAGGGATTTGCACAAGAAGCGATCTTGATAGGCTTATAAAATAGAGAATGAAGCAATAATGAATCAAATTATATATTGAATAAAGAGAGGGATTTTGGAGTATATAAGTGAAAATTGAAATTTTTCAACTTGTCATTCGGGTTAAAGAGATTGGATAAGGAGCGACATCTAATAAATTTTTAGGAGTGACTTCTAACAAATTTCTGGGATGATAAAATGAATAAAGAGAGGGATTTTGGAATATATACGTGAAAATTGAAATTTTTCAACTTGTCGTTCGGGTTAAAGAGTGATTCAAACGTTCAGCCACAAAGATTGAAGCCCACAAATTTTAAAAGACAAAATCCTAAACTATATGAACCTTAGCTTCACGTACACGTCAAGAGCTCCTCATCCTTTATTTTCTTGTGAAAACATTTATTGTATGTCCCCCAAATAGTTCCCTACTGGGAGACTTTCTATTTGCTACATGGTACCCTATGGACGTTGATTCTAGATCTAATTATGCCCCCGCTGCACGGCTCAATTAGAGGACAAAAACCTCACGCGGATGCTCCTGGGAACGTACTAATTGTGTCGGTGCTTGAGGCTTTTTCCTTTTTCTGACTGGCAACCAGCGCGTTTTCCATTGACTCTAAGGCTCCGTTCGTTTCGCGGAAAATAACTTTCAATAAAATATTTTCCGGATTTTCCGGTGTTCGGGTGGCGGAAAATCACGGTCAACGGAAAACATTTTCCGTTGACCGGAAAATTTACATGCAAAGCTGTGGAAAATGTTTTCCACTTCTGAAAAGTGGAAAACATTTTCCACAACTTCCCCTGCTTTTTTTTTTCTTTCTTTCTTTCCTTTTTATTTTTCTTCCTTTAGCTTGGACGGTGGCGGCCCGACAAGCGGCCGGCGACCGGCGACCGGCGCCGGCCGCGATCGCGAGCCGCCTAAGCTCCCCGGGCCGGCGAGGCTTTGCCTAGCCCGATTTGTGGAAGGCCGGCTCGCCCGAGCTCGGCGAGCTCGAGCCTCACCAGATTGGGCGAGGCGGAGCCTCGCTGGCTTGGGGCGGAGCTCGCCTCACCCAGATCCGGCAAGGCGGGCGGGGCTCGGCGAGGCCGAGCCCCGCCTCGCCCCAGATCGGCGACCGGACCTTGGTCGGCCGGATGCGGCGACCGGATCTTGGTCGGCTCACCATCTTCGGGCGTGCGGCGGTGGAGGAAGGAGGAGGAAGAAGGAGGAGCGGCGGTGGAGGAAGGAGGAAGGAGGAGGAAGGAGGAGCGGCGGCGGAGGAAGAAGGAGGAAGAAGGAGGAGCGGCGGCGGAGGACAAAGGAGGAAGAAGGAGGAGCGGCGACGGAAGAAGGAGGAGGAAGGAGGAAGGAGAAGGCAAAAGAAAAGGAAAAAAAACAGAAAAAAAAAGAAATTAGTTAACGAACGGTGGAAAATGTTTTCCACACAAAATTAAAGAATTAGCCGAACACCGGAAAATATAGCAATTTTCCTGGAAAATAACTTCTGGGAAAATATTTTCCGGAGATGGTCAATTTTCCGTGAAACGAACGCAGCCTAAAAGGAAGAGGGTCACGATGGCCTTGACGACTCGAAAAGAAAGAGTGATTGGGACGGATGAGAAATTTAATATCTTTTGTCATTCACCAAAGTTTTTTTTTTTTTTTTTTTTTTAGATCCAGAAAACCCGCACACGGCCGGCAGCTGAGGGTAAACTCTGGGGAGGAACGCAGGACCACCACCCACGCACCCCGGGTAAGATCACCACGCAGCGCTTCAGCCCCCCTGCTTCGCAGGGGCTTCGAAACCGGGACCTCCGCGTTGGAGTCCAGCAGCCCTACCATCCACGCTGCCACGATGGGTGGTGTCATTCACCAAAGTTCATAGTTAGTCAAAAGCAAATTGTTGATGTGCTTGCACAAAAAAAAACAAGAAGAAGAAATTATATTTTCTTAGAGCTATGAATTAATCTTATAAAATAAAAATGTTTCATAAATAGATCTAAAATAGATATAATATATCTATCTATCTATCTATCTATTTATAAATGTAAAAGTGATGTTGCAAAACACTTTCAATATGTGGCAAATTTCTATAGATGGGTTGTTTTCACCAGAGATCCTTCCATCAACAAGTGAAAGATGAGACCCAATAATTTAACTGTTATTCTTATAATAAGTTGTCTAATTTAAAAAATTGCAAAACTAATAGCACTAAGAGCATGATAGCAAAAGTTAAAAAAAAAAAAAAAAAAGAAGTCACAACATGAATGCTTCATAATTAAATTTATAATTTATGTTCTTTCTTAAAGTCACGAGTTAATAAAAGGAAATTGTTGATGTGCTTGAGCATAAAAAGAAAGCATAACTTCTTACAGCTTAGTTTAAGCTTATAAAATCAAATATGTTTCATGTATTGATTCTAAATTTGGTACAATGAATATGTCTTATTAGATGAATATAAAAGTGGTGCTCCAAAGCAATATCAATAGGCAGGTTACGGTTACATGTGGCACTCTCCATAAATGATATCTATCTTAACTTTCTTTCAAAAAAGTTTACTTTTATTTGCCACTTAAATTGAAATAAATTTTTTCTAGAACAATTACTAAAGCTCTTATTTTCATGATGATCAACATACTTCTCAAATGATTATTTCCTGTAATCTATTTCACAAGACTTTTCCCGTGCTTAGCGTGGGTCTATAGGCCACTTTAATGTTAGGATGGTTGTAGCGCCAATATAGCCATTAAGTTCTTTTATTTGCTTTTTGATAAGGTATTAATGCTGTGGTAAAAAATGACAATAAAATAAACCCGATGCTCCTATGGCGTAGCACGGGCAAACTGAAACGGCTGCTATAAATGGTAAGAAAATCAGCTCGTCTTGATTCCCTTCAGCGTTGATAGAACTGCCACCAGATAATGCCTAGAAGGCCATGACTAAGCACGCGTAAGAGGAAGTCTCCAAGAAGTGGAAAGGAAAGGCGCGCTTGGAGCAGCGAATGGAACGATCATTCATCGGATATTGCCAAGAAACTTACGTCGAGGATGGGGAGTTTTGACCACAAGAAGGCAACGACTGAGTAGTTGTTTTTTAGTCAATTTGAAGTCATCTCCAGACTCCCAGTGTGAACATATGAAATTATATGAAACGACCAACGTACTGTGAGACATTAAATTATGCATAATAGTCGAGGAGTAACCATGCCTTGCCTCCTGCTTTCTCTTCTTCCTCTCCGCCAGCCGCGCCGTAAATGTGGCGCAGAGATACTTGAGTAATCATTTTCCTGCTCAAACCTATCTATAACAGCCTAGTCTGAGAGAGAGAGAGAGAGAGAGAGAGATCGTGCACTGCCACGGAAGCTCGTCCCTCGACGCGACAACGCAAGCGAGCTGAATTCACTGAAGCTTTGACTCCGACCATGTCGAAGCAACCAAGACCCGACCTCCTCGAAGAATTGTTTGAATTACAGTCGGAGGAGTGCGAGAACGAAGAGACTCTTCTCCTTCCCCCGACCCGACAATGCAAGCGAGCCGAACTCACTGAAACTTCGACTCTGAACATGTCGACGCAACCAACGCCCGACCTTCTCGAAGAATTGTTTGAATTACAGTCGGAGGAGGGCGAGAGCGAAGAGACTCTTCTTCTTCCCTCGACCAGACAACGCAAGCGAGCTGAATTCACCGAAACTTCGACTCCGACCATGTCGAAGCAACCAAGACCCGACCTCCTTGAAGAATTGTTTGAATTACAGTCGGGGGAGGGCGAGAGCGAAGAGAATTTTCTTCTTCCCTCTTCGGACTCATTGGAGAAGATCAATGTGCTGTCGGAGTCCGGCGCGAATTCTTGGCCATCTGCTTCATCCACCTCTGTGATTGGAAACAATTACCATGTATTCCTGAGCTTTAGAGGGCCTGATACTCGCAAAAATTTGGTCGACCACCTCTACCATAGATTCAAAGATGTGGGCCTGAAGTTCCATCCAAACTTCGTTTTCAGAGATGATGAGAGCATCCCCTTCGGTGAGGACATTGCTGCAAATCTCCTCAGTGCAATCGAGCGCTCTAAGGTTTCAATCCCAGTCATCTCTGAAAATTACGCTGCTAGCGAATGGTGCCTCCGTGAACTCATCCATATTATGGAGTGTAAGGAAAGTAGAGGACAAATAGTATTGCCCGTGCTTTACAAGGTGAAACGCAAGGATGTGAAACACATGCTAGGGAAATTTGGAGAGGCCTTCAAATCGACAATGGACCGTTTTAAGGAGGATGTCAAGCAACAAGGGCCGGAAGCGCTTAAAAAAGCACTTACTCTAAGAGTATACGAATCAGAGAAATTTGCTAGTGGGTATGTCATTTATGTTGTTTTAACAGATCCTTATCGGAAGAAATATTTTTCTATTTATCATCCTTAATCCTTGTTTTGTGGAGCCACTAATAAGTTCTCATTTGTTTTGTTGTTTGACAGGCATGAAGGGGAATTAGTAAATAGCCTTGTACAAATCATCTTGCACAGCCAGCGAGAAGATTTTAAACCATGTCTTACAAGGAACTTGGTCGGAATTGAGGATCGTGTGGCTGAGGTTATGAAATTGGTGGGTATTGCTCACCCGGACACTCGAATTATTTGGATTTGGGGGATAGGTGGTATCGGTAAGACAACTCTAGCTACGATCATTTATAACAAACTTTTTGACAAATTTCAATACCGCAGCTTTCTTAAGGATATTAGAGAAACAATTAGTCGCAAGGGTATTGAGCATGTGCAATCTCGACTAATCTCAAATACAATAAAAATTCATGACTATTCAGTGCATGATCTTGATGAAGGGATTAATATGATCCAATCCAGTTGTACACAAAAGAAGGTTCTTTTTCTTCTTGACGATGTGGATCATGAAGATCACCTCAATAATTTGATTGGAGGTTGTAAATTCTCGCCAGGAAGTAGGATAGTTGTTACCTGTCGACAAAAGTCCATTAAATGTCAAGATAAGGCCATGTTGGAGTCTACATATTGTTATGAACTCCGAGAAATGAATTACAAAAACTCTTTGCTTTTATTTAGCATACATGCATTCGAAGGGAAACCACCTCCAAAAGAACTCGCGACTCTTTCTCGCGATATTGTTGCCACCACAGGAGGGCTTCCTTTGGCTCTCAAGGTTATAGGTTCACTTCTCAAAGAAAAAGAAGATCAAAGAGTATGGAGAGAAACGTTGAAGGAATTGAGCAAGGCACCTCATATGACAGTACAGCAAAAATTGAAGGTAAGTTATGATGCGCTAAAATATGAGGAACAACAAATGTTTCTAGACATAGCATGTTTTTTGGTTGGAACTAACCAAAGAATTGCCACCTACCTATGGGATGATCTCGAATTTTCCCCAATATCTGGATTGGCAAGAATGGTTGAACTTTCGTTAATAAAATTTGATGAGGAGAATGAGTTGACAATGCATGATCAATTAAGAGATCTAGGCAAAGCTATCGCCCATCCAGTGAATAAGAAGCCTTGGGATTGGAGCAGACTATGGGATGAGGAAGCCATGAAAGTTCTACGACGCAAGGTAACAACTATGTCTACCTTTGGCCTTCCCCATGTCCTTTAGTGGTGGGGTAAGTACACTATCAGTGCCAAAAGTTGTGTACGGCACTCACTTTGGTACCAAAAATTTACTTTGAATCACTTAAGTGCCAAAAAGTTTGAAAAACGATCATTTTAGTGCCAACTTCGATCAGATTGACCGGAAATCCGACGTGGCACTTTTTTATTAATTTTTGAAGCTGATGTGGCTCGCCGGAGAGTACAGTCAGCATCTAAACCACAAAATGACACCGTTTGGCGTTTTTCCCCCAACTTAGAACCCTAAATCCCCAAATTGAGAGAAAGAGAGAAGGCATGCCGTCTTCTTCTTCCCTGAAGAACAACACCAGCAACAGCACCAGCAGCAGCACCAGCAGCGGCACCAGCAACGACACCAGCAGTAGCAACAACATCGCACCAACGGTGGCACCTTCGACCGCTCTTCTTCCTCCTCCTCCTCCACCCTTGCCTTATATTCTTCCTACCACTTCTTGCTTGAGCAACAATCTCAATCTCTCCTCGCTCACCTGGTCGAGCAACTATGATGGTGGCCGAGCGACAGTGGCCGAGCAATGGCCAGCAAACGACGGTGGCTGAGCGGCGAACGACAAAGAAAGCCTAATTTCAATCCCCATTTGAGCTATACAACGTCGTTTATGTGGGAATGTCCACGTATGACGGCAAAACGATGTCATTTCTTGAGGAGGATGGAAAACGACGTCGTTTTAAAGTCACCGCAACTTTTTTTTTTTAAATATAAAAGCCACGTAATTAATCTAGCTGGAATCTCTCGCCGATGGCACTAAAGTGATCGTTTTTTCTTCGATTTGGCACTTAAGTGATCCACCGAAAACTTTTGGCACCAAAGTGAGCGCCATACATAACTTTTGGCATTGATAGTGTACTTACCTCTCTAATGGTAGTCTCTCAAGTTATTATTGTTCTTTGGGTTAATACACTGAAAATCCTAAATTGCCTAAACTATTTTTTTTGCCATGAAAAACCCCAAACTGATACACCTGTGACAAATTTACCCCAACTGACCATAAAAAATCATAAACTGGTACATTTATAACAAATTTACTCCAAACTAATTTATTCAATCACAAAAAACCCCAAACTGGTAAATTTGTAAAAAATATACCCTCCGCTAAATTGTATTAATACCACAAGAAAAAATCACAAAAATTGTAAACTGTGACAAACGGAGCGTAAAATCCCAAATTAGTATACCAATCAATTGTCATGTGTCATTCAACTTAATAATTTGATAGTAAAATTTAACGAAAATTAACAGAGGGTCAATTTATTACAAATATATCAGTTTGGGGGTAAATTTGTCAAATATATACCAATTTGGGATTTTTGGTGGTCAAAAAAATGATTTGGGGTAAATTTGTCACAGGTGTACCAGTTTGGGGTTATTCAGGGTATTAACCATTCTTTTTATCTTTGACCGCTCACAATATGTTGTTAGCATTTTCTTGGTAAAAGTCACATTCAATTTTGGCCTTTCGTTCATGAAAAGTTTGCACTTGTGACAATAAGGCTCAGAAAAAGGGCTATTAACATCATTTTCTAGCAGATGTGTTACTGCTTCTTCCTTTCGTTCATGAAAAGTTTACACTTGTGACTATGAGGCTCAGAAAAGGGCTATTAACATCATTTTCTAGCATATGTGTTATTGCTTCTTCCTATGTTACTTGTTAAAGACTGAGCATTGCACAGGTCTGAAAGTTTACTCTATGCCACTTATATATGTGGTTCATCACACTCTAAAATGTATAAAAGTCGTTATAACATTAACAAAAACTTCACTGTTGATCATCAGTTTGTTGTCTTTCATTTTATCTTCCCAAAATATCTCAGCAATTTATTTTTGAAGTACGCTGATGTGAGGATAAATACATGAATTGATAAATGTTAAATAAGAATAAATAACTACATGTTAAAATCACATACCTACTCAATTTATTTTTACTTAAATGCATCTGCTTAATTCATGTATCGCATATTGTCCACCTTTTTCACTCTCGAAATGTTACTTTTTGTATGATATATGTGATTGTCTCCTCAAGAATTGAATATATCTTCCTATCTTTAATTTTCAATTGTGAATATGTGCAATTTGCTCGTGTGCAGGTTCTACTTTATGGCAACAAAAAGAAAGATTTAAGTTGAATTATTTGCACCTCATAACTATTGACTATCAACTTAAGTTTTTGTTCAATTTGAAGTAACAAGATCTTAGTAGTGGTTTTATATGTATGAATAATTTTTACAATTTGTTTTCTAGGATTTATTATGCATTTTCACAATTAACATCCAATATGATAATGTAAATGCATTAGTACATGTACCTAATAAAAAGAAAATTGAAGGTTTAGTCTAAATTGTATTGCTCAGTGAACGTCACTTACATAATTGGAGAAATATCTTGACATATCTCAATTTTCTGGGTAATCTAGAAATGCATAACTGGGTCAATTGATAAATTGAAACAACACTGCATAATTTCGATGACTCTTACTAGAAAATTAATAGAAAATTCTCAATTATCTCGTCGAGTTAAAGGACTAGTAAATTTAAAAAATATATATTTAAATTTTCAATTACAGATTTTGCTTTTCTTTTATTGTCACATTTAATTAAATTAACAAATCACATAAAGTAATGATGGAAGATTGTTCAAGATACATTATTAATAAAGGAAGCGGCATGGTTAAGGTTTTTTTGTTTTAATTATAAGTTCTCCATGTGTATGATGGATCAATCATGTTCATTCATATGAAATAGGAGAACTTATAAGATTTCAATACGTTGTAACAACATAAGGCTATTCTACCTAGTTTTCATAATGTATCCTTGTGTTCATACTGGTCCCATGCATGGTTCTAGTCATAGGCATTTTGAGCACATAATTTAACATTGTGCAAAATGAAGTAGCAATAAATTACAACAGAAGAAACTAAATAAACAACTGACATATGTTTTTTCACTTGTTCATAGAAGGTAATTTTCAATCAACAACTAAAAAGATAAGACCGAAATTAAGAAATTATGTAATTGTAGGAAGTAAGTGGCGAAGTAGTGAAAGGTGAAATAAATTGTGTTCTCTTCCTTGTATCTCCTTAGTGTAATACAATATCCACCCCCATTTTGTAACAAGCAAGCCTTTCTTGGTAAGGATTAATTGAGCCTTTATACGCGAGCACGGACAAAGAGGAGAGAAATCTATTGTTAGAAATTAGCAGAGAAGAAACAGATAATTAACTTACCAAATGAGGTAACTGGAGGAGCAAAAACAAATGATAGAGTGCAAAAAGAGGAAAACAATAATAATTGCTAACCTTTATTTATTAACTCATATATTTCTATATGAATGGGCTAATGCAAAATTGCAATACCAAATTCTTAAGAGCAAGCCAAATTTTATGACTGATTGGGACAAATTCAATGATGACAAATTGAGTAGTGCCCTCATCTTAATCCTAAATTTATTGTATGGATATTAATTCAATCATAAACTTATTAATTTTGCTAATTTAGTCCTAAACCTTTGCGCAAAGTTTTACTGTAGTCTTTTTGATCAATTTTTGCTAGAAATCACTAATGATCCAATCATTTACGGCCGTCCTACATGGCTCAACACCACGTTAATGATTTCCTACAAAAAATTGCCGAAAATGACGAGATTGAAATTTCATGCACAGGTAGTTTAGGATTGATTGGACAATTTCTCCTCGTCTAAGGATTAGTTGTTGAGCTTTGAGCTTGAGTATCCAAGAATGAAAATTTAAGTTCAAAAGACCAAATTCTTGTTTCTATCCAGCCATATGCCAAAACCAAAAATATTTTATGAACGGGAAGTTGTCATACTTTATAAATGCATACGTTTGATTAGGTACTTTTTGTTTTTGAAATGTGTAACAATTCTCACATATGTCAAAGGGACACCATATTTAGTCAATCGTCAATACTACCTATGTTACAAAATTTAATTTCAAAATCTATAAGAAAACTAGACTGATTTCATCTAGGAATTTCACATAAAACATAAAAAAATTGGGGCATAAGAGTGAAGATCGACATATTACATGATCACGTAATTGTAGAAGATCAGATATATTTCTTTTGCCCTCTAAGTGTAGACAAAATGCATCAGCCACAATAACATGTAGACTATACTAACAAAAGGAGGTTGGATGGTATTTACAATCTTCAATTTTATTTTATTTTTTGTAGGAGGAAAATGAAAATATTGAGGCACTATGTTTGGACGAAAGGGGTTCCAGAGAGTTCATAAAGCAAGAGAGCTTCAAAAAAATGCCTAACTTGAAGTTCCTTCATGTGAAGGATGTGGACTTTGATGGAGATTTCAAAGGATCACTTGCTGAATTAAGATGGCTAAAGTGGGAGGGATGTTGCGACTCTTTCGAGGCGACCAACTTTCATTTGGAGAAATTAGTCATACTTGATCTATCCGGTGATGGGAGTTATGGAAGGGGTATTAGTGAAAATTGGAGAGGATGGAGTTCAATTAAGGTAAAGATGTGAAAGGCTTTTTCTTTTGTTACATTTGATGATAAATCATTATATTTCTAATTGCTAATCTTGAAACATGTTTCTTTCTTGTAGATGGAGAGGTTGAAAGTTCTCAATCTTTCGTGGTGCACAAGATTAAAGAGCACCCCTAATCTCTCTGCATTTAAAAATTTAGAGATGCTAATCCTAGAACATTGTATGGAATTGGAGGAAATCGACCCTTCCATTAGAGATGTCAAGTGTCTTGTTTCCTTGAACTTGACCGGTTGTTGGAGTTTCAAAAAGTTACCTAAACAACTAGGTGAACTAGAAAAATTGGAGGAACTTGTTGTAAGCCACACTCAGATAAAAGAAATCCCTCCATGTATAGGATCTCTAAAGAAGCTGAAGAGGCTTAGTACTGGTTGGGGTTGCGGAGCAGGGTCGTCATTAGTACGAATGCCTTCTTCAATTGGTAAGTTGGGAGAGTTAGTACGAATCCCTTCTTCAATTGGTAAGTTGGGAGAGTTGCTTGAGCTGGAGTTGTCACGTTCAAGTATTAAGGAATTACCCGAATCCATTGGGGAATTGAACAAATTAAAAATTTTGAAGATTTTTCATAGCAACATAAAAAGATTACCAAGCTCTATTGGGAAATTACAAAACCTCCAAGAGCTCGATGCCTCCGGATGCCCTAACTTGGAAGGACAAGTTCATGTTGATAAAGGTGGATTGTCTTCTCTAAAGACCTTTTGTTTACGTCATACAAAAATTTCTGGCTTGCCGGAAAACTTAGATCAGCTTCATTCTCTCGAACACCTCGATTTACGTTTTTGTAGAGAGCTTGAGTCACTCCCAAAACCTCCTTGTAGCTTATCATCCCTATGGCTCACCTGTCGGAGCAATGAGTTGCCATCGCTCTCTCACCTAAAGCATCTACAGGAGCTCTGGCTTTTGGATTGTGGGTCTCTTCAAAGCATCCCAGAGCTTCCCTCCTGCATACGAATGCTTCGCGTTGCGCGATGTCCCAAATTGGAAAGGTTGCCAAATCTTTTCGATTTGGAATTTTTGTCGAAATTATGGCTTGTGGAATGTGAAGGGCTGAAGAAATTGGATGGACTAGAAGCTTTAAAATCCCTAAGAGAGTTGTACCTACGCAGATTACCGCCAAAGTTTTTCCGAGGCACAGAGCCAGAGTTGTCCAACCTCGACGGCTTTGATGAAAAGCCAGATGATCTCCATGCGATAGAAGGCCTTGAAAAATTGGGATCCCTGGAAGTGGTGGATATCTCTGAGCGCAACCTCATTCAAGTACTAGACCTTTCAAAGTCGGAGCATCTAAAGGAGTTGATTGTTAGGGATTGCAAAAGCTTAGTTGAAATTCGCTGCCCTAGTAAATTCCTAGAGTACTTTAATAGGGATGGGTGCGAGTCACTCAAGAAATTACCGGACTTTTTACCTCACAACGGGCCATGGTTGGATCGTCGTGAGTGAGATTCTGGGCATGTGGGGTAAGAAGAGGAGGAGGGTGGAAATCGAGCACATAGAGAAGGGGAAGGGATTGAGGGGTCCAGCATCATCTGGTGGTCTGTTTCTTACTTCCGGTGGACGACAATGGGACGACTAATTCCAAAGTGAGATTCATGCTCACATGCTCTGCTAGCTGAGAAAGGATCTTCATGTTGGGTTTTCATTGCTTTCGATTACCATATCTTCAGAGTCCAGGTGATTGGACCCCTTTTGACATTAATCCATTCTTGTCGCCGAATGATTGGTTTGTTCATTGGTTGATTCTTGGTGTGATTGGTGCATGCTCATTCTGGTGATTCGAGGTTTTAAGTCACTATAGTTGGTCTAATTTTGGATGTTGATGTCTGCACACGTAGGAAATAAAATGAAACTAATTCGAGCTTTTCTGCATGTTCAGCGAAGCATGTTTAGTTCTCCTGTTATATTTATCAGCTTGTGATTCCTGTTAGGTGCAGAGATCTGCTAAGTTTTTCTCTTCTACCAGTTTGCTATGGTGTAATGAGATGACTATAGCAGCTTTTGATTAGGTCTCGTGTCAATGGTGGTGAATTTTCCTTATGTTATCTGAGCAGTTGTAGAGAATGTATAGAAGGATTATCAGGACTTATGAGCCTCTTATAGGTTTAGGTTGATTTTATCACCCTATCTAGGTAACATGGAAATTGACTGCAGAGTTGTCGGAACTAATGTGAACTAACTTCAGGTTAACATGAAGATTACCTAGATTGATGAGGTTCTACTTTCATAGCCATTTCTTTCTTGTTCTCGGATCATGAAGCTCCTTGAGGGGTGATGAGAAGTGGAAAGATGAACAATCTCCTGTGAACCATTTGTTTGTACCAATGATCCAAAGTAGCATTTTCTCCATGAGTATGTGGAAATTCCTTCTCATAAGATTCTCCAAAGATGTCCTCACTCATCCCAGTTATCTAATAACATAGTGAAATTGGTGTTGAAGGCTACTAATTTCACACAGAAAAGGATGCTAGTATCTGAATTGTTGTGATGTGATATGGCCTATTCATTTTGTCCTTACTTTTTCTTTGCTAGCTTTCTAGTTGAATGGATTTTCTCCTTATCTCCTTCTGACCGTGGGAAAATGCAAAAGCTTGAGCTGCGATAATAGAAGTCCATTGGTTTCTTCTTTCACCAGGGGTTATCGGGCTCTGACATTGTGGCGTGTTAGGAAGAACTGTTGCTTTTAACTTTCATCTACACTATTGTTTTTAGCATTTGCAGTGTGTCTTTTGTTTGATACTGAGTGCTTCAAACCTTCAGAAAGCATAAAACTTTGCATTTTATGGCCAATTAGCAAAATAATTCTTGTTTTGCTGACAAGGTCAGGAAGTACCTGTTGATATCTAATATTGAAACAGAAACACCATTAAATTTGTTTCTATTTCCTTGGTGGGTTTCCATTCCATCATCCTCTCTATGGATCCTCTATAATGTGATGGTCTTGCTTTTTGAAGGTTACAAACTCTATGCTAGTCGACTGCTCCCCGCACCGATGTGAAATTCAGAGTACAAAGTTGACTGAATCTGACAGTAAGTGGCTTTTCTTTTAACTTACCTGAAGATTTTAGTTCACAAAAAGGTGTTGAAGAATGACGTTGAGTCGTGCTTGAGAAATATCTGGTGGTTGGCTGGTTCAACTATGAATTTGAGGATTACGTCTCCACTGGGGATGGGTTATGTTTGATGTAGGGGTGGAGACTGCTTTCGCCAACTTATTGTCCGTTCCTTAGCTTTTCAACGTTTTTCTTTTCTCATGTTGGGCATGAAGGTTGGTCCACGATTGAGCCGTGCCCTCGATCGCTGGTGCTGCATTGTTCCATCGTGGAGTCTCTCCCTGATTTGCCTGCAAAAACTCCATTGGTGCTGTTTAAAAAGCTTGATTATGGAATGGTAAGGAAGAAGATCAATCTTTGGAGCTTAGTTTGAAGGCTTTAGACGTTGCCGCCATAAAATAAGCGACATTTGTTTTGTCCAATTTGATTGTTGCAGATAATTATGTGTCACTATTCAAATCTACTTTTGTTGAACAAGTGGACTCTATTTTTACATTAATACATAAAAGGCTGTTTGGGGTGTTCATCTGCAAGTTTAAAAGTCGAAGCATGTGGGTTGGTAGATGAGTTACTGATTTGGTGTTAATTTTTATCCCTAGTAGTTTGGTGCAGTATGTTGTGATTGACTTATCGTGATGAATGTTACTGTAATACTTGGGATTTGACCAAGTAAAAAAGAAATTCCAGGGCCTGTGAAAAAAAAAAAAAAAAAACCAAAGAGAAGGTAGAAAAGTCAACTAAACAAGGGAAGTGGACGTTGGCTTAAGGGGATAAAAAAGAAATGCCCAGCTCCCTCTTAAACTAAGAGCTCATGAGAAAGAAAATGAAGAGGAGAGAGAAAAAGATATGATTCTTGAGATCACTAACATCTCCTACTAAACAAAAAATATAGCAAGTATAGTGTCGTTTTCTATGGAGACTACCTGCTTCCATAGAAAACGGCACTATAGTTATGATTTTCCTGTCTTAATTCCAGCAACTAAAGGAAGTTGTTTGAGCAAAGTATTTGTAATGCTTCAGTTTTATCTAGCTTGTGATCATGATACGAATAAAAAAGATCAGATTGCCTCCAAAAGGATATTTGATGTCTTCAGTCAAATAGTAGAAGATTCTTCATTCTTGACGTCGTATCAATCTGTGCCTGTTTGAATAAAGTAATACTTCTCTCCAAATTCTATGAAGTAGAGAAATTCATTATTTGATGGATTCTGGAAACTGCTTATGCATATGTGATCTTGATTTCATTTTATTAATTTGTTATTTGGTCATGGAAGCAGGCAGTGAAGGTACCATAAACGTGTTCTGCATTTTCTCAAAGCCAGGGCACTAATGTCAAGATGATGAATCTCCATAGATTTGTATCAAACTTTGCTCATCGCTTAATATGCCAATGTGAAGATTGCTCTCTCTGAAGGTAGATACATGGCCTTGATCAGGCTGAAAGTATTATCATCAACGGTCGAAACCTAGTACGAATCATGAAGCTACTCTTTCCTTGTTTTTCTTCATGCCTTTAATTATCATTTTGCAATTTCGTACCTTAACATCATTTGCAATTTATTACTTCAGTTCGGTCATTGTTTGGTGATGACAATGTCTACACCCCAGAGGATTTCCAATGTATTATGGATAACAGTGTGGGATCCAAACCAGAAGTGGAGGAAGCCCTTAAATCAACTACATTGCTTTCATGTTTTTGGGATAAACATGACAAGTAATCAATGGGTGGCTAGAAAGGTGATTTGCTTAAGTCCTTCAATGTCTGAGAGCTGATCTAGATATCTAATTGCCATCTTTTCTTAATCTACAGCTCAAATCCAAATGTTTTGCTACAGCTGCCACTGAACGGAATTGGAAAGTCACTCCTGCAATAATTGCATTGCACTATGCTTTATGAAAGGGGGTTGTCCATCATAGTAATGAAAACAGGTGCTTTACTTCATTGCTAGGACGTTTGAGAACTGATCTGGATCCATGAATGCCCATCTTTTTGTGAACTATTACTTAATCAGATCGGAATACTTTGTTACAGATGCCACCGCAGCAAAATAGAATTGGAAGTTTGACCTACCAAGTACGAGAGGACTGTCGAAATGACCAACTACAGTCCCAGCTAGGAATGTCTACCATTTCAGTTGTAATGATACTTAGTAACTCCTTTTTCTTTTGTTTTTACTTGAAGGATGCTAATTTTCCTCAAAACTTTGGTTATGTTACTTATAAATTTTTCATAAATATCGTGATTTTGGCTCTTAAATTGTACTTTATGATATTTATAAACATGCACATAAAGATTGCAATTAATCTCGTGTAATTACGATGAACAATACCTACTAGTTAATAGTTTTCCCATAAGATCCTAATCCTGAATCAGCCATATGTACCCAACGATACCTATCATTGGCACCTCCTCATTCTTAGATGTAGGGGAAGGCAGAGAGATTTGCAGAGCACACCACTTGGAGATAGCCGCTTCAAGATCAAAGCAATCTCGTTGGAGTAGCTGAGACTTTCTAGAAAATGGCTTTAACCCATTGAGAATAAAGCTTTGTAATTGTTGCAATGGATTCGTTTGCTCAGAAATTGATTAGTACGCGTGGGGCATGGACATTGCTATCCGAATGATAACTTATTAAGTGCTTAAAGAGTTTAGAATATCCCATCTTAAGAATAAATACATATTGATCACTAGATTTCGTTAATGAGATATATGTCATTATGATAGAATTGGGCTTCCGTCGAAATTTCACACGATGCTTTCCTCAAAATGACCGTGCAATGGAGCTCGGGATGAATGAACCCACTCAATGCCTGAACCTTAGGAAAATTGTCCAAAAAAATCCTCAATCTATTGTACTTTTACCAATTCAGTCTTAGACATTTTCACATTTTGCCAATTTTCCTAAACCTTTTCGTTTCTTGCTAATTGAGTATATCCAATTAATTTTGGCCAGAAATTACTGACATAGACGGCCGACGTTGATACGGCATTTTTAAATAATATTTTAAACTTTTTATGGTTTTTCTTCTTCTTCTTCTTCTTCTTCTTCTTCTTCTTCTTCTTCTTCTTCTTCTTCTTCTTTATAACTTTTTTCGCTTTTCTCTAAGTTTTTGATCTAGCCGGCAATGGTTCTTTGGCCAACCCTCATTAGCCACAGGCAAGGGCCAGCGACCCTCCCTAGCCATGGGCGAGGGCCGGCCACCCCTTACCAGCTCTAGGCAAGAGAGCATGAGTCCTCGGCCAAAAACGACAAGGGATGCGACACCTTCGCCAGATTTGGCTAAGCGAGGGCTTGGCGGCCCTCGTCGACCCCAAGCGAGGGGCCCCCACACAGGGTTGGCAAAGGGGCGGGGGCTTGCTGCCTCTCGCCTATGACTAGTGAGGGTTGGCCAACGAGGGTTGCCAACCATATCAAAAACCTAAAAAATGAAAAAAAAATATTATTTAAAAAGTGCCACGTCAATGTCGACCGTCCACGTAAGCAATTTCTGGTCAAAATTGGTCAAATTGACTTAATTGGTAATAAGTGAAAATGTTTATGATTGAATTGGCTAAATTGAAAGGTTTATGACTGAATTAGCAAAAGTACAATATATTTAAGACTTTTTGGATAATTTTCTCCCCCAACCTCGCAACGAATCCTACATCATCAATAAAACACGTAATATCATTGACACATGATTCTGGGCATGACACGAGGGCATTTTCCTGAAAAAATAGTTAAATTGGATAGAAAGCAAAAGGTGAGTCCAGCAATACTCTTGCCCATGGGCCGAAAAAGATTTGGAATGGTTCCGTTGGAGTTAAATTCATTAGAAAAGTATGCTTCACTTATAATTCAATGTTGCTAGGTACGAAGCATGGTGATGGTGACATGAGAAAATTAGAATAGGGGATTTGGGACATAAATATATGAAAAATGAGGTATAAATATAACAAATTGATAAAATATCTGTTACACAAACTATTGTGTGCATTATTTATGAATAATAAAAGCTCACCCCTACTACTATCACAATTGCTTTTTTGACATGACACACAAGAACACGTAGAGCAAATAAGCTTATATAAATACACGCTCAAAGGACAAGCCAACCCTCACTTTTTCTCTATACTTAGAAAATGCTCTAGGCTTGCATTATGAGGCTTCCCAATGCCCCAATTACAGGTGGGGGTTTCAGAATTGAGCCGAAACTAGAACTGATTGGAACTGAACTTAGTCATTTTCGTACATTTTAGGTTTGATTCGGATTTCGGTTTGGATAATGAAAAAATAAACTTTTTTTTTTTAAATTCTGATTTGGTGAATGGAAAATAGTATCTCTTCTTAATACTACAATTTACATAATCTCTCTCTGTTTTTTTTTTTTTTTTTTTTTTGGTAAGATAAGAAGTATATTGACTTTTACTAGCGGAACTTTACAAAAAGTAAGTCTCGGCACCAAAAACTTGCACTCTCGCTGACAAACAAGTCACAAAGAGTAGAAGGGCGTCGAGAGTACAAGAAAATTGAAAAATTGAACCATGCCGATTATGAGTCGATGGTGAATTGGATAGAGTTTTTAGTAGTCTACTGATGGTCTTGGACCTCTCTTACCCCAAAAGCAGCTTAAGGAATGAGATTTTCTCTCACACTTATAAATCGACCACCAACCACTTTCACAACCGGTATGGGACAACCTCAACAGTCTCTCCCTCACACATCGGGCCCTAGGTCGGGGGCACAACAACTCGTAACTCTCCCGTGTGACTCTTAAGTCCAGATTTGTTAGGAAACCAGGCTCTAATACTATTTTGATGGGAGAACAGTAACAATTTGATCAATATCGGATTAACGCAGTGGAATAAAATAATCTCTCATCTTGTGTAAACCTAATAGGAACCGATATAGTAGAACAAAATAAATACCAAGCATGCAAATATAAGGTGATATTTTTTACTTGAAAAATCTCCTTGATGTGAGGAGATAAAAAAAACCACAGGATCGAAGGCCACCCAAAAATTTTCACTATCACAAAAATTGGATAAACAAAGTTCTTCTCTAGTAAATATTAGAGGTATATAGCAGCAAAGACCTCATCTGGGGGGACTCGGCCTCAAAAGACATATTGTGAGGTGAGGGGAGCCGCAGCGGTTATAAAGCAGGCCAAAGGGCTTCTCCCAAATGATGTGGGATAGCTAAGATCCCTTTAGCATGCACTTGGATCCACCTTAACCTGGTTCTGATACCAATATGGGGGGACTTAGCCTCAAAAGACGTAATACGCATAAATTTCACAAGAGATCAATGATAAATCTTACCAAAAACGCAATTTTTAATCAACCCATGAAAAACCTAGTGTAGGGAGCTTCAAGCGAAAATTAAACCGTCCAAATTCGAGAAGAGTGTGCCACGAACATGCTGACAAAATTTCAGCTCAATCGGACCACGAATCAACCTCCGACGCCAGCTTGATGTAAATTAGACTAATTCTCAAACTACAGATTTTCTGCTTTCTTTTTTTCTCTTGTTACTGCATCTTTGATAACTTCTTTGCGGTTACCACATAAAAGATAATGAGAAACCTTATTTCTCTATATGACTTATCATATGGGCTCAAGTACTTTTGGACTTGCTATTCATTAGGCTTCCTCCACATAGGAGTGAACCCAACTAACAAATCTCCCTCTCACGACGATGTGGAGGGATTCATCATTTCTACTATCAATCAGCAATGTTCAAGCTTCTCCTTTGGTAGAGTCTTCATCATCATATCAGAACCATTATGGTTCGTATGAATTTTCTCAAGTTCCAATGGCTTTTCATCTAGAATATCTCTTATCCAATGATATCTAACATTAATGTGTTTCGATCTAGAATGAAAAGATGAATTCTTACCAAGATAAATCGCACTTTGATTGTCACAAAATAACACATACCTCTTTTGCTTGAACCCAAGTCCTTCCAAGAATTTCTTCAACCATAGCATCTCTTTACTAGCTTCGATCGCCGCAATAAATTTAGCTTCCGTTGTAGATAGTGCAACACACTTCTGCAATCTTGACTTTCATGACACAGCCTCACCCGCAAAAAAATTCAAATAACCAGAAGTAGATTTGCGAGTATCAATATCTCCTGCAAAATCAAAATCTATGTATCCAATTAACTCAAGTTTTTTGGTCCGAAATTGAATTTCAAACTGAAAGTTCCCCAAAGATACCTTATGATCCACTTTACTGCATTCCAGTGTTTTCTACCTAGATTTGACAAATAACAACAAACAACGCCAACTACATGTACTAAGTCTGGACGTGTACATACCATTGCATACATCAAGCTTCCTACAGCTAAAGTATATGGAACTCTTTCCGTGTCTTTCTTCTCTTTATCAATCATAGGACTTTGCCTTGTATTTAACTTAAAGTGGGTAGTAAGAGGAGTACTAACCACTTTAGCCTTATCTATGTAAATGAAAAATCTTCTCGGTGTACTTCTCTTGTGACAAGAACAACTTCTTAATATATCTGTCTCGAGTAATTCTAATGTCAAAAATTTGCTTTGCTACTCCCAAGTTTTTCATGGCAAAAGACTTAATTGTTTCTTCAACAACTCAATTCATGAAATATTCCTACCAACAATCAACATATCATCAACATAAAGCAAGAGAATAATAAAGTTATTAGCAAAATTTTTTTGGACAAACACATAGTTATCCGATGAAGTCTTCTTATAGCCTCGTTCCATCATAACTGACATAAATTTTTTGTACCGCTATCTTGGTGCTTACTTTAAGCTAAAGAGACTCTTCTTCATTTTACACACACAGTCCTCTTTCCTTTTCACTTTGAAACCCTCTAGTTGTTCCATATATATATTCCTCCAAGTCACCATATAGGAAGACTGTCATGACATCCATCTGCTCAATCTCCAAATCTAGGCTAACTGCTAAGTCTAGTACCACACGAATAGAAGACATTTTCACCACCGGAGAAAATATATCATCAAAGTCAATACCCTTTCTCTGACCGAATCCCTTAACAACTAATCTAGCTTTGTATCGTAGTTGTAAAATATGTTCATCTTGCTTCAATCCGTATACCCACTTGTTCTTTAAAGCTATTTTTCCTTTAAGCAACTTCACTAGTTCAAAAGTATGATAATCATAAAGTGATTGCATTTTATTGTACATAGCATCAAGTCATTTTTTTTGTGCTCATCTTCTATTGCTTTTGCATAGCACTCTGGTTCACCTGCATCAATGAATACTACATACTCATTTTCAGAATATTTTGTGGAATGTCATCGGTCTTTAACATATCTTCGGACTGGAATATCCGATGGAACATCTAATGGAGCTTCTGGTTTAAGAACAATATTATCGGTTTCAACTTGTTGAGGGATATGTTCATTATCTGGAATATTCACTTCCTACTGCTTCTCATCAACCTGTGTAAGAATATGTGTAAGAGGAACTGGATCCAAGTCAACCGAATCATCACTAACCTATGGTGCTAAAATCATATCTGATTTCTCAATATCTTGTATTATTTGATCTTTCATGAACACAACATATCTGCTTTTTACAATTTGCAACCAAACATATCCCATCTATAACCAATAAATATGCATTGACATGTTTTCACATCAAGTTTAGACCTTTCATCTTTGGGGATATGTACAAATGCCTTGCACCCAAAGACACGCAAGTAATCATAAGAAACATTTTCACTTCTTTAAACTCTATTAGGAACATCAAACTCTAGAAGAATACATGGAGTAAGATTTAATACATATGCAACTGTACTTAAAGCCTCACCCCAAAAAGATTCCGGCAGCTTTGACTGTGAAAGTAAACACCTTACCCTTTCAACTAGTGTCATGTTCATTCTCTCAACTAAGTCATTTAACTAAGGCATATTGGGAGGTGTTTTTTAATGTCGAATACCTTATTATTTGCAATATTCATCAAAAAGTCCAATATATTCTCCCCATTATCAGTTCTAATGCATTTCAACTTCTTTCCAGTCTATGAAACGCTTAAAAGCATTTAATATTTGATCTTTAGTTTTCAAGGTATAAACCTATATTTTCCTTGAATAATCATCTATGAAATTAACAAAAAAGAAAAAAGAAAAAGAAAGCCACCAAGTAATTTCGTCTTTATAGGACCACAAACATCATAATGCACTAAATCAAGTATACTTGACTTTCTCGAGGGAGGAAAGCTTTGGAATATAGCTCTATTTTGCTTTCCTGCTAAACAATTAGCACACTTCTTCAACGCTAAACTTTTCATACCTGAAAGAAGTTTCTTTTTTTGCCAACATTGACAAACCATTTTCACTAATGTGACTAAGCCTTTTGTGCCATAACTCGGCTTTCTCTTTGCTATCTACTACATTGATTTTGTCTATGGACAACTTTGCCCGCAGAAAGTACAACGGAGAATATTTTTCACCTCTAACCACAACTAGAGAACATTTGGTGAGCTTCCATCGACCATCACTAAAGGTGCTGCAATACCCCTCATCATCCAGCTTGCTTGTAGAAATCAAATTCAATCGAATATCAAGTATATGCTTAACATTATTCAATAATAACCTTGTGTCATTGCTGATCTCTAGCACACATCACCAATGCCAATAACTTTAGCTAGTCCATTATTTCCCATCTTCACAGATCCAAAGTCATCTGACCTGTATGATGAAAAGAAATCCCTACGAGATGTAGCTTAAATAGATGCACCACTATCAATTGCCCAACTGGTTTCATGACATACAAGATTCACCGCATCACCATCAAAGACAATGAGAAAGTCTTCTTTAAGTACAGCAACATGATTGTCATCGTTGTCATTAGTACTTTTCTTTTCTTTACCTTTCTCTTTTTGTTTCTCTTTTTGGAACCGATGGTAAAATCTCTGAATATGTCCCTTCTGATGGCAATAATGGCACCAAACATTAGCAAATCTATTGTATCTACCTCTACTTTTATCTCTGCCTTTGCTTCTATTTTTTAGGCCTCGAGACTCACTTCTTCCCCTTTTCTCAACAACCAAGGCATCAAAATGTGAAAAGGATGATCCTCGTGTCTTTTTTTTCATCTCTTCATTCAAAACACTACTTTTGGCTAAATCCATAGTAATCGTACCATTTGGGACATAATTAAACAAAGATGTTCGAAACGCCTCCCATGAGTCTGGCAAAGTACCAAGCAACCATAGCACTTATATCTCATCATCAAACTTGATTCCCATCGCAGCTAACCGATTGATAATTCATTGAAAAGAATTTAAATGATCGATCAAACGAGTACCATCTTGATATTTCAAAGCCATCATCTATTTTATCAAAAATAGCTTCTTATTCACAGTTTTTTGAGCATAAACTGTTTGAGCTTATCCCACAAACTGCGTGCATCTGTTTCCTCAATGATATGGTTTAAAACATTATCATCCACTCACTACCTAAAATAATCGCACACTTGACAGTGAAATATAGTCCATTCAACATCAGTTTGATTCTCTGATTTCTCTTTAATAAATACGGGTAGATAATAATCATTCACATATAAAAGATCTTCCATCTTTCCTTTCCAAATATGATAATTCGAACCATTTAATGTAACCATTCTACTCGTATTTGTCTCCATTGTTTAACACAAGGCAGAAAAATCAAG
Source organism: Eucalyptus cladocalyx (assembly GCA_017140615.1). NCBI lineage: Eukaryota > Viridiplantae > Streptophyta > Magnoliopsida > Myrtales > Myrtaceae > Eucalyptus > Eucalyptus cladocalyx. Next base: position 61,021,628 of record CM029523.1, on the reverse strand, counting down.
CAATAACCAAAGTTTTGATGCCAATGTTAAGTGGTGTTGGGCCTCTTTTATCCCAAAAGTTAGCTCAAGAGGTAAGACTTTCCCTCACACTAATAAACTGACCATCAGTCCATTTCACAACCGATGTGAGATAATCTCAACATCTACTTCCATTGATTGTGAGTTGATCGCATCTTCTCTTCTTCTGAGTTGCCACACGCGGGTCACAACACTCTATCTCGTGTTTACCTCTAATATGAATAGTATACATGCAAAGTAGGGCCGTCAAATAGGTGGGTCGGGTCGAGTTTGGGTGGGGTCAAAATTGTGCAACCCATATTGACCCATTTAACCCGTTTTAACCCATTTTTTATATAATGTAAATTTGATGATTCATACCCGACCCGACCCATACCTGACCTAACCCATATTACTAAAACACTTTAATATTTAACTCAATTTAAGTTAATTCACTTTAAGCTCTTCACACACACACACACACACACACACACACACACACACACACACATATATATATATGTTACTTGAATATAAAATTTACATCAAATTTAAAAAGTAAATTAAACAATAAAAAATTAGTAAATAAAATAAAAAAATGCAAAAAAAAAACCTTTAACTAAACCTAAGAAAGCTTATTTTTTATGATTTTTTTTAAAATGATATTGTTAAAACACTTTAATGCAAACAAATTTAATGGACAATTTTTATTAAAAAATTAATTTTTAAAAATCAAATTTTTAAAAATCAAAATTTTAATTATTTTATTTTATTTTTTAAAATATAATTTTAAATTATTTTTTTCTTTTTCTTCTTTTTCGGCCGGTTGCCGACCACGACAACGATCGGCGACTGGCCATAAGCGAGCTTGAGCTCGTCGACGCTGTGAGCTCGAGCCACGCCCGGACGTCGGCGAGGCCTCGGCCTCACTAGATCTAGTGAGAACGAACTCGTTAACGTCGGGGCGAAGCTCGAGCTTGCCGACGTAGGGCAAGCTCGAGCCTCGCTGGCCGATCGTCGACCGTCACTATGCCGGCCATCGACTAAGAAAGGAGGAAGTAGAAAAGAAAAAAAAGAAATATAAAAATATTGATTTTTAAATAAAAATATATATATTTATAAAGTTAGAAAGGGAAAAGAGAGTGTGAGGTTTGGGTTGGAAATGGGTTTTTAAGTCCAACCCATTTAAGACCCATTTAACTAGTCTCTTCAAATATAAGTGACCCATATATGACCCACTTCAAAATGTAAGTTACTCATTTATGATTTAATGGGTCTTAAACCCATATATGATCTATTTTGACACCTCTAATGCAAAGAGAGTTTTTATCAGTTATTTTTTTTATTAGGTTAGTTTGCTTTGTAATTTGAGAGAATGTTCTTCTCTCCTCTTTTTTTTTTCTTTTTTAATAAAATGAAACAAAAAGAGGCTGCTTGGGTTACATAAAAATCGTGTAGTGAAAGAAGAAATGAATGCACAAAGAGTTGCGTTTCTATTGAGAAATGCAGGAGAAAGCAAAGATTGGCAGAGCTGTCACCTTAAGCTAACCACTTCAGGATCAAAACTCCGTCGTCTCGTTGGAGTAGCTATGATTTTCTAGTAATCAGTTATCTCGCAAAGAATGAAGCATTGCAATTGCAATGATCAACGCATCCTTCTTCAAAATCGGAGAAAAAAAGACAGTTGAATAGTTCTACCATTAGTAGAGTCAAATAGTACAATAGGTGAAATTTCTACACCTTTTCTGAATTTATTACATAGCACCGAATTGGAAATTGTATCTCTACTTTTGAAATTTGCTGAAAAGTACTAACTATCTATCAAAAAGATTATGCTCGTGGTGTCAAAATTGATTTGAAATATAGAGTTCAAGAGAGAGATAGTGCCTCCAAGTCAAGTTCTGTTTTGATTAAAAATGTGAGAAGCCTAAAGTTATTGAGAACGATCCATGTCATCAAAGAATCACAAAGTTGAATTATTGAATGCCCAATGCCCGTAAAAGATCATGATACAACATTGAGAAGCTAGAAATCAAGACAATTAACCTAGGATATATCAGAAGTAGTCAGCAGAAATAAAAATAAAAAATTTATCAATGATGAAATTCTCCAATTATCTCTATCGGTTTTAATAGTGAATTCGCAGGACACACTGAATAGCTAGTTAACCTCAAATCAAGAAGACATGGGAAGGGAGAATCATTGAGTCCCAAGGAAATCAAGTGTTGGAACAAAAGAGCAAACCAGGTTCGGAATGAAGTAATCGTAAAGCTACCGTCAAGAGATAAAGCTTTGTAATGAAGATTTTCTACCATGCTCTTTCCACTATTTTGGCCAAAGAAAATGTCCTTTCATGACCCCCATCATGTCTGTTTGGTCCATTTACAAATCAGGTAATCCGTGTGAGAATCCTAACTTTGAGTCTTTGACCAATGAGCAATGCAAATTAGACCATTTCTTCAAATCCTTAATTAGAAAAAAAAATGAGGTCATTAATGGTTCCGTTAGAAAATCCTCCGAAGGTGAACTTGGAATGAAATTTCGTTTTGAAAGTAAATAGCATTTATTATTCATTGTTGTTGGGTACATAAACATAGTAATGATTATACGAGAAAATTATAATAGGCAACTCAAAACTTACTTATTGGAAAATACAATATGTACACAACATATAAATAAAATAGCTATCACACAACTATTACACACATAATTTATAATTCATGAAAGCTTACACTTACACTTACTATTGCAATTGTTTTTCTCGCATGACATGCAAAAACATTTGAAGCGAACTCTCTTTCATTTCTTTCCCGCACGGATAAGCGAACTCTTTCTTTTTCTCCTCCGTCTGAAGCCCCTCGCAAACTTTGAAAGAACCTTAGCTTATCATATGACTTCAATAGCTCCTCCTCTTCATGTTCTTGCGAGAGCATCCATCTATTGCACATCTCCCAAATGGTTCAATACTATTAACCCTCACTAATTCCCACAAAGTAGCCACAATAAGTAGACGTTGATTCATGAGATAGAAAGATCGATTTTCCCATTTGCGAAATACAATGATAGAAATCATTGATACTAATAGGAACTGAACCATTATGGCAAGGAAAAGTTTGATTCAGAGGGAGAAGAAGAGGCAAAAACTGGAACAAAAATATCATTTGATTCGTCGATCCTCAAAAAAAGAAATAAGCAAAGTTCCGTCGTTGAGTGAGAAATGGAAAATTCATGGAAAGTTACAATAAGCTACCAACCGATGCAATATTTGCTTGGTAACGGTGAAGGAAGTGATTCGGGTCATTCCTCATTCAAATCTGACACTACTTTTGACTTGAACAGAAGTATGAAGGCATTTGTGAACTGAAGATTCGTTGATGGAACCCAGATGGACAGAGCCAAGCTCGAGCACGAGCGAATGGTGCTTCTCATCCTCCAGAAGGAGCTCCAATTTGCTCGATCTTCAACAGCAGCAGCAACATTCATCCAACAAAAGGAGCGGCGGCAGCGATGAGGGTTGAAAGGCAAAGGTCCACTGGCGCCGGCAGCGTGCGACCGGACAGCGGCTCTACAACCAAGAAGAATGCTCCAACCACCAACCCAACCGTGGCTGATTCGAAGGTGGAGACGTTGTGTGACTTGTTCGATGGAGGATTGATAGCTTTGGACCCTATTCTTACGAAAAATTCGAGTCTTTCAAATTGGGCATCAAGAATTGGTTGGAACTCCATCGATCAGTTAAACTTTGCTCATGCTCATCGGCTAAATTTTGCTCTCTTTATGCTTGTGTTTTTTTGGGCACACACTTATTGGTGGAGACTGGAGAGGAAATCACAACATGTGTGTCTGCTTGTTCCATGAGTTATCGAGGATTCCAAAGAACAACCACCTCTCGCTCAATTAGTAATGCATGCTGGCGGACTTTTTTAATGAATTTTGTGTGGTACGTTCTGAAATTTTTTAATTGACTGAAAAGCGAAAAGCGGTATGTGTAAGTCTGATACCAGTGGATGCCTTAAAGTTTTACTTCATTTTCAACGACTGAAAAAAGGGCATTAGCAATCACGGTATTTTCACTTGTTGTCTCGGTTAGTTCTCTGTGATTGGGATATGCTTTTAGTTTTCCCCTTGTTCAATACTTTTCTTTCTGCTTAAATGCTTTTTCATGTTTGATATATCAAAGCGATTAGGGTGATTTGTGTAGTTCCCTCCCTTTTCATTCACATGTAAGTTCTTTGGCTGCACTTGATGATTGTGTGTAAATTGACTATGAGAAGTTGAATTAGCTTGTGAAAAAGATTTATTAACCTATTGTTGTTTGCACTTTTCAGCTAGATCGAGAGTTAGAATCTTATAACTAAGGCAGGCCAACAAAAGTTGGTTCTCTGTTGCACATAGATGACCAACCACCAACCAAGACAACTCATGTTGGATTTGTGAGATGGGGTATCAAATGTTAAAGCTACTACTAGATTGTGTTTCCTAAGTACAAAATGCAGGTACCTGTGTAGTCTGCCTTCTGGTTTTTGAAGTGCTTTTGATGTGGACTTTATGCAGGAACATTCACCATAGTTTGGATCCCTAACCTACATAATGCAATACAAAGGTTAAAATGATGTTTTGTCGCTAGCTAAACATCTCTAAACTCTCATCATCACATTGAAAGCTAATTTATCAATTCCCTATGATTGGCCACCATTGTTCAATTTTTTAAAAAGATTTTTAGTCCTTGTGCAGATCTTCTGTCCATCTTACTCTAATATTTGGTTCAAGTCCATTCATCAGTGATTTTTCTAATATATCTTGCCTCATGCTATCAAAATATTCTAAATCTCCTCTTTCATACTTGTCTTTTTTCTTTTGCTATTTTATCTCTGACTTTATTCGGCAGGAACTTGTTTTTAGATAGAAGATGGCAACCCTAGAAGAAAACAATGATGTGAAAACTCTTGAAACACCGCCCAACAAGCGGAGAGACAAGAAGTCCATCATCTGGGAACACTTCACAATAGAAATTATGAGTGCTGGATGTAGAAGGGAATGCTGTGAGCAATGCAATTTCGCCTATGGCATAGGCTCAAAGGTTACTAGCACCAGCCAGCAAAGTAAGGTGTGATAAATCATTAACTGAACTGATAATGTCACGTGCAGAAATTTCAAAATTACCTAAATTCATTGGGGATTTGAAAAACTTGAAAATTTTGAATATTGCTTACCGTAAGAAATTGAGTAGTTTACCCAGTACTATTAGCAAGTTGGGCAAACTTGAAGTATTAATTGCCTCATTCTGCTGGAGTCTGGGAGGGGAAGTTCCTATAGATGGGTTGTCTTCATTGAAGATCCTTCAATTAAGTTATGCGTGTATTTCTGGCTTCCCGATGCAACTGCGAAGCTTTCTTATCTCGAAGAACTTGATTTAAAGGATTGCAGCATGATTCAGTCACCACCGAAGCTTCCTACTAGTTTAACAGATCTAGTAATCACTTGTCATCTTTGCACATTGCTTCAACTTTCTCATCTAATCCATCTAAAACAACTCAGTTTTCATGATTGCAAATTGCTGGAATCTATGCCAGAGCTTCCTTTAGGAATATTGAAGCTCTATGTCTTCGGGTGTTACAAGTTGAAAGAGTTGCCAAGTTTGTTGAGTTTGGAACTCTTGTCAATATTAGGTATCGAAGCATGCTAGGAGCTGAGAGAAATCAAGGGTCTAGAAGGATTAAAATCCTTAAAAGGGCTATATGTAATTGGATGCAACAAGTTGTCCAACCTAGACGGCCTTGAACATCTGGAGTCTTTGAGATGCTTGGGAATGGTGGGCATAGACTTATCCACACACACTGGGAGTTGTTCGAACATCTACAGTTAGATGGTCCAATAGTGAATGATGATATTTATCAAGGCCTTGACAAATTGAAAAACTTGGAAGAGCCAACAATCCATCCTTAGTTGTTCTGTCATTGCCCATTCCATCAAGCAACATTGATTTTCTTCTTGTAGCCAAAAAAGCCAAAAAAAGGTTTGATGAGTTTGTGTAAATAAGCGCACCAATTTTAGGATCACCTGTTTATTGTAATGCCAAAGATTTACTTTCAATCTCCTCATATTATAAGTTATAAACTAGTGGGACTCTCTGCTGCCATTTGCAGCCATTCATCTTTAACTAACTATTACATTAGATTTTCTGAGGCCATCTTAGAATTTCTTGATCAATTAAATCCTTACAAAAGTCCAGATTTATCCAAACATGAATTGTTAAGTCTCCACTTATATTTTTATAATTAAATGAAAAAATTGGGAATCGAAATTTTTAAGGTCATACCAAATGCATTTCTATTATTTTTCTATTTCAGGAATAGAAAATTTGCACAGTTACTAAACACGTTATTCTGCTTAGAAACATGTTTAGGAAATAGAAATAGAAAAAACTATTTCTATATATAAATTATTCTTGAGAACAAAAATGTTATCGAACGCATCCATAATAGCATCCACTCCACCGGCTTCTCTACGGCACCTCTCCGTTTGCGACTTAAGCATTTGTGCTCGTGTGGCCCACAGCAAAAAACACACCAAACGGGTCGGGGTTGTTGGAGAAAACTTCCTTGAGTGTTTTGAAGCTGACAAAACGTTTCCATCGTCTAGTGCGAAGACTTGCAGACTCTTTCATCAAAATCTGAAGACCTCTGGACTGCTAGACTCAAGACTCAAAGTCTATCCGCATTGACAGTTTCTAGACCATCGAAGAAGGCTTATCCAGAATTGGATGTTTCGTTAAGGATTTGACTTTATCGACTGGAGATGATCTCTTGGCTGGATATAGAATGTCGGAATCCATTATTCAAATCAAGATTTATTCAGGGATTGTGGATTCGTTGATTGGCGAAGTATACTTGGAATGTTCTACTTATGGAAACCTAGATCCTAATTGTATGGGCGAGCAAGATTGATGGGCTATCGTCATGTTCCTTAAATAGCTCGAAGATCTTCCTAATTGATTCTGTCCAACGAGTAGATTGGAAGAATTCCTTTGGTAAGTGCCAACGGGTATGATGGCATAAAGGAGTATATAAGGAAGACGTTCCAGTTGTTCAAGTGTGTGCGCGATAGAAGAATTCCAAAGTCTGAAGCTCCTTGTTCTTAGTCAATTCATTTGTTGAGCGAAATCTTGTACGCAAAAGAGAGTCTATATCTTTGAGAGACCTTGAGGAAGTGTAGTAGAGTCTCTATACTGTGGAATCAAGGGAGAGCTTTACTGTAACAACTCTTTTGTTCATAGTGAAATCCAGTCGGTGGGCTGTCAGTGCAGAAGAGTGGACGTAGGCTTAGATTAAGCCGAACCACTATAAACTATGTGTTCAAATTCTCTTCCCTGCACTCTTTTACTTTGATCGTAACTTGTTTACTTGAAAAGAGAGGAATTTTCTTTTCATAATCCATTGTTGATTTGTGCTGCACTTATCTCGCAAAATTGTTTCTGCACCTATTCACCCCCCTCTAGGTGCTCATACTAGCTTTCACAATTGGTATCAGAGCTTGTGTACTCACTTAATTTGAAGTGTTTTACTTCAGAGTTAAAGATCCATGGCTAATATATTGGCTCCAGGACTGGTTGAAGGGCAAAGTAATACCAGACCGCCTTATTTTGATGGAAAGGAATACAACATATGGAAAAATAAGATGAAGGCATTTCTAAGATCAAAGGATCCTCTAGAATGGGATGTGGTAGACAGAGGAATCATTCCTAAAGCTACACCTGTCTCAGAAAGAGGAAAAGAAGCTATTGAGTCTAGCGAAATGACTCAAGAAGAAATAACCAAAAACAAGCTCTTGATGCAAAAGTAATTTATTATTTATATTGTGCATTATCACCCACCGAATATAATGAATATCTTCTTGTGCTACAAACTAAAGAAGTCTCGGGATAGATTACACATCACATATGAAGGAACTGATCGAGTGAAAGAAACTAGAATCAACATTTTGCTTGGTCAATATGAAGCATTCAAAATGAAATCTGGAGAATCTATCACTGACATGTTTAGTTGTTTTACAGAAATCGTGAATGGTTTTGAAAATCAAAGGTAACCAATTTCTGATCCCATGAAAGTAAACAAGCTTCTGTGTGGACTCTCCAAGGACTGGAATCACATAAAGATCTCAATAAGGGAGACACAAAGAATTATGCCACTTTCGGTTGATGAATTGATTGGGACTCTTCAATCTTATGAAGTGGAGCGAATCAACGAAGATGAAGATCCTAAAGATAAGAAATCCATTGCATTAAAATATAATGATGATTCGATGTCACAGATTTCGAAGACGATATGGATGACGAAGAGCTTGCTCTTATGATAAGAAGATTCAAAAAGTTGAACAGGAAAGAAAGAAGATTCAATCCAAAGAAACAGAGTTTTCAAAAGCAACAGAGTAAGTCTGTTGAGGATGATGAATCCAATAGAGATGTAGTTTGCTTTGAATGTAAGAAAAAGGGACACATCAAACCCAACTGTCCCCTTTTGAAGAAAAAGAAAGGAAAATTTGAGAAATATCGAAAGGCACTCAAAGTAGAAACATGGAGTGATACAGAATGTGAAGAAAGTGATGATGATTATGCCAATATTTGTCTCATGGCACAATCAGACTTAGATTCAGACTCCGAGACAGACTCAGATTCAAACAGTGAAATCGAGGTAAGTAATTTGAAAATCCCTACTAAAGTTTCTAGATACATTGATGAATTGTGTCTTAGTCTCAAGACTTCTCTTAAAAGGATTTCCGAACTCAAAAGAGAAAATTATGTATTAAAACAACAGGAAAATGTTTGGAAAGAAAAGGTTAAAAATTTAGACAAAAGTATTACTATTTTGAAAGAAAATGAAGACAATCTTTTGAAAGAAAATGCATTCTTGAAAAATGACATCTCAAGTATTTCCAAAAGATTTTCTATAGGATCTGAGAAATTGGAAAAAATTCTTTATGCACAAAGACCTTATTTCAATAAATCTGATTTGGGAATGACTACGGAAACCATTTCTCTAATTGATTTTCTTAAAGTAAATGAAAGAATTAAGCAAAGATGCTTCATAAAACAAAAGTTTCATTTGGAGGAAACAGCAAAGGAAAAATTGTAGGATTCGGAATTGTAAAGATTGGAAGCCTTACAATCAGTAATGTTTCCTTAGTGGAAGGACTCAACTACAATTTGCTAGGTATTAGTTAGCTGTACGACACCGGTTTCAAAATCAACTTTCAAGAAGGAATATGTTCAGGAACCAGTAAAGACTCATCTCAGTCTTTCACGGGTCGAAGACATGGAAATATCTATCTCTTGGATGTCAAACCAGATGAAACCCAATGTCTAATCTCAATTCAAGAAGAAGCAAACTTATGGCAAAGAAAACTTGGGCACATCAACATGAAACAAATAGCCAAAATTTTAGCAAAAAAGCTTGTTTGTGGTCTACCCAATCTGTCGTACCAAAAGACTGATCTATGCACACCATGCGTGTTGGGAAAACAAGTAAGAAACTCATTTAAACCAATAAATCAAGTTTCCACTAACCGTGTACTGCAGCTTCTACATATGGATCTCTTTGGACCAACTAGAACTCACGATTCACTTGGGTATATTTCCTGGTAAGAAAGTATGAAACCTTTTCTTATTTTAAAAAGTTTGCTAAAAAGGTCCAAAATGAAAAATGGTATGTTATTTCAAGTATACGAACTGACCATGGAGGCGAATCTGAAAATCAAGATTTTACAAGATTTTATGATGAATCTGGTTTTCAACATGTGTTCTCTTCTCCATATACTCCAGAGCAAAATGGAGTCGTGGAAAGAAAGAATAGATCGCTTCAGGAAATGGCTAGAACTCTTTTAATTGAAAGCAACATCTCTTCATGTTTTTGGGCTGAAGCAGTTTCTACAGCATGTTATATTATTAATAGAGTTTTTCTAAGGCCTATTCTAGAGAAAACTCCCTACGAGTTATTCAAAGGAAAGAATCACATTGTTTCATATTTTCATGTGTTTGGATGTAAATGTTTTATATTGAAAAATGCAAATGATCAAGTTGGCGAGTTTAAAGAAAAATTAGACGAAGGCATCTTCCTTGGATATTCAACCACAAGCAAAGCTTACAGAGTCTACAACAAGAAGACTCAATCTGTGGAGGAATCAATGAATGTCAAATTCCAAGATTCTACGCAAAATGAATCAATTCATACTCAACTTGAAGAATCTGAACCTGCTCCAGACTCTACAAAGTGTAAATCTCCAGAAGCAGCTCAGACTTCAGAAGATCAACAACAAATGATCATCGAAGATTCAAATGTGGAAAAATATCAACAGTCTAACAAATCAACCAATAATTGGAAGCATAAGTCCTAGTCATCCCAAAGATCTCATCATTGGTGATACTAATGAAGGAATCCGTACAAGATCCAAAAGGCGCGAAGAGTCTAGTGCTGTGGCTCTTATTTCTAAAATAGAACCCAAAAGCATAGAAGAAGCTTTAACTGATGAAAAGCTAGATTGAAGCTATGCAAAAAGAACTCAGGCAATTTAGTATCAATGATGTCTGGGAATTGACTCCTAAACCGAAAGGTAAATCTATCATTAGAGCTAAATGGGTTTTAAGAAACAAGATGAACGAGAAAGGAAATGTCGTAAGAAACAAAGCAAGACTCGTGGCCAAGGGATATACGCAAGAAGAAGGAATAGACTATGATGAGACTTACGCACCAATAGCAAGATTAGAAGCAATTAGATTATTACTTGCTTTTGCTTGTCATAAGAATTTCATGTTATTCCAAATGGACATCAAAAGTGTTTTCCTAAATGGAGTTATTCAAGAGGAAGTCTATGTGGAACAACCACCTGGTTTTGAAGACCTAAGGAAACCAGATTCTGTATTTAGACTGAAAAAGGCTTTATACGGTTTAAAGCAAGCACCTCGAGCTTGGTACGATAGGCTAAGTAAGTTTTTAATTCAAAATGGCTTTGTCAAAGGTAAAGTAGAAACTACATTGTTTATCAAAAGAGAAAGCAAAAGTTTTCTACTTGTTCAAATTTATGTTGATGATATTATTTTTGGATCTTCTAATGAAAGTCTATGCAAGAAATTCTCTAAGTCTATGCAGTATGAATTTGAAATGAGCATGATGGGTGAACTAACCTACTTTCTCAGACTTCAAGTAAAACAACTGAAGGAAGGAACCTTTATTCATCAAGAAAAATATGCTAAAGATCTTGTCAAAAAGTTTAGACTGGAGAATTGCAAAAAGACTGGTGTACCAATGTCAAGTTCCTTGAAGCTGGACAAAGATGAAGGAGGAAAGAAAGTTGACCAGAAGTTGTACAGGCGTATCATTGGTTCACTATTTTATCTTACTGCTTCTAGACCTGACATTTTGTTTAATGTTTGCATTTGTGCCAGGTTTCAATCAGACCCTAGAGAATCTCATTTAAGTGCTGCAAAACATATTATCAAATACATTGCCTCAACTTCAACTTTGGGTCTCTAGTATCCTAAAGAATGAGACTTTACTCTTCTTGGATACTCAAACGCAGACCTAGCCAGATGCAAAGTTGATAGAAAGAGCACATCGGGTACCTGTCAACTACTTGGAAGTAGAACAGTATCTTGGTTTTCAAGGAAGCAAAGTACAGTAACTCTTTCTATAGCAGAAGCAGAATATGTAGCTCTTGGAAGTTGTTGTTCACAAATCTTGTGGATAAAACAACAGTTAAAAGACTTTGGAATTGAAGATTCATGCACTGAAATCAAGTGTGACAACACCAACGCAATCAATCTCACCAAGAATCCGATTCTTCACTCAAGAGCAAAGCATATAGAGATTCGACATCACTTCATTAGAGATTATGTTCAAAATGGAGAAGTTTTGATTCAGTTTATTAACTCAAAGAATCAACTGGCAAATATTTTTACAAAGCCTTTGGAGAAAAATCAATTTGAAGCTATTCGTTCCAGACTCAATATCTTAAAGTCTGAGGAAGTTCAGACCCAGGACTGAAAATCTAAAGACATTCAGACTCAGACGATCAAGATTCTCGACTGTAAGTTATTTTTATTTTAGAAAATTATCTCACGAATCAAATCTCGAAAAGGTACAATCATCAACCCATTATTAATTGTTGCTATTTTTAATTTCCGTAATTATTGCAATCTTTCCTTTTCGAAAAAGGAGTTATTTTTGAAATTATAGTTATCTAATTTTTTGAAAAGGCAGTTATTTTTAAAATGCATCTTTATACTTCCTTTTTTTTTACGATGTTCCATATGCCTCTCTTCAACTACCTTATATACTGTCGGTTCATCTTCGTTTTACTCACAAAAACCCTAAGAGAGCACCGATCTTCCATTTCCGTCTTCTTCTCTTGTTTAATCTTCGAAAAGTCGTCATCTTTCTTGGGAAAACAAGTTTGGAATCTCTCAAAGACTGTGAAAAATGTCTTCCCAAAGAAAGTCTTCGAGGATCGCGAACAAGGGACCACAGCAAATGCGTGAGGGGCCTACGCACTTTGATCTCACCGAGGAAGAAGAATCTCCTAATCAGCAACAGAGCCCACAACATTCTCAGCAGCGTCCATCTCCTCCATCTAGACCTCAGGATGTTGCACATCAAGAAGAGGAAGAAATAATCGAAGACGCAGAACCCGTAAGAACTCTTAAGCCCTCTTTTACCTACAAACTTTATCGTGCTTTAAAGAGGGGCAGTACTCCTTTGAATTACATTGATGAATTTTTGAAAGACAAAGGGTATAGAAATGAAACTTTCTTTTTACACACAATGGAACGATTGGGAATTGCCCCTGCTTGGTCGGCGGAAGAGGCATTGGCAAATATCCCAAGCGATCCACGTGTTGGAGGGCTGAGTTAGCTAGATGGGAATGATGATGATAGGATGTATAGTCAGTTTAAACCAAGAATGGGTGTTGCAACAAAAATCCGAAGCAAAAGGACAGACTTGTTTCGATCGGAGGAACATAAGCAACTGTACTCTAAGTTGCTGAAGCGTGGGGTGATAAACCCTAAAAGTGTGAATTTTGATTTTTTTGACTCTGTGAATATCAATCTGCGGGAAAAATTTAGTCTTCTTCAACTCGAACAATTCTGTTCTGAAAGTACAGAAGCCTATGCTGAACTTATTACTTATTTCTATTCGAATCTTAGTTTCCTGGATGCGAATAAATTCTCTTTTAGTGTTTGAGATCAGGACTATGTGGTTGACATGAATACATTAGCTGATGTGATTGGGGTTGAAAGAGGAAGATATCAACCCATTAGTGTGTCTATTGCTCGTGCAACGTTGGAGCTTGTTAAGGATAAGGACAGAGGGAAAGATTTCCTATTTGAGGATGAATGCATCCAACATTCTACTTCACAAGATTGTGATTAATTGCCTCAAACCAAAATCTACTTCAAAGACCGACGTTTCAAACTTGGAGGCAAAGCTGATGTATGCCATCAATGCTGGGAAAAAGTTCTCTCTTCCACACACTATTATGTTCCACATGTACAGGGTAATGGTGAAGGACAAGGGTCAACTTCCTTATCCAGCTCTTATGACTAAGTTATTCAGACATTTGAACGTTCAGCCTCCCCGAATTCTTTGTGTTCGAACGTGCGATCAAATGGTGGTGGGATTGAAAATTGTCTCTAAAATGCGTCTGAAGGAACTCAACAAGGCGTTGGAGAAATTCAAGGAGAAAACCCCTGTTAAGACTCATCAAATCTCTTCGGCTGCAAAGAGAAAAGGAAAGGAGCCCGTGATTGCTCCATCCAAGAAAAGAAGAGCTCTCATCATTGAGGATGAAGAGGATGAGGATGATATCGCCATTTATGCAATGGCATTGAAGAACTTGAGTCATTCTGTTCCAGAATCAACGGAGAGACAAGAAAAAGACACGGATGAGACAGAACAGAGGACTGGAGAAAGAGAAAATTTGGAGGCAGAGGAAAGACAAGTAGAGGAGAGAGAAGCAGAAGAAGGAGATACAGAGGAGGAAAGAATTGAAGAAGAAGAAGAGGAGAGAGGAGATCAAGCGGAAGCAGAGCATGAGGAACACTCTTCTCCACCTGAAAGCATGGAAACATGGGGAGATCCTGAGAAAAGAGGAGTGTCCTCATACCCTGCCACCAGTGAAGGAGTAAGCCGCTCTCCAGCAGATCCATAGGACATTTATGCCTCTCAATTTCCTGAGGAAGGACATGATGTTTCATTGCCTAATCTGTGTGACCATGCTAATTTACCATCATCTACCTTTACACCGTCTAATCGTGCAGAAGCCAGTACTCAGACTGATAATTCAGCAGATTTTCGCAGAATTATTGATGTTCTCTTAGAGATGTGGGGTCAAATATATGCTCTGGGATGCAAAGTACAGAACTTGCAGACTGCAGGTCAAGCTTCTTCAGTTTCTCTGAATGATCAAATTCAAGCCCTTGCTATTCAAGTTCAAGCAAATGCTAAGGGTGAAGATGTGGCGCAATTGAAGGAGGACTTGAAAAAGCTGGAAGGGATTGTCCAGTCAATGGGAGATTTCCAGCTTGTTCGTGTTCCCAAGCAATCTTAATACCATTCTCTTTTCATCTCTACCTTTTTAATGATGACAAAAAGGAGGAGATGTGGTGCAGATTTGACTTATTTGAACTTTGAACTCATTTTTTTTTATTTGATCCTTTATGTTGGCTATGGCTATGACTTGACTTTTGTGTTTGGCTGTTTGGATTTGGACTGGATTTGGATTTGACTGTTTATCCTAAGTACTATTGATATCTCATGGCTTTGCTTATTTATAGAACTAATCTACCTTATGTGGATGCAGATTCTAGTGTTATTAAGCCATTTATCTATGTGAGATATCCATATTCGCTTGAATAATGTTTTGTAGGTCAAAATTATCCAAATCTGCAGGAAAGTTTTATCACCATCAAAAAGGGGGAGATTGTTGGAGAAAACTTCCTTTAGTGTTTTGAAGCTGACAAAACATTTCCATCAGTCTAGTCTGAAGACTTGCAGACTCTTTTATCAAAGTCTGAAGACCTCCGGACTGCCAGACTCAAGACTCAAAGTCTATCCTCATTGACAGTTTCTAAATCGTCGAAGAAGACTTATCCAGAACTGAATGTTTTGTTAAGGATTTGACTTTATCGACTGGAAAAGATCTCTAGACTAGATATAGCATGTCGGAATCTATTATTCAAATCAAGATTTATTCAGGGATTGTGGATCCATTGATTGGCGAAGTATACTTGGAAGGTTCTACTTATGGAAACCAAGATCCTAATTGTATGGGCGAGCAGGATTGATGGGCTATCGTCATGTTCCTTAAATAGCTCAAAAATCTTCCTAATTGATTATGTCAAACGGGTAGATTGGAAGAATTCCTTTGGTAAGTGCCAACGGGTATGATGGCATAAAGGAGTATATAAGGAAGACGTTCCAGTTGTTTGAGTGTGTGCGCGATAGAAGAATTCCAAAGTTTGAAACTCCTTGTTCTTAGTCAATTCATTTGTTGAGCGAAATCTTGTACGCAAAAGATAATCTATATCTTTGAGAGACCTTGAGGAAGTGTAGTAGAGTCTCTACATTGTGGAATCAAGGGAAAGCTTTACTGTAACAACTCTTTTGTTCATAGTGAAATCCAGCCGGTGGGCTATCAATGCGGAAAAGTGGACGTAGGCTTGGATTAAGCCGAACCATTATAAACTTTGTGTTCAAATTCTCTTCCCTACACTCTTTTACTTTGATCGTAACTTGTTTATTTGAAAAGAAAGGAATTTTCTTTTCATAATCCATTATGGATTTGTGCTACACTTATCTCGCAAAATTGTTTCTGCACCTATTCACCCCCTCTAGGTGCACATACTAGCTTTCACAACATTTTCTCGCTTTTCTTTTTCTCTTGTTACTACATCCTTTTTGCGGCTATCACTTTTTTTTGGATAGTGAGAAACATATTTCTCCATATGACTTATCATATGGGCTCAAGCCCTTTTTAAGCTTGCAACTCATTGGGCTTCCTCCTCATAGGAGTGAACCCAGCTAACACTATTCTCAAACTTTCAATTATTAAGCATCGATGATAAACAATTCGAAAGGCAAAAGGCATCTTGCCGCACCAAAAGGGTTGATCCCACGCGTGAGCAATATTCTATTGAGGTTGGATTTTTGCTAATGAATGCTTTATGGGGGTAGTAATTGAGCCGGGCGTTTCTAAACATGTGGATTCGCCGCGTTTTTGGGCTAATCTTCAGAGGATGGCAACGCTTTGTTTTGGTTTTATCTCTGCGTGGATAGTACAAGAATCGTCGACCAGTCCGGACATAATCTCGTCGTTTTGGTGGCATTCGCCCTTCAGACAAATGACGCGTGATGGCCGGTCCCTACCTCATGTGAACCGGGAGGCAAACATCGTCAGTTTTTCTTGATCTCTGAAGCATCGTTGGATTATGGAAAAGGAAAGACGAGCAAACGTTGTTGGGAGGCGTTTCCTTTTCATCGGTATAGGACACTGAGATTTTCGGATTTGTTTTAATATCAAACTTTGAAAGTGTAATATATGGGCCCGACTGATAGGTCTTCGTAAGCCAGCCCATTGTATAGCCCAGCCCATTTTTATGGGCCCAACCCAGCCATGTCTCTTAAAGCCCACAACCCACCCTCATTTTCTTCCACAGATTTTACTCGTTGAAGTGTTGAAGCCGTGACCGTGGAGAAAGGAAAAAGGGGAAAGGAGGGGGGAAAGGAGACCGAGAAGAGAATTTTTTTGCACGTGCACGATCCGGACCCCCGACAAGCCGACTCAACAGCAAATTGCAACAACAGATAAGTATTTAAGCCTATTTATTCATTTAATCGGAGCAAATATGGAGTTATGTCGATTTTGAATTATGAGATTTGATCGATAAATTATTGAGCTATATATTTATTCGGAAATCAAAGGCTATAGGGTTTGACAAAAATCGATTCTAGTATATCTTGGTTGGAACGAAATTATGAAGTTTTATGCCCAAGTCATGCGTTCGGATAATACGTGTTATTGATGAAGATGGATGTTGCTATAAACGAGTTTATTTACCCATGCGTGGGTGTCGTATTATCAAATAATAAGTGTAATTAGTAGAATCATTCATTAGAATAGTGTTTTACTCATATCATAATATCATTTTTCAAATAATTGATAGGAATTTACTAGGATTTTGATATCATTTTGTCCAAAATAAAAAATCATCCATCTTTTTCTTTGTTTAATTGAAAAACGTCCCTCAACGTTTAGAAAATTTCAATGTTAGTCTTTCAATTATACATTTTCTCTCACTAGTTGATTGTGTTTTTTAGATTGGCTAGCATAATGGTACCGTTACAAACGTATGGTAATGGTGCTAGCAATACCACAAATTCTCTTTTGTTTAGGATGGGCAACAAGAGGATTAGCTTCAAAATGTGAAAAATTAGTTTTGAATTATTGAGATACAACTGCAAATATCGAATGTTAGCCAAGTCCTTTAAATGTCAAAGGCTAGTTTCAAACTTGTTTGATTTCATATCTCATAGTTTTAGAAAATAGGAAAATAATAACCGAGAATTGATATATGAGAAAAGTAAATATTAAGTATATAGAGAATATAAATAATGAATTATTTTAACATTTTCACATACACAATGAGTTAGCTCTTTTATCTACACATTGAAAACAAGTCAATTTAATTTTTTGAAAAAGAGTTTACCAGTCTTTATTAGCTTTAATTGCACACCAGTAAATGGTACGTGAACATTGTATTTTAGTTCTTATATTAAGTTCTTCTTGAGTTGGATATGTTTACATGGAGTTCCTTTTATAGTAAGTGGATTGATGGAAAAAATATTACAAGATTGGTCGAATAAATCTATTTAATTAAAGGTACTAGTGATAAACATATCATGACAATAAAAATAGGTATTTATGTTAACCTAAATGAGTGCTCTTACAAGTCCATACATTTTTATAATATTTACAACAGAAAGCTATATTTAACATTAGGTTTTTAAACTCATATAAAAAGGAAAAATAGTAATGAGAGGATAATTCATTAAAATGCGATTGTAAATTGACGTAACAAAATAAAAGAAAAATCACCTTAAAATGTAAGAGAAAAATTAAATCAACTAAATGTCATTTTATATATTATAATAATCTGAATTTTGGTCTTTAATAATTTTAGATTTTTTTTCTTTAAACTTACTTTTTAGCAAAATTTTATTATTTAATTGGGAATTCATTTCCCAAGGAAACCAGACGAAAAAGGTCAATCTTCGCCGAGAGCGGGAAAGTTGAAAAGTTCGAAGAAATCAGAAGCGGGAGAAGACGACGATCCTCCGAGCTCCGGCCACCGCCATGGAAGAAACCTTCTCGCGAATCGTCGCCGACCTGGACGAGCTCCGGCCACCTCCGGCCGCCTCCTCCTCCTCCCTCCTCCAGCCGCCGCCGCCACCGGTGTCCGAATCGACGCTCTCGGACCTGCGCCGCCTCGTCGGCGCCGGCGATCCGGACCTCCTCGACCGGTTCTTCGAGGACCTCGCCTCGAGGAACCTCCCTCCGTCTTCCCTCGCGCAGTGCATCGGTTCGGCCATGGACTCCGGCGGCAACCCTCGCCTCTCTCTCTTGGCGTCGGACGTCTACCTGTCCCTGCTCCTGTCCCCGAACGCTCCCGTCCTGAGCCTCTTCGCTCCGATGGCGTTCGTCTCTCTGCTGCACTCCGTTCGGAAGTCCGTCAGGTCGCGGCAGGCGGCTCCCGAGGAAGATTCTGGAAGTGGCGCGAGAGCTCCGGCGAAATCGAAGAGGAAAGGTGGGAGGCGAGGCTCGGGATCTAGGAATTTGCGCCACGTTGGTAATGATGATGTCGAGGAGGGTGAGATCGATGAAAGGCTTTTCTTCGCTGTGCTGGAGAAGCTTGTTTTGGTGATGGATTTGATTCATTTGGATAGATTTCCGGATAGTTTGAAGTCTTTAGTACATACCGTGGCTGAACTTCCAACGATGGTGCCTGATTCTTTCTGTAACCCGAGTGTTCATCGCAAGCTAACGAACTTGTGTTCGCAGCTCTTAAGAGCAGCATTGAGGCCTGAGCATGGAGACCAGGCTAATTCTGCTGCAGAGGTCTTGAAATCTTTATCTCCATTGATTATGTTAGCTAAATCAGAAGTGAGGACGTTTGCTTTGAGTTTTGTGATGAACTGTATGGTGGATGAGGGGAAACGGTGCGAAGGCGTAAAGAAAGCTGTTGTAAATTTGCCGAAATATTTGGTCCAGAAGGCCCCAGAGAAGTCCGAGCTTCGTGCCTTGGCAGTGGAGTCAATAATGGAGATATTTAGAGCTCTGGAATATGGTGATCGGGTCAGCTTTGTGGAATATGTGGTGAAGATGACAGAAGGAAAAAGTAGTTTTAGGCTCTTGGCTGTTGATCTTATTGTTCCAATTGTGATGTCATTGAAAGATCCACTTGGTGTTCAGGCAAATGAAGTGAATGATCCGTGGGGGTTGAGATGTCTGCAGGTCTTGATTAAGCGTGGTTCCGATTCAAACTCAGCCATTAGAGCACGCTCTTTATCAAATTTAGTTCATTTGGTAGGGTTTTTCGCAAATGATGATAGGAGTTGCAAGATTCTGAAGGAAGTACTGGGAATTGGAGATGGAGTTAGTCGGAAGACAGAGGCCACTATAAATAATCTTTGAAGATTCGGTGTCTGGATGAGAAGGCAGCAGTGAGGAAGGCTGCACTTAATCTGGTCACAAAGTTGACATCTTTTTACAGTGGTTCTTTTGATGAAGTTTTGCTAAAGACTATGGGTATGGCTTGTTCTGATCCGCTCGTTAGTATAAGGAAAGCAGCAGTTTCAGCCCTCTCTGAGGTTAGATTGTGTGGCCTTACCTTGTGATTTTTTGTCTTACCGTTATTTTTGAGCAAGTTATTTTGGGTTAATATATTGACTAGTGAATAGATGTGGATTAAGCAGTTTGATATTCTTGATTTCCATTTCTCCCAATTTACCATAGTCTTTGGAAATCCCAGGGAATGGTCAATTTCTGATACATAAGCTCACTATTGACATACACAGCACTTCTTGAATGAGATATCACCATTAGTCTGATTAAAGCCTTAAGCTGGCTTCAACAATTTCTTTTCACATTCCTAGTAGGTGAGCATGAGACCATTTACTTGCAGTATTTCTGCAAGAGATCAATGAAGCAACGAGTTACTTTTTTGTTGGCAGGGGAGAAGGATGAAATGGACCATTAACATTTATACATTGTGGCTAGTTGATCTGGTCATTTGATTGTACTTTCCATCTTACTGTTTCTTTTTGGTGGTCAATGTTTTTACATTCTTTTATCTATCTCTAACAATAAATGCATAACACTTCATCAAAATCTAATCATTTCTAACATTTAAAGTTTGAACTTTCAGTGCAAGTCAAGTAACTGACATGTGATTAATATGATTGCATGTCTGCCTCATGCAATATTCTCTAAAGTCCCCATGACTACTCTTAGCTCCCCAGTTGTGGATCATTATTAGATTGCGTTGTTGTGAATAACTCAATGAAGGACATTATATAAGAACGGAGAACCAAATTTGCATACTTCTATTTTATGATAATTAAACTGTAAATTTAGCATATCGTTTTTCATAGGACCTCATGCTTTTGCAATTAACAAGCTTGAAATGTTATTTGCCTCTTAGCATTTTGATTTTATACACATCATCTGCTCCCGAGTTTCTGTTGCAGCACATGATCTTATGTGAATCTCTTTCTTTGCTTTTTAGGCCTTCAGGAAATTTCCAGATGGAATTGTAGCAACTGAGTGGTTGCATTCTGTCCCTCGCTTAATAAGTGACAATGAGTCAAGCATCCAGGAGGAATGTGAAAATGTGTTCCTAGAACTGGTTCTGGAGAAGATTTCAAGAGTGAGATTAGCTGGTTCACCTCATAATTACTCTGCTCCATATAAGTTGCATGACAAGGAGAAAGATTTTGAAAGGCAGATTGACTTACTATTTCCAAATGGAGCATTAGGTCTACTGCGAGAGATTTGCAATGGTGAAGTAGTGCCTTGGATAAAGAAGATCTGCAAAAGTCTTGGCAAGAAAAATCAGCTTAGGCCTGTGGTAGCTACAGCTCTTCAAAATATGATTAAAGCATCAGAATCTCTCTGGTTAAGTCAGTCGCTGCCAATCGAAAAGTGGACAGCCCCACAAGGTGCTTGGTTTCTTCTATCAGAGGTGTCAGCATTCCTTCCAAATGCTGTTGACTGGCAATTTCTCCATCATCACTGGCAACTCCTTGATAAAACTAGGTTGGAATGTGAAATAAAGACTCCGCTTACCCATGGAGATTGGCATGACGACAATGATGATGCGGAACCTTGCTCTGTCACTTGGGCTGGTGATCGTGTTTTCCTCTTGCAAACAATGTCTAACATTTCTCTTGAGCTACCTCCTGACCCTGCTGCAGACTTGGCTCATAATTTATTGAAACGGATTGAAGGATTTGATATGCACCCAACAGAGGTACATAATCTTTCACCATCAATCTTATCAGGCCAATCACTCTTTGATTTTCTGCATGCTGGCTGTTTTCTCTACCATATATTCTAAGAAAGGGGACCGCTGGTAAATCTGTTTCATATGACAAGTGAATGAAGAACTCATACATCTCGGCAAGGCACTTAATGAGTCAATCATATGTTGGGGAACTTCAAGTAATGTAACCAATATGGTCTTATGCTTGAAGCTCGTTTAGCATGGAGAATAAGATAAATTGAATAGGTTTCTCTTGATTCGATGGCTGTCTTTAGGTACTGATGTTTTCCATCCTACACAAGACATCAACTTTAAGGTCTTCCCTTGCCCTTTAATGCCTTGAAACTAGTCCAAGTTCCTTAGGTACCTTCCAATTATTCTCTGACCATTTTTTCCAATGACACATGGGATTAAAATGAATGTCTCCTCTTCAGACCACATCTTCCAACAGCCATCACTAATGTGGCATGAGTCATGTTCTGCAATGGAAAATCTTTCAAAACCAAGTGTGGAGCTCGCCTAACGAATTCATCAATGGGAAGGCACATTTATCTGAAATTTTACTCATATTCACTAAACAATGCATGTGCATGTGTTATTAATGGATCCTATTCACTAACAAATGCATGTCCATATGTTATTAATGGGACTGTCTGGTTGCAGGTCAATGCTCATGTAAAAGTCCTTAGAACAGTGTGCAAGCAGAAGGCTTTAAGTGCAGTAGAGGCTGACGCACTTATTCTAAGATGGGTAAGACAACTTCTCTCTAAAGCCACCCAAGTTATAGAAAAGTACATTTCTGGGAACACACAAGCAAATGAAGAAGGCAGCTTCTTTACTCCTCCGAGAAGTGGCAATAGAAGAGGTAGAAGACCTATGACAACATCTGAATTACTGCCACAAGCAACAATTGCAGCTTATACAGTTGGATCTTTAGTTATTGTTTGTCCTTCGGTAGACTTGAGCACAGTGATCCCATTATTGCACAAGATAATTACTTCTGGAGATCTCCATCCAAAATCAAAGTTGTTACCAGCTCCTCAAGTTTCTCTGAAGGATGTAGCTGCATCATTGTATATACAAGGGTGGTTAACGATGGGAAAGATATGCCTTATAGATGGGAAAATTGCAAAGCGTTATATACCCCTGTTTGTTCAGGTAGCATGTGTTCTTTTCTAAATCGGCTTACATTTTATTGGAAATTTTTGTGATATCGTGTTCTGGTTTAGAAAGGAACAAGTTAGGTACATTTTACTCCAAACACTTTGCAACTTTTAGTACATTAGTTTCCTAATGTCATGAAGTAGCTTCTCTTCTAAAAAGTTTAGTTTGGTAAGGCTGAACTTTGCTATGATGCCCATTTATGCGTCTCTTCAAGATTAAAAAGTGCTGATATGGAGATATTATCTAGGTTCCCTTGAATATTCCCATTTAGATTGTCAGATTACTTTCCTTTAGAGATTGAAAGGCCAAACTGCAAACACTGTTTTTCTGTGTTGCTGCTTTTGTTATTGTCTTTTAATTAAATGGGTTCTGACAATATAAAACTTAAGTTTGAGGAAAGTGTTGGCCTTATGTATTTTCTACTATGAACTGGAGTCTGCAAGACATCATCGCAAGATATTAAAATTTATTGAAAGTTACGGGTTAGTGAAATACCAGTTTGATGCATGCCAAGACTCGGCTTTAGATGATTTGACGATTAGAGATCAAATAAAATGATCAACAAAATTTGAATTTGTTCTTGAAATTTCAAATTAATATGTGAAACCTTTGCTTGAAATGCTTCTTGGCTTTCCCCTTGAACCCCAAAATCTGCTTTTCAGTTGACATGTTGTGTTCCTGATAATTTTTTATGATCAAGTTTTTCCCTAAAAGATCTTGTCTTCTAGTTGGCTTTCCCCATTTTGTTTTCTTGTTTATCATGTTAATAATTTCCTAATGTTGCAGGAGCTTGAGAAAAGTGATTCAGCCGCTCTTAGGAACAATCTTGTTGTGATGATGGCGGATTTTTGTGTTCGTTACACTGCTTTAATTGATTGGTGAGTGCTAATTGTACTAGTTGTGATATTTGACTCACCCATGCAGATGTGATAAGGATTCACTTGAACCTTGGAAAACTGTTCATGTGACTAATGCTTCATCAATATACAGCCACATAGCAAAGATCACGAGGTGTCTGGGTGATCCATGCGAACTTGTCAGGAGGCAGACTTTCATACTTCTGTCAAGATTGCTCCAGGTCTAGTTTTGCTTCTGGTATCACTATTTATGATGTCGTTTTTAGACAAATGCTTTGCTTGTTAATGAAGATATACCTTTCGATTGATTTGTTGGCATAAATTACTTCAGAGGGACTATGTGAAATGGAGGGGAATGCTCTTTCTTCGATTTCTTTTGTCTCTGGTGGATGAATCTGAAAAAATCAGAGAACTTGCTGATTTCCTCTTTGGAAATATTCTAAGAGGTAGTTTACATTTATAAAGGTTGATCTTCATAGAGCTGCTTATTAATCCTGTCCTTTTAAATATATATTCTTCTCTCTTTGCAGTCAAAGCACCACTTTTAGCTTATAACAGTTTTGTGGAAGCAATTTTTGTTCTGAATGATTGCCGTGCGCATGGTGGACATTATAGTTCACAGAGTTCACAGTCTGAGAGCCGACTATTTTCCATAAGGTATGGATTACAGATCTCAATTAAGAACTTTTACTGGAATCAAGATCTCATTCAGAGAGAAAACATCACATGGTACCAAAAGATACACTTCATCAGGCTTAAATTTCCAGGGGCACTGATGAAATTTCAAGGTCCAAGAGAATGCGCATTTACACTTGTTTGCTGAAACAAATGGCCCCCGAGCACTTGTTGGCCACATTTGCCAAGATTTGTGCAGAAATACTTGCAGCGGCATCTGATGGTATGCTCAGTATCGAAGATGCTACTGGACAGTCAGTTCTACAGGTACTATGCAATGCACGTTGATATTGGTCAACAGTTATAAATGGATAGCTGCAGGAAAAAAAAAAAACGAATATATGTCCCTTGTTTGGAATTAAACATTGCAAACGTCATCTCCATAAGCCCAAAATAACGCAGAAACTGTCCTTTTGCTTTACCACGGAAGGGAAAATGTGGTCTCTCTGTGAAATGCTTGCTAAACTTCATGTGCTGTGTGATTCAAAGTATTGTCATTGAACTGGCACTTACGTGGATTTATGCATCCTCAAATGAGGGAACAGGATGCTTTTCAGATTCTTGCATGCAAGGAAATCCGCCTCCCAACAAGCCGGAATTCCACATTGGAGTCTCCCGAAATGGATGACGAAAGCAATGGTTCTGGTGGAACACCCCCTGCGGCTGTTAAGGGGCGGGTCATAAGTCAAGCAGTAAGAAAGAGCCTCATACAAAACACCATCCCCATATTCATAGAGCTGAAGAGATTACTCGAGAGCAAGAACAGCCCCCTCACAGGTTCCCTCATGGATTGCCTCCGTCTCCTCCTCAAGGACTACAAGAATGAGATAGATGAAATATTGGTTGCTGATAAGCAGCTCCAAAGAGAGCTCTTGTATGACATGCAGAAACATGAATCTGCAAAGGCCAGATCAGAAGCTGCAGAGACCGTTGCTGTAATGGGAAAATCAGGGAATAATCATACGCCTCAGGCTTCCAACGCTCCTAGTGGAGGGTTGCGCCAGAGCAAGTCCTCTAATGAATTGCAGAGCAATTCTAGAGTGGCTTCGGCTCTGGCAGATGCCGCAGCTGAGGCCACAGCACGGTCTGTGCTCAGGGAAGTAAACAGAGGGACTTCCACGCCACCTCTTAGTTCTCTCAAAGTGCCCAAGGTCAGGTCTTGCAATGGAGCGACAGGTAGTAGGGGCGCTCCAAGCAATCGTCCCAGAGAAGTACTGGAATCTTTAAGAAGGCAGCCCTTTGGTTCTGATGATGAAGGTTAGACCCAGCTAATGGATCATGTACTGTTCTGCTTCACCTGAAAATGAAAGCCATTGTGAATTGTCTAGAAATCTTGTGCAAGTTTGTACCATGAGCAAGTTCTTAATGCGTAGATATGTTCCTGGTGTTGTATTGAAGCATAGGGTGTACTATGCACACTGCCAATTTTACGGCTCTTAATATGTATTGGTAATGTTTATAAAATCGGCCCATGAACTTGGGCTTCAATGTACAGTTGTCTTTTACTTTGTTCTCATCGAAGTTGATTCCAAAACTATTTTATGGCATTCGATGTCATGCTTTTGTAAGCATCAAGCTGGTAGAGTTTCTTAGCAATTCAACTTGGTAGATCTATATTTGATAGACTTAATTCAAGTCTCGTCCTGAGTCTCGTCCCAACCTCCTCTCTTGCCATCAGGTCAAGTGCCTGGTGATTGAATAGTGTAACATAGGCAAAGAAGTTGCACGCAAAGAATACATCAAATTCTATCTCAAATGGCTTTCCCTTCTCTCTCCTATATTTGGTTCAACTATTGTACAACCAAATCTGAGACATTAAGGCTATCTAGAAATTAGATTCACGATATCGGCGTGACTCATTTGCCATAAAATATCACTAATTCCCAATTTTAATCCGATTACCCTAATTCCTATAAATCTCTCTCGAATGATTAATGTGGCAATAACATAGTCACCTGATATTTTGTTTGGACTAAAACATTTGTTTGTGTTGTTAAACTTCTATCAATGTTTAGTAAAAGTCAAATCAAATAGTTTAAGGGCCAAATGTGGAATGCATTTTTTCACAGCATCATATCTAGTATAGTCTCAAAGAAGAAAGAAACATGAAAATCTCCTTATTACCCAAAACGCATAACACGAAGAGAAAGGCAAATCCAACTATAAAAGCAATCAATAATCTGGAAGCAAAATACATATCAAAAAAGGAGAGAAAATGGAAGCAAAAAGACACCAAAAACAACCCAAAAAATTGCAAAAATGGGCGAATCAATTTGGATTTTATATTCTCATGAAATCAACAATGTCAATTTTTATTTTTATTATCTGGTTCTATCATAATATCATATATCTATTTTACAAGTCATTGTGCACACAAATTCGAAGTACTGCTTCTTTACATACATATGTCCTCAACTTTCGAGAATGTAGGGAATCGAACTTCTCACTTCCCTTTTTCAAGTGAAAAAGATAACCATCAGGCAAACCCATGGTTAAGCCTGGGGTACTGGAGAGGTCAAGCTTTGACCAATGATGAAATGAATCTTGGAGGTGGGCCCTATTTGTTGGGCTTTTTGCCATGTTCACTAGGCCCAATGCCACGATTCCTAGTTTCAAGCGAAAGGGTTGGACATGCCGACATAGTGGGTTTCCAACGATTAAGCTGTTGTCTGCATTCAATTTGCGTCACCTCTGAACTAAAAGGATATCTACCCCCAAACTACACGCTAAATGTGTCAATATGGGTGAAAAGCCCATTATTTACAAAAAGAAAAAACAAATCACTTTTGGTGGGTCAGATTGCATATGAATCCCTCGAAATTTTACAAATGGGTGGAAATTGATTCGAAACATCTTAACTCTACTCTATATGGGCCTTGGTGGGTTTGCACAAGACCCATATTCAACCCGTTTTTGTTATCAGCTTCAGCCCACGTTCTGCAAGGATGAAACTTCATCGGGTGCATTGGGGAAAGTGGTCTCTGCTGTCCCTTGTTTCCTCCTTCGATGACTTGCCGTCTAGTCCTTCACTTTGGCCTTCCCCACAATCCGAGGTACTCCGTTCGTTCCTCCATTTCTAGGGTTCTGAGTTTCACTTTTGCGCGTGCGCTTGTTGTGTGCTTTCATGCCTGAAAGCTTTTCGATCAATTGATCTCTTCCGTTCGCAATTTCTGGTTGTGGCTCTGCTGCTGTGGAGGTCGATTTTCCGGCGGGCAATGCGGTATAAGCAGAATGCAATGCTCTTAGAAGAGGAATTTTCATATATATAATATATATGCTAAAAGACAATCATGATAGCGAAAAAAAAAAACAATCATGTCACTGTGGAATCAACACATATAGATTTGTGTAGTTAACGGAAGTTGAGAATTTACATTTTCATTAATGGCGCTTTTTGAGATGGTCTAGATTTTGATGGTTGCTCATTTTTAAGAATATTGAATCTTGCACGCCCCCTTGTCCCTTATAGGATTTAGTGTGTGTATATATATATTCCCTTTGTTAGGCAGCTTAATTTTTGGTATGATTCTGTTAATTGGAGTTAACAATTCTTTTCTAATTTTTCCGTTTTTAGTATGGTTCTTTTGACTTTAAAAAAGGTTTTAGACAAAATTGGGACGTACCTCAAAATATTTAATTTTAAAGATGTCAAAGAGATATCGTCTGTTAGGTAAGCCAATTATTTTAACCCCATCAAGCGCGAGTAGGGAATTTTTAAGACCGGCAATGGATTGATCAAGATTTCACGAGACCGAGAATGATAGATTGAGGAATCGAACCCGTAATCTTCGACTCGCAGTCACTGAACATTTCCATTTTTTTTCATAAAATCTTCTGAAAGATGCAAAACTGCTTGAGACGAGGTAGCCTCCAAATAACGCTACGCGGATGCATTTGATTGCAACCTCTTTTGGGTTTGGGTGGCTGGTCTATTTCACAAGTTCAAGAGGACAGGTTCATTGGATAGGCTTTGGGTCCTTTCTTTTTCCTCGAGCCGGTAATACAATCCGGCCCACTCTATTTCTTTTATAATGATTCGAAGGTGGTGGCGTTTGTTAAAAAAAATTATGTACGATGGAGAAATGACAATCTGTTTTTGGTACCCGTGACGAAACTAGACTTGCAATGCAAAAAAATTTCCGTCATTCATCAAGATCATCCACAAAAAGAGAAACTTGGTAAGCCCATAGTTCTTAGCCATACGATGGTGGGTAATGGATGGGACATTTGCTTAAGAATGGCCCATTCTCAAGCCCATCAAAGAAGATCACCCTTAATCCCACTTCTCAGTCTCTTTTAAGGAGTTGAATTTCTTAATCCCAACAGCTCTGAGGTTAGTTGTGGGGATTAGATGTAAGTCCATTTAATCTTCACCCTAAGCCATCTAAGCTTGACTTCGTATTAGATCACTCGAAGATCGGCTTGATCTTTTGTCCGGTTCAATTCGAATTCGAGTAGCTCGAGAACCTAATGAGATTGGGCTCGAACTTGAATTATTTGATTCGAGCAGCTCTTGAATAAAGTCGAGTAAATATATATTCGTTGTACTTGTGAACTTTGGAAATATAGAAAAGTTCAGGTTGAGCTTCTTTTATATTTTTGATGAAAAAACATAATAAACGGCACAATCCAACTCCTAATTTAGTACATATTGCCCAAGTTCAAAGTATCGTAATTAATAATTATATACAGCCACGCCAAGTTCATGTATATATTGGACGAGCTGACATAAGGTGGGGATTTAATTATTGTGGATCAGACTTGGACTGAAAGTCAATTTGTTAGGAACGAACTTAGGATAATGATGTTGTGTCATCCCAAATGATGTTTTATCATTTGCTTCTCTGGCGAAAGATGAACATTATCCTGAGCTTTGACTCTCGGTTTGGGTTCGAAAAATCACACAGATAGATTTTTCCATTACGCCAAGACTCTTTTTCCATGAATAAAAAAGCCTATTGGCAGGCACACTTTTTCATAATTATAGTCTTTTTTTCTTTTATGCAGGCCTAATTATAGGTCCAATTTTGAATGAGTGGAGGTAATCAACTATGGTGGGAGATCATCATCATCATCATCATCGTTAACCAAAATTATCTATTAAATGGGTGTTTAGGCGGCTGCAAGACATTAGGTTCTTCTGCATTAGCTGGCTCTCATTTTCTCCATCAGAAAATTGTGAGCTTTAGTGTTTTTAACAACCTCCAATTTATAAGAGTTATGAATATATTAATACCTACAACCATTTAAAGTTACGGAATGAAAATTTCCAATATGGATATATTTTTTTTCATACAAAAAGTTTGAGAGTAATTTCCTTAAATCACTGCGTATCATTTGTTTTAGTTATTTATTGGGATCTTGACTCGGTGGTTACTCCATTCATAAGATTAGAACAGTACGTGGTGAGGTCGGAAGAATATATTATAAGTCATGATGACAAACTGACCTAACTCACAAGATCTCAGAGAGATTTGCGATCGCCAGGTGGATAACTAGCCGAATGCAAACGAGGAATTTCTCCTAGAAAGTCAAGGAAGAAGGTCGACTGAATTTTGGAAAGTTCAAGATGATCCGTCCACTATTTATTCCACCCTAAATTCCGATGAACATGTTAAAAAGGAATTATATGAAGATTAATTTGTTAAACATGCAAATGAAAGTAATACTGATACTGACACGTACCACGCGATGCACAACGACACAATACGCTGATACGTCAATTAAAAAAAAAAAAAGAGAATTATAACATGCTGAGATACGATGTATATTAAATGTATACTTTATATATGATAAATTATCATTTTTATCAAATTAATTTAATTTAAATTCATAAATAAATAAATAAATAAATAAAAATAAAAGAGCTTAGAATAACATTACATTAATAATTGTGAGTCATGGGAAGTGAGAGTTAGAAGAGAAAAGAAAAGAAGATCAAGTTTTTATTCTTTCTCAATTTATTATTTTATTATTTTTTTACTTTTTTACATATTTACATTTTAATCCCTCATTTATTGAAATTTTTTAAAATTAACCCTATATGTGTTGGAATTCTAAACTTGCGTGTTGGGAAAGTTGATTACGTGTCGAATTTTTGACACCAATTGATTGTGTGTCAAAGTGTATTAGAGTGTAGGACACAAAGACGAAAACTCTTAGAAAATTTCGGTGCCTCCTAGGATATCATCTGGGGTATTAAAGCGTCATGCCTATCTTTCTTCACGAGATTAACTCTACACTTAGTCTAAATTAATAACTTTATTGTAATTAATCTCGTTTGTGTCAGAATTCTAAACTTGCGTGTTAGGAAAATTAATTACATGTCGGTTTTTTTAACACCTATTGATTGCATGTCAAAGTGTTTTAGAGCATTGGACATGACATGAAAACTCCTAAATAGTGTCAATGTCTCCTGCGATATTGTCAAATCATAATTCATGGGGTATTAAAAGGTCAAGCTTATCTTTCTTCACGAGGTCAACTCTACATTGAGTCTAGACTAATAATTTTACTATACGTGTCAAAATTTAAACTCGTGTGTCATGAAAATTGACCATGTGTTGGATTTTTTGACACCCATTGATTCGTGTCAAAGCGTTTTAGAGTGCCAAGCATACACAGCTCTTAAAAAGTGTCGATCTTCTTGGGATATTATCATATCATATTTTATGAGGTATTAAAAGGTCATGTTTATCTCTACATTGAGTCTAGACTAATAACTTTATTATAATTAAATCCCGTGTGTGTCGGATTTTTTAAACTTGCGTGTTAGGAAAATTAACCACGTGTCGGATTTTTTGACACTTGTTGATTGCTAGGATATTATCAAATCATAATTCAGGGTATTAAAAGGATACTTATCTTTCTTTACACTGAATACAATTAACTTTACTATAATTATTGCGGCCATAAGTGTTGTCATGATTATCAACCTTGCAACACGTTTGAAGCGGACCAAATAGGTCAGATATTATCAAATCATAATTCATGGGGTATTAAAAGGTCATACTTATCTTTCCTTACACTGAGTCTAGACAATTAACTTTACTATAATTATTGCGGCCATAAGTGTTGTCATGATTATCAACCTTGCAACACTTTTGAAGCGGACCAAATAGGTCAGTTAGTTAAGTGGTCTAAGACTTGCTTCAAAAATGACCTTTACCATATCCACCTGGGGCGATGAATAGACTTTTCCGGACCACATGCACGGGCTCCTTCTAGTTAATGTAGTCACGATCCCTTACAACAATACTATATATAGACTCTTATTTTGGATTCATCTTTCAAATTTTCCCTTTAAAGCACTCTAAAAGGGCTTTAGTAACTGCACATCTCGATCAATTACAGAGGGGTCAGCTACGATCTGAACATGGCATCATTAGGGTTTTCAAAGAGGGACAATCAGAAAGGGAGGGCACAGTCATCTCCCACTATGGTGTCATCTCTGCTCCACTTGAATATAGAATAAGCCATAGACAAGGATGCAAAATACACGGAAGTCTCGATCAACCTGAGATCAGATTCTTATTGTTTTTCCTTCCCCTTTGGTACGTGACAAGATGCGAAGTATTTAAATCACAAACCTACCATTAAACTAGATAAACACTTGCTTTCGTTCAAATGACTTGTGCACAGTCATGACATTGTTTGCTCCAAAACATCAACAGAGAGAGAGAGAGACGTCAACTTCACTGCCTTTGGTTTGCCAACTCAATGACAAATTGGAAAGAACGCCCCCTCAAGAACAGCCCATCCTTATCCACTTAGGCAAGAGAAGGACAGCAGAGAAATTGAGTTTTGAATAGGATGCGGATCGTGCATGCTGTGACCAGCATCAACGTCTTTGTTCGACCCCAACATCCCTCGTGGCTGGTGCATGCACATGGCACACTCTCTCTCTCTCTCTCTCTCTCTAAAAGCCATAATGAAACCAATGGGAGCCACCTGATCCACAAATCGAACAACCCCAGTTTTCCTCATTTTTTCTATCTGCCCAAACCTTCTTTTTGGACTACTTTGTTTTAATCTTCACATGTTCTCCCGTTATGTATAGACAAAGCGATGGGCCTGTTTACCCCGTGACGTGGTTTTGAAGGAAGTGCCGTTGGAGCCCATGATGATGTTGATTGATCTTCCGTTAAAGAACTTCTTTTTACCTTTTTCTCTCATGTGTAGGTGATTTTCTTTTGCTTCTTTGGTGTCGGGATTCGAAGTGTTTTGAGACCTCAGCTAGATATAGGCTGCTGGGCAAGTTACATAAAGTATTGCACAGTCTTAAACGGGTGGCACTGTTTGATGTAATGCAAAATGTGGATGGACGGTGACCAAAGCCGACAAATACCATAGAGGAGCTGGGCCCGTACCCTATTTGACAAAGGGTGGACGAGTGATCGTCGAAACGAAAAGGTCCACACAAGTTGTAATTCTTGATGGCTTTTTAAGATGGCGGAGGGGAGTATGAATAGCATGTGCCACACATTGAATAGAGATTACCATTGCTAGACCCAACACCCAACACGGATGAGAACGTTGCTTGAGAAAGAGTTCATAACACCTTAAATGACAAGATCGAACACCATAACTCATCCGCTAGCAAGTGGACCAACTAACCCTTCATAAGCTTACAACGGTCAAGCAGTCACGCTACGCTTTTCTTTTTGAAAAAGCAGAGTTCCTGTGGGCAACCACGCACGTGCCAATCCCCCAATTGGCTTGGGGTGAAAGAGAAAAGAAAGCATAATGGAATGTCGAGTTCTTCTTTTCACTTTTTTTTGCCCATCATATTCAGCTTTGACTAAGAATTTGGAAAATAATCAAAAAAATTCCTAAATCCGTTATAATTGTGCTAATTTAGTTATATTTTTTTTATCAATTTAATCCTAATTTTTTTATAATTACGTAAATTCAATATATCTAACCAAATTTGACCTGTTAATCTCGACGCGTGAATAATTTTTTATAATTTTTTTTTCGAATTTTTTTTCTATTTTTTCCTTCTTCCTCTAGTTCATCGTTATCACCAAAGGTGAGGGCAATGAAGCAATCGTGAGGCTTGCCTCCGCCGGGCATTAGAGAGGCTGAGCCTTGCCCAACAACGGCGACACTACCCTTGCCATGGCTAGGCTTAGCCTCATCATCGCCATGGCTGGCCGAGACTCCACCAAATCTAGTGAGGCTCACTCTCACGCTCAGAGATGGAAGAAGGAAGAAGGGAGCAAAAAAAAGAAATAAATAAAATAAATATAAAATAAAATAAAATAAATAAAATAAAATATCAAAAATATTAAAAATATTAAAAAATCGTTAGCGTTTGCATTTTTTGGATGGTTGGTGTCCACATTAGCATTGGCTAGTCAAATTTGATAGAATGAAATGAATTGATACACTTATAAAAAGTTTAAGATTAAATTGGACAAAAAAAAAAAAATTTAATATTGAATTAATACAATTGCAATAAATTTAGCACTTTTTTTGTAATTCTTCCACCAAGAATTTGCCTGACTCTATCCTCTGAAACTCCACAAACCATAACTCTTATCGAACTTAAAGACGCCCCCTAGCCACGATCTTATAAAAGAGAGACTACATAGTCTTTGCATTTCCAATTTGCTTCATCTACAACATCGCAAGCCCGAGATCTACTTTCCAAGCTATAGTTCGAGGGATTCATGACATAGCATTGATGGCGAGCGTCCGGCACACCCGATCCTTCGCGATTCTTGAACCGCACCGGTTCGGTCCAGTAGAACTAAGTCTAGTGAGGGATACCGGTTCGCTTCCCCTCTTCTTTCTTTCCACTTAAGGGACGGGGACGGCACGCGCCGGGATAAAGCAAAAGCCCGTCTTGTCTTGTTCCGGCAACGTTCCCGGTCCAACTCTCCAACCCCACCACTCCTAAACTTTCGGTAACCTTATCTTTCAGCCGAGGTGGTTGTCCTTGTCCTGACGCTCTCGCTCTCGCTATCAGCTTCGCTATTATCCAGTTCCTTGTTCTCTTTTTTCTTTTGTCGGGCAACGTAGCTTGTGGGGGCCACTCTGATGGTCCCAAGATAAGGTAGAGATAGAGAGAGAGAGAGAGAGAGAGAAGAAACCATTCAATTGGCACTACCTACGCATCACTCCTTCCCTGCCCTGACCGATGAATAAAGTGACGAACCCCTGCTAAAAAGTGGGAATCGCTAAACTAGTAGGGTTTAGACGATGATGACAAGGAGAGGAGATGGTTTAGGATCAGGAGGAATCTTGATTAACGATATAATATGTGAAACCATCGCTCCCGCCTACCAGTTCGACAAGAGTCATCGGCATCAGTAGGTTCGCTTTTGATCTTTTGAGTTCTAAAAGATAATGAATTCATTCGAATCCGTACGATCCGAATGGGAATGGGCAAAGACCGAGTACTCCTATAAGGTGGGGGCGCTGTGGAACTTTCTCCCTATGTCCTTTGACCTCGGCGTCTCGAAGAATTTTCGGGGCGGAAGGAAGGCAATGTCGCCATCCTTCGACATTGCCAGAGGGGCGCGAACCCTAAGAAAGGCTTAGCTTTTAGCTTCCAGCCTTGCTGCCTTATCTCCTGTCTCGCCATCGTTCCATCATCGATCGACCCGCGAGAGCTCCCGGGGGGTCGCGACGCCCGTCTAGGGTAGCGCGCCCATACTAAGCTACAAGGAGAATACGGCAGCACAGCAGTCTTCTCTCGTCTTTTTTACTCGCAAGTTGGCGACCACCGCTCCCACCTCCCATCCATCCACATCACCCTACTCTTTTTCTCTCTCTCTCTCTCTCTTGAAAGTCTCGACTTCGAAATGACTTTTCTCCAGCTGTGGGGCGCTGGGTATTGACGTGTGGGGGAACCTTCTCTTTTTCCACCATCTTTGACTTTTCATGACATAATAGATTTTATCATTATCTACCCCCTTATCTTTGTTAATTCGACACATATGATTATGGGTAATCGGGTCCAAAGTAAGTAGGGTTTAGACTTAAACCCCGTATCCGACCCTGTTATAATTGATTATTCTTTTTTAAATTATATACCTAATCTTATTTGTATTGGACCAGACCGACCCATCTAGTTTTTCCGGTTCGATTCCATAATCAACCATGTTTCCATTGAAGCTTGTTTTGCAATTTCCAAATATCCTATATAATTTTGAATTTTATATTAATACTCAA
Source organism: Eucalyptus cladocalyx (assembly GCA_017140615.1). Classification (NCBI taxonomy): domain Eukaryota; kingdom Viridiplantae; phylum Streptophyta; class Magnoliopsida; order Myrtales; family Myrtaceae; genus Eucalyptus; species Eucalyptus cladocalyx. The sequence goes on along the minus strand of CM029523.1, from coordinate 60,986,165 downwards.
GAAAATAACGTAATTCTCATAATTTGTATTGAAACATTAAGTACTTGTAATAAATAAATATATTAACCTTTTTACTAAACAAAAATTTAAGGATCCGTATGGCTAATTTTAATAAATAAAATCATAAGGCAAAGAATTAGCAACAAATATGGGTCCAATATTAATTTTATTCCCATAATTATTACATGAAACAACTCATTTATGCAAACATAACTTCTCCTACAAAAGAGAAATTAGGCGAGCCAATCCACATGGTACACAAGAATTTGGCGATGACAAACATTGTCCATTCATCGTACAGTGCGAGAGGGAGCTGATGAGGGAGGGAAGCAAATGAGGAAGAGGAACAATGAAAAACCGGTTCCAAAACCAGTCCGAAAACCGGTTCTTGGGTGGGTAATCAATCAGACCCGATTCCTGGACCGATTTAAACCTGTTCCAAACTTTGGGAACCGATTTCAATGGGAACCGATTCCTGACCATATTTTCTGGGTGGGCCGTTCTGGTTCCCGGATATATCCAATCCGATTGCACAACCCTACCTATGAGACATCCAAAGTGTTTCTATACTTCATGTCTCTTTCCATGAACAATTTCATATGACTTTTCAACAATGTAAAACTAGTTTGTCTCCATCTTGATCCCTCAATTTCAAATGCGACTTTTCGCCCGCTTCTCTGTGATTTATTTAGATCAATCATTGCCCTGAATTGAAAACCTAAGATTTGTTTTTATGAATTTACTTAAGATATATTACATAGATTATTTACGTCATTGTTGGGTGTGACCAACTTGAAGCAAGCAAAGATATTAGCTTAACCTCCCTCTCATTTTATAATCTTTTTTGTCTAAATCCCTTCCTCCTTGAATCTATGGTCGCCCAAGTTTTGGTCCCTGTAAGTTGTATCGGTCACCTGCATACACATTAAAAAAGGAAGATAGAAACATATATAAACGAGTCAGATAAAAAAAATATAAATAAAAAGAATAAAAAATATGGATAAGTCAAGGGGCAAGAGGGGAAGGAAAAGCCAAAAAAGAAGAAAAAGGAACGAAAAAGGAAGATGATGGGAAAATTAAAAGAAAAAGGGGATAATCCACGCGCCGAGGAACGGACTGGAAAAGCAGGAAGGGCAAAATCGGGAAAAAAAAAGGAGAGAGGACGACGAACGGAACGGTGAAATCGAGAACGCGCGCAACCAGACGCAGCGGAGGGGAAAATCGGGGCGAAGCGCCGACGGCGGCGACGACGACGGCGGCGGGGATTTCGGTGGTCTGAGGAACGGAATCGATGGGTTTTTAGGTCCAGATTGATTCAGGCGCGGATTTTAATCAGAGAATCGGCGTCTCCAAGATCTGATTTGAATTGAGACGATAAGTATCGATATATGTTTCGTTATTTACACAATCGTATATTCGGTTTTTAGATCTCCTGCTTCGGATCGGATCTCCTTCGGCGGTTCCGGCCGCTGGATCTCAGATCTGCGGCGGCGCCGCCACCGCAGCCGCCGTCGGGATCTCCTTCCTCTCTGATGGCGCTGCTGACGGCACGAGCTCTACTGAGGCTGTTGCGGGATCTGGGGTCGAATCGGCTCAAAAAATGGCCTCGCCGCGGGGCTGTTCAGGAGTGCTCCTCCGCGGCCTTGGACATGATCGATAGCCGGCTCTGACGCGGCTGGAACGCGGCCCTCCGCCTCTGCTGGTGCGACGACGGCCGGATCAGGGCGGCCAGCGCTCTCTTCACCAGGTCGCCCTCGACGCCCCCGATCCTCACCAGCGAGTTCGTCATCGCGGACCTCCGCGCGTTCAGCCGGTTCGGCGCGTACCCCGCACTCGCGCTCGGGGACCCGCAGCCCTTGTGGAGGCTGCAGCGGAACGAACCGGGATGATTCGTCGGCGAGCACATGCAGGTCCTCCGCGGCGCCGGCTTCTGGCCGCCGGACCGGACGAGCTGGCCGCCGCCAGCGCCGCCGCGGCGCTGCTGCTGCGAGACGGAGATGGACCGGCTGGGGGAGGTCGGGCGGTCGAGGGCGAAGCGGATGGAAGGGGAGGGCTGCGCGGGGGAGTGGAGGTTGACGCGCGTCGGGGAGGCGGAACGGCGGAAGAAAGAGGTGGCGGCGGCGGAGGCGGAGGCGCGGGAGGCGAAGGAGGAGGAGGCGAAGGAGGAGGCGGAGGCAGCGGACGGCGGCGCTGCGTGAAGCGGCCGGAGGGGGAGAGGGAGCGGAGCACCGGCCCGCTCGGCCCGGGGCAGGCCCTTCTCCTGGTGGTCGCCGCCATTTTCTTGCTGTTACAGTAGAGAGAGAAAGCGGAGTTCTTTTTTTCGAAGAGAGAGAAAGTGATTTTTTTAATTATTATTTTTTTTCGAAAGAGGGGTTTTGGGAAGTGAGTTGGGCAAACCTTGCTTCACTCGAGTTATGTATTTATAGGGCCGCCGGGACGAGAAGATGCGCGGACGTATCGCGATATTTTCGCGGTATTTTGGGGCTCCCTTTTGAGGAGGCGGGTTTTTGCAGCGGAGGCCCCTGGGATTTCTTAATTTATTTTGCGTGCCTATCGTGCGAAGATATTTCCCCGTTGGGGTCCTATGGGGCATTTATGTGTGAGTCATCGTTTCGGGTCGATAAGAAGATTTGATGCTGGGAGCTTTTGATATCAAATCATTAAAGTAGGATTATATATAGTTTCAGCGTGAATTAACTTTTCAAATAAGGCGTATCTTCCTATTGGAAATATCGAATGAATTTTGACGAGTCAAATTAACATGTCGGTTTCATTTGAATCAAACATTTATTAGGGAAAGATGCACATAATTATCTCGAGGAAAATTTTGCCAAGGAGGACTGAATGTGATAGCAAAGCTTTCCAAACCGTTGTCTAGTGCAGAGAATTCTTAGGAATTCGACAAAAAGTAACTTAATTGTAAATCCAATTTCTCTCCATAAGTCGATATAGTTCCATCTCCCTTGGTTATGTATCCAAAAATAAAAATCAATTAACCTTTTACTATCCCAAAAAAAAAAAAGAAGCACTTCTAATTGTTTGTTTATTTGTTTTTCATTTTGTGTGTGGACATTTTAATATTAGAAATCTCATTTTGAATTCACATAGAAGTGTGTTTGATACAAATGAAAAAATATGGTGAAATTTGTCACAAAAGTTATGATATCTTGAATTCACATCTGTTTTTGAATGCCAAATAATGAATTGAATTGGACAACACGGACCATTCATGATTAGTGGGGAACCCTCCAATAATCTTATTAAAAAACATTAAAACCCATCGTAGTCGTGAAAAACCATGTCCAAATCAGCTGCATCACTCCGTGCCGTTAGGGGGTTCACGCATAGGAACCTTATGTCATTAAGAAGGACGACCAAAAGTAAAGAAAAATTTCAAATGCAAAAACAAGGGAAAGGGGCGCCGATTTGGGAAAAGAGTGGGAGAATGGAAGGGCATGTCTGCAAAGATAGAGAGAGAAAGTGGTTGAAAATGTAGGAGAGGAGGAGGGTAGCTTTCTAAGACGCAATTTGGGTGGGGTTAGAGAGAGAAAGAGATCCAATCCAAGTCCCACGGAATGTGAAAATCCGGGGGCTGCGTTACCCAAAATTAAAAAAAAAAAAAAAAAAGAAAAAAAAGAAAGACCCAATAAATTTGAAAAATAATTTAAAAAAGGCAGAAAAGGAAAAAAAATCGCAATTTTTTTCTTTTTTTAAAATTAAACTGACGAGATTCTTTTGTGAGGTGACCCGCCACGTACGCTGTCTCCCACGCTCCCTTCACACGGCGGAGGCCCCTTCCCTTCCCTTCCCTTCCCTTCTATTTTTAGCCGTTACGTGGATCCGAACCCGGACCCGCTCATCCCGTGTCCGATTCCGCGACGACCGACCCCCTTCTGATGCGTAACGGCCACGGCCCTTCGATCGTACGGGGGTAGTTCTCGTGAATGTCTGTGCTCTTTCTGGGGGATTTCGCTTTGCTCGCTTTTGGCCCCTCCCAAGGAAAATCGATTTTTGAATACTTTTGAGACTCGGATTTCGATTTATTTTGGCCCCTCCAAGGAAAATCAATTTCGAATACTTCAGACTCCGATTTTGATTTATCTCATTTGCATCGCGATACTTGAGCGGGTTTCTAGCTTCCGTTGTGGACTAGGGTTGTGTAGCAAATTCGTGCCGCTAGAAGCGCTTCTCTTTTAGCAGAATTGTTATGAGAGATGTGTGACGGTTGGTTGTGCAAGTTCCTTTTGCCAATGACACTTCGAGTACTTTTCAATCTCTTTGAATTATTGAATTTTGATCGAGTTCGTGTCCAAGTTTGAAAGACTACTGTAAGGTGACCTTATTCAATGATTTGACTATGGGATTTGGAAAAATTCAAATTTAGAATCTCCTACTTTGTAATCATGTTAGATTTAACGGTATTACTATCGATTGTTTTAAAAACTTAAATGGTTAGATAAATGCGTAATTTAATATTAAATATTTTGTCAAATAAAATGACAGCCCTCTTGTCTTTATTCTTTTGTTTTTTTCTTTTTAATAGAGAATGATGTAGTTTTCCTCTCGTGGAAAGAGTTTGAGCTTGTGAAAAAGCTCTAGGTCCCACTCTTGACATTCTTAACACACAATTTTCATGTTGGATGTAATATTTTCCACACACGCTAGCTATATATATAAAATACATGAAAACATAAATTTCAATTTATAGAACAAACTTAGGCACAAATGTTCTGTTTAGAATATGTCCATTATCGATGGTCGATGATACGTCCCTATGAAAAATTGGATTCACTATCACTCTTAATCACACGAGAAGGCCCCCCCTTCTCCCTCACGCAACTTGAAAAACTAGACACGTATATAAACCCAAACCCATCTTTTTCCAAACCTTAGAAATAAGTCAAGTGCAAATTCCCTATGTGAAACGGGTAAATTTCGTGAACTTTTCCGCTGTTTTACTTAAGTCCTAACCCTAGTCACCATGAAAGTAACAAGTCGAGCACTTTATAAAAGTCTAACGAAAGAGGACAGCATCCGACGTGTCTACGACGGGGGATTATGGAAGGGAGATAGCAAGTTGATGTCCTTCTAGATGAGGTTGAGCAGAAGAAGTCAAGCGGATGCTTCGTCAGAAAGCAGTCGGATGTTCACGATTTCGGGGAAGATTCTTCCCTTTTGCTCCGAGCCATGCGATGTGCCGTCCGACGCCACAGAAAACTAAGGACAATTCCAAAGTTCTGGCCGTGGTCAGTTGGTCAAATTGCGGCATAGCCCGCCAAGTGGTGCCTTCTAGTGGCAATGGAAATTGGACCCCTCCTCGACTCAATAGGCAGAGGAAAAATCAAGATTCGAATCGACCCTAAAACGTGTATGCTTTTATCTTTATCACCCTCGCTTTGATTTGTATATTAGAGGGCCATTCTATATATAAATAGCTTTATCTTTCCTTTATCTTTCCTTTTTCTTTTTGGGTATTTTTTTAATGTTTTTTTGTATCACATGAGAATTGGAAAAGGTGTTAAAGGAGATCTCATCAATTGCCCCTTGAAGATCTTCTCTTTCCTTCTTTCTTAAAGAAGGTTCTTGTGCTAAGAAGGTTTTGATGTCCACCTCGTTTATCACCATCGTTAATTTAGTTCGTATCTTCATTGCGCCCCTCGATTGTTTTGTTGACCGAATTTGAGCACCACGATTAGAAAAAGCACTTTAGAGAATGCTGCTAAGTGGAGCAACACGCAAGCTATCTTGAATTTCCTATTGATTCTTGAAATCTTCAAAGAAAGAACAGCTCGCTTCCCCATGTGTCAAAAAAGAATTCCGGGTGCACATCCCCATCCACTCAAATCGACTATTTATGTGGTTGAGTTCCGCCAAACTTCAAATAAATAAGTTCGCAATACTTGGCATGTGAAAATTGATTGGTAATAATACTTTAAATAATGTAAAGTGATTCTTTTGGAAGCCCTGGCAGCTAACTTCGAAGCTTACAAGAATGCGCAAGGCTCGTTAACAAAGAGTAAATTCAATTATATCGATCATTCTCATTGGGTCCAAAGAGACCCAGCGTTTTGATGGTCCAAAAGACTATTCACTTTACTTCGTGAATACGAAATGAACTTTAATTTAGTCTAGTGGCAAAGGGAAGGATTGGGTCCACACGCAACTCATCTGAAAAGGTCTTCTTGATTTATAATTTGTTTATTTTCTCCACTTAAAGTTTAATTTGACCGTAGGTCATCTTACGAAATAGACATATTGGTCCTTACCAATTTTATCTCGCTTCCCTAGCCATCTTGGGCATTACAATGCAAATGCATCGGTGAAAATTCTTGCCCAGTGTGCCTTGGTCTTGGTACAACCTTTTTTTTTTTTAATGACAATTTGGTGATTAGTACGACTACCATTTTGCTTGTAAGTGAAGATTTTAGCCAAACGAATCAGTTTAATCATTTCAAATCTCTAACTTTGGAGAGCGGATCATAGGTACACACCAAAATCCATCAAACCGTCCGATGTACCTACCAAATCTCTTTCCAGGGATTTCTTTGATTTATGGAGTCTAAATCTCGAGAAGAAGGTGGATTTGGATGAATCGAGAGAGTGATAAATCCATGATTGATTGTGATTTTTAATATTTTTACATGTCACGATACTTTACATACTAGTTACCATAAAGTGCATGTTACTACGACCATTTGCCATGGGGACATTATAGACAGAGTATCAGGCACCCAAAAGAATCCTACAACAAGAATAAATTCCAATGAATTCTTGGAATTATACGGATCAACATATTCTTGTATTAGGTCAAAAGAAAGAGGGTGTCCTTAAAAGCGCATCTAACTAATTGAAAATGTGGGATGCTAAAGGAAATAAAATATGTAAAAATAGAAAAAAGTATCAGCGATGTTTTCTCATGGAGGATGGGGTGAGGTGTTGCCACATAATTAGAGAATACTTTTAGAGGGAAAAAGGACAAAATTGAGTACCAATCCTAGTTACATCCATGTCATATGCCCACTTTATTCTCTGGTCGTTGAAATTAAAAAAAAAAAAAGAAAAAACACATCCTGACTATTGGGAAATAGAAAGAGAAAAAGAGAGAAGGAAATGCCTGAAAATGCAAAAGCATCTAAGGCCTATTCTAATGTTTTGAGGGTACTTCTTTAATGCCACCAAGATGTGCAATTGATGTCATAAGGCATTATGGCATTTTGAAGATAAAAGATGTAGTATATTTTATGTCATACTTCCGCTCCACCAAATTAAGCCTTAATTAAAAAATCGCACATGCGAAAAAAGCTCGATGTAAAGAAGCCAAGAGAAGAAAATTTTTCGATGAAAAACTAGATTTTTAATTGTTGGTTCCGTGCTACTTTAGAGGCCGACAAATAAATTAGACAAGGAAAATTTGTATATATCATGCGTGAGATTCGGAGCAATGGCCAAAAGATTAAATGAATATTTGATCAAATACCAAACTTAATAAACACAAAAAGAAAGGATGAAATTTTTTTAAATCATAGAAGAGGATGCTAATAAAGATTTTATAGTTATCTATAAAAGTTAACAAAGAATAATTCTAGCATATACTGTCAGTGCAAAAGTAATATTTTTTAAAAAATGGCTTTATCCACCCATTCTTTGTGAGAGATATGATAGTCAATTCCTAAAATTACTAGTGGATAAGATCGCTTGCGTAAAGCTTTCTTTATGGCAATGTATAGGTGATCAATTTTAGGGTAGGTTGGTTTCCATCTTGAAACGGGAAACTAGACATTTTGGTTCCTGATTTGTGGAATTGGGGACCAACCCACATGGTCTTGGAACTAGATCGAACCAAATTGACCAGTTTAGTCCAATTCCTGGGTGGGTTCAAGAACTGATGGTGATTTCTTTCTTCTTTACTTTCCTATTCCTTAAAAGATTACAAGTTTTGTTGCGAAGTATAAGCTCTCATTCTTTAGGGTTTTGGATTTTTAATCAATGAAATTCTTGGTGGAGAGTGACTAAAGGTGTGATAAAATATGATCAAATATCATTAAATTGCTAAGAAAAAAAAATATCAATTCGATCTAAGTGGTTCGGTTCATATTTGGATTTGAGAATTAGATCGACAGTCACTATTTTCAAATTTTAAGAATATGAAACTCCCTAAAACTGGCTAGTTTGATCTGATTCTGATGCTCACGCCTACAGCAATGTGTGCTATAATATTTTTTTTAATCAATAGTTATCTTTTAAGGATCAAACAAGAAAAAAAATTGAAGAGAAAAAAAGTTATTTATGACAAAGAGGCTCATCCAGAAGTGCTGCAAAAGGGAGCTGGGGATGGGCCTGTGACGGCCCATATGGTTGCAAATGAGCCAGCCGCCATCCGCTCCAGGCATTTGCTCTTCCCAAATTACCGAGACAACCTCAGTCCATTCAAATCAATTTACTTCACGCACATTTTGACAGCAGTTAGGCTCCATTTGTTTCATGGACAATAAATAATTTTAAAATTTTTTTTTCTAAAAATGATTACTTGAATCGCTTTAAAAAGTGAATAAATGAAATATTTTAGAAAATTATTTTTTAAATTATTTATTTTTCGTAAAACAAATGAAGTCTAAAAGTTATATTAGCCTCCGCTTTATTCAAGACAAAATTGTCTGCCTAAGTTGAATTGGGACCAGAACATAAGCGGCCCAAAACAAACGGGCACCAAAAATCCTCCTAATTTTCAGGCAAGCCAAACGCCTTTTTAGAATATTCCTCAGCAAACAAGATTCTATTTCTCAATTGAAAACAAATGGTTCTAAATATTTGAATCATCATTTAAATAGTTCAAGGCTTAAAGTGCAAATGGACCATCACCGCAAAGAACGTCGACTTAAATATTTTTTTTGGTCGACTAGACACATTCCAATCAATGGTCCCCACAACTATTTGGGTGTGCTATGATGTATTACTAAGGATGGTCGATGATCGACATCTCGAAGTTAGATGAGTTATTAAATATTTTAAGCATGTCATTGGCAAGAGTATACGTATATTGAGTGTAGGAAAATCAAGGCAGGGGATCTATTTTAACCTCAATTAATACCACTAAAAATCCTAAACTATAACACAATACCTTATATTTCTTGTTCCGTCACCAAAACCCACATAATCATACAGCTCGACAAAAAACAATTTATTACACCGAGTCCGGGGGTATTGATTCACAGTGTGAAAAGTTCAGGATCTTTTGTGGTAGATAAATTATATTTTTATCACACCAAATGCAAGTTTGGTAGTTTTGCTTTTGGTGATGCAAAAAATAGTTTGCAATATTTGTGTTATAGTGTGCATAAGTTAGGGTTTTTGGTTGTATTTTTCTATTTTAATCCTGAAAAGAGAGAAATTAGAGTAAAGAAAATGCTTTATCATCACCATCATCACCATCATTATTATTATTATTATGGGCTTTCGTCGGTCAAGAAATAAGTTGTGGTCCGGACGGTCCTTGGTCAACTGACGTAATTGACTTCCACAGGTCCACATATGAAGGCGGCGTTGATGTGGAACTCTCGAGCCTTCATCGATATCGCGGGTCAAAGTCAGCTCTCTTGTTCACACTGAAATAATCAAAGCTCGCAATCCTTTTTATTTTTATTTTTATTTCTTATTACAAGCAATATTCTTCTATTTTCATGACAATACTCCGTTAATGCTCGGATTTGCCAAATGTTCATAGGGTGTGTTCATTTGAGCGAAAGAATTTTTCGCGAATTAATTTTCCAAATTTTTTACATGTTTGGTTTGTTGGAGATGAATAGTCGATGGAAAATCATTTATGATCAAAGAAAATATGTATGCATAGAGTTATGAAAATGAATTCCCTAATATGAAAATGTGAACATATTATTTGGAAAAATGATTTCCTAAAAAGTATTTCTCTTCATCGTAAAGTTTTTTCCGAAATGAATACACCCTTAATTTTAAATGTTAAAAAAACAGCCCAAACATGTCGGTCAAGTGTAGTTTCAAGTATATGAAAGCATATCTTTTATGAATAGGTTAAAAAAATAATGGGATTTTTTTTTTCTATAGTATGGGTAGACTTTTGAATTATCTGTCTTAATAGCTAGGGGCGAGAATATAATTAACGGGTTATTTGAAGGGGAACTAGCAGAACAGTTCATTGCCGTTTCTTCGAGAAAAAAGTGAAAGCTTAGAGGAAAATTCTCTTAACATAAGTAGTAAGGTTGAGCATGAGAATGGGAAAATATATTTAGGAAGATTTTGATAGAATTTTTTTTGAATAGTTAACGTAATGACATTACATCTATTTAGTTGTAGCTAGAGCAATAAGATAGTGGGATTTAACTCTACAAGAATGAGAAATTACCTGTATCTATATTTCCACGTAAAACTGACTTTATTATGCATGATACGTGATGATTATATATTTACAGAAAAATTCCAATCATATATACCTATAGAGCAATATGAAGAGAAAATTTGTCTTTACCCTTTTGCAATATGATATATCATAGAAAGTAAAATTAGATCGTTGCCATCCGATGTCACATTTAGGGATATTCAATATTAGAGTTTATGTCGCTTAGAGAATATTAATTACTTAAAAAGAAACGACCAAATTGTAGGATCGAATACAAATAGTTATTGATAAATTCACATAAAAAATGTTTGGTAAATGTAGAATGAATCAAGATATAAGATGAATGAACCCATAATATCCACATATCTTGCAAATGGTATTTATTATTTTCGAGCTGTTATTTCTTTTATGATTTTAGGATTATTGTCATTAGCACACCTCTAAAAATCCTATTTTCATACGAATTGAACGTGGCAAGAGTAGAGAACTTATAAACATAAAATTGTCGGAAAAAATGTGGAAAACTCATGCGAAGCATGGTAGAATATGCTAATCTTCTCATAAAAGTATTTGATAACCAAATTTCTATATCTGTCTCTTGAACTCTTTCACGGGTGACCTAACAAAGTCTTGAGACAGATTACATAGATGTGCACCTCACAAAAATTCAAATTCTAATCAGAGGTCAATTAGAATCCAGACTAATCCTATTGTAAAAATCTGTGGACATGTACCAAATGTACATGCACACATATTCCTAATTATAAAAGAAAGGCAAAGAAAAAAAAATTGGTGAAGCTAAATGAAATGATCAAGAAACTGCAACCCCATTCATCAAGCAAAACCTGCTTGGTTTGGGCTCGAAACTCCTCTTCCTTTTAAGGTCATGCCTTGACGGGTTGATGATCTGCAGAAGCAATGCCCTGATCGCGTTGTCCCTCGACAACGTCCCTGGTTCCTGGCGCTCTGGCGAGGGCGCATGGCGGCCCGCCCTTCGATCCGCAGCCCCAGCGGCGGAGTTCTTGTGGAGGTTGCAGCGGAACGAGCCGGGGTGATTGGTGGGCGAGCACAGGCACGTTCTTGATGATGATGATGATGCTTCAGTTCTTGATGCCATGGAAATGGAGACGCAAGCAAGGATTCGCTCCAAAGAGCCAAGAACGATGATGGGTGATCCTCCTCCTTTGGATGGCAGAGCTAGAGGGAGCTCCAAGTTTGTGGGAAAACTTGTGGGCTCCTCCTATCCCCTGATTTATGGGAATCCCCCTTATATTGACCATTCCACATTGGCGAGAACGACGCGGGTACTACAATTCTCGGCTACCTACGTCGTTGCTGAAAAGTTGTATATCCTACCATTGAAAATTTTGTGATTCAAGTCAATTTTCCAAATTGAATGGCAACTTATGTGTGTATGGCTTCTAATCATGGATCACATTAAATTTTTAAACATATTTAGCAGGTTTTGTGAACCTCTACTAGTCTATCTTTTTTTAGTGGTCTTGAGGGTGCATTCTCCCAAATTCATTTATACTCTTCTGCATGGCGTGGTATATTTAAGATTTAACTCCTTACCATCTAAACCAACGTAGTTCCAGGAGATCTCAATATGGGAGATCTTTAGACCTAGATCCTATCTTTGTTAGGATTGGTTTCCAATTCTTAGAACTCGACATCTAACCTGTAAATTTTGGAACTAAATTGTTGGTTTGCTCCGGTTAGAAGGTCTATTTGGGAACTGGCCAATTCTTTTTTTCTTTTGTTTCATTTTTGTATTCCTTAAGAGAACAAATTTTAGTAAGAAGTCCCCTTAATTACAAGAGGCAAAGGTGACAACAACAAGAGTATAATATGAGAAGTAAAACTGAGAAAAAGAGTTAGGATTTATTGCCTTGGTTCTCTGGTCGATTCCCCAATACCTTGCTTCGGTCTGGTTTGACACCCAAAATCGGGAATCATGCTAGTAATAGCCGATTCAAAAACTTGTAACCGGGATGGACTAGAACCAATTGACTAGAGTCGGTTCGGTTAGGTTTTAGGGTTTATCCTGAATCGATGCTCACCCCTAAACGTAGTCTTAAAATCATAGCTCTTTGTCGGATATGCATTACAAGAGTGACCTCTAAATTTCATTTTTATTTCCTGTCATGTTTTGGTAGCAATTTGATGGTTTGTGATGGACGTGATCTCCACGATTCTTCCGTATATTTGGTCACACCATCAAGCAGGCTTTTTATCTATTTGCAGTTTTAAATTTAAGTCATCGTTCCTTTTTAGTTTCTCATCCCATGTGCAAAGTCATAACCAGTTGCGGCGCCTTCGCAATCTTTCACTTATGTAATGAAATGCGGTAGGTTTTTCAACCTATTTCAGTATAGACCATTGCGAATTCTTACTTTTTGACCTAAAGGTGGAAATCTTTGGACGCACGGGTGTTCACGAGAGGTGGTCGACGCGGCAATGAGTATAACTTTCGAAAGAAATTTTGTTTTACGCCACGAACAAGACGAGAATGACTCAGTCGACAAGAAATGAGGACAGATTTTCGGATCAAAACGATGAAGACGTGCAACCACTACCTCGATAATTCCATTTCCTTTTAAAAGAAAACTGCAGAAACATTATGTCAGATTGCCACAGGGCACTCTCAGAAAAGGGCATCTAACGATTCCAGTCCCCAACAAATCTCTGTCCTGCCATGATGTTGATGACTTTGTCCTCTAGTTGATCTACTTTTGATCTTTCAGTGAAGGGGATACAAGTGTGTGCAAAGCTGGAGATAGTGATTTCGGGTGCTGGACCAATACATTTTCTGATGTTGATTGATGGTAAGACATTTCACCTCCTCCTAGTAGTCCGTGGGATTAAAGTGCCGTAAAGGAATTTTGTCTCTCCGACAATGGTTTAGGCCATACATCAAGCCAAAGACATCTGCTTTTTGGCGCTGAGATCACTCACAGAGAGAGAGAGAGAGAGAGAGAGAATTTATTTGTAGACATAACCCCAGAGAAAAAGCTAAAACAGTACTGGGACAACCAGTTAGCTTCCTCTGTTTTCTTTTCCCATAGAATGTGGCCCCATGGTTTGCCCATCGTTCCTTCGTAAGCAAGCAGCAGACGACATGCGTGCCGACATGCGTACCTTACGTGGTCACCAGCCCCTGAATCTCATGTGGACACGGGTATAAAATGAAGGAAGGGGAAACACAACGACGTTGGAAAGAAGAAAGCATAGGACAAAGGCACTCATTCCTTCATTTGGGTTCTCAAACATCAGCAACAAGTCAACATACTAAAAGCATAGTCATCGTACTAAACGAACCTTCATGCCTACTGCCATCTAAGTATAATTTCCAACACAAAGGAAAGAAAGGGTCGACACAGAAATTTACATTAAGGAAACTAACATCTCTACATAATTTGAGAAAATCCTACGGCGCCTTGTCTCGGCCTTCAGGATGATGGGCCATGAACTGCTTAGTATACACACGATGGCGCCGTTCTCTTGCGTATATCACCCAGAAGATCAAAGACAGCATTACGGCCACAGATACTAACAACAGGCCGATATAGATCCACTGACTGTATCTACGGAGGGGAGCACAGTGGTTGTTATTTATAGATGTGAAGGTTTGGCGAACATAAGAGCAATCCTGAAGGCCAACAAGGAACGGACCATAGTGGTACAAGCCGTAGCTCACATTTACCGCGTTTACCATCTGGCTGTAAAACGATGGGGTCAACCGTCCTGGTGTAGTACAGATTCCTGTCGAGGAAACCTGACAAGTGTAATTCTTCCACACCTGCAAGAGAAGGAACTTTACGTTTTGAGTGTCCTTGCTGACATTGTTCCCAACCAGAGATAAACACCGCTAAGAGCGTTTTATTAGATATGCTCTTTAAAAGTTGTTCTTACAGTTTGTTTAGTAAAACAAGAAATTCTTTTAGCATGTAAACAGAGTACTTAGTTTTTTCAGATATAAGTACTTTCAGAAGGTATAGGAAGAGCAATAACAACTTTCTTGCTAGACGGTTCAGAATTAAAGCAGGATGCATAGATGGGTGCTGCATTTATTTCATGTCATACTAGATAAACAAAAGTGAAAAAATATTAAAAAGATGTGTCCGGTGTCCCAGAAACATTCTCAAGAAAATTTTTGAAGAAAATATCTTGAAAGCTAGCAAACGGGTCTTTGACCGGATTATTTGCTATCCCTGAGGACATGAAAGAGTTTGCAGGAATATCTTCCAAATAATTCCTGATTTTCAGGCGTTAAGTGAAGCTTGGAAAAGAAAGAAGGTACGGAGTATCTACCAATTCCCAGACTCAGTTCTATACCATTTTAGTGGATCTTCATCAATGAAGGGTTGTCTATGATTGTACCTGTGTGGCGTTCATAAAATCGACTTCGCCAGAAGCACATTGTCGATTGGTGAGATCAGCATTATATGGGTTGCAAAGGGTGGGCACCAATGGTCCAGACTGGTTGAAAAACAAAGGTACAGCTACTGGCGGGACGTTGACATTCGATACATTGGTAATGATCACATTAACCACATTTGCAAGCTGATAGGTCACATCTTTGGTGCGCAACAATGTCTCCTGGGCAGTAGCATTGTCAACACATGGGATGATATCGTCTAATGCTGTATGAGCTGTTGGGTTCTGCACCCACTCGTCCATTGCAACACATGTATCTGCCACAACACTGGTAAACAACAGGAGGTAATTGAGCAGGAACTTCTCATTTCCTTTGGCAACAAAATCACATGACTAACGTAGACTAGTTTAAATAGTGTAAAAGCACAATCCATATGCTTATTAGAAAATTGTAAAAGCTTCCCCTCCACACCCTGTCCTCTCCCTTCAATTCAGGAAAAAAAAAAAAATCCGCATTTGGACATAATGAGCACCATGAATTTTTTGGTGACTATAACTACAAAAGAACGGTAGTTTTAGGACAATCCAATCATGTGCAGAACTCTTATGATTTCACAAGGGAAAGCTCTAAATTCCCCAAAAGTGCAAGAATGATAGAATTTGAAAGTTTGTCTAGTTGGGACATCTTAGAGAAAATATCCACAAAGTGTTTCACACAGTTCATCAACAAGAAACTGCTTAAATGATCGTTGGATAACAGATTGACCGGAAATAAATATGACTGACAGAGGTTGTGCCAACTGAAGGAGAAAAAGGTCCATATAAGACAAAATTGATCTAAACGTAACAAACTGGTTAGAAGAAGCTTCATTGTTCTGCCTTTGTGATCATCACTATGTGAAACAATTATGAATCACAATCCTCTCTTCTAGGTAAAGACAAATCAACTTCTTTTGACAAAAGGGTACAAAAATCCAAGCTTGAACCTATCATAAGAATTATTATTGAGCAAAGCAGTGCGGTGTGAAAGGTCAAATATATGATTGGAAAGATTTTGCAGTGTGCAGTGCCAAGTAGCCTAAAAAATTACTTTCAATGGATAGGTAACTTAATGCTCAACAGAAGAAAAATAAATTACATCACTTACTTATGGAGGAGCAGAAACACGCCGCACAGGATAAACGTGCCAGTGACAAGAATCCATCCCAGTATGACCAGGCTACAAGTGTTTATAAAGCAAGTTTCAATCAGCATAACCAAAAATAGGGAAAAACTTAAACCTTATGTTACTTACAAGTACACGAGACACTGCAATCCAAGAATGGAGAACACTGCACGAATATTCATATCAACCGTATTAAACACAAATTATTATCCCCATTGCTAACTAAAAGATCAAGGAAAGTCAGATAACTTACAAAATCCAAGAAATACCAAGAATAGCATGACGGCAGCAAGAACAATAAGAGAGAACCTCCTGGCACAGTGAGGGAAAAGTTGGTGATCAGGTCTGCTGAACAAGTACAGAGATGAATATAGAATTTATATATGCCTTTAACTTACATGCTATCCAAGCCATCTTGAATATTTTTCGAATTCTTCATTGTCTTAGCAGAAAGAGTAACCGCAGAGGAGTTGATCTTCCCTTCCACAGCATCAATATTGCTCTGAACACTAGGAGGCAGAAAAGTGGAACGCACTCCAGTCTGCTTCGCCATGGCAAGATAATCTGACACATTCCTGAGGCTTTCAGAGGTGGTATCCGCCTGATTTACCACGAAATTAAGAGTATCTGAGGTACTGAGATGAAACTTCCCCTGACCAGTGTACAAAACGATGCAGCCAACTCTGCAGTCACATAAATGAGAGACAAAACTCAGTTCAGAATCCACCAACCAACACTTGAAACATCTGCTTAAATATGAGGAGGTAGGGAATTACATGGCTGAAATTGTGAAGAGTATAAGAAAAATGAGAGACAGGGCATAACAGGTCCGGGAGTATCCGTAAGGTTCTCTTCGGCAGCAGCAGTAGCAGAGACAGATGAAAGACAAGCACAGCCCGAAGATTACAAACCAAGCTACTGCTATGACAAAGAATGGAGCAGCGGCGAATCCCACAGACTGCATTACATTACAAAATTAAGAAATCAGTCCCCAACCAAGTAAGTGATCAACCAAAAAGTACAGAACAAGAAACCCAACAAGATAAACCAAAAAGTATTATCAACATCATAGATAACACAACCAATCCACATCGACCAAGTAACTCCAGCGCAGCCCCAATAAAGCAAGCGTAGCCCAAAACTCATTTCTAAGCTAAGATTATAATAAACTCCAGAATATCTTTCTCCTATATTAAGATCTTTTATTGTACAAGCACACCAAAAACTTTCATCTTGAGATGAACAACAAACGCACCATCTAAAAACAATAAAACCAGGAGGCTAATAGAAGAAACTGGGGACATTTAGAACCCACGCAAGAAACCATCTCGACCCACGGTGAAAACCAAAAATCTTGTGGACAGCAAAAGCAAGAGAAGCCAACAGAAAGGTGAGCGACCCAAACTTCTGATATCAAGAAACAACGGCCAAAGTCCAGAACTTTCAAGAAAGGAAAGAAAGAAAAAAGAACCCAAAAGAAAAATCACTCACGGCCCAGTAGTGCGTGTTGCTGATGTTCCATCCACCGGTGTAACGTTTGAAATGGTCCGTAGGATCTCTCCGGCGAGTTCTCTCAGCTGCCAGCACCAGCGAGGTATTCCCCGTCGTCACATCAGCAAGATGCCGCCTTGCCTCCAGCGGAGCCACCGAAACAGAACCTTTCTCATACCGATCATCTGAGAAACCAGCAGAAACCCAGAAGGCAAACACCGCGTCATTGCACAGAAGAAAGAAAGGAAAAAGAAAGCAGCGGCATTGAAGGCCAAAAAGAAGGACTTTATCAAAGGAAACAAACCCAGATGAGGAATGCCAGAGCCGGAGCCAGAGGAGGAGGCCGAGGCGGAGGAGGAGGAGGAGGAGAGGAGGAAGAGGAGAGAGAGGAGGAGGAGGAGGAAGGAATGAGAGAACAGCGGGACTGATCCGAGGCGCGACATTGCTGCTGTCAGCGTGCGGTCCTGTTTCTTGATGATATAGAGAGAGAAAGGAGAGAGAGAGAGTGTTGTGGTGTGAGACTGAAGCCGAGATCTCTGTACAGGCGATTATCTCGCTTTGGTAAGGAGCGAGAGAGAGAGAGAGAAGGACGGAAGCAAGGAAGGCCTTCGTGTCGGTAAATGCTGATGGATTTCGAGTGCTTTTAAAACGGCCTTCTCTCTCTTTCCTTGGGTAGAAAATTCGATGATGGGCCCTTGTCTCTTTTTTCCTTTTTGCTTACTTATTACTGTGAAGAATCGTTTCGCGTGGGGCGATTTGGAAAGTCCTTTTCTCCCCTGCAAGGAAATTTCTGAACACCCCCCATCATAGATTTTCATTACTATTTGCCGACGAGATATTAGCAATCTATGTAGATTTTTCTCATTAATATCGTGATCATATCGCATATTTTTTTTTTAATGAAGATCTCCCGCTCTTGTTATCTCGTCAGCGTGTGCGTAGCTAAACATTGAAGGTATGAGTTTTACCAAAAAGATCACCTTTTCGCTCCCCTACGCGTGTATTAAATCGGGGGTAGTTGGGTAATGCTGAAAACGTGGCGGGTTGTCCTGCAAAATTACATTTTTATTTAATTCCAATGTAGTCTCTCTCTCTCTCTCTCTCTCTCTCTCTCTCTCTCTCTTGTTTGCCTATTAGGGCCAAAAGCGTGTATATTCATGATCAAGCTCTCTCTCTCTCTCTCTCTCTCTCTCGTTTGTTAACATAATGCCATCTGGTGAGCAAGAACATGCTTGTCCCAAGTTGCACATCGTTTGTTTGCCGACTAGGGCTAAAAGCGTGTATATTCATGATCAAGCTCTCTCTCTTTCTCTCGTTTGTTTACTTAATGCCATCTATCTGGTGAGCAAGAACATGCTTGTCCCAAGTTGCTTTGTGCTTAAGCAAAAGAGTTTGCTGTTCTTTTTCTTTTTTGGTTCTCTTTGTGTGTTTCTGGTTCGAGGCATTGGGTGGTCCCGGTTTTTGCCAGTCAATTAAGCATTGACTTCTGTCATACTCACACCCACTACCATTATATCTTCTTTCTTTTTTTCTACCTTAATACCAAAAACGCTCTGTAAGATATTGGATTACTTGTCAGCTACTTCAAATTCTGGACAATCCCTTATGAACAAAGTTGAAGATAAGATCATATATGAAGAGGTTTGGTGAAGTTACCATTATATAACTAGCTTGTCGCTTGAAATTCGACAAACAAGGTATTCAAATTAATTGAAGCAGAATTTAACTTTGATATTGTATTAAAAGTTTCAATTCAAAATTATATATTTATCGGCAGAGGAGGAAAAGTTAGCATGAAGACCATATAGAATAATATCGATTGTGAATATGTCACGATCCGTGCAAAACATGGAATGGAATCTCACATCAAATGAAACGTGCAAGACTTTAGTGAATCTTTGATGTTTGTCCTAATTTGCTCTTACATGAAATGTGAATTGATATTTAGCTTTTTGGACATTCCAAAATGCCACTGGAGTGATGTAAGGTGGTAGAATTCCAAGTAAATATAATCTTTAAGGAAAAATAATACTAGTGATATGGTCATTATATGTGGCACGAACGAGATAGTATGTGTAGGATATTAATTTTTAGTTAGGGAATATAATAAAACTGTGGTGACGATGCACATATTATATTTAGAACACAAGTTGCTTTTTGGATGTATCTATGGAATACAGGTCAATCCAGGTATGGACCCGACTCTCTTTTAATTGCCCCCATGCTTTCCTAGTACTGACTGCCCCATTTGCCAATGAATTTGCCGCAAGTGTTCCGTATCTTGTGGCCCAGTTTCAATGCTTCGCGTCGGTATCCGTTGTCGATTCACATCCACCAGTCGGTCCACCAGCCGTGTGCATCGGTTTTCGAGGTGAATTTGAATTGGAACGGATCAAATCCATAACGAGGCGAATTCCCAAGTCCATCTGATTCATCGGAGTCTATCTTCTCAAAGTTGTGTCCAATCGGCTAAAACCCTAATTACATACTCCATATGGACGCGCACATCGAGCCCCTCGAATCGCCAGCCTCGAGAACGAATTTAAGTTCAAACTCCCACAAACGACAATCACATTAAGACCGCCGGTATCTCAGAGCTGCTTATGCTGCATTATTGAAAGCCATCTTTGACCTAACTTCGCGTTAGGTGCTTGTGTGATGATGAGTTGCGACTTTTGTGCCGGCTTAGCTCCTGGACGCGGCACACTGCACATGGCTTAGGTATAATTTGAGATGGCCAGAACACCTAATTCCAAAAGAGTACGTAGGGAAATTTCCTTACCACAGGCACGTGGATTCGGACAAATCTAATCTGGGGAAGACATACTCAACATTCCCTTTTGTTATCTCATGGACTTGTAGCTGGCACCGGGAATGATTCTCACGCCAATTTAAATACCGAAATCATCCTCCCATGTTACACCAGAAACACCCTGCATCCCCTTACTTTAAAACCCTCTATTCGTATCTCAGGACAGAACACTAATCGGCGAAAGATAATTGAACTAGCCAATTCTGATTATTTTTCTCGTGTAAATCTATTGAGCTATTGATAACCTACTTAAGCTCGAATTATAGATTATCAAACTTGGCTTGATCCTTGTCGAGTATCCGAATGCTATGAATAAATTAGACATTCATTTTTTGTGTTCACTTTCAAACTCTTTTGCGACAGTAGATTAGCTTGAACTTATCTTGTGTTAAGCTCGGAATAATGACGGGATCACCGTTGAAAGATTCAAAGAGTTTTGCCACAGGGAGAAACATTACAAGAAATAAAAGATAAAGAATTCATGTCTTCAAGGAATATCTGGGGTAATAAAGAACACAACGGGAAGTCTTAAAACTATGATGGAAGTAGGTGAGGATGTGAGCTGTAAGAGCTCAATCATGAAGAAGAAGAAGGTGCCATTTGCTCAAATGCCAATCCCCCGCATTCGTCGGAGGTGATTGATTATAAAATAAAACAACCGAACACGTCAATAATTAGTACAAGAAACTAAAAGTAACTTTAAATTTACGTGGTTCAGTCGTCGTGTCTCACTCCGTAGTGAGAATAGTACAAAATATGACTATAAATACAAGCAATTCACGATATTGAGTGCAAGCAACCCAATGAGGCTTGTCGAATCACTGATATTTTTGTTTTGGGGGGCTAGCTAATACCCTATTATCTCTGATTTTGGTGAAACACTTGTGCTTGTATCTCAATGTAGGGATAATTGTCCAAAAGGCCATCGGCAATCTTGAAATCGACTATAAACACAAGTAATCCCCGATATTGAGTGCAAGCAATCTAATGAGGCTAGCCGAATCATCACCACTGACTGATGTTTTTGTTTTGGGGATAGCTAATGCTTTATCATCTTCAGTTTTTGCAAACTTGTATTTGTATCTTGAAATTTGTTGGGATAATTTTTAAAAAGTCCTAGATCCATCGTATAAACATTTTAATTTGATCAATTTAATCATAAATATATTGACGATTTTCTCATCTAGTCATTCTGAACAGATTAGGTCTAAGATTGTTAAAGCAGCAATCCAATCAGTACCTCTATGTGGCACGGTGATTAATGTTGACGTAGATGATTTTGGTAATTTTCTTTTTAAAATTTTTTGAATTGCTTTCCTTTTCTCTCTCTGTCCTTTCCTTATCCTTTTCGCATGTGGCCAGTCTGGGTGATGGCCCACGGATTGGCCACGCCTCACCCGGGTGAGGACTGAGGATTCGTTCGCCCTCGTCGCCTAGCCTCTTGAGGAGTGGAATGTGCATGATCTCGTCCCTGCTGCTGCATTGGAGGAGTTGTCCACTAAAAGATGCCGTGCCGCCTTGTGACTTCGGGCACCCATGAGAGGACATAATCAGGCACGGCTGAGACCGGTTACAGGCAAAAAGGAAAAAAAAAATTAAGAAAATATAAAAGAATAGATAACAATTGTCCCCTTAATATCGATCATGTAGTCATGGCATGGAAGATGATCGGTGCCCACGTCTCCAATTTTTTGCCAAAATAAGCCGGAATGATTACATTGAAAAATCATTAAAATTTTTAGGACTAAATTGATTAAATTGAAAAGTTCATAATCGAATTAAATTTTCTTGGAATTTGTAGAAGACATTGCGGACTAGGAAGCCGAATCTCAAACTTGGATGTAGAGAAGAGTCATGTCTCATTATGAATTCACCGAGGATTGATTTACCTTAGAGAAAGAAAAGGAAGACATCCTAGAGGGCCACAAGAAATTGGATCTAAAGTTGATAATGACAAAGAAGGTCAACTAATGTTGCTCTATGAGCGTGCGGGGTTTAATGGGTATAATTAAAGAATATGTTATGTCGGTATGCCATGCATGTTTTTAATTCCCTTGAGCTCACTCAGCTTCACTTTATATACGCAAATAGAATCGAATCATCTAGGAAGTGTTGGATTTTATGCTTCGAATCTCTTTTCCAGAAAAAAAAGAACCCTAAGCACCAAAAAGATTGTGTATTTATAAATGGTAGTGCGATTGAAAGATGTCAAGCATATATCTTTAGGACAAAGCTCAACTTGATTAGCAGAAATTCTAAATGCAGTTTATAAATCAATTTAAAAAAAAGACTGCGCCACTATGAGAAAAGGGGAAAACCCTAATTTCTTAACTCCTTAAACTATTGTTTTTGCTCTATTTATTATTTGATTGTCCAATGAATCACTCATTTTCTAGTTTTAGACGTGATCTAATATGTATGTTTTTTGTCACTTTTGCCGCCCAATCAGCTGCGGCTGCGCATCGTCATCAATCCTGGGATGATGAGCTGAGCTCCACTATTTTAGGGTTTTGTCTAAGAAGGTGGTGAGAGATAATGAAGGCATCATAATCAGATCCAAAAGTAATGCAACTAATGAATCGAGCAGAGGCGACTAGAGGCCTTTAGGTCACCTTTTTCCTTGCTGAGTCATGAAATCAGTGAATGGGTCTCCCATGATTTAAAAGAAATCATAATCCGACGGACCATATGATCTTTGTCCTATACAACTATGGTACTTGTCAATGCCCCAATGAAAGGAATTAGTAATAAGTAGTAAAGTGACTCGTGTCAATAAAGGGTCAAGTTAGAATTATAATTTATTCAGAGCCGCAAGAAAAATTTGTCTTGGGGTCATTTTCCAGCCGACGATTTTGAAGCTAGTTGTTTAGCGGACAAAATTATGGATTTACTGAAGAACTACACATTATTTGAACTTTTTTTGGGGGGGGGTTATCTAGATATATAAAATCACTTGAAAAAAAAGTTTGTGAAAGAGACCTTAATTGTATATTGCAACATTGTGGACACATGAACGGGCAATAATTGATTATGAGATTGAAATAAAGGAAAGTGCGATGTTTATTGATGAGCAGGTTTAAGTGGAACATATTTAAAAGATGAAACGACAATACAAGTTTCTGAACTTTTGTCCATTTGATAATTAAGTAATTAAACCTCTTTTTTTCTTTTCAATTAAGTACCTCAATTTTTTTTTTTGGCTCATAGTTAGGTTTCATTAAGTAAATGACCATGTCATGTGATTTTGTCAATCTAACTCACTTACTCGGACAAATTTAAGCATAATTTGTGACATGAGTCATTTACTTAGTAAAAACCATGTTATAATTAGTTAAGTGGGGAAGAGAGAGAGAGAGAGAGGAAGAGTCATGATCTGGATGATTTTAGTTATTTAATATGTCTCTATTCACATCATATTGTCTCAAGAGGCCATATAGGATATCGATGTAGCAGCATCATGTAAAAGTTGGCATTTTTCCGTCCATGATTTTCGGGGAGAGCTCACATTCATCCAAATTTGCAAAGTTGAGGCACTTGGTTGCACAAAAGAAAATTTAAGATACTTGATTGTCAAACAAATATTTGTGATGTCATTATCCTTTATTTAAAGCAACGTCTTCTAATAAGGGGGAAATATGCAAAGAATAAATCTTAAACAGAGGATGGGAATTTTGGGGAGAAAGGATAACCATTTAACGCATAAATCTATTTGGGATTGATATCTTTTCCAAAACTCAAGCAAAGTAATACCAAATTAACCTCAGTAGCAACTAGTCACAATATTTCAATAATATCAAGGTTGGAGCGATAAATATAATACTTAAAAGTAAAGTAAGGCCAAAACAACACCCGTAGTGGAAAACCCAATGCAGAACCACGGGACTGCTAAAAAACTTCCTTTGCTTATGAAGAACAGATAGCTAGAATTTCTAGTGGATTTGGCGAGGGCGAGCCTTGCTAGTGGATTGGCAAGGTAAGGCAAGCTCGCCACTGGCTACCCTTCCCATTTGGTTGATCGCCAAAGCAAGAGGAAGAAGGAAGGAAGAGGGAAAAAAAGGAAAATGAAAAGAAAAGAAAATTCAAGAAAAATTCTAAATAACAATATTATTAAAAAAAAAGTCCACTAGCGTTGCTCGGCATCTACATCAGTGCTGGTCGGTTAAACTTGGTCGGATTAATTAAATTGATATAATTAAAAAATATTTAAGACTGAATTGGTAAATAAAGAAGTTTAAAAGTATTTAAGATTGAATTGGTAAAGAAAAAAGTTTTAAACTGAATTGAAAAATTATAACAGGTTTCAGATTTTCTTGGTAATTACCACAAAGATGGATTAACTTAAAATAAGCGAGAAAGCTTTGAGAGCGATTTAAACGAAAAAAAAGCGATCGACTCATAGATCTTGGAATGGGGAACGACAATTCCAATAAAGTTTCACCATCAAATCTGGAATGCCTCTTCTCCTTTTCAAAGCGAGGCTGTCGGCCTCTTTCTCTCTGCTAAAGGGAATTGCACTTTTCTCTCTCTTAAAATCATGAGCATTCAGCCCTGACTTTTTCCCTTTTTTTCTTTTTATTAAGATGATGAGGTGGGCCTCACAAGAGTCGGACCTAGCCCAACAAGGAATTCGATACGGGCCATGGAGTACATAGAGAAATAAAAGAAATTATTGCACTAGAAATTCTCATCTGGGTTTTGGTTGTGTTTCTGGGTCCGGGCCTATGCTCTCCATATCACTCATTAAGGCTTTAAAGCCAGCAGGCTCCTCGGCGGCGTTACGCTATGCCATTTTTGCCTTGCGGATGGATCGATTCTATTATGTACTAGAGATATCGATACTCTTACTTATCATATAATTAAACAATACTGTTATTTAAAGATTAAGACATCGAACGAATATTTTGAGTTAGAAGACACTTAAATGTTTGTGATTATATTGTTATGACCTCTCAATTACATTACCAATTTATATTTAGTGTCAACGCTAAATTTATGGACTATCTTACCAACTAAAGCTTAGCTTTAAGAATTGATTTGTACTACAAAATTGGGGTTAAGATGTCCATATTTACAACCTGGATCCTTTAGTCAAATGATACGAAGAATAGAAAGAGAATTCAAAATTGGATACTAAAAAGTCCAATCCATTGCCTAAATGAGCCATGTACCTTGCCTAGAGGTTTTTTTTTCTTATTGTGTTGTCAAGAGGCGGTTGACAAGTGGTGACTTTGGGTGATAATTGGCAATATGTATGGACAAACATTCATCATTAAGGACACTTGGAACACCAATAATGTGTATTGCTTTATAGTGGCCTTACAATCTATAATGGTCAAACGGATCTAAGGACCAATGTACGCATGGCTTTTTAGTTGGCGGTGGCACCGTTGTGGCTGGATAATGGTTAAATGGCGTCTAGTCTCAATACCATTAGGATGCATTATCTCCCGACAGCTTGATCTTGTTGGGTTAATCCTGTCACTTTGTCACACAGAGATCTCTTATAGTTACCTTTTTTTTTTTTGGGTTGATAGTATAGGAACACTCCTTTATCATTTAGTAATCATAAACTAGGCATATTCTCCATTCATTTTTGCATGTACGACGGAACGAACCTTTATTTCCATTTTCATTTTCATTTTCAGCTAGTTTCCACATTTAGAACTTAGTATTCGAATTTTTGGCTCCATTCATTCTGCACAATTAATCTCATTGCAAGGTCGAGCTCTCATCCTTTAATTCCTATTTCCTTTATCTTCTTCCTATCAGCTATACCAATTTAAATTATTCATCAATTCAACAACATATTCCAAGGAAAAGTTGATTCTTCAGGTACCATGAAAAAGGAAAAGAAAAATATGAGTAAATGTGGGACTTCAAAGAATATGTCAAGATTTGATTATATGATTGAAACCCCCTAACAACATGGTGATTTGAATTGAAAAAGAACTTATTTTAATGTAATTATAAGAGTATGTATACTCTACACTTTATTTATTTTTTGGCATAAAGAAGCTTAAGAAACGAAGCATTGTTTGAAATCGATAAGTGGATTGGACTATATGATAATGTAGATCTCCGTAGCTTACAACTTATTCAAGAGCCATTGATTATTTCCATGTGCTTTCCGTTTAAATCTAGAGTGAAACTCATTAGCATAAAAAATCTATGCGCATCGCTTTCATTGCTTTTCTTCCATGACTGTTCTAGATTCCCCTTTTTGTCTTCTAAAATAACACGCTATGATTAGCCTTTACACCCCTTTTCAAACAACAACTATTTCTATAAAGGTAATCTTAGAGTTCCCAGCAGAACGCACACACTTTTCTTAATGAGAATGGCAGGAGGAATTTGACCGGTCAAATCCTATTTAGAACTTTATACTCTCTCTCTCTCTCTCTCCCTCTCTCTCTCTCTCTCTCAATCAATCAATCAATGGACCGTTTTGAAGAGTTAAATTTCAGACATTGAATTGGAAAATATAACTGGTGCCTGTAAAACATGTTGAATATCTAAAAGGGGATTATAAGTTCACTAACCTAAATTCATGATAGTAGGTGTGGGCTCGGGTCACGATCCACGTAACATTGTCCCTTAGGAATGAGATATTTATTTATCTCTAACATTGGTTGCAGATGTATTTTACTAGTCCATGAATTTTCTGTGAATTATAAAAGCATTCCACAACATGGAGATCTACAAGGAAGATCATGAGAGGAGTCATTCATCAATTTGAAACTCTTTTTGGGTCCATAGTGATCGAGCTTAATCAGCTCATGACTTGTATATATAATAATGACTCCAAGCAATTACAATGTAAAACCCTAGAAAATTGTACTGCCGATAACTTGGAACTGGGAATCACGTGATGCCATTAAGACAAACTCTCCGACCAACCCATTATTTTACTCCAAACGAGACCCGCAGAGAGAGAGAGAGAGAGAGAGAGAGAGAGAGAGTCAGTCAAAAGTAAGGAAATCAAAATTTTGATAGAATTTGTTTAAAAAAGGACTTGAAGTTAATATTATTCTTTTTCCTCTCTTCTAACATAGAGGAGATCTATGGGGGATGCCTTTTCTTCTAGTACTGCTGATGCTGGAGGCCATAATTATGTCCTCCTGGGACACCTTACTTGCTGATCTCCCACACACACTGTAGTGTCCACTCGATCTCTTCTTGCGCACAATCTCTCCACTGCATGCAATGCTGTTGCTCATCATCATCATGTTGTTGTTGATCTCTGACCCGGACGAGCCCGAGTAGTCGCTCATCGGCTCGTCGCTGCAGTCGACGATGGTCGAGTGCTGCGTCTCGTTGGTCATCATGTCATCGTCGGCCATGTCTTGTGGGAACAAGAAGTCGGGGCTCAGTTGTAGGGTCTTGCATGTCCTTAGGTAGGGACTGAGATCCTTCTTGTGTTTCAGCAAATAGTCCACCTTCAAGTACACGGACAAAGAATTTTACAAACCATGAGATGGTGATTATTCTTGTAAACCCTTATTGATGTCTGATACTCTAGTTGAAATGGTGTTCAGAATTCACACTTTCAACTATAATGATAGATATACTATTAAATTTGTATTTCCGAAATCTTCAAAAGTAAGGCGTGATGTTATCTTAAGTAACAGATTTTACGAAAGAAGTTAGGATTGAAAATAGTTATGTGTGTATGTGTATATACAGAGTAAGGAAGAAGCTGAGATCATATGATATGTAGCAAATGAAACAAAAATATTTTAAGTGCAAAAATTGACAGTATGATAACATCAATCAAAAGCCACTTTTTTTGTTTTTTTGTTTTTTTTAAGGGTTTGAATGAGCAAGAATTCTTATTGTTGAGGGGATTACAGTGTAATTAGCCCGAACTTTTTTTCTCCAGGGGTTGCTTTGAATGATCATTTCCTGATCTTCTCATAATTATGCATGAAAAGAAAATCAAACAACATGATTAATTGTTGATAAAGAAATAAAGTTACCTTGCACCCAAGAGAGCAATGAATGAAGGGTTCTTGGAGGCTTCTGTCACAGGAAGTGCAATAATTCCCCGCCCCTTTGAATTGCCTATTCTGTGGTCTTTTCTTGATGAACACCACCTTAGCACTGTTGATTGTGTATGCCTAGATTTCAAGAAATCAAGATAATCAATAAGATTAGATCATATCACATATGGCTTACAAAGTTCTAGGAAGTTCTTTATATCTTTTCAGTATATTTATCGGTGATTGATCATTACTTGGACGTTGGAACAGTCGATGAGCTTCTGGAGATCCTCTAGCCGGACGACATCATGGTACACATATCGTCGAATTTGGAGGAGCCTGTGGAAGCGATGGATTGGAATACAATGAGGGCATATGCTAACGCAGCAATCCAGGCAGCATACGTTCTTCTCATTCTTCTTTGCATTCTCATGGTAAGAGCACCCCGCAAAGAATTTCTGTGTATATAGAGCATCCAACCATGCAGGCTTCTGAACACCCTAAAAGCACCATCCAAAACCCAAAATTCTCATCAGATCATAAGAAACTCCAAGCAGGGAGGGAGGGGGAGAGAGAGAGAGAGAGAGACTCACCATGGTATACGTGATCAACCCAAACAACACGCTAGCCACAAAGTTGAGGCTGTAAGCAAGTGGAATTGAGACACCAGTAATCAGAAGATAGGGAAGGAAGAGGGGAGGCAGAGAGAGAGAGAGAGAGAGAGAACGGTGTGTGGAAAGATGAGTATTTATGGAGAATCACAAGATAGGGAAGGGTATATATTTATTGTCCCTTTGAGTTTTGAGAGAACCAACGTTTTGTCAATTGGGAAGAGGGTTTTCTTTTTTTCTTAAAAATATTATTTATCTTTTTTTTTTTTTTTTTTTTTTTTGAGAGAGAGAGAGAGAGAGAGAGAGAGAGAGAGAGAGCATTAAAGTAAGGGAGTAAGATATGAGGAGAACGTGGGCGCTGTTTCCGTGTCTCCCATTCACTTCGAAGTCTCATAAACTAATGTTTATCATCTCCTTGGCTTGAGAGCTATCACTTGCCATATGTAAAAAAAAATTAATTGAAAAAAAAAAAAACCTAACTTGACCAAATCAGAAAAAAAGAAAAGAAAATATTGCACTTACATTGGAGGAGGTGCCTTTAGCTCATATGTGTTGCCTTTTGTTTCTTTTTGATTCTCTGATCTCGGGCTTAGCCAAGCAACTTGTTGGTGTGTGTGGACTTTGAAATTTGAGACACACAATTCATTTTAATCTTTTGTGCGTTCAAATTACAATTTGTGTAGTGGAAGCCATCCAGTCCACATGCAATGTAATAATTTATGTAAGGTAAAGGTTGGTTTGGACAGCCCCTTTTTGATGATATATTGTTCTTGATATGGTAACGATCGGCCATTGACAAAATCTTCTGTTTCTTGTATGACAGCTTGATTTGATGTGAGTAATTGTGTTTCACGGTAAAAATGGAATCCGGCTACTACTTTACATGTCATAAAACATGATAGGTTGGTCCATCAAGACTTTTTCTAATGCGCTTTGTGTGACTTCATTGCATCAACACATAGGTTGAATGATTATATTAACTCCGCTCCTTTCGAGTCAATGATATTACTGTTTCATTCGGAATTTTGCAAGATCCACGGCAGAAGTCAAAAAATGCGACCGAAAAAGCATAAATAATCCTTCTTTTGCTGTCAAAATATCATAGACGACAACCTTTTTCACTAGGGTAAATGGGTAAAATAGTTTAGACAAAGATTTCGTTCCTGTTGTTCCAAAACTTACGCTATTTACTTTCTCAGATTTAGCATACGTAGGTGTTTGTGGAGAGAGGTCAACTCTACATTCCTTACTTCAAAATGAAGTAATTATGAAGCATAAAGCAACACCGGCCTCTGAGCTCTAGTTAGATCACTTTTGCGACAAAGGATGATGTCGAAAAGGAAAAGCGCATTTGGAAATAACCGGGCTAGCTAATCAGTCTATATCAATAAGGGAATTTTTATGGCAAAAATAAGAACAAAATTAAGTGGAAATTTCATCCTCCGGAGGGATTCGATATAATTTTTTATGTGATTGAAATATTGAAAATTGTTGATCCAAAAATAGTTGTCGACCGTAACACGTTAATATTTGTTATAATTTGGGTGCAAAATTTTGCGAGACTGTTCCCACTTATTGGGAGAATGCATGATTTAATATTGTAATAATTTAAAAGCCTATGTGATTGAAATTTAGAAAATTCTCAATCACAAAATGTTTTTGACCACAACACTTACTAACGATATTGCCCAGAGAATTCCTTTACCAACAATTGACTTAACGAAAATGTCAAATGAAGATATACAAAACTTGTTGAGTGTTGATGGATTTAAAAGCAGATGGACTCATAAAATTCCTACTGAAATACGATTCACACAAGAAAAATCACTTGCCATTCGATGATTTTTGAAGTGCCAAGGGATTCCTTTTTATGGGCCAAGTAGTTGCGAATAAGTACTGGATTAGTTCTTTTCATGCATTGATCTATCCTTGTGATTGATAAATTATTTGTTCTTCGTTAGGTGCAATAGTTTTTGGAGTAAGAACTAAAAATTTGAGATCTCGGGATTCTTGAGGCTTGGACTCGTGATTATTTACCTTTCGACTAAACCCTTTTAATATAAATATTTACTCGATCAGGGTAAAAGTATATATGTATAATTTACAAAGGAGGCAGCATCCCACAACTTTCCCTGTCCACCACCAGTGGATTGAACCTATTCAAGCAGCAGTGGATTCTCTGTGTGTTTTTAGGGATCCAAGAATTCAAAACTCTACTCAAGATCCCTTTTGATTTGCAGCTTGGCTAGTTGGTGTGTTCATACGACCGCAAATTCAGTTCATTTGATGGCCCAAATTTAATATTCAAGACCGAAAAACCTTCCACGATAATCTTATTTAACACGCTCTCATCATCAAACAACTTTCTTATTTCCCTAGGGGAAAAATCATCTAAGCATAAGAAGGAGAAAAAGCATTCTTCAATAAGGATCCTACTCCTCTTGATTTTCCTTATGTCACGGGATACAAGGAGACAAGTGCCAAAAAGAGGAAGCTAGTGAACCTTAATCACCGATACTTCGGCTTGAAAAACACAATTTCCTAAACCCAGGTGATGGGTTTTCTCCTTTTATCTCTCTCTCTCTCTCTCTCTCTCTCTCTCTCCTTTTTGCCCTAATTTTGGAGGTGGGTTTGCCATCAAAGGCATTACCACAGCAAAAGGAGAGACATGTACGAGGAAATTCACCCGGTTTTTGGGGGAATCAAACATGGCAACTTTGGACCGACCAACCACTCCACTCCACTCGCTCGCTAAAAAGGGAGGAGGAGATCTTGTTGTGTTGTGTCGTGAGTTCAAATAATTATGTGTTTTGTCCGTGTGGATTTGGAGCGAACATGCAATCACGAACGCAACTCACTAAGCACTAGGAAGGCAAAATTAATGACTCTAATTAATTAGATTTTCCCATTGCTAATTTTGAGGCCGCCTTGTTCATCGCGCCTCTATGCTCCAACCAAGGGCTAATCTTGGGGTTTGCTATGTGTTATATTAAATACTCTATTATTGGGGGACCAATTCCTAATTAGTCTTCCTTTTGTCTAACATTTGGTTCTTGCTTGAGCTGGGGTTTGCCATTGGAAAGTTAAGCATGCAATCTCTCAATCTTTTTCAATGCAAAACGCCTCCTATGCCAAATGCAATCACATTCTAAACTTTTTAATTAAAGTTATTAAATCGACTCCTAATCCTTTAAATCAGTGTGATCAAGGTCTGAAAAATTTTTTACTCAAAAGTATTATTAAGTCCGTAGTTTATATTGAGAAGTGGAATATTAAGGCAATCACCTAGGTCATTGTTGGTCCTAGGCATCCAAGAAAACTTGATTGCATTTATTAAGAAAGGTTCGTGACAGGATTCATTTGATCAAAATGTTTTGAATTTAATTGCATTCCTTACATAAGTTTTAAAATATGCTCGGTAAGTAATGAACAATAATTGTAATAATAACTTTTTCCCAGTACTAAAAAGCCAATGATAATAGTCATAAGAAGCTAAAAAATAAGAATCATTCTAAATGGATCCTTCTAAAAACACTATAATATACTTATAAAAGATTAATCATTGAAATCACGAGTTGGCCTAGTCGAGAGGATTTTCACTCATTTCTTGACCTCGAGTGTTTAACTCCAATGTTACCACCCATTCTTCTACCTTAAGGACTAGAGGAAAAAGTATGAATGAGTGAATGTTTGTTAATAAGTACCTTCAGATCATTTGTTACGTTACATTCAATGTACATTGATACATTCGATGTACTTGAATGGGTGTACCTCTCTATCATATGTTGGTACTTTCCCTTTCGACCATAATAAATTTTTTTTTTTTTAAATCTAAACTTTGTGTATTTTAATATCTTGTGGCGTCGTGAAATTACTGCATCTAGAGATTTCTCTTTTCTCTAAAATCATGAAGGCACTCCATATATAACCATGATTATAAGAGCAGTTGCTAAAGATAGTAATTAGCAATGTCAAGCCATCTAATCGTGGATTAATATAAGATAATTATTTTAATTTTTATTAGAAAATTTTGTGTCCTTTTTTGAGCCTAGGAGTCCTGACGAAGCTAGTTCATAGGCATATTGACCACTGCCTTAGTCAGGTTATACGTGGAATTTTCAGGTCAAGTTGTCCTCTGAACCTTCCTATTGTTGGGCATCTATTCTAATTCAATATTTACATCTACACGTTGTTGAACGAAGAGATCCACTTGTTTACCCGTAATAGGAAATAAATTTTTAAATTCACCCACTATATTTTTCAAGCATTAGTTTAACACCGCCTTTGCAAAATTATGTTAACGTGTTATTATGATGACACGATACATCTAAACCCTAATGGAAATGAGATCTTAATCTAGATTTTTATTTCTCGTTGAGTTAATGTATAAATTATATTTTTCCATAAGGATTTATTTGCGAATAATCTATTGCTAGCTCAATCTTGTATTTTTTTTAGGATATGCTTGTGTACGCGAGATTATATAGGACATTGTGGTAGATAAAATTGATACACTTTTATTTACTGGTGTTGTAGTAAAAAATAATCTAACTTCAAGAGTATTGTGCTTCAGTGTCTTGGTTATATTTTTATGAGGATTCACTTGCGAATTATGTGCTTAATGTAATTGTCAATTTTTTCACAAGCATGAGATTTGCGCTTTTTCTAGCTCTTATATTTTCTTTTCGATGATTATCCACATTATATTTAGAATGGAAAAAAAAAACTGAAACCCTTTTGTTTTAATTTCACATTATGACCACAATTTTTTGTCTACAATAGATGAAATAGTATTTTATGTATGGCTTTTATCGATTGCCATTGATACATGGAGAAATAAGCTAATTAATGCTTAGATGTTGTTATTAATTTAAAACCCTATTAGTTTCCCTCTATGATATGCAACATATTGTCCTAAAGTGATTAATTTCTTTTACATGACACTGATGTAACCGGTGCATAAAATGGACAGGATACCATGCATTTCCTCTTTTATTAAAATCATTGAGAAGGTGAGTACAATATATAAATTTTGAGATTTTGAATATAGAATGGATTCATCACCCAAAAGATAAGACAAATTAAGAAGAGCAAATATTGTCCACACATTTAAGACAACATTGAAATGATTTTGTCACGAACGTAGAAACAACCTTTCGGTTAATGGGTGCGGTGCTTCTTGATTTATCAGAACCGACCATTGGAATTAGGGACTACTCACGTGCAACCTCCATTTATCTAATTTGAAAATCAACTCACTCTGTAAAAATAACATTCAAAACAAAAAACCTTCAAACAATGGGCAAAAAAAAAAAAAAAAGAAAGAAAGAAAAAGGGCAAAAAAAAAAAAAAAAGGTTTTGGCAAAAGTTTCAAAGAATGGGCAACCCCCACGTGCCATGAAAAGGTGCATGGTGATGTAGTAAAGAAGTACCTCACGTGCAAAGGATCCAATGATACAGTCGACACTGAGTGGGAAAATGTCTCATTGCATAAAATATATAACTTCAGGTACTTTAAATTTCAAAATTTATTCTTGCCTTATGGCACATAATCAATGTACAGAAAAGTGCTCAACAAAAAAGGGGAAAGAATTCGATCTCTATTTTTTTTTTTTTTTTGACTCGATCATAATAATAATGTAATCGTTACATGAGATATTTTTTTAATAATTTATTCATGTAGACTTAAAAAAATAAAAAAATAAACAGGAAGGCTTTCCTGGAGCTTTGTAATGAAAAAATTATTATTTTTTCTAAGTTTTCAATTGCGTAATTATGGTTAATTTTTTTTTCATTTTTCGGTTTTTCTATTCTTTTGGGATGTGGTCAATGGTCAAAGCAGAAGGAGCAGGAAGAACAAACAAGAGTTTTGGGTCAGCGGGTGAGCCGCACGAGGGGATCCCTTTGCCCCCGTCCAAATGCCTCTCTATTTACAGCTCCGACCCTCCTCCACATGCACCCTCCTTTATTATATTCACTCCCAGTTTTGATTTATATATACATATAACATATATTACTCAATATCATAGGAGGTAGCTCACATGTAGCCCTTCTCTAAAAGAAAAAGATCCAAAACGATAATGTGGTTTTCCATGTCCAGATCATTACCGCAATGGACGGGATTGATTGTAGTACATAAGTGTAGAGCCTATATATCGAGACTTACAAGGAATCCCATGAATATCACAAGATTTCGTACACATATTGCTTACCTAGAGTCCATTTAGAGGTGGGTCGGGAGTAATTAATTTGATGTATGTTATAAGTTCACAAATTTATCTGAATATGGGAGAGTTCAAAGGGATTCAGAGGAGTCGATGCTTTTCTTAAATATATTTTTTATTTCCCAAATTACAATTATGCAAAAGGGCACTAAAAGTCAGATCATATTACTTTTCATTCCTTTCTCTTATTTTGTCAAATGAGGTACGTTAAAAGAGTCAATTCGACCTAGTTCTTTGGTGTACATGTTAACCTTATGTGCAGCTCCAAAAACTTGGTCTTTTCTCAGAAAAGAATGACAGAAAAAATTCTTGGATCAGTTTGCATTCAGAGTAACGCAATGTTTTTATCAACTTGACCTTCGGGGACCATCAAACATTGGATTCAAACCATCATTAACAAAAGAATCGACCGTGGCGTTGGCCGTTGCACTGTCCTTTCGGTCCCTCTCGAAGCTCTCAAAGAAGGCCCTAAAAATATTATCATTCTGACACCAAATTGCATTTCTTTCTTATTGGTAACAACACAATACTTTACACCTCCCCAGAACTCAAGCTCACAGTGTCATATGTTCACAGAAATCAGGTAATGACCCACTTTATTGATAAGCAAGAAGCACTGAAACTAATCATGGGGCAAATAATATCTTAATTTTGAGCATTACTTGGTGTCAAGGCTTCTGAGCAGAGAACATGATGAAGGATTGCTGAATTTTTCTTGTGTAATTGGTTAGACCACATGATGTGCACAAATCCTCGATCTCTTCGGCAGTCAGATAGCTGTAATTCTGTGCAGTTCTCTGCCACACGACCAAACATTGTCACAAACAAGCTTGACGCGCATTATGAGAATAATAGTGTCTTTTAGACAACCTCAGGGAAATCACTCCGTACAGAATAAAAGTTCTGTGGAATCCACCTAGACAGAGATGCTAAGATCATGAATGATGAAACCTTACGGTCTTTGTTGTTGCCTAAGAGCATTTCATTTTGCCTTCACAGTATAATCTCCAAGGGATTTTAACATAGGATGAGATCGTCCAACATACATCAGAAAGTTTTAAGAGTACATGGTATGTGGCAAACAGAAGCTACCCGAGTATCATAAGAAATAGATCGCACTTGCTTAAGAAATTTCAAGTTCAGAAGGGATATGTGTAAGGTATATATGTATGGATCAAAAGAAATAGATTGCACTATGCAGTTATACAGTGTAAGGTATATGTGTATGGATCAAAAGAACCACTTGCTTAAGAAATTTCAAGTTCAGAAGGGAGAGGGTCAGATTCAGCCTAGGTACAATAGTTTAACAAAGATTCTGGGCAAGAAAGGAGATCCAGACTAACCTGCTCATAGATTATCAACTACGGAATACATTTTGCATATTTGAAATAGATCGCATGTGTTGTTGCAGTAATCTGAATTGCTTAATCAAGCTCCAAGGTTTTTGTTGCTATAACTCAAGTTGACATGTTACATTTTACAAGGCATATATGAAGTGGTTCTTGAAAACAGTCACACAAGAAATCCTGGTGGAAATATATACTACTACCAGAGCAACTGGGCTAGCCACCAGTCCACAAGATGGGTTACTTGTCAATACGCATGCATTAGATGTTAAAATTCTAAACCTCCATCACAGACCTTGATGAAACGGCAATCCACTTGTATGTAATTTTTTTTCCATAGTTTCATCTCTTCATGTTCCAAGTGGAGTAGCATTATATGCAGGTTACAGTGTACAAAAGTGGTCCCTCTCTTGTTTCACACGGCTCTAGAAGTTAATTACAAGAATAAAAATGGGTCTAATGGACCGAGCTGTATGCATACAGATGTACCTGTCTGAAAGGCAATATTATCCAGGGAGTGGACGGAGTGTACCGGAGGAAAGTGGTTCCCACAAAAACTCCACCGCTTCTCAATACTCGAGTAATTTCTGCAATCTGCCCATATGCAGCAGAGGGGTCGAGAACTTTATATCAGCCATTTTTGATGGGGATAAAGAAATAGTGTGTATATCAGGAACTTGTTCCACAGCTAAAGCTCATTAAACTTTGACCTGTAATCACCAAAATTTCTTTTCCGTATCTTTTTTCACACAATTGTACTGTGATTAGAGAAACTGAATCTATTATTGAGTTAAGCCACATTTGACCATGATGAAATTTGACTTGAGCACTTTAGGGAGGAGTTGTGGAATCATGCAAACCAGATCCATGAATTATCATTATTTTTTGTGCAGATGGCAAATGGCTAACTTCTAAATTACCTGCAAGAAGTTATTTGAAACAGTACAGATTCCACAACCCCTCAAAACGCAGTTTCTAGAATTATGCTAGTAACCATGTAAAGCTATAAAAATTTCAAGCTCCTCCAAGCACACCCCATCCCTCTTCCACCACAGTATCCTGATACTGGATCTATATAGCCTGGAGAGGTATATATGTGAAATATTCCACGAGTTTACTAGAGGCCTCTCGTGGATCAATCTGCTAACTTCTCCCAAACCTTTAGCTTCACTAATACACTTGTAACCCTTCGCATAACTGCACGATAATACTGAGCACCTCATACAATTGGGTTGCACAAGCGTCATTCCTAATTACATTCCATGCTGTAGCAGTGCTGTGGACCTATTAAATTTGTCCCAATTTCTGCTGCTTCTTTTAGCGTTACCACATAAACTAGCCTCTCTGCTCAGGAGGAATTGTTGCTAGACTTCTTTACAGCAAAGACTATGGGCTCTTGTTGCCTGACCCTTCATCACTCACTAGAAAACATAGCACTAGCATTTCGTCATTTGTCTGCATTCTCAACCTTCTTCCATAAGCAAAGTTTTCAAACTCACTTAAGCTCCATGTGACATTAACATCATGTTCAGGGGACGTGCATTTGAGTCCTACATGTTCCCGCCCACCCGCCGCCCCCTGCCCCCCTCTCTCTCTCTCTCTCTTGCACGCGCATGTGCCCCTCCCTTGCTTCTGACATATTTCTGCCTTCTGAAGGAAGACATGGCAGTCTCTGAAGTTGCCTCTAGCCTTAAGGCCTCTACAAATCCTTCAACTTTCAGATATCTGTGGAAGGTAATTCCCCTGTTTATAATGGCAATTATTGGCAAATCAAATGCTCATTTTTATTAAAAGCGAGTACTGCAATAAAGATGTCTAGGGCCGTGAGAAGCAGCTGGCCAGTTTCAATTTTTATGTTGATAATAAGCTCTGTCCTTTCACGAAGTGACTTTGCCAGTATAATAGGATGGCTTGGCCATATTCTAAGTGATAATGGCTGTGCAACGGTCAACTATCTTTTGCAATCCGTAGAAGCTCTTGCAAGTTTCAGTACAGATCCTCACTATGACCCAGACAGAATTATCTTCAGGAGATCAAAATCAAAATACTAAGCTAAGCTGCTTGGAATGACATCATCTGTGATACAACTACAAGCCTAACATTTATTTGATGGCTGGTACCTCATTAATTATTTGATATCCCCTTTACTCAATCTGAATCACCAGAATATAACTCCAGTATCTAGTCAATTTCTGGGATGCCTACATGACTCATAAGACAGTACGGCTCAATAATACTAAGCTAGATTAAATGAGAGAGCAGAACATACAGCGTTTGAGGGGGAAGGCCAGCAGTGCAATGC
This sequence comes from Eucalyptus cladocalyx, assembly GCA_017140615.1. NCBI lineage: Eukaryota > Viridiplantae > Streptophyta > Magnoliopsida > Myrtales > Myrtaceae > Eucalyptus > Eucalyptus cladocalyx. The sequence goes on along the minus strand of CM029523.1, from coordinate 60,947,486 downwards.
AGCCCCAGCGTGTACAGCGTCAACCGAACAAGATGAGAATGGAAGCCTCGAAACATCAGCTCTAACAAGAGCCAGATTCCTGCAAATGTCCCAGAATGCCAAGCCATCTCATCTTTAATTAATTAATTTCACTGGCATACAAGAATAACATTTTACTTGACAGCTTCCATAATTTCAAGTTCCCATCAAATGAAAAAAACTTACGCTTTTAAAACAGCATCATCCTGTTTAATGAAATCATAACATTGGCGTAGCATATTTTCAGAATAATCAAGAGCAATTACTCCAGAATAAGTCCCAGATTTCGCGAATTTTCTGGAAAACAAACCACTCCCACAGCTAACATCAACTAGAAGGCCACCCTCTGCAGGTTTGAAGTATTCTTGAGCCATTTTAAACTGCATTCATATAATAAATTGCGCCATTAATAGCTTATATGGAAAGCTAGCAGAACAATAACTAGAATTGGCTTGCTCATGTATACCAGGCTTAAAGGAAGAAGCCGATATTCTTTTTTAGCCCATGATAAGAAAACAGCTTACACATTTCACGAGGTAAAATTGTCTACAGCTATTGCAGTCTCAAAATGACCTTCCACAAATCCTCATGGCTAATATGCTAATAATTTTAGTGGATAAAATTAGCCAGAAACCATACTTCTTCATCTTGACCAGGAAAGCCACTGCGGTTAAAATTCTGACGCCAGCCTCTCTCGTATAAGAATGAAACAACAGGACTCCTAGCAAAAGCAAGAATGCAAGGTAAGGAATCAGTTAAAATTTATTAGTGAATCTTTAAGGCTATCTAGAGAAGAAGACGTAGTGCAAAAATCAATCAAGAAGATACGTTATGTACCTTGCAATCAAATAAGATGGTGGGTTAATTAAGCAGAAAGGTATGATCTGAGAAAGAGGAAATTGCAAAAAGACCAAATATCATTCGCAATGGGTGCAAGAAAGCTAGCACACTCCTTAGGAAAGGGCAATCTCCTATTTCTTGTCCTTGCCAATACTTCCAGTTGAAATGGCATGAAAAAATTGCCACAAACTATAGAGGTATCTAAACCTGCTGCCTATAAAAGGGAGGACTCAATTATCACGCTCTGTCATATGAAGTATGGACTCATTCTCCCTCACCTATTTTTCACCCCAACAAACCAAAAATAACTTCACATATGGAGGTAAAGAGTGAGTGAGGTAATGGTTAAAGGAAAAGATGAAGATAACCCTTAAACAACGATAATTCGATAATTCAAGTTTAAACAGCCTGGCTAGACTGAGTTAGTGATACCTGAATAGTTCTGTCCGCACGTTGGCTTGACCTCAACGTAGTCCCTTAAACCGGCAGTAAGAGTAAGGTCTAGAAAGTTGTTTTTGCTGGAATATGACTTATTGCATTTTTTACATTTAAAACCAGACCTATACACAGCTTCCCTGAACAATTTTGAAGTTATGAGTCAGAACTAATCCCATCAAAGCATTATGCAGAATTAGTTGTCTAAACCAGATAGTGAGTTTCAGAACTTACAAATTAAGACCAGATGGGCCTCTTCTTATCAAGGGTTCATAGCATATTGGGCATGAAAATATCTCACCATCCAAAGTTGGATCTTTCTGAGTTCCCGTGTCCTGAGATATGAGAATTTTCACTCACGAGCATACTAAAGGAAGAAAGAAGCTAGCACAGAAGGATGTTGGTATGGGCATATATCCCAATAGATATGGCATTTCAAAAAAGTTGAGTGTGTTGGGCACATTATCTGCCATTAAAAAACTAGAAGATCGAGCACTGAGACGGTTCAGCTGCAGCAGATTCATTAAAATGAAATATACTTCAGGGTCAAACTTGGATCGCTCCATAACAGTAATCATCTGTAATGCATCACAAACTAAATTGCTACACTAGAGAAATCTCTGTACTGGCCACTCAACCTTTGAACCCAAACACAGAAAAAAAAAATTTCCTAGTTGGCTCACATATTCAAAGAGGCAGTAAAATATCCTGCCTTTCTAGGTTGATGTTGCAGCCCTTTTGAATTCCCAACATTCAGGGTTACGTAGTATAATCCCGATGAAGTGACGAATTGAGATGGGTCAAATTTGCGAAATCACACTCCTTGTGGACTAACAAGGCTTCTACAATCAGAAAGCCAGCACGTCACAAAATCAGATTGACTACCTTGAAGAGCATGCCACGGGGAATACAAGAACAGAAAAGTGCTGCAAAATTCAGCAAGTAAGGCTCAATCAAAGTTTTTACTGGTTAGCTGTCTGGCTCTGAGGTTGGTCTTGGCAGTTCTTCATGTCAATTCTCATTACAATTTACTTTCTTTTTTGAGGAATAAGAGCGCGAGAATAACAATAAGACAACACTAGAGAATACATAGTTACAGTTTACCCACAGGCTAAAAAAACACTGCTTAGCCTGAACTCCATAATAGACAGGCGAAAAGAAAAGAGAGAAAGAAAAGAAAGGCGTAACGTTTTAGTAAGTGTACCTGCTCAACAGCAACAGCGGAGCTGGCTCGGACACTGAACGAGGGGAAGCGAACGGACGAGAACCGGGGACGAGGTTGGAGCCGGCAACTACGAGGGAGAAGAGGGTGTCTGGCGAAAGATAGCTGGTGCATCGATGAGGAAGCCATGGTCGTCGAGATCGGGGCAGGGGGGCGTGGCCTCTCTGTCTTGCGATCTGGGTTTCTTTGTTCGTCAGTTTCTTGTTTATCGCAGTTCGGCAGTTGGGCTGACGTTTGTCTGTTCTGGCGTGTCTGGTATGTGGAAACGCATGCGCAAACGAAGTACCCCGGGCCTCCTTACAAATTTCGCGATATTATCTTAAAACTCGCATCTTTGCTTTCTTGTTTTCCCCACAACAAATGGAAAAAGGACAAAAAGAGTTCTCCCTCTATTCCCTCTTCAATAAGCTAGAAGCTTTTATCTTCATCACATCATTACTTAGATTTGAGTATGTCTTTACATTATTTCATCTGAAGTTTAGGACATAAAATTTAGAGATATTTCCTTTTGAGCAGAAACTAAAAATCAAGAGACTCTCTCAAATGGAGAGGGTAGAATCTACCGCAACTACTTTGCAAGTCTTTCAAATGAAAAAAAGGACAAAAAGGGTTCTCTCTACTCCTTGCTCTAGAAGCTAGAAGCTTTTATCTTCATCAAATTATACCAATTTTATTTGATATTGTTCTTCATTTTTGCAATTCGATCCAACGATTATTCTTGGCATTGATGCTTTGTGTTTATCGAGTCGACAAATAAATCATGGATAAGGCTAAAACACACCGTCATTAGTTAGGAAGTCTAAGATGCTGTCAATTGAAACAACCGGCTAAGTTGGCCACAAAAGGCGAAAAAGATAGGAATCCGACCTAACTCCATCTTCTTCCTAAGGAGTTGTCAATCTGTTCTGCGACGTTCAATGTTTTCTGTTTTGGTTTTTTGTAGGTTATCTCCAATGGACTTCTTTATCGTTCACAAGATGAAATATTTTGATAGCTTACTTAACTAAAGAAAATCTTTTCGACCTCGCCATTGCTGGGCACGGCCTAGCCAGATTTGGCTAGTGGGGTTGAGCCTTACCAGCCCTCATTGACAATCAGCTAGAGGTAGAAGGAGGAAAACAAAAAGAGAAGGACAAAAAAGAAAAAAGGAAAAATTAATTCAAAAAATTTGAAAAAAAAAATTGTTAAAAATTATCCATATTAGGGTCGACCGGTCAAAATTGATTGGATGGACTGAATTGATATAAATGCATAAGGTCTAAGGTTTGAATTGAAATGACACAATTACAATAATTTTAGGATTTTTTTTTTTTTTGGTAATTGAAATGAACTATTCTGGAATTTAATCAATGACAAAGCTTGAGAATGCAAAGATACTATGCCAACATTTAATTGACGATGCAATACCCAAGATAAATATACACATAAAAATTTAATTGATGACACGAGTATGGAAAATTAAAGTACAGTTAGGAACATAAAGATAACTAAAAGATATTAAATTTGTTTGATTTGTGCCGTGAGTGATTGAGTAGATGAGCGATAATATTTATAGTGGTTTTGCTATGACTGCTCTTACGCGGTTCCCTGGAATACCCGGTCCGGTTGCACACCCCTGTGCAGAAGTAACCCGCCTATGTATCTCCAACTCATTTTGCCTGTTATGACAAAGAAGAATAAAGAAGACAGAAATTGCGAAAAAAATGAAACGTTTAAGAGCAGAGAGAGAGAGAGAGAGAGAGAGAGAGAGAGAGAGAGTGAGGCGCTGGCGCGGGTTGATGCGAACGGAGCTTCATGCCCTGTGATCGTGCGTGTTGGTGTAAATGCAACAAATCTTTTTCTTCCTTATCAATCATGTTAAGGATAATATCACATAACTCATTCGAATTCAAAATATTCTGAATTAGTTAATGCTTTTTTCATTTGGTAATAGCTATTACCGTAGTCGATTCTCTTCCCTTCTTTACAATCCCCTATATTTGGCCGTGACATCCTCTGCGATTGTGTTTCCTCAATTGTGCTCACGTGTATTCTCTAATAACGCCCAAGAGAATCGTGAAAAGTTGAGCAGATCACAAGTCCATATATGAATTGGCTATTCTCTTGCTTGCTCCCCAAATTAACCAAGCTTTCAAATTAATTGTGCCTGTCATTAGGGTCACGAAAACTTTGGTGTGATGACTAAACTTATATAATTATAACCAAAAAAGAAAAAGAAAAAGGATCATATAGGAAATATCAGGCGTAGGGCATATTTCACGTTCTCACTCTTCCATTTGTTCCCCTTTTTTCTTTTCAATAGCGTTTCTTGTCCTTACTTGTGATTTTTTGCTTTATTTTTTTAGAAGGGATTTTGAATTTGTAAGGCTATAAGCTGGAGTGAGCATAATTTTAGGGTAGAATCTAGAATTGGAGAATCGGACCGATGGAAACATATATGGTTTCAACTTTCAAAGTATGTAGAGTATCTTCTGCATTCCAAAAATTAAAAAATCTATTTTGACGGGTAGGTTCCAAGTTCTAGATAAATGGAATCTTGAGCCTAAAATCTAGAACTTAAACCTATAATAAGTTTTTTGTGTTTTTGTTAATATATATCTTCATGTAGTTCTGCAATGTTTTGTGGCGTTGTGTATAATATGAAACCACTACTCTAAACTTTTATTTATGACCGAGACTTTTACTTTATTAATATTTTATATTATTCATGTATCTAAATATAAAGTGACGCCGCATTTCAATCATTCGATTAATTATACAGGTTGAATCTAGATAGACCCTAAAACTAACACTATAACCTATAATAGGATAAGTTCCAAATTTCAAACTTAGCAAGGTAAGTTTTAATTTCAAAAAATGACAAATATGTTCCAATGAATAGGTTCTAGGTTCCAAGTGTTGTACAGTTTCACTTGAAATCTAGAACGTACTCATTGGAACTTGTACATAATTTGGAGCTGCTCACCCTTAGCTATAAGGAGGTTCTTCGTGAAGAAGCTAAATTCCGAATCTCTTTCGTCAAGCCGAATTTGGATCACAAGTCTAACATCCGTTCCCACCCAACCACATCAACTAAGAAGCACACTAAGATTGAACACGTTAGTAATATCATTGAATTTAAGAGACAACTTAAAAAACCAAGATCTCCATGGCATTCATTTGTGGTCGCTAGACTTGTCAAATAGGTGAGTTGGGTAAATAATCCGATTCAAATTAACCCATTCATTTGCAATGTAAATTACTTAACTCATACGCAACCCCTCTCGAGATTCATTTTTAGCATTTTTTCCTCCTTATATAGTTGGTTTTGAAAAATGGATAGCTCCATAAACTGGCTCATTGAGTTAGTAAGAGAGCTTGGGGATTGGGTTATGGATGGTGACGTGAAGCCTTAGTGACAAAAGTCCCGCAAATCCATCTAAAGAAGAGTTCGAAGGGATTTGGAGGTATTGGTGCTTTTATCAAATATTTTTCTCTTCTTCCCGGTTTTTACCTTTATTGTAGTCTTTATTGCAATCATACAAGACATTAAAGACAGTCATAACTTATAACTTTTCATTCCGTTCTCTTGCTAGAATCTAAACGACATTATAAGTTTATCTCTCCAACGATTATTCGAATCCCTTCTTTTCCTTTGAAAGAAGGAGCATTATAAGAGTCCATTCGACTTAATTCTTTGGTCTACGTGTTAACATTATGTTCAGCTAAGAGTCCATTCGACTTAATTCTTTGGTCTACGTGTTAACATTATGTTCAGCTCCAAGAATTTGGCCTTTTCTAAGATAAGAACAACAAAAGAAAACTCTCGTGAGTCGTTTGTTTCGGTGACCAAAGCACTGCACACAAATTGGATCAGTTTGCCCACAGACCAACACGATGGTTTTATCAAGTTGACCATCAGGGTCCATCAAACATTGAATTCAAACCATCATTAACAAAAAAAAAACCGACCGTGGCGTTGGCCGTTGCACCGTCATCTCAGTCCGTTTCGAAGCTCTCAAAGAAGGCCCTCACATTTTATCATTCTGACACCAAAACGCATATCTTTCTTATTGGTAACAATACAATACTTTACACCTCCCCAGAACTCAAGCTTACAATGTCATATGTTCACAGAAATCATGTACTGACCCACTTTATTGATAAGGAAGAAACACTGAAAGTAATCATGGGGCAAATAGCATCTTTATTTTGAGCATTACTTGGTGTCAAGGCTTCTGAGCAGAGAACATGATGAAGGATTGCTGAATTTTGCTAGTGTAATTGGTTAGACCACATGATGTGCACAAATCCTCGATCTCTTCAGCAGTCAGAAAACCGTAATTCTGTAATGCTCTCTGCCACACAACCAAACATTGTCACAAACAAGCTTGATGCGCATTATGAGAATAATAGCATCTTTTAGACAACTTCAGGGAAATCCCTCCGTACAGAAAGAGTTCTGTGGGATTCCACCTAGACAGAAATGCTAAGACCATGAATGATGAAACCTTACGGTCTATGGTGTTGTCTTAGTGCATTTCATTTTGTCTTCACAGTATAATCTCCAAGGGATTTTAACTTATATGAGATTGTCCAACATACATCAGAAAGTTTAAGAGTACATGGTATGTGGGAAACAGAAGCTGCCCAAGTATCACAATATTTAGTAATTGCACTATGCAGTTATAAAGTGTAAGGTACATGTGTATGGATCAGAAGAACATTTGCTTAAGAAATATCAACTTCGGAGAGAAGAGGGTCAGATACAGCCAAGGGAGAGTGGTTTGACAAAGACTCTAAGCGAAAAAGGAGATCCAGACTAATCTGCTCATTAGATTATCAACTACAGGATACATTTTGCATATTTGAATAGATCTTGCATGTGTTGATGCAGTAATTTGAATTACTTAATCATGCTCCATGATTTTTGTTGCTATAACTCAAGTTGACGTGTTACATTTTACAAGGCAGATGTGAAGTGGTTCTTGCAAACAGTCACACAAAAAAATATAGGTGGAAATATGGTACAACCAGAGCTACTGGGCTCGCCACCAGTCCACAAGATGGATTACTTGTTGATCCACATGCATTAGATGTTCGGATTCTAAACCTCCATCAGAGACCTTGATGAAACGGCAATCCACTTGTATGTGATTTTTTTTTTTTTTTTTTTGCTTTTTTCCTGTGGTTTCATCTCTTCATGTTCCAAGTGGAGTAGCATTATATGCAGGTTAAAGTGTACAAAAGTGGTCCCTCTCTTGTTTCACATGGCTCTAGAAGTTAAATTACAAGACTAAAAATGGGTCTAATGTACCGAGCTGTGTGCATACAGATGTACCTGTCTGAAAGGCAATATTATCCAGGGAGTGGACGGAGTGTACCGGAGGAAAGTGGTTCCCACAAAAACTCCACCACTTCTCAACACTCGAGTAATTTCTGCAATCTGCCCATACGCAGCAGAGGGGTTGAGAACTTCATATCAGCCACTTGATGGGGATGAAGAAATAGTGTGTTTATCAGGAACTCGTTCCACAGCTAAAGCTCATTAAAATTTGACCTGTAATCACCAAAATTTCTTTTCCATATCTTTTTTCATATCATTGTACCATGATTAGAGAAACTGAATCTATCATGAGCTAAGCCACATTTGACCATGATGAAATATGATTTGAGCATTTTAGGGAGGAGTTGTAGAATCATGCAAACCAGATCCATGAATTATCATTATTTCTCACGCAGATGTCAAATGGCTAACTTCTAAATTACCTGCAAGAAGTTATTTGAAACAGTACAGATTCCACAACCCCTCAAAACCCAGCTTCTAGAATTATGCTAGTAACCATGTAGAGCTATAAAGATTTCAAACTCCCCAAGCACACCTCATCCCCTCTTCCACTGCAGTATCCTGATACTGGGTCAATATAGCCTGGAGAGGTATATATATGAAACACTCCACGAGTTTGCTAGAGGTCTCTCATGGATGAATCTGCTAACTTATCCCAAGCCATCAGCTTCACTAATGCCCTTGTAACCCTTCACATAACCGCACAATGGTACTAAGCACCTCATATAATTTGGTTGCGCAAGCTTCATTCCTAATTACTTTCCATGCCATTGCTGTGCTGCAGACCTATTCAATTTGTCCCATTTTCTGCTGCTTCTTTTAGCCTTACCACATAAAATAACCTCTCTGCTCAGGAGGAATTGTTGCTTGACTCCTTTACAGCAGAGACTACTGGCTATTGTTGCCTGACCTTTCATCACTCATTAGAAAACATAGTGCTCTCTCTCTCTCTCTCTCTCTCTCGCTCATGATGCTTCTGACATACTTCTGTGCCTTCTGGAGGCAGACAACAACAGTCTCTGTAGTTGCCTCTAGCCTTAAGGCCCCTACAAATCCTTGACTCCTTTATAGCAGAGACTACTGGCTATTGTTGCCTGACCTTTCATCACTCATTAGAAAACATAGTGCTCTCTCTCTCTCTCTCGCTCATGATGCTTCTGACATACTTCTGTGCCTTCTGGAGGCAGACAACAACAGTCTCTGAAGTTGCCTCTAGCCTTAAGGCCCCTACAAATCCTTGACCCCTTTTAAAGCAGAGACTACTGGCTATTGTTGCCTGACCCTTCATCACTCATTAGAAAACATAGTCCTCTCTCTACCTCCCTCACCGCCCACCGCCCACCCCCGCCCTTTCTTTTCCCTCCCTCCCTCTTCATCACTTCATCACTCCATCACTCATTAGAGAACATAGTGTCTCCCTCCCTCCTGTCTCGCGATGCTTCTGACATGCTTCTGCCTTCTGGAGGCAGACAACAACAGTCTCTGAAGTTGCCTCTAGCCTTAAGGCCCCTACAAATCCTTCAACTTTCAGATAACTGTGGAAGGTAATTCCCCTGTTTATAATGGCAATTGTTGGCTAATCAAATGCTCATCTTTGTTGAAAGCAAGTAGCACAATAAAGATGTCTAGGGCCATGAGAAGCAGCTGGCTAGTTTCGAATTTTATGTTGATAATAAGCTAAGCCATCCTTCCACAAAGTGACTTTCCCAGTATAACCATTGAAGATAGGATGGCTTCGGCATATTCTAAGCGATAATGGCTGAGCCACAGTCAACTAAATTTTGTAATAACAAGAGAGTGGAACGTACAGCGTTAGAAGGAGAAGGCCAGCAGTGCAATGCAGCCCCAGCGTGTACAGCATCAACCGAACCAGAAGAGAACGGAAGCCTTGAAACATCAGCTCTAACAAGAGCCAGATTCCTGCAAATGTACCAGAATGCCAAGCCATCTCCTCTTTAATTTATTAATTTCACAGGCATACAAGAATAACATTTTACTTGACAGCTTCCATAGTTGCATGTTCCCCTCAAATGAAAAAACTTACGCTTTTAAAATAGCATCATCCTGTTTAATGAAATCATAACATTGGCGTAGCATGTTTTCAGAATAATCAAGAGCAATTACTCCAGAATAAGTCCCAGATTTTGCGAATTTTCTGGAAAACAAACCACTCCCACAGCTAACATCAACTAGAAGGCCACCCTCTGCAGGTCTGAAGTACTCTTGAGCCATTTTAAACTGCATTCAAACAATATATTGCACCATTAATAGCTTATCATGGAAATCTAGCAGAGCAATAACTAGAATTGGCTTGCTCACGTATAACAGGTTTAATGGAGAAGCCGATATTCATTTTTAGCCCATGATAAGAACACCGCTTACACATTGTACAAGGTAAACTTTTCTACAGCTATTGCAGTCTCAAAATGACCTTCCACAAATCCTCATGGCTAATTATTTTAATGGATAAAATTAGCCAGAAACCATACTTCTTCATCTTGACCAGGAAAGCCACTGCCGTTAAAACTCTGACGCCAGCCTCTCTCATATAAGAATGAAACAAGGGGACTCCTAGCAAAAGCAAGAAAGTGAGGTGAGAAATCATATGCTCCACATAAAATTTATTAGTGAATCCTAAAGGCAACCTAGAGAAGACAACATAGAGCAGAAATTGAGCAAGGACATACATTATGTACCTTGCAATCAAATAAGATGGTGGCTCAATTAAGCAGAAAAGTATGAGCTGAGGAAGAGGAAATTACAAAAAGACTGAGTATTATTCTCAGTGGGTGCAAGAAAGCTAGCACATCCTTTGGGAAAGGGCAATATCCAATTTCTTGTCCTTGCCAATACTGTGAGTTGACACACCATGAAAAGTTGCAACAAACCATAGAGGAATCTAAACCTGCTGCCTATTATAGAGAGGACTCAATTATCACCGTTCGCCATATGAAGTGTGGACTCATTCTCCCTTACCTATTTTCCACCCTAACCAACTGAAAATAACTTCATATATGGAGGTAAAGAGCGAGTGAGCTAATGGTTAAAAGGTAAAAGATGAAGATAACCCTTAAACAATGATAATTCCATAATTCAAGTTGAAATGGCCTGGTCGTAGACCACAATTAGTGATACCTGAATAGTTCTGACCGCGCTGGCTTGACTTCAACATAGTCCCTTAAACCAGCAGTAAGAGTGAGGTCTAGAAAGTTGTTTTTGCTGGAATATGACTTATTGCAGTTTTTACACTTAAAACCAGACCTATACACGGCTTCCCTGAACAATTTTGAAGTTATGAGTCAGAACTAATCCTATCAAAGCATTATGCAGAATCAGTTGTCTGAACCAGATAATGAGTTCCAGAACTTACAAGTTTAGACCAGATGGGCCTCTTCTTATCAAGGGTTCATAGCATATTGGGCATGAAAATATCTCAACCTCCAAAGTTTGAACTTTCTGAGTTCCCGTGTCCTGAGATATGAGAATTTTAACTCACAAGCACACTAACGGAAGAAAGAAAGAAGCCTTGATAACTTTGGGAAAAATGAACGCGAGAATTACCATAAGGCAACACTAGAGAAATACATAGTTACAGTTTACCAACAGCCTAAAAAACACTGCTTAGCCTGAACTCCATAATAGACCGGGGAAAAAGAAAGAGGGAGAACGAAAAAGGCGTAACGTTTGGAAAGTGTACCGGCTCAACTGCAAGGACCGAGCTGGCTCGGACACTGAACGAGGGGAAGCGAACGGACGAGAACTGGGGAGGAGGTTGGACCCGGGAATTACGAGGAAGAAGAGGGTGTCTGGCGAAAGATAGCTGGTGAATCGAAGAAGAAGCCATGGTCATCAAGATCGTTGCAGAGCGTCGTGGCCTCTGTTTTGCGACGTGGGTTCTTTCGTTGGGATAATATCTTGAAAAAACCTAAACTATTATATTTATGATAAATTTACCTCAAATTATTATTTTAGCTATCAAAAATCTTAAACTGATATCGCCTTTGATAAATTTAACTCAAATTGATACGCTTATGACAAATTTACTATATATTAGTTTTTGCTAAATTTTACAGATCAAATTATTAAGTTAAATGATACGTGACAGTTGACTGATATATCAATTTATAATTTTACGCTTTGTTCGTCACACTTTACAATTTTTATGATTTTTTTATGATATTAATTTAATTTAGCGGAGAGTTTATTTGTTACAAATTTACCGGTTTGTGATTTTTTGCGGTCAAATAAATTAGTTTTTGGTAATTTTATCATAAATGTCCGGTTTATGGTATTTTATGATTAATCGGAGTAAATTTATCACATATATACCATTTTGGAGATTTTCATGATAAAAAAAATAATTTGAGATAAATTTGTCATAAGTGTATTAGTTTGTAATTTTTTAGGATATTAATCATTCTTTGTTCATTAGTCCTTGTTCATGGTAGTTCGGCAGTTGGGCTGACGTTTGTCCGTTCTACAACCCAACTCCAACTTCTTGCTAAGGAATTTTTAATATGTTCGTGTGGCTTTCAATATTGTCTTTTTTTTAGTTTTGCAGGTTATCTTCATTGGACTTCTTTATCATTTACAGATAGAGTATTTTAACTGCTTAAAGAAAATCGTCCCGATAAACTTTAGGCAAGCAATGGATCATCGAAGGGATATGTGAATGAAATGAGCCTTAAGCAAAGGTGATTTTATCTTGAGTCTATGTTTTTAACCAATCAAATGACTCTGCCAACTTAAATGGGTTTTTTTTTTTTCTTTTTTGGCTAATTTTTGGGGGAGAGAGAGAGATGAGAGAGAGGGGGAGAAATGTTGGAAATTATATTAGAATACATAAAATAATAATAATAATTGGAAATACATTACAAAATATTAGAAAATAAAATGAAATGTCGAGGCGTGCAAACACCGTCCCTAAGGATAATTCCGCCTCGGAGTACGAAACTCGGTGCGTAAGGCTTCGGCGGCTATTCTCCCAAGATACAAATGACCTTCTTCTATACTCCGACCTGAATATTAGAAGGAAACAGAACAACTTTTGTGTATAACCCAGCTAAAAGTAAAGGAAAGATATGAGAACATGTTGTGTATTCTTGGATTGTGATTTGAAGTTTAATTTATATTTAAACAAGACAAAGATAGAGCCGTTAGGAGATCGTCATAAATCACTTAGTAATTAAAAAGATGACCGTTATAAAATTATGAAGAGTTTATGAAGTAATAAATCAAAAGTTATAAAGCCATTAGATCCCATTTATACAACAATTAGAAAGCCGTTATATGACTGTTGGAAAAGCCGTTACAAAAATGATGACTTTCATGACGATCATAATTTCTAATAAATATTTCAAAACTACTGAAATATCCAACAATCCCCCACATATTTCAGAAAGTTTTGACAAGAAAATAGAATAATGCTGGGTTATTGGAGAGTAATGCATCGGAATTTGTGCTTATTAGGCTATGAACCAACCTTAGAAAGAATGAAATATAATTCACGAAATTATTGGTGAAGTTTGAAACTTCTATGAATCAAGAATTTCTTTTTGTGAATTATAATTTTCACCAATCACATTACACTCCCACAAACTTTGTTGTTCAACGCGGTTTTGCGCTAATAGGCCATGCGCGTGCTTGGTTTTATTTATAAGTGCTTTAGAGATTTTCGCCAAAAATTCTCATAGGAGCGGCCCCACTCCACACTTATATATGTGATTCCATCAAGTGTATATTGCAGATTAATACACCACCAATAATGGCTATGGAATTTCATTAAGAGCTTAACTCAACCTCTTTTTCCTTGCAATTTTGCACTATTTTCACCTTAGGAGGGACAATAATTTTTATTTATTTTTATAGTGCACTAGATCAACAAATGACTTGTTATTACCCATATGAACCTAATTCATGGGATCGCCAATCACATAGGTTGGGTTACTATCATTGTTGATTTTCTTCAGTTGGCTTGTCCCATTTCCCTCGATGTATAGTCAGAGGATTGGCCAAAATCCATTTCTGACTTCATATAATTAATGGACATAATTCCATCATTAAGCAATTGCTTTATCACATCATCCTTCAATCAGATGTGTCCATTTTTACCATTGAAAATTTTTCATTGCAATGGTTATTGCCACTTGGCAATCACGATACTTAGACACATAAGGTGTCAATTTATTCCCAAAGGAATATCTGCTAAGAGTTTTTCAACTACTTAGCCTCATTTTCATATATGAGTGAGAAGAATTTTCTCTTTTCCTCAAGAACTTGAATAGTTCTCAATTTACCAAAAAATAGTAAATATTTTCTTCTCCTTCCTTACTAGACGTTAGGAGGATAAAGCATTATGTTTTTAACATATATGTTTGGTAGTGCCTGAGTCTACTTCCAGTTCTTTTGCATTTGCCAAAATATTGGCTTGGAAAATGACTACAATAATTACATCATCAAATCTTCTACTTCAACCAAGTCAAATTTTGGTTGAGCAGGATTGTCATTTCCCCCACAAATTCATTCGACTGCTTTTTTATGTTAAGACACTTCCACAAGGTGGACACATATTCATTAGTGGATTTTGTCTCATATGAATCTGAGATCCACTTAACATCACTATATTCTTCTAATACAACGGAAAATCCACAATGTAAAATGCCTTAATTATATCACTGTGAGGCATCCCATACAGTAGGGAACATGTAGCCTTTAGCCATGTCTTCATATCAAATTGTCAAACTATAAATCAATCTCGGAGGCATCCCTAACAATAAGAATATCAATACGAAGAGTAGAACAACCAATGGCTAGAGCCCATATCATTACAAAAAATATTCACCATGTCATAACAAGTAATATAGTTAACATCACATCAAACATACAAATGTGCATGTTCATGTTATTGTAATAAAGCAAAACAATGCTAGTCACATACTTTATCTCCAAATTCATGTATTACTTTCTCAATAGAAAATAAGAAATTTATAACACGCATGCTATTGGGAAAAACCCTAAACTTCTCATTACACTCGGATCTCAAAGAAGCGAAACAATCTCAAAAGTTTTAGATCAAATGCCATAAGACGTGCAATGCACATTATATCTTAACGATCCAAACATGCATGGCCCAATCAACCCCACATTCATAGGATCGTACAGTCAATCAAACAATTCAAAGATGAAAACAAAGCATCGTTAACCAAACCAGAGTATTGTCCTTCGAGGATAAAATCAAGATTTACCAAAATTTACCTGATATGTTGGCTAAAAACACAATGTCACAAGCATTCTCAAAGACTACCTCCAAATTAAATACCACGTAAATCCAACATCAAATGGATTAATCATACTAAAAGTGAAATTCCAAACACTGACTAATGAATTCATTGGTGAAAAATATGAAGTCATTGAGTGCCCCAAACTCCATTCCTAGATGCATGCTTACCAAATAATAATTACAAACTTGAGAGAGAAAACACTAACAAACATCCGCCTTCCTCTCGGAAAGACATAGATGATGAAGTTTCAAAGAACAATTTTACCTAGCACTTGATAACCTTACCAAAATGATCAAAATCTCTTTTTCGTTAATGCTCAGCAATGTCGCACGGTAAACCATCCACGAATATGCAAAACTTGTCTTTCACTATCTCCAAATCCTTGTTCAATTCCAAGGTTGGTGGAAGCACAAGCAATTCCAACTTTGAAAGCTTTAAGGCAATTATCCTTAAGATTGTTGGAAATTATATTAGAATACATAAAATAATAATAATAATTGGAAATACATTACAAAATATTAGAAAATAAAATGAAATGTCTGAGGCATGCAAACACTGTCCTTAAGGATAATTCCGCCCCTCGGAGTACGAAACTCGGTGCGTAAGGCTTCGGCGGCTATCCTCCCAAGATACAACAGACCTTCTATACTCTGCACTGAATATTAGAAGGAAACAGAACAACTTTTGTGTATAACCCAGCTAAAAGTAAAGGAAAGATATGAGAACATGTTGTGTATTCTTGGATTGTGATTTGAAGTTTAATTTATATTTAAACAAGACAAAGATAGAGCCGTTAGGAGATCGTCATAAATCAATTAGTAATTAAAAAGATGACCGTTATAAAATTATGAAGAGTTTATGAAGTAATAAATCAAAAGTTATAAAGCCATTAGATGCCATTTATACAACCATTAGAAAGCCGTTATATGACTGTTGGAAAAGCCGTTACAAAAATGATGACTTTCATGACGATCATAATTTCTAATAAATATTTCAAAACTACTGAAATATCCAACAAGAAAGAGATGAGGGTGTGTGAGAATGGTGTGTCACCATTTGCTTAAAGTGCATTTCATTTACTAACCTGTTTATTGGCTTTCCATATTTCTTTTCCTAGTTTTGTAATTTATCTTCATGAGATTTTTAGTTGGGCTGTATGTGTACTTTTCCTTTTTCTTTTTAATTAATTTGGCTTCAAGAAAGATGGTGTTCAGATCCCAATTTACTCAACCACTAGGGATTCGCCCAGTGGCCACCCTTCCAACATGGAAGGGGGAGGTGAGGGGTTCAAATCCCCACCTCCTTAGGGGGATGGGATAAGGACGCGTAAATTTCGAGAGTGGGTTGCGACTTTCACGCCCTGCACGAGGCAGGACACAAGTTTGCGAGTGAGTATAGAGTAGGAATAGAAGGACTGACCAAAAAAAGAAAGATCCCAATTTACTCGTTTTTTCTGGTCCACTTATTTGCCGATTTTAATTGAGGGCATTTTATACTGTTCAGCTAATAAAACGTGTGTTTTAGCCATATTAAAAGGAGAAATAGAATCGCCCTTAATTAATCTAACTTTTTCCCTGACTTGTGGCATCTTCCTCTCTGTTACAGTCCGCATTTTCTCTTTGGATTCTCTACAACTATTCGGCAGTCATAGAGAAGCATGAGGGGTAGACTAAGATTCTTGTTGAATTAAGGAATCCAGCAAGAGCACAAGAAGCAATTGAAATTGGATTTACTTCAGATCACTCTATGAAAATTTCTCTCTCACCCTCAATCTATAGAGAATGGTTTCTGGGGTTGTCCAAAGAAGATACTTTCAAAATGCCAAAGAATGACTATTTTTTAAATTCATATGACCTGAATCTTGTAGAATTTTGTTAAACAATCCAAGCATATGACCATATCATGAACCGATTTCCTCTTCTTTAATATAAAATATTACAGGAAAAATGTCAAATTCATCACTGATTATAAGAAGGATCATGTTCGTTGTTCAGTGTTTCTGATTAGTGAGGCCTGCATAATCAGTTGGTCCATAAGGTTGGAACCACTCGGCTAAAAACCCCCCTCTTTCTTCTTGGATTGCAGTTCATGTCCTTGCAAAGCTGGCCGTTGTACCAAATGTTGGTGGCTCAAATGCATGATCTCCAGAAGTCCTTCCCACCGTATTGCTTCATGTGAATTTCCCACCTCGCTGTGTCCTCTTCCATCACCCTGATGCTTGGCAGCTTGATGTTCCCCTTCAAGGAGGTGCACGAGCCACTGGCATCTGATCTCCGTGGTCGGCAGGTTTGCAAGGTCTTCCGCATATCCTATTCTTGCGAGCAGGGGAATCAGAGGATGAATCACCTGCCCGAAGTAGGTATATAAGACCGTTACAACAAAACCAGGATGGGGTGCAGCATCAATTCAAAATCCTATGGAAGAAAACTGCATATTGAATGCCCCGAAATTAGTACCACCACTAAATGTGTAATGATACACAAGAGGCCTTAAGGTTAGCCAAATGCTGCAATGCAGTCTCGGAGTTAGATGATATCTTGTGTCGGTCCTTGACAGTTAATCCTCACTTAGATAATAAGACATGCATTTTGAATATCAAGCTTTTTGAGTGGAAATTGATGCTACTTGGTGTTGCAACTGCAAGTATGAAATCGTACCTGTAAAGAGGAATGGTTGAAGTTGGTGAAGGGATGAGGTGCTCTTGGAAGACTGAAGACCTGAAAATATTCTTGAGCTTCTGATCACCTTTGTATCCGGTGGCAAGGATCACGAGATCGCTCGAGATTGGTTTGTCTTCTCCGCTGAGTACCAGACCTTCCCTGCAGAAGTGAAAGCTCGGCGACCTCTTGACTATGATGCTTCCCTCCTCCAGTTTACTGTAGAACTTGTCGGGCAGCATGTCAATTTGACATGAAGACATGTCCTCAAGAAAGCTGTGTGTCAGGTACTACTCCGTACTTCTTTAATGGGAGTTTCCACCGGAGATAGATTTCCGAGAATTTTGAGATGCCCCATCTCTAGGAATTTCAAGGGATGATAGAGTCATCTATTTATGATTATGACTTAAAGACAAGCAAGTTTTGTGGAACTAAACCGAATAAATGGAAGTATGCACATACTAATGGTGAAAGCACTGTGGCGAGAAGCCAGTACAGGAAGTTTTCTCCCGGCTTATGAAGAAGCAGCTCGGCAATTCGATTGAAGTACAAGTAGCCAAGGTAAGTTATTAAGAAGCCATCGCTCGGCAGCAACCAATGAGGATTTCTCTGGATCATCACACAAGGGTACTCGACTCCTGATTCCAATCAAGAAATGAGAATGAGATAAGGAAAACGATAATATCAGATAAGCTCGATCATTTAAAGCATGAAAGGGGCATCTCTCGATGAAGTCTTGTGTTAGTATATGATCTTTGTTGGTGTGCAGAAGATGCCGCAACCATTGAATTCCTAGAAGAAGTGTCAGGAGTTGCAGATACAAAACCACTTCCCGGAGAGAGCTGGATATTGTATGAATCTAGTCACATGGGGCGACGCAGAAGTTTCCCAACAGAGGTTATATCGTACCTGCGGAGGCAGATGTCGAGTCGACACGAAAATTAAACAGAGAATAGAAAGAGTGCACTGACGAGTGCGCGTGGGAGAGTGAATGCGAGGGATGAGTGAAATTAAGCAAGATGACAAATGGAGAAAGGGGTTCGTTTGATCTGGTTGGGCAATGAGAAGCAAAAGAGGAAGCTGAGTATTAATGCTAATGCCCTCTGGGTAAAAAAAATAAAAATAAAAAAAATAAAGAAATGAAACATTTTGTTGTTAAAAAGGGACGGTAAAATTAAAAACTGTAAGAATAAAATAATAAAAAAAGGGAGAGAAATTTGAATTTCCATTTAAACTTTGACATTGTCCGAGTTACCATGTGATATTCCAACTGAGTAATTTAACCATTAAATTTGAGGGAAGTTAACGGAAGGTAAATATAACGTGAATATAGGAGTATGGGGATTTTTATGACATAAAAATTAGTTTGTCATAAATTTAAGATAGATGTATCCATTTAGGGATTTTTGCGATGCTAAACTACCATGTATATTACTTAATATCATAGGAAGTAGCTCACATGTAGAGCCTTGTCTCTAAAAGAAAGATCTAAAGTGATGCTAGTGTTGTTCTCAGTGTATAAATTATTAACGTGAATTAATAACAATAGGTATACATGTGGAGAGCCTATATATATATCGTGTAACGACCTAGTCCAATGAGGTCAGGGCAAAATGTCTGGATAAAGAGCGACTCCTATACTTAGGACAACGAAAGTGGTAGGAATAAACCAAACTATGCACTGAATAAAAAGATAATGGTTCTTAAATGTGTGTGTGCACGCGAGTGCGTGTGCATGAAAATTGGAATTAAATCATAGAGGCACATTTTAACATAACAGTAAGCTTTGTTTTGGAATTTAGAAGTTAAGCTCCAAAGACAAAACCATAAGACTTAATATGGGACGGGCCAAAGCAAAATATACCTCGAGTGAGTTAATTTAGGGATGTTGCATATTAAATCTCAAAAATAGCTAACGTCCCTACAAATTTATCGAGATATGGAAGAGGTTGAAGGGATTCGGAAAATATCGGTGCTTTTGTCGGATAATTTCTTTTTCTTCCCCATTTCTACCCTTATGGTAGTTTTTATTACAATCACGAAAAAAGACATTGAAGTTACAGTCGCAACACAGGACAGTTCATTCCTTTCTCTTGCTAGAAACCAAACGACATTATAAGTTAGTCTCTCCAATTCCTTTCCCTTATGATTATTTGAATCCCTTCTTTTCCTTTGAAATAAGGTACATTATAAGAGTCAATTCGACTTTTAATTCTTTGGTCTACATGTTAACCTTATGTGCAGCTCCAAGAACTTGGTCTTTTCTCTGAAAAGAATAACAATAGAGAACTCTCGTGAGTTGTTTGTTTTGGTCTCCTAAACGCTGCAAACAAATTGGATGGACTGCAGACTAACACAATGTTCTTATCAGTTTGACCATCTGGGACCATCAACCATTGGATTCAAACCATCATTAGCAAACAAAACCGACTGTGGCGTTGGCCGTTGCACTGTCATTTCGGTCCCTCTCAAGCTTACGAAGAAGGCCCTAAAATATTATCATTCTGACACCAAAATGCAATTCATTCTTATTGGAAACAATCCAGTGCTTTACACCTCCCCAGAACTCAAGCTCACAATGTCATAAGTTCTCAGAAATCATGTCCTTCATTGAAAAGGAAGAAACCCTGAAACTAATCATGGGGTGAATAATATCTTTATTTTGAGCATTACTTGGTGTCAAGGCTTCTGTGCAGAGAACATGATGAAGGATTGCTGAGTTTTGCTTGTGTAATTGGTTAGACCACATGATGTGCACAAATCCTCGATCTCTTCAGCAGTCAGAAGGATGATACTCTGCGCAGTTATCTGCCACACAACCAAACATTGTCACAAAAAGGCTTGATGCGCAATATGAGAATAACAGCCTGTCTTTGAGTCAACCTTAAGAAAATCACTCTGTACAAAAAGAGAGTTCTGTGGAAATCCACCTAGACAGAGATGCTAAGGTCACGAAGGAAGAAAACCTTTCGGTCTATATTGTTGTCTGAGTGCATTTCATTTTGTCTTTACAAGACGCTCTATGAGGGAGTATAACATAGGATGGGATCGGCCAGCACACAGCCAGCACACATCAGAAAGTTGTAAGAGTACTTGGTATGTGGCAATGCGAAGCTAGTCCTAGCATCACAAAATACAATAATTGCGCTATGCGGTTATACAGTGTGAGGTATAGCTGCACGGGTCAGATCCATTTGCTCGAGAAATTTCAACTTCCGAAAGCAGAGGGTGATTCAACCTAGGTTGAATGGTCTAACCAAGACAGTGAGAGAAAAAGGAGATCCGGACTAGTCCGCTCATTAGATTATCTACTAAGGGGATTACGTTTTGAATATTTGAAATAGATGTCGCATGTTGGTGTTGCAGTAATTTGAATTACTTACGAATGCTTCATCTTTTTTGTTGCTGTAACTCAAGTTGACATGTTACGTCTTACAAGGCAAATACGGATTGGTTCTTGAACACAGTCACACAAGTAATCATTGACGGAAGTATATACTATACGTGGAGCAACCGGGCTTGCCACCAGTTCATGATATGGATCACTTGTCAATACACATGCATTGGATGTTCAAAATCTAAACCTCTATCAGAGACCTTAATGAAACGACAATCCATTCGTAAGTGAATTAGTTTTTTCTTATTTTCCATCTCTTCATTGTCCGCAAGGAGTAGCAATATATGCAGGTTAAAGTGTACAAGAGTGGTCCCTCACTCATTTAACACAGTTCTAGAACTTAATTACAAGAATAAAAACGGGCCTAATGTGCCAAGCAGTATGCATACAGATGTACCTGTCTGAAAGGCTGTATTATCCAGGGAGTGGACGGAGTGTAACGGAGGAAAGTGGTTCCCACAAAAACTCCACCACTTCTCAATACTCGAGTAATTTCTGCAATCTGCCGATAAATGGCAGAGGAGTGGAGAACTTTACATGAGCCATTTAATGGAGATGAAGAATAGTGTCTATACCAGAAACTTATTCCCCAGCTAAAGCTCATCAGACCTGTAATCACTAAAATTTATTTTCCACGTCTTTTTTCACATCATTGTACTGTGACTAGATTAAATTGAATCTGTCATTGATAACCCACATTCAGCCATGATGAAATTTGCTTTGAGCACTTCAGGTGCAAACTAGATCCATGAACTATCATATTTTTCCATTCAAATTTGAAATTATAAACCTTTAAAATTACCTGCGAGGAGTTATTTGAAACAGTACAGATTCCACAACCCCTTAAAACCAGATTCTAAAATATGCTAGTAACTATTTAAAGCTACAAATATTTCAAACTCCCCAAGTACACCCCATCCCCTCTTCCACCGCAGCGTCCCTACTGGGTCAATATAGCTTGGATATATATGTGTGTGTCTGTGTGTGTGTGAAATACTCCACAAGTTTACTAGAGGCCCCTCGTAGACCAATCTGCTAACTTCTCCTCAAACCATCAGCTTGACTAATACACTTGTAACCCGCTGCATCACTGCACAATGGTACTAAGTAACTCATATGATTTATTTGTGCAAGCTTCATTCCTAATTAATTTTTACTCTCTCTCTCTCTCTCTCTCTCTCCCCCCATGCTTCTGACATAGTTCTGCCTTCTGGAGGAAGACATAGTACAGTGTCTGATGTTGCCTCTAGCCGTAATCCCCCAAAAATCCTTCAACTTACGGATACCAGTGGTAAGTAATCCCCTGCTATAATGGCAATCGTTGGCAACTCAATGCTAATCTTTGTTGAAAGTGAGTAGTGCAATAATGATGTCCAGGGCCATGGCAGCTGGCCAGTGTCCATTTTAACTTGATAATGAGCTCAGCCAT
This sequence comes from Eucalyptus cladocalyx, assembly GCA_017140615.1. Lineage (NCBI taxonomy): Eukaryota > Viridiplantae > Streptophyta > Magnoliopsida > Myrtales > Myrtaceae > Eucalyptus > Eucalyptus cladocalyx. The sequence goes on along the minus strand of CM029523.1, from coordinate 60,924,882 downwards.
CCTTCGATTAAGTGACTTTGCCAGTATGAACACTAAAAATAGGATGATTTTGGCCATAGGCCATATTCAAAGTAATAATGGCTTGGCTATATTCAAAGCTATAAAGGCTACATAACTGTCAGCTATATATGCAATCGATAAAATCTCTTCCAAGTTTTCATAGGATTGCCCACTGAAGGAAACGATGACCCAGACAAAATTATCTTCAGGAGTCAAAATAGAAAATAATGAGCTAAGCTGCTTGGAACAACATCCATCTGTGATACAACTACAAGCCTAACATTCATTCGATGGTATGTGTCATGATTAGTATTAGAAATTCACTCTACTCATCCTGAATTCTCTGAAGCCCCTGAATATATAAACTCCAATATCTAGTCAATTTCTGGCATGTCCATGAGACTTATGGGACGGTACGGCTCAATAACACGGAGCTAGATTAACTGAGAGAAACATACAGCGTTGGAAGGGGAAGGCCAGCAGTGCAATGCTGCCCCAGCATGAACAGCGTCGACCGAACCAGATGAGAACGGAAGCCTTGAAACATCAGCTCTAACAAGAGCTAGATTCCTGCAAATGTCCCAAAGAGGTGGGGTTCATGAAACCCATCTCCTTATGATAAATTAAGTTCACAGGCATACAAGAACAACATTTTACTTGACAGCTTCCATAATTTCAAGTTCCTATGTGTAAGAACTTACGCTTTTAAAACAGCATCATCCTGTTTAATGAAATCATAACACTGGCACAGCATATTTTCAGAATAATCAAGAGCAATTACTCCAGAATAAGTCCCGGACTTTGCAAATTTTCTGGAAAACAAACCACTTCCACAGCTAACATCAAGTAGAAGGCCACGCTCTGCAGGTTTGAAGTACTCTTGAGCCATTTTGAACTGCATTCAGATAATAGATCACGCCTTTAGCAGCTTGTAATGGAAACCTTGCTACTTAAAATTAGCTTGCTACTTAATAACAGGTTTAGCGGAGGAATCTGATATTTTTTTATAGCTCATGTAAGAACACCGCTTGCACATTTTACACGGTAAAATTTCTACAGCTAGTGCAGTATCAAAATGACCTTCCACATATCCTCATAGCTAATAATTCTAATGGATAAAATAAGCCAGAAACCGTACTTCTTCCTCTTGACCAGGAAAGCCACTGCGTTTAAAATTCTGACGCCAGCCTCTCTCGTATAAGAATGAAACAAGGGGGCTCCTAGCAGAAGCAAGAATGCAAGTTGAAGAATCAGAACTTACACAGAAAATTTATCAGGGAATCTTAAAGGCAATCTAGCGAAGATGACGTAGTGCAGAAGTTGAGCAAGAATATACATTATGTACCTTCAAATTAAATAATATTATTGGTTATAATTGAGCAGAAAAGTATAATCTGAGAATGAGGAAATTGCAAAAAGACCACGTATTATTCTCAATAGGTGCAAAGAATCTAGCACATCCATCCTTGTGGAGAGGAAATCTCCCATTCTTATGTGAATATCCTTTCCATCACACAGTAAATTCAGAAGTTAAAAAGTATAAAGTCATCTCTAATAATGGCACAATCTCCAAATAAGCATTACGAAATTTATGATTTCTAAAGTTCCCTTCTGGTTTATATGAACTTCCTCACAGTTCAACAAATGAAATAAGGACTTGTTCTCCCTCACCTGCTTTCCACCCCGACCAACTAAACACAACCTCAGATGTGGAGGTAAAAAGCTAAAAAGGTAGTGGTTAAAAGGTAAAGAAAGAAGATGACCTTTACACCAATAGCGCAAAAGGTAATATACAATGATAATTCCATTATTCAAGTGCAGCAGCCTGGTTGTAGACCACACAGTTAATGATACCTGAATAGTTCTGTCCGCCTTGGCTTCACTTCAATGTAGTTCCTTAAACCAGCAGTAAGAGTAAGGTCTAGAAAGTTGCCATTGCTGGAATATGACTTTTTGCAACGGTTGCACTTAAAACCAGAGCCATGCATAACTTCCCTGAAAATTTTGAAGTTAGGTGTCAGAACTAATCCCATCAAAGCATTAATGCAGAAACGGTTGCCTAAATCAGAAGATGAGTTCCAGAACTTACAAGTTTAAACCAGATGGGCCTCTTCTTATTAAGGATTCATAGCATATCGGGCATGAAAATATCTCAGACTCTAAAGTTTGATCTTTCTGAGTTCCCAAGTCCTGAGATATGAGAATTCTGATTCATTCACAAGCATATAAACGAATGAAAGAAATAAAGAAGCTGGTGCAGGATGTTGGCGCAGGCATATATCCCAAAAAATGACATCTCAAAAGAGTTCCAGTTTGTCGGGCTCATTACTAAAGAAAAATGATCTGTCATGAACAGACCAGAGATCCAGCACTAAGATGGTTCAGCTGAAGCAGATCCTTTAAATTGGAAAGAAAAAAAAAATCTATAGATGGCTCTATTACAGTTATCATTCACAAATGCATCATAAACTAAATTGCTACGCAGAAAACAAATTTGACTTCCTATTTGGCTCACCAATTCAAGAGGCGATAAAAAAATCCAGCCTTTCTAAGTTGATGTTGCAGCTCTTTCGAATTCCAAACATTTGCAATTACGAAGTCTAATTCTGGTGAAGTGATAAATCGAGATGGGTCCAATGTATTATCGTCAAATCACACTGTTGTGGACTAATAAGGCTTATACAATCAGAAAGTCACCGCATCACAAAATCAGATTGAACACCTTGAAGACCATGCTACGGGAAACACACAAACAGAAAAATGCTACAAAAATTCAGCAAGTAAGGCTCAATCAAAGTTTTTACTTGTTAGTGTCTGGCGCTGGGATTCTTGACAGTTCTTCATATCATACTCATTACAGTTTACTTCTTTTTTGTGGAATAAAAGCGTGAGAATTACAATAACAACAACTAGAGCATACATATGAATGATCTTAAAAACGCTTTCGTAAAAATAATCGCTCATATCAATTATAAAAATGAATAAACGAAAAATATTTTCATCTAAACATAAATTATCATCGATAATAGAAATAATTTTTATTGATTAGTTATTTTAAATAACAAAAGCCACCATTGTCTGAAAATTATTTTTCAAATCATTTGTCATTTTCAGTGAAATAAACGGCCATAGTTACAGCATATCAACAGCCTAAAAAATACTGTTTAGTGCGAACTCCATGATACACTGGGGGCAAAATAAAGAAAGAGAGAGACAGAAAGGAAAAAGAAGGCGTAACGTTTGGAAAGTGTACCTGCTCAACAGCAAGAACAGAGCTGGCTCGGACACTGAACGAGGGGAAGCGTACAGACGAGAACTGGGGACGAGGTTGCAGACGGGATTCACGAGGAAGAACAGGGTGCTTGACGAAAGATAGCTGGTGCACCAAAGGGGAAGCCATGGTCATCAAGATCGTTGCAGAGCGTGGCCTCTCTGTTTCTTGATCTGGGTTTCTAGCTCATCAGTGTCTTCTTTATCGTAGTTTGGCATCCGGGTGATGTTTATATGTTCTCGAGTGCATGGTATGTGGAAATGCAGGCAGGGAGTACCTTGGGGGCTCCTTACAAATTTTGCTATTAATATATCTTAAAACGCGTATCGTTGCATCTTCCTTGCCTTCCCCGAGAAAGGAAAGACGACTAAAAGGAGTTCCCTGTACTCCCTCTTCTCGAAGCTTTTGTCTTCAGCAAATTATACTAATTATGATGTGGTCCTTGATTTCTACAATTTGATCAATGATTATTTTCGGCTGCTGCGATGCTCGTGTCTGTCGGCTCAATTGTTACATCATCTTTAATTAATCTTGTATTTTCTTTATGAGTTGAGGGCATATTTCTCTCTGTTACAATCCGCATTTACTCTTTGGATTCTCTACAACCGTTGGCAGTCATAGAGATCAGATGTCTTGTTGAATTAAGGAATCCAGCAAGAGCACGAGAAGCCATTGAAAGTGGGCTTATTTCAAATCGCCATATGAAAATATGTATTTCTCACCCTCAGTCTGTAGAGCATGGTTTGAGGGGTGGGTTGTCTCAAGAAGTTACATTAAAAATGCCAAAAAATTACTCTTATTTTTGCATTCATATGACTTTTTTTTTTTGGTCGAACATTCATATGACTTGAATCTTGTAGACTTTTGCGATACAAAATATTACAAGCAAAATGTCGAATTCATCACTGATCATAAGGAGGATAATGTCTTTGTGCAGAACTCATCACCGATCATAAGGACATGTTTGTTGTTCAGCGTTTCTGATCAGCGAGGCCTGCATAATCAGCTGGTCCATAAGGTTGGAACCACTCGGCCAAAAACCCCTTCTTTCTTCTGGGATTGCAGTTCATGTCCTTGCACAGCTGGTCATTGTACCAAATGTTGGTGGTTAGAACACATGATCTCCGGAAGTTCCTCCTGCCGTATCGCTTCATGTGACTTTCCCACCTGGCTGTGTCCTTTTCCATTGCCCCAATGCTCGGTAGCTTGATGTTCCCATCGAGGAGGTGCGTAAGCCAGTGGCATCTGATCTCAAAAGACGGCAGGTTTGCAAAGCCCTCCGTGTATCCTATAATTGCGAGCTGCGGAATCCGAGGATGAATCACCTGCCTGAAGTTGGTATATAAGACCATTGCAACAAAACCAGGATCGGGCACAGCATCATTACAAAATCCTATGAGAAAAAAACTACATTTTGAATGCCCTGAAACTAGTAACACACTTAAATGTCATGACGATACAGCAGAGACCTTAAGGTTAGCCAAGTGCTGCAATGCCTTCTCGGTGTTAGATAATATCATTGTCATTCCTTGATAGTTAATCTTCACTTGGACAATAAGATAAGCATTTTGAATATCAAGGTTTTTGAGTGGAAATTGAAGCTACTTGGTGTTGCAACTGCAGGTATGAAATGGTACCTGTAAAGGGGAATGGTTGAAGTAGGTGAAGGGACGAGGTACTTTTGGAAGACTGAAGATCTGAAAATGTTCTTGAGCTTCTGATCGCCTTTATATCCGGTGGCAAGGATCACGAGATCGCTCGAGATCGGTTTGTCTTCTCCGCCCACTATCAGACCTTCCCTGCAGAAGCGAAAGCTCTGCGACCTCTTGATTAGGATGCTTCCCTCCTCAACTTTATCATAGAAATTGTCGGGCAGCATGCCGATTTGACACGAAGACATGTCCTCAAGAAAGCTGTGTCTCGGTACTACTCCGTACTTCTTCAACGGGAGTTTCCACTGGAGATAGATTTCCGAGAATTTCGAGATGCCCCATCTCTAGGAATTTCAGGGCGTGAGAAAACTTTTTGATTGACAAGTGGATGCATATAACAAAGAGAATCATGAGAAAAGAACTTGACACGGATAAAAGAGTCATTTTTTTATGATTGACCGATAGACAAGCAAGTCTTGTGGAACTAAACCAAAAAAGTGGAAGTATGTGTATACCAATGGCGAAAGCACTGTGGCTAGAAGCCAGTACAGGATGTTTTGTCCCGGCTTATGAAGACACAGCTCAGCGAATCGATTGAAGTACAAGTGACCAATGTGAGATATTAAGAAGCCGTTGCTGGGCAGCAACCAATGAGGATTCCTCTGGATCATCACACAAGGGTACTTGACTCCTGATTCCGATCAAAAAATGAGAATGAGATAAGGAAAACGACATTATCAGATAAACTTGATCATTTAAAGCATCGAAAGCGCATTTCTCGATGAAGTCCTTGCTGGTATGTAGTAGATACTGCATCCATCGAATTCCTATAAGAAGTGTCAGGAGTTGCAGATACAAAATCATTCATGCATAGATACTTTAAGCGAGATTGAACCCCATTCCATGACTAATTTAGTCTTCAATAGAATGGGTTTTGATGTATTTCAACGAAATTACAGAAGTTTCAGATGAACTTTCAGAAGATATCACGAATTTCAAAGCTTTGATCGAACTTGATTATAGTTCACTGTGACAATTCACCCAACAATAGCCTACTGGCAGATAAGTATTTGTGATGTTGCTCTTACCATTTGCTTCTGCACATTCGACTGCTAAATCCACTGCCGATTTCTGCGAACCGACAATTGTGATTCGCTTTCCTTTAATCAACTCAGCAGCTGCAGATTTGTCCATATCTGAATATTCCATTGAATGCATCACCTTGCCATCGAACACTTTGGAGCAATAGGCTGGTGGGAGCTCCGGAATGTTAGGAAGCCCGCTGAACCGTCCGATGCAGAGAATAACAAATTCAGTTTGGTGAACCTGGCCAAAACGCAGCACTCGCTTAATATCGCATCATGCAATCGCAGAAACTGGAACTCGACAATAAGCACATATTGATGCTTCTCAAATCTCATGATCGAATTGAACCGAACTATGAAGAACAGCTAACTTTTTTTTTTTTTGGTCGACACGTACAGCTAATTTACCTCTGTGGCATTTGTCTCTGTGTCCAGGACAGTAATGTGCCACTTCCCTTTCGAGCCAAATGCCATCCCCGTCCCGCCCCACAAATCCCACGTCTTCATCTCTTCGAATGACTCCCCAACGAAATCGATGTTAATCACTCTGGAATGGAACTTGATGTAAGGATATAAATTGAAGTGCCGAGCATAGGACTCAACATAGTCCAGGACTTCAGTGTGGCTGGGGAATATCTCCTGCACAGAGGCCGGCCAATCGAAGTCCGAGAACCGGAAGCCGTCCTTCACATTCTGCAGCTTGGTCGATTGAATGGTGCGATTCCAGACTCCCCCGATGCGGTCCTCTGCCTCGAACACCACCGGATCAAAGCCCTTCTCGACCAAATACTTGCAGGCGAGAAGGCCACTAATTCCTGCTCCTATGATCACTACCCTTCTCTCCATTTCTCTTTCCAAACTCCAGAGGGATTCAACATGCACTCTTCCAAGCTAGAGAGAACATATCTCATATGTCCATCAGGACTGATCATGAATTGAATGATGGAGAAACTGTTACGATAAAGCAGCCTTTGGCCACAGACTCTGCATCTTTGGACACTGTGCCTCATCTGACTAGAAGGCAATTTTTTTAATACAAGTGGGAACAGGTCTTGATATTGACAGAAGGACGGTTGGTTTAACATTTTCTGGACTCAACTGGACGATTATTTTTCCTCATTTGTATGAAACTTGTGGGAGGCAGTAATTCTAAAAAATTGAACTTCTAAACAGAGAAACAAATTAATTTTTTTTATACCGTTCACAAAAAAAAAAAAATTAAGTATTCTAGTAAACTTTTTGAATAATTAATTGTAATTTCATAAAATTTCACATGATATAAAGCATGAGACCCGAGTTCAAATTTTTTCGAGCTTATATTAAACTCTTGTATTACATATTTTTACACTTTAATATAAGGTTAATGTTCAAATAAAGGAAAACTATGACAACATTTAATATTAAATAGCGAATTTATGTAGCAATTCAAAACGTATTCATAATATTAACCAAAAGTTTATATCTATTAAAATAGTGATCCAGGACACCGTGCAGATCGTGACTCAAATATATCTATTAAAATAGTGATCTTGGCCTATTTTCTTTATATTAAAAACATCCGGTGAAAATAGTTGTATGTGAGTATACGGTCGAACCCAAAAAATTCATATCCTCCACTTTAAAATTACACTGTTTTACATAGTATATAAACTATTTTCGGTGTTAAAAACTTGACACCCTGGATTTTTGAATAAATATTGAAATTTATAATTTTTGGAATAAATTACCAAAAGTCCAATCGGCACTCAATTTGCACAAATTAATATCCAATTACATAAACTGAATATACCATTACAATCAAGACAAAATTAGGTTACGGCTACTCTTCGCCGATCTAATTTTCGGAAAATATTTAATAATTAAATAATTACCAAAATTAATTAATTAAATACCGATAAATGCCAAAAATACAAACCTAGGCCAAAAATGCTAAATTAAATACCAAAACGGGCTCAGAAAATTCCTGAACCAATTTAAATAATTAATACAACTTATACAATCTCTAATTAATCTAATATAACAACCTAACATGCAAAATTGGATAATTAAATTACTAATCTAATCTAACTAACCACATAAACCTTAATTAACTTAAACTAATTACCCTCTAAGAATAATCAACTCCATAAGCAGAGTATAGTTGGTAAACTCACCGGATTAATGAGCCGATGAGTCCACGGCGACAGTGGCGCGACAGCGGCCAATAAACTTCGAAAGGGCGACGCCAAACGGAGACCGGACCGGGCCAAAATCGGCCACAAAGCTGGCTGGATTTCTTTTGCGGCTTCGAGGCTCGTGGAACGGTGAACGTGCGGGCTGGCTTCGGTGGATGGAGGGACGCGTGGAGAAGCTGCAAGAGCGGCCGATGATGGCGTCGATGGGTGGTCAACACCAAGGGATTCAAGGGAGCGTTGATGCTGGATGGTTAACTCGGTGGACGTGGGGTGATGGTGGAAGATGGGATGATGATAGATGGTGATGATGTGGTGGTGGAGATGGATGGGTGATGAGGATGAAATGATAGTGGAGGCGTGCGTTTGTGGCCGACCAAGAAGAGAAATGGAGCACGTGGGGGGGAAAGAAAATGGTACAGACGGTGGCCTTCCCTTGAGGTGGGGAAAAAGCTGCGGTCTTTAACGCCGCTGGATTTCTTCGAAGAAAGCAAATTACAGAAAGCAAAACAGAAGGAATAAAATTAAAGGGACGCCGTGGAGATGAAATCGGCGAAGCTTGCACGAAGGAGGGAACCGGCCAAGCTTGCAAGAGAAGATTGAAGGGGGGGGGGGTGCCAAAAGTCAACTAAAATATCTATTGAGTTGGTCCCACAAGCCCACAATTCAATCCCCGTGGTCCCCCCATCCCTTTAATGCATATAATTTTCCAAATAGTCCAATTTGATGCCAAAATTCCAGCCATCATCCTAGCATACGAATTTCATCAACCTTAGGCTTCCCAAATTTGATGTCCAATGTTGTCGGGGGTGCCAAAAGTCAACTAAAATATCTATTGAGTTGGTCCCACAAGCCCACAATTCAATCCCCGTGGTCCCCCCATCCCTTTAATGCATATAATTTTCCAAATAGTCCAATTTGATGCCAAAATTCCAGCCATCATCCTAGCATACGAATTTCATCAACCTTAGGCTTCCCAAATTTGATGTCCAATGTTGTAGAAGAAAAAAGGTCATACCATTTCTGCAAGTGCCTATCGCCAAATAGCTCAACTTTGAAGTCAAAACTCTCCTCAATTCGGCCAATTCAAATTTCTGTTCGTTTTCTGAAACATCTATATCGATTTTCGGTAAAAATCCCGAACTCGCCGAGAAAGATAAGTCGACGTTCCTAAAATAAATCATGACATGATAGAACTTTCAATTTCTGAAATTGGGTTTAAATTCCCAGTTAATTTCAATATGATGCGATTTTAGCGTGATCTAACCTACCATGTAGCTTTTGGGAATTTTTAGTGCAATTGAACCAGTGATCGATTTATCTCGAGTCACAACATATATCTTCGACTCATTGGTGACTCTTGCTTGTCATGAAAATCTTAAGATTTTAAATATAGGCACAATGTACCAAAACAACAGAAAAATCGGTTTAGTGTCGATCAATTAGAATTTTGCAATCTGTGGAATCAGTCATACTCCGATCATCTATCTCAGTTGAATCGACCTATCTCCGATCTCTAATAGATTTTCGACTGTGCTGTAATGACCCTTGCAGACTAGCACAATCGAGCAATCGATTTCCGATCGAATTCTCAAGTCTATTACGTTAAAATCCATTAATGACTTTCCTAGATAGTCAAATTATCTCATGAGTGATCAACTCAGAGAATAACACCATAGACGCATCGATGAAAAGCCCAATTCATTCAATTGAAAAGAGAACTAAAAATTCAGGATGTTACGTGGATAGTGATTGAAATTTAACAAATCCAAATAATAATTATGATGATGATGATGATGATGATGATGATGATGATGATGAAGCAAACATATTCTAGATTGTTATTCTTTTTATGGTAAGGATGGACAGTGATTGAAATTTAATCAAGACATATTGTGTGTGGAATTATTAGTTGTGATCTCAACCAAGTATGAGAGATAAAAATCAATAGAGTTTTGGAGTTCCGACACAAGTTATCGTTAGATAAATCTTATGTTTTAATCGTTTTGTTAAAAAGTCATTAGATAAATAAAGTTATTCATTTGATTCTAATTGTCACAAAGGGTAGCACAGGACCCCAATGGGGCCTCGCACCGCCGGACAAGAAAGCTCAAAAAAAGGAAGGAGGAGGTTCACTAGGGCAAGGGCAGATGGCAGCGGGGTCAACCAGGCCGCACGGCAACGATTAAGGGACAAGTCGGATTAGGGAGTGAGAGAGAGAGATTATGGTTCAATTTGGGAAATTTAAACTTATATCTAGTTTGGTCGTTAGAAGTGCAAGATCTGGCGACCAAAGAATTTGGTTGCCAAAAAAGTAGGGTGAGTATGGTCCGAGTTGGTCAGGGCCACTCTCTAACATTAGAACCAACCCGTACAGTGTCGGTCCTGAATTTTTAGGACCGATGACCGATCCTATTAAGCTTAGGACCAAGGACCGGACCGACCCAATGTGTTCAGTCTAGTTCCAAGGTCAACCCGGGACTGATCAATAATTTTTTTCGTCTTATTTTTTATACTCCTTAAAAAAGCAAATTTACAAATTTAAATTACACATCCATCGACAATGCGGCATTGTGCAACTAAACTATAAATACCAATACATATTTAGCAAATTTAAGATGACACAATATTCATAAATGCTCGTTGAGATATGGAACAAGATGGAAATGCTCTTTAATATTCATAACACCATATGCAATAGCATTTTCCTGTATTTGATCATGTAGAGTCCACTCAACCAAAAAATGAGCTTCACACCACTTGACTAGCAAATCACCATAGCAACTGTAGTACTACTCTATTCTTCAAAAACTTCTATCATTTGACACAAATTGAAAAGCAAAGTGCGGTTGAAATTCATTAGTAAAATACAATTAAACCATAAAAAGTTCAAAATACTTAATATAAACCATGAATATATAACTTCACATATTGTTAATTCACTTGAACTTATAAACACTTGAAAACAAAACAAACGACACATAATTAATACTCAACAAAACTTTTAAATTAAAATTACTATTAATGCTATTAATAGAACATCTCAATATAATATAATATAACATACATTTTATTTAGATATGAATATATAAAAGAATTATATATAATATAATATAATATAATATAATATATAATATAATTGGACCGACCTAAAACTCATAGGACCAAGACCAACCCGCACAATGTTGGTCTTGAAATTTCAGAACCAAGGATCGACCCAGTCCCCTTAGGAATCGGACTAGGATCGGCAGGGTTTGGCCGGTTCAGGGTCGATCCTAGACCGTTGCTCACCCCTAGCCAAAAGTGCGCGATCTTGCAATTTTAGCCACCAAAGTCAAGTTTGGCCACCATAAGATCAATTTTACTAGAGTGATATTTGCCTTTCTCACATGGGCAAGTGCATCTGATTCGAAAGTCGATTTCTAAATCACTTCCCGTTTAGTTGCCGAAAGAGGGTGAGCAATGTTCCAACATCAATCGACTGAATAGTTGCAGGCGAGAAGGCCACTAATTCCTACCCCTATGATCACTACCCTTGTATCCATTTCTCTTTTCAAACTAAGAGGGATACAACATGTAATCGTTCAAGCTAGAGAGAACATATTTCATATATCCATCAGGATTGATCATGGATTGAATGTTGAAGCAATCTTCAACCACATACTGTATATCATTGGACATTCTGCCTCATCTGATCTAGATGGCAATTTACTTAATACAAGTGGGAGGGATCTCGGTATTGACAAAAGGATTAGCTTAAATTTTTCTTGATTAACTAGACATTTAGGTGCGTATGGTAGCGTTTTTGTTTCTGGAATAGTTTTTTTTTTTCAGAAATATTTTTTTCTAATACTGTTCTCGGGAATAGTTTGTGAGCATTTTAAGGCGTTTGATAACTATAAAAAATTTATGTTCCGGGAACACATTTGGTATAATCCCAAAAATTTTTGTGGCTTAAAATTTCTTTTCATATATTAATAAATTTATTACATTTTTTTTCTTTTTTTTCTTTTTTTTTTCCTTCTCCTTTCTCTTAGTTGGTCGCCAACTTGGCCATGCTAGCCAACGACCGACTAGACAAGGTCGCCGGCCTTGGGGGAGCCTCGCCGTGGGTCGGCGAGGCCAAGCAACATCGACCCAAGCAATGCTGGGCCTCGTGGTGGCCGAGCGAGGCTCAGCTTTGCTGTGGTTGGGCGAGGTTGTCAGGCCTTGTCTGGCCGGTTGCCGGCCATTGCCAGGCCAATGACCAGCTAGGGAAGAAGAAAGGAATAGAAAACGGAAGAAAAGAAAAGAAACAAAAACTTGTTTCTTGAGTTGTTCCTGAAAACAATAAACAACTTTTTTTTTCTTGTTTCAATTCTAAATCTATTACCAGAAACAAAAAAATTACCAAACACGTTTCTATTCTATTTCTATTCCGCGGAACAAAATAACGGAAACAGGTGTTCCTCGGAAGGTTACCAAACATCACCTTAGTTTTCCTCATTTATTGTGAAATTTGTGGGATGGAGTCTACAATTCTTAAAAAAAATTTAAAATTTAAAATAAAAACATGATTTAATTTTGTAAACATTTAGACTACTTCACTGGGGTTTCACAAAATTTCACACTATATTAAATTAAAATTTTGTCAAAAAAGTCCTAAATCCATTATACTTTTGTCAATGCAATTATAAACATTTTAATTTTACCAATTAAGTCTTAAACATTTTCAAGTTCTCAACTGAATCCAATGTATTATTGTCAAATCGCACTGTTGTGGACTAATGAGGCTTATACAATCAGAAAGTCACCGCATCACAAAATCAGATTGAATACCTTGAAGACCATGCTACGAAAAACACAAACAGAAAAATGCTGCAAAAATTCAGCAAGTAAGGCTCAATCAAAGTTTTTACTTGTTAGGTGTCTGGCGCTGGGGTTGTTCTTGACAGTTCTTCATGTCATACTCATTACAGTTTACTTCTTTTCTATGGAATAAGAGCGTGAGAATTACAATAAGACAACAACTAGAGCATACATATGAATAATTTTAAGAATGTTTTCGTAAAAATAATCGTTCATACCAATTATAAAAATGAATAAATGAAAAATATTTGCATTTAGACATAAGTTATCATTGATAATAAAAATAATTTTTATTGACTAGTTATTTTAAATAACAGGAGCGATCATTTTTTGAAAATTAATTTTCAAACATTTGTCATTTTCGGTGAAATAAAAGGCCATAGTTAACAGTATATCAACAGCCTTAAGAATAGTGTTTAGTGTGAACTCCATTATACCCTGGGGGCAAAAATAAAGAAAAAGAGAGACAGACAGGAAAAAGAAGGCGTAACAATTGGAAAGTGTACATGCCTATGTAGCACGGACACTCTCCGAAAGCCTTCGTGTCGTATCCGACACTCCGACACGTGTCCGACACGCTCCGACACGCGGTCAAGGAGTGTCGAAAAATCCGACACGTGATCAACTCTCTCCGATACGTTCCGACACACGAATCCAGAATTCCGACACGCGATTCCTACACGCACGGGGTCAATTTTAAAAATTTTCAATACTTGAGAGGTCAAAATATAAATATACACAAAATAAGTAATAAATGAAGTAATAAAATTGCTATAACTATACACACACGGGGTCAATTTTTTTTTTTCAGTTTTTTTTTAAGAATTGTTTTTTTTTTAAGTCTTACTATGAAAGAAGTAATAAAAATAATGCTATATATGATAAATAAATAAATTTAAAAATATCATTTCAGCATTTTTCTTTAAACAATGTTTTTTTTCTCTAAGTTTTGTGTATTATTGTAACAAATTAAAATAATAAATGATATTATTTTATATTTTTCGTGTAAATTAATTCTAGGCTATTTTTTTATTATTTATTTATGTATTTATATATAAACATATATTTAATATATAACGTGTCGAAACATGTCGAAATTCTCTATTTTTAAAAAATGACGTGTCGGCGTGTCGTGTCGTGTTGTGTCACGTGTCGCGTGTCCGTATCGATGCTACATAGGTACCTGCTCGACAGCAAGAACAGAGCTGGCTCGGACACAGAACGAAGGGGAGCGTACAGACGAGAACTGGGGACGAGGTTGCAGCCGGGATTCACGAGGAAGAAGAGGGTGCTTGGCGAAACAAAGCTGGTGCACCAAAGGGGAAGCCATGGTCATCAGGATCGTTGCAGAGCGTGGCCTCTCTGTTTCTTGATCTGGGTTTCTAGCTCATCAGTGTCTTCTTTATCGTAGTTTGGCATCCGGGTGATGTTTATATGTTCTCGAGTGCATGGTATGTGGAAATGCAGGCACGAACGAAGTACCTTTGTGGGGCTCCTTACAAATTTTGCTATGAACTTATCTCAAAACGCGTATTGTTGCATCTCCCTTGCCTTCCCCGACAAAGGAAAGACGACTGAAAGGAGTTCTCTGTACTCCCTCTTCCCGAAGCTTTTGTCTTCAGCAAATTATACTAATTCTGATGTGGTCCTTGATTTCTACAATTTGATCAATGATTATTTTCGGCTGTGATACTCGTGTCTGTCGGCTCAATTGTTACATCATCTTTAATCAAGCTTGTATTTTCTTTGAGTTGAGGGCATCTTTCTCTCTGTTAAAATCCGCATTTACTCTTTGGATTCTCTACAACCGTTGGCAGTCATAGAGAAGCATGAGGGGGTAGACTCAGATGTCTAGATGAATTAAGGAATCCAGCAAGAGCACAAGAAGCCACTGAAAGTGGGCTTATTTCAAATCGCCATATGAAAATATGTATTTCTCACCCTCAATCTGTAGAGCATGGTTTGAGCGGTGGGTTGTCACGAGAAGTTACATTAAAAATGCCAAAAAATTACTCTTACTTTTGCATTCATATGACTTGAATCTTGTAGACTTTTGCAATACAAAATATTGTAAGCAAAATGTCGAATTCATCACTGATCATAAGGAGGATAATGTCTTTGTTCAGAACTCATCACCGATCATAAGGACATGTTTGTTGTTCAGCGTTTCTTATCAGCGAGGCCTGCATAATCAGCTGGTCCATAAGGTTGGAACCACTCGGCCAAAAACCCCTTCTTTCTTCTGGGATTGCAGTTCATGTCCTTGCACAGCTGGTCATTGTACCAAATGTTGGTGGTTCCAACGCATGATCTCCAGAAGTTCCTCCTGCCATATTGCTTCATGTGACTTTCCCACCTGGCTGTGTCCTTTTCCATTGCCCCAATGCTCGGTAGCTTGATGTTCCCGTCAAGGAGGTTCGTGAGCCACTGGCATCTGATCTCAAAGGACGGCAGGTTTGCAAGGCCCTCTGTGTATCCTATAACTGCGAGCTGTGGAATCCGAGGATGAATCACCTGCCTGAAGTTGGTATATAAGACCATTGCAACAAAACCAGGATCGGGCACAGCATCATTACAAAATCCTATGAGAAAAAAACTACATTTTGAATGGCCTGAAATTAGTAACACACTTAAATGTCCTGACGATACAGCAGAGACCTTAAGGTTAGCCAAGTGCTGCAATGCCTTCTCGGTGTTAGATAATATCTCATTGTCATTCCTTGATAGTTAATCTTCACTTGGACAATAAGATAAGCATTTTGAATATCAAGGTTTTTGAGTGGAAATTGAAGCTACTTGGTGTTGCAACTGCAGGTATGAAATGGTACCTGTAAAGAGGAATGGTTGAAGTAGGTGAAGGGACGAGGTACTTTTGGAAGACTGAAGATCTGAAAATGTTCTTGAGCTTCTGATCGCCTTTATATCCGGTGGCAAGGATCACGAGATCGCTCGAGATCGGTTTGTCTTCTCCGCCCACTATCAGACCTTCCCTGCAGAAGCGAAAGCTCTGCGACCTCTTGATTAGGATACTTCCCTCCTCAACTTTATCATAGAAATTGTCGGGCAGCATGCCGATTTGACACGAAGACATGTCCTCAAGAAAGCTGTGTCTCGGTACTATTCCGTACTTCTTCAACGGGAGTTTCCACTGGAGATAGATTTCCGAGAATTTCGAGATGCCCCATCTCTAGGAATTTCAGGGCGTGAGAAAACTTTTTGATTGACAAGCGGATGCATATAACAAAGAGAATAATGAAAAAAGAACTTGACACGGATAAAAGAGTCATTTTTTTATGATTGACCGATAGACAAGCAAGTCTTGTGGAGCTAAACCAAAAAAGTGGAAGTATGTGTATACCAATGGCGAAAGCACTGTGGCTAGAAGCCAGTACAGGATGTTTTGTCCCGGCTTATGAAGACGCAGCTCAGCAAATCGATTGGAGTACAAGTGACCCAAGTGAGATATTAAGAAGCCGTCGCCGGGCAGCAACCAATGAGGATTCCTCTGGATCATCACACAAGGGTACTTGACTCCTGATTCCGATCAAAAAATGAGAATGAGATAAGGAAAACGACATTATCAGATAAGCTTGATCATTTAAAGCATCGAAAGCGCATTTCTCGATGAAGTCCTTGCTGGTATGTAGTAGATACTGCATCCATCGAATTCCTATAAGAAGTGTCAGGAGTTGCAGATACAAAATCATTCATGCATAGATACTTTAAGCAAGGTTGAACCCCATTCCATGACTAATTTAGTCTTCAATAGAATGGGTTTTGATGTATTTCGACGAAATTACAGAAGTTTTAGATGAACTTTCAGAAGATATCACGAATTTCAAAGCTTTGATCGAACTTGGATATAGTTCACAGCGACAATTCACCCAACAATAGCCTACCGGCAGATAAGTATTTGTGAAGTTGCTCTTACCATTTGCTTCTGCACATTCAACTGCTAAATCTACTGCCGATTTCTGCGAACCGACAATTGTGATTCGCTTTCCTTTAATCAACTCAGCAGCTGCAGATTTCTCCATATCTGAATATTCCATTGAATGCATCACCTTGCCATCGAACATTTTGGAGCAATAGGTTGGTGGGAGCTCCGGAATGTTAGGAAGCCCGCTGAACCGTCCGATGCAGAGAATAACAAATTCAGCTTGGTGAATCTGGCCAAAACGCAGCACTTGCTTAATATCGCATCAAACAATCGCAGAAGCTGAAACTAGACAATAAGCACATATTGATGCTTCTCAAATCTCAGGATCGAATTGAACTGAACTATGAAGAACAGCTAATTTTTTTTTTGGTCGACAAGAACAGCTAATTTACCTCTGTGGCATTAGTCTCTGTGTCCAGGACAGTAATGTGCCACTTCCCCTTCGAGCCAAATGCCATCCCCGTCCCGCCCCACAAATCCCACGTCTTCATCTCTTCGAATGACTCCCCAACGAAATCGATGTTAATCACTCTGGAATGGAACTTGATGTAAGGATATAAATTGAAGTGCCGAGCGTAGGACTCAACATAGTCCAGGACTTCAGTGTGGCTGGGGAATATCTCCTGCACAGAGGCCGGCCAATCGAAGTCCGAGAATCGGTAGCCGTCCTTCACATTCTGCAGCTTGGTCGATCGAATGGTGTGATTCCAGACTCCCCCGATGCGGTCCTCGGCCTCGAACACCACCGGGTCAAAGCCCTTCTCGACCGAATACTTGCAGGCGAGAAGGCCACTAATTCCTGCTCCTATGATAACCACCCTTCTCTCCATTTCTCTTTTCTAACTCCAGAGGGATTCAACGCGTAATCTTTCAAGCTAGAGAGAACATATCTCATATATCCATCAGGATTGATCATGGATTGAATGTTGAAGAAACTGTCACGCATAAAGCAAATCTTTGAACACTGTGCCTCATCTGACTATATGGCTATTTTTTTAAATACAAGTGGGAACAGGTCTTGATATTGACAGGAGGGCGGCTGGTTTAACATTTTCTTGACTCAACTAGACAGTTGTTTTTCCTCATTTTGTGTGGAACTTGTGGGAGGCAGTAATTCTAAAAAATTGAACTTCTAAACGGAGGCACGAACTAATTTTTAAGTATTCTATTAAACTTTTAGAATAATTAATTGTAATTTCATAAAATTTCACATGATATACAGCATGAGACCCCAAGTTCAATTTTTTTTCAAGCTTATACTAACCTCTTGTATTACATATTTTTACGCTTTAATATAAGGTCAATGTTCAAATAAAGGAAAACTATGACAACATTTAATATTAAACAGCGAATTTATGTAGCAATTCAAAACTTACAGAACATCGGTAATATTAACCAAAAAGTCAGAGGTGTCTGGATAGTCAACAATATCACCAATTTTGGGCGACAACTTGACCATTCAAATCTCATTTGACGTCATTCAATACGGAACACCGGTGATAAGGTCAAAAAAATTTATTATAATTGGTATGAGCGATTATTTTTACAAAAACGTTCTTAAGATCATTCATATGTATGCTCTAGTTGTCGTCTTATTGTATTTCTCACGCTCTTATTCCACAGAAAAGAAGTAAACTGTAATGAGTTGGCATGACGAATTGTCAAGAACAACCCTAGCGCTATACACCTAACAAGTAAAAACTTTGATTGAGCCTTACTTGCTGAATTTTTGCGGCATTTTTCTGTTTGTGTTTTTCGTAGCATGGTCTTCAAGGTATTCAATCTGATTTTGTGATGCGGTGACTTTCTGATTGTATAAGCCTTATTAGTCCACAACAGTGCGATTTAACAATAATACATTGGATTCAGTTGAGGACTTGAAAATGTTTACGACTTAATTGGTAAAATTAAAATATTTATAATTGCATTGACAAAAGTATAATGGATTTAGGACTTTTTGGACAAATTTTTGATTTAAGATAATGTGAAATTTTGTGAAACCCTAGTGAAGTAGTCTAAATGTTTACAAAATTAAATCATGTTTTTATTTAAAATTTTAATTTTTTTAAGAATTGTAGACTCCATCCCACAAATTTCACAATAAATGAGGAAAACTAAGGTGCTGTTTGGTAACATTCCAGGAAACACTCGTTTCTGTTCTTTTGTTCCGCGGAATAGAAATAGAGCAGGAATGTGTTTGGTAATTTTTTTGTTCCCAGAATAGGTTTAGAACAAAAACAAGAAAAAAAAATCGTTTCTTATTTCTAAGAACAACTCAGGAAACAAGTTTTTGTTTTTTTTTTTTCTTCCGTTTTCTCTTCCTTTCTTCTTCCCTAGTTGGTCATCGGCCCGGCAATGGTCGGCGACCGGCTAGATGAGGCCCGGCAACCTTGCCGAAGCCTCGTCGGCCCCCGGCGACCTCGCCCGGCCATAGCGAGGCCGAGCCTCGCTCAGCCACCGCGAGACCCGGTGTCGGACCGGGTCGACATCACTTGGCCTCGCGGTGGCCGGGCGAGGCTCGGCATCATCGGATCTACACGAGGTCGAGCCTCGCTCGGCCACAACAAGGTCGACCTCGTGGTGGTTGGGTGAGGCCGAGCTGCCGAGCCACAGCGAGGCTCCCCCAAGGCCAGCGACCTTGTCTGGTCAGTCGCTAGCCGGCCATGGCCAAGTTGGCAACAGGCTAAGAGGAAGGAGAAGAAAAAAAAGAAAAAAGAAAAAAATGTAATAAAATTATTAATATATTAAAAGAAATTTTAAGCCAAAAATTTTTTTGGGATTATATTGAATGTGTTTTTGTTCCAGGAATAGAAATTTTTTATAGTTACCAAATGCCTTAAAATACACAGAAATCGTTCCTGATAACAGAAATAGAAAAAAAAATGTTTCTGAAAATAAATTGTTCCCGAGAACAAAAACGTTACCATACGCATCTAAATGACTAGTTGATCAAGAAAAATTTAAACTAATCCTTTTGTTAATACCAAGATCCCTCCCACTTGTATTAAGTAAATTGCCATCTAGATCAGATGAGGCAGAATGTCCAATGATATATAGTATGTGGTCGAAGATTGCTTCAACATTCAATCCATGATCAATCCGGATGGATATATGAAATATGTTCTCTCTAGCTTGAACGATTACATGGTGTATCCCTCTGAGTTTGAAAAGAGAAATAGAGACAAGGGTAGTGACCATAGGGGCAGGAATCAGTGGCCTTCTCGCTTGCAAGTATTCGGTCGATTGGTGTTGGAATATTGCTCGCCCTCTTTCGGCAACTGAACGGGAAGCGACTTTCGAATCAGATGCACTCGCCCATGTGAGAAAGGCACATATCACTCCAATAAAATTGATCTTATGGCGGCCAAACTTGACTTTGGTGGCTAGAATTGCAAGATCACGCACTTTTGGCAACCAAATTCTTTAGTCGCCAGATCTTGCACTTCTAACGACCAAACTACGAGTTGGTCAGATATAAGTTTAAATTTCCCAAATTGAACCATAATCTCTCTCTTTCACTCCCTAATCCGACTTGTCCCTTAATCGTTGCTGTGCGGCCTGGCTGACGCCACCGCCATCTGCCCTTGCCCTAGTGAACCTCCTCCTTCCTTTTTTTGAGCTTTCTTGTCCGCCGGTGCGAGGCTCCATTGGGGTCCTGTGCTACCCTTTGTGGCAATTAGAATCAAATGAATAACTTTATTTATCTAATGACTTTTTAACAATACGATTAAAACATAGGATTTACATAACCATAACTTGCATCAGAACTCCAAAACTCTATTGATTTTTATCTCTCATACTTGGTTGAGATCACAACTAATAATTCCACACACGATATGTCTTGATTAATTTCAATCACTATCCATCCTTATCATAAAAAGAATAACAATCTAGTATATGTTTGATTAATTAATTAATTAATTAATATTATTATTATTATTATTATTATTATTATTATTATTATTATTATTATTATTATTATTATAATATTATTATTATTATTATTTGGCTAATTGTCACAATTCTTTGTTGTTAAATTTCAATCACCATGCATCTTATCAAGCCCGATCTGGTGGACCCCTATCAAAATATTTATCTTGGTAATTTTCCCCTTATTACAAACATAAAAATGAATAAACGAAAAATATTTGCATTTAGACATAAGTTATCGTGGATAATAAAAATAATTTTTATTGACTAGTTATTTTAAATAACAGAAGAGATCATTTTTTGAAAATTAATTTTCAAATCATTTGTCATTTTCGGCGAAATAAAAGACCATAGTTAACAGTATCAACAGCCTAAAGAATAGTGTTTAGTGTGAACTCCATTATACCCGGGGGCAAAATAAAGGAAAAGAGAGACAGAAAGGAAAAAGAAGGCGTAACAATTGGAAAGTGTATCTGCTCGACAGCAAGAACAGAGCTGGCTCGGACACTGAACGAAGGGGAGCGTACAGACGAGAACTGGGGACGAGGTTGCAGCCGGGATTCACAAGGAAGAAGAGGGTGCTTGGCGAAACAAAGCTGGTGCACCAAAGGGGAAGCCATGGTCATCAAGATCGTTGCAGAGCGTGGCCTCTCTGTTTCCTGATCCGTGTTTCTAGCTCATTCAGTGTCTCCTTTATCGGTGTTTGGCATCCGGGTGATGTTTATATGTTCTCGAGTGCATGGTATGTGGAAATGCAGGCAGGAACGAAGTACCTTGGGGGCTCCTTACAAATTTTGCTATTAATATGTCTCCAAACGCGTATCGTTGCATCTTCTTTGCCTTCCTCGACAAAGGAGTTATCTGTACTCCATCTTCTAGAAGCTTTTCTCTTCAGCAAATTATACCAAGTGTGATGTGGTCCTTGATTTCTACAATTTGATCAATGATTATTTTCGGCTGCGATGCTCTTGTCTGTCGTTTCAATTGTTGCATCATCTTTAATCAATCTTGTATTTTCTTTATGAGTTGAGGGCATCTTTCTCTCTGTTACAATCCACATTTTCTCTTTGGATTCTCTACAACCGTTGGCAGTCACAGAGAAGCACGAGGGGTAGACCCAGATGTCTTAATGAATTTAAGGAATCCAGCAAGAGCACAAGAAGCTATTGAAAATGAGCTTATTTCAAATTATCATATGAAAACATGCCTTTCTGACCCCTCAGTTAGCAGAACATGGTTTGACGGGCAGGTTGTCACGAGAAGTTACGTTCAAAATGCCAAAAAATCACTCTTATTTTTGCATTCATATCACTTGAGTCTTGTAGACTTTCGCAATATAAATTATTACAAGCAAAATGTCAAATTCATCACTGATCAAAAAGAGGATGATGTCTCGTTCAGAACTCATCAAATAAGGACATGTTTGTTGTTCAGTGTTTCTGATCAGCGAGGCTTGCATAATCAGCTGGTCCATAAGGTTGGAACCACTCGGCCAGAAACCCCTTCTTTCTTCTGGGATTGCAGTTCATGTCCTTGCACAGCTGGTCATTGTACCAAATGCTGGTGGTTTTAATGCATGATCTTCAGAAGTTCCTCCCGCTGTATTGCTTCATGTGAATTTCCCACCTCGCTGTGTCCTTTTCCATTGCCCCAATGCTCGGCAGCTTGAAGTTCCCATCGAGGAGGTGCATGAGCCACTGGCATCTGATCTCAAAGGACGGCAGGTTAGCAAGGCTCCCTGTGTATCCTATAACTGTGAGCTGTGGAATCCGAGGATGAATCACCCGCCTGAAGTCAGTATATAAGACTGTTACGACAAAACCAGACCGGGCGCAGTATCATGACAAAATCCTATGAGAAAAAAAACTACATTTTCAATGCCCAGAAATTAGCTCCACACCTAAATGCTGTAATGATACACAAGAGACCTTAAGGTAGGCCAAATTCTGCAATGTCATCTCAGAGTTAGACAATATATTGTTGTCGGTCCTTGATAGTTAATGACAATAAGATATGCATTTTGAAAGTCAAGGTTTTGAGTGGAAATTGATGCTACTTGGTTCTGCAACTGCAAGTATGACATGGTACCTGTAAAGAGGAATGATTGAAGTTGGTGAAGGGACGAGGTACTTTTGGAAGACTGAAGATCTGAAAATGTTCTTGAGCTTTTGATTGCCTTTATATCCAGTGGCAAGGATCACGAGATCGCTTGAGATCGGTTTGTCTTCTCCGTCGACTATCAGACCTTCCTTGCAGAAGTGAAGGCTTTGCGACCTTTTGATTAGGATGCTTCCCTCCTCAACTTTATCGTAAAACTTGTCGGGTAGCATGCCAATTAGACACGAAGACATGTCCTCAAGAAAGCTGTGTCTTGGTAATAATCCATACTTCGTCAACGGGAGTTTCCACTGGAGATAGATTTCCGAGAATTTCGAGATGCCCCATCTCTAGGAATTTTAGAGTTACCTCGTGAGCAAACTTTTTGATTGACAAGCGGATGCATATAACAAAGAGAATCTTGAAAAAAATAACTTGACACGGATAAAAGAGTCATTTTTTTTATGGTTGACTGATAGACAAGCAAGTCTTGTGGAACTAAACCGAAAAAATGGAAGTATGTGCATACCAACGGCGAAAGCATTGTGGCGAGAAGCCAGTACAGGATGTTTTGTCCTGGCTTATGAACAAGCAGCTCAGCGAATCGACTGAAGTACAAGTGACCAAGGTGAGATATTAAGAAACCGTCACTGGGCAGCAACCAATGAGGATTCCTCTGGATCATCACACAAGGGTAATTGACTCCTGATTCCGATCACAAAATGAGAATGAGATAAGGAAAAAGACATTATCAGATAAGCTCGATCATTTAAAGGATGGAAAGCACATCTCTCGATGAAGTCCTCGTTGGTATGTAGTAGATACCGCATCCATTGAATTCCTATAAGAAGTGTCAGGTGTTGCGGATACAAATTCATTCATGTGTAGATACTCTAAACATGACTGAACCCCATTCCATGACTAATGTATTGGGTTTTGATGTATTTCGACAAATTACAGAAGTTTCAAATGGACTTTCAGAAGATGTCATGAATTGCAAGCTTTGATAGGACTTGACTATAGTTCACAGTGACAATTCACCCAACAATAGCCTACCAGCAGATAAGTCTATATGACATCGCTCTTACCATTTGCTTTTTGCACATTCGACTGCTAAATCCACTGCCGATTTTTGGGAACCAACAATTGTGATTCGCTTTCCTTTAATCAATTCAGCAGCTGCAGATTTCTCCATATCTGAATATTCCATTGAATGCATCACCTTGCCATCGAACACTTTGGAGCAAGAGGATGGCGGGAGCTCCGGAATGTTAGGAAGACCGCTGTACCGTCCGATGCAGAGAATAACAAATTCAGCTTGGTGAACCTGGCCAAAACGCGGCACTCGCTTAACATTGCATCAAGCAATCATAGAAACTGAAACTAGAGTATTAGCAAATATCGATGCTTCTCAAATCTCAGGATCAAATTGAACCGAACTATTAAGAACAGCTATTTTTTATTTTATTTTTTCTTTTGGGGGTCAACAAGAACAGCTAATTTACCTCTGTGGCATTAGTCTGTGTGTCCAGGACAGTAATGTGCCACTTCCCTTTCGAGCCGAATGCCATCCCCGTCCCACCCCACAAATCCCACGTCTTCATCTCTTCGAATGACTCCCCAACGTAATCGATGCTAATCACTCTGGAATGAAACTTGATGTAAGGATATAAATTGAAGTGCTGAGCATAGGACTTTACATAGTCCAGGACTTCAGTGTGGCTGGGGAACATCTCCTGCACAAAGGCCGGCCAATCGAAGTCTGAGAACTGGTAAATTTCCTTCACATTTTGCAATTTGGTCGATTGAACGGTGTGATTCCAGACTCCCCCGATGCGGTCCTCGGCCTCGAACACCACCGGGTCAAAGCCCTTCTCGACCGAATACTTGCATGCGAGAAGGCCACTAATTCCTGCTCCTATGATCACTACCCTTCTCTCCATTTCTCTTTCTAAACTCCTGAGGGATTCAACATGTACTCTTCCAAGCTAGAGAGAACATATCTCATATGCCCATCAGGACTGATCATGAATTGAATGATGGAGAAACTGTTATTTATAAAGCAACCTCTGACCGCATAGTGTGTATCTTTGGACATTGTGCCTCATTTAACTAGATGGCAATTTGTTTAATACACGTGGGACATGTGTTGGCATTGGCAGAAGGTTGGTTAGTTTAACATTTTCTTGACTCAACTAGACAATTGTTTTTCCTCATTTTGTGTGAAACTCGTGGGAGGCAATAATTCTAAAAATTAGAATTTCTAAATGAAGGCACAAATTATATTTTAAGTACTCTCGTAAACTTTTAAAATGATTGACTGTAATCTTATAAAATTTTACATGATATAAAATATGAGTACTTGAGTTCAAATTTCTTAAGCTTATATTTACCTCCCGTTTAACATATTTTTACGTTTTAGTGTATGATTAACGTTCAAATAAAGGAAAATGCGACAACCTTTATCTATTAAATAGCCCATTTTTGTAGCGGTTCAAAACTTACAGAACACTGACATATTATCCACCAAAAAGTCAGAGGCGTCTGGATAATCAACTATATGCTGAATCACCAATCTTGGGATCTTGAGGAATTGACAACTTAACCAATCATATCTCGTTTGACGTCATCCAATACGTAGCACTTGTAATAAGGTCGAAACAATTTATGTTTGTGATAGGGGTTCCCCAGATAAATATTTTAATAGTGTTCCACCGGACCGGGCTTGATAAGCATGGATAGTGTTGAAATTTAACGACAAAGAATTGTGACAATTAACCAAATGAAACAATAACAATAATAATAATATTATTATTTCCGGAAACATATACAAGAAGATTGTTATTATTTTTATGATAAGGATGGATAGTGATTGAAATTTAATCAAGATATATAGCACGTGAAATTCTTAGTTGTGATCTCAATCAAGTAGACTTATATACTTCAGAATTGGGAGCCAAAAAGTCTTTTCTCTCTTTTCTTTTTTCCCATTGTCTTCTTCAACATTCAGCCATGGGAGAGGATTTGAGCTAGTCTCATCCTCTCTTCTTTCTTTTGTTGATTTTATTTGAGTTTTATTGTTCTTTTTTCTTACTTTTTTTTCTTTCCTGATTTAGATTTGGGCGCTTTCTTCTCTCAATTTAGTTCTCGATTTGAGAGTTTGAATTCTATTGATCTAGTTCTAGATTTTGGTGCTATCTTCTCTGGATCTAAATCTGGAAATTGAATAGATATGCTTTTGGGAATTCTATGCCTTTCTACTATGTTCATGTACAGGTTTTCTACCTTCAGTCTCGATGATGATCATAGTAGTCTTGGTGTCTCATTGAATTGGAAGATTTGCCCCTTCACATGTTAGATCTATGTTTGTTTAACATATTATGGTTGTTTCCATACGATGATAGTGTAGAGGAAGCCGAACTTAGACACACACCACCAATTGGCAACATTTTAATTATTGAAGAGTGAGTTTTCGATGTGTGCTCATCACCAATAAAGACACGAGCTCTAGCGATTGGCTACCAATTTTGTTTGACGGATCTATTCATGTGGAACAAGTTTGTCATTAACTTTGCAAATGCTCTATCGATCCTTCTTGTGTTTTGGATTTGGTTTTGATTTTTAGTATTCCTGCTCTGTTTCGATTTGCTTTGTCATGAAAACTATGTATTTCTACATCCTTTTAAGTAATGAATACAATTTTCTTTCAAAAAAAAAAAAAAATCTCAATCAAGTATGTGAGATAAAAATAAATAGAGTTTTGGAGTTCCGACACAAGTTACGGTTATATAAATCCTATGTTTTAATCGTTTTGTTAAAAAGTCATTCGATAAATAAAGTTATCCATTTGATTCTATTTGCCACAAAGGGTAGCACAAGACCCCAATCAGGCCTCGCACCGCCAGGCAAGAAAGCTCAAAGAAAGGAAGAGGGAGGGAGGGAGGGAGACAGAGTGAAATCATGGTTCCATTTGGGAAATTTAAACTTATATTTGACCAACTTGTAGTTTGGTTGCCCGAAATGCAACATCTGGCGATCAAAGAGTTCGGTTGCCAAAAGTGCACGATCTTGCAATTCTAGCCACCAAAATCGAGTTTGGCCGCCATAAGATCAAATTTATTGGAGTGATGTGTGCCTTTCTCACACGGGCAAGTGCATCTGATTCGAAAGCTGATTTCTAAATCACTTCCCGTTCAGTTGCCGAAAGAGGGCGAGCATCATTCCAACACCAATCGACCGAATAGTTGCAGGCGAGAAGGCCACTGATTCCCGCTCCCATGATCACTACCCTTGTCTCCATTTCTCTTTTCAAACTCAGAGGGATTCAGCATGTAATCGTTCAAGCTAGAGAGAACATATTTCATATATTCATCAGGATTGATCATGGATTGAATGTTGAAGCAATCTTCGACCACATACTGTATATCATTGGACATTCTGCCTCATCTGATCTAGATGGCAATTTGCTTAATACAAGTGCGAGGGGTCTCGGTATTGACAGAAGGATTAGTTTAAAATTTTCTTGATCAACTAGACATTTAGTTTTCCTCATTTATTGTGAAATTTGGGGATGGAGTCTACAATTCTTAAAATTTTTAAAATTTAAAATAAAAATATGATTTAATTTTAAATTATTTTAGTAAACATTTAAACTACTTCACTAGGGTTTCACAAAATTTCACACTATATTAAGCCAAAAATTTATCCAAAAAAACCTAAATCCATTACACTTTTGTCAATTCAATTTTAAACATTTTAATTGTACCAATTAAGTCTTAAATCTTTTCAAGTCTTCAACTGAGTCCATCCAAGTTAATCTTAGTCAAAGATCGCTAACGTGAATGTCAACCGTCTTATGTAACACAACCATTAATGTGGCATTTTTAATAATAGTGTTAATATTACCAAAAATATCAAATTGGTATACGTGATAAATTTATCTCAAATTAATTTTTGATAGTGTGGTACACTTATCACAAATTTACCATTTTTTAGTTTTCGTTATATTTCATCATCATATTGTTGAATTAGATAACCGTAATAGTTAATGGGTGTACAACTTTGGAGTTTTACCATCCATTTGTCACAAAGTGTACTAGTTTGTGATATTTAATGGTATTAATCTAATATAATGTAAATTAACAAATAGTAAATTTGTCATAAATGTACTAATTTGAGATTTTTAGTGGTCAAAATATTAGTTTAAGGTAAATTTGTCACATGTGTAATAATTCGGGATTTTTTATAGTCAAAAAATTAGTTTGAGATAAATTAATCATAAATGTATTAGTTTAGAATTTTTCGTGATATTAACCTTTAATAATATTATAATACTATTTGAATTTTTCTTTTATATTCATTTTTCTTTTTATTTTCCCTGTTTTGTTTTTTTCCCCCTTCTTCTTCTAGATGGTTGTTAGGCCTCAATGATGGTTGACACCTTGCTAGAGGGTCAACCTTGCCGGCCTTTAGCAAGCTTTGCCCAACCACTAGCAAGGTTCAACCTCACTAAAAGCTCCCCCACACCATTGCTAGGCGAGGCTCAAACTCGCTAGTGGTAGGGTGAGATCAACCTCGCCCAACCATGGGGAGGTTGAGCCTTGCCAATGGGCAATGGGGGTGAGCTTCACCAGAGGTCAATGAGATTGACCTCGCCTTTGGGTGATCGTCGAGGCTCAATGATTGACTAGAGGAAGAAGAGAAGGAAAAAAGGGGGGAAGAAAAGAAAAATAAAAAGTTCAAAATATTATTAAAAATTAGGGATGAGTGCAATAGAAGTCCTAAAACTTGTTACAAAAATGCAATGTAGTCCTTAAAACTTGCAAAAAAGTGCAATCAAGTCCTAAAACTTGTCAAATTTGTTTAATTGAGTCCTAAAGTTAACATCGTTAGACTTACTAATAGAAAATGCTGACATGGCATGGATGTGGCATTTTAAATGATTTTTTTTTTATTTTTCACGTGACTTTTAAAATTATTTTTAATTCAATTTTTTTTTAAAAATTATATTTAAAAAATAATTTTTTTTTTTAAAAAAAAAAAAAATGGTAGCTCCTCCGCGCCACCACCCATCACGCTAGAGGGGCTGGCAACCATTGCCAACCCCTCCAGCAATGGGCGGCGTAGTGGCGGCGGAGGAGTTGCCATTTTCTCTTCTTTTTTTAACAATCTTTTTTAAATAAATTTTAACTTTTCGTTTTTAGTTTTTAAATCTAATTTTGAATACAAAATAATTTTAAAAATCCATGTGGAAAATAAAATCATTTAAAATGCCATGTTAGCATTTTTCATTAATAAGTCTAACGATGTTAACTTTATGACTCAATTGAACCAATTTGACAAATTTTAGGATTTGATTGCACTTTTTTGTAAGTTTTATGACACAATTGCATTTTCATAACAAGTTTTAAGATTTCTATTGCACTTATCCCTAAAAATTATTTACGTCGGCATTGATCATACCACGTAGGACGACCTGCATTCATGTTAATGATTTTTTTGTCAAAATTAGCCAAATGGACTTAATTAAAAAAAAAAAATGTGAAAATGTTAACAGCATTATTAAAATGATCAAGATTAAATTGACAAAAATGTAATAGATTTAAAAAATTTTAGATAATTTTATAAAGCAAAACACTAGCTACTAGGAAGCTGCTTGGCTTAGAGATCCACTTCTACTTATAAGCTTTGGTGAAATTCCAATTTCAATAAGTTGAAGCAAAAGATGCTATTCTCATAGCCAGCTCATCGCCCAGCCTTTATCCTACCATCAATCCTTAACCTACACACCATTTGGTCATAGGTGTTGGAATGATGCTGGCCCTCTCATGACAATAATGTCGATAGCACAAATCAAACCAAACAAGATATCAATTGAACAATCTTTTCCTAAATTTATCATGATTTGATTCGATTTGATGGAATGTCAATAGCATAAATTAAACCAAACAAGATATCAATTGAACAATCTTTACAAATTTAGCATGATTCAGGTCGATTTGATTGATTTGAAAGTTGAGCAAATTAGAAATTTCAAACCAAACTTGACCAATTTGATTTGGAGAAAATTAACAAAGAGGTTCTAAATTTATTACAATTATGTCGATTCAATCATAATTTTTTTATATCAAATTTAGTCATAAATCTTTTATATTTGTGACAATTCAGTTCATCAGGCCAATATAATAGCCTGTGCTGGTGTGGATGCCAGCCGCTTGGCCAACACCAAAATGGAAATCTTTTAATAATTTTTTTATTTTGTTCAAATTTTTTATTTTTTTATTTCTTTTTCATTTTCCCACGGTGGCTGGTGAAGCTGGCAAGGCCGCCTTTTTCACCTCGAGATGGAAGGCGAAGCCACATTCGAACTTTTTAAGGTTTTTCCCATTTTACTCACTTTGGTTATTAGGGCCCTTAAATTGGAGATTTGCAAGCCTAGGTTCATAATTGGTTGCCACCTCGTAGGTCATGGGCAAAGTCAACCATGGCCATCACTCGGGCCGCACCTCAAGATGGAAGGCAAAGCCACCTGATGGTTGGCAAGAAGCTTCATGTCCCTTGGTCCTTAAGGTTGCTGGGAAAAATAAAAAAGAAAAGGAAAAGGAAAGGAAATGCCCCAAAAAAATAATTAATTCCCATTCTACTCACTTTGGTTATTATGGGCCCTTGAACTGGAGATTTGCAAGCCTAGGTTCATAATTATAATGGTTTTGCCATTTTTTTTATCGTAGGTCTTATTTGATTTGGGAAAACTAAGACAATGTGGGACCGTACTAAAGAAGAACTAGATGGGTCAGTCCCTTCTAGTTGCAAATTTAATCAAACAATATATTAACATATAAATATACACGCACCTAATTATTTATTAGTTATTTAGTAAAATAAGAAAATTGTTCCACCTCGTTTGTTCAATAGAGAAAACGAACATTCTCGTGTGCGGGCTAGCTAATAAGACAATAACCTAGGGCAAAGCATTTCTCCTTTCGAAAAGTTTTGAGTTCAGTGGTAAATGATGTTCCCAAAGTGACATCATCATGTTGAGTAATTACAACTCCTGTTCCATTGTCTCGCTTGTTGTTGTCTTCCAGAACTGCGATATGCATATAGGAAATATTGCATAAATAGTAGGGTCTTGTCTCCCTCGAAACATCTATATGATTATAATATGTCCCTTTTCGAAAAGGGGAGGCAAATGGTGATTAAATTAAGATTGCTGTAGTGAGATCTAATTATTTTTAAAGATCTGGTCATCCATTTATGACGAGAATCTTTTATGTACCCCAGGAAAATTGGAATTACAAAAGAAAGAACATGATTATAAGATTGACAAATGGAGGGGTCATTTTGCTTGTAAATTGGGTGATATCTCTTTACTTTCTTTTCAACCTCACGGGAAATGACATGATATTTAGGTAATCCATGCACGGTCAACTTGAAAAGACAGTGATAGAAAATTCACGAAACTTAAGTCAATATTATCACAAAAACCACTCGAGTGTTGCTTTTTTTTTTTTTTTTTTTTTCTTGAGTAAAAAGAAAATCCTTGGAAATTTTCATCCACCGTTTTGAATTTCCCATCAATACAGTATGATATGACTTTATCACGAAACAAGCAATAAGATACATTATGACCCACGTGATTTTTTTATCGATTAATCATTTTCAAATGGAATTATTACATCATGTTATTTAATCAGATAAACATCTTATTACCATGTCACTCGAAACGATGGGTGATGTGAAAGGATTTAATGCAGATGGTTCATGTATTGCCAAATGGGTTGTCTAATCAAATGTCCAAATTGACCTATGCTTTCCCATTTCACGAAAGAAAATGACAATGAGCATGATGTTCTGCAGAGGTACTCGATGATGCCAAAGCATAAAGCTTTCAACACACTATTTTAGGAAGAGACCTAATAGATGATATTTATTGGAGCACATATTAAGATGCATAGATGCATAATTTGGGAAGGTAAAGTTTAATCTTGTTTGAATTGTGAGCTTATTAAGATGCGAACGTAACATGGCCATGACCCCCCCTCCCCCAATAAGAAATGATGAGTTCGTACGCTCTACGTAATACTTCAATTCATAAAGAGCAAAATACATTGCTGAACGTAGATCATACTTCCTCAAACGAGCGAAATGCATTCTTGCTTTATTTGATCATTTTACTAATTAGCTTATAGATACTAATATTTCCAAATACGGTCGCGATGGGAACTCTGGAAGGACTTTGTATTATCAAGATTCACATTCCCCATATTCACTTGTTGAGAGAAAGTAAATAAAAGAAGAACAAAAGTGAGACAAAAATGCCATGGACCAACATCATGTCGAAGGATTCAAGTGGGCCCTGGAAAGCCTTTTGTCCAACCAATATTAAACTCACTTCTCATTCCATCCGCCAACTCTCAACTGGCCTCAGCTCACAAGCTATAAAAGGGGTGGAGGAAAAGTTCAGTGGAACAGCTAGAGAGAAACCAAAACAAGTATACTCAAGTGCAAAACAAATCTCTGTGTTCTCTCTGCATCATCCAGCTCTTCCTGGCACTTCATTTCAAATTAGACCTCCATCAACACTTCCCTGCGCAAATGAAGCCTAGTTTGCTAATCCCTCTTCTGCTCCTATCTCTTCTCCTTTTTCAAGCTCAAGGTATGCATCTCCATTAAGAAAGTTCGGGATTAAATGATATTGTTTTATAAGCACATGAATTTTCCTATTGTTTTTGACATTCTTGGTTTGGTTTTTGAAGGAATTCGCTTGAGCAGAGATTTGGCATCCCTCGTGGGTCATCAGAAACTCCCTGACCATGTGAGTATCATATACATTCAGCTCCTTCATGCAACCCAAATTAACATTGTTGAAGTCCATGCATAATCTTATGTAAACTTCAACAAGATTAATTAGAGATACCGATCGATTCTTTATTTATTTATTTATTTATTGTCAATTAATCCATGATAGTGAAAAGCTTTTGTTATCATTATGCAGGTTGCGGCCACTTCTCAAGTAAAACTTGAGGTTGATAGTGTTCGAAGCAAGACGAAGAGAGCTTCAAGAGCATCCGAGAAATCAAGTGACGGCTTCTTGCCAAGCATACATGAAGACTACTATGGTCCAAGAAACCACAAACCTAGGCACCACAAGCACTGATTTTCCAGCTTGGTTCTTTTTTGTTCGCTTTTCATTTTTCGGGCCCTTTCTGTTCCAAGAGTTTTAGAAAAGGATGATCTTCATTTGACTCAAAATAGAGCTGACTGAAGGGACTTAAAGTCACTTAGACCCATTAGATTGTTGTAGCTATACAGCATTCTTGTTCTTAGGATGACCTCTGACCACATTAAATTGGAGCTCCGGAATAAATCATGAGAGTTAATGCTTTTGCACATCAAGAGAAGGCTTAATTCTTGTGGATGGAAATGTGTTGCCTTTTCCTCGTATTGCATGAGATGATGATGATGAAGGGATCGTGATATTGAACATTCGATGCTTTCGAATTTCGTTGTCAACCCGGAAATTATTATCAATCTGATCGACTTCAGTTGCAGAAGGGATGGTGAGATCCGAATCAAAGGTTTCGTACTGAGGAAAAGCGATGGATATACTTATGAATTAGACTAATCCTACATTTTGGAACAACTTATTGGATCAACAACCTAATTTTACAAAGAAAAATGCTGCACGTGCATGGTGCACTAATGAATTTTACCTTAACTCGCTTACAAAATAACGTTGTAAGTTTCTGCTGTTGAACTGTTTAATTTTAGCACTAACAAACAGTAAATATCGTCATGTGCATTACCGTGCTATTTATTAAGCAGCTATTGTTAGAATCCCTGGCATTAATACCTTTCGCCATAGCCGTGTACGAGACCGTGAATGTTTCCCTGTGCAGGAAAGCACTTATTTCTTTGACAATCTATAACAGCGCTGCAACTTCCATCGTAAAGGTTGGTTGAAGAAACTTGAATAACTTCAATAAGTTACGCATATCCAATATCAATCAGAGTACAAGGACAGTCTTTTCTGATGTGAATTTGGATGACATAAAGAGTTGTTTATACTAAACCTATTTATACATATATGGAAACTTATTACTGAAAGTAATTGACATATTACATACAATTTTATGTCATTCTTGAAGAGAAAAGAATATTGTGAGAGGCAAAGCTAATTGAAGTTTGAAGAGCAAACTCCAAATAAGTGAACAGCTCGAAGGGCATAACGACTTTGCCGCCGATTCCTCGGCTGCTTCTGAGAACAAGGAGGCAACTCCAGAGCAATATCCGGACGCAGTACACATGGCTTCCATGCACTAATTCACTAAAGAAAAGAGAAACAATCCAAATCTTAACTGATTAATGTAGGGAAAAGTACAGCAAAGGCTTCTTCTTTAGCAAAAGGTGTAATGAGACAATTAAGCAGGAAATGAAAAGGATAACTTTACGATGATCTAGAGCAAATTAAATAATGGAAGTAGGGAAGCATTTCACAGAAATGATGCAAGATTTTAGGGTTCTTGGGATGATCTTGTTCATCACAAATTTTTTGGGATATATTATTATTAGTTCAATGATTGAGGATGAGTGGTCTAAAGAGTCTTTATTAATAATAGCTTTGTAGAGTCCCACATGTCATATTTGTGTGTGTGTGTGTGTAGAGAGAGAGAGAGAGAGAGAGAGAGAGAGAGAGAGAGAGAGCCTCAAAAGCACGGTGACTACAATTCCAAAACTAGCCACAAAATAAGATTCCTCTGTTTCGGGCGTAATTTGTTAAATTAATTAAATCTTAGTCTATGTGTCAAAATCACAAAGCTTATAGTTTGTTTTTTAGTTCGTGATGCTAGGTCAAATATGATCAAGGTGTTCGTAGGGACGAGCATGTGTTAAAAAAAAACTATTAATTTGATATGGCATAGATCATATATGACGCAGGGGAAGATATATTTGAAAAATAATTCCAAATGATAATGTTTGACATGAACAATTAAGTATCGTTTATATTGTTTCAAGCACCTTCTTGTAGGGAGGTCGCCCATTAGGAAACAATTAAATAATCAAAATCAAATAATAGATTAAGGAAAAAAAATATTGATAAAGGAGAAAGTCTGGCAAACGCGTACCAAAAATATACAAAACATGTCTGAAATCTTCAATCACCTGGAAATCAAGGAAAATGCATGAATTTGGAGATCCAACATTGCCCAAAGCGACGCATCCCATTCGCAATTTTTGAAGATCTCGTAATCCTCTTTGGTTCTATATGCATCACAACTATTCCCGAATTAAAAGTGACGACCATTTGAAGTTGACCCTTAATTTATGGTGTGGGTGGGACCGCCCACTTTTTTGACACTTGAAGGATGCTTATTAGCTATTCTACATCAATACATTAGCGAAAAATCAGGAGAAACTGATCTAGAATGCAATAGGCCACCCAAAAAAAATTACTGAGTTATGCACAAAGCTTATGATATATATTATTATAATTTTTATTTTGGCTCTGAGGAAAATTTGAAGAAGACGAATCTGTGAGCATACTAAAAGGATACAGACTATGCCATGAAGAACACGAGGGACTAAAATGATGTTAGGCAAATCCCTAAGAATAGACACTTTCCTCCACTAGAGGGTGATAAAGAGGTTCGATAGGTACCCCTGTATATTCCATCAATGGGCTACGCCAAACGGCCTTGTTAGGCTGTCACTTCTACTTCTTTTCAGATTCTTTTGGGCCATCAGTTTTCATAATCTGGGGCCACCATGCTTTCCATTCTTGAAGGACATGGTCAACTTATCTTTTCATTAAACTAAGAAGAGGAGAAAGTGGGGTGAAGGGAAGGCAGATTTGTCCACCTAACCATGTTCAAGAGTGTGCCGCGGATGCAATTGCGAAGTTCCTTCCATTGCCAGCGCCATAGATGTCAAGATGTTAGTAAATTCATTGAACTTTCTTTTTGAATCTGATTAAGTTTTATTTGATTCGCTACAACGATGAGATCAAACCCACATGAAAATTCAAGCCACGGTCTCTCGAACATGATAAGATAATAATTTATTCGGGTTCCTATCTATGCATTCCCGGCAAATTATAGTGGAATAGAAAAAAGGAAACTTCGATGAGGACATAGCCAAGAAGTTTCCCACGATACTGACACATGAACTCCAAAGAGATAGAACCGGGACGACTTCCATGTCCCTCTGCAATTTCCTGCTCAGACCTTTTGAGCAAAGCTTGGCCGCGAACGCATGATGCGATACAAAAGACAAAGGAATCATTTGATTAATTTAAGGCGTGAGTCACTAGCAGAAGTTTCGTTTCTAACCATGTGGCAAGACATGGGCTGGAGAGTGGAGACTTTCTCTGTCCTAACGGGAAATGCACGAAACATGCCGTGAGAAATTGCGCCATGCTTTTCATCTTTGACCAGCTACAGAAAATATTCATCGGTCGGTCCTTGCGAGCATATAGCGCTGCGAATAATTGCATTGGCGAGAAGCGCACCAGAAAAAGGAAAATCAAAGACCGGGGGGACCAAAGTTTGCAGAAGTCTTCACTAGCTTCGTTGGACAGGATTTGGCCACGTCGGTGTCCAATTTGAAAAGAAAAGATTCCTTTCGCACATTGCTCACCAAAGGATGCTTGATGCTTTGGAC
Source organism: Eucalyptus cladocalyx (assembly GCA_017140615.1). Classification (NCBI taxonomy): domain Eukaryota; kingdom Viridiplantae; phylum Streptophyta; class Magnoliopsida; order Myrtales; family Myrtaceae; genus Eucalyptus; species Eucalyptus cladocalyx. Next base: position 60,888,226 of record CM029523.1, on the reverse strand, counting down.
TCTGGAAAGTGCCGCAAGACAACATCAACGCATTTTTGAAAACTTGGGAAGCCAACATGGCTTGGTTGAGAAATCATAATCAGTCGACACGGATTTTTAAAATCCGAAAAGATGATGATGATGACCACAACGATTATTGCTTTGTTGAATTCCGATTTTAGGTCATTTTCCGAAGTAATCCCACCTTCCTCTTTTTCGACCACTAGGGTTCATAGTTTCCGATTGAGAATGTCCAACTGTTCAAAAACGGGTTTGGAACTAATATCGCCGAGTCTATAATTTTTTATTTGTTACTAAACAAAATTAAAAATGTGCTTTTTTTGGGGGGGGGGGGGGGGGGAGGGCTTCTTGTATTACTTATAAGACAAAGTTCATTTTCCATGCTGTTGAGAAATATCATACATGCTAAGTGAAACTTCATATCTTTTTAATAAATATAATAAAAAAGGGAGCAATTTCTTCTTCCCCATTTAGCAAGACATGGTGTTGACAACTTGACATAATTCTCCTATCACTAGGAAAACAAACCCAAAAAAAAAAAAAAACAAGAAGCTGAGAAATATATATTGCGCAAATGGAAAATGATGTAACCCACGATTTGAAGATGATCGGTGATATTTTTGCCTTTCCGTGGAAAGGAAAAAAAAGCAACGCCACGCCATGTAACGTAGACAGCAAAGGAGAAATCTAATGTCCATGTCATTGTCGTCCATCCCCATCAGCCCTTCAGAACTTAACTTACAATCGACACCAACCTATGCATTGCCTACACACCTATCCTTCAAATCCCCCCCTTATTTTCAAGGATTTATTCCCCATGGAGAAACGGAAGAAACCCCCAATTTGTCATCACTCAAAAACGTGTCGTTTAGCTTTAGGAACAATGCATATGACCCTGTGATTCATGTGGGGAGCACTAGTGAAGCCTTCTTAAATGTACAAGAACCGTGTAGAAGCTTTTTTCCATTTTGCAAGGAGCATCATCCCCCTCTTCTAGGGAAGAATAGAAAAGTAAAAAATATAACAAAATTATGATTTAATGTCACTGTCCTTGATTTGACAAATTCCCTCGTGCAAATCATATTGTCCATCTTCTAAAGTAAATTATCTGACAAATAAACAGACTTCAATGGCTATATTTCATATTATTCTTGGCTATGTTCGAAAATCCAACTTGAAAAGTTTCAAATCCTAAGATACTTCAACACTCCCTACATACAAGATTTTAACGGTTTATAACATATCTATTTAAAGTCAAGTTATAAAAGATCTAACACAACATGTGTTTTGAAATCATCTCTTCTAACCAAATTCGATTCCCTCAAAATCTTTACTTGGTTAATCTCTTTTTTTACATGAAAGCTTAATTAAACCATGAAGAGCACTAGTTTAATCTGAATTTGCCTAATAAAAATGCGATTCTTGTTTTGTTTTTTCGCTTGTTGAATTCATACGTGTGTCCGACCCACCACCACCTACCCCCTCGAGAATTGATGCAAGTATGTAGCTCAATTTTTCAAAACTACCTAACTATCATGCATTATTCTGTGATTGACTGGAGAGGCTATAAGGCCGCGTGTTTCAGCACGTGGGATCTTCTCACAATCACCACGCAATTCATTTTTCCAAACTATGAGAATGCGACGGTCGCAAAATATGGGGGTTCCTCGAATAAATCGAAGAAGGGCGTTTATATAATATAACCAAAATTGTTGTAGAGAAACACAAAAAATGTCTTTCAAACTCAACCTTCTGTCAAAAAATAATAAAATAAATAAAGTCCGTACATACACTTTAAGATGAATACATATCATACAATACTAAATCACAAACAAAATGGTAATTTAAAAGGATGGTTATAAAAGTGATTTATTCCAATGAACCTCTCGTGGATTTTGTATTGAAGTTAGTTTTCATCATTTTATTACCATTTATAAGATAACTTAGATCATACATTTTTCTTTTCTTGTTACAAGTATATATGGTTTGATTTTTGCATACATATAAGCACGCCTCTCTTTTGCCGATGGGATAAAAATGGGAGGTGCATTTTTTATGGTATTTTTCTCAGAATCATAATCATAATGTTTCAATTAGAAAGGAAATTAAGATCCACTAAATATTGGGTGTGCCTGTAAATTAGTTGTTATTGGGTTTTTTTTTAAAGGGAATATTTTCTCATTTATGGAACCCTTGGCAACCTTTTTAAAATTCTAGCCTCATTTTCCCAAAACGATTTCTAAATTGCCACCCTTTATTGTCATCATCCATCCTCGAGCGAATTCTACGAGTTCAATGTTGAAACTTAAAAGTAGCCAAAAGATGGTGCAAAAAAAAAAAAAAACGAAAAGCATCTTGTAAAGGGGGAGGAAAAAAAAAATCTAAACCTCCAAAAGAAAAAAATCTGAAGGACGAAAAGGTAGTGGAGGGGGGTGGGGGGCCGCCTCAGCTTTTTGCGCAAATCAGGACAAGAATGGCCGAACGAACGAATTCAATGACCGACTCAACCTACCAAGATCTCTCAACATAGCCCTGCCACAAATTTTGTACTTCTCTTGAACAATTACTTTGCCCTTTTTCTATCTAAACAATTCCTCCTATGGTCCTATATATTGTCTATAATCATTTTAATAGCTTGAATTATGATAGGGAAAGTACCCTAAAAAAAAAAACTCTCTAAAATTTCATATACCGTAACATCTGTATCTCGAATCTTTTTGTATCATAAACATCCAAAACTTATATTAACATGCAATAGAACATCATAAAATTTGCTAAGTATGACACTAACTCCTCAAAAGTTGTACCTATGCCACACCAATTAAAGTATGGAAGATTCTGGTCACACATAAAAATATCAGGGTATTGATATCATAATAGGCATAATTCACAAGGTGTTTAGTATAAATTTAGTAGTATTGACCCATTAAAATTTCAGAATTACCATGTACAATATCTTCTTCTAACCTTTGACTAAAACTTAAAAGATAGAAAAAGGCAGACAGATACATGAAAAAGAACTTCAAACCCCAGCCAACCAACTGATATTTTCAGCCACGCTTCCTTAAAAAATCTGGAATTTAACGGCCCTCGTCATCTCTCTCTCTCTCTCTCTCTCTCTCTCTAGAAAAACAGAGCACCCCTCTGCTTATATCCTGAGAATCTTCTCCCTAAGCCACCATTTCTTTCCCCTTTCAATATTGTCGGTTCTGTTCTCTCACATACCTCACCCCCAGCAAGAGCACCACCACCACCACCACCTCCAAGAACTGCTGAGTTGCGTTGCGTGACAGCTGAGGAGAGAGCCGCCATGTGTGTGCATGACAGTGAGCAAGAGATGGAGAATCTTGATTCCAGCAACAGCAGGCCCTGGTCTTCCCATTGTGAAATGCTGCATACCCAGATGGACAATTTCGACAAGCAGCCTCCCGCTATGTGCCCCGCCAACCAAGCTGGCCTTCGCAGTTCATACCCAGTATGCAAATTTGACTTTTTTCTATAAAGAAGAAAAAAAGGAGAGAAATTTGCAGGCTCTGCTTTTTTCTTTTTCTTTTTTTGGGGTTAATTCTCGTTGCCCTTTTCTGGTCGTTGTTATGTTTCTTGCGGTTGAATTCTGTGTTTTCAATTCAATTTCGGAACTTGATTTGAGAGCCGGGATTTGTGGATGTGATTTCATAGTTTTTGGAGCTCTGAATCTGTTTCTGTGACTTCTTTAGGATGATGACTGTGTATTTTGGTAGTTTTTTTCTTGGGTGATAACTATTGAGATTGTGACTTTGACTGGTTTTTTGCTGAAGCTTTTGGTATATTTGTCTTCTCTGATACTGAAGTAGTTGATTATGTTCTCTCTAGGTTAGGTGTGAACTGATATTCTCGTTCTTTCTATTGGTCACTATTTTGCTAGCTTGGTGTTGCTTGTCCTAGCTTTTAGGTTCCATAGCCTAATTCATGAAAATTGATCATTTTTGTTGTTTGGAGGACCTTTTACTGTCTCTGCCCTTCCTTCTCTCAATTTAAGAGGCTGTCTTTGAATTAGGGCGAAATTATATCCACGTGCTAAGTTTCCTACTTTTGGTCTTTGCTGAATGCATGAGCGCTCGAAATTTCCACACGGAGAGGGGAAAAACTGAGGAAGAAGAATATACATATGATGTGCAGGAACTGTGTAGGCTGTTTTTCATGTCATAGGAGTAACTTTTTCAAAATGAAATTCCTTACTGGCTTTGACGCAGGAAACCTGGCTATGTCCGAAGAGTGTGAGAGCCATTGACAAGTTGATTAATGAATGATTTAACCGTAAAAGCTAGAAAAAGAAAGTCCACAATAGAGACATGGGTAGGTCATTGCCTTGCATGATCAGGGAAATGCATTGATTTCTAACTTGGTTTCTCGAGTTACATAGATGTTGCTTTGAGGCTGCTTCTTTTACTGAAGGCTTAAGTTTTTGTTTTTCTCTGTATGGTAGATGGGAACCTTTTATCTTTGCTTTTTATAATATGACTTCCCTGTTGAATAATTGCCATCATCCTTAAACTACTTCTTGTGCTGAAAACCAGTTCCTGTGATTCGATATAGGTTTTGTTCGGTTCGAATTGTATCTGTCCAAAGAACAAGAAATGACCGCTATACCAGGGGTCAACTGACTTGCTACTTTTTCCTCTTTCGATGAAAGTCTGAACATTATTGAATTTATCCTGATTTAGTCATCCCCTGTGTCTCATATTAATCAGATATTTCCTCTTTCTCTTGCAGCTGGAAAGCATTTGTGAGGAAAATGTGGCATTAGAGAAACGACAGAGCATGTTAGGCGACTTCATACCCAAGCTAAGGTCTGGAGAGTGGTCTGATATTGGTGGTCGGTGCCATATGGAGGATACCCATGTTTGCATTGGCAATCTGGCCAAGACTTTTGGTTATGATAAGCTTAATGAAGAAGTTGTTTCTCTCTATGGCGTAAGTTCTTTAACCTGCTTGTTAGCTACAGACAGATACTCAATTATTTCACTGTGCTGAATCAGTGACATTCATGTAATTCGGTTCTATTCTTGGGTTGTGTAAATGTTGGTGGATCATCTATATTATCAACATCTTAATGCATCATGCCTAGGCAATGCACTTATCACCATAGTTCTGAAATTTTACTGAGCTTAACCATTGATGCTCAAATTATATCAGAAGCAGTGTTGGATATTTTAGGCATCTCTACCCTGTATGTTTAGGATTTTTCTTGGGTCATTTGATGCTATAAATGTAAGGTGCATTATACAAACAGTAGATACTCAAAAAGTTGCACTGGGTCGAAACTAATCCCTGGAATCTGCTTTGTCCAGCCTCTCAGCTTTTGGAATTCCGCAATACGTTAACCCTTTCTCTAGTAGATTTTGAATCTCATTATCAGTCTGCTCATCTGGTCAAGAGTTGCATGTGATTCAATCCTCTGATAAAAATGCTGCATTCAGACCTTCTATTATTTGATATAACCAGGGCCTGTCATATCTTGCATCAATAGAGTATACATCAATCACAATTGCTTAGTCAGAATGAATGTAGATAGTGAAAATAATTTTACTAATATTATCTATCAACTTCTGGTTCTGATGGGTTAATCTGGCATATGGCAGGTATTTGATGGGCATATGGGAAAGGCTGCTGCACATTATGTCCGTGACCATTTGCCTAGAATCATAGTTGAGGATACTGATTTCCCTCTAAAGCTTGAGAAAGTCGTCATGAGGTCATTCAAAGAAGTTGATGCTGCATTTGCAAAGTCATGCACCCTCGAGACTTCCTTGTCCTCTGGGACAACTGCGCTTACTGCGATGATATTTGGCAGGTAACTTGTCCACTTCTGATTAAGCATGCTGGTTGAGTGATCAAATTAATGTAGGATTATGCGCTGATAGGAACAGAAAAGGATTGATGACTTACACTCCATTTGTTTTGCAAATAACGAAGGATTTGGAAAACTTTTTCCTAAAAATGATCGCTTGTATTGCTTGAAATAATAAGTCAATGGAAAATGTTTGCATTGCTAACAACAATTTATATCTTTTCGTAGACAATGAAAATTTTTTTTGTTCATTCATTTTGGTAAATGGTACAAGCGATCACTTTTTGGAAAATGTTTTCCAAATTATTCATTTTCTGCGAAACAAACGGAGCCTTAAATTAAAATAAGAGATGGAAGTATCATGCCCTCGTCACACCTTTTATGTGAAACTTGAATCTTATATAAGAACTATAGCAGGTACTGTCATGGTTGACATATTCATTATGATTTGTCGAAATGTGTTTGTAAACTCCTTGGGAATGCCTTCAACAGGTCTTTATTGGTGGCAAATGCTGGTGATTGCCGGGCTGTACTCTCACAACGAGGAAAAGCTTGTGAAATGTCTGAAGACCACAGGCCCTGCCGTCCAACAGAAAAGGAGAGGATTGAGTCCTTGGGTGGTTCTGTTAATGATGGCTATCTGAACGGTCTGTTAAGTGTCAGCCGTGCATTGGGAGATTGGGATCTTGAAGGTATGAAGGAAATGAGTGGAGGTGGTGGGCCATTAAGTGCCGAACCAGAGCTTAAGTTGGTGACATTAAGCAAAGAAGATGAGTTCTTGATAATCGGAAGCGATGGGATATGGGAGGTCTTTACTAGCCAGAATGCCATAGATTTTGCCAGGAGGCGGCTCCAAGAGCACAACGATGTGAAATTATGCTGCAAAGAGGTAGTTGAAGAAGCAATTAAGAGAGGAGCGACCGACAATTTAACGGTCGTGGTAGTGAGTTTTCACTTGGAGCGGCCTCCACGGCCGGTGGTGCCAAAGGGTAAAATGAAGAGAAGTATCTCTGCCGAAGGACTTCAGAACCTCAAATGCTGTTTGAAGGATAGTACTGTATAAATTATCTGGAGGTCATGCAGTTCTCACGATGAGAAATAAATTAGACAAGTGGGAAATAATTGTAGTTAGGTTACATGGTTGATTGGGGAGAGTTCCCTGCGTATGTATAGTTCATTCAGGTGGTACACGCTGTCTTTTCTTCTTTATTTTTTTTCCTCCCTTTTTTCTCTTCTGCTTCTTTCTTTTGGCATTGAGACGAGAAGCACGAAGTTAGCGAGATTTCATTTTTTTGTGTCATGAGATCGTGACTTTTCTGTCTCATTGGCAGAGGAAGAAGCTTGAGTAGCTCCTGAGAGGAACTTTGTCGTATTGTTGGGCAGGGGATGATGATGATGATGATATATATCAAAACTATTATCAGATGTTCATGTAGCTGAGAAATTGTACAGATGAATTTTCCTTGTCGAGACTTTCCATTTCATGATTGCCCTCCACACATACTGTAGTTGTCACCAATCAGTTCTTTGTGGGTTATCCCACTGGCCTCAAGCTGCTCGTTCCTTACCTGTTTTCCCTGTGTTTCTTGCATCTGCCAGTTTATTCTGCAACTCTTGGTGGTAACTCAAGCTTCTTGCCCAGTGCCATCAAGCAAGTTGGATTCGAACAGAATGAGGGCTTAGAGCTTATGCTCGGATAGATATTCCAAAAGCAAGTTGGGGGGGGGGATCGATGACCTCTTGTTAAATAGCTCTTGTTCGTTCGATTAGTGGTGTTAGCTACTTGGAACGCCATTGGCTTTTCTTGTTTCTTTTGTATTAATCAAGATTCAAAGCTCGCCAGTTGCTTCGAACCATAACTTCATTATGCTTCTGCCCTTCTTGTAATACCAAAAGAAAAAGCAAAATGGGGACAACATCAATGGCAACACTTATTTAATTGTAGTTGTATTGCATCACGTACATGTACTTATGAAGTGATAAAAGCAGAGACGCAGTAATAGAAGATCCGGAACGTCAGGTGAGGTCCGGGACAACTCTAGCCATCTTGTGTGACATGTTGTCAGATGAAGCAGCACGATAACAGCATGCCACTGACAAAGCATAGTACAGAAAATTATACGTAAACAGCCCAAATTTAAACACAAACTTACACAAACACACTTATTTCGGATTTGATCTAGTCGATTGGGTCATGGGGGAGGGTGAGGGTGAGGGTGATGATGAGGAGGGGCAGGTTTGTGGGGTTCAGGAGGGCCTGGAGGTGGCGCGTGTGGGCCTGGAGGGGGAGGGTGGCCATGAGGAGGAGGCGGCTCGGGATGAGGAGGAGGTGGTGCTGGATGAGGAGGACCGGGAGGCGGCGCGTGGGGCGGAGGGTGGTGAGGATCGGGGGGTGGTGGAGGGTTATGCATTCTTCTTCCCTAAGCTTCCTTCTATGCGGTGTGGCAAAGCGTATTGTTTTGATGGTGCAACTTTATATTGTTCTCAGGCTAGAGTTCCCCCCAATGTTATTTCGACAAATGTCATTGTTACCGACCAGATAATTCACACAGCTACTAGTCAGAAAGAGCGTGTGCTGGTAGTTTTGCCACCTAAATTCTCACGGAGTGGTCTAGAAGAAGGGAGATGATTGTCAAAATCAAAGATGAATTGATCCGTGCACTGTCCAGAATCCTGACTTAATAACCTTCAGGGTTGGTGTAGTTTTCTCCTCTGTGCTTATCTGTGATTTAATAACCTCCCAAACAGGGTGAAGATTGTGATCTGGTTTAATGTAAACTCTCTCAAGGGAAATTATCGTATCAGATCCAGCTGGAGGCATTAATCATGAGTCTTGGCCCTCGGGATGACCTGACGATGACACATACCGAAATTTCTCTTTCCTCGCTTTTCAATTCTGTTGAACACGTTTAAGCATGATAGAGAGAGAGAAAGAGAGAGGAGGGCTCAAATTATAGGAAATCTAATTTTCTTGAAGAACAGATTTCTTCTCTTAGTTTACAGCAGCTAACGCAACATATAACTACTGGGAGCAATGGTAACTCCCCCCATGTACCATAAGAATAGGCTGAAGAACATAGACAAGGCCTCCTTGCTTTTTTCCAGCCCAATAATTCATGACTCCTATTTGAAACATAGCCGATTCCACATAGAGCAGAATCCACACTCTCTGCTCAGTACTTCCGTCCATATCCTTCGGCATAATTCTGAAAGAAAGGGTTTTCTTCAAAGCAGTTAGATTCAAATGGTTGCTTCTGAGGCAACGAGTAATCCTTATTTGCAGCAAAAAGATTTGGGTGACAATTCTCATCGTCATCAAATGTCGTCCATCGGGTAGAGTTAGAGTGGTTGTGTCTCTCTCTTGCAGCATTTCTCAACTTCTCCATCTCCCCGACGTGGTCCTTGAACTCTTTTTTCACCACATCGAGCACCAGATCCCCGTATTGATCACACCACGATCTTTGTGAGGAAAAAGTAGATGAACTTATTAATAACGACATAAAGAAACGCAAGAACTTGATACTGTTTCATACAGTCAAGAGTTAAACCGGAAGAATCGAAAAGAAAACTAGCAAAAGAGGAAACAGCTTCTTACCTAGGGAAGAACTTTTTCAGATCAACCTTGTCCACAGGAAGCTTAGTTGAAATGGCTTCAATTTGTTCATCTCTGGCAAAATGAAACAGAACACGCAACAAAATCATTACTTTAAATCACAAAAGATGAGGAGAATGGACACGAGCATTACAGACGAAGGCTTACGAGAACTTCATCGTGGGGTTTGTGGTGCCAAGTTCTATTTGAATTCGAGACAGCTCCTTCTTTATTTTATCACCCAAAACCTGCAAGAGAATTGCATTGTTGACTTGGTTAATGGTGTTAACTCAAAGTTGCAAATTAAGGCACTTAATTTTCAGAACAATCTTCAACTAGTAAATTCACTTACCTTATCAATAAAGAAATCTGATGGGGAACCGTCCGAGTGCAACTTTCTCTTAATCTGCTTAGTATCAGGTCCCTCACCGATGGATGCATAAGCTTCACTATATGACCTTTCATTAAGTGACAACGGAGCAGTCTCGTCATCTGAATCATGCTTCTTCCATTTCTTGAATCCTTCAAAGCCCCACTGCTTCTTCGCTGATTTTGATGATCTCTCCTCACTTTCGGCACCGGTTCTGTTGTCACCTCCATGTCCTTCCCTCTGTTCTTTCTGAAATATAGTCCTAAATGGTTTTCTCTTTTGTTTGCTACTCGCACCACTTTCCTTCGAAGATTCTTGAGGCAAGCTTTCTGCCATGAGTATTGACTGTGTTTCAGTTTCTTTCTCCTTCAAATGGCCATTCCAGAATGGGTTTTCATTGTTAGAGGAAGTCATCTCGAAATTTGATGAGCTCATATTCTGAGAATATGTATCAAATATGCTTTTTTCAGCTTTGCCTTTGCTCATTTTGTGAGATGATCCGAAATTAAGAGCAGAAACTGCTCCTTTAATATGCTTCATTGTCGAGTTTTGCCTCGGTTTGTTATTCGACTGCAAGTTCTCTTTATTCAGCATGGAATTCTCATCCTTCAAGTCAATGACGGACCATTCTTCATCAGAGTTCTCTTTTGTGTCTTTTGGCCCAGCAATTATGACGTCTCTGGCATCAATCTCAGCTCCTTGAACTGCAAGTCTCTGCAATAGTGGCCTTTTCGAAGAGTGGTACTCATCCACCGTGATGCATTTGGCATACAAGAGTTCCTAATAAGGACAGCAACGATCAGGCATTTCAACAATATAACACGACCCTTAAATTAGCAACAGTCCCTACTCTGATGAGAGAACAGGAAAGCGCATAAATGTTATGTGCTCCGTTCGATATTCACATATGGCTAGTGTGAGAAATGGGAAAAGTTCTACTACAATCTAATAGGAGATCTCAAATAAATGATCCTCCCATAATACTCACCTGTTCTCACTTTTAGTACCAACGAACAGTTAAGTCGAACTCGAAATATTGCATTTCCACTCGACGTCCTATTTCTGGAGTCTGGACTTGATGGGAACTCCAACTGGACTATCAAAACTTGTGGACCAGAACCCCAATTAAGACTCAATTAGGAGCTTTTGCCTAACTTCTTTGATATTACCATAGACTTCTGAGGAGCCTCTAGTTGGTTTATCATTACTAGTGTCCTAACAAACGCAGTAAGCAAGATGAACTGCTGGGAAGCTCCTTAATTAAGCTCTGCAAGACCGATTAGCAGACTACTTGAGGTCAAAATAGTTCTTGTGGGAACTTGAATCAAGTGATTGCGCGACTCGAGTGTCAAGCACACCCAAGATTGAGCTTCAAAATACTTGTGCTGCACACTGCTGACCTAACGGGTAAATTAATTCCTTTTATACATTCAAGTACTTCAATATGGTTGTAAGACAAGACAATTTATATGGTTCCTGACCATTTTTCAGTTTTATCATGATCATGGAACCTGGTCAGTACTCGGGAGATGGAGCTGTAAAACCACCAATCGGGTTCAAAACTACAGATCGTTCGACATATCAAGCATGTACATCTCCAATCCCCAGAACATTATGATACTAGCAGTTTCTCACTAGAACCAAGCAGATCAAAGGCGAGTAAATGGAAAAATGAGCCTACCTGCAAGAACAGCAATTTATCCCTCAGTATGGTCGTATGCTCGTGACACACCGGTGCAGCGATGAGGGTCTCCAGCAAATGCGACCGAAAAGCCGACACCTCGTTCTCGCCCAAGATCCCTTCCTTGTGGAGACCCATCAGGTTGAGCATCTGGTGGAAAGAGTCCTGCTGCCACTTGAGGTTGTCGGACTGCATCTGCTGGAGCTTGTGCTCCGCCGACGGCAGGCGCCGCTTCTTGAAGGAGAAGGGCAGCATGGTCTTGCAGAGAGAGGTGATGGAGTCATGGAGCGTGGAGTAGTACGCGGGAGTGTACGACTGCGGCATGTTCTCGGAGGCGGCAACGGCGGGTCTCGAAGAAAGATCGAAACTTTGTGATTCTTCCGGGATCAAGATCGAGTTTTGTCGTGGTTCGAGAGTGGATCGGAGTTGCAATTTTCGTGGGTTTTTGCGTGGTGGAGGATTACGAAAGAAAGGAAGGTGTTCTTTCTGTTTTGTGCTGATCCTAGGATGTGTCTGAAGCCGATTTCTCTCGCAGATTTGAAAACCAAGAACGCCCTGAAACGGTCACTTGGAACTAGCCGTTGAGATCTGGGGAGTGTCCGAACGACACCGCATAGGCCACTTCTGTACGGACCGGTCTGAACGCCCACAAGCCGGTGCGTTATTGATTAGATTCCACTAAGTTAGGTCAAACGATTGCACTAACCACGTTTTATTTAAACAATCAAATAAAAACAAATTGTACCTTCCATTGTGGACTTGTGGAGACACATGCTTTGAATATTGATTTTTCCCTCTTATCTATATAATTAGTATTTTTTTTTAGATCGCTCGTTAATATAATTTGTATTGAAAAAGATGAAATAGAAAGAGCGTTCCTCAAGCTATGATTTGCTATTTGCGCTCATCAAGTATGTTTTCTGCCACCGGTAGCTGGATAGGTTTTAGCTTTTGATAAAAACATGAGTTAAAAGTCTAAATCTCCACGGTCTCTTTAAATTTTTGTTTTGACTAGTTTTGTATTGTTTATTTCGTGCATAATACAGTCTTTTAGGCAATAACCCCAATTTGCAAGCGATGGCGAGTCTTAATACCAAGTACATTGGAGCTAGGTTACATCCTACCAGTTGAAGGTCGCGACCAATATAATTATCTACATATTTCTAAACATTTCAAAGTGATGTGATTATACTTAAGAAACATAATCATCCCACAAGCAACGTATTAGAAAAAGAAGATATTAACATGCGCGTTTCTAGAGGCTTATGGTCAATTATATGTAAACAATTGAATTTGGTGCGGCCTTGTTATGAACACATCGAAATATTCTTATTACGAGGAGAGTCTGATTCTAACTATTTAAAATTCCATGCGTCGCATTTGGAGAAAGTTTTGTTGGAAGATAATCACATAGGTGTTCTTTCTTTTTTTTCTTTTTTTCAATCTTTTGTTTTGTCCAAAGATTCAGAAATGTTGTCGACTGTAACATTTCTTTAAGAACAAAAGCCCAAAGAAAGGCAGTCAGGAAGAAGATTCCCCTAATTATCTGTCGAATACAGGGTCGTGATTTACATTTCTGCAACAGTAATAACAAAGCTTGACCCTCAAGCCAATAACTGCAATTCACCTTGCTATAGCACACACGTACGTAGAAATGTAGCGAAATCACTTCACCGGTGATCAACGCGATGTGCAGAATTAATCATGTCCAAAAGATCGCACTCAAAAACACGCACTTTCAAGTGGGTTCTAAGACGAGCCTCGGCCTGTTGAGCAAGCACATGACAGTATGTAGCAGAACAGGTTTTGTCCATAATAGATGGTGGACTGGCAGATGACCTCGACCGTAGTAGATGGTGAAAAGAGATCAGCAAGTACTTAAATATCGAAAAAGGGAGGTTTCTCCTTGTCGATTTGCCTCGGACTGTCTATCCTGTTTGTTGATGTTATTTGTTTTTGTTTATGAATAAAATTTCTATTTTTTTTTTTTTTGGTTCTAGGGAACACAAAAAGAACATAAACGTGTTTATTTGCGTTTTTGTTCCAAATCTATTTCTTTGTTCCCATGAACACATTTGAAGCGAGAAATAAGAAACAAAAGAAATAAGAAAAATGTGTTTCTTATTTTTGGAACAATTTTTAAGAACAATTTTTATTTCTCCTCTTTATTTCTTTTCTTTTTTTTCTTATTTTCTTTTTCTTTTTTCTTTGGCCGATCGCCCGCCGACCATGGCGGCGGCCATTTGTTGAGGGCTAGCGACGCGTCAAGGGCCGCGACCTCACCGGAGCATCGGCGGCCCTCGGCGAGGCTCGACCTTTGCCGTGGCGGGCGAGGCCACCGGCCCTCGTCGGCCGCGCATGCCATGCCGAGGCTGGTGACCGCCAAAAGAAGAAAATAAAAATAAAATAAAAATATTAAAAATTAAAAGAAATAAAAAAAGAACACAAATTTCTGAAACGTGTTTCGTTTATTTTTATTCCGGGATAAGTTTACAAAATGCATTTTTTTATTCAAAAATTGTTTCCCGAGAATAGAAATAGTTTTTCTATTTCTATTCCCTGAAATAATTTTTAAACAGAAATGTTACCAAACACGTCTTAAGTTGCATGCCATAACCTCAAAAAATCACAATTCATTGCATCGAGACAACTGATCATTAGAAGCTGAAGTAATCTCCATGTAGAACCCCCTTTTATAAATTCTTCTCGACGACGACAGATTACTAAATTCCCATGAAATTTTTTTTTTTTAGTGACCTAGAAAACTCCGAAAGTCGACAGCCGGCGGGAAGAACCTGAGCTGACGCAAGCTGGCCACCACACTCACGCCAACCGTTAAGTCATCCTGCGACGCATTAAGGATTCGAACCCCTCTCCTTTAGGAGGGGAGTGGGCCCAAAGCCAGCAACGCCAAATGGTCCCATGAAAAAGTTTGTTCATTGTGTATTCACGTTTTTAAGTCCTGTGAAATAACTTCTGACACTCTGTAGTACTATTGTTTAGGTAAGTACGTGGGAAGGTTGAGGCATGGCAGAAGAAGATTAATGAGAAGGAAGGTAGAGCAATAAAGAAAGATGACGGAGACTTCTGTTCTTGTCGTTTGTCCGACTGCCTGTGAAGTTTTCCGCGGGAGGTGGTAGACTTTTCTCCGCCAACTTTGCTCCTCCTCTCGCTCTCTCTCTCTCTCTCTCTCTCTCTCTCTCTCTATTGGCAAATTTCGTGCGCATCTGCTGATGGAGTACAGTCTTCGTCTTCTTTGAAGTCTTTTCCTTCCTCCAGGTCTCCAAGTTCTCTGGTAGCCATCCATTTCTCAACCACTGCTTTTGCCTTTTGGTCTTCTTCCTGTTGCGCTGGTGCAAAGATCGTTCCTCGAACCTCAAATCAGCTCAGACAGGACAGAACAGAGGTGATGGCAACCTGTTAAAAGGAAACTCTTAAATTTTTTCGCCCTGTTTAGCGTCCTCTGAGTTCGAATTGCCCTGTTCTGGTACTCGTTGGAAAGATGGCATTTCATCCGAACTCAGCCCCACAGGATCTACGAACTCTTGACGTGGCGCAGGCCTCGGCTGTCGGCCAAACCCATGACGCTTTCATCTTGAGCACTGTTCACACGGCTGTTGACCCTCGGTTGGCTCCGGTCTTAAACCCTCAGAAGGTTCCCAACCCTGGATTCGGAGGAGGTACCGTCTATCCCAATGCTGCTCATGGTGGTGCAGAGTGGATCCCGAGTGCACCGGCTCCCCATGGATATGTGAGTGCAAATCCATCTGCAGCCATTGGTTACCCTGCTATAGGGAGTAACATTGGTGCAAATGGTATTGATAAGAGTGGTAATGAGGTGGCACCTGGCTTTGGTCATGGCCCTTATGTAGGGCATAGGATCATGGGCGATACAATGGGTCATGCCAGAGCTCAAAATGAAAATCTGAATGGTTCTGGCCAGAATTTTGTCACTATGGACCGCAGGAATGATGAAGAGCAGTTCGGCAGTGATTCAGGAGTCAGCCGCAAGCTCCATTTGAGCGACCAAGGTAGTGGAAGTGGGGCTGCTCAGCTGAGAAATAAAGTCGGGGAGGGTTTGGTATTGGGAAGGACGGTTAAGCTTCTATGTAAGTTCGGGGGTGAACTCTCATTTAGTACCGATCGTGGTGTTTTGAAATACACCAGTGGTGAGACGAAGATTGTCAGCGTTAGGCGAGATGTGAGCTATAAAGAGTTTGCGCAGAAGATGGAAGATACTTGTGGGCAGCCAGTTGTTGTGAAGTACCAGCTCCCTGATCCTGATCAAGATCTGGACGCCCTGATTTCCGTTACAAATCCTGAAGATCTTGATTATATGATGAATGAGTATGAGAGATTGGACCGTGGATCGTCAGATGGCTCAGCTAAGCTAAAAGTTTTTCTTTTCCCTAAATGCAAGCTGGATTCTTCAAGTGCCATTAGGCATGGTGACTTGCACGGTAGTGGGCAGAGAAATGTCGAAGTCGTGAATGGTATGATGGATGGTGCGGGTGGTGGTACTGCAAGGAAAGAGAGCACAGCAAGCACAACATCCTCACAAAATTCTGATACTAGCAGCTATGGAGCTGTTGATAGAATGGTCCCTGTGCAAGCAGATATCAATGGGCCACCACTGACTAGCAAACCATCTCCTGGAAGGAATTTAGCTGCTTCTAATGATGCATCATCTTTGCAATTTGAGATTGAACAAGAAAGAACTGCACCAAAGAGACTGTCGGCTAATGATCTGCAGCAAGCAGGAGGGGGCATTCCATCAGCTTCACCTCACATCTGGTGTTATATGGATCCTCACAAGGAAGATGGCAACATGGATTACTTGCTTCCTCCTCATATGACGGGTAGTCCAAGTCCTCATCAATTGGGAACTACTGCTCCCGCATATGGCCAGCAGCAGTTTCCTGTGAATGCTGGTGGTGGTAACTCTCAACAGCTTATATCTGATGTAGATAGAACAATGGATACAGCATCTTCTCAAGCAAGTTTAAGGCCTACTGCAGTTCTTCCATTTACCCATCCTCAACAAAATCATTTAGGGCATGAGGCCACATCTGGGAAGAGGTTGGTTCCGCTTCCTCTTGAGAAACATCACGATGCATATCAAGTCCAAGCACCTTCTGCAATGGTTGGAGGTACTAATGGTTCCCACGTTCATCAACTGGGACAAGCTGTTTATTCCGATGGATCAACATTTTGTCGGCAGGCTGAAAATTTTCAGAGGTTTGAGGAACATGCTTTGCGTCAAAAAGCATTGCCTGATGTATTTTCCGAATTTGTCGTACTGGACCAAAGAGACACTACAGTTAGCCATCTACACGTTTCAAGCCCAATTCACCATTGTCTACCTCTCGAAGACAATATCAAATCTGTTCCAGGAATGAATGATCCTGATTCTACAAAGCATATGGTGGGCTTTGCTGGCAATGTACAGTCCCCATCTGGTGTTTTCCAGGGTGTTGTTCCTGAGCCTTCTCCAGAGATCAGCATGTGGCAGCATTTTATGCCAGCTCAATGCCAGCTTAGACAGGAGGCCTCGGGAAGTAAACTAGGTACTGGTGATTCTTGTCCTGTCGGGGGTAAGCCTGCTCACATATCTGAGTATAAAGTTCATCATTCTCCAAACAAATGCTACGGCTCTTCTGGTGCTGATAATCCCCAGAATTTGAATCGTAATGCTAATGTTTCTCCAAAACCTGCCAAAATGGCACTAAGAACTGAAGCCTGGTTAACCAATCCGGGAAAATTGAGAAATTGAATAAGAAAATGCAATTGGAGGATGGACTCCAGCAGCCACTTAATAAATTGAAAAACTGCAATTCTTCTGATTGTTTTCCAGTCTTCCAGAGGTGCTTCTTTTAGGACTTCTATGTTTCATGCACTAATTTTGGGTGTGTTTGGGGTTTCCCTTTTTATCGTTTGATCTTTACAGGTTCAGCAGAGCATATCATCGAGCAAGAACTTCGGAATGTTCCTGAGGGTGTAGTTACTTGTGCTTTTCAGACAGCTCTGCCTTCTAATCCTGACTTGACAGTCTATGAAGGAAGTAAGCCTTCTCATGAAGCCAACCAGGAGAAAGATGTGCACCACAAAGCCGGCTTTGAGGTGCTTAAGATCCTTTGTGTTCATACATGTTTGGCGTCTGTCAGGTAGTTTCCTTCAACTGCATGTATAAAATAGCTTAATGCATCTTTTTATCCCACAGGATGCCAGTGCTACGTTGGCAGGGAGGGTGCATTTTCACTTTCCTGTGGATGCAATCGGTGGCTTGCAAGTGAGAAAATTTCTTTACTTCAAATTAGGTGGTTGTGTTTTCCCGCGACTCAGATATTGATTTGCTTGAATTTTCATCCTGCAGATGATAAAAAGAAGTGACCTTGAAGTTCGGCAAGAATTAGGTTCTGGCACATTTGGGACTGTTCATCATGGAAAATGGAGGGGTAAAGATGTTGCCATTAAACAGATCAACGACAAATGCTTTCTTGGGGAGCCCACAGAACAAGAGCGAAAGGTGCAATCTTCTTGCTTTCTGTTGTTTCTGATTTTTCATAGTATTATTTTTGAATTTTTTGTATTGTTGCTGCATTGAGGCAGATGCGTGATTTCTTGAATGAGGCAAAATTGCTTGCGGATTTGCATCATCCAAATGTGGTGGCCTTCTATGGCATTGTTTATGATGGGCCTTATGGTCCTGGAGATTCTGTTGCAACAGTAACTGAGTATATGGTTGATGGTTCTTTACGAAAGGCTCTGCAGAAAGGTGAAAGGTATGACTCTCTCTCTCTCTCTCTCTCTCTCTTTCTCTTCACACACACATAATTTTCACCTCTTAACTAAGTTCTTTTACAGGAACTTTGATATGCGTAAGCGTGTGCTGATTGCTAGGGAAGTGGCATTTGGTATGGAGTACTTGCATGACAAGAAGATAGTGCATTTTGATTTGAAAAGCGATAACCTTCTTGTCAATCTTGGTGATCCCCGTCAACCAACTTGTAAGGTCAGTTGACTGGTGATTGATTGCCGTTACATGTATCTATTTTTCGGAGATATGAGTTATGTTGTGCATGCTCATACACTTGTTATTCTCTGGGAAGAGGAAATAAATTTGCATACTGGAGCTATTTATTTATCCAGGAAAAAACCGTATATGAAAGCTCGGGTGCTTGGTTACATTGAAGTTTCTTATTATTCTGAATTGGTTGTTGTGAAGTACTTCGCCTGCTCAAAATTAGAGCCTCCACTCATGTCTAATGAACAAAAAGAAAAGAAAACGAGACAACACTCAACATGATGACAGATATTAAAGAGTTGTGAAGGTTGAACAATTTGAGGTTGATGCATGCTAGAACGTCTTTCTGTCCATATATTTACA
Organism: Eucalyptus cladocalyx; assembly: GCA_017140615.1. Lineage (NCBI taxonomy): Eukaryota > Viridiplantae > Streptophyta > Magnoliopsida > Myrtales > Myrtaceae > Eucalyptus > Eucalyptus cladocalyx. The sequence continues at coordinate 60,869,366 of CM029523.1, read as the reverse complement.
CATACAAAGTTTAACTACTATTTCGTGCTTGCAATTGATATGAATGCTTGTCGGCATTGATTATCTACTGGACTGCTCAAGCTTCAAGCACAATGATTGCTTGTGATTCTGCTTGTCTGATCTGCAACATGCTTTGTTGCTACATTGATAGCGTTTGTCTTGCATGAGGTGGTGCAATGATCATTAAAACCTATCATTGTGACCATCCAATTTGTACTTTGTTTTTTGTGTTCAGAGTTATTTTGTCAGAAATTCTTGTGCCAAAGGACATTTTAGACTTTTAGTGTTCATCTAGTTTGTGTTCCAAATTCAAGCATAATTCTCTCTTTTACAAACTGAAGATACACGAGTAGATTTTCATATCATAGCCAAAGTAGTCGCACGTGATACTTTAAAACTGGCTTCATTGCCAACGTCTCAGAACCTCTTTCTAGCAATTGACAACTTTGTTAGTCCTCAGATTTTGTGCAAGATCCTTCAGTTTGATGTCTGAAATCTGTCACTTTACTATCAGATTGGTGATCTGGGATTGTCCAAGGTAAAACGTCAGACTCTAATATCAGGTGGCATGCGGGGAACACTTCCTTGGATGGCACCAGAACTATTGAATGACAGCGGTGACCGTGTGTCTGAGAAGGTTTGGAGCTCACCTTTCATTTCAACTTCTCTACATATCCTGACTTTACGTGTTTGTGTTAAAGTAGTGTTGTCAGTAGGATACTTTTTAGGGCCTCATCTCAGGTTGGAATTTTCTCCAACAAATCTCCACTGATGGCTTGCATACATGGATGTCACTCACGTATTTGTGTTGTCCATATTTTATATTCCACCAATCGACAACATGGTTGGAGGGAAAATCAGGAACGAAGTGTAATATAGCCTGGAAGTTTACATCAGCAATTCGTTAATGATAACCTGACCTTTTGCTTAGGTTGATGTCTACTCATTCGGCATTGTCATGTGGGAGCTGCTGACTGGCGATGAACCATATGCCGATTTGGACACTACCCACATGATAGGTGATGTTACTTCGCTTTGTACTCTTATCTCAATTAGGTGAATATTGGCTGCTGACAAAGGAGATTGCAATCAAAACAGGGGGTATCGTGAACAACACACTGCGGCCACAGGTACCAGCATCTTGTGATCCAGAATGGAAATCGCTGATGGAGAGGTGCTGGTCATCCGAGCCATCAGAAAGACCAAGCTTCACCGAAATTGCGAAGGAGTTGTGTTCTATTGCTTTGAGGACCAATGCCAAGAGCTGTAATCGCAGGTAGGTTTTGTGCATGATCCCTAGACCACAAATATACCAGACAAGTTGCCTGGCAGCTATAGCTCTTTTCCTCCGGAGATTTGTGCGTATGTATTGTGATTTCTCGACTCATATTTCTCAAGGTGTGAGTATTGACTCTTTTCGTCACTCTCTGCATGCATCCTTGATCGACTATTTCTATAGCCTGTTAACGATTTACGAAGGGCAGTACTTACAAATATGTTTAGACCGGATCAAATGATAAGACCATGTTGTTGATTGCAACACTATTGTTCTCCTAGCTACACATCAATTCAAAGAAGGAATTCGCAGGGAAATTTCTTTTGTATGACTATGTGGAGATGCCCATTCGGCAACAGGGACAGTGAGCATGAGCCTCGAGCCATGGAACCACGCACCTTGAGTGGAATCGGTGCGCGCAGGGTAGGTGCACCAGGGTCTTGCCGACCTCGAACCTCTCCAGGCAAATGGCACAGTCGTCCTGGTCCGTGGCTCTTCCCCTCATCATCTTGCCCCAACTGAACCTCTTCAAATTGGAAGAACCACGGCCTCTGCCGACACTCTGCACTCCATGAACCATCGTCTTCAATTGCAATTCCCTTGCTCTCAAGCTCTCTCCATCATCGTGCCTAAAAAGATCGAACAAAGATAATGAGCAGATGGTTTTTCGCTCCAATTCAAATTTAGAGAACCAACAAATCCCACATAACCATGGAGTCTGAAGGTTCTTGCTGCAATTCATACCTTGAAGCTAATTCCAACAAAAATAGACAAAAGAAAAAAACAAGTTGTCATTATGCAAGTTCGTCCGTTGACCTTCTCATGTTTTCTGGTTTCCTCTGAGTTCTCAGCCTCTCATCCAGCCTATGCTTGGGTTCCCTTGCCACTCCTCCCAGTTCCTCCTTGTTGTTACTGATCAAAAACGATAATCTAGAAACAGAAAACCGGAAGCTATAATTTTGAGTGAGGAAGAGAAGCACAGAGAAAACAGAGCACAAACTTGCGTACGTCAGTTTTCTAAGGAAACTGTCAAGTACAAGGCAACTTAAACAAGAACAAAAACTGCTTACAAACCACACACACGTGCAGCATATAACTGCACCTAAACGTGTTAATTCACATCCTAGAAAATAGCAAAAACACTAAATATGTAACTAAATGAACTTGCTGTTTTTTTAATAAAAAAACAGAGTAAAACAGAGAAAAAAAAAACAGAACAGAAAACAGAGTAAATAAAAAGAAAACAGCAACTGAGACATTATTAATCTAACAAACTCCTCCTTGGATCAGTTGCTGCTGCATACTCCAATTTTCTTTCTTAATACTTCAAGTCTTCCAGCTTGAAGTGGTTTTGTGAACATGTCTGCAAGCTGATCTTCAGATCTACAATAGACCAACTTAACTTCGCCACTTTGTTGCACCTCACGCAGAAAGAAAAATTTGACTTTGAAATGCTTAGTTTTGCCATGAAAAACTGGATTTTGTGATATTGCTAAGGCAGCCTGATTATCCACATTAACTTCAATGCAATTACTAGAATTCAACCACAAATCCTTCATTATCTTCTTCAACCACAAAGCTTGATTTGTAGCTACAGTAGCTGCTATAAACTCAGCCTCTGCTGTGGACTGAGCTACAATCTCTTGCTTTTTGGAACACCAGGAGAAACAAGTAGAACCAAGATTGAAACAATACCCAGACGTACTTTTCATGTCATCCACTGAACCAGCCCAGTCACTATAAGAAAATCCTTGCAAATTAAACTTCTGACATTTCTTAAACTTCACACCAAAGAACAATGTTCCTTTGAGATATCTCAATACCCTTTTTGCTGCAATCAAATGTAACTGACTAGAACTAGTCATAAACCTGGATAAAACACTCATAGCAAATAGAATATCTGGTCTAGTTGCTGTAAGATACATAAGACACCAAATTAGACTTCTATACATAGAAGCATCTATTGCATCTGTTCCATCATTCTTTTGCAGCTTCTCTTTAGCAGCCATAGGAGTGCTTACACTTCGACAATCTTCCATCTGAAACTTCTTTAGAATTTCCTTCATGTATTTTTTCTGACAGATGAAGATCTCATATGAAGCCTGTTTGACTTCCAGACCCAAAAAATAAGACATCTTTCCCAAGTCTGACATCTCAAAAACTACAAATAAATCTTGCTTCACCTTCTCTATCAATTCCATATCATTCCCCGTCACTAAAAGATCATCTACATAAAGTGACAGAATTACAACACTGTGATTCACCTTCTTGACATAAAGAGTGAACTCACTTAAGCTTTTTACGAAGCCAAAATACTGCAAATATCGATCTATCTTCCCATACCAAGCTCTTGAAGCTTGCTTCAGTCCATATAAAGCTTTCTTCAACCTGTATACACTCTCTTCTTGTCCTTTGATACTGAAACCTTCAGGTTGTTCAACAAAAATCTCCTCCTCAAGCTCTCCGTTCAAAAATGCAGACTTAACATATAACTAAAATATAGGCCATCCCTTCTCTGCTACAATAGCTAACAGTAACCTTATTGTATCAAGTCGTGCAACATGAGCAAATGTTTCAGAATAGTCTACTCCCCATATTTGTGCATAGCCTTTCACCACTAGTCTAGCTTTGTATTTATTAACAGAACCATCGGGATTAAGTTTTGTTCTAAACACCCACTTAACCCCAATCACATTCTTATTAGATGGTCTGTCAACGAGCTCCCATGTGTGGTTTTTCTGAATCATTGAAATCTCCTCCTGCATTGCTGCAATCCACCTCTGATCCTCCTTAGCTTCCACAAAGTTAGATGGTTCGAGCATTGCCACATTGCTTCTTTCATAGATTTCAGCAAGTGACCTCGTACCTCTCACTGGTAAATCATCAATACTGTCTTCCAATCCATCTATAACTTCATCAACCTCTACATCTCGTTGCAGGTTATTTTTCAAACTATTCTTCGTTTCCGCACTCTTTCCTTCCATCCAATTCCACTCATCTTCCTCTAGAAAAACAACATCTCTGCTTACAGTCACCTTCCTTGTCATAGGGTGAAAAATTCTATAAGCCTTTGATTGGAGACTGTACCCAATAAAGATTCCAAGCTCTGCCTTCTTATCCAGCTTGTCCCTCTTGACCTCAGGAACATGAGTGTAACACAAACACCCAAAAACCTTCAAATTTTTCACAGAATGTTTAACACCATACTAGACTTCAAAAGGTGTTGACTTCTCTAAGGCCTTTGTGGGCAATCTGTTCAACAGGAACACTGCAGTATTAGGTGCTTCAGCCCAGAACTTCTTAGGCAACATCTTCTCCTGCATCATACATCTGGCCATCTCCATAGTACTTCTGTTTTTCCTCTCACTGACCCCATTCTGTTGAGGTGAATAGGGAGCGATGAAGCGCTGCACAATTCCGCTTGCTCACAATTCAACTTAAACTTGTGAGCGGTATACTCGAACCATTATCGACACGAGCATTTTAATTTTCTTTCCACTCGATTCTCAACTAAGGCTTTAAACTTCACAAACACATCAGCAACTTCAGACTTGGCTCGTGAGAAAATAAATCCAACTCATCCTAGTCATTTCATCGGTGAAGGTAATGAAATACTGCTACCATTGAGAGAAGACTCGGACATAGGTCCACATAAATCTGTGTGGACTAATTGCAGCTTCTCACATGCTCTCCAAGCCTCCTCCTTTGAAAGGAAATCTGGCTTGCTTGCCAAGAAGACAAGTTTTGCACTTTGTGGAAATTCCTCCTCCAAACTTGGCAAGTCATCTCGCAAGCTATTTCTCTGCATAAACAACATGCTCTTCCTGTGAACATGCCCAAGTCTTTTATGCCATATCTCGCATTTTCTTCTTTGCACTTTAAAGCCATTTGTTGCATCTCTTGTGGCTTGAACATGAAACTCTTGTCCTCCATTGGGATTCTTAGCACTTCTTTGCTATCTGCATTATTAATAAGACATTCCTTCCCTTTGAATTTCACTTTATAGCCATTCTCAACTAATTGACCAACACTTAACAAATTATGGTCAATATTTGGCACAAAGAGAACATCACGATCGACTTCACTTCCGATTTCCTTCAATAGCCTTTGCCCTTCCCTTGCACTTCGATATACTGTCCATTGCCAATTCTGACTCCGGACTTGATTGACCTGTCTAGAATCCTAAACAGCTTCGAATTGCCAGTCATATGATTGGTACAGCCACTATCCACCAGCCATGCATCATTCCCAACAGAAGATTCAGAAAATGAAGCTACAAACAAGTGCTCTTCCTCGGTTTCATTCACTGCTACTTGTGCTTTTCTTGCTTGCTAGTAATTTTTTTTCTTTGCAGATGGCTTCCATGTGACCCAACTTGTTACATCTTCTGCATCTAGCATCAGGCTTTTTCCAACATCTAAAAAACTGATGATTAGTTCCACCACAGTATTGACAAGGCTTTTTGTTCATCTTCCATTTGCTAGACCCACCAGAATTTCCTTCTTTTGCTACAAACTTAGAGTCACCGGCATTTTCTCTGGACTGAATCCATTTCTTCCCTTTGCCTCCATCATTTGATTTCACTCTAGCTTGCAGCGCACCCTCTACAAAATCTTCTTTTCTCATCAATCTTCTGTGCTCCTGTGCCTGCAGAGCATTTAACAATTCTGCAAGCTTTATATCAGGTAAGTCTCTTGTATTTTCCAAAGACGCTATGGTGGCTTCGAACTTCTCTGGAAGAGACACCAGGATCTTCTGAACAAGCTTTTCATCCTTCAAGTCGGTCCCTAAAACTCGATTTTATCGCTATCCCAACCAACCTATCGAGTACTCCTTCAGCGACTACGAATCCTTCATCTGCTGTCTCTCAAACTCCCTCAAGAGATTCAGCACCTTCATACCTCTTATCTTCTCATCTCCTTCATATTCTTCCTTCAAGAAGTCTCATATGGCCTTTGCGAGTCACACTTCATAATTCGGGTAAAGATGGTAGGCGAGACATGAAGCATACGTGCAAGATTTTGCCTTGGCTTTTCTTGTGGTTCTCTCTTTATGAAGTTTGATTTGATTCATGGTCGGATTATCTGGAAGTGGAGCAACTTCATAATCATCATCCACAACTTCCCACAGATCATGACCCTCCAAAAATGCTGTCATCTTAGGGCGCGCATGGTAAAATTTCTGAAACAGAAATTGATTTCTAACCATATTCCCCTGACAAGTTTCTGAGCAAAGAAACCCGTTTGATAACGACTCAAAATTTCTATTTCTAAAACAAAAATCCGTTTGATAACAGAATAAAATTTTAATTTCTAGGAATAGAAATTGATTAGATGACAACATAGGAAATCCTCAAATACAAAATAATAGTCAAAATAATACTAAAACAACATAGGAAATCCTCAAATACAAAATAATAGTCGAAATAATACTAATACATTACAAAAGTTGAAAATACAATTTCATGGAATTTCCTATTACATGTGTTTACGTTTCGTATTACGTAATATTTTCTTTCGAAAAATAAACGACGTGGCAAAAAAAAATCAATTGAAATTCAATTGTAGTGAATATGTCGTTATGTTTTTGCCGAAATTGATTTCACATTAATCAAATAAGTCTAATGATAGCCATGATTATAATAGTCTAATCTCCTAAAAAAGTCCTAACTTCAAGTCTAATTCCAATTTCTTTCCAAATTTTGTTAAAAAAATCCTCACCATGTTCAAAAATCGTCACCAATTTTTTTCAAAATTATCAACACTAGGATTATTTAAAAATTTATTATCAAAATTTGTATTTTCATCAACACTCTTACAAGAACAACATATTCCTTATTATATCTCTTTTCCTTATAAAAGAAAAATCGGATGAAACCCTAATGATTTGACCCATTTTTACCGTCTTAATATGAAGTTTATGAATAAAAAAATAGTTAGCTAGATAGAGCCGTTGTCTGGCGTACTACGGAAGAGTAGGTGAAGAAAGACTCGTTAGATATGAATGTGGCAAGTTGACTATTACCATGCGTGAAATCTCTTGCGTGCAACAAATGAAGTCTTGTCCATTCAATTCCCACCATTTGGCCTAATGGTTAAGATTTTCAATCAATATTGATTGAAATGATTATATTAAAAAATTATTAAAATATTTTGGACTAAATTAACTATTTCTATTTCTATTTCTATTTCAATATTAGTGATCTAAAATATTTTGGACTAAATTGAAAAGTTGAGAAAAAAAATTTCTATTTCTGTTTCAGAAACTGAGAAGCTAAAATTTTTAGCTTCTGATTTCTCACCAAAAACAATTTCTGAAACAGATTTCTATTCCGGGGAACAGAGAAATCAATTTGCGTTACCAAACGGATTTCTGTTCCAAACCTGTTCCCGGGAACAGAGAAATTGAGAAATTGAGAAACAGAAATTTTACCATGCGCAGCCTTAACAGCCCATGCTTGATAATTCTCTCCAGTAAATACTGGAGAAGCCATCGCAGAGAAACCGCTCAACCCTGTCTCCATCACCCTTTAACTTCTTTACACTTCGATACTTGCTTCACTTCACAATCCCTCAAGATCATACACGCTCTGATACCACTGTTGTTACTGATCAAAAACGATAATCTAGAAACAGAAAACCGGAAGCTATAATTTTGAGTGAGGAAGAGAAGCACAGAGAAAACAGAGCACAAACTTGCGTACGTCAGTTTTCTAAGGAAACTGTCAAGTACAAGGCAACTTAAACAAGAACAAAAACTACTTACAAACCACACACACGTGCAGCATATAACTGCACCTAAACGTGTTAATTCACATCCTAGAAAATAGCAAAAACACTAAATACGTAACTAAATGAACTTGCCGTTTTTTTTTAATAAAAAAAAGAGTAAAACAGAAAAAAAAAAAAAAAAAAAAAAAAAAAAAAACAGAACAGAAAACAGAGTAAATAAAAAGAAAACAGCAACTGAGACATTATTAATCTAACACCTCATCTCCGTATGCTTGGTTGATTATTTTCCTACTTTGCTGGTTTTTCACGTCAGATCAAGAGATAAATCTAAGATAACCCAACTTTGAATATTAGAATCAAAATATGTTGAAGAGAAGAGACTTGACAAAACATTACTTGATAAGATTTGCATACATATGCATCTAAAACCTCTTTTTCCTGAAATCTCATGACTTTCTAATCACGACATGAAGCACACAGAGAGAGAGAGAGAGAGAGAGAGAGAGAGAGAGGATGGAACTATACACTAGAGAAGAGGTCACAGCATGGTGGGTCAAGGAGAACCTTCTTCTCTGGGCATATTCGACTCCAAGAAGCATCCCGGCAATTAAGTTTACGATGTATAAATAGTAAATTAAGTTAGGAATGAGCTTCGGATTAACTCGGTCATTGAATGAACATGTAGAGAGAGAGAGAGAGAGAGAGAGGATGGAACTACACACTAGAGAAGAGGTCGCAGCATGGTGGGTCAAGGAGAACCTTCTTCTCCGGGCATATTCGACTCCAAGAAGCATCCGGGCAATTAAGTTTACGATGTATAAATAAAATGAGCTTCGGATTAACTCGGTCATTGAATGAACATGGAGAGAGAGAGAGAGAGAGAGAGAGAGAGAGAGCAGGCGTTGAATAAACGAGGAAGAAGTTGCAAAAGCCTGTTGATCAGTATATATAAAGGTGCAGGCAAAAAGGAGAAGTTTAATAAACGGTGTTAAGAAAATCTTGTCATTGGTGAAGTTGAGATTCAAATGACTCCATGACTGAACCCGGAATCGAACTGAGGAAGTTCATAGCATCCTGCCTGCGTGTATCTTTTATTGGAAAGTGAGGAAGTTTCATTCCTGTTGCTGTGATAGACCATCCTAACACGAAGTTTCCATGGGCTGCCCAGATAAAGTCAGAACCGGCTACACATATACGTACTAGCATCCTCAAATAATTAGTTTATGAGGCACGAATTGGCTTAGTTTCCACCTCTATAATCAGCATTTTAAAAGCTTCGCACAACTCTTCTACCAATAGACTGAAGTTGGCGTTTGGACAAAGACTTTTACCGAGATGATTACCAAAAGAATCTTAAACTGATTGTACATACACCAATCTAGTTATAAACATTTCAATTTGATATTTTTTTTGTTTTAAACCTTGTTATTAAAAGTGCTAGTATGAACACCTAGAGGGGTGAATAGGGATGAAAACAGATTATGTAAAATGCAGTGAAAACCTTTACTTTTAACTTAAGTCTGAATAACAACAAACTTTTGAAGCTGTGTCTGAAGAGCAGCAGACTTTGAGCGGGATCAGACTTTAGCAGTTAAATAGAATTATGAACAAAATAAAGAGATTCATGGAAAAGAATAAGAACACAAGATTTATAGTGATTCGGCTTAGATCAAGCCTACGTCCACTCTCCCACGCTAACAACTTTCTTGCTGGATTCCACTATGCAATCAACAAGAGATTACAACTTTGAGTGCAAACACTTAGTAGTATATCATACTATCTTACTAAGTCACGCTTTTGGTATTTCTCTCAAGATCACAAACGTTTAAGTTCACCAAAGACAAGTGTATGATCGAAGGTTGCTCAAACTTTGGAATTATAAATTCTATGCTCCATTTCTTACTTGCTCATCAATCCTTCATTTCCTTAAATACTCTTCCACTTCCAAACTAGTCATTAGACAATATCTTGTGAATCTTCTTCCAATCTACCCATTGGACAGATCTGTATCTAGAAGATTTGGTAGCCGTTGAGTGATAGAAGTAGAATCCCAAATTGATTATGATCGCCCATACAAACAGAATCTTGATTTCCATAAGTAGAGCTTCTTCATATAGAAAGTTCTTGTCTTTCAAGATCTAATTATCAATCAATTAGATTGAGTCAATCAAATCAATCTTGATGTAGAATCAAAACCAGATCATTAGCCGTTATATGTTTGGGGCAGATCACTAACCATTATATGTTTGGGGTTTGTGTTACATTCTGTCGAATCTGGGTGTAAAGTCTGAGAGCAATAGACTTTACAATCTGAGTAAATTCTGCTTTTGAACAAATTTAGCTTTAAGGTCTGTATATAGTCTAAATAAGTTTAGTTTCGGCATAGAATTTTCTTCTGGTTCTTCATTCACGTTCAGTCTGGAATTTGTCAGAGTTAGCAAACTTTTGATGTAGAACAGACTTTGACACTAAAGTCTGGCATTTTTCAAATTTTGACACAGAAGTCTGGAAATCTTTAGAATATACTTTAGACATGTGTTACGTTTAGTCTTCTGGTTCTTCCAAGTATAGACTTTGATAATATCCTTTATATGTTCTATCATCTGCATAGTCTGTTACTTAACCATTAAACACGTTAGTAGTCTTTGATTTATTTTGTCATCTTCAAAACATCATAATGGATTTCCTTAACAGTTACAATTTGTTTATGTAGTCCTTTCGATCAATTTTGACAAGAAGTTATTGACATGGATACCAGTCATCCCACATGGCATGGCCGATGCTAGCAAGAATAATTTTTTCTCTTCTTTTTTCTTTTTCATTTCTTTCTTTCTTTCTATCTTTCTCAATACTTCCTTCATTGCCACCAAGCCTTGATGATGGTCAACAACCAACCACAAAGGAGGGTTGACCTTGCCAGTCTCATGCAAGATTGGACCTTGCTGAATTTGACATGGTTGACCTTCACTAATAGCTAGGTGAGGCTTGACCTTGCCTGATTCGGCAAGATTGACCCTCTTTATGGCTAGGCTAAGTAGACCCTCATTGGCCATTTCTTATAGTTGGTTGCTGACTATTGCTAAAGAAAGAAGGAAAAGAGAGAAAAAAAAATTATTGAAAAAAAAGCCAAAAATTGTTTGCATCAGCACTCGAAACAACATGAAGTGATTTCAAGCCAATATTAGCTAGAATAACAATAATGGCAAATCGTCAAAAGATTTATGACTAAATTGGTCAAATTGAAAGATTTATGACTGAATTAACATCTGTACAATAGATTTAAGACTCTTTTTTTGTTTGTAATTTTCCCAATTTAATCTGTCCAAAAAAGAAGGCAACCTAATGAGAGGCAACCTAATGAGAGAGAGAGAGAGAGAGAGAGAGAGAGAGAGAGGGGAGGGGAGGGGAGGGGAGGGGAGGGGAGGGGAGAGGGAGAGTTATGCGAAGTTTCTCTCTCGGTATATTGCATCAGCATATTAAAGGATTAATCAATTGACATCGTATGCTTGTTAATTAATTATGTGTTAGGTGCATGTGAGCCATTGGATCGTAACCAAAATTAACTGAAATGATTATATTGACAAGTCATCCAAAGGTTATAACTAAATTAGCCAAATCAATAGGTTTATGATTAAATTAACATCCATACAATAGGTTTGAGATTTTTTTGGTAATTTTCCTGATTATATCTATCAAGAAGAGAGAGAGAGAATTATGGCCCCGTTTGGTTCAGCTTTCCCAAGGGGCTTTGGGTCTCGAAAGCCCATTGGGAAAAAAAATTTGGTGTTTAGTTTAGCATTTGGAGCTCTCTTTCCCCCAAATGCTTCCCTTTGAAATGCTGAAAGCCCAAAGCAGGTAGGGACTTGCTTTGGGCATTTAGCATTTTCGGTATACTGGTCTTCATCTACTATTCATTTGTTGACTTCTCTCTTTTTTTTTTCTTTTTTTACCGAGCATCTTCCTCGTACCCCAATTGCCAGTGGCCAGATCTAGCCACCGGCGAGGTTGCTTGAGGTTGCGCGACCTTAGGCAGCACCGGCTGGGCCTCATCGGAGGCCAGATATGGGTATGCACAACCTAGGCAAGCGTGTGCCGCCTGAGGTCGCGCAAACCCAGGCGACGCCTGCTTGTGTCACGCAAGCCCAAGCGGCGCCGCTTGAGGTCACACGACCTCAGATAGCCTCGCCGGCAGCCAGATTTGGTCGCCAATGGTTGGCCCGCTGTTGATTGGCGACGAAGTTTCATCAGATTTTTTTAAAAAAAAAAATAATAAATGCCCTTTGCAAATGTTGAGTTTACCAAACGGTATTTACACTAAAGTCACTTTCCAATGCCCTTTAAATTATAATTTGGCAAATGTTCAAGCATTCCCGAAAACCCTTTTACCCCAAAGGTATTTGCATTTGGCCAAAGGCATTTGCCTAAAGCCGAACCAAACGGGCTCTATGTAGAGTTTCTCTCTTGGTACATTGCATTAGAGAGAGAGAGAGAGAGAGAGAGAGAGAGAGAGAGAGAGAGAGAGAGAATTATGTAGAGTTTCTCTCTTGGTACATTGCATTAGCATATTAAAAGATTAATCGATCTACCCCGTATTCTTGTTAGTTTTTTTTTTTTGGTCATACCGTATTCTTGTTAGTTAATTATGTGAGTTTGGTGCATGTGAGCCATTGGACCAAAATTTGCTAAAATGATTATATTGGCAAATTATGAGAGAGTTTATAACTAAATTGGCCAAATCAAAAAGTTTAGGATTGAAATAACATCCATACAATAAATATAATATTTTTTGATAATTTTTCCGATTTTATCTGTCAAGCGAAGAAGGTAATTCAATACGATAGAGAGATCTGCGGAGTTTCTCTCTTAATACACCGCATCAGCATATTAAAAGATTAATTGATCGACGTCGTATTCTTGTTAATTAATTATGTGAGTCCAGTGCATGCAAGCCATTGAATCTTGTAACTAAAATGGATCACACCAAATTTAATCGCTCACTTATATTGGGAGGGGTCAAGAGACTGCAATAATCAGACATAAGAAAAGACCATTGAGGGGCAGTCAATGGATATATAATCTATCGCTATCATGGGGCGCGCAACATCCATTAAACATGTACGTTTTATATGTGTATGCTCTATTTTTTTTTTTAATTATTATTATCATATCTTGCGGGTTTTAGCCAAACAATTCCATTTCGTTTTTAAGCCCTATATCTCTTCCGCTACCCAAATGTTCATTTAATTAGAACTTTCGTAGAGGGACCACATCACCACCTTGCAACAGACTCAAGGTAGCTTAGAAAATACGTACAACCCAAATTTATATATTAAGATGTATAGCCTAAATCAAAACTAATTGCCAGCCGCCTCTTATCAAATTACATCTAGCGAGCCCTACCATCCATGCTTTTGTATCCAGTTCATATGCTTTACGACTCGCTGAAATATTTCTTCTTTTCTGTATTTATTTTTAGAGATAAGTGTATTGGAAATTCTAAAACTTGTCATGAAAGTATATTTGAGTCTAAAAACATTTAAAAAGGGCAATCAAATCCTTAAACTTATCAATTTAATACAATAAAATTCTTCTATTAACTCTATCCGATTTGACAAACCAAAAATACTAATAAGTTTAAGGACTTGATTGCACCAACCTAACAATTTTTAAGACTCAATTGCACATTTTGAAAGTTTTAAAACTCAATTACATTTTTGTGACAAATTTTTAAATTTTCAGTACACTTATTCCATTATTTTTATGAATATACAAATGCATGATAGGATAAGAAGTAGGGTTTCTAGGGGTCACATGAATATTTTCCTTTTTTCACGGCAATATACTTTCGGTCGGATTTTAGATGTGTTAAAAATATGAATATAAGATTTGTTGGAAATAAAGAATCGAACAGATGTACCCATGAATTATGTTTTGACATTGGTATCTTCACTTTTCTTTCTATTTTCCCACTCGTCTTTCCTCTTGATATATCGACATAATTGAACTTTAAGATATATCAATTCCAGATTTTCTTATGTATACATATCCCCACACTCTACGTCAAGGATTTTTTGTAATGGCAATTTGAGCATTGAACTAATCTAGATTAAGAAGTGCACACATGCTTTTCGAGGAAATTACTAAAAAAGTCCACTTATGCCAATTCAGTCATAAATATTTTAATTATGTCAATTAAGTACTAAATCTTTTCATATTTTACCAATCAAATCCATTTAGATAATTTAGCTGTAAATGACTCATGCAAACGGTGACCGTCCTCTATGGTATGACTAGCAGTCTAGCACTAATGTAGACTTTTTTAATAGTATTTTAAGATTTTTTTTTTTAATTTTTATGGTTTTTCCTTTTCTTTTCTTTTCTTTTATTTATTTATTTATTTTGGACTAGGAGTTGGCATGGATCACTAGCCAACCTTGCTCAATTGGGGGGAGGGCTGCCATGTCCTCACCTAAATTGGGCATCACGACCTTGCCCAACTCAATGAGGGGCCACCACACACTCTCTCACCTAGCTTAGGGCCCAAATTTGGACAAGGGCAGCAATGTTCTAACCAATGCCAGCTATGGTCAATCGGCGACCATTGCTAGCCCTCAATCCAAAAGAAAGTAAAGAAAAGAAAAGAAAAAGAAAAATAATCAAAATAAATTATACATATTCAAAATATTTATTAAAAGAAAACTCCACATTAGACTCAACGTCAAAGTTAGAAATTTTCAACTGAAATTGACTAGATTGATTTAATTGACAAAATATAAAACTAGTCACTTTCAATTATACTAATGAGTCCTAAACCTTTTTAATTGGCACGAATCCAATAGTTATAGGTAATGACTAGTGATAGTTCCAAAAGTAGCACTTGAATAGTATTGAACTTGGCAATAGGAGCAAAAGTTTAGAGATAGTCAGTCCTATAAATTTGAGTAAATTTCTTTGTCACTAGACGTGTTTTATATCTATCTATAGTATCATCCATTTGTTATTTGACTACAAACACCCACTTACCTTCTGCTAGCTATTTCCTGGGAGCAAAAACAACAAGATCTCACATGCCGTTTTTCTTCAAAGTATGCATCTCCTCTACCATTGTTGCCTCCCACTTCTCATTTGCAAAAATTCATGCCAATTTAATGAAATAGAGATAAAAGGTGGAGAAAACACAATGTACAATAAGAACTAGACAAAGATTCAAAGAGAGAACATGGAATATAAGGTATTGAGTACAAATTCTAGTACTCTTTTCGAAGTGCAATAGGAAGATTAGAAGGAGAAACCTACATATTGATAGCAGAATCTCTACAACAATATGTCTTCACTATAACACATTTATCAATCCGCCTTTGAAAGATAACAATAGTTTGCCTAACAAGTGTGATCTCCCCTAAAATGATTGGTGTGTTATCTCTCTGAGTTACTATGCTATTCTTTTCTTATGTTACATTTTTCTCCTCTTAGGAAGGAGGAGAACAATCGGAGACTATTGAAGGAGGAGGGTAAGTAATATCCTCAAGAACATGTAGAATGGACAATAGCTCTAGATTAGGACATTTCCCCTAAAGAGGTGAAGCAAAACAATAGAAATTAGGTCCGTGAAAAATTATATTCGTTGATATAATGGTGCACCTCGAATGAGGGTTAAAACATTTACAACACTTTTGAGTAGACGAATACCTAACAAAAATGTAGTGGAGACCACAAGATTCCAACTTAATTTTAGAGACGATGTTATGAGCATAACAAACACAGCAACAAAAATTTTGGGAAAGAATAAAAGTGGCAAAAGTACATTATAAGTGTCAAAACTTAGCACAACAAAACAAAGTATCAAAAATTAGGAAAGTGACACTTAAGTAGCACTTAAAAAAAAAAAAAATGGGACACTCAAGTACCATTTTCAACGAGCCCCACTAGAAATCCTACATGTCAATTTTTTTTTTTTTATTAATTTTGCTTGCCTACGTGACTTGTCAAAGAGCTAACTCAGCAAAAAAAAAACACAAAAATGAAGTTGTTTTGGTGCAAATTTAAATTTTAATATAAAATTAATTAAATTATATATATAAGAGATTGCAGGCGGCAAGGGCACCCCTAGCCAGCGGCAGCCCTTGGTCAGGCCAAGCAAGGGCTACCGACCCTTGCCGAACCTTCTTGATGACATTGGCCGACCCTCCCCCACTGTCGTTGGCCCTTCTCGGCGACGGCAGGAGGCGACAACAAGGGCTCAACCTTCATTACCTGCAATCTCCTTTTTTTAAAATTTTTTAAAATAAATTTAGTTTAAATTTTAATTTAATTACTTTTTATATTAACTATTTGTCAACGTCAACAACTAAACGACGCCGTTTTTGCACTTGTCTAGCCACGTTAGCGTGCAAAACGACGTCATTTTGCACTTGTCTCATTGGAAAATCGTTACGTCAATATTTTGGCAGGATTTTCTTGCTGTTGGTATTTAAATGATTTATTTTGCTCCGATTTTGACAATTAAGTGTCACTTTCCTAACTCTTGGTACTTAAATATCCCTTTGTGCCAAATTTTGGGACTCCAGATGTCCAGCACTCTCGAAGATCTCTATAAAACATCAATAAGCATGTGGGAATCAAGAATTCAATAAAGGGATGAAGTCGTGAGTTGTAAACCAAGCCATAAGCACAAAGCCAAAAAGAGAAATCATTCTTAGTAACAAGTTCTCCCTCCAATTTTTATTTGTGCTCTCATTACATGTTTCCAAAATTTATTATTATTCTTTTGGTTCCAACAGTGACCCACTAATCAACACGGTCCGAGGAAAAATCTGGAACGAAGTATAATATGGCCCAGAATTCTACACCCTCAATGTGTTCATGATCACCTGACCTTTTGTTCAGGTTGATGTTTACTCAACCGGCATCGTCATGGGGAGTTGTTGACTGGAGAAGAACCGTGCGCAGATTTGGATGCTAAGCACATGATAGGTGACGTCACTTCGTTTTATACTTTCATTTCAATTCAGTGAAAATTGGCTGATGACCAATGAGATTGCAATCAAACCTAAGGGTATCGTGATTGGAAATCGCAAGTGGAAATCGCAAATCGAGAGGTGTTGGTCGTCCGAGCCGTCAGAAAGACCAAGCTTCGTCGAAATTGCGAAGGAGTTGCGTTGTATTGCTTTGAAGAGCCCCTCCAAGATCTATAACCGCAGATAGATGTTGTACATGATCCCTCAAGCACAAATATGCCAGACAAGTTGCCAAGTCCAGTTGAATCCTGAAGATTAGTGTTCTGTGTGTGAATATATGATGGAAGTAGATTTCGATATTATCGGCTGTACCGCTGCCTTTTTTCAGGTTTTCCATTTCTGAGACGTGCTTGGCCTAGCCATCATCATCCTGCTTGGCA
The DNA here is from genome assembly GCA_017140615.1 of Eucalyptus cladocalyx. NCBI lineage: Eukaryota > Viridiplantae > Streptophyta > Magnoliopsida > Myrtales > Myrtaceae > Eucalyptus > Eucalyptus cladocalyx. The sequence continues at coordinate 60,851,962 of CM029523.1, read as the reverse complement.
ACTATGTAGCTTGTTTCCTCTAGTGATTAGTCTGGTACGTTGCTTAAATTTATCACCAGGTACAAATTTCAGCGGTGCTCTTTACGAGCCTGTGTTGTGCCGACATGAATGATCTTTATTTTCAGTATCTCAATGAATAACGATTATAACGCGGTACAGATATAATTTGTGTATATGTATTATGATTTCTCGGCCCATATTTCTCAACGTGCAGTATGACTCGCTTTTCATCACTATCTGGCTGCATCCTAAATAGTCCTTAACGATTTATGAAGGGTCAATTACGACAGTATACAAGTAGTAAATTTATATGTTCTAACCGGCCCGGATGATTCGACCATGTTGGTTTGACGGCAATGCTATTTTCTCCTAGTTACACATCATTTCAAAAGAAGGAAGTCGCAGGGAAGATTCCCCTGTATGACTATGTGGAGATGCCCATTCGGCAACAGGGACAATGAGCATGAGCCTCGAGCCACGGAACCGCGCACCTCGAGTGGAATCGGTGCGCGCAGGGTAGGTGCACCAGGGTCTCGCCAACCTCGAACCTCTCCAGGCAAATGGCGCACTCGTCCTGGTCCGTGGCTCTCCACCTCATCATCTTGCTCCAACTGAATCGCTTTGAATTGGAAGAACTGCCGCCCCTACCGACGCTCCGCAGTCCATGAACCATCGTCTGCAATTGCAATTTCCTTGCTCTCGAGCTCTCTCCATCGTTGTGCCTAAAAAAGCCGAACAAAGATAATAAGTAAATGGTTTTTCAATCCGATTTAAATTTAGAGAACTAACAAATCTCACACAATAGCAGAGTCCGAAGGTTTTGCTACAATTCATTATGCAAGTTCATCCGTGTACCTTTTTTGGTTTCTGGTTCCCACCGAGTTCTCAACCTCTCATCCAGTCTCTGCTTGGCTTCCCTTGCCGCTCCTCCCAGTTCCTCCTCATCTGCATGTGCTTGGTTGATTATGTTGCCAATTTGCTGATTTTTCACAACAGAAGAAAATGAAAAACTTATTAATGCATCAGATCAAGAGATAAATCCAAGATAACCCAACTTTGAATATAAGAAACAAAATATGTTGAAGACAAGAGGCTCAACAAAACATTACTCGATAGATTCGCATACATTTGCAACTAAAACCTCTTTGCCCTGAAATCTCATGAGTATCTGATTACGACTTTGTGCAATAGAGAGAGAGAAGGACGGAATCACATACTCTAGAAGAGGAGGTCGTGGCACGGTGGTTTGTGTAGAGACAAAACGAGGAACGTCTTGTAGTAACTGTGATTGTGGCAGCAGCGACGGCAGGTGAGTTGCGCTGTCCTCCGCTCTGATAGAACCTTCTTCTTCGGGCGCACTCGACGCCGGGAAGCATCATGGCTTTATCGACTTTACGATGTATGCGGATCAATATAAAGTGGGGAACCAGCTTTGAATATATGCAGTCGACGAATGAATATTACTTATACAAGAAGGGTGCTGCAGAAGCAAGGAAGATCTTGCCAGCGTCTGTTGCTCAGTATATATGCAGTGCAGGTGAAAAAGGATAAACCTAGTAAACGGTATTAAAATTCTTGTCAAGAAGTAAAGGTTGGAGAATCTTCCTCGTTCTTTCTTTGGACAGAAAAGAAAGAAAGAAGCTTCTTTCCTGCTGCTGACCATCCTACCTCGAAATTTCAATGGGCTGATCAGAGGAAGTCAAAACCTGCTACGTGCATACTCATTTACTTGATTTATGCGGCATGCTTTCCCCCAGTTTTCACCTCTATTTGATAATCTTTTAAAGGCTTTGTTCATCTCTACGAGCAATAGATCGAACCCCACGAAAGAGGAGAGAAAACTTAATAGCGAAGGCATTAAGTAGCCCGTTCAGGGATTAGATTCGCAAGAACGAGACTAAAAGAAAACATTAGAGATTCACCTTAGAGTAAAGTTAGGTATTACTTGGGTCGAGAGATATATTCTATGATTCATGAGAAGTGACTTGCTCTGTGTCGAATTTGCATCCAAGGACCAATCACTAGCGCGTCCTTGTCTCACATGATAGACATGAGGGACCCTTGAGTAATGTTGTATGGGTCAATAGTCCTGTACAATATGGGATGATGGGGAAAGAATTCCTTTGCTAACCACAAAGAAATGAGAAAGAAATCAGGAGATTTCTTGGCAACAATCGGAGGATTTTCAAGAACATAAAAATAATGTCTGAACAAGGAAATTATTTTATGTATTGATTGCATAATTGACATGTCATAATACGATTAACTAATCAAAGGACGGACAAGATATAATAAGCATTTTTCAATCAATGTAATGCTAGTATTTTGGGAAATCTCATATCTTATTAATATGTTATATGTTTCATTGCTGCCTGATGTAATCTCTATAGAAGACCCTTTCTCGTGGGAATCAGACATTTGGTCGATTTTCCAAAATCATCTGAGTGAAGAATATAATTGATTGGGCTTGGATGTTTGAAATAGCTCGTGGCTTTGGGCTTTGTTTTGGTTCTGTCTTCCTTTGACAATGTTGTTTTGGGCTCTTGGAGAGAATGTTTGGGTTGCGGAGTCCACGATATTTTTATTAAATCTTCTGATCTTTAAAATATCTTGTATTTCACGAAATGAAAGATAGGTAGCTCTTTCATGATGGTAGAAGATACATGAATTACGGATTTTCTAATGCATACGCAATATGCAACACCACACTCTACCTCACGGTTTTTCTGCGGTGGCAATTTGAGCATTATACTAATCTAGACCAAGACGTGCAGTCATATGTTTCCCAACCGCATGAATCGCAATTCAACCTATGTTGAACCACTTAAAAGTCCTCTTCGCTTTTGATGTAAGGAACACCTAACAAATGTTTTGTGCTGTTTTGCCCTTGGTGGAAGCATCTCATCCATCCTAATTTTAGGGGCATGGAGGTACTATTTTTGTGCACTATTTATAAAGATGTGATTCATACTCTCCATCAACCACAAAGTATAAGGATCCCTCTCCTTGTTGAGTTAGCAGGGATCCAAGGCCCACCCCCACAAGGGTCAAGGGGGTGATGCCCCCCATCCATCAAAGAACTTTTATAATTTGAGCATATATTTATGAATAACTATTGAATATGTATAATATATTTATCTTGTAATAAAGGGTTGTAATAGAAATGTGTGAGATGCTAGTTTTTGTGGAATCTTCTATTGGATATAGTCCTAGTTTAAAAGGTGAATTAAGATAAATCTTGTATTTGGATTTCTCTTTCTCGTTTATACACTCTATTTCGTTATGTTTGAATGTATAATTTTAGCCACTCTCTCTCTCTCTCTCTCTCTCTCTCTCTCTCTCTCTCTCTCTCTCTCTCTCTCTCTCTCTCTCTCTCTCTCTCTCTCTCTCTCTCTCTCTCCACCCACCCTAGCTGTTTACATAATCGATCGTGCAAAACCCCTCCATCGATCACCAAAGTTAGAGGTATCTGATTCTTGGCTCTGTACAGTTTTCATTTGGAGCTTGGAACCTATCCGCTGGAATAGATTTCTTATTTTTTTAAATCTAGAACCCACCCTATGTACCCTAAAATAAGAACCGAGTTCTACTAAGATTCTACTTGTATTATTTATTTATTGAACGATTGTAATAAATTATCATTTTTAATGATCATCATTTACTGTTATAATATACTGATCATAACTTATATTTAAACATACAAAAATTATGAAACATTAGCAAAATAAAAATTTCGATTATAAAATGAAAGCTCAAATTAGTAGTTTCAAATTATACATCATTATCAGATGCTAGGAAATACCATAAGATCTCGTGCCAAGTTGGTTCAGGTTCCAAGTTCCATGTTGTATGTACCTAGAACCTAGAATCTACCCATGCATACCTTGATCCATGCTCAGCCCAGTGAAAGCTATGGTGGCCCCTCTCTCTCTCTCTCTCTCTCTCTCTCTCTTTTTGCTCAGTTGCTTTGCTCCCTCCTCGTACTAAGCTCTCGTCCTCCATCTCTAGGCACAATTCTAGCCCATCCCTTGTCGCTATCGACGAGGATAAGGTTGACCATGGTGGGTCAAAGCTTGAGGATCAACTCAAGGGAGCTTGTTTGAGCCCTAGATCAAAATGTAGGGCTTGCTTGGCCTCTGATAGGGGAAGATCGAACAGATGATTTAGATATTTTAAATTGCTACATGACATGAATCCAACAGTTTTAGGTAGTGATCAGTGACCCACAACCTTATTTTAGAGCCTCAACATTCACTCTTGATTATTTGGCCAATGTTTGTGCAACACGCGTGCTACAACAACAAATGGGATGAATTATGAATAAAAGAGCTTATTGGGAAGGTATGATGATGTGAAAATATGCGACACATTTACCCCAACTTTTTTTTTTCTCGCGTGAAAAATCCTGAATTTTGTCAATCGTGACACATTTACCACAAATTTTTTTTTTGTAACACAAAAGATCCTGAACTTTTATTTGTGATACATTTACCCCAAAATTATAGAGCATTTTGGTCTTTTCATTCTTCTATGATCCCATGCATGATAATTCAGATGTCTAGATTTTTTATCGCCGATGCCAACGAGGGCCCCGCTTGCGAGGGCAACCCTCCGGGACGCCGGCTTCCCTCCGTCGGTTCCGCCATGGCCGGCGGAGGGAAGAAGAAGAAAAATGATAAAAAAAAAAGAAGAAGATTAAGAACATCTATGATTCCAATGATAATTCAGATGTCTCGATTTTTATGTAAGAACATTTATAGGTACATATGTATGTATTGGATGTACGATAAACAAAATAGCCAAAAGTTCTAGAAGAGGTTAATATATTTTCTGTAAATTCCCTTCGGCTTTCACAGGGATATAATTGGTTGCGACACCAAGATCTAGACAGGAACTTCAAGAATTATCCCAACTTCCCCAAAATTCCGCCTTCAAAGAAGTAAAACCACTCCTTCACAGAAAAAGAGAATCGAGATTTCTTTCGTTACCACGTCAGTATGCTATTTCTGTCTCCGACCTGCCTTTATACCCCCCGCCTCCCTTCCCCTCGTCTCCTCCCTCCATATAATTTTAGAGACCCGCCACCCCCCCGGCCATGCCTCCGTACCGCCCCATCGCCGCCACCGCCATGGACTTAGACACCCCCACCTCTCTCCGGCAGATGTTCAAGTCCTCCCTCCGCCAGCTCCCGTGTTGCTTCCCCATGCGCCATTGCCACAGAGGGGACGACGACGACCCTTTGCCCTCCTACCGCGACGCCCCGTCTCCTCTGCTTGGGAGGCTGTCCCTTTTGTCGCCGAGACCGATGAATGCCCAGGAAATGCCTGAATTCAAGGACAAGGCTAAGAATCACCCCAGGTCGCGTCAGGGGAGGCACAAGAGGCGGCACTCGTCCGTGGATCTCCGTTACGACGCGCTGAGTTACTCCATGAATTTCGATGAAGGCGGCGTCGTCGACGAGGGTAAAGTAGACGACGAGCTGCCGTCGAGGAACTTCATCTCCAGGTTGCTGGCGACGCCGGAAAGAACGACGCATGCGATTACATGAGGGAAAGGGCGTCGTGTGCTTTGAAGACGTGGTTAATGCGTTCGGTCTCCTGTCATTGTCCGTCCATAAAATCGTGTCATCTTTTTCTTCTGCTTCATTTTCCGGCCCGAACATAAAAAGCAAAATAGGAATGCGTGTGAAAATATCAAATAAATAAGAAGCAACAAAGTCAAAGGGTATGTATCTATTCCGCACATTGTAAATTTTGCCTCAATTTATCTTGGCATTTGAGTCAGATTTTGCCTCAAATTTATTCAATGCAGCCCCTCTACTCGAAAGTACATATTTCGATCATAATCTGACTCGCACGTGGATGGAATATTAAAATATCTTACATCTTTTGTTTACAGGTTTACATGTTTTTTATATACGTGTGATCTTTATTAGTGGTTCAAATTGAATCGACCAAACTGAACCAAACATGACCGGAACCGATCCCATTGGGCTGTAGTACTAAGTAAACCGGACAGATTCCTAAAAGTTCGTTTCGGTTGGGGTGTAATCAAGTCCATTGGTTGCTCCTGCGGCTCTATTAGCGCAGAGATGGAGTGAGCGAAAGGAGGAGAATGATTCCTCCATTGCAATACGCATAATCCAAATGCATAAGTCGGCGATTTCATCAACTTCTTCTTTGCCCCTGCCGACATCATCCCAGTCCGCCACGTTTCTTCATTAATTATGCTCGTACTTGAGCTCAAGCGGTGGCCATGCCTCTTCCGCATGCTTTGATGAAGCGGATAAGACAAAACGAGGACAATAACTGCACCAGGTTGGTCATGGTTATGGGGAAGAAGAAGAAGAAACCCTCCTCCTCTTCTCCTTCAACCCCAGGTTCGACGCTCACAGCCATTCCTTCTCGCAATTGATTGGATTGGGTGTGCCATTGCAGCTTTTGTCATTATATTTCCAGGAGATGGCTAGCGTTTGAGTGAGATATGTCATCAACATTGGTTAGTTTTAGGCCATTTCCAACTTCATCAAGTTTCTGGCCTGATTTTTTCTTTTTTTTTAAAGAAATAATTACGTGATAATCTTTAATGTATTGTGAGAATAATAATTTATTATAAACCACAAAAAGTTAATTCACAAATAATTATAAATTGTTGCAAGGACCCATTTCTTCAAGAATTTATAGCTCATAGTAAATTATCATTTTCACAAGATCCTAAAACCTATTATGTTAGTAAAGCCTGATATTTTTTTCTACTTTTGAAAACCTAATTTGCAAGGCCTCCATTTTTTAGTTACTTCAATGGGGCTTGAAGCCATCAAGCTCGTCAGATTCAGCACCCCTTCTAATTGTTTATTTCTCTCTTTGATGTTGGCTTTTCTAATTTGGTTTGGGATGATTCGGTCATCAGGGATACCAAACTCGCTGACACTTCTAGTCTTCATTTACCTATTAGCTTTAAATTTTGAATTGGACTATTTAACATGTATCAAAGTTATTTTTGTTTGAGGAAGCGCCCACGATCTCTCTTCACGGTGGTGGTGGTATCCTGAGTCATGCTGGTGTTCGCTCTCTTACCACACTCTCCGTTGCTTCTTTTGAAAAACCAATGCCACCATCTCGCTCCTTATCTTTAGACAACCCAGATCCTGAAATCCTTGCATATTCTACTGTTGCACGCACCTCCATGCGCCACTAAGCTAGGGGATCAAATTGCTCTCGTTCACTTCATGTGCACCCCCCACATGCCAACAACCTTCCTTGCACGAGTGCTTACTGATGTTATTTACATGTCATACCAACGGCCTAGTGATGTCTAATCATCGCCCTATCAATTAACACGTCATCTACCACATCAAATCGGAGATCAAGTCATCCGACACGTCAGTACCATGCCATCAGCCATGTCATCATTGACTCTACCATGGGTCGATGTCTTTGCCACGTAAGCAGATTCTAGCCAGTATTGTCTTGCCACATTAGTGGTACATTTGGTGACCCAACCAAGCTCGTTTGATTAAACCGATTCTGTCGTTTACTGACCGGTTCCTACGTCTCTCAAATTGTATCCAAAGGTATTCGGATGCGTTGATTCCCTTTATAGTCTCGATATTTTCCAAAATCAATCTCTAAGATGTTGTTTCTTTACTCTTTCCTTATATTCTGCTGCAAATACATTGTTACAGTGAAAGGAATGGAGAAAACTTGAGTTCACCTTGCCCATTTAGACCATCTTGAACGGATTAATAAGAGATATTGAGTTTTTTTAGAGGATGTAGACTTTGATGCTATGTTGTGGCAATATTCGTGAATCTACTAAGACCACCGGTGAGATTTAGGACAAATTTGCTAGACATTTGAATGAATGAGATAGCAAGAATCATTAGGTCCTAACATGATTTTCAAACACTTGATTCCAACGATTAGACTTTAATTTGATCGAATCAATACAGCAAAGGAAGCCTAGTATCTGCTTACCATCCGATAATCTACTTGAGACATTACACATTAGCATCAGCTATTAGGGAGAATGCATCGTATGCATCGGGACTCAATGCAGAAGCAGAGCAATTTTATAACAACAGGGACGGAATTCGCTTGCACTGATGAAAGGTAAAGGTACGGACACTCCACGCAAGGAATCCCCATTTGAAAGGTTCAAATCCGATTGGTTTATTTTATTTTACTTTTTTCGGTGGAAAGCTCAACTAGAGAGAAAAAGTAGTTTTGGCCTAAAGAATGTTCCGTGATTCAGGCAATTGCACATGATACAACCACAAAAATAATGGGGTGTCAACAAAAACAAGGTCACGGGCTCTGCGAAATGCAAAAGCATCCATCCGGGACAGTTCATAATTAAGCTTCACGCAATTGAAGATTGCAAACAGTAAAGGTATGATGTCCCTCGGACCAGAACATCGATAAGAGATCATCTAACAGTCAACGGGTCAAGATGTTGTTGGAACATCTAGTTCCTTCCATTTCAATTTAATTAGGTACGTTGTTGAGTCATTATGAATGAAAGAGACTGGTGACAAGACAATAAAATCGATAACAGTAACAAAATATTACACTTAATATACCCGAAGAAAGCATAAGGGAACATAATCAATTGTTTGAACCAGCTGGCAAGAAAAGAGCCTACTCATATTGTCTTAATTGAATCAAAACGGTCGTGGATGATTATACAAACGAAAAATAGGTCTCAAAACTTTTTAAAAGTGCATTTCTTTATAGAGAAACCAATAATTTGGAAAATATTTTCCAAATTAATCACTAGTAAAATTAAATGAGCAAAAATATCTTCATTATTCACGAAATTATTTAGACATAATTTATTGTCGATAATGATAACGTTTTTCATTGTCTAATTATTTCACACGATACAAGTGATTATTTTTGAAAAATATTTTCTAGCTTTGTTTGTTTTCAAGGAAAATAAATGATTTGAATTTTTTTTTTAAATAGAAACAAATTAACGATGAAAAATATTTTCATCATCTACCAAAATGTTTAGACATAGATTATTGTTGGTGATGAAAGTATCTTTCATTGACCAATTATTTCAAGCGACAAAAGTGATCTTTCAAAAAAAAATCTTAATCACTTAATTTTTTTGCGAAATAAATGAACTCTTAATTAACAATTCACAGAAGAAATAGAAAAAGAAAGAAGAAAGACAATAGATAACCAAAATGAAACAAAGTTGGTATGATGAGTCGCGATCTGGCATTTGCTGCTGACCGTGTCCGGACCATTCGTGGGGACAATCGCTGTTTTGCGGTATTCTTAGCAACGGTGGCTTTCCATGCAGTTGGTGGGGAAAGTTGTAATACAGAGACGCATCACACAAGCCCCCAGGACAGCATTGAATGGATGTGTCCATTTGAACGTGTATCGTTACATCACGTCAGTCCTGTTGATTCCCGTGAAAGAAAGGAAGAAGACACCCACGAAGTCAAGAAACCTCGTGTCACGTATATAATTCATGCAAAGGTGCTAGGGTTTGGGACATGCTATGTTGCGGGACATCAACAATTCTAGAGACACGATTAATGTCTAATCGCATAGCTTGGTAGCCAGGCGAGGTTGGAATTTGAAACCCCATATTGTCATTTAATAATTCTGATCTTGTAATTTTCCATGTAAAGCCCGACTTATAACGAACTCGGAGAAGTATTTTTCATATAATATGCATATCTAAGAAGTACTTGATCTTAGATTTGTTGCCTTGCATGTAAAGAATAATTCATCGCAGTGATTTTGCAAGGACAAGAAACAAAAAGATTCATCTTGCCATTTATAGTTTCCTAATAATTTCACCAAATGGCAATGTTGAGAGGTAGTAAAATTCATGGCTTGTCCCGTGTTAAGAATTTGAAGGTTGTGGTACTACCCTCTTTCATTTTTCTCAATTAATTTGGTGATATAAGGCACGGCAACAGACTATATAATGTGGATTTCTAGTCAAGCTCATCAAATGGTTAGGGAAGGCATCTTCCACAACATGCTATCGTGTACAAATACAAAATAAAAATAGTGATTCAAGCAAACCGCATCTTGCCATCTAATTTTTTTTCTTGCAAGGTGTTTATAGACTTTCGAGTTACGGGTTCTCATTTGTACATAATAATAATGATTCATGATCGAATCTATTTATCTCTGTCATCATTATAATAATAGTTCCAATTCTATCATTTTCACTTACATATCATATCATTGCGGAATAATCTTTTGTATTCAATCAAATGAGATTCAACGACACATTTACATGTTTTTTATGAAATGAATAAAAAAATGAGCCGGTGTATGATATTTTATGCAATGGAGTGATATCACATGGAAAGGGTAAGCAATGAACAAAAAGTGGAAGACAAATGGCTTTATTCAATCCTACCCAACCATTTCATGTACCCTTTTTTATAATGATGATATTGGTCTTCAACTGTTTAGTTGATGACCCTTTATTTTCCATATCTAGGCTGAAATGGCCTTTTGTTTAGACTCTAGAGCATCTGTTATGTCTTCCCTACGTATATACCTCGGACAAAAAAGGCACCCAACTTCATTTTTCTATTCATTCGAAGGTCCAATTCCATGGCGGTCGCTCTACATCTTTCTTTCTTGTCACTTTCTCCACTTTTGTTGACCCGCCTTATCCATTGGACCATAATCAAAAAGCAAAATACAGAAAAGTCTAAGAGCCTATGCAAGGACTAATTCACTTTAGTTCAAAACCACCCAAAAGCAAGACGATAAGATAAATCATATAGAAAATATCCACTTTTCCAAATTCTTGCTCCTTTTTTTTTTTAATAAAGTTCATTAGAGGAGAAAGTAGTTATTAAACTACATGTTGCATATGGTTTTGAATTTACCAATTAAAGAATGACCAGAAATAATATAAGTCAATGAAGCCTGCCCAACATGGTTGTCTTGTTTCTATGCAAATTCGGACAAACCTGAGGTTTAGCTTTGCCCCGTGACAAGGGTACTGTGCAACCAAAGTTTTCACTTTGAAAATACCGTTTTATTCTTATATTTATGTATTTGGGTGATGGGATTTCTTATTTTTTTTTTCCCAAATAACAATTTTTTCCCTATTTTAAGCAAAATTGAACTCCGATCAAATTTTAAAGAAGGCCGGCCGTGAGAGACACGCATGCTTGTTTGTAGTTAACTGTTTAATCGATCTCTTTTATATATTAATCATTTGACGATGAATCATGAAAATTTCGAGCAATTTAATAGGATTATAAAAAGAAAAGAAAAGAAAAAACTCAGTTTGCATGCGCCCCTCCACGTGCCCCCTCTCTTTCTCACGTCCTTCGTTCCTAAGAAATGAATAGATGAAATCGATTGATTAAAACTATATATCTTTCCAAATTTCACCTCCATTTCCGAATAAGAAGAGGAAACCAAACAAAAATAATAAAAAAATAAAAAATAAAAAAGGCTAAAAGAGGTTCAAGAAAAACAGAGAAGATTGTGGAGATTGAAGACGACTGCAGATTCACCCGAAGTTCTCGCAGAGAGAGAGAGAGAGAGAGAGAGAGAGAATTCAGAGGAAGCCAAGCCCTAAGCTGAGTTCTTCATCTGCTCTGGTGATCTCTGGAGCACTGTTCTCCGCCGACTCAGCTCGCCTCTCTCCCCCTCCGGTAGGTGGTGGTGCTTATCTAATTTCTTAGTTGATCGTTTCGTGCTCTTTTTTGTCGGTTCTTTTTTTTGGTTTTCTTTGGTCTGGGTTTCTCGAAAGATCGTTCATTTCGAGATGAAATCGGGTTAATCTCAATTGGGTTTGGTGCAGTTTCGCGGGTACTGCCCAGAATCTGAATGTAAATAGAAGGACCCACATAGGGGAGGTGAGTAGTTCGTTAGGAAGAGGAAAAAGGACCTCGCTTGTGCGCTGTTCCTCGCATTGCCGGATTCGGGTTGCGGTGAATATTCGTTGGAGGAATGGCATTCGACCAAAGCTCCGTCCCCATGGATCTACGACCCCTCAACGTGGCTCGGACAGCGGCCGAGGAGGCCCGCGCTGCGCAGCCCGCGGCTGCCGCCCGGACCGGGGAAGGTTTCTTCGTTAACACGGCTCCCGAGGTGGGTAGCCCGCAGTCGATACCCTTCTTCTATCCAGCAGCAGTTCCGGACGTCGGATACAGAGGTTTGGCATACTCGAACGGTGCGCCTGGTGTCGCCACATGGTATCCTCGTGCACCAGTTCCTTATGGACATATGAGTGTAAATCCAGCTCTGGGGTTCGGGTATAACCCTACTTTAGTGAGTCCAGTAGCAGGAAATGCCGTTGATCAGAATGGTAATGAGGCAGTGCCAGGGTTTGGTCAAGGCCCTTATGTAGGGAATAGGATCGTCAGCAATGCAGTGGATCAGGTTGGAGGTCAAATTGTGAATCAGAGTGGTTCTGGTGGGAATTTGGTTGGTAGGGACAGCGGGAATGTGGAAGAGCAGGGTAGTAATGATTCAGGAATTGGCCGGAGGTCCCATTCGAGCAACCGAGGTAGTGGAAGTGGGGTTGGTCAGCCAAGCGAAGAAGGGGGTGAAGAGTCAGTGTCAGGAAAGAAAGTTAAGTTCTTGTGTAGTTTTGGGGGTAAAATCTTACCTAGACCAAGTGATGGTATGTTGAGATATGTTGGAGGCCAAACAAGAATCATTAGCGTTAGGAGAGATGTGAGCTTTAATGAGTTAATGCAGAAGATGATGGATACTTATGGGCAGCCAGTTGTCGTTAAGTACCAGCTCCCTGATGAGGATCTTGATGCTCTAGTTTCAGTTTCATGCCCTGATGATCTTGATAATATGATGGAAGAGTATGAGAAGTTGGTCCAGAGGTCTTCAGATGGTTCAGCTAAGATACGAGTTTTTCTTTTCTCTGCTTCTGAGTCTGATTCTTCAGGAATGATTCAGTTTGGGGACTTGCACAGTAGTGGGCAGAGATATGTTGAAGCAGTCAATGGTATGATGGATGGTATGGGCAGTGGCATTACTAGGAAAGAGAGTATGGCCAGTGCAACATCCACGCAAAATTCTGATTTTAGTGGTAATGAAGCTGTTGATGGTGCAGTTCCTATCCAAGCAGATTTAAGTGGGCCACCATCGACTAGCACATTATCTCCTGGAGGGAATTTAGCCTCCTCTAGTGATACTTCAAAATTGTTTTTTGTTGATCAAAATCCTACGACTTATGCTGATGATTCTTCTGCAACTGTCAGCATTCCAGTAGTCAAGTCTGGCCCTCTCCAAGCATCATCTCTACAACCAGAGGTTGAGCTAGAAAAATCCATGCCACATAGACCGTTGGCTTATGATATGCAGCAAGCAGCAGGAGGAATTCCATCATCTTCACCTTACACACAGGGTTATGTGGACCAGCGCAAGGAGAATGTCAACCAAACCGATTATGTTCCTCTGCCTCCTCTGATGGGTTTTCCAAATCCTCATTTGTTGGGAACTTCTGGGCCTGTGTATACCCAACAACAGTTCTCTGAGAGTGCTGTCAGTGGTAATTCACATCAGTTCATATCTCCTGTACATATGACAATGATACCAGCATCTTCGCAAGTGGGTTTGAGGCCAGCTGTAGGTCAGCCATTACTCCATCCTCAACAAACTCAGTTGGGGCATGACGGAACATCTGGACAGAGGTTGGTTCTCCTTCCTGTTGAGCAAAATCACAACGCATATCAAGTCCAGGCTCCTCCTGCGATGGTTAGTGGTGCTTATGGTTGGCATCAAGCTTTTACCCCAGGACAGGCAGTTTTCTCTGATGGATCTACAACTCATCAGCAGGCTGAGAATGTTCAGAGGTTAGATGAATGCATTATGTGTCAAAAAGCATTGCCTCATGCACATTCTGATAGCATGGTGCGCGACCAAAGAGACGGTGCTACTGCTCATTTACCGGTTTCGAGCTCAATCTACCATAGTCTCCGCCTGGAAGACAATGCACAATCTCTTCCAATGAACAGGGTCAAGATAACTGGAACCCCGGGGGATGGTCTCATTGATCCAGCAAATGGCACTCAACCTAAAGTTTCTGCTCATAAGGAAAAGCTTCATGAAGATTTGCAGGCAAGACATGAGAACCAGAGCGCTGCTTTTCCAAGAGTGGACTATCCTGATTCTAGGAAGCAGGGCTTTGTTGTTGTTCCAGAGTCTTCTCCTGAAATAGTTGTCCAGCAGCATTTTATGCCAGCTCCAGCCCAGCCTAAATTGGAGGCCATGGCTAGCAAGCCAGTTACTGCCGATTCTTGTCCTGTAGGTGGCAAACCTGCTCAGTCATCCGAACACCAGGTTCATGAATTTTCAAAAGAATATTCTCGATTTCCTGGTGTTGAATCTAGAGTAGATGATCTGGACTATTCTGTTTCCATGGATCCTGTAAAGCCCATTGATAAGAGAATGGAAAATCTACTGATGAGCTCCCCTGAGTTGCTGGCCATTGAGCATGGTAGGTTGCCAAGTGAAGAACAAAGAAAGGCAGAAATATTGAAGCAAAAGGTACAGCAAAATCTGAAAGGTGACATTTTCCCCAACACTTCCTATATGTTTCCTCAGACTACTCAAGCCACAATTTCTGAGACCTCTGCCCTTTCAGCACCTGAAGTTCCTTATTTGTGTGATATTCGACCGGTGGAATTCCAAAACATGTCTCAACCACCTAATGTTGGTATCCCAAGATCAAATTCACAATCCAGGATAGTTGTCCAAGCAGAACCTGAAGGTGTCTATCATGGCAACCCTGTGTTCTCTGGGGTTGGCTTGGCCTCTGTGACTGAGGGGATTTCTTCTAGTGCTCCATGGAACAACGATGCTTCTATTTTCCAGCCGATGAATGTTTCTGGTAATATTGGAACTATAAACTCAAATGGTCGAACTGATGATATCCAGGATCCTTCAAAGTCACTTTTCTTAAACCAGGATCCCTGGAATTTTAATTATGATACTCATTTTCCTCCTCCAAAACCTACCAAAATTGCACTAAGAAAAGAAGGCCTTGGAGCTAAGGATCAATTCTTGGATAACCATTCTGCAAAGGTCGGGGACTTGAATGCAGAAGTACAGTTGGAGGATGGAGTCCAGCAACCATTCAATAATCTCACAAACTACGTCAGTTCAGAGCATTTTCCATCTTCCAAAGGTTGTTCTTTATAGGATTTTCTATGTTTCTAAAGTTAGTTTTCTGTTTTCTCCCCCTTATATTTTTTTATAGTTGTTTAATTTCTCTTCTGAAGGTTCAGCAGAGGATCTCATCAAGCAAGATCTTCAGAATGTTGCTGAGGGTGTAGCTGCTTCTGTTCTTCAGTCAGCTCTTCCTTCTAATCCTGATTTAACAGTGTATGAAGGAAATGAGTCCACTGATGAAGCATACCAGGATAAAGATGTGCAGCAAGAAGCTGACACTGAGGTGATTGAGCTCTTTTGTGTTCATAAAGTGTTTGTACACATGAGGTTGCTTTGTCCTTCAAGTGCATTCATTTTGATGATCATGTATGTCTGACATTTTCATGCAGGATGCTAATTCTACAGTGGCAGAGAGGATGAATTTCGGGTTTCCAGTATCAGATGGCATTGGTCGCTTGCAAGTGAGAGATTTGCTTCACTATGATACATGTTCGGTTTTCCTGGGACTCAGCTCTTGATTTGCTTGGATTTCCATTCTGCAGATAATTAAGAAC
This sequence comes from Eucalyptus cladocalyx, assembly GCA_017140615.1. Classification (NCBI taxonomy): domain Eukaryota; kingdom Viridiplantae; phylum Streptophyta; class Magnoliopsida; order Myrtales; family Myrtaceae; genus Eucalyptus; species Eucalyptus cladocalyx. The sequence continues at coordinate 60,836,271 of CM029523.1, read as the reverse complement.
AGTGATCTTGAAGAGTTGCGAGAATTAGGTTCTGGCACCTATGGGACTGTTTATCATGGAAAATGGAGGGGTACTGATGTAGCCATCAAAAGAATCAATGATAGGTGCTTTGCTGGGAAGGCCTCAGAGCAAGAGCGAATGGTGTGGATCTTCTTGCTTTTTGTTGTTTTGATATTTAATAGTATTCTTTCTGAATCCTTGGTATTGTTGCTATGCTGAGACAGAGATATGATTTCTGGAATGAAGCAATCAACCTTGCGGACTTGCATCATCCAAATGTGGTGGCCTTTTATGGTGTTGTGCTTGATGGTCCCGGAGGTTCTGTGGCAACAGTAACGGAGTACATGGTTAATGGTTCTTTGCGAAATGCTTTGCAGAAAAGCGAAAGGTACGACTCTCTCTCTCTCTCTCTCTCTCTCTCTCTCTCTCTCTCTCTTCGTGGCCGTGCATGTGCATGTGTGTGCATGTGTCTGTGGGCATGCGTATGTGTGTGCGCACACTTGTGTGGACTTGTGTGCATGCAAGTTGGGTGTTTCAAGACGTCCGCAACCATTAGGTCACTTTTTCATTAGTTTTTTTAAATGTTAAGTTTGTATTTAATTTGTCGTAAAAGACAAATTACTAAACTAAGTTCTCGTCAGGAACCTTGACAAGCGTAAGCGTCTGCTGATTGCAATGGATGTGGCCTTTGGTATGGAGTACTTGCATGGGAAGAACATAGTGCATTTTGATTTGAAAAGTGACAACCTTCTTGTCAATCTTCGAGATCCCCATCGACCAATCTGTAAGGTCAGTGCATGGATGGTTGATCGGAGTTCAAAATGCTGAACTTTTATTACACTGATTCCCTCGTCTCTTCTCTTCTTTCTATGCTTGAGTGATACAGAAGTTCACATGATGTCTCTAATGCAGAGGTGTGAGTTATGTCGCGCATGCTTTTTGACTAGTTATTAAGTACTTATGAAATTTTATCCTCACCTTGAGACTATTCTATACAAACTTTGCTTCTGGAGCTGTTGAGTGATTGAGTGGAAAAGAAAGGCTGTCTGCATTAGGTGGAAGGCAGGGACATCAAGAACGACCAAATAACTTTCTTTAATCGAGCACGTGACAATCCCAATTTCTCTGTTTGTAGATATGTTGGGGGTGATGCCTTAGTATTCAGAAGAACAGCGGTGTATGTGTGTTAGATGGCAGTTTCTGCAGGGACATGATTAGAATTCCTTAATGACAAGGTGATCTTGCTGACATAAGATAATTTCTTGTTCTGCTGGTTCAAACCGTGGAAAGAACACCATAAACCAAGCGAGATTAGTTTTAAGTAAATTTGTCTGTATTAATATAAGAGTTTCCACTCATTTGCCAAAAAACAAGTGAGATTGATTTATTGGCAAATATCTATCTGGAAGTTGTAAAGCTTTGGACTTTGAAGATAATGCACACCTTTAACATTTTTGCCAAGTCCAACTAGCATCTTAGTGAAGTTCTGACATTTGGGTCTTGCTAACCAGAGAATAGGTCATCATTTGAGTAGATTAGATTTGTGACATCTGTTGTCCGACAGACGATAGGTGATGGACTCTTTTTCATTCTTGTTGTTTGACTTGAATATCCTCGAGTCAATCTTGATACTTGCTGTTTCCTTGCCATGGATCTAAAAATGTTTCCTGTTCTTTTATAGGATAATAAAATTTTGTTATTCCCAGAACTTCTGAAAGGTCCACCGATTTGATTTTTCACGTCTCTCAGGTTGGTGATCTGGGCCTGTCCAAGGTAAAATGTCAGACACTAATATCAGGTGGAGTGCGAGGAACGCTCCCTTGGATGGCACCCGAGCTCTTGAATGGCAGCAGTAGTCTCGTGTCCGAGAAGGTTGGCATTTCACCATTGATTTTCACTTTCCTAATTTTCCCAAGTATACATGTGGTTGGATGTATATTGCTGTTTTTATCAGTATATATTTACTTTTAACTGCAATATGTCTAACGACAACCTACCGCTTAGGTTGACGTGTTCTCATTTGGCATTGTGATGTGGGAACTACTGACTGGAGAAGAACCATATGCCGATTTGCATTATGGGGCCATCATAGGTACAAGTTTTTAACTAAAATGGTTGAATATTTACTGTTGATTTCTGAGACTCTGATTCATTTAGGTGGTATCGTGAGCAATACGCTGCGACCGCCAGTACCGGAGTCCTGTGATCCAGAATGGAGATCCCTGATGGAGGGATGCTGGTCAGCGGAGCCATCAGAAAGACCAAGCTTCACCAAAATTGCAAACGAACTGCGATCCATGTCCGCGAAGATCACTCAAAAGATGCAAAATCACACATAGGTATTCTATATGGTCAGTGAAACACAGTATACCAAGCAAGCTGGTGTTCATAGATGGCTCTTCCTCATCTTTGTATGATGAATCATAAAAATGGCTGATGTGTTTCTGTGTGAATGCTATAAGAAAAGTAGATCTGATTATTATGTGCTAATGTTGTTGGTTTCATATTTTATTCATTTTTCTCCAAGATACATGCTTGGTGAGGCCAAGCTCCATTCTTTGATTCTCGATTGGCTTCTTTGCGTCAGTTCTGTGTCTCATTCCAATATAACTGAACGGTCTACTGGCATTCAAGGGTGGTTCATTCAGTCATACCGTGTTCACTTTCACTCGGGTCGAGTTGACCGGCCATTGTCCGGCTTTGGCAGCTTTTTTAGGAACCCATTTGTGCCTGGAACTTTCAATGTCGTTTCCCTGAACGTCAAGAAAATATGCCCTCTCTTCGGTTGGTATCTTGCAGGTCAGGTCATACGACTAGTCGATAGTCAACGAGATGAAAGCCAGGACTCGTGTGATATCTGAACTTTTGTGCAGATTTTTGCTGGTGAAATGAAAACTTGCGGGACTAAAACTCAACCTATTGGCTTGTCCCTTTTTATTGGCGATATGCTCTTGGCCTTAACTGGCCGGGTCGTGCTTCCGGTGGTATTATTTCAAAGAAATTAGAGTGCCCAAAGCAACTCTAGACGTGCTTATTAGGATCTTGATATGAATCTCTTTTTCTATCTGTAACTTTTGCAACGAAAGTTAACTATGTTTACTCGGGGAGATGAAGGAGATGTCATCGTGAAAAATCTTACTTTCCATAAGCTAATTAAGCTAATTGATGATGAAACGTTGCACGTTTTAGACTTTTGATTGATTCCATTATATGTAGTGGTCAAATTAGACAGCGCTTACAAATATGGGAAGTGATGTCATTCGTGATCGATCCAGTTGGATGTTTGCGTCTGTTTTCTCGTTTTTGAATTGTATAAGTAACCGCGGTCGTCGGTTGTTTCCTGGCTGATTCTCTTCCTATCAAGACGCACACACTCGTGATCTGACGCGCTTCCTTCTTTGTTATTTCCTCCCCTCATATCCTCCTACTATATATTGGCTTTTTCCTCATCAAAGGACCTCCATACAGACTCTCTCTCTCTCTCTCTCTGCGATGGCTTCTAGAGAACACCCTTCACCAATTCAGGAACACGGACGCGAAGGAGAGGACGGCTTCGACTACTATGAGGACGGCGTCTCGCCGAGCGGGTGCAGCTGCTTCTGCCTCAAGTGGTGGCGGGGCGGCGGTGGGGCACACCCTTACATGCAGCGCCAGCACGGTGGCAATGACAGCGGCGACTCCTGGGCGGTGAACCAGTTCAAGAAAGTGAGGGAGTTCTCGGAACTCGTGGCCGGGCCGAAGTGGAAGAACTTCATCAGGAAGGTTGGCGGGTACTGGAGATCGGATAGGAAGAGGAATCCCCAGGGCAAGTTCGGATATGATGCGGAGAACTACGCTCTCAATTTCGATGGAGGAGGCGGAGAGGAAGATGGCTTGTTGATGCAGGGCTTCTCCGCTAGGTTCGTGGGCAGCTTCAGGAATGATCAGGAGAAACCAGCTGGAACCGCACTGTCATGAAAAATCAAAGGGATTTCGTTTGTAGTTTTTTAGCTTTTGCTTTTGGATTGGCCATTCTTTGCTTTTTTCTATTACAAATTTTGGTTCCTGTGGACGCCTTTCATTATTGCCATTAGTTTATCAGATATCCATACTTTTAATTATCTAATCAAGTTGTCTAATCAGGTTTCTCTACTTTTTCAAATTTTTCTAATCGACCCTCCAACACTGAATCACGAGGTCTTTGGCTTGTGAAGTTGAATACAATGTTTCTGGCGAGGATATCGATGTGAGATTCCATATGGCTAAATTTCATGGCGCCTAAAATTTTCCACTATGGCGTCTCTATGGGCTCCACATTAATTGAAATTTATTCACATCAAACTTTGGCATTGAGGCCAAGTTGGCTGGATTTGGCTTGGATTTAGCGTCGAAAGGACTTGGTAATGAAGTAGGATGATGACTTGATTAAACAAATTAAAAATACCAAAGACCCAACTAGAGAAAAAGTGAAAGAAATGAACGAAAATGTATAATTTTTTCCATTATCATGGCAACTTGTTAGATATGCGTCGCTTAATTTCTTTAGCTAAGAATAATGATCAAAATACGTAGTGCAAGCTATGTATGCTACAGCAATCTGCTAGAAAGAGCAAAAATCGTCGAGCTTGGATTGGCAAAATAGTTTCTGATATTTCCTTCCTTTTGGTAATTCAAAGAAAAATTTGGTGCTCCAAAAATCTGGAGTTTTCAGACTAACGGATATTCTTTCAAAGAGAGGTTGATGCTTCCTATTGATCTTTACGAAAGCTATTATCATTTGCTCATATGTCATGTCAAAGTGTGAACGGCCTAGATATTTATTGGGTTTTGAGGTCAAATATGTTGGGCAGCGCACGTTGGAGCGTAACGTTGAAACTCAAATCCAATTAGAACTAGCTCTGCAACGAGCTTGCTATCCTTACAAGATACAGCACTTTGACCAGTTGAATTTTAGGAACCTTCCTTTCTTTGTTTTTGACATGATGCTGAAAGCAACATTATACCCTGTTTCCATGATGCAAGACTGGTGCAGTTCTTATCAGCCACCAGCAAGCTACTTCTGCCTAAAATGATGCTTGTGTAAAGCTCCTTTCCATAATTCGACTGGAAGTGCTTCAAATGAGAACATTTGAAAGAAAAACTCCACCATGAAGAGACATGATCATTAGGTTAGCATCAGATAAGCACAAATGTCGCCACAAGATATATTAATAGCAATCATGCCGCATCACGTTTCTGGCAAGGTAAACACAGTACCACAGCAATACACTTCTCCGTTAGAAAGAGGTGGGCAAGAAGCCGAGGGGGGGTTTCGACCCTTCTCTTCTTAAGCATCGTTTTAAGTATATCGATCTGCATAGCTGATCCATCGTAACATTTGCTATACCATCTTCAAAGTGCTGTCTTCTCGCTGCCCATGTTAACTATCAGCCAAGTCCTTTCCTGTCGAAAGGGCTCACATGGGCAGCTATTGCAAACCAATAGATGGAAAGTGGCTTTTGACGATGTGTTACATAGGTCTCTCTTTATCCGGATCACCTGCATGGCTTCTTTCAGAATCACAGTGAGATATCATTCTCAAAGAAGTCCAAGATTTTGACTGTTTGTTAATCAGCCTACCTCTTGCGTTTGCTCTTGGGAACTGTGGAAGACGAAGGGTTGCTGTGCCAATTTCTTTTCCGTTGGTTTATAAACCAATTATTAATCTGTTTCAATTGCAAGCCCGTCTCTTGTACTAGCCTTGCTTTGTCTTCCTCCTGAGATGATTTTGGAAGCAGGCAAAGTAATAAGAAAGACTCAGCGAATTGTTTGGAATGCACTGGTACAGAACAATGAGATTAGAGTCATAATATTCTTACTGTTGGGTAGGGCCACTTGGAGTGTGTTTGCCACCACGCTTTTAATAGAGAGGTGGTGTCACCTGGCAGCTTTCCGGCTCTCCTCTTGCGCAGAATCTCCTCTCTAATATCCACAATCTTTTCCTTATAGCCCTGAGAAGCGGAAAGAAAATCGATTGTATAAGAATTGTAACATACCAAAACAAGGAGTGCTAGGCAATAACTGGATACCTGCTTGAGCTCATGCTTCAGCTCTTGCCTCACCCGTTCCATCAAGGATCTCTCACTTTCAGTCGGAACTAGAGGCCCAAATCCCATACTGTCGTGGCCATCAAAGCTTCCATCAAACAATTTGGCATCACTATCATCTTGATCCTCATCATCATCGGACATTGTAGCCCCTGTCCCTTCACCAGGAGATATTCCTGCTTTGGCAATGTGAGGGAAATCATAATTAGCCAATTTCTGGTGTCGTGCTAATAAAGTTTCTCTGATGGAGCACAGTTTCTGGATAAAATAAGAGTGCATTTCAGGACATAACAACTTTTCCTCCAAAATCTTTCTTTCCCATAAAATAAAATAAAATAAAATAAAATAAAAAGAATCCTGAAAGAATTTTTAAATTAATTTGAAATCTAAAGATTTGGATGTTTGAAGTTCAAAACCAGAATGAAATTTCAAACATTACAGAAAAAAGGTGTAAACAAAAAGTAAAAAGAGCAAATGTCACCACAAAACACCCTTAAATTGAATCCACTAGAGGGCAATGAGAGAATGCACAATACTTAGCAATGTCCAAGGTCCTTCACCAGAAACAGTGACTCAATTAAAACGTCAATATAACTACTATTTACTCTCTGTATAAGGAAAGTTCCAATATTTATTTGCACCTTCACATCAACAAAAAGAGATTCCACAAGACCCAGGGATATGTTAATTTGGTAATGTGAACTCAATGGACATAATCAACAGGAGACAATGAAACATAGGATTAGGAAAAGGGAACAACCTGTTAAGCTTTGAAGTGCTTGCTCCAGCTCCCAACAAGCCATCACTGCTTCCATAGCATGAACACGGACATGTTGCTGTAATTGCTCTTTAAAGGAACAGAGTAATAGAACATAATGTGTCTGCATCAGAAGAGGGGAGAAGACAAGAAAATTCAGATGAGAAACTATATGGCAGACCTCGAAGCTCGAATAATGCAAATATTATATTAAAATAACAGAGAAGATTGGAGTGAAAATAACTATTGATGAGAGTTTACACTGTCTCAATCAATTAATGGAATCTTCCGGCCTTCATTTATTCGAGCAAACAACACTTTTTTTCTTAAAATTTATATAGCAAAATGTATCAGCCAGACAATGTAACACAACAGCAGAAATTTCTTCAAGCCTTACAATGCGTGTTAGTTTATTTTATCAACTCCTGCACTTTGGTGCTGATACAAAAATCACAGAAGATCTCTGTGCTCAGATAGCGTGCATGACATATTTTCTGACATCTCAATATATGGATTAAGTTCTGCAGAATTAACGGTGATTCTACTAGTTTATTAAACCTAAGTGATATGAGATTCAAGGAAGCCATCTTACGATGGATCAGATACCACTGCACCAAAGGTTTTCATGAAAATCCTCAGTGTTATGCATTTGCAGGAACATGTTAATGAGCAACATCAAATACAGTTGACCCAGAAAGCAATTGTAGAAGCTCCAAGTTTTCATCCGTATTATTTTGGACTGTGAAGCAGAAAAAGACATCTCTCTTCGAGTATATGAACGCACACTATGTCAGCTTTTCAGGCAATTTTTGTCAGTTTTTTGGCAATTTTAAGTAGGTCAGATATTTACCCTTGTTTTGGAGAACGAGCAAAGATTAACTAACAGAAGGATCTTGAAGATGGTATTTGTGCTAGCAAAATCTAGGGAGATACCATGTACTAGACCACACAAGTGGAGTCATGTGGCAACAGATTCTCCAAACCACTCTCAAAAGTTTCAATTATTAGTGTACTCAAACAGCACGATTCCTACGTTGATGCGACAAGAGGACATTATAAATAGAATCCTGAGCCAAAAAGTCGCTCTATCCACTAAACTTCACATCTTTTCGTACCTCACATTCTTTCAAAGCTCAAACAAAGACAATGCCGACAATGCCTAGCAGATCATGAAAAAAAGAAGCAAAAAAACAACAGGACAGACAGGACTCTTGCTACAAGACAAATCAATCTCTCTCTCTCTCTCTCTCTCTCTCTCTCTCTTTCTGTGTGGGAACTGGAAGTTAGAATGTGAAACCAAACCCTAAGGAACAGGAAATGCAGAATTGAGAAAGCATTAGCAACATAAGAACAACCAGGTTTTGAAGAGACAACACTCAACAGGACGAAGACAAGTATATATCAATTCAAGTTCTCAATCTTCTATCATAGGCAGAGACTTCGGAGGATGACAACTCGAATTAACTAGAGTTACCAAGATTTCAACAGCCACATATAAAACGAAGCTATCAAAAGGAAGGAAATATCCCATGTTCCGATCAATGGACTCTCTGCCAATTACATGAAAGCAACATCGAAGTCAAGTTCTGATCTTTCTCGCGAACACGCCGAACCCACAAAAACATTTCTACAAGAAATTCCTCCCATTCAAATACGCGTCTAAATACTGCAAAAGAAAACGAAAAAACAGAGGAAAGTTTCAAAATTTGACAGTCGTTACACGCCCTGAAAAACAATGATTCCCAGAAAAAACTTGAATCGCATTGACCGACCATGAGAAACTTGTCAGAAACTAACATAGACCCACTTCAAGAATTCCAAAAGAGAAGCCACAAAATCAAGAACCAGTCCATCAAACGCTTCGTGATAACAACCCAAAAAAAGAACAAGAACCCCGAAAAGACACGGAACTATTACCATGAACTGATCGAGCTCCTTCCCGTCCACGACCCCACCATTCCCCAGCACGGAATACTTCGCCACCACTCGCTGCGACTGCGTCAGCTGCGCGTCGATCCTCGGCAGCTGATCGACGGGCGTGGCGATCTTGAGGCACGACACGTGCGCGTTCAGCAGCTGCTCGTACAGCGGGTGGCTCAGGATCTCCGCCTTGTGCCTCGCGCTCTCGTAATCCCCCCGCCGCCCCCGCCGCCCCCGCCGTCGTCGTCCTCGACCATCTCCTCCTCCCCGGCCCCGTCGTCGTTGTTGTAGGAGGCGGCGGCGGCCGCGGCGGAGGCGTCGTCGGCGTGGGCGCTGGGCTCGGAGTCGAGGCGGAGGAAGTTCTGGGGGCGGAGGATGGAGGCGGAGAAGAACTTGTGCACGCCATCTCTGCTCTGGTGGTGGCCCCCCTGGTCGGAGTAGTGGTGGAAGGGGACTTGCTCCTGCGGCATTTGACCGTGGTTGTACGCCATGTTTCCTTCGCGGGGATGACCAACCTCTTCCTCCTGCCGTCACTGCAGCAACGACAGGGACGCCATGGATGAGGATGAGGGGGGAAGCTTCTCCTTCTCGCGGGAGGAGCAGGGAGCTTTCTTTCTTCTTGGAAAGTGACTGGATTGGAGAAAGAGAAGAGGAAGCTGTCTCTGCTTTATAAGAAGGAAGGAAGAAAGGAAGGAAGGAAGGTTAGAAAAATTTCTATCTTTTTCTTCCTGTGTGGTTGGTTTTGCTTATGGACCTTGGGATTTTTGGAGAACAGCTGGTGGACTTTTTGTGTGGAGTGATCTAATTGGCAATTGAGCGTGGAGTCAAAAGATATTTGTGGTGATTGAGATTAAAAAAAAGGTGAGTGTGAAATTTTTTCGATTTTTCTATGTGATCCTGTCGTCCGGTTGAATATAATCGTCTATCGAATTACTTACTTACTTACTTACTACGAAACTATGCGTTTACAATAATCATGATCGCGATAAAAAGTTTAGGAATTTAAGGATGAAGTGTAGTAATTCTGTAACGGAACTGACATGTAAGTTATCATATTAATTGAATCGAGTAATCAATTCTAGCATGGAAAATATCTTTGACAAAAGAAACTCTTAAACGATAGATGAGGGGAGGATTGTGAGATACAAAATGGCATTGTAATCATGTATTCACATAAAGAAAAAGATGCAAACTTTATAGGGCACTATGTAAATATATACTAATTGAGTCATTTCATGTATGTTTGATTTTGTTATAATCGTGATAAATAGTTTAAGAATTTAAACTTTATAGGGCACTATGTAAACTATACTGTTTGTGTTGAATCGAGAAATCAATTCTGGCATGGAAAATATTTTTAATGATGTAAATAAACTCTTAAATGATAAACGAAGAGAGAATGGTAAGACACAAAAAACAGCAATGTAATTTCATGTATTGTATAAAGAAAAAAGATGCAAACTTTATAGTGCGCTATGTAGAATATACTAATTCAGTCATTTTCACGTATGTGTGATTTTTTGTTTTCACCTATTTTTCTAATCTAATTTCACTTTCCCCTTTATTTCTTTATTTCTTTCTTAACATTTTAGATTGCTGACATGAGGATCTCCTTTTTGGCATCTACCAAAACTCTCTGTTTCCCCCTAATCAAATTGCGAGACGGGTCACTGAAAGAGAATGCCTTTTATTTTAAGTTATGGATAAGTGAGTACGTGTCTTGGAAATTTTTTAATTAGCAATTTGATAATGTCCAGATGTTTTAAGGATGATGTGACTGACTTTTTGTAATTTTGCATAAGTTGAAGGTACACATCAAAAACCATATTAAAAAAAAAAACTTAATTTAATTTAATTTTTTTTTTTTTTTGGGTTGGCTTTTATTTAATTCTCGATCATTGTCATCGGAGGCCGGTGACATGGCCATGCAATCCGAGGGGGAGCAGGCGCACGCTGACGGCCCCTGCTCTGCCACGCCTGCTGGACCACCACTACGCCAGGCGACAGCTCTGCTCCCGACCGGTACGGACGACACGTGGCGGCTCCAAGTTTCGTGGGACCACCTACGGGGGGGTGGGCCCCACGGGACGGCAGCATCCGGCGGCTGACCGACGATGTTCCAGCTCACCCGCCTGCCCGCCCGGTTCTTGGTCCCCTCCCCTCCCCCCCCCACTGCCCGGGTGCATGCATGCATGCATGCATGATGGGGGCGCATGCATGCATTAGGTTTCCATTTCTGATATCAATTTTATGCGGTTGTGTGCAGTAATAAATCAGGGAAAAATTGACATTAGGAGTGCCTAAACTTTGGTTTGACAGACAATGTTATTTTTTAAAATTTAATTTATCTAGTATGGTCTTAGAATTATTCATAATTGCTCGATCTAGTTTTTAAACTTTCAATTTGCTTCAATCAATTCTTCGTTTTCATAACAAAGTGAAACTGATTATTTAATACTGGGAAAATGTCACAAATGATCCTTGAACTTTCATCTAATATTCAATTTTATCCTTGAGCTTTCGATTTGCTCAATTTGGTCACTGAACTTTCATCTAATGTTCCATATAGACCCTAATTATTTGAAAATTAACCAATTTCCTTTTTTTTAATACCAAAATGTTTTTTATAGATAAAAAAAAATACCAAACTGGATTTTTTTTTTTGGTCGAAAAAATACCACATTTATGCAAAGTAATAAAGGTTAATATTTCTTTCCTTTCTCCATATTAAAAACAAATGGAAAAAATAACAGTAATAATAAACAAAGGTGAATTTTGCATTTTGATTTTTTTTTTGTATATGCAAATTACTTGAATAATGTACAAATGCCCATCAATTGATTTTTCCATTTTCAATGAAGTCCATAAAAATCGATCGATGGGCTTTTGTACATTATTCAAGTAATTAGCATATACAAAAAAGAAATCACACTATTATCCCTTTAATACTATTCACAACTCTTCGTAATCACACTATTATCCAGATTTTTAGAATCCCTTTTCATTGCAGTTCATTTCCTGAATCAACAAAAAATATGGCTACCTTTTTATTACTTTGGCATTTTTTTTGTTGTAAATTTTTATAAATGTCACGATAGTACCACTTAAGTATATTTTAGCTTAAGATCTCTATAATAGTGAAGCCTCATTAGAGCTGTATCTGGTCGATATCCTTGCTATTGTGATTTCTTCATTTACATATAATTAAATAATACACAAAACACAAAAACTGTAAAAGGAGGAGCTTAGATGACCTCATCCATGAGGCATTGAGGATAGCGACAAGAAAACTAGAAAGATTAAGCACGGATTTAGATTAAGACAAGTAAGAGAATTTATAGGTAAATTAAATGTCCTTATCAAATATTCTTATGAAAGCAATCACTTTTAAAAGAAAAGGCAAAAGCCATAAAAAAAAAATCATAAACTATGCCCAATGTGACACATTTATTTTAATTTTTTTTGTGACACCAAAAATCCCAAATATGTATTCATGTGACACATTTATTATCCGTCAAATTTCTATCAATAAGAATTGTTCAAAAAGCTACCTACATGGAGATCGAAAAGTAAATAATATTGAGACGACGCTTATGTGGCTTAAGTGAAATAAAAACATAATTTTGGTTGAAAAATTATCTAACGAAACATTGATGGAGGGTAAGTGTGTCATATGGGTATAAATTTTGGATTTTTTATTTCATAATAAAAACTTTAAAGTAAATATGTCACAAGCATAATTTAGGATTTTTGATGTCACAAAAAAAGTTAATGATAAATGTGTTACAGTGAGCAGAGTTTAGGGTTCTTTTGTGGTTTTTTTCCCTAAAAGAAAAAGAATATGAATTCAATAGATGTTTTCTCTACTTAAAAAGAACTGTAGTAATATTTGTAAATGCCAAAAAAGTTTGAAAGTTAGTAAAATGAAATGGATTGAAATGAAAAGATATATAAAATCCAAGTAATAGTGTAATTATAAAAACTATCATAAAAATCAAAAGTTCATGGACTAGATTCAATATTTAATAATAGTTTAAGAATCACATTGAACGAATTAAATGTTCAAAAATGACATTACATATTGCACTAAAGTTGAGAAATTATTAATATCATTTGCTCTAATGGATCGATTCCTTGCATTTGAAGAAGATTTCATTTATCATTATTGAACCAAATTGTCTCTCATGATTATTAACATGATTCCTTCCACTTGAAAGAGGACAGTCTCTGTCTATGTGACTATTGATTTGTGATAGCCCATAGGGATTTGCAAGTGGAGCAACGCATCTTTGATTTCCTCTTCTATTGAACTTTTCAACTTTCCTCCTAAGTTAAAAGGAAACATGACATGAATTTCGAGTTTTGTCGTGTAGTGCTTTCCTAGCCAAACTAGCGTATAGCGGCATCGGTTATATTCGGAGTGAGCATGATTTTATGATAGAACATGAAACCTTGAATTGGACACCTAAGAACCAGACCGGTGAGAATCTTTCCCGTTCCAGGCTTCAAGGTATGCGGAGTTGGTTCCAAGTTTCAAAAATTGGAAAATCTACTCTAATAGGTAAGTTCTAGGTTTTAGATTGATGAAACCTGAAATCTGGAATTTTTAACCTATAATCAAGAACAAGTTTTTATATTTCTTGGTTTATGTTTTTACGTAATCTTGCAATATTCTCATGACATTCGGCAATGGGTATATCATTTAGAACTTTCATCTTATAACTGAGACTTTTATTTTATTAATGTTTTTTTTTTTGTCTATATATAAGTTATGGTCAATAAATTATACTAGCAAGTGATAATTATTAAATGTGATAATTCACTACAATCATTCTATTAATAATACATATGTAGTTTTGGTAGATTTTGAAATCGATCTTAGAACTTGTGATAGGATAGATTCCGATTTCTAAAAAATAAGGAACATGTTGCAAGAGATAGATTTTGAGTTCTAGATTAAACTTTTTTACGGAATTTGAAACTGCTCGCTTCTAGACTATACCATTGCCGACTAATGATGCTAATAGCAACTGCGGTCACGTGGCGATGCTAACCGATGATACAGCGGATGACAATACCCAAACATCTTCTCATCGGAGCAGGGCAGATGGATGCCGATCGTGACCGATCGGGGTGGTCCCTCCTCTACATTGGGTTTTCTCATCTTTTACTTTTCTTGCATGATGAACACGAATCGAAACCATGTGGGGGGTGGAGCTTGTTGCCCACGTCTTCGTCTTCGGTCGATGCCCCTTTTCCATGGTCCCCCATCCTCTCCAATCCCGAGTCCTTTGCTCATATTCGCGCTCAGGTCGCCTTCACCAACCCCACTCTCCCCCTTCCCCTTCCCATCACTCGTTTTCAACAGAGCCCATCACCTCATTCACGGGCCTCTTCTCTCCCTTCTCTCGAATCCTTCGCACACCAACTTGGCATAACTCTGTCTAGGAACCGAGCTAATGATCTAGGAATTCCAGTTCCAATATGTCGCCATAGATCCGCGTCGAGCGGCTCTCGGGCAGGGGCTCTCCTGTTCAATTTGCGCGCTCATGGTTCGCCCCCTGATAGCAACATGACGAACCAGGTTTGGCCCTGCTTCTTTATGAGACTGCTGTCCATTCCTAGCGTCCTCGAGTTCATGTCCAGGGGGGGGACCCCTTTGAGCTTGAGGCTCCGAACTTCACAACCCCTACACGAAAATGAAGTTTGTACTGAAACCCACTACCAGTCCTTGACCTTCTGAACGTGTGCGGACTCAGATGAACTTTAACTCGAGCGTTTTTGTTGGCTTTTGGTTGACAAGGACTCCTTTCTAATCACCACTGCTCGCTAGTCTACTGTTTTCATCTGCTTTGGATGAACCTGACGATTGCGCCAAACTGTCCGAGCAATGACTGAAATTTCTCTTGATGGGACAATTCTACTGTTTCATTCCCAAAAGACGGACTTTTCCTCCATTGGTGCCGGATTTCTGAAAGATTTGGCTACCGTTGAAAAATGTTAGCAAGAAAGGTTGCTGATGGCCTGCTTTTTCCGGTGTTGCGTTGGTAACTTGCTGATACTCATATCGTATTACAAACTTTTTTCTGATATTTCAGAAATCATGACTTCTCTTATCTTTCTTCTAACTTTTATTTGTCCTTCTTATTGTCGCATTCACTTTACAAATTCCCATATGAATTATTGATGTTTATCTTTCCCCCCGGGGAATGTGGGAGATCATAGGTTGATGTTTTGTTGGAATCGGAAGCAAAGAACTTTTGGAGGGCAGTAAAAACTTTGATCAATTCCACGCGTTGTCTTTCAATAGATTCTAATTCCAATTTACTAACTCTCTCATTATTATCAATCTAACGTGAGACAAAATTCGAAAATAAATCGATGGCCGTCGTTATAACTGGACAGTTGTGAATTATCCAACTTCTTAATGTCAAGGCATAAAAACTATAACACAGCGAATGTCATCCTATGAAATGTCTTAATCACAAAGGAATGATTGACAATTGATTGACAATTCGTCTACAGTATAGAAATTTAGGGATTGCGCTCCGCTTTTCAAATTATGGCTTAGCATCTTCGGAGCTAGAAAATAGTAAGATTTTCTTTTTGTTGTGTCTTGTTGATTTGGAATCGATAAGCATCATTGACACAATAATACTGGTGGAATAGTGCATGCTACATGCACCTTGCAATTTCGAAAATGACAAGACAAATGTGGGAATTCAATTCGATCTATATGCATCATTTGGTGGACCAACTTTTTACATTCAGCATCAAGATCAAGGGTTTTTATCTTGTAACAAGGAGAAAAACTCCATAGATTTTTAAGTAAATGGAAATCTCTTGTGATTTACGCAAGGTCTCAAAATATCCTTTTTCGATTTGTACCTGCGCGGGGAAATAATGCTAGAGATGCAGACGATTGATTTATATAGTCACATGATACAATTCAATCATATTTGAGCATCACAAAAAGAACATGTCACGTCATATCTTGTCAATTTATGAATCAGTCTTGTAGAAAAAAATTTTCGTTTTATCATCGTCATCATCAACGCATGGAACGGTGTACCTAGATGGGATGGAAATGGGATTGGTCTCCATTGAATGACATGAAGGCAAAAGTTGAAATCTATCAAATCTTGAAAAGAACAGAGGAGCGGAATCTTCAGCCCTCTTATCATTGTACCTTATTTCAATCTCTGCTGAGGTTTAATTTCCTGTAAAGGGCAGATGATGAGTTCAATTACGTCTTCTGCCAAACCTTTGCAGACCCACACACTTCTCCATCTTTGGCTTTCCTTTTCTGTTTTTTGTAAAATAGAAAATTGCCCCTTTGTTTTGCAACTGATGTTGACCCTCCAATGCTGCAATATATATATATTTTATAAGTCTTGGGAAAAGCTTCTTCTTTTGCTGCAGTGATTTGGTGCTTGAAGATAGTGGTCCCTTGTTGCTATTTTCTTCCTGCTGATTTCTTCATCAGGGGCAAGTTCAGAATTCAGAAAAATGCATTGGATCAGGGCAAATTTCTTTTTTTTTTTTTTCTTTTTTCCAAACAGCAAAGAGATCAGGAGGAATTCAAATTCAATCAATTAGGCACCCCATGGGCCCTACAAAATCAAAGGCCAAATTTGGCGCAGTGATTTGGTTCTTGACGATAGTGGTCCCCCTCGTTGCTATTTTTTTCCAGCTGATTTTCTTCATCAGGGGCAAGTTCAGAACTCAGAAAACTGCATTAGCTTAGGGCAAATTTCCCTTTTTTAAAACAACAAAGTGATCAAGAGGAATTCAAATTCAATCAATTAGGCACCCCATTTTCCCTACAAAATCATGGGATCCTTGGTGTTGTTGACCTAACAAAAATCCCCGTTTTTTTTTTATTTTTATTTTCTCAATGTGACGTGACTTTTGGGTGTGGGGGTTGGTGATCCATCAGTCGACATGAACATGGATCTTACACAGATTTGCCAAGTTGTCTCGACCGGAAGAGACGTCCATTTCTCTCCCATGCCCGAGATGTGTGTGGTGTAATTTGCCTTAGATGGTTAGATTTCCAAAACTTATTTTGACTGTAGCTTGTCTAGATAGTCAAGATACTCAAGATCTTACCAAACTCTTCATTGTTTTCATCATTTTGACGTTTGTTGCTCCAAAAGATCTCCTAGAGATAGCAAGACCATAACCGAATTTTGTTTAGGAAGGTTGTTTATTGAAGGTTTTATTGTACAAAAGATTCTTTGTTTCACAATTTCGATTTGAAGTATTAGTGCAATCTTTAGTGGAATACACTAATAATATATTTTTGGGAAAATTTCAATTAAGGGCCTGAAGTGGAACCGTTTTCTCACAAAATGGCATAAAATGGATATTGTATCAAATAAGGGCCTGAAGTGACTAATTAAGTATCGAATAAGGGTTTCAACTTGAAAGCCAGTCAAATCTTATTTGCAGCTAGGGGTATTTTCGTCTAAAGACTTTTTTTCTTTCCTTTTTGTTTTTCTTTTCTTTCTTTTTTAAATGCTTCACCTCCTTCTCGACAAATGCGTTACACTTTCACATACGAAGGCACAGGTGCAAAACAATTTGAACAATTTAGGAAAAGGAAAAAACGAAAAGATATTTGAGAAGTTATGCAATTTTGCAAAACTGCAAATTGCATACTTCAGTTCTGCAGCCTCCCCATTAGCAAACTTCAAAGCACATGCTCTACATTATGCAATTTTGCATCCTCACCCAAGAACTCATCGATTTCGGTATAAGTCGGTTTTTAAGTTATTCGCAAAAGATTACCTTCTCCGATGATGATAATGAACTTGAGAATCAAGAAATATCCATCAGTGAATTTTGTTTTTATTCAATTTGCTTGTAAAAACTTATTATGGCAATTAAAGTAACAATTTCATGCTCTCCCCGCCAATGAAATTGCCTATGCCACGATAACTTTCACTCGTAGCTTCTTGGGAATGTTTTATTGGATCCGGGTTAGATTATTCATAACATTCATAGACGCATATTGCATTGAGGTGGAATATGTGGCTTCTTGAGAGGGTCCAATTGTGTCGTGCATGCTGGTTATTTTCAAAGGTTGCTAAATTATTCTGACCCGTGATTGAAGATACTCGCATTTGGTGGCGATTCGAATTAGACAGCACTCAATCTAAAAACGAATGACTCTGGTCTACACATGTTCAAACAAATTTGCCTCTCTAACTCCAAAATATTATCTACACAAATTTGAGAGAGAATAACAAGATGAAAAATGTGTAAAATCGCTTAGAAATTCCCAAAACCACGTATTTCACTGAATAAATCAATGCACATGAGTATCATAGAGAATTCTCAAAAACCTCTAATAAATTTGGCTTAGGCACTTCAATCTAGCTTCTCCTTACTAAGATCGATCATAGCTTGCGTGAGCACCGATTTGAATTCAAGCATCGATGACAACGAGGGCAGCAAGCTAATGGCTTACACCTCATCATGCTTCGTGCTTGACCACGACCACAAGATGTGGGGATCGAATCGAGCTGAGTGTCACATCTTGGTCCACTCGTGCTCAATCTAGGGCTTGGATTGACCTTCATCTTTCAACAAAGGTACTGGAATTGCTGTTGAGGGCAATGACAAATGAGGTTGAGGGTGTTGATAGCTAATTCGGCAAGGAAGATAAAGATGGACTTTGGAGAACGCGATCCAAAGAGTGAAAAAGGCGAAGGCATGATGATGATGATGAATAAAAGAAAGAGAATGAGAAAATAAATTTAAAAAAAAAAAGAAGGAAAAAAAGTATTTAGACAAAAATACCCCTAGATCAAATAAGATTTGGTTGGCTTTTAAGTTAGCCTTATCTGAAACTAAGTTGGTCACTTCAGGTTCTTATTTGAGACAATGTCCATTTTGGGTCCTTTTTTGAGAAAACGATTCTACTTTAGGCCCTTAATTGAAATTTTCCCTATATTTTTTGTCCCTTTGCCATTCTTGACTTTCTTGTAAAACTCTAATGATATAGGTGTGTTTTGGGTAACTTTTGCCTAAATTTTTTTATCGATGTGGATAACATGGACTCGAAAACTTTTATGAAAAGCAAATAGGGTCCATTAACAATTTGTAAAATACTCATGACAAAAACAAAATTTAAAGTGAAAAAAAAAGGAGAATGGATGTGACGCCTAGGTTACACGACTTTAGAGAAGGCAACACCGATGCAATGTGACCCCAGGGACAAGCCATTGGTGTTGTGCACTCCCAAGTGAAGGCTGCCTAAGTCGTGTGACCCACATGAGGCAATGTTGATGTCGTGTGACCCAAGCGGCGGGCCACCGAGGTCATGCAACGTAGTTCAAATCTAAGCTCCCTTCTTTCCCTCCCCTCCCCAGCCCACCTCCTGCCATTGGGAAATGCACTAGAAGATGAAATTTTTTTCCTTTCAACTTTGCCCTAACTAAATTATTAAAAAAAAAGAAGAAGAACTATTACGTTTTATTTGAGAGAATGACGGTAAAACTGAAATTTAAATAATTTAGTTAGGGCAAAGTTGAAAGGAAAAATTTCATCCTCCGGTGCATTTCCCGGTGGCGGGAGGTGGGCTGGGGAGGGGAGGGAAAGAAGGGAGGGGGAGGAGGGAACGGCGCTTGTCTTGAGTTGCATGGATATGAAACTTTTGCATCAAAGGCCTTTGAGATCGTATTACCATACCCCACAAATTTGGCCCAAGGCCTATGGAGGCCCAGAGCTTCTTTGGAAATTCTGAACTAGACTATGATTGAATTTTCCTTTTATATGAGTAAGGTCCTCATTGAGAGGAGAGAAATATGTGGGGGAAAAGAAGAAGAAGCTTGGATTGATAGTTTGGCCGCTCCAATACTTAGGCTTCATCAAGGTGAGCCTTCATTACAAAGATCGAAAACCATCGACCATTCAAATAGATGGAGGCTTTAGCTCATAAATAGCTCGTGAATAGCATCTTCGTGAGCATAACAATCCTTTTTCTTTTTGGTTTCCTATTTGCATACACAGTTTATGGGCCCGGACATGGGTCAGTAGCGGAAACGTCGTTCGCTCTAGCCCCAAGATGAGCTAAGCCCAGCCCTTGCTTGGCTAGGCCCACCAATGATAAAGCCTATGGAGAACTCAAGGAGGGCATGCACTTGATGTGCTAAATACCAACTATTACTAGAGTTAGGTTTGAGATGACTCCAATTAAAGTAGCAGATTTCAAGTATAATCTTGGCTTCCCTATGATATCAATTCCAGCAAAGTGGCCCTACTCTTGTTTTTTTAGTCTAAATTCACAATTACCTACCAAGGCACATTAAATACATTACCATAATTTTTTTTTTCGGTTTTGGTAAGGAGGTCTCAACCTAATTTATTGAATCATAACTGTCCAATGTAAGAAAAAGAAATCCGACTTGAAATCACCTAAAAGACAAAGGCACCAATTATTCTGGTGGCATAAACCAAACTCCCGATCCTCTCTAAGATCTAAAGCGAAATTAGCAAAAAATCAACAAATTACATGAAATTGACTTTCTTGAAGTTATTAGAGCTACTACATTACATACTTTCACTTTTGGGTCACTTTGCTTTAGTTTTCACTTACATAAAATCAACTCTTTCTTGGTCAATCTTAGCAAACATAGTACATGCTTTATTTTTCTTTATGGATTATTTTATTTTATTTTATTTGTCTAGTAATGCAATAACTTAGGCTCCATTGGTTTCACAAAAAATGTGGTGTTTGTAGAATTATTTTTCCAAGAAGTCATTTTTTAGGAAAATAACCATATTTTTCAGTGGCCAGTTAAAATTTGAAAATGAAGTAGAAAATATTTTTCACTCTTTGGTAGGGAAAATCTTTTCTTGCATGCACTCATTTTCAATAATTTTTTTTATTTTTTAAATCAATCTTTCAATTTTTAATTTTCTTTTCCTTTCATTTTCTTCTACTTCCTTGGCCTTTTCCTTTATTTCTTGGGTTAATACCTTAAAAAACCCCAAATTTGGTATCTGTGACAAATTTACCCCAAACTATTTTTTTGACCACCAAAAACCCCAAACCGGGTACATATGTGACAGATCTACCCTCCGTTAGCTTCCGTTCGATTTTCGTTAATTTTGCTGACGTGGTTGCTGGCGTGGCAAGCCATGTGGAAATTCATAAGTTTAATACCATTAAAAACCCCAAACTGGTATATTTATGACAAATTTACCCCAAACTGGTATATTTATGACAAATTTACCCCAAGCGATATATTTACGACAAATTTACTCTAAATTAATTTTTTCAATCATAAAAAAACTAAATTGGTACACGTGCGGCACATTTACCATCTTTCAATTTTCCCAAATTTGACTGAGTTGTGATGTCCAATCAATTTTATTTTCCGGATTACTCTAACATTGCCTTCATATCATTAATACTTGATTTTTTTTATTGAAATCACTATTAGAAAACTATTCAAAGGCTACCAAATGTGCACTTCATTCTTGTGCCGGGGAAGATGCCCATTAACTAAAAGATGGACAAATCACTTGCGCACATATACAAAACAATCACACTCAAAGCACACCTGAAATTAGCGACAAACATAAGTGATTTTGGTTCTAGCATTTCAACGAGCATGTGATGTACGAGTCACTCATACCATTCACATGCAAGTTCCTTGTTAAAATTTTGACACTTACGATTCAAGATAGGAAAGACTACGTAACGCTAATAAGGACCGGCAAAGTAAGAGTAATATGTAAGCGTACAAACATATTGCGGACAAGTAGTAAATCATGTGGGGCTGAGACATATAAACATAAAGTCAAGTTTGTCACAGACCAAAAACGAGTGAAGCAATCACAATATGTGCACTTCTTTTGTATATGTGCGCAAGCGATCTGTCCATCTTTTAGTTAATGGGCATCCTCTCGGCACAAAAATGAAGTGCACATTTGGTAGTCTTTGAATATTTTCTAATAATGATTCCAATAAAAAAAATCAAGTATTAATGATATGGAGGCAATGTTAGAGTAATTCGGAAAATAAAATTGATTGGACATCACAACTCAGTCAAATTTGGAAAATTGAAAGATGGTAAATGTGCCGCACGTGTACCAATTTAGGTTTTTTATGATCGAAAAAATTAATTTAGAGTAAATTTGTTGTAAATATATCACTTGGGGTAAATTTGTCATAAATATACCAGTTTGGGGTAAATTTGTCATAAATATACAAGTTTGGGGTTTTTAATAGTATTAAACTTATGAATTTCCACATGGCTTGCACGTCAGCAACCACGTCAGCAAAATTAACGGAAAAAATCGAACGGAAGCTAACGGAGGGTAGATCGTCACATATGTACCAGTTTGGGGTTTTGGTGGTCAAAAAAATAGTTTGGGGTAAATTTGTCGGGTGTACCAGTTTGGGGTTTTTTAAGGTATTAACCCTTATTTCTTTTCTTCTTTTCTTCCTTTTTCTTGGCCTTGGCCAGTCACCGGTTATGGTGATGGTCGACGACTAGCCAACGACCAGCCATTGGCGATTAGTGAAAAAAAGTGAGGTGGAAGAAATTGTGGAAAATATTTTTCCACACAAAATATTTTTCCACTTTTTGAAAAGTGAAATTTTTTTCCTTACTGGTTGAATATGTTTTTTCTAATAATGGAAGACATTTTCTTTGATTATTTCCTTTTTCGTGAAACGAACACTAGAAATCTAAGAAATGTTTTCCTAAAAGTTATATTTTATGAAATGAACGGAGCCTTCTATATTTAAGATATATGAAATCTTTTCTTTTATTTCCTATTTTTACCTGAATTTTTTTTTTCATAAATAGGAATAGATGGTTTCGCTAAGTGAAAAATAATGGATGTGTAAATGAAGAAGCTTCTAACGACCAAAAAAGAAAAACAAAGAAAAATGAAGAAGCTATGAATATGTTTTTTTTTTCCAATAATGGAAGACATTTTCTTTGATTATTTCATTTTTCGTGAAACGAACACTAAAAATCTAAGAAATGTTTTCCTAAAAGTTATTTTCTATGAAATGAACAGAGCCTTTTATATTTAAGATATATGAAATCTTTTCTTTTATTTCCTATTTTTACCTGAATTATTTTTTCATAAATAGGAATAGACGGTTTCGCTAAGTGAAAAATAATGGATGTGTAAATGAAGAAGCTTCTACTGACCAAAAAAAGCTTCTACTGACCAAAAAAGAAAAAAAAAAAGAAAAATGAAGAAGCTACAAAAAAAAAAATGTAACGCCTAGATTTTTATTATACACATATTGTCCACTTTGGACACTAAGTCCTTACGGTTTTGGTCTTCTCAGGTGAGCTCATACCATTCTAAGAAAACGGGCCCATTGCCTTATAAGTTAGCCCAGAACTCCCTCCCTAGGTGATGTGGGACAAGAGACGAGCCCCTTCCTTGCACATGTCCGAGGACCGAGGCGCGCACGCACCGCCATTCCTCCTCCTCATGCACCACCACTTGGCTGTCATAGGAGCACATAAAGACAAGGAATAAGAAAGAAAAATAAGGATGGCTTCCCTATTTCTTACCTTTTTTCTTCTTTCCTATTCAATCCCTCCAATACATACCTGTCATCTACTTTGAAATGCTAATTTAATGTCATTTGCTGTCCTTACCGTTAACAGAAGAACCACTGAGTAACGCAAGACTGAGATGAGAACTTGGAAAATGCTGCGGACAAAGAGAAGTTGGTCAAGAACTCCTTCCAAGGGAATGGCATGTTGTTATGATGGGAGCAAGCAGTTGAATGACTTCCTTTCAACTTGTGCAGCGCGCAACTGCAGTTGCGGTGGCATGGCCTACGCTTAATCTCCACATCATTTACTAACAAGCTTCCATCAAAGACACACCGAAGCATCGTTTCAGCTGCTATGGTGGCCATTCGCTTCTCTCTCAGTGGTTTCTTTGGATCTTGTTGTTCAATTTTGTTTTTGTTGGTATGTTTGAGAATATAGCTAGTAATTTGTGAATCTCTCAAAAGCCCCCCTCTGAATCATTTATATAGAATTAGGATTGGGTGTATGATAGTGGGTCATAGGAGTTCCCTAGAGAGTTTTATTGATCTTGGTTGATTTCGAAGCTGTTCCAAAGATCCTTTTGGGCTGTTAGTTAACTAAAATTGTTCTTCCCGAGAGAACAGTTGGTTCGGAGCGGCTTGGCTGGCTTAGGGCACTGAGAAGTGAACTTCAAGGGCGTAATGAGCGTAGCATGTATTTGTCCAATATATGTCTCTTTCCAGGCTATTCGTTAGAGCGAATCTTTGCACCATTGTTTTGTGTGAAACTGGTGATTGTATGTATGTATACGTAGGATTTTAGATTTAATTCTTGTCTTTTCTGAGAATTGTTTCGCTTTCTTTGGTTATGCCTTTTGACAATTGTTTCTTGATCTATGAACAGCACAGTGCTTGTAAAATATAGTACAAATCGCCAGTAGAGTATTTTCTAATTTAAGTAACTGGCTTTAGGTGATATTCCTTGTTTATATTCATGTCCTATATGGAAGATGTAGGCCAAGGTTGAATAAAACCTTTTCATTTTTCTTATTCTTCACTAGCTTACTAAAAAATAGGATGGTCAAGAAATCTCTCCCGTTGAGAAAATTGCGTGAGTTTCTAATAGTATCACACATGTAAATGAATTAATTTGCAGTGCATTTGGATCCTTGTTGTAAATTCGTTTACATGTTAAACTGTAGACATCGGCTTCTTCGTTCTGACGGCAATTGAAAGAAACATTTATGCCAAAATAACACGTCGAATCTAAATATTTAAAGATACTATGGAGAGATTCCTAGCCAAAATGCGTTGGCTGACTATGGCTTCTGAAGTTTGTTGCGGTGTTTGTTCAAGGATTTGCGTAGATGTCTCCAACGGACTCTGCTGGACTTTTCTAGCAAATCCGTTAGGCAAGTGAATCCCTAGAAATGTTGTCATATGCACAACTGGCTCTGTTTTGTCTATATGTATATTATTCCTTTGTTTTGGTTTGACTGTTTCTTGTTCTCTGGTGAGTTTGGGTTAAAACAAATAAATAGCAACAGGTGTATAGGGTTTTCTATGTCTTCAACAAGCATGTTAAAGGCAAAGATATCTTATTATTTTCTAATTCTTCCAATAGCAACAGACGTGAAGTTTCGAGTGTGAAACTTTCCCTTAGCAATTTGGAGTCATTACATGGCACGTAATTGTCACGGGCTCAAAAGCTTTCTAGCCGAGGAAAAGCCTGTGCGGTGCCCGATGAGATGGAGCACTAAGCCAGAAAGATATTAAGAACAAAATAGTAGACTTAGAAAATACTGGTCATTGGATGCAGCTTCCCCTTGTTAATCCAAGTTCCCTTTGCTGGCAGTGGAATGCCAAAACAAGCGAAGCTCTGGCTCATGCTTTCTAGGAACTCAAAATTTAGCTTAAACTTTTAGTAGCTAAACAGCCTAAGCTTAGAAAATTAGGTCAGGATTAGGGACCCTCAGGACTAATTTAAGGAATGTCAAAATAAATATTCAA
Organism: Eucalyptus cladocalyx; assembly: GCA_017140615.1. Taxonomy (NCBI): domain Eukaryota; kingdom Viridiplantae; phylum Streptophyta; class Magnoliopsida; order Myrtales; family Myrtaceae; genus Eucalyptus; species Eucalyptus cladocalyx. The sequence goes on along the minus strand of CM029523.1, from coordinate 60,810,995 downwards.
TCAAGCGATTATAGAGAATAACAGATGAACAAAATGTTTAAGGCATGGTTTCTGGTTGATCTACCATCTCAGGCTGTTTGGATAGGTTTTTGCTCAAGTTTCAAGAAAATAGTTGCTGTCTAGTTTCCCCAGTGTTAAGCACCTTTGCTCACCATGTTGAGAAATAAAGTGCTGGTTATGAGAATGAGATTCAAATGTGTGGAAAGGGGTACTAACTTGATATTTTTTAATTAGTAAGTTCAACTTCTGTCGTTCCATGTGAAAGAGAACAGGAGAGAAGAATGTGCAGACATATTAAAGTCTTCAATTTACAGAGGTAAGATGGAGAAGAAGCCGGTGCTATCAATCCTCTGAGGTTTCTTTGCCTTGAGAAGCGCTTTAAGGGTCAAAACAAGAATGTACATATCCTCTGTTTCTGACCTTCCTGTTCTATTCCAGTGGAATAACGCCTCCAAATTATGCCCACTATCTACTGAACAAAGCTAATTTACTGTCGTGTGCTGTCCTTGCTACCGATGGAAGAACCACTGAAGAGGGAAGAATTAGAAGAGAACTTGGAAGCAGCCATGGACAAAGAGCAATTACTGGGTAAGTCTTTCTTGGGGAATGACATGTTGTTATGATGAGAGCAAGCGGTTAGCCGGTCGCCTTTCAATTTGTGAAGTGCACACCCGCAATTGCGATGGTACGGCCTACGCTCGATCTCCACATCATCCACTGACAAGCTTCCATCCAGGATAAACCGAAGCATCATCTCAGCTGCTATGGTGGCCATTCTCTTCTCTTTCTTCCTTCTGAAGGTCTACTGTGCTCGCTCTTATGTGCAGGTAATTTGATCTCGAGGATATTTTGTGCGTCTAATTTCTGTTGTGAATCAGTTGAGTGCCTCAGGAACATTTAAATAGGAGTAGGAAGAGATGGATGATAACAAATTGTAGGAGTTCTCTAGATAAGAGACCTCGGTTTTTAGTAGAATTCAAGAAATGTCGTTAATTTTGCCATGAGTGTTCTTGTCTGGTTGGTTAACTAATAACGGAGTATTCGAGGGTTTTCTTGATTCCATAATATGGAGAGCCAGCTGTGAATATGGCTTCAGATGTCAGGTTGGCTTGGCTGGACATGGCTTTTGTAGTTCGTTTCAATATGTAGAATCTCATATTGGCTTAGACTTCTCCGAAGAGTAGCTCTCTTTTGACTACTTCGTTAGCCAAATGAATCCTTTGAAATGTTGTTATGGTATGTATTAAAATGGCCGAGTTTTGTATGTATATTGGTTTTACATCTTTGTCATTTTCTAGCAGCCATTCAGTTCTTTTGGTTAGCATTTTTCCTTGGAACTAGACGTATTCAGTAAAAAAAACTTGTTTAAGCAGCACCTATACTTATTCACCTGAATTCATGTTGGCATATATGTTTTGGTACAAATTATTAATATAGGAATTATTCAAATTGATAATAAAGTTATTGCACATTAGTATTCTCTGCTAAATAGTTTTCGGCCTGGTCACTAGGCCCTAGCCTGCCCCACCATCGCGGACCCTAGCCGATTGGTGGCGAGAGCTGAGCCCTTAGCCATTGCTCATCTTCTATCTTCTTCTTTTTTTCCTTTTTTTTTTTAAAATTTGGTTTTAAATTCAATTTAATTAATTTTTATATTAATTATTTATCCATGTCAGCAATAAAACGACATTGTTTTTGCATTTGTCTAGTCACGTTAGCATGTAAAACAACATTGTTTTACACTGTCTTGCTGGAAAATTGCAACGTTAGGATTTTGGTCAAATTTTCTCGCCATTAGTGCTTAATTAATCTGTTTTATTCCGATTTTGGTACTTAAATATCACTTTTCTAACTTTTGGCACTTTATCCCCCATGCCAAGTTTTGAAATCTAGGTGTCCTTCTCTCCAATAATGTGTATTAAAGCATGGGATCCTAAGTGTATAATATCTTTAAGCAACAGTAGTTTCAGTATTATATACTTTGTGTGCACCATTCTGTCCTACAATAGTAAACGCACTCTAGTTTGTCATCATGACAAATTCAAGTGGCAGTGCATGGCCTGGAACTACTTTAGAAAGTAGATTGGAATGAATCTGTTGATTGAATTGGCTTCCATGTCTTGAAATTCAGAGACGGTGTCCTTTTCATCGCGCATCCTCCAAATGCAGTTAGAGAAGAGTAAAAACTTGTCCTAACTGCGAATCTTTTCATTATGCCTGATTTAATTCTTTGAATTCTCGAATATTTTGCATGGTTTTGGATGCATCCTGATAAATGTAGTATTGATTTTGGTGGTTAGGATTAAGAGTTCCTGAGACAAAAAAATGATGCTGGTGGAATTTCTGAGGATTTATAAACTATTCTCTTTTGTGTTCTTGGCCAGTCAATTAGCTGTTCGGAGTTTGAGAAACTTGAGCAGCTGCGCTTGGCTAGCCATGAGCTGACATTGGAGGGTGAAACTGGCTCCGAATAAACCGAAACACTTTTGAGGGTGAAATCTTTTCTCAGCTTGGCTTGTTTGCCCTCGACCGGTACAAACAAAATCCAAGAATTATTTGCTACAAGAAAGATCTGTCCAAAGGGATGTCTTTTTCTTTGACCAATTTGTTAGCGCACTGAATGCTTACAAACGTTCGTTATGGTCAGACTAATGGTCTTTTGTATGAACATCTAGGACTCTGCGCTGACTCTTTGTCTGTATTTGTTACGTTTAACTTTCTTTGCAGACCACCTTCGGATGCTTATTCTTTTCATCTGAGAACAATACCTTGTTAATATCAACAAAAACGCCACCAGAGTATTCTCTTGTTGATCCGCGTCTCAAGAAATTATTTTCCTCGGCAACTTTTCATCTCCCTTATCAGAGAGGATGAAATTTGGTCAGAATAGAATATCTTGCTTCTTCAATTATCTATTGTTTATCTTGGAACCAATTTCCTTAGCTTTTAGATCCTTCTGTATTGTGGTTGTTTTCTCAATGACTTCTCTATTTTGATGCCTTACTAAGAGAGAATTGTCATTCATCTCTCCTTTGGGAGAGATACATGGCAAGTCCTAGAAGTGTAACACACCCTGAAACACACTTCTTTAACCACAAGAAAAGGATAATTTTCTTCGTTTCTGATCAAATACAAATGGAACACGAGCTACTAACCATTGGGAATTGCTGCCTAGGGAACAAATTGACTGATTATATCTCATATCAAGAGAAAGTTTGGCCGATCTGAAGCATGCTAAAGTAGTTAGATGCTTTTGGAACATTTTCTTTTGTCAAAGTTCATATGGATTTTGAATTTTTATTGTACCTTCGCTAGTGACATTGTTTGGCCACCGCAAGGGGCAAGGGCTGCTCCCTTTGTAATCAGCTTGTTACCATGGACAGGGAGACACTGCCATGAAGTGACAGGAATAGTCGGGTGCCCTCAGAGGCCTGGACATCCAACCTCACAAGAGAAAAACGTAACGACCTCTTTATGAGTTCTCTTAAATTGAATATATTGTGTTTTCTCAATCGATTTTATCTACTCCTGTCTCCTCTTGCTTTTTCTTTGTTACATGACTATCTTCTCATAATGAGCAAACCAAGGAAAAAAAAATCCCTTTTAGGACGTGCCTTAAGTGATAACAAAAAGGATGATATATCATAATGCAATACCGAATAAAGAGATGTGGAGAGGCTTCCTGGGAAATGTTTATTTGCAAACCATGACAATATGGAAATATTAGTGAGAAAAGGGGAAGTTATTTAAACGAACCTCCATGGCGTTATCTTTATTTGTCTATTTCCTTTTTGAATTCACTAACCAAATTGCTATCACCATGATGATTTGTGAAGAAACAGCTCTTAGTTGTTACCATATTTTTAAGGTCACCTTTCATAAAAGAATTTCTTCATACGAGATCCAACTATCTATTGAGTACAGTAGCCCACGGTCCTTGTTGCCGCAAACTGGCAAGGAAGTTTACTTGCTAATATTTGTGTCGCTTATGTCAAGTGGATGCATTTTACACTCATGCCATGTAACTATATAAGGAGAAGAATTCGTGTGCAATAGAACTCGGCAGAATTTACAGAAGGAATCTAGCAAAGAAGCTTGTGCTGTTTATCCTCTGGAGATTTTGTAGCTCAAGTAGCACCTCAAGACAAGAAATAAGAAAGAACATAAAAGAAAAAAATTAGCTTCCCTGTTTCTAACCTTTTTCTTCATTCCTATCCAAACCCTCCAATGTATACCTTTCATCTACTTGAAAATGCTTTTCTCTTTGTCATTTGCTGTCCTTGCTGCTGACAGAAGAACCACCGACAGCACAAGACCGAGAAGATAACCTGGAAACTGCTGTGGACAAACAGCAGTTGGTTGATAAATTCTTCCAGGGGAATGATATGTTGTTATGATGGGAGCAAGCAGTCAAATGACTTCCTTTCAACTTGTGCAGCGCACAACCACAGTTGCGGTGGTATGGCCTACGCTCAATCTCCACATCATTTACTAACAAGATTCCATCAAAGACACACCGAAGCATCATTTCAGTTGCTATGGTGGCCATTCACTTCTCTCTCAGCGGTTCTCTAGATCTTGTTGTTGAATTTTGTTTGTGTTGGTTTTGAGAATATAGATAGTAATTTGTGAATCTTTCGCAAGCCCTCTGAATCATTTATATCTGTTAAAATATGATCCATTTTGTGAAAATTCTAGAACTCACTAGACTACTCATGCTTAATGGAGAAGGAGCAAAGTCGGCAGCAACAATTTGTACAAGTTAAAGAAGACTCTCATGTGTTGGAGAATTTTCTGGAACCATGTGGGCAGCAAGTATACGTATGAAGGATGAAAGCCAGCTGGAAGTTGGTTGAAAAGTCAACAAAAGTGGCTGGGAGTTGCAAAGAATAGAAAAATCGAGAATAAGGGAGAAGTAACTGCAAAAATCGGGAGAAGCCGCAACAAGCACTGGGGTGAGTTGGTAGAAAAAAACTACAAATAAAAGCTTTTTTTTTTTTTTTCCATTCTCCCTTTGCCACTGTAGTCCTTTTTTATTCACACATAACACTTGCACACACACACACGCTTCCGCAAAATCACCCAACAGTGATATCAAAGCCACGTCTTTGGTTGGTGTCGGGTGTTTGTCCTACCTATCCATTCCTAAAATTACCCTTTCCAAATACCCACTAACTAAACCATGGCCAACCCTACCTCATCATCATTTCCCATTCCCATTTTTGATGGGAACAACTATGATTTTTGGAGCATAAAAATGACTACATTCTTGATGGCCCAAGACTTATGAGACATCGTGGAAAAGGTTACGAGGCTCCAGAAGGTGCAAGTGTTTCGAAGGATCAACTACAAAAGGATGCAAGGGCACTATATTTTATCCAGCAAGCGCTCTCGGAAACCGTATTTCCAAGAATTATTGGAGCGAGGACTGCAAAAGAGGCTTGGGATATACTATGAGAAGAATTTCAAGGATCGGAAAGGTACGCACTATTCGCCTTCAAACACTAAGAAGAGATTTTGAGAATTCTAAAATGAAAAATTATGAGACCGTACAACAATATTGTGGAAAATTAAAGGAACTCGTTAATCAAATGAGAGCCTATGGAGATGGGATAACTGATCAAAGGTTGTTGAGAAAATATTGGTATCACTTACAAAAAAATACAACTCCATAGTTATAACTATAGAAGGAATTAAAGACTTGACCACCCTATCAACAAGTGAATTAATTGGCTCTCTAGAAGCATATGAGAAAAGACTAATGGCACAAGATGAAGATTTGCCTTTCAATCTAAAGTAAATATACGGTCTCATCAAACTAAAAATGATTCATGGAAAAACAAAAGAGGAGGAGAAATTATAAAAAAAGAAAATTATCCACCTTGCGGTATTTGCAAGAAAACAAATCATTTGGAGAAGGATTGTTGGTTTAAAAATAAAAAACAATGCCGCTTTTGTAAAAGATATAGCCACATAGAAAAAGATTGTCACTTGAAAACAAATAATCGAGCAAACTAAATATTCTATGCAGGTCAAGCGGCAAATGACAATAAAAATGAAACATGGTACATCGATAGTGGGTGTAGCAATCACATGACAAAAAAAATATTCAACGACATTGATAAGTCGGTGAAATCCCAAGTAAAATTGGGCAATGGTGCATTAGTAGATGTCAAAGGAAAAGGCACCATCAAAAAATAAAGGCCCAAAATATATACATAATATATATCTAGTCCCTCGTCTTGCACAAAATCTCTTAAGTGTGGGCCAAATGATACAATGTGGGTATTCTCTATATTTTAAAAAACCTGCATTATCTATGATAAATATAAAAATATATAGGATGAAAAATAACAATTTTCCTATTCAATGGAAATATGTCAAAGATATAGCCATATACTATATTTTGTTGGGCTAAAAATTCTCCATCAGAAAAATATGTAACTTCCCATTGACATGTTATCTTGATACATTAACTTCACACTACACAATAATAATAGAATATAATTAGAAATTTCCAAACAAATAGCAAACTAGAAAGTAGAAATAAAACACCACTAGAACAAGAATGTCTAGCTAAGTGGTACAAGTTTTGAAATTTTTTTTGATTAAACCCTTAAATGAATTCAGAAAATTCTGAAATTTGCACAAAGTATTTGGACGTTATATTTAAGACTTATAGGTACAAGTTTCATGAAGAAATCGTAGTTCAATTCGTTCTGGATTAAAAGATAAAATCGATTTACTTTTCCTATTCTCTACTTGTACAGTTTTTGAAATTTTTTTGGTTAAATAGGCAAATGAACTACAAAAATTACGAAATTTAAATATGTTGTAGGGAAGACATGAAGAGAGATATTTCATGCAGAACACATTTCCAAGAAGAAAAAGAACCTCATTTAAAAAATGATATAGTCCACGCATTGCAACTTACAAGATCCGAACACATCAGATTGCACAGTTTTAGAAAAATTTCCGATTAAATACCCAAATGACCTTCAAAAATTATGAAATTAGACTATGTGATAGCCAAGACCATAAGGTAGATACTTCATGAAAACATCAAAGTCAAATTCGTCCTAGATAATTAAATATGGACGGTTAAAATCCCTGTTCGTAGTACCGTAATTCCAGATCTAACCATCTCCAAAGGACCACGATTTCACCTACCTATTCTTGTTTTTTTTCTCTAAATTTTTGATATGTGATACCTCAGGATGTCCTTTACAACTTTTGTTAAGAAACCGAAGTGAAATTTCGACAAAAAGGTTGCCTTACAGTCCTTGCATTCATCAAGGTTCGGTCCCAAAATCTCCAGATCCAGTCTTTCCAAAGAATAACAATTTCACCCACTTATACTTATTTTTTTTGTCCCAAATTTGAGTATGTTATACTCCAAGAAGTCCTTTACAACTTTCATTTAGAGGCCGAAGTCAAACTTCAACTAGAACATCACATATAAGTCACTAGAACATCCAAAGTTGAGAATTTTTCTGCCCATGTGGGCAGGTACGTATGAAGGTTCCGGCCAGCTGGAAGTTGGTTGAAAAGTCAAAAAAGTGGCTGGGAGTTGCAAAGAATAGAAAAATCGAGAATAAGGGAGAAGTAACTACAAGAATCGGGCGCTCAGCCCTAACAAGCAGAGACAAAGAACCAAGCTGCAATTTTATATTATTTCTTGTACTAATGTCGGTGGAGAATGGCGGTGACACGCCTATAAATAGTGGTTGGGTGTGTGTTTTAAGTTGTGTAGAAAAAAACTACACAAACTCCTTCCAAAATCCTTCATTTGTAATAAAACCTTTTATAATAAAAGCTCCTTTTTTTTTTTTTTCCATTCTCCCTTTGCCATTGTAGTCCTTTTTTATTCACACATAACACTTGCACACACATGCTTCCGCAAAATCACCCAACAATATCGAATTTGGAATGAGTGTATGCTAGTGGGTCATAGGAGTTCCCTAGAGAGTGTTATCGGTCTTGGTTGATTTCAAGAGAAATTCGAAGCTGTTCCAAAGAGCATTTTGGGCCGTTAGCTAACTAAAATCGTTCTTCCCGAAAGAGAGAACAGTTGGCTTGGGGAAGTTTGGCTGGCTTAGGGAACTAAGAAGTGAACTTCAAGGACGTAATAGAGACTAGCATGTATTTCTCCAATATTTGTCTCTTGTTAGTTCGTTAGGGGGAATCTTTATACTATTGTTTTGTGTGAAATCGGTGATTGTCTGTATGTATATGTAGGATTTTTTATTGATTTCTTTCTTTTCTGAAAATTGTTCTGCGAGCACTTGGGCAAGTACTTTTCGACTTGTGCAGTGCACAGCCACGAGTGCCGTGGTATGGCTGGTGCTTGATCTCCATGTCATTCAGTGATAAACTTCCTTCAAGCACACCACGGAGCATCATCTCAGCAACTAAGGTGGCCATTATCTTCTCGATCTCCCTTTCTTCTTAGCTTAGTGTGAGTTCGTGTTTGACTAAAGTTGTAGTATCTTTGAAGTTTTGAAAGCATTGTATACTCAGGAAGAGCATTTGTATAGAGCTGGAAATGCGTTAGAGAGGATCGATGTTTGCAAGAGAAAGCTTTGTGATTTTAGTATTGCCAAGATTCTTGTTATGTGGTGTTCTGGTCAAGTTAGTTATGCCATTTCCTGGGGATGCTGTGTTTCGTAGTTAAGGTCAGAGGGAGAGAGATTTCCTGGCTCGGCTCCGCTCGGCTTTAGGCTTTGAAATTTCTAATGAGGTCAAAGCCAGCATAGATTTTTCCGAAGTGGGTATTCTAATTCGTTAAAAGATGTTTGTTAATGCTTCAAGGACATTGTTTGGCAGGAACAAGAGGATCTAGCCATTTGACTGGGATGGAAAATTTTGGGAATTAGGTTATTCAGAAACAACAGTTCCTTGTTCTAGGAACTATGCAACTCTCGGCGATGGATGCTAAACCTCTTCTGTGCCTAATATTTGCTTCAACAACTCGAAGCATATGCGTTGCTGTCTCTTTCAGAAGTTTAGTGAAAGGGCTAATTCTTTTTTTCTAAAAAGAAAATAAGAAATAATTGGCAATAAAGTATATCAAAGCATAGGATCTTAATTGTTTGATATCTTTGAGCAGCAGTAGTTTCACTTCTATACACTTTTTATGTGCACCGTACTGTCCCATGGTAGTAATCACAATGTAAATTGACATCATGACAAATTCAAGTGGCAGTCCATGCCTGGGAACTACTTAACAAAATAAATTCTGATGAAGTTCTATTGTTCTGAATTAGCTTCTACATGTCAAGAAATTCAGAGACGGTGTCTTTGTCTTTCTTCTTCTGTTTTCTTTCTTAGTTTCTTGTCTGGTTGATTTATGTGATGATTATTTATAAATGAGTGCCTGATTTGTTTCTTTAAATTCACAAATAAACAGAAAGACTTTGGGAGTGAAATCGAATAATTAATTGCTACAAGCAGGATTTGACACAAGGGGTGTCTTTTTCTGGACCAATTTATTAGGAAAGTGAATGCTTACGAATGTTGGTTATGGTAAAACTGATGTCTTTTGTATGAACATATAGGATTCAGTGCTGACAGCTTGCCTGTATTTCGTACATTTAATTTCCTTTGTAAACCACCTTTGGATACTATTTCTCTTGTTCTAAGAATAATACCTTGTAAATATCAGCAAGAACGCCAACAGAGTATTGTCTTGTCTAACCACACCTCACTAGAGGAATTTCCTCAGCAACTTTTCATTTCCTTAGAATCTTCAATTATTTAGTCATTTATCTTGGAACCAATTTCCTATGGCTTGTAAAATCCTGCAGCATTGTGGTTGTTTCCTCAATGACATTTTTTTCTAAATTGAGGCTCTATTAAGAAATTAAATGGTCACTGATCTCACCTTTGGGGGAAACGCAGGGCAAGTTCTATAATTGTAACACCCCTGAAATATTCACTTCTTTAACCACTAGAAAGGATAAGTTTTCCCATTTATCATGTATTATACTTGGGATTTGTGCTACTAACTATTGGGAATTGCTATCGAGGGAATTCATTGACTGATCGATATCTCATGTTAAAAGAACATCTAGTTGAACTGAAGAGTGCTGAAATAGTTAAGACATGTGCCCCTTCTTCCACATCAAGCATTATTACATGCTTTTGGGACATTCTCTTTTCCTAATAGTTTATATGGTTTTGAATTTGTTGTGCCTTCAGTATTGACTTTTTTTGGCCACCCCCAAGGGGCAAGGGCTGCTCCTCTTGTAATTAGCTTGTCATCTTAGATAGGGGGAGACTTGCCGTGAAGTGATAGGACTAGTCGGGTGCAGCAAAAAGCCCGGACATCTGACCTCATAAGAGAAAAACGTAACATCTCTTTATGTGTTCTCTTAGGTTGAATAAACTAGGTTTTCTCAATAGTATATATCTACCCCTCTCTAGTCCTAATGTGGCCCCTAGCCATACAAAGCATATCTCCCTTCTCATAATCCTCTTTTCCTTTGTTGTATGACGTTATTCACATAATCAGCAAACCAGATAACAAATCCCTTTTTGTACTCCCTTTAGGAAATAACTTAACACGCAATGACAATATCACTGATATATGATAATGCAGGGAAATCATTATTAGTTACAGAAGAAATTTGGAAAAAAGGCCTTAAAATGTTATGATAAATTTCAAGGACACGTTCTTAGTTTGGTTAGGATTATGTCTGGTTTAACCACTGCAACCCTTTCTGACCATCATTGAGAAACTGACTTAATTCAATATTATGAGAATCTTGTATTGACATTATTCAAGACGAGACAGCCAACAGGAAGTCCACTGATGGTTCAGTATATATGTCGAATAGGTACATTTTAACTTTCTCCAACACTCTGAGATTTCCTAGTCACAATTTACAAGTCTTTAAAGAAAGACAGAGGAAAGAAAATTACAACCAGCTAAAAATATCCCCAGTGGCTAAGACAAGGAGAATAGTACGTTTACATCAAAACTCGTCTGAATTTACAGGAAGAAGCTAGCAAAGAAGCTTGTGCTATTTATCCTCTGGAGATTATGTTCCTTGAGGAGTAAGGACTAGAAATCAGAAAGCACAAAATGAATGGCTTCCCTGTTTCTAACCTCTTATCATTCTTCCTATACAATGCCTCCAATCTCTACCTATCTTTTACTTGATAATGCTAATCCACTGTCACGTGCTATTCTTGCTACTGACAGGACCACTGCAAATGCATGATTGAGAAGAGAACTTGGCGGCTGTCGTGGACAAAGAGCAATTAGCTGGTAACTCCTTCCTGGGGAATGATATGTTGCTATGAAGGGAGCAAGTCGTGGAGTGAACTCCTTTCAACTTGTGCAGCGCACATCCGCAATTGCGATGGTATGGCCTCCTCTCGATCTCCACATCATGTATCAACAAGCATCCATGAAAGGCACCATGAAGCATCAATTCAGCTGCTATGGTGGCCATTCTCTTCTCTTTCAGTAATTCTTCTAAATATCTTGTTTGGTTCTGTTGGGGTGTTTGAGAATGTTTCTGTGATGATGCTGTGAATCATTTGTAATCTTTTGGAAGAACTTATATAGAATTTAGGACTGGTGTCTGGTTGTGGGTGTCAAGAGATCTCTAGAGGGCAACCCAGGTATTGGTTGATTTCAAGGCAAGGTTCACAGTGTTCCTAGGATGTTTTCGGGGTGTTGGTTTAATAACTAAAATTGTGCTTCCCGAGGGATCTGGCCTAATTGTCGGGAAGGGAGAGAGAGAGAGAGAGAGAGAGAGAGAGAGAGAGAGGGTGAGAAGTGGCTCAGCTCGGCTCGGCTGGCTTAGAGTACTAGAAGTCAAATTCAAGAAAGCTGTTGGCAGCCAGCATTGATTTGTTCAATGATATGTCTCTTTCTAATTCGTTGGCGTAGTGAATGCTTAAGTTATATATATTCTATTCTATGTTAACTTCTTTCTTTTCTGGAAATTCTGGTCCATTTACTTCGATTGCGCAAAAGTTGTTTCTTGTTCTCGTTTTTGCATGCAAAAAATAGTCTGAATTGCCTGGAGAGGTGACCAACTTAGGTTAAATAAAACCTTTGTCATTTCACTTAGTTTCTTGTACAAGATTTTAATTAATTTTTCAAGAATTAAGATGGTCATTGGTCGCTGATCTCTTTTCAAGGAGAACACTGTGGCAGGTTCCTTGACCATCTCTAATCTGAAATATAAGCTACTTCAACCCGAACTGCGGAAGGATTTTGTTCACTGCTCCTGAAGTGTGATTGGACCCTAGTTTCTACTAACCCAAGAATTCACTGAATCGTCTAATTTGTCCATGAATGGCTAATATCTGTTATTTTATACTGTCGACATCTTGGAACAGTTCTGGCTGATTTAAATCACGACGAGAATTTTAGACTGCACCCTGTTCACCATCGCGTAATTCTTCTATATAATAAATTCGTCTGATGTTTGAACGATGGAGTAAGCTTTTATTTTGCTTTTGTAAACTTATAGTCATCCCATCCATTTAGCAGTACAAAGGCAGAAACTGCATTCATTCATCTCATCCATTTAGCAGTACAAAGGCAGAAACTGTATTCATCGCATTACTTAACAAGTATTTCATTTTTGGTTGACTGGGTGAGGAATTGTGTACAAGAGATTGTTGTTGTCCTGTTTCATCAGTGTCCTTAGGTTGCACCTGTGGAATGCGAGTGCAAAAAAGAATCTCGTTTCTTAATTTTTTTAATCTTTCAATTGCGGTGGTATTGCCTCTGCTCAATCTCCACATCATTTACTAACAAACTTGAATCAAAGACACACCGAAGCATCATTTCAGCTGCTATGGTGGCCATTCGCTTCTCTCTCAGCAGGTTCTTCTAGATCTTCTTGTTTGGTTTTATGTGTCGGTTTGTTTGAGAATGCAGATGGTAATTTGTTAATTTTTCTCAAGTCCTGGGAAGCATTTATATAGAATTTGGAATTAGTGTATGCTAGTTGGTCATTGGAGTTCCCTGGAGATAGATATTGGTCTTGGTTGATTTCAACAGAATGCCGAAGCTGTTACAAAGAGCTTTTTGGGCCGTTAGTTAACTAAAATTGTTCTTCCCGAGGAATGCCGTTATTCCTAGTTGCATGAGAGAGAGAACAGTAGGCTCGGGTCAGGTTGGCTGGTTTAGGGCTCTAAAAAGTGAACTCCAAGGAGGTAATAGCACCTAGCATAGATTTATCCAATAATATGTCTCTTTCCAGGCTAGTTGGTTAAATTGAGTCTTTAAACTCTTGTTTTGTATGAAACTGGTGGTTGTCTTTATGTATAGTAGGATTTTATTTCGTCTTTTCTGACGAATTTTCTGCTTTCTTTGGTTCTGGCTTCTAAGGATTGTTTCTTGTTCCATGAACAATACTGTGCCTGGAAAACATAGGCCAAATACCAGTAGAGTATTATTTTAATTTAAGTCACTAACACTCGATGATTTTCCTTGGTAATATTCATGTCCAATATGAGACATGTTGGACCTAAGTTGAATTTAACAATTTCATTTTTTTTTTTATATTCATCATTGGAATAAACTCTGTGCAGTTGTTAGAATCCTGGAACACAGCGACGTATACTTTGTTCTTCAGCTTTCACTTAGTAAGTAATGGGATGGTCAAGCAATCTCTCTCGTGGAGAAAACATGTGGGAGTTTCTATGAGCATCGTAGGTTAAAGAGTCAGCATGCATTGCGAATATGGCTTCTGAAGTTTGTGGCATATATTTCAAAGATTGGCGTAGATTTCTCCGAAGGACTTTTCTAAGGAATCCGTTAGGCAAGTGAATCGCTAGAAATGTCCTTATATGCACAACTGGCTCTGTTTTGTCTATGTGTATATGCTTCCTTTGCTTTGGTTCAACTGTTTGTTGTTCTATGCCAGTCCTTAAAATTTAATTTACATCAGCTACTTTTCATCTGATTTTATGGCATCATATTGGCGAGTTTGGACTGGAACAAATGATTTTCATATCTTCAACAAGCATGTTAAGTTGAAGATACCTTATTATTTTCTAATTCTTTAAATAACAAAAGGTTTAAAGTTCCGAGTTTAGAACTTCGCTTAGCAATTTAAAATCCTTTTGCGAGGCACGTAATTGTCAGGGGCCATAAAGTTCTCTAACTGAGGACAAGCCTGTGCGGCGCATGATGAGCCTAAACACCGGGCCTGCCTTATCTCGATAAATGTTTCCCAAGAATAAAGTGGCGAATAGCATCCTCATAATTGATTGTCCCACGCCCAATTTAGCTCAAGCATACAGTCCCTCGAGCAGCACATGCAGATGACTTCAGCATATAAATGGTTTTGACCCACCATGGCCATTATTAGGAGAGTCACATAAGGTCCTCATGCTCTCAACCAGTTTGCATGTGATTTGTAAAGATTATAATCATCAAATCCCTAGATTTCTAATACGAACATCCTGATGCTCTTCCTACAAGCCAATTGCACCAACCTTCCATAAACGACATTTTTTTTTTTTTTTTTTTTGGTAAGGTAAGTAATATTAAGGGGAAGGTCAAAAAGTACAGACAAACGGCTTCAAAGAACTGTCACTCAAGATGAACAGGCTCATGATGAGTGAAAGGAAGCGAAAAAAGGCCAATCGGCCGACAACACCAAAACAAGGCAACACGCCAAAGGAAGAACACAAAGCAGCACCAAGTGTCTACCCAGGCAAGGCCAACTTAGACGTCGAAGATAGCAGGGTCCACTTCCCAGGAACGTTGCACTCTTCTATTTCTTGGGGAATTCTCCACATTCTTGAAGGTGCAAGCCTTATCTTTAACAACCTTAAGAAGGTTTTTCTTCATAGCCGAAGTAGAAATCTGCACACCCCTGAAGAGAATATCGTTTCTATTCTTCCAAATGATGTGGCAGAGTGCTCCAAAAGAGAATCGGCTGATGCATTTATAAAACTCCTTGCCCGAGAGCAAGGCCAAAGCCCAACTAAGCATATCCTCCCAAGGCTTATTACTCCAAGGAAGACCACATCTAGTCGCCCATAAACGACATTGTTTGAGGATAGAGAGTGAGAGAAAAAAGAAAGAATACTAGTCATTGGATGCAGCTTCCCCTTGTTAACCCAGTTCCCCTATGGAATACCAATACAAGCGAAGCTCTGGCTCTTGCTTCCTAGGAACTCAAACATTTAGCTTAAACTTCCAATTGCTTAGCTTAAAAAAATTGAAACAGGGTTACAGACCAACTGGATAAGTTTTAGGAATAGCAAAGCGAACATTCAATCAAGCGGCTAAAAGACAATAGCACATAAACAAAATGTTTAATGCATAGTTTCTGGTTGATCATGCAGTAAGCTTGTGTTAAGCACCCTTGCTCACTGTCGCTGAGAAATAAAATGTGAGTTATGGGACCGAAACTCAACTAAGTGGGAAGGGCAACTGGATCTTTTCAATTGATATATTGGCCTTCCATTGTCCATGTGAAGGAAAACGAGAAGAATGTGCATACATATAAAAGTCTTCAATTTATAGGAGGAAGATGGAGAAGAAGCCGGTGCTATCGATCCTCTGAGGTTTTGTTGCCTCGAGGAGCACTCTAATGGTCAAAACAAGAATGTACAGCTCCTCTGTTTATGACCTTCCTGTTCTAGTCCAGCTGTAAAATGCCACCACTGCATGCCTGTGTCTGGTTGACAGCTAATTCACTGTCATGTGCTCTCCTTGCGACTGATGGAAGAACCGTTCAACAGGGAAGAAGGAGAAGAGAACTTGGAAGCTGCCATGGACAAAGAGCAATTACCGGATAACTCTCTTTTGGGGAATGAGATGTTCTTATGATGAGAGCAAGCAGTTGGGTGGTCGTCTTTTAACTTGTGAAGTGCACACCCACAATTGCGATGGTACGGCCTCCGCTCGATCTCCACATCATTCATTGACAAGCTTCCATCTATGACATACCGAAGCATCATCTCAGCTGCTATGGTGGCCATTCTCTTTTCTTTCTTCCTTCTAAAGTTCCACCGTGGTTCCTCTTATGGATTGGCAATTTGAGTTCAAGACTATTTTGTGTCTGAAGTTTTTTGTTGTGAATCAGTTGAGTGCCTTAGGGAACATATAAATAGGTGTAGGAAGAGATGGACGATAACAAACTGTGGGAGTTCTCTAGAAAAGAGACCTCGGTTTTTGGTGGAGCTCAAGAAATGTCAGTTAATTTGCATTGAGTATTCTTGTCTAGCTAGCAGTTAACTGAGAACGGATTATCCAAGGGTTTTCTTGATTCCTAACTGTTGGGAATAACGGATCCCCGAAAACTGGATTCGACATTAAATCGAACCCCTAAAACGAATGCGGAAGACAAGCCCGGGAAAATCACGTATCACCGATCCTAAAGCACACAACGGATTCGAGTGTACCTTGTTAGCCACAGATTAAACACCAATACTGATAAGAGGAAGAAAATTCAGTCCTGTTCAATCCGATGACGTCAATTCGCCTTGAAGGGAAGGAAAAAGTCACCTTGTGCTTTACTGTTTTTCCTTCTGGGAGAGAGTGAGAGAGGGAGAGGATGTACATACGTTCTGATTCCAACAGGTGCGTTCTCTCTCTCTCTCTCTCCTCCCTTTTATACGTCCCTCCATCCATGGGCCCTAATCCTACGGGCCGGGCTTTTAGGCCCAACATGGGCAGACAGGCCTTAAGCCCATCACTAATAAAACCATCATCTCCCACTCGCACATGGTGGGCCAAACATGATTCTCTTTACCTCTCTTCAACATTCATACCGGTGAATAATCCGTGCGACAAGCATACTTTGAGAGCTCGTTGCTATACATTTGTTAAGAATATATAGCAGCTCATAATGGGCATCACATCCTGAGTAGATTTAGTATACAGTACCCAAGATCGATCGATCATATTTATATCTCTCTTGATCTCTTTTAAACAATATATATATTGTATTCACAATTATGATTATCCCAAAGACAGTCATAATTGGTTAACCGGTGAATACAAAACTACAATGTGATTCTCCAAAATCGATCTTTTTCTTTCCTTCAAACTCTCAATTTTAGTTCAGCTTACTTTTCTAGAAATGTCCCATTAGATCGAATCACTCATGACCATTGGCAACATCCTAAGATAGCAAACACTAAATAGAAATCTTAAGAATAAGTAAGAGTCATGAGGGGACTAAAAAATTGAGGAACTCTTTTCCTCAAGAGTCTCACACGACATAAAAGTTGAGATCAAACTTTTGCCACTCTTATTAGTCGACTCATGCATACGTAGTATGAAATACGTATTACGGTATTAACTCCTTTCCCATGGAGCGTATGTCTATACCTTCAATACCGTACATATGATAGTTCAGACATACCCAATGTCTAACTTGAGTTCACGTATCTACTCATTCACAAAATTCATCGAACTCACATCGGCATCATAGACGGATAAAGTAAAATATGTGGGGTATTTTACTTTCGGACATAGTAAGTATTATGTCATCATCTTAACACTCAGTTAAGGCGACATACATATTTTAAGCTTGAGCTCTCGATTATCACCTAGATAATAAGCTTAAAAACAGTCTTATCTCTATTTATCACGCAGTAAATAGAGGCGATTACCCGTGTGAGTGAGCTAATCTTATATCTGTTCGACATACTTTCTCAACTTAAAGTAATGCACTGAGCATTAAGATGCATAAAGATCAAACAAAGATTCATAGGCATTAATGATGAAAACACAAATTCATCAAATGTGAACACTTAGGGAAATTACAATATTCAGTACATCAGCCTTTACGCAATCTTAGAGATTTCATATGGCCACAAAACACATCTCTAGGTATTGGTTTTGTCATAGGATCTGCTACCATTCTATGCGTAGTATGTACTCTAAGTTCACATCCTTTCGTGCAACCATATCTTTGACGAGATTATACTTGGTATCTATATGTTTGGTTTTGCCATGATATTTTGGATCTTTAGTGTACGCTTTTACTGATTGGCTACCACAGTTAACCAACAATGAATTTGCAGCACTTTCAATAACACCTAAATGATCCAAAAAATCTCTTAAGCCAAACACCTTCTTATACTGCTGCTGATAATGCCACGAACTCAACTTCCATCGTGGCCAAGGCTATATACTTTTGTTTCTTACTGCTCCAACATATGGTGCCATTATTCGGTAAGAAAACAAACCCAAAGGTAGATTTCCTTTCATCTAAATCTCCTCTCCAATCAGCATCTGAATAGCCTTAAAGTCGCAGATCCTTTCTTTAATAACTCAGCGTATAATCAGCAGTCCCCTTTAGATACCTCAATATTCTCTTAACGGTCTTCCAATGTGCTAGACTTGAGTTGGATTGGTATCTACTCACCATTCCAACTGTAAAACATATGTCAGGTCTTGTACTTATTATAGCGTATATCAAGCTTCCAACATCATTAGCATAAAGAACATGTTTCATTTGTTTCTTCTCTTGTGGAGTCCTTGGACACAGTCTATGGCTCAATCCTTCACCTTTTGTAATAGGAGTGTCTATGAGTTTACAATCTTAAAATCTTAATTCCAAGAATGTATGCAACATTACCCATGTCTTTCATCTCAAAATTGGAAGATAACGAATTCTTCATAGTATTAACAAACTCCATATTACTTCCGACAATTAGTATATCATCAACATATAATGATATGATCACAAATTGATCCTTGGATCTTTTGATATATACGCAATGATCTTCATCAATCATTGTAAAATCATATGTTATTATGGCATTATGAAATTGTATATACCATTGTTTGGATGACTGCTTAAGGCCATATATCGACCTCAAAAGTCAACATATCTTTTTTTCTTGGCCTTTCAATATGAAACCAACAGGTTGTTCCATATATATTTCTTCCTCTAATTCTCCATTGAGGAAAGCAGTCTTTACATCAATTTGATGTAACTCAAGATCTATACTAACAACTATTGCTAGAATTATGCGAATCGAGGTAAATCTCACTATAGAAGAAAATGTTTCTTCATAATCAATTCATTCTTGTTGATTATACTTTTTCGCCACAAGGCGAGCCTTATGCCTTTCTATCGAGCCATCAGTCTTTCGCTTTATTTTGAGAACCCACTTGTTCCCAATAGCTCTGCGTCCTTTTGGAAGATCAACCAGTTCTCAGACTTGGTTTGACTTCATTGACTCTATTTTTCTCTTCCATTGCATAAATCCATTTTTTCTTACTAAGGCAATTTAGAGCCTCATTAATATTTCTTGACTCATCCTTATCTTGTGGAGCAATCATAAAAAGTTTCATCTTCAATGTCAAAACGTCGAAGGGGAATACTTTGGTGACTCGTTCATCGTATGGGAGATTGTACACTTAGCACATCATTTCCCATTATGCTCCCACTAAGATTAGATAATGATGATGCCATCTCATCATGTGGTTGCGATTGAGAATGAGTTGAATTCAATTCATCACTTCTCATATCACTCCCACTTGGACGAAATCCACTAATATCATTATCTTGATCCAATGTTTCAAATAGGGAGTAATCTTCCCCTATTTCGCCATTCTTAGGAAATTCATCCACTAAGAATGTGACATCCCGTAATTCAAATTCAGTTATACTCACACTTTCCTGCTCACCTATGAACACATACCCTTTTGAGTGTTCGGAGTATCTCATTAAAATACTATTCTTTCCTTTGGGACCCAATTTCCCAAACTTGTGAGATGATTCATGAGTATAGGCAGCACAACCCCATGGCTTAAGAAAACTTAAGTCCGGTTTTCTACCCGTCCATAACTCATATGGAGTGGAAGCAACTGATTTGGAAGGCACCCGGTTAAGTATATAGGCAGCAGTTAACAACGCATAACTCCAAAAAGTGATAGGTAAGTCAGCATGTGCCATCAAGGACCTAACCATTTCCAGTAGGGTTATGTTTCTTCTCTCTGCAACACCATTTTGTTGAGGAGTATATGGAATAGACAACTGTCTTTCAATTCCTTTTTCATCACATAATTTTTTGAACTCATAAGATAAATATTCTCGACCTCGATCGGATCTAAATACTTTTATTTTCTTGTCTAATTGATTTTCAACCAAGTTCATAAATATTTTGAAACAACATAATGCTTCAGATTTATGAGAAATCAAATAGACATATCTGAATCGAGTATAATCATCTATAAAAGTGATGAAATAAACAGCCCCACGCCTTCCTCTCACATCCATTAAACCAGAGACGTCAAAATAGATTAAATGCAGAGGAAATTCAGCTCTTTTACCTTTTCTAAATGGTTTCCTTGTCGTTTTCCCTTCTAGGCAATGCTTACATATGGGCAAATCAACTTTTTCAATATTGCCCAACAAGCTCTCTTTGGCTAGTCTATTATTACGTTATTGGCCAATATGACCAAGCCTAGCATGCCACATAATCACATCATTATCATATTAAATAGAAGACATGAAACAATGGAATAACAAACATTGACATCACCACAGTCAACATTTAGTACAATAAAACCATCCAGAAAGTGACCACAACCATAGTAGTTTGTATCCAAATACAAATCTACATCGCTATTACGAAAGTTCACACATAAACCAAGCTTAACCAACACTAAGACAGACACTAAATTTCGACGAATTTCCGAAGCATATAGAACATCATGTAGGAACGAGATGCGTCCACCACGCATGTTTGATTGGCAGGTGCCAATTCCTTTAACTTCAGCTCTGAAGTTATTTCCCAAATAGATCCACTTAGTTCCAGTTGGAACTCGTTGGAATTCCACGAAGGATTCTCTATCCTTCGCTATATGGTCTGTCTCTCTTGAATCTACAGTTCACAAAGGATTATATTCAGCTAATAATACAGAACTTGACACATAAGCAAAGTTCTCAAATGTACAAGAGGTGTTGACCTTTTTCGGCTCACAACAGTTGCGAGTATAGTGACATTTCTTGTCACAATTGTAACACCTCACCCTTGACATTTTCTTCACTTGAGGACGTTTTCCTCACTTGTGTTGGGTAACTCTTGATTTCTTGCAATAAGGACTTGATCCTTTGTATTCCCACATATTGAACAAATCAATATGCTTGCGCTTAGAGCTCAAAGCCCTTTCTGAGCTATAACCAGTATTGCAAATATTTATTTTCGACTCAAATGCCGTTAGGCGGTCCTCAGCTAGCTCAAGGTAGTGCACGGCATCCTCAAGATTTTCCATAATATGGTCAAGAGCTTCTAGTGCTTCTTGCTTTTCCAGCACATATTGAATCTTCATATTCAGTATTTCACAATTGTTGCCATTCATATAAGCAATTACGTTCTTAATTGTTGAAAGCATCGATCTGAACACATCAGACATATATGCATGAATAATTAATGCCTATCATTTATGCATCCACTTTGTACGTAGAACCATCATATCAATAAACAATTTCAAGTAAGGTTTCAAAATCAAAATGTCACTATGTTTCCAATCATCCTCCAAAATTCTAACTCAAAATTATTATTAATATAATTGTCTTATGCAAAATAAATTCTATGAAGTTACAAAAACTTCTATAAACTACCCACAACAAGTGAATAATAACATAAAGCAAATAATATCTAACATCCTATAGAATAACAATACTTTCACATAATACAACTATACATTACACTAAGCAATATATACAGAGAAAAATATCAACATGGAAAGAGATATTTACACCCAAAAACATCTCAAACTAATCTAAGAAATAAATAGGGAATGTCCATTCTAATCTATTAGGCAAAATATTTGAGAAATTTGAAGACACATTTGCTAACCATGGAAAAAATTTTGGAAAGCTTTCATGTCGCCTCCAAGGCGCATTCGCTCTGCGCCATGCACTTAATCTAAGGGTTGAAGTTTTGGTTAACTCAATTTTATAGTACTCTCTTACAAAAGCTTCCACTAGCATCCTATAACCCAGGACCACATTGACCTCCCATAACCGACCTAACACTGCTTGCTATTCAGGTGGAAGAGTGTTCATCAAAGCCGGCACTTTCTCAAAATCCGGCATAAGATAACAATTCCAGATGATTTCCTATATCATCTGATTAACTCTGACCACATGTGATACTAAATCACCGTCATGCCACCGATAATTAGTTAAATTTGACATTAGCCTTTTAAGTCTTGCATTTCCCTCGTCCATTCTCGGGATTACAGGTATCCGTGCATAACGCATCATATTTCTTGCAACAAATGCAGAACTAAAAATGGATCACTTATAATCCATAATGCACATAAGGGAAAATACATAATTTTTCATAATTTATGCAACAAATGCAGAATAAATAATGGATTACATATAACCCACATAGGCATAAAATTGAAAAAAGAAAAAACAAATTCCTTTTTTTTTTTTTTTTCGAGTCAACGGTCAACGGTCAACGGTCGTCAGTCAACAGTCAACGGTCTGTCGATGGTCGTCGGTCAATGGGTCGACGGGTCAGGTCGGCGAGCGCGGGTCGGACCGGTCGGACCGGCCGGGCCGGTAGGGCCGGGTCGGACGGACTGACCGCATGTGCCGCACCCGTGCGCGCGCGCGAGCCGACGTCCACGCAAACGTCGGCCCGGCGCGTGCGCGGCACGCGCTAGGCTTCCGGACAATGTCAAGTCAGGTCGGGTCGCCGGTTAGGTCGGCCAACGGTCGTCACCGATGATGTCAATGACGTCATCCCGGCGGTTACCGTGACGTCACGATGACGTCACCACGCGCCGGTTCTGGCCGCGCGTGTGGGCGCGTCCGACGTCTCCCGGCGGCACACAACATGTCGCCGGACTCGTCTCGACGAGCTCTTTCACCTTGTTTCTTTAGAAATCGATTTCAACTTACGAAAACTCGAAAAACTCGATAAACAGTGCTGCGGTGTTAGGATTTCTCGCCCCGATCTGTGCCGGCCGATTTTCTTAGCGAAAATTCAATCAAAAAACATCAAAGGGGTCGGGAAAACGTGAACTTGGGCTCTGATACCAATGTTGGGAATAACGGATCCCCGAAAACCGGATTCGACACTAAATCGAACCCCTAAAACGAATGCGGAAGACAAGCCCGGGAAAATCACGTATCACCGATCCTAAAGCACACCACGGATTCGAGCGTACCTTGTTAGCCACAGACTAAACACCAATGCCGATAAGAGGAAGAAAATTCAGTCCTGTTCAATCCGATGACGTCAATTCGCCTTGAAGGGAAGGAAAAAGTCGCCTTGTGCTTTACTGTTTTTCCTTCTGGGAGAGAGTGAGAGAGGGAGAGGACGTACGTACGTTTTGATTCCAACATGTGCGTTCTCTCTCTCTCTCCTCCCTTTTATACGTCCCTCCATCCACGGGCCCTAATCCTGCGGGCCGGGCTTTTAGGCCCAACATGGGCGGACGGGCCTTAAGCCCATCACTAATAAAACCATCACTAACTATGAGAGATGGCTTCAAATGTCAGCTTGGCTTGGCTGGCACGGGGCTTTGGTGCTTCATTTTCAATATGTAGATTCTGGTAC
This sequence comes from Eucalyptus cladocalyx, assembly GCA_017140615.1. Lineage (NCBI taxonomy): Eukaryota > Viridiplantae > Streptophyta > Magnoliopsida > Myrtales > Myrtaceae > Eucalyptus > Eucalyptus cladocalyx. The sequence continues at coordinate 60,787,466 of CM029523.1, read as the reverse complement.
TGGCTTAGACTTCTCCAAAGTGCAGCGTCTCCTTTGATTGTTTCGCTAGCCAAGTGAATCCATTTTAACATTGTTATGGTATGTATTGCAGTGGCCGAGTTTTGTATGCATATTGGGTTTATATCTTTGTCATTTTCTAGCAGCCATTCAATTATTTGGAAATAGCATAAGTTAGAGGAAATGGATGTTCTCGAGAGGGAGCTTTGTGATTTTAGAATTGCCAATATTCTTTTTATGTGGTGTTCTTGTCAAGTTAGTTAACTAGTTCGCAATTCCCTAGGGATGCTGTTACTCCTTACAAAGAAAGAGATCTCTTGGCTGGGCTTGGCTTTGGGTTTTGAAATTTCTATTTTGCGGTTAGGGTCATAGCCAGCATAGATTTTTCCGAAGTGGGTATTCTGGTTATTATGAAAATGTACGAAATGTAGAATAACTACATGTTGAATAACCGTCACTTTAAAAAGAAAATGTGGGTCCAAAAATGTGAGATAACAAAATATAAATAACATGAAGGACAATGTTTGGTATGAACAAGAGGATCTAGCCTTTGATGTTTTCGTTTGATTGGAAGAAAATTTTATGAATTAGGTTATCTCAAAATACCTGTTCTCTGTTCTAGCAAGATGGAAGATTGGACGATGGATGCTAATCACCTTCCATTTTCTAGAGTTTGTGCTGCTTGTCTTCCATCACTTTCTACAGAGTTTCCTTCATTCTGTTATCAATGTGAATACGAATGTTGCGATGAGAAGAGAGATTATAAATGAATGCATTGGGAGGAGGACTGCTAATATATTGTTCTCAAAGATATAAGTTAAAAAAAGTCCTTTATATTTTTATGTAGATATGCTCATTCATTTTCTGTATTACTTGGTTGTGATGAATGACTAGCTGATGCAATGTATGAACTCTTCTTGCCATTGCCACACAAATTTTCACAGTAAGTTTCTGCTGAGGAGCAACCATGCTGTGCGATTGCATCTTTGTTTTTGTAATTCTTTTATGGCGGTTACACACTTCTATAGAATCCTCGATGATTTTCCTTGGTAATAGTCATGTCCAATATTAAAGATGTTGGACCTAAGTGAAAGGGTTAGTTTGCAAGACCTAATCAAATAAATTGCCTTTTAAAATGATTGACTAGGGAAGTAAACTGCTTTGAATAATTCTATAAAACAATTCTATAAAGCAATGAGATAAGGAGTTAAGGAAAGAGAATTAGAACACAAGATTTATAGTGGTTCAGCTTAATCCAAGTATACATCCACTCTCCAACGTTGACAGTCCACTGGCTGAGTTAGCCCTTTTCAAATGAATTCTTCTAATCTACCCATTGGATAGAATCAATTAAGGTGATCTCGAGTCGTTGAAAGATTAGTGATAAAAGCTCGTCAATCACGTTCGCTCATACAATCAGGATCTTTGGTTTCCATAAATAAAACCTTCCAAATTTGCTTGCTTGTCAAAAGATCTTCAAATCGGAGTAGATTCTAATAAGAATAATCAATCTTGCTGATGATGTATTCAGCCAAAAAGGTCTTCCAAAAACATACGAATCGAATCCTTGAAGATAATACGTCATCTAAATAAATCTTCTCTCTTTGTCTGGAAAGTGTCGAAAATGCATTTCAGTCCTAAAACTTGCAAAAAGGCAGACTTGTCTTTGAGTTGTGAGTCCGATGGCGCTAACGTAGTATTTTAAATAATTTTTTCAGCTGGACTAAATTTTAATTTTTTGATAGAGTTTGGAGTTCTTTAGATTTTAACACTTGAGTCTGGAAGTCTTCAGACTAGACCTCCTCGCCTTTTTTTTCTTTCTTTTTTTAATAGTTTTTAAAAAATGATAGAAATGTTTTGTCAACTTCAAAACAATAAATGAGTTTTCTCCAATACTAAGTTGAACTAAACATTTTAATTTTTCATTTTAATTTTCATCACTGGAATAAACTTTTTACAATTGTTAGAATCCTAGAACACAGTGATGTATACTTTGTTCTCCAGCTTTCGCTTGGTAAGAAATAGGATGGTCAAGCAATCTCCCTCGTGGAGAAAACAAGTCCGAGTTTACATTAGCATCATAGATCTAAACAAGTGGGAGTTTCTATCAGCATCATAGATCTAAACAGGTGGAGTTTCTATCGGCATCATAGATCTAAAGCTGCTGTGTACAAAGAGCAGTTGGCCGATAACTCCTTCCGGGGGAATGATACGTTGTTATGATGGGCACAAGCAGTCGAATGACTTCCTTTCACCTTGTGTATCGCACAACCGCAATTGCGGTGGTATGGCCTCAGCTCGATCTCCACATCATTTACTAACAGCTTCCATCAAAGACGCACCGCGGCATTGTTTCAGCTGCTCTGGTGGCCATTCGCTTCTCTCTCGGTGGTTCTTCTGGATCTTTGGTTTTGTGTACATCTGTTCTTTTATGAATATAGCTGGTAATTTGCGAATCTTTCCCAAGCCCTCTGAAGTCATTTATGTAGAATATGGGACTGGCGTATGCTAGTGGGACATAGGAGTTCCCTAGAGAATGATATTGGTCTTGGTTGATTTCAAGAGAATGTTGAAGCTGTTCCAAAGAGCTTTTTGGGCCGTTAGTTAACTAAATTTGTTCTTCTGGAGGAATGCCGTGAAGTGAACTTCAAGGAGTAATAACGCTTAGCATGTATTCTCCAATAATGTGTCTTTTTCTAGGCCAGTTCGTTAGCGGAGCGAATCTTGGCAATTTGTTTTGGGTGAAACTGGTGATTGTTTATATGTATTTGTAGGATTCAAGGTTAAATTCTTGTCTTTTCTGACGATCGTTCCTCGTTCTTTGTTATGCCTTTTAAGAATTGTTCCCTGTTCCGTAAACAATATAGAGCTTGTGAAATTTAGACCAAATCGCCAGACCAGTATTTTTCTAATTTATTTAACCAGCATCAGTTGATTTTCCTTGTTAATATTGATGCCAGATGCGAGATATGCTGGGCCTAAGTAGAATATAACATTTTCATTTAATGGATTATCATGATACAGCCAAGATACAGCCAAACTAGATGTTATAAAGTTGGAAACAATATTTAATGTTAAACATCAATTGATGTCAATGTACTAACAACCAACTGTTTGCAACGAAATTTACACAAGAAAAGGAAGGAAGAAGTGAATATTAATATTTTGATAATAAATCAAGGGAAATCTAGATATGTAATGTAACATCCTGGGTCTCCATTATACATATATTGTCCAGTTTGGATACTAAGTCCTCATGATTTTGTTCCTCTTGAAGGAGCCCATACGACTCAAAGAAAACGCATATATACAGTTAGAGAGAACCAAGCTAGTCTAGGACTCCCTCCTTAGGCGATGTGGGACAAGAGATTGACCCCTTCCTTGCGCATGTCCGAGGACCGCCGCTCGGGCCATCACACTCTCCACCTCTTGTTAAGAGCGTTCTCGATGTGTCCCAACATGAGGTCGGGAGTCTGAACAACATTCTTGTTGTGGTCCCACATGCGGTCAAGAGTCGAATGCTGTAGTCCCACACGTGGTCTTGTAACATCCGGGTCTCCACTGTACATATATTGTCCACTTTGGATACTAAGTTCTCACGGTTTTGTTCTTCTTGGGGTAGTCCATATTACCCCAAGAAAACGCGTATATACAGTTAGAGGGACCCAAGCCTTATAAGTTAGTCCAGAACTCCCTCTCTAGGCGATGTGTGACAAGAGAGGGACCCCTTTCTTGCGCATGTCCGATGACTGCTGTTCGGGCCGTCACACACCACAGTAAGAATGTTGTTTTGACTCCCGACCTCGTGTTGGGCCATAGTGAAGACGCTGTTCTATTAAGAGGTGGAGAGTGTGACGGCCCGAGCGGCAGTCCTCGAACGTGCGCAAGGAATGGGTCTATCTTTTGTCCCACATCGCCTAGGGAGGGAGTCCTGGACTATCTTATAAGGCTTGGGTCCCTCTAACTTGTATATATGCGTTTTCTTGGGGTAGTATGGGCTGTCTCGAGAGGAACAAAACCGTGAGGACTTAGTGTCCAAAGCGGATAATATGGACAATATATGTACAGTGGAGACCCGGGATATTACAAGTGGTACTCTTCTGTTAAGAGGTGGAGAGTGTGATGGCCCGAGCGGCGGTCCTCGGGACGTGCGCAAGGAAGGGGTCCCTCTCTTGTCCCACATGACCTAGGGAGGGAGTCTTGGACTAGTTTATAAGGCTTGGATCCATTTAACTTTATATACGTATTTTCTTGGGGTAGTATGGACTGTCCCGAGAGAAACAAAACCGTGAGAATTTAGTGTCCAAAGTGGACAATATATGTATAGTGGAGACTCTAAGATGTTACATGTAATCTTGAGAAATATTGCAAATTTCTTTAATATTGCTAGTTGGATACTTGCATATTTCCACAAGATGTCTAATAACTCTCTTTGCGATACATTATCAGTTATGATGATTGATGAGCACCAAAACAAAAAATAAATATTAAATGGTTATCAAAAAGATGAGAGAGTATTGACTCATATTTTTTTTTTTGTTCTCCAAATGTTGCATGTACTTATGTTATAATTTAATAGATACTGTAAGTTTTTGTCTTATGTTTTTTTTATTATTCGGATGATATAGCTTGATGATGGATTCATATCCACCTTAAATGAAGCTCCACGTTAGCTGCCTAAGAATTTGATTTGTGACATCTCGATTTTTTAATTCTATTTTCAATAAATTGAGACGGGCATTTCTTTGGCACGCATATAGTTTTTTCCTTGAGTCGGCCACTTATGTAAAAACTAACCTATTGGGTGAAACTGTTAAGAGTTTCTAATGCATCAGACTCGAGAATTTGATCAGGAAGAGATCTTTCGACCGAGCTAATCTACAAGGGTCATTATGGCACAACTAAAAATCGATTAGAGATCGGAGATAGGTCGACTCGACAGAAGCATGTGATAGAGTGTGGGTGATTCCACAAGATCGCACAACTCTTGTCGATCGGCACTGGACCGACTTTTCTGTCGATTTGGTACCTTGTGTTCGTATTTGAAACCTTGAAATTACCCCGACAACCGAAGGTCGTCAATGTTTCAAAGATGTACATTGTGGCTTGAGATGATTAACCACAGGTCAAATGCATGAAAATTCCTAAAGGCTACCCGGTAGGTTAGGCAGCGCTAGTATCGTGCCAAAGTGAAATTAACTGTGAAATTGAGATTAAATTAAAAAATTGGAAGTCGTGGTGTGTCACAAATTAATTTAGGAGTATTGACTCATCCTTCGGAAGATTTTTCATACAAGTCGAGTTTTTCAGCAAAATAATTAGAGAATGGCTAATTTGGCTCGAGAAATTAGTAGGCCCGCCTTTGGTCGCGCTTTTGGGACTTAAGTTGGTTCTATGGACAAGTGAAGATGTGAATTGAAGTGTGGTGACATTGGATTAATTAATGGACTTTAATTGAACTCAATTAGAAGAGAATTGATTGGAATTAAAGAAGTTAATGTACAAGATTTTAGGCCCCGGCGGAAAATGAAATTGGACCCATTGAAGATTGTTGTGGGAGGTTTGGAGATAGTGGAGTATGACACAATGTGATGTCATGGTGGTGGGCCATTTTTGTGGGTTAAAGAAAAAGAAAAAGAAAAAAAAAATGGTCCCATCTCTCTCTCTCTCTCTCTCTCTCTCTCTCTCTCTCTCTCTCCTTCTCTCTCCTCCCTCTCTTCTTCCTCTCTCTCGTGCATTGCCCCTTAATCTCCATCTTCTTCTCCTTCTTCGCTCACCTAGCAACCGAAGAAGACGGAGGCAGCAGCCCTCAGCTCCGTCCGTTGCCGGTTGCCACCGCCGCTCTCATCGCCAGGCCGCTCGCCGCCCGCTCGCGCCATCACTTCTCTCTCTCCTCCATCTTCTTCTTCTTCGGTGGCCAACAACAGAAGAGATTCGATTGCAGCTAGGGTAAGCGGTTCCCGGTTCCTTGTTCCTACTGGAACCGGAACCTACCATCGAGTACGGGTTCCTCATTTTTTGGAACCTGGAACCTACCCGTCAGAACCAAGAACCTAGAACCTATCCTGTCACAGGTTCCAGGGTCGGTTCCAGGTTCCAACAGGTTTTTTTTTTTTTTTTGTTCATTTTTAGATTTGAACTATAACGGAGAAGGAAAGAGACGAACCAAAGCTTCTATGTACATAAATTGTCAAAAATAGTTCCTTGGGAGCAAAAGCATCAAAAAAAAAAAAAAAAGAATAACAAAATAATCCGTGGGAAAAAGATGGGCATAGTCCTTTGAGAAGGCATGTACATGAACAAATTGATGAACAGACAAGAGACAACTGTAGAAGAAGAAAGGTAAATGGGACAAACCATTTCCGCAGTTTCTGAATATGTGGTGTTTTCTGATTTTTAGGATGACAATAAAACAAGTAATCCTCCGCAGTTTCTAATTATGTGGCTTCATAAAGTCGTTGCTGCAAATGTCAAAATTTTAGGATCAGCATGTTGAACCCGGGGACCAACACCGTGCAATAACAGCCTAGGCTGAAGAATGCAACTTGTACCTGACAATTTGTCAATCTTAACCACATTATCAGTTCACTCTTCTTCGACAATTTGGCAACTTCTCCATCGTCTTCACGAAATACTTCACTCTTAAGGCGTCGCAAAAAGTACGGTTGAATGCGTTCCCTCAGCTCCTGTTGCAAAAGGAATTACTCCACCATTTCTTTTTTATCTTTTTTTTTTTTTGGAGCACAAATTCTACAGAAGTAAAGCAAGCAAGTACCTTATATACAATATGAAACCAGAGAAGGAAAAATGAAAAACCCCCACATGTTTAGCAAAGAAATGAAAGTTAACACTTACAAGAAACTATTGAGTGAAGCACAATAATCAACAGACATGGTCAACTTAGAGAAATCTATTCAGCTCAAACTTTAACAGTACCAATACTTTCTTAAGTGGCTTCATTTTTTTTCTCATGCAGGGATACTTATGCCTTTTATAGAATTAGACAACCTAACGAATTGTAAAGTCCCCGCATAATAAGATAGACCACGAAAAATTACTAAGCTTTATAGTCAACAGAAACTACGGTAGCACGAGACAATGAACATAAAATCTCACTTTCAAGACTGCAATTCATATTTCCAATGGAGAATTTAATTTGGTAGGATTTACCGAGAAAACTATGCAATATGGTTCAACATTGCCTTTTCCAAGGTTATAGGGCCTCTTTGGAGAAATTGCGTGCTTTACTAATCTTTTAGCACTAGCCAAAAGAAAATCTATAAGTTGCAAGACCGTGAAGTGTGAAATATGCTCAGTATTCGCAAGGCGCTCCCTGTTTGAGCCATTGTCCTAATTTTCCTGCCATTAAACTTGTTCCTTGGAAAGCATATATCAGCAATCTGCAATGATTCATGTGGACAGAGAGCAGCCTCAGTCAAAACAAAGATACAATGGAGTCCACTCTATACGATGTTCTTGTAATTCATCCCATATTCCCAACTCTTGTTCTGACTCTGACTCCGTGATGCTGTTTATACTTTATATAGCATTTCTAATTCATTTGACTTAGTCAAGCCCGTATTCCCAACTCTTGCTCTGACTCATCTGACTTAATGATGCCCAATTTCTAACTCTTTGGCAAGTAGATGGCAAATCATTTAATGGAGAAACCACTACATTAAAGTACAAAAGACATACTGCTAAAAAAGAATTCAATACCTTTGCAACTGCAGAACCAATGCGCTTCTCTCTATCTGAAGCTTTTTTTTCATTTCCACGAAGTATGGGATTCTCATATTTCTCTTTAAAGCTGTAAGAATATTTCAAACTCAACCAAGGAAAAAAAAATGAAGACATGATAATGAGGATGTTTAGAAACCAGGAGAAGTAGACTTTGTCATCACCCAGTAGTTCAGGACAGCAGAAGTTAAATAGCGCCCATAGTTCCTATTTAAGCATCAAAAAATGGCACACAATATTAGAAAAGTATACTGTATTATTAAGACATAACAGATATGAAAGCACTGCATAAAATAGCAGCCCTAAGGATTACCCTTAGATTGTTCTGAATTGGAGTGCCACTAATGACAATGCGATGAGCAGCTGGTCTCTCAAGTAAACTTTTTGCTCTCTGTGTACTCGGATTTTTTATGAGATGTCCCTGGAGTTGTCAACATCATGCGAGATATTGTTGTTAGTAGTACATACCACAAGTCCTGATAAGCACATGCTATTTGTGAAGAACCTACAACATGAAGGGTCCTTACACCTCAGATTAGGTCAAAAATTTATTGCATTGTTTAACTGCTGCCACCGAGAGAATCGCCAATTTACCTGGACAGCACCGAGTCCAACAGTTGCGACATTACTTGAAGAAATCCCTGTCGAAAATCAATGCACATTAATGGAAGCCTAATCAACGAAGAGAAGCTTTATTAGGTTGCATCCGTCAGACAGATGCTATTCAGAACAATATTAGCAAGGATCAATATGCCTTTGCTCATCCTGACTAAAGCAGAATCAAAAAGAGAAATTTATTGTTTTTTTGCAGGCTTGTAGAATCTGCTAGTTTTACATACCTTTTAAAGAGAACAAAAACATCCAAGAAATGATTGCAAGCATCCTACATGGCACAGAACTGGGGAGAAGCAGAATCAACATCACTTCCAGCAATTATGTGTTTCCTTTCTGAGTTTATCAATTCAGCAAGCAGCTGACACAAAAATTTCAATGCACTTAAGTAAGACACAAAATAAGTCTCATCGCCTCTCTCCTCAGAGGATATAGAAGTGTCAGAGTCAAAGAGGCATAAAGCTTCAAAATCAAACTAATAGGCATTCAAACCTGCCATTTAAAATGAATATCCATTAGCAAGGCAAGAAACTTCCGAAAGCAATGGTGAATACAATGAAGCAAGGGCAACTACTGGACGAGAAAAGCTATGTCGACTAGATACCTTTTCAGTAGCTATGTCATTTATATATACAGAAAATTTACAACAGAAACCGACAGTTACATCTCGACATCTATCAGCACTATAAGAAAAAAGTGCCATGATATCTGCTCCAGTGTCACCTTTCTCAATCTGCCAAAAGAGTATCTTGGTTAACAACCCAATCAATAAGCAGAGCTCAGTAAAAGAATATTACAAAATTGCAATGCTATATGAGATGATAGGCTACACTTTAACACTCATGTATGTAAGTATACTGCAACACTTCAACATTTATACACTTTTGTCACGTAAAAGGGGACGTGATCAAACAATCTTAAGTAAGCATACAGTATGGTCCATACTTGCCTTCATAATAAAGATATACAACACTATAAAAAGAAAATATTAACGCAACCACTTCAGGTTGGAAAGATAAATATAGCAGATAAGAAAATCTTTAAATAAGAAAATGTAAATGAGAAGACAGAAAATGAAGGGCATGTTTAACATACAATCTTTGTACATTTGGAGGAACTCCATAAGGTAGCTGTCCTCCAAGATTATTATTGCTGAGATCTCTGTGAAAATACAAAATTTTCACATTTTGTTGAATAACCAATTTAGGCAGAGCAAATTACGTCATCCATCTTACAGATTTGTCACTCATGTCAGGCTTTGAAGCTTGTAACCAATTGACGACCCGAGAGAGGCCAAGACCCGGTAATTTACTGACAAAAGATGATGACAGAGCACATATTAGAGATCAGAAATTGTATAGAGATAGCTAAAGATGAATCAAGGTCAACATTAGAATATCACATTTCAGTGACCTTGGAGCCCGAGCAAGTTATTCCTTGCAAACCCACACTTTTCCCAAGTTCGATTCAAGGCAAGAGCAAAAGAGGAAAGACCAATTGAACAGAAAGTCGCGATTCGCGAACATTGACCATGGAGGAAAACACTTACTTGATCAGAAGTTGGTACTGGCGGGGGATGGCCGTTCGGAACAACGCCGGCCTCTGCACAATTCGACCCAGCAGAGCAATATGGCGAGCGACGAGCCAGAGGTCAACGGTGGTGTCGAGGGAGAGCGGAGGTGGCCTCGAGCAGGGGTCAGCGAGTGGTGGCGTCGAGGGTGAGCGGCGGTGGCGTCGAGGGCAAGCGACGGTGTGAGCCAAAGGTTAGCGGCGGTGCCGTCGAGGGCGAGCGAAGGTGGCCTCAACCCTCGAGCAGAGATCAGCGGTAGTGGCGTCGAGGGAGACCGGCGGTGGCGTCGATACTCGAGGGTGACCGGCGGTGGCGTCGAGCAGAGATGGAGAACGGACAGGCGAAGAGGTCAGCCGCGGTGCTGTCGAGGGCGAGCGAAGGTGGCCTCGACCCTCGAGCAGAGATCAGCGGTAGTGGCGTCGAGGAAGACCGGCGGTGGCGTCGAGCAGAGATGGAGAACGGACGGGCGAAGAGGCCAGCCGCGGTGCTATCGAGGGCGAGCGAAGGTGGCCTTGACCCTCGAGCAGAGATCAGCAGCAGTGGCGTCGAGGGAGACCGGCGGTGGCGTCGAGCAAAGATGGAGAACCGATGGGCGAAGAGAGAACTCAGTGTGTCATGTGTGTGGATTCTGTGGAAGAAGTGATAATTTTTGATTTGGGGGGCTCTTTTGAGCCCTAATCAAACCGGTTCCGGTTCCCAGTGCCGGTTCTAGTTCCGGTTCCTAGGAAATGGGAACCGGGAACCGGAACCGGTCCCTTTAGAACCGGGAACTGAACCGAAACCTCCGGTTCGGTTCCTCGGTTCCCGGTTCTACCCAGGAACCACGCTCACCCCTAGTTGCAGCAGCCTTCGCCCGACCGGTTGCCTGTCCGCTCGTTGTTGCCGTCGTCGCCGCCCCGCGCCGCCCGCACGCCGCTCCGCCGGTTAGCACGCCTGCTTGTCGCCCTCGTCCGCGCCAGCCCGCGTTCCAATAGCTTGTTCGAGCAGCTCGGGCCTTCGCTGGAGCTCCCTCCGCCGCCATCGACCTCCCCTTCAGCCTGTCCAAGCCCTCACTGGTCTCCTCCGCCCATTCCGACCCGAATCGACGCCGTATTCGCCTTTCTCGGCCCCAAACCAACAGCTGGAAAAATGGGTATTCCAGCTCGGTTTTGTCCCGTTTTGACTGCCTTCCCGAGCTCGGATGCTCGGCCCGCCTTGAGGAAAGTCAATCATTGCGTTGTCCTCGTCGTTTTGGTCCGCTCGGCTCGCTAATCCGGTGAGTTTAACTCACTAAACCTCAATTAAAGGGTTAATTACGCTTAGTGAGCTTTAGTTTATGTTAAGTATTATTAGGTTGTTAGTTTAAGTTATTTAAGAGTAGATTAGATTAAGGTAGTGTTTAATTTAAAGTGTGCTTAATTAAGGGTAAGTAGGTTTATTTAGAATAAGCCTTGATTTGACATAAATGAATTTATTTTTGATTTATTTAAATATCTCGAAATTATTAAATAATTTAATAATATATTATTATTCGAAATTATTAAAGTATTATTATTTAATTATTTTCGAAATAAATTTAATTGTTTACTAAATTTCGAAAATTTTGTCATGACCTTATTTTTTCATAATTTCGTGTTGATCGTTGCTGTGCATTTAGAATTTGAATCTGATGAATGGATGTGGCAAATTGAGTATTGATTGTGATAAATAGAGATTTTATTCATAAAAACCCAAGTGTCGGGTTTTTATGCAAAAGTTGGATTTTAATGATTATATTAAATAGTGGGGTTTGCAAAAGTGAGATATTGATTTTTTTGATTCGAAATTAGCGTGTCCCCACACACGTGAGTAATTTCTCGAATATTTTTAATATGAAGAAAAATGGCCGAGATCACTATTTTAAGTGGAAGCATTGAGTGAAATATAAAGTGTCTTGTGGTCCGCAAAGTATGATTTGGCTGTGTGATAATTAAGAGGAATCAAATATATATATATATATAAAGTGTCCTCGGCCCGAGTATGATTTGGCTGTGTGATAATTAAGAGCAATCGTCCCGGGCTGTTGAATCAGACTTGCCCCTATATGGGATGCTCACGCGGTGGTTGCGGGCCGCAATAGATTTTGGGCCCATGCTCCTTCGGGAATGCCGTCGACGTACTGACGAAGCCACGCTCCAAGGTGGGGAGGTGATGCCTGACTATATGCCAGTAGATAGCCGAACTGTGAGTAGGCTATGCTCTTATGTGGCAGTGAATAACAATTGGAATGCATGTTGAGTGTTGTTGATGTGTCGGATTATGGGACGGAATTGTGTGGCATGGAATGGGACGTGTCATGATGATTTAGTCTTATAATTAGGACCCCCGCGGTTGTTGGTTATATGAAAGTGAATGCGTTCCGGTTGTTTAAGTTCCTATTACTATCTGTGATTGAGTGATTTGAATTGTGCTAACCTACATGAAGGAATTGAGGAAAGGTAAGTTCTATGTGTGATATGGTTAGGCCACCGGGGGCGTATTTTCTTTCTAATATGGGTTTAAGGGGTTGAACTTGCTGAGACATTATCTTATCCCGGTTTGGGGATTATAATTTCAGGTCCCTGGTGGTTGGAGCGGCTAGATAGTTTTGGTTGGCTGTGAGGAGTTGCAGAGGTGAAGTCATAAGGATTGTAGAATATGTCCGACTTGTAAGTCGTAGGATAGTTCCTTTTTAAGAGCTAGTCTTTTGTAAACTTTTGGTTGCAGGCCTTCATTTGTAATTCTGTTGAATTACGGAAGTGTTATATTGTGGTTTTGCTTCTTGCTTTTCTATCCCGTATTTCATTGTCATGGGTTTTATAATATGTTCCGCTTGCGCAATAATAAATGAATGGGGTCGGCGATACTACTTGGGAATATCGCATTTGCATGACCATAGTGGGATGTTGGCGTGCTTGAATATTCAGGGCATGACATGATTGATGTGAATATTTATTTTGTTATAATATTCTACGTATTACTTCTTCTTTTTTTTCTTCTTTTTTGCAAAAATTCATTTCCGACAATAACATTTAAAATAATAAAAGAATATAGTCTTAGACCTGTTACGTGTAGGCATCTTGTTAGTTTCATATAAGAGTGGGTAACATTGACAAGAGTTGGTAAAATCAAAATCAATCAAACAAATGTTGGTTGGAAAAAGAAAATTGGCAGGTAACTCAGTGGACGTTGGTAACGTCAAGAAAAATTGGTAAGTTCATTCAAAAGTAATCAAGTAAGGAAACGTGGACTCTTGGAGTGCCATAACTTAACACAAAGAGACACGGCACTTAGCACAAATGTACACTTTTCCATAACTTACGAAAATGACACTTAAGTGTCAAAATCGGAGTAAAATTGATCACTTGAGTGCCAATTCGGCCAAACTTCGGTCAAAATGCTGACGTGTCAATTTTCCGATGCAGTAAGTTCAAAACGATGTCGTTTTGGTGCTAACATGGTAAAAAATTAATATAAAAATCAATTAAAGTTAATTTAAAATTAAATTAATTAAAAATATTTATAAAAATACAAATATTAAAAAAATTAAAAATTATAATAAAAAAAGGGAGGCGGTTGAGGGCTTAGGCGCCGTGTGACCTCGGCCAATCGACGGCTAGGGGGAAGAAGGAAGGGACGGCCAAGGAGGGGAAGGAGGAGGAGGGAGGCAACTAGTTGGCCCTTGGCCAGGGTTCCCCCAGCCGACCCTCCCCCACCTTTGGCGACGGCGGGGAGGCGGCGGCGGCAAGGTCTCAGCCCTCAATTGTCGGCTTTCCTTTCTCCTCCTCCTCCTCCATTTTTTTTTTAAAAATAAACACAAATTATATTATTATTTTGTTTTAAATTTAATTTAATTAATTTAATATTATATTAAAATTCAAATTATGCCAAAACGACGTCATTTTTGCCGATTTAAGAGCTCTATTTTGGCTAACTATTGAAACGATGTCGTTTTGGGTGAATTAGGGCTGAGTCAGCTCTTCGATGAGCTACCTCGGCGTGAAATATTAATATTTAATTATCACGTATGATTTCCGGCCGGTTTCACCGGAGGTAGCACTCAGGTGTCCCACTTTTCTTAAAATGTGGCACTTTTTTTAAAATGTGGTACTTGAAACGTTCTTTTGCTTCAAGTAAGTATCAGTAAGCAACTGTGATAAGAGTTAATCTAAAACTAGATGGTAACATAATCAGTAAAAAGATGTTGCTAGCTCAAATCAAGGTTGATAATTTTGTTTGAGAAATGGTAAATCTTTACCACTTGAGTAAGCTACTGTTTCCAAAGTTGGTAATTTATTGAAACTTGGGTAATTTGTAAGCAATAGGACTGATGTTAACAATGGAATATAGGAATTTTGGTTACCGCTAGATAAGTAATTTACCGGTCACTTTCTCTTTTTGTGAACCGCGTTTGAACCTTCCAACGTTTGCAGAAACTTTGCTACACGGAGTTTTTGTACCTCTTGGATAGAATCGTCCCTCTCTTTATAATCTTTTATATTCCTTGTGGGGGAGGTTTCAAGGAAAATGGATAGTTTGATTAACGAGGAAGTAAAGATGATTAATATGATTACTCTGTGAAATGTGAAATAAACCTCGTTTTGAGGATGACACTGCTTGTAAGTTACGCCAAATTGTGAATTCGTGGTTCGTTACCTAACCATTGAAAAGTCCACTTCATATTAGATGGGTTCGCCTTGTTGTTATGTACATACAAACTAGCAAATTGTCGCTACATCGTACTAAATGCCAGCACAACGGTGAGGATAAAAAGAAAGAAAGAAAGAAAGAATACTGGTCATTGGATGCAGCTTCCCCTTGTTAACCCAATTTCCCTTTGCTAGCAATGGAATGCCAAACAATCGCAGCTCAAGCTCTTGCTCCCTAGGAACTCACAATTTGACTTGTACTTTCAGTAGTAAACTCAAAAAATTGGGTCTGGATTTGGATCCTAAGGATTAGTTCAAGGAATCGCGAAAAAATGTTCAAGCAAGCGACTAAATGAGAATAGCAGATAAACAAGAAGATTAATGCATGGTTCCTGGTTGTGCTTCCATTAGGCTTGCTTTTAACTCAGATTGTTTGGACAGGGTTGTGCCCAAGATTATAGAAAATAGTTGTTGTCTAGTTTCCCCTTGTGTTAAGCATCATTGCTCGTTGTCGTTGAGAAATAAAATTGCTAATTATGAGAATGAGACTCAGCCGTATGGGAAGGGCTACTAACTTGATTCTTTCAATCGATAAATTCAACTTCCGTTGTCCCATGTGAAAGAAAACAAGGGAGAAGAATGCGTATACATGTAAAAGTCTTGAATTTACAGGAGAAAGATAGAGAAGAAGCAGGTGCTTTCAATACTCAGAGGTTTTGTTGCCTTGAGGAGAACTTTAAGGGTCAAAACAAGAATGTACAGATCCTCTGTTTCTGACCTTCCTGTTCTATTCCAGCTGTATAATGCCTCCAATGCGCATGCCTATCATTTAGTGGACGAAGCTAATCCACTGTCGTGTGCTGTCCTTGCTACTGATGGTAAGAACCGTTGGAAAGGGAAGAATGAGGAGAGAACTTGGAAGCTGCCATGGAAAAAGAGCAATTACTGGATAACTCTCTCTTGGGGAATGACACGTTGTTATGATGAGAGCAGATGGTTGGCCGTTCGCCTTTCAATTTGTGAAGTGCACACCCGCAATTACGATGGTACGGCCTCCGCTCGATCTCCACATCATTCACTGACAAGCTTCCTTCTACGACACACCGAAGCATCGTCTCAGCTGCAATGGTGGCCATTCTCTTCTCTTTCCAACGGTTCTACTGTGCTTGCTCGTATTTTGTGTATAAATTTTTTGTTATGAATCACTCGAGTGCCTCAGGGAACATTTAAATAGGAGTAGGAAGAGATGGACGTTAACAAAGTGGAGGAGTTCTCTAGAAAGGAGACCTCGGTTTACGCTAGAATTCAAGAAATTTCGTTAATTTTGCTTCGAGTGTTCTCGTCCGGTTAGTTAACCAATAACGGATTTTTCAAGAGAATGTTGAAGCTGTTCGAAAGAGCTTTTTGGGCCGTTAGTTAACTAAATTTGTTCTTCCCGAGGAATGCCGTGAAGTGAACTTCAAGGAGTAATAACGCTTAGCATGTATTCTCCAGTAATGTGTGTTTTTCTAAGCCATTTCGTTAGCGGAGCGAATCTTTGCAATTTGTTTTGGGTGAAACTGGTGATTGTTTATATGTATTTGTAGGATTCGAGGTTAAATTCTTGTCTTTTCTGACGATCGTTCCTTGTTCTTTTTTATGCCTTTCGAGAGTTGTTCCTTGTTCCATAAACAGTATAGAGCTTGTGAAATTTAGACCAAATCGCCAGACCAGTATTTTTCTAATTTATTTAACCAGCATCAGTTGATTTTCCTTGTTAATATTGATGCCGGATGTGAGATATGTTGGACCTAAGTAGAATATAACATTCTCATTTAATGGATTATCATGATACAGCCAAACTAAATTTTATAAAGTTGGAAACAATAGTTAATGTTAAACATCAATTGATGTCAATGTACTAACAGCCAACTGTTTGCGACGAAATTTACAAAAGAAAAAGAAGGAAGAAGTGAATTTTAATATTTTGACAATAAATCAAGGGAAATCTAGATATGTGGTCTTGAGAAAAAAAAATATTACAAATTTCTTTAAGATAGCTAGTTGAATACTTGCATATTTCCACAAGATGTCTAGTAACTCTCTTTGCGATACATTATCAGTTATGATGACTGATAAGCACCAAAACAAAATAGAGATTTTAAAAGGTTATCAAAAAAATGAGAGGGGATTGACTCATATTATTTTTTGTTCTCCAAATGTTGCATGTACTTATGTCATAATTTAATAGATAGTGCAAGTTTTTGTGTTATGTTTTATGTTTTTTTTTTTTTTTTAAATTCTGTTGACATAGCTTGATGATGGATTCATATCCACTATAAATGAAGCTTCACGTTAGCTACCTAAGAATTTGATTGATGTGAACATTTATTTTGTTATAATTTTCTACATATTAATTTTTTTCTTTTGCAAAAATTCATTTTCGACATTAACATTTAGAATAATGAAATAATATAGTCTTAGACCTGTTACGCATAGGCATCATGTTACTTTCATATAAGAGTGGGTGACATCGACAAGAGTTGGTAAAATCAAAATCAATCAAACAAAAGTTGGTTGGAAAAAGAAAGTTGGCAGGAAGTTGGTAACCTCAAGAAAAGTTGGTAAGTTCATTCAAAAGTGATCAAGGCTGCGTTTGGATTTGGCTTTTCCAAGCCACTTTAGGCTTCCAAAGCCCTTTGGGCTAAAAATGAGTGTTTGGCAAAAAATTTGCAAACACCTTTGGCTCCAAACTTGCCTTCTGAAGGCTGAAAGCCCAAGGCAGTGGGTACCCCTGCCTTGGGCTTTCAGCTTCTCGGTAAGCTCGGGGGTACTGTTCATGTATCTTTTTTTTCCCGAAATTATCCTTATAAACTTTTTGTTTTTCCGTGTTTTGCCCTTGGGAGGAGTACTGTTCATCTTCTCCGTCGATGGTGGCCTTGGCGGCAGCTGCTCGGGTCCCGCGATCGCCGGCGAGGTCGCGCGACAGCCACCGAGGTCGCGCGACCCAGGCGCGGCCCTCGCCGAGGTTGCGTGACCTCAAGCGAGGGTTGCGTAGACTCGGCAACGGTCGATCGGGGTCGCGCGACCCGGCGCGGCCCTCGCCGAGGTCGCGCGACCTCGGCGCGGCCCTCGCCGAGGTCCCCGACTTCAAGCGAGGTTGATTAGCCTTGTGACGGCCAACTGGGCTCTCGGAGGTCGAGGCGGCGTCGCGCGACGCGCGACCTCGCCGGCCCAGATCCGGGGTCGCCGGAGGTCGCGACGGCGTCGCACGACGCCTGCGACCTCGCCGGCCCAGATCTGGGGTTGCGACGACCTCGCCGACCCAGATCCGGGGTCGCCGGAGGTCGCGACGGCGTCGCACGACGCCTGCGACCTCGCCGGCCCAGATCCAGGGTCACCGGAGGTCGCCGGGGTCGCCGCCGGCCGCCGGATGCCACTCCGCCCTTGCTGGTTTTCATTTTTTTATTTTTCTTTTGATAATTTTTTTTTTCACAAAAGTCCTTTGTTTCCCAAACACTATTTTGCTCAAAGATACTTCACAAATGACTTTTAAATTACAATTTACCAAACACGGTTTGCATTTTGGAAAACACATTTAACTTAAAAGTCTTTGCATTTTCCTAAAGACTTTCCCCAAAAGTCTTTCCAAACGCACCCCAAGTAGGTGTCGGTAAGTAACTCTGACGAGAGTTAATCTAAAACTAGATGGTAACTCAATCGGTAAAAAGATGTTACTACTCCCAAATCAAGGTTGATAATTTCGTTTGAGAAATGGTAAATCTTTACCACTTGGGTAAGCTACTGTTTCCAAAGTTGGTAATTTATCGGGAAAAGTATTTAAAAAGTCTTAAACTTTTTGCATTTGTACCAATTTAGTCAATTTAGTCTTAAACATTTTCACTTGATACCAATCCAGTCCTTTCCGAGCTAATTTTGGTTAGATTTTGCTAGTTGTGCACCAATTAGTTGACATGGCACGATCGGCGTTGACGTTGACAACTTTAATAATATTTTAATATTTTTGAATTTTTTTTCTTTTTGCTTTTACTTTTTACTTTTTTTTCTTCTCATCTTTCTTCCTCTAGCTAGTCATCGGACCTCAGCGACCTCGCTGGCCTCTGGCGAGCCTCCCCGGCCACTGACGAGGCTTTGCCGTGAGGGTGGCCTTGCGCTAGGTGGCAAGACTTGTCCTCGCCGAATTTGGTGAGGATCAAGCCTCGCCAGCCATGGCCAAGGCTCGATCTCGTCGAATTCAGGCGCCGGCTCGATCTCGTCGAATCAGGCGCCGGATCTAGTGAGGCTCACTTTCTCTTTCTGTGAACGGCATTTGAACCATCCCACGTTTACAGAAACTTTGCTACACGTACTTTCTGTCCTCTCTTTATAATCTTTTATATTCCGTGTGCGGGAGGTTTCAAGCAAAATGGGTAGTTTGATTAACAAGGAAGTAAAGATAATTAATATGTTTTTTTTTTTTTTTTTGGTAATTCAGGAACCTCGGTAGCCGACGAGTAAATTTGGGGGGACACGTAAGCAGGATGACCCACCACCCCGGAAAGATAATTAATATGTTACTCTGTGAAATGTGAAATAAACCTCGTTTTGAGGATGAGGCTGCTTGTAAGTTATGCCAAATTGTGAAATCGTGGCTCATTACCTAACGATTGAAAAGTCCACTTTATATTAGATTTGCTCGCATTGTTGTTATGTGCATCCAAACTAGCAAATTGTCATCGTACTAAATGCCAGCACGACGGTGAGGATAAAACAGAGCCTTACTACTAAAAACTAAGAAATAAAATAATAAAATAAATAAAATTAAAAAGTAAAAATTAAAAATTAAAAAAGAAAGAAAGAATACTGGTCATTGGATGCAGCTTCCCCTTGTTAACCCAATTTCCCTTTGCTAGCAATGGAATGCCAAAACAAGGAAGCTCAAGCTCTTGCTCCCCAGGAACTCAAAATTTGACTTATACTTTCAGTAGTAAACTTAAAAAATTGGATCTGGATTTTGGATCCTAAGGATTAGTTCAAGGAATCGCGAAAAAAATGTTCAAGCAAGCGACTAAATGAGAATAGCAGATAAACAAGAAGATTAATGCATGGTTCCTGGTTGTGCTTCCATTAGGCTTGCTTTTAACTCAGATTGTTTGGACGGGGTTGTGCCCAAGATTCAAGAAAATAGTTGTTGTCTAGTTTCCCTTGTGTTAAGCATCATTGCTCGTTGTCGTTGAGAAATAAAATCGCTAATTATGAGAATGAGACTCAGCCGTATGGGAAAGGCTACTAACTTGATTCTTTCAATTGATAAATTCAACTTCCGTTGTCCCATGTGAAAGAAAACAAGGGAGAAGAATGTGTATACATGTAAAAGTCTTGAATTTACAGGAGGGAGATAGAGAAGAAGCAGGTGCTTTCAATACTCTGAGGTTTTGTTGCCTTGAGGAGCACTTTAAGGGTCAAAACAAGAATGTACAGATCCTCTGTTTCTGACCTTCCTGTTCTATTCCAGCTGTATAATGCCTCCAATGCATGCCTATCATTTAGTGGACGAAGCTAATCCACTGTCGTGTGCTGTCCTTGCTACTGATGGTAAGAACCGTTCGAAAGGGAAGAATGAGAAGAGACCTTGGAAGCTGCCGTGGAAAAAGAGCAATTACTGGATAACTCTCTCTTAGGGAATGACACGTTGTTATGATGAGAGCATACGGTTGGCCGTTCGCCTTTCAATTTGTGAAGTGCACACCCGCAATTGCGATGGTACGGTCTCCGCTCAATCTCCACATCGTTCACTGACAAGCTCCTTCTACGACACACCGAAGCATCGTCTCAGCTGCTATGGTGGCCATTCTCTCCTCTTTCCAACAGTTCTACTGTGCTTGCTCTTATTTTGTGTATAAATTTTTTGTTATGAATCACTCGAGTGCCTCAGGGAACATTTAAATAGGAGTAGGAAGAGATGGACGTTAACAAAGTGTAGGAGTTCTCTAAAAAAGAGACCTCGGTTTTCACTATAATTCAAGAAATGTCGTTAATTTTGCTTCTGAGTGTTCTTGTCCGGTTAGTTAACCAATAACGGATTTTTCGAGGCTTTTCTTGATTCCCAGCTATTTTAAGAGAGAGAAAGAGAGAAATGTTTATATGGCTTTAAATGTTAGCTTGGCTTGGCTTGCACATGGTTTGTCGGAGTTCATTTCTATATGTAGATTCTTATATTGGCTTAGACTTCTCAGAACAGCAGCGTGTCTTTTAACTATTCCGTTAGCCAAGTGAATCCATGGAGACGTTTTCATGGTATGTATTAAAACGGGCGAGTTTTGTACGCATACTGGGTTTACATTTTTGTCATATTCTAGCAGCCCTTCAATTATTTTGGTTTATATTTTTGCTATTTTAATGAAAAGCTCGTTTAATCAGCACTTGTATTAATTCACCTGAATTCATGTCAGCATATATATAGGTACAAATTATTTATACTGACTGAAATCTGATACTCCATGATTTCTATTCTTGGAATAAAGAAGAAGCTTTCATTCTCCTCTTTTTTTATAAGAAATACGTAAAGTGGCAGAAAATGCATAACTTGTCCAATGGTCTTTCCTCTGTTTTGATTTATTTTGGCAGTTTGCAAGTTACTGTTCTCTCTGAAACTTTGAGAAGAAATGTCTAAATGTATCAATATATCCAATTAGATACACTTTCCCTTAAAAGATTATGTAAATAAATTGTGGGCTGATTGTGATTATAATTGTTTTACAACATACAAATTCTCTAATGTTGATTTTCCTAGCATAATTCACACGTACATCTTAATAATTTTTGCCCTACAAGTGACCTTAGTGTTAGTTTGCTCCCCTTCAATTTAGATATATTCTATATCAAAATGTCCCAACTTAAATCTCCACTTTGTTGTGTCTGAGGACTACAACAACAATTGAAACAAATAGGGGCCAAACTTTTCAGCAATTTTGTCTAGAACCTCCTTTCTTCCAGAAAAAGGGAAGGAGAAGGATTTTCTTTGGTGGTTCCTTTTTGTTCTTGTTTAGTCCCTTTCATTTCGAAAGTCGTTTATATCTCTACATCTGTTTCTTCCTTCTCGCACCAATTAATTTTTTACTCTGATATTGTTTACTTTTAATACCTTCCAATAAGAAAATCGCCAAGAGAAAGATTAAGTCTTAGCCCGTCAACAGTTGGACACGAAAGCCAATGAATTATGATACAAATATAATTATTAATTATTATATACTACATCAACTTTCAAATATGATATTTTTAAAATTAATTCACATTAGTACCTTGATAAATTCGTTGATATATACGGAGGTGATGGACTCAATGTGTTTTTCACGTGCATCTCAATAAATGACTGGTCCACGTTAAACCACCTACTCCTGACTG
Organism: Eucalyptus cladocalyx; assembly: GCA_017140615.1. Classification (NCBI taxonomy): domain Eukaryota; kingdom Viridiplantae; phylum Streptophyta; class Magnoliopsida; order Myrtales; family Myrtaceae; genus Eucalyptus; species Eucalyptus cladocalyx. The sequence goes on along the minus strand of CM029523.1, from coordinate 60,765,518 downwards.
GAAGAGATTTTTTTACCATGTCTGGTAGGACACCTCCAGGATGGACCTTGACTTGTTTCCCTCCATTAAATTTAATACGCGAGTACATTATAGAAAGAGAGGAAATCTGTATCCTCAGATCTTTCATTCTTTTGCAGTGGTTTAGTATCCGATTAATCTTGCTTTCAGTTTTCATTCCCTCAGAATTTCTAAAGGTGAAGAGAACAGCAATTCCCTTCGTGGAGAAGCCGGTTTTCGAGTCCCCAGTTTCATCGGATGCTTCGCCAGGATGTGATTATGATGTGTTCTTAAGCTTCAGAGGTCCAGACTCTCGCAAGGGCTTTACGAGCCACCTCTACGAGCGACTCCAAGAAGCGAGAGTTCGCGTGTTCAGAGACGACGACGAGCTCCCTCTAGGAGAGGAGATTGGCCCACAGCTTTTCCGGGCCATTGACAACAGCAAGATCTCGATCCCAGTTCTCTCGGAATGCTATGCTTCCAGCAAATGGTGCCTTTTTGAGCTCGTTCGGATGCTCAAGTGCAAGAAAGAGATGAAACAAGTGATCTTGCCCATATTCTATAAAGTAGAGCCCGCAGATGTGAAATGGCTCAAAGGAACCTTTGGAGATGTCTTCAATTCATACAAGCAGCGTTTTGGGGATAGCGTTGTCCAGGAATGGAGACAAGCACTCAAAGAAGTTGGATCCTTGAAAGGACTGGTATCCGAAAATATTGCTAATGGGTACTTCCAAATCCCTTTTCATATAAGCTGATTATTTTATGGCAAAGTACATTAGTTGTTTAGACTATCGACCATTATGAATTTGCCAATTCATCTTGTTGCTTATTATCTGAGTTTGTTCTAGTAAGTTTTACTCTTGATATTTGTTCATGATCTCAATCATAACACGATTTTGACAGGAATGAGGCAGAGCTCATAAAAGCGGTTGTTATAAAGGTTTTGAGCGAGTTAAAGAATGCTTTTAAGTTGGTGACCCCTAAACAGTTGGTGGGAGTGGACATTCATGTAAAAGAAATTATGACTATGGTAGATACTAAATTTGGAGATACTCGGATACTTGGAATTCATGGAATGGGTGGTGCTGGTAAAACAACTCTTACCAAAGTCATCTACAATGAACTGTCAAGCCAATTTGAGCGCCGCGGCTTCTTAGCAGACATCCGAGAAACGGAATCGAATAAGGGAATTGTGCACTTGCAGAAGGAATTGATCTCCGAAGTTCTTAAAGGAAGTCCCCACAAAGTTTCTGACAGAAACGACGGAATCAATATCATCAGTTCTAGATTTGAAGGCAAAAGAGTTCTCCTTTTTCTTGATGATGTGAGTCACAAAGATCAGTTAGATGCACTTGTGGGAGGGCATGGGTTGTTTGATTCTGGAAGTAGGATCATTATTACAACTAGAGATAAGCATATTCTTAATCAGTTTGGGACGTCATACTGGGAATATGAACTTATGGGATTGGACGAAGAAAATTCTATGGTTCTATTTTGTAGACATGCGTTTCAACGTGACTTCCCTCCTCCTGCCTTCAACGATCTTTGTCGTGATATTGTCTCAACTACTGGGCAGCTCCCGTTGGCTCTTGAGGTTATTGGGTCACTCTTGTGCGACAAAAGCGAGGCAGCGTGGAGAGACACATTAAAGAAGTTGAGAAAAGTGCCTAATCAGGAGGTTGAAAAGAAGCTGAAGATAAGTTACGATACCCTAACTGATGATGTGAAGCAAATATTTCTTGACATTGCATGTTTTTTCAATGGAACAGATCCAAGACTTCCAACTTACATGTGGGATGACTCTGGCTTTTCTCCGAACTTGGGACTAGAAGTGCTGAGTCTCATGTCCCTGGTCAAAATTTTCCATGGCAATGGGGAAATTGGCTATGGATGCATGATCAGTTAAGAGATCTTGGTAGAAGTATTGTTTCTAAGGCAAACTCTGTCAAGCCAAGTGAACGCAGTAGATTATGGATTCATGAGGAAGCTTTGAAAGTGCTTGAGAGAAATGAGGTACAATGTTTTCTGCTCTCTACTTTTTACTTGCCTCTTTTATGCTATCCCTAAAAGTGTGGAGTCCCATATTCCTATTTTAAAAAAAGGAAGAAGGTTGTGGGTAGAATCAGCAAATTTGTGACACCATCAGCTTAGGCATAATACCGCTGATTCGGGGTCAAGCTATTCATATCAAATCGTGTGTCTGTCATAATATACCCCAAAAATGAAAACTTAGGCATCCAGCCTAACTTGTATATTCATTACATTGTCAGACATTGTCTGATTCAGGGGGATAATATCTTAGGTTGCTACATGACACAATCACACACAATCGGTTCAACCAGGTATCGGTTATGTGCTCTATCCTGTTTGACCCCTGTAAGAAAATTGATCAAAACCAGAAAAGCCAGTCAATCTAGAAAGCGGTCGAACTGGAATAATTCAAAGAGTTCCCATATATGGTAATGGAGCATGCCTGGCGTCAATGCTTTTATGATCCTTAGAGTTCTGTTATAAATTGGATGGATGTACAATTATACCAAATATTACGTATGGAACAAATGGAACAATTTGTCACACTTTTAATTAGCCTCCATTCGGTCTTGCGCAGCACGCTTATTCCTCAGTTTCTGGGCACTTGCAGGGAACGAATCAGATCGAGGCCCTCCGTCTTGAGTATTCCCCTTCCCTTTCTAAACTATACTGCTTAACAAATGAGCAGTTTATAAAACTGCCGAACTTAAGGTACCTTCGTATCAAGCAGGCGGAAGTCACGGGCCATTTCAAGGGCCTTCTTCCTAATTTAAGATGGCTTGATTGGATTGCCTGCCCAACGTCTTTTTTTCCACCAGACTTTCATCCGGAGAACTTGGTTATTCTTAACGTAAGAGTCAGTGGTCTCACAGAGCACTGGGACGCATGGCACCATGTCAATGGATTACAGAAGGTAAATCTCCATCTTCTTTTGAATTTTGCAAGGTATATGATAAATTCAAGAGCTAACGTTGCTATGTTTTGTTTGTGGTGGATTGTGAACCAGCTCAAAGTTCTGAGGCTTTTGCACTGCGATAATTTGACTGAAACTCCTGACTTCTCAGCTCTCCGGAATCTTGAGATCTTGAATCTTGAATATTGTGTTAATCTGGTCAAAGTTCATCCTTCTATCAGGAATATCAGGAAACTGGTATCCTTGAGTCTGAGGGGATGTGACAAACTCAAGGAGCTACCTGAAGAAATGGGGAGACTAACAAACTTGACGGAGCTTCTTATTGATGACAGTTCCATAAAAGAGATTCCCATGTCCATAGGTCGCATGAGGAAGCTTGAGATTGTTTCTGCTCGTAATTGTAGATCATTGGTTCGAATTGACAGCTCCATAAAATCCCTCCGGAACTTGCATAGCTTGCTGCTACAGGGATGCAAATCATTGGAAACACTGCCCGACTCCATTGGACAATTGACATCATTAACCCAACTGCATTTATCAGATTCGGCTATCAGGGAGCTGCCCTACTCCATTGGGAATCTGCACAATTTGAAAGTTCTGCTCATGACTCATATATTCTTAAAAGTTTACCTAGAACCATGGGAAGGTTGAAGAAGCTTGAAGAGTTAGATGCCTCAGGGTGTAAATATCTGCAAGGAGAAATCCCTAGTGAGATAGGGGATTTATCTTCACTGCGAGTCCTTCGGTTAGAAAAGACCCGCATTTCCTGTTTGCCAAAAAGCATTCAGAAGTTATCATGTCTCCAAGAGCTTGATTTAGGGAAATGCGAAGAGCTACAATCTCTGCCAGAGCTTCCCTCAAGCCTAACAAGTCTACATCTCGTCTGTGAGACAATCCCAGATATTGCCAACCTAATCAATCTAACACAATTATCAATGAAAGTCAAGGATTTGAGTGCCTTAACTACGATGAAGACCCTCTCTCAACTTGTTGATCTCCACATTGAACTTCATGATGACATAAAATGGCTCCCAGATCTTCCCTCAAGTCTATTGAAGCTTGAAGTCAGCCAAGGTCCAGATTTGGAGAGATTTCCAGATTTGTCAAATTTTAAACGCTTATCAGAATTGCATCTCCACAGTTGCTCTGAGTTAACTGAAATCAAAGGGCTTGAAGAACTTGTTTGCCTAACTGCTTTGACAGCATCATTTTGTGAAAAGCTATATAAGCTGGAGGGCCTTGAACGTTTAGTCTCATTAAGATCAATCATCATACAGGGTTGTAAAGCATTAGAAACATTACCGGATCTTTCGGATTTGAAATTTCTGAAGAAATTTGATGCTGCGGCTTGTGAGAATCTGGTTGGAATTCAAGGCCTTGATAGATGGGAATACTTGGAAGAACTAGACATCTCCGAGTGTTATTCCATTGAGAGTTTACTGGACTTTTCTAACTTAAATGGTCTGAAGAGAATAGAAGCTGGGGTTGCAAGAAGCTAGTTGAAATAACGGACCTTTATAAAGCTGAACGCTTGGAAGTATTGGACCTCTCCGACTGTAGTTCTTTGGAAAGTTTACCAGAACTACCGTGCCCTGGAGCCTTGCAATATCTGAACATCAATGGCTGTGAGAAGATCCATGATATCCAAGCGCTTGAGGAATTCTCTTCATGCAAAAGACTATGCATTGAACAATGCAAGTCGATTGTAAACCTTCCAGATCTTTCGGAATTTGAAGATTTAGAATACTTGACTCTGAATAAATGTCCACAACTTGTGGATGTTCCAGGGCTTGACAGAGCGAGATCGTTAAAATTTATTAACATTTCATGGTGCGAGATGCTTGAGAACTTACCAGATTTGTCAGGTTTAGAACTCTTGGAAGATCTAAAAGTACGACATTGTGGGAAACTAACAGAGCTCCAGGGGCTTGGAGGGTTGAGATTCTTAAGCATTGTGGATTTCTCTGGATGCAACTTGCTGAAACCCCCAGAATTACCTAGCAGAACACGCCAAGTATGTTCATTGTTCAATCTATTTGACTACGAGAATCCAGGTCAGATTGTTTTGAGGTGATTTGGAAGTTGCAACTGTCTTTTTGCTTCTGAACCATGATCTGACACTTTCCCCCTGATCTGACACTTTTCCCCTGTTCAACGTTAAGAACTGAATTCTATTTTGAGTTACCATTCACCATCAATTTGTTCTTGGCCACCCCAATATATTCCTTTGTCTTTTCCCATCACGAACATGGTGATGTTCTATCTTCTTTGCCATGTGATTTGACTAGCTGTAGTTTTTTGTTCCCTTCATTTGGCCAGGTAAAGTGACCAGCTGCAGTTTACTTGTTTTCTATTATGTCTGTATGACTTGCAACAATCAGTTCCAAAGACCAACTCCCAAGTCTGCTTCATTGATCAGTAACCCATGCATCAGCAACTATTGCATTGAATTTTGTTTTTCTGCACTTGTCTCTTGGGATTGCTTTTGTATTCTAAACTGGCCCTACATCAAAGTGTTTTTCCGTTGCCAGCAACAACTTGCATATTGCTAATTTTATGCATTATCATGTAGTACATTCATCTAGGGATGATGGTGTGACTCGATTAGTTGACTGTAGATCTTCTAGATAACCATCAGTGCACTTGGAAAAATCCCCTCATAAATCATTCATCAAATTAGGAATGGACAGGAGTTATTCTTTTGGGATACGTGGGATTGAATTATCGTTTGTATTATGTGAAAGTGAATATCTCTGAATCTAACCCTGGGGGCTGGTTCTGTGGTCAAGCATTTTGGATGAGGCAGATCCTTAATCGATGCATGACTGAGAGGTTTGCGTACATACATAGATTACTCAAGCCAAAAGATCCGACCCCCCATGTTACGAAAAAGAAAAGAAAATGCATCTATGGTGATCACTAATAAGATCTAAAGATATAGCAGCACCAATTTTACAGTGTTTACTTGGACAATTCCTCGTGCTGTTGCAACTCTAGATGTTTGACTTTACTTACCCTGATAATTCCTTGTTTTAAGGACGAGATTGACAGAAAAACATCCAACAAAATTGTGTATACTCAATGATTTATTAGTTAACTGACCAATGAGCATGTGAACTCAAAGACTCTGAAAAGAATGTCTTGAGCTGGAAAGAGAGAAGAAACCAATGAACTATTAGTACCTCTGCCCTGGACTTTGACTCTTTTCTGTCCATTGAACAGACGAAATGGAGAATTCCTGTTTTAAATCCGAAGCAGGGGACTGAAGATTTAGAATAGAGAGGAAAGAGTTAGCTTTTTTTGGCATCAAATCTTTTCTTGATCATCTGGAGAGGTGAGTAGGTTAGAGAAAATGGAGGAATAGACAGCGTGACTTCTTCCTATCGTGGTGCCTTTTGCATTAAGTCTTGCTTTTTGTGTTCATGTGTAAGAAAAGAAGACCAAAACCAAACAGTTTTGCTGAGGAACCAATAACCACTTCATCAAATGATCCTGCTTCTTCACTAGGATGCAATTACAATGTTTTCTTGAGCTTCAGAGGTCCAAATTCAGAAGGGCTTCACGAGTCTCTAGTTCCACCAGTCACCTGTACCAGAGACTCGTGATGCCAGAGTCTGTCATCCACAATAAGCTTGAGCATGTTATCTATTGTGTTGGTTTTTGCTAAATGGTTTTTTATTTGATTAGAATTAGATTTTAGTTCAATGACCATGCATACCATGCATTTATTCATGAAATATACTCATAATCGTACAAAACTTCATACCATCTTTATATTACATTGTTAAAGTTCCACAAGTTCCTACCAGAATATCCTAGTGGGAAGCAGCTCATAAGAGCTATATCTCAATGAACAGGAAGATTATCTTGAGGTGATTACAGAATTTTCAACACTCCTTTCAGTTTATGATCCATGACTTTGTCCATTCCATAGCCATAGACTGTGGCTGTTTGGATATGTGGAAGGCTTCAACAGTTGAGAAGTCCATTGGTTATTAAGTTCTCCATCGGCAAATACTTTAACTTGATATCAGCAATGTCATATTAGTACACGGAAAAACGATGTATTGTAACCGTGAACATCAGCGTATAGGAATCCAATCTTCCAGATGCATTTGCGCATCATATTTGCTGGCAAATGCAGAGTTCAGCATTCAGCAGCATTCAGCAACACACTCAAGTCCAGGTGATCTCATACCGAATATATGCATTGCACTTGCCGATCACTTAATATCATAGTTTAAGAACATACCATAATTATTTGGATGCAAAGAATCATATTTCTTCCTTAGCTGATCTCAAAACATACGGTATCAAATCTAGCGTCCTATTTCGAAAATTATTATTGATGCATTGCTTTTCTTCCTAGAATGACAAATATTTCCAAATAACTTGTTCCAGAATTCGTAAAACCACAGGGGAGAAATTTTCACTTCTTTCCAAAAATAAAGCTTGACAAAAAAGATCATAAGGAAAGAGGGCCTCCAAAGTTACAAAGAAATGTAAATGCAATTAATTGTATCATAATAAATATTTTTGATCACATATCACCAAAAAAAAGAAAATTATTCATTCTCTTAAAAAATGATTCATCGAAAAGTATTCTTCTTTATCATTAAGTTTTCTCCCAAATGGCACTCTAAATTAATCACATAATTGTGGTTGTGGACCACAAATACAGAAGGAGGAAAATTGCTGACTTTTTTCTTGTCAAATGAAAATTACTAATTTGAGTACACTCATTTGCGATCATCCATTTTCTTCTTACCAATCACTTAAAACAGTTTCTGGAGTTGAATTCCAATATAACCTCCTAAACTTTTTTGTTAACTTTTTTTTTCCTGATATTTTGAGGACATGTGGATGCTAGGTACAAAAATAATATATTACATACCAACAACTTGATCCGATTGCAAGTCTAGTAGCATGCCCAAAGCGCTATGAGGAGTCTAGACAAGTAGTTTTCTACCCGTCCGATATTTATATTCGTAGCAATATTTTCAAAAATAACTCCCATCATTATTACTGGCAAAGATGCGTCAAGCTTGCAACTATTAATAAATTACAGTGTTGTCATCTCTGCTGATGTCCCTGGCAGGAGTCAAATGAGACGTTTTTCCCATCTCTGATGGGACACCTCGAGGGTTGACTTGTTTCCCTCCATTAAATTTAGAACGTCAGTACATTATAGAAAGAGAGGAAATCAGTATCATCAGATCTGTCATTATTGTGCAGTGGTTTAGCATCCGGTTAATCTTGCTTTCAGTTTTCGTTCTCTTAGAATTTCTAAAGATGAACAGAACAGCAATTACCTTCGTGGAGAAGCCGGTTTCCGAGTCCCCAGTTTCATCGGATGCTTCACCAGGATGTGATTATGATGTGTTCCTAAGCTTCAGAGGTCCAGACTCTCGCAAGGGCTTCACGAGCCACCTCTACGAGCGACTCCAAGAAGCGAGAGTTCGCGTGTTCAGAGATGACGACGAGCTCCCTCTAGGAGAGGAGATTGGCCCACAGCTTTTCCGGGCCATTGACACCAGCAAGATCTCGATCCCAGTTCTCTCGGAATGCTATGCTTCCAGCAAATGGTGCCTTTTTGAACTCGTTCGGATGCTCAAGTGCAAGAAAGAGATGAAACAAGTGATCTTGCCCATATTCTATAACGTAGATCCGGCGGATGTGAAATGGCTCAAAGGAACCTTTGGAGATGTCTTCAATTCATACAAGCAGCGTTTTGGGGATAGCGTTGTCCAGGAATGGAGACAAGCACTCAAAGAAGTTGGATCCTTGAAAGGACTGGTATCCGAAAATATTGCTAATGGGTACTTCCAAATCCCCTTTTCATATAAGCTGATTATTTTATGGCAAAGTTCATTACTTTTTTAGACTATCGACCATAATCAATTTGCCAATTCATCTTGTTGCTTATTATCTGAGTTTGTTCTAGTAAGTTTTACTCTTGATATCTGTTCATGATCTCAATCATAGCACGATTTTGACAGGAATGAGGCAGAGCTCATAAAAGTGGTTGTTGTAAAGGTTTTGAGCGAGTTAAAGAACGCTTTTAAGCTAGTGACCCCTAAACATTTGGTGGGAGTGGACATTCATGTAAAAGAAATTATGACTATGGTAGATACTAAATTTGGAGATACACGGATACTTGGAATTCATGGAATGGGTGGTGCTGGTAAAACAACTCTTGCCAAAGTCATCTACAATGAACTGTCAAGCCAATTTGAGAGCCATGGCTTCTTAGCTGATATCCGAGAAACGGAATCGCGTGAGGGAATTGTGCACTTGCAGAAGGAATTGATCTCTGAAGTTCTCAAAGGAAGCCCACACGAAGTTTCTAACAGAGACGACGGAATCAATATCATCAGTTCTAGATTTGGAGGCAGAAAAGTTCTCATTTTTCTTGATGATGTGAGTGACAAAGATCAGTTAGATGCACTTGTGGGAGGCCAAGAGTTGTTTGGTTCTGGAAGTAGGATCATTATTACAACTAGAGATAAGGCTATTCTTAATCAGTTTGGGACGTCATACTGGGCTTATGAGCTCATGGGATTGGACAAAGAAAACTCTATGATTCTATTTTGTAGACATGCCTTTCAACGTGACTTCCCTCCTCCCGCCTTCAACGATCTTTGTCGTGATATTGTCTCAACTACTGGGCAGCTCCCATTGGCTCTCGAGGTTATTGGGTCACTCTTGTGTGACAAAAGCGAAGCAGCGTGGAGAGACACATTAAAGAAGTTGAGAGAAGTGCCTTATCAGAAGGTTGAAGAAAAGCTGAAGATAAGTTAAGATACACTAACTGATGATGTGAAGCAAATATTTCTCGACATTGCATGTTTTTTCATTGGAACAGATCCAAGACTACCAATGTATATGTGGGATGACTGTGGCTTTTCTCCGAACTTGGGACTAGAAGTGTTAAGCCTCATGTGCCTGGTGAAAATTGTCCCTGGCAATGGGAGAAATCGACTATGGATGCATGATCAATTGAGAGATCTTGGTAGAAGTATTGTTTTTAAGGAAAACTCTGTTAAGCCAAGTCAACGCAGTAGATTATGGATTCATAAGGAAGCTTTGAAAGTGCTCGAGAAAAATGAGGTGCAATGTTTTCTACTCCCTACTTTTACTTAACACTCTCAGGCTAAAAAGTGCCCTAAAAGTCTGGAGTCTCATATTCCTACTTAAAAAAAGGTTGTGGGTAGAATTAGCAAATTTGTGACAGCTTCAGTTTAGGCACAATACCCCTGATATGAGGTCATTGATATTTATATCAGATCATGTCTGTGTCATAATATACCGACTGAATGAAATGCAGAAATCAGGCCTTACTTGTGTAGTCATGTTTAGACATGTCTGATTCAGCAGGATAATGTCTTAGGTTGCTACATCACACAATCACACGTGGTCGTTTCGACCGGTATACATTAGGTGCTCTATCCTGTTTGAACCCCTGTAGGAAAAAGTGGTCAAAACCAGAAAAGACTGTCAAACTAGAAACTGGTGGAACTGGGTTAACTCGAAGAGCTTCCATACCTGGTAATGGATCATGCCTGGCATCAATTCACCTATCCAGGTGGGAGTGGCAATGCTATTATGATCCTTAGAGTTCTGTTATAAATTGAATGCAGCAAAATAGTACAGATTGAATAAATGGAACAACGTGTCGCTCTTTTCATTAGCCTACTGTCTAACACCCTAATTCCTCAGTTTCTGGGCACTCGCAGGGAACGGATCAGATCGAGGCCCTCCATCTTATGTACTCTCCTTGGCTTTCTACACCATACTGCTTAACAGATGATCAGTTTAGAAAACTGCCGAACTTGAGGTACCTTTGTATCCATCAGGCAGAAGTCATGGGAGATTTCAAGGACCTTCTTCCTAAATTAAGATGGCTTGATTGGATGGCCGCGACGTCCGTTTTCCCAACAAACTTCCATCCAGAGAACTTGGTTATTCTTAATGTAAGAGTCAACGGTCTCACAGAACACTGGGACGCATGGCACCATGTGAATGGCTTACAGAAGGTAAATCTCCATCTTTTTAATTTTGTTAAGGTATATGATGAAGTCAAGAGCTAACGTTGCCATATTTTGTTTGTTGTGGATCGTGAACCAGCTCAAAGTTTTGAGGCTTATGCACTGCGATAAGTTGACTGAAACTCCTGACTTCTCAGCTCTCCAGAATCTTGAGATCTTGAATCTTGAATATTGTGTTAATCTGGCCAAAATTCATCCTTCTATCAGAAATATCAGGAACCTCGTATCCTTAAGTATGAGGGGATGTGAGAAACTCAAGGAGCTACCTAAAGAAATGGGTAGACTAACAAACTTGAGGGAACTTCTTATTGATAGAAGTTCCATAAAAGAGATTCCCATGTCCATAGGTCGCATGAGGAAGCTTGAGATTTTATCTGCTTATAATTGTAGATCATTGGTTCGAATTGACAGCTCCATAGGATCTCTCCAGAACTTGCATAGCTTATTGCTACAGGGATGCAAATTATTGGAAACACTTCCCGACTCCATTGGAAAGTTGACATCATTAACCCAACTGTGTTTATCAGATTCGGGTATCACGGAACTACCCCACTCTATTGGGGATCTGCACAACTTGAAAGTTCTGCTCATAAATCGAATTTTCTTAAAAAGATTACCTACAACCATTGGAAGATTGAAGAAGCTTGAGGAGTTACATGCCTCGGGGTGTGAATACCTGCAAGGAGAAATTCCTAGTGAGCTTGGGGATTTATCGTCACTGCGAGTCCTTCAGTTAGAAAACACCTGCATTTCCAGTTTGCCACAAAGCATTCACAAACTATCTTGTCTCCAAGAGCTTGATCTAGGGGCATGTGAAGAGCTACAATCTCTGTCAGAGCTTCCCCTGGGCTTAACAAGTCTATGTCTCACTTGTCAGAAAAGCCCAGATGTTGCCAACCTAATCGATCTAACAAACTTGTCAATGAAAGTCAAGGATTTGGGTGCCTTAACTATGATGAAGACCCTCTCTTGATGTGAATAGTTGCGGAAGGATCGTTCTACGAAGGCCCAGATGATGCGAATTGCAAACCTCGACCTCCAATCAAACATGTGATTGGCAACCTCGGTATGAACGTGACCTGTTGACGAACACGTGTCAACCAACCAACGTTATAGACGCCACGAGCAAAAGAATTCGCTATCTCGCTCGATAAGTCGAAGAGAATCTTGATTAGGTCAAGTCCTCAAAAGAACAGTAAAAAGAGAACCTCTCAATTCTTTTCCTCAAAAAAATAAAATATATCTGTGTCTTCAAAGAAATTTGGCAAATCCTTTATATAGGCTGCCACACAAACCCTAAAAACCAACCCTAAAAATCTAATGCGTTATATTCTAAAATATTTCTATTTTAGAATATTCTTAAACAAGAATATATATATAAATTGACTTGGTCAATTATTTGGTGACAAGATAATTAAATTGCACCAAGATTTCCAAGATTCTTCAAGATTTGATCCAAGGTCATCTTCACGCCAAAAATCACGAACCATGACGCCAACAGCTTGCTTGAATTGTTTTGCCCGCGCTCGAGTAATCGAACCAGTAGGAATAGACAATGGGTCCCTAGCACCTCCTCCTCGATATGACTCGATGTCCACATCATTCCTCCCCGTGCAAATGATTTGTCCTCAAATCATCACTGGCATAAAAAAGAGTCAAGTCGAAACATTAAATGTGGCACTAACGTCATACTTACCGGAAGATCAAGCTTGTAAGCATTATTGTTAACTCTTTCTAAAACCATGAATGGTCCATCCCTCGCGGTAATAACTTAGAATGTCGCTGCTCAGGAAATCTCTCTTTGCGCATATGAACCCAAACCCAATCGCCAGGTTCAAACACCACTTCCTTGCGCCCTTTGTTAGCTTGCCTTGCATATTGCTCAGTCTTGCGCTCAATATTTGTGCGCGTCTTCTCATGCAACGACTTGACAAATTCAGCTTTCTTTGCTCCATCTAAATCCACACGCTTATCAACAGGTAAAGGGGTTAAATCTAACGGAGTTAATGGATTAAAACCATAGACAACCTCAAATGGTGTAAATTTAGTAGCAGAATGCATACTCCTATTATATGCAAATTCAACATGTGGCAGACAATCTTCCCAAGGTTTTATGTTCTTTTTAATAATAGCACGCAACAATGCCCCTAAAGTTCTATTAACTACCTCGGTTTGACCATCGGTCTGTGGATGACAAGTAGTAGAAAATAACAACCGTGTTCCTAGTTTTTTCCACAATATTTTCCAAAAGTAACTAAGAAATTTAGAATCTCGATCTGAAACAATCGATCTAGGCATGCCATGCAAACGTACAACCTCCTTAAAGAACAAATTAGCAATATGGGATGCATCATCAGTTTTATGACAAGGTATAAAATGAGCCATTTTTGAAAACCGATCAACAACTACATAAATAGAATCTCTACCATACTTAGACCTAGGCAATCCTAACACAAAATCCATAGAAATATCAATCCAAGGATGCGTTGGAATAGGTAATGGTGTATACAAGCCATGCGGTTTAGTTGTTGACTTCGATTGCTTACAAGCAATACATCTCTCACAAACACGTGTGACATCTCTCTTCATATGTGGCCAATAAAAATGTTCATACAACGCTTCATAAGTCTTATTAATGCCAAAATGCCCCATTAAACCACCACTATGAGCTTCTCGCACCAATAATTCACGCAAAGAACACTTAGGCAAACATAGTTTGTTTTCACGAAAAAGATAACCTTCATGCCTATAAAATTTATCAAATGCAGCGTGTTCACATGCTTCATAGACTCTCCCAAAGTCATCATCATCAATATATAAGCCCTTGATATGCTCAAAACCTAGACACTTTGCTTCTAAAATAGTTAGAATCGCATACCTTCGAGAAAGTGCATCGGCTACCACATTTTCCTTACCTTTCTTGTACTTGATCACATATGGAAAAGTCTCAATGAACTCCATCCATTTGGCATGTCTTTTATTCAACTTTTGCTGTCCTTTCAAGTACTTCAAGGTCTCATGGTCGGTGTGGATCACAAACTCCTTTGGCCATAAATAATGTTGCCAAGTCTCCAAAGCTCGCACTAAAGCATACATCTCCTTATCATAGGTAGGATAATTCAATGTTGCTCCACTCAATTTTTCGCTGAAATAAGCTATGGGACGCCCTCCTTGCATCAACACGGCTCCAATTCCTGTGCCGAAGCATCGCACTCTATCTCAAAAGTAGCACTGAAATTCGGCAAAGATAACAAAGGAGCATTAGTTAACTTATCTTTTAGCAGATTAAAGGCTTTCTCTTGCTCTTCTCCCCACGTGAAACCCACGTGCTTCTTGATAACCTCAGTTAAAGGTGCGGCAATGGTGCTGAAATTTCTCACAAATCGTCGATAAAAACTCGCCAATCCATGAAAGCTACGCACCTCTCCTATGGTCTTAGGCGTTGGCCATTCACGGATTGCTTTAACCTTTTCTTCATCAACCTGTATACCATTAGCACTAACAACAAATCCTAGAAATACTAATTTGTTGGTAACAAAAGAGCACTTCTTTAGATTAGCGTATAATTGCTCGGCCCTTAAAACCTGCAAGACAGCTCGCACATGCTTAATATGGTCATCAGGACTTCGGCTATAAATCAAGATGTCATCAAAATAGACAACCACAAATCGACCAATAAAAGCACGCAAAACATGATTCATAAGTCGCATAAATGTGCTCGGTGCATTAGTTAATCCAAATGGCATTACTAACCACTCATATAATCCATACTTGGTCTTAAATGCAGTTTTCCATTCATCACCTTCTTTCATCCTAATTTGATGATAACCACTTTTCAAATCGATCTTAGTGAAAATACAAGAACCATGCAACTCATCCAACATGTCATCTAATCTAGGAATAGGATGTCGATACTTTACCGTAATATTATTGATTGCTCGGCAATCAACATACATTCGCCAAGTTCCATCCTTCTTTGGCACTAACAAAATAGGGACGGCACATGGGCTAAGACTCTCTCTCACATGCCCTCGTTCTAATAATTCACTAACTTGTCGCTGAAGTTCCTTTGTCTCCTCGGGATTGCTTCGATATGCGGGTCGATTAGGTATTGGCGCACCAGGAATCAAGTCAATTTGATGTTCTATGCCTCGAATAGGTGGTATCCCTCCGGGAAGTTCATCGGGAAAGACATCTTCAAATTCCTGCAATAAAGACACAATAGGACTAGGCAAACTTGGGTCAAGATCGTTAGTAGAAAACAAAACCTCCTTGTACACAAGTACAAGTATTGGTCGATCTAGAACTAAGGCTCTCCTCACTTCACTTGATTTTGCATAAAAATTATTTTGCCTCTTTTCTTTCCTCTCTTCTTTTCCCTCAGTTTTTACCACAATCTTTCTCTCGGCCTCTCCTTTTCCTTGTGTCTCAGACACACCACGCAAGCCCTCGGATTTCTCACCTTTTTTCTCTCTCTCGGCTTCTCGTTGTAACTTTAATTGATCTTGATACACCTCACTAGGTGTCATTGGTACCAAGGTATAAGTCTTTTGATTCATCACCAATGAATAACGATTAGTATATCCATCATGATGTACCTTTCGATCATATTGCCATGGTCTTCCAAGCAAGATATGACCCGCTTGCATAGGTACAACATCACACTCTACCTCGTCCTTATATCTCCCTATCTCAAATGGAATTCGAACTTGCTTCGATACTTTCACCTCACCACTATCATTTAACCATTGAAGTCTATAAGGCCTAGGGTGCTTTGTTGTCTTCAAGCCCAACTTATCCACCATAATACAACTTGCCACATTCGCACAACTACCTCCATCAATTATCATACTACAGATCTTACCATTCACCACACACCTTGTATGAAACAAATTATCTCTTTGTTGGTGATGCTCCTCCTCCTTTACTTGCACACTCGGAGAACGCCTAACCACCAATAAGTCTCCTTTTATAGCCACTTCTCCATCACTACAATCCTCCAATGGTGGCATCTCATCATCATCTTCTTGTCGTTGCCTTCTATGTTGTGTTCTAGAGGCATCTCGCTGATGTTGTGGCCTTCCTCGGGGTATCTCTCGATCACCATTAACCCTCATGCCATTCCCCATCATTCGGCCACTAAGCTCCTCCACTACGACCCTTAATTGCTGGATGCTTTCCACGAGCGCTTCATCCCTTCGTATGGAGTCAACCTCCCGTTGATTCACGCTTTCTTCACGCGACATATTTTAGACCTGCAAGTAAACGTTAGTTTAAAAAAAATCCTCACCAATCGCTCCCTCACGTGTTTCTCTCGAGATGTTTGTCACTCCTCTCGTGTTTAACTCAAGTCTAGGCTTTTTCCACCCTCAATTAAGCTTACGCACTCTTGCCTTTTTCCTCTCCTATTCTCTTTTCACAAGCTCTTTATTGGACTCAAAACCTGTCTCTCAACCCCCTCACGACAATCAAACAAACTAATCAAACAAGATTAGATCACTATTGATTTTGTTTTAGCAAGTAACAATTTCAAACCAACAAGTACAACTTTCGAACTTCCAATTGAAACGCAAATCACTTCTGATTTTGTTTCAATTTGGTCTACTAACAAACGAGTCGCTTTCTTTCTTTTTTTTTTTTCGTTCGGCTAATTTTTTTTTTTTTGCCGAATCTGTTTTTTTTTTTTCTCTTACACACTTTTTTTTGTGCGTTTTTTTTCTTTTTTTTTTTTTACTTTTTTTTTTTTTTTTTTTTTTGACGAACTCAGATACAATTTAAGATGCTAGAAAAGAAAAAAATTTAAAACTAACAGCAAACAACTACGTATGGAAGCACAAAAGCAATTGGATCCCTAAATTAGCTAGAACCGAAACCCTAACTCAATAAATCTCAAATTACTAAATATCAACAGAAAATTAAAGATAAATAGACCTTGTAGAAGCAAGCTCGATACCAAACTGATGTGAATAGTTGCGGAAGGATCGTTCTACGAAGGCCCGGATGATGCGAATTGCAAACCTCGACCTCCAATCAAACATGTGATTGGCAACCTCGGTATGAACGTGACATGTTGACGAACACGTGTCAACCAACCAACGTTATAGACGCCACGAGCAAAAGAATTCGCTATCTCGCTCGATAAGTCGAAGAGAATCTTGATTAGGTCAAGTCCTCAAAAGAACAGTAAAAAGAGAACCTCTCAATTCTTTTCCTCAAAAAATAAAATATATCTGTGTCTTCAAAGAAATTTGGCAAATCCTTTATATAGGCTGCCACACAAACCCTAAAAACCAACCCTAAAAATCTAATGCGTTATATTCTAAAATATTTCTATTTTAGAATATTCTTAAACAAGAATATATATATAAATTGACTTGGTCAATTATTTGGTGACAAGATAATTAAATTGCACCAAGATTTCCAAGATTCTTCAAGATTTGATCCAAGGTCATCTTCACGCCAAAATCACGAACCATGACGCCAACAGCTTGCTTGAATTGTTTTGCCCGCGCTCGAGTAATCGAACCAGTAGGAATAGACAATGGGTCCCTAGCACCTCCTCCTCGATATGACTCGATGTCCACATCATCTCTCGACTAGCTGAATTCCACATTGAGCTTTGTGATAAAATTAAATGGATCCCGGATCTTCCCTCAAGTCTATTGAAGCTTGAAGTCAACCAAGGTCAAAATTTGGAGAGATTTCCAGATTTCTCAAATTTTAAACGCTTATCAGAATTGCATCTCAGCTATTGCTCTGAGTTAACAGAAATCAAAGGGCTTGAAGAACTTGTGTGCCTAACTGCTTTGACAGCATCGTTTTGTGAAAAGCTATCTAAGCTGGAGGGCTTGCTTTACACCCAAAAAGAGGCGAGCTACATCTGAGTTCAACTTGGAGATTAAGATCAATCATCATACAGGGTTGTACAGCATTGGAAACATTACCGGATCTTTCGAACTTGAAATTTCTAAGGAAATTTGATGCTGCGTATTGGGAGAATCTGGTTGGTATTCATGGCCTTGATAGATGGGAATACTTGGAAAAACTAGACATCTCCTCGTGTAATTCCATTGAGAGCTTACCCAACTTTTCGAACTTAAAGGGTCTGAAGAGAATAAATGCTGGAGGTTGCGAGAAGCTAGTTGAAATAATAGGCCTTTATAATGCTGAACACTTGGAAGAACTAAATCTCATCGACTGTAGTTCTTTGGAAAGATTACCGGATCTACCTTGTCCCGGAGCCTTGGAATATCTGTGCATTAATGGCTGTGAGAAGATTCGTGATATCCAATTGCTTGAGGAATTCTCTTCATGCAAAAGACTATGCATTGAACGATGCAAGTTGATTGTAAACCTTCCTGATCTTTCGGAATTTGAAAATTTAGAATACTTGACCTTGAATAAATGTCCGCAACTTGTGGAGGTTCCAGGGCTTGGCGGAGCAAAATCGTTAAGATTTATCATCATAGCATGCTGCGATTTGCTTGAGAGCTTACCAGATTTGTCAGGTTTAAAACTCTTGGTAGATCTAAGAGTTCGACACTGTGGGAAACTAATGGAGCTCCAGGGGCTTGGAGGCTTGAAATTCTTAAGGGTAGTGGATTTCTCTGGATGCAACTTGCTGAAACCCCCGGAATTACCTAGCAGAACACGCCAAGTATATTCATTGTTCAATCTATTTGACTATGAGAATCCAGGTCAGATTGTTTTGAGGTGATTTGGAAGTTGCAACTGTCTTTTTTGCCTCTGAACCATGGCCTGACCTTTTTCCCCTGTTCAGCATTAAGAACTGAATTCTAGTTTGAGTTACTGTTCACTGTCAGTGTTCTCGGCCACCCCGCAATACTCCTTTGTCTTTTCCCAACACGAATATAGTGATGTTCTATCTTCTTTGCCAAGCGATTTGACTAGCTGTAGTTTTTTGTTCCCTTCTTTGGGCCAGTTAAAGTGACCAGCTAAAGTTTACTTGTTTTCTATCTTGTCTGCATGACTTGCAACAATCACTTCCAAAGACCAACTCCTAAGTATGCTACATTGATCGGTAACCCATGCCTCAGCAACTATTGCGTTGAATCTTGTTTTTCTGCACTTGCCTCTTGGGATTGCTTTTGTATTCTAAAAGGGCCCTGCGTCAAAAAAAAAATTCCATTGACAGCAACAACTTGCATATTGCTGATTTCATGCATTCTCATGTAGTATAGTCATCCAGGATGACGGTGTGTGACTCGATTTTTCGACTGTAGATCTTCTAGATAGCCATCAATGCACTTTGGAAATATCCCCTAAAAAATCATCCATTGAATTAGGAATAGACAGGAGTTACTCTTTTTGGGATCTGTGGAGCTGAGTCATCCTTCGTATTTTGTGAAAGTGAACATCTCTGAATCGAACCCCGGGGGCTGGTTTTGTGGTCAAGCATTTTGGCTGAGGCAGATCCTTAATTGATCTGACTGAGAGGTTCGCATGCATGCATGGTTCAATCAAGCCAATAGATCTGGTCCCCCATGTTACAAAAAAGAAAAGAATTTCATCCATGCCCATCACTAATGAGATCTAAAGATAAAGCAGCACCAATTTTACAGTGTATACTTGGACAATTCCTCATGCTGTTGTAACTCTAGAATTTGACTGTACTCCCTGATAATTCCGTGTTTTAAGGACGAGATCAACAGAAAAACTTCCAACAAAACTGTGTATAGTCAATGATTTATTTGTTAACTGACCAATTAGCGTGTGAACTTGAAGACTCTGACAAAGAATGTCTTGAGCGGAAAAGAGAGAAGAAACCAATGAACTATTAGAACCTCAGCGAGGACTTATCCATTGAATAAACGAAATGGAGGATTCCTGTTTTAAATCCGAACAAGGGGACTGAAGATTTAGAATAGAAAGGATACAGTTAGGTTTTTGCATCAAATCTTTTCTTGATAATCTGGAGGTAGGTAGGTTAAAGAAAATAGAGGAATAGACGATGTAGCTTCTTCCTATTGTGGTGCCTTTTACACGACTGTGGAACCAATAAACTATCGTGGAGCATTCCTATCGTCTTGCCTTTTGTGTTCATTGTTAGAAAAGAACAGAACAAAACAATTCTGCTGAGGAACCAATAACCACTTCTTCAAATGATCCTGCTTCTTCACTAGGATGCGATTACAACAATTTCTTGAGCTTTAGACATTCTTTTTCAGAGTCTCAGAAGGGCTTCACCAGTTACCTCTACCAAAGACTCGTGATGCCAGAGTCCGTCGTCCACAGCAAGCTTGAGCATGTTATCTGTTGTGTTGGTTTCTGCAAAATGGTTTTTTAATTTGATTAGGATTAGATTTTAGTTCAATGACAATCAATACCATGCATTTATTCATGAGATATACTCATAACCAAACAAAACTTCATAGCATCTTTATATTAGACCGTAAACTTGCAAGTTCCACAAGTTCCTACCAGAACATCCCAGTGGGAAGCAGCTCATAAGAGCTATATCTCAATGAACAGAAAGATTATATTGAGGTGATTACAGAATTTTCAACACTAACTTTCTGTTTATGCTCCATGATAGTGAACTTTTCTCCATTCCATAGTAAAAGTATGTCGTTTGGACATGTGGAAGGCTTCGACAGTTGATAAGTCCATTGGTTATTAAGTTCTTCATCAGCAGATACTTAACTCGATATAAGCAATGGCATACTAGTACACGGATGAATGATGTAGTGTAACCATGGACATCAGGGTATAGGATTCCAATCTTCTCTACAGAATCCAAATGCATTTGTGCATCATAGTTGCAGGCAAATGCAGAGTTCCGCATTGAGCACAACACACTCGAGTACAGGTGACCTCAATACCGAATAATTTGTATTGCACTCGCTGATCACTTATTAAGAGCCCAAAGGTGATGCAGTTCAGAACTTAAAGAGGGACGACAGCGACATCATCACTTCCCAGGCAAACAAAAGAGGAGCTATAAATTGAAAAAGAATTAAAAAAAGAAAAAGAAAAAGAAGAAGTAGAAACGGGAAGGCAGGTAAAGGTAAATCTTTCAATGATCCGAAGTCATATGCTGCCAAAATTCCTGTAAAAGTACTCCTTGGAGAACATATAAAAAGAATGCTAAATGTTGCTCTGGGGAAGCATTTATAGGAACTAAGAACATTTTTCTTCGAAGCGTTATTGTGCAGTTACCGATCCTTTTTCTCCTTTCCGTTTGTGAGTTGCTTTTTCTTGTTTTCCTATTCGTCGAACGATTTCGTTGTCTGGCATGCATCATGAGTAGCAAAGTTGCATTGGACTTGGCAGAGAGCCGTAGTCCCACATACATGAAGCCCTTCATTACTTTACTCTGTTCTGGATTATAACTAGATCTTCCTGTTCACAAATTGCGAGGATGTGATTTCAACAAATCTGTATTGTATTGAGTACTTTGGTTTTATACTTAACCTCCCAGAAAATGTGATTCTTTTAGAAAATAGTTTTTTAAGAAGGAAAATGATAGTATTTTTTAGTGCCCGGCTAAATTCATGAAAATGAATTTCTACTTATTTGGAATAGAGCCAGCTACCCATTCTATGACTTAGATTTAATAGGCCCAACTCGGTGTGGGTAACTCTCTTTTTTTTTCCTTGTAAAATAGGCTACACTAAGTTGAGAAAATAATGAAAACCCAAAAAACATGTCATGACCCATTTTAACCAAAGCCCAAATAACTTGGGCATCATCACCAGTCTCTCCACTCCCACATCATCATAGGACCTGTTTGGTTCACTTTTTCGCGAAAACGCCTAGGAGAACGCAAATATTTTGAGATAAAGGAGTTTTCGAAATGCTAGACTGTTTGGTAAACTAAAACTGAAAAGTGCTTTAGGGAAATGCAAAACTGTTTGGTAAACTTGTATTTGAAAAGCCATTTGGTATGACCAAATTAAGTGTTTTAGTTTTAGTATTTTTAAAATTGCAAAAGAGAAACAATGAGTATATAACATTTTACATTTTCATATTGAGAGTAATATAAAAGATACATATTAGTAAATTTATTTAAAAATTATATTAAAAGAATTTGATTATAAATTAAATGCGAAACTTAACTTTTAGCCTAAGGTTTAGGTTTGTTTTTAACTTTGAATAATGTCTTCTAATTTCTTCGCGGAACGAGTTTAAGAACATACCACAATAATCTGGATAAGTAAATTCAAATCATATCTCTTCCTTAGCTAATCTCAAGACACAAAAATAAAAATAATTAAGCCTTAAGTTCCGCAAAATGAGAATATCAATTCAAAATCACCTACATCCAAACTCACCAGAAGATGGATAAGACCAAAACGTGGACCTAGAAGTAAGACATATATCGACTATGCACCTGCAGAGAAGGGAATAACCTCCTAAAAGAAGTCAATCAAGGACATGTTTGGTGCTTAATGATAATTTCATTAATAAAAAAACAGCAAGGTTGAACCATGCCACAGTGATTGATATTTGCTACATCAACATACGATGTCAGATCTGGCGCCTTATTTCGAAAATTGTTATTGATTTATTACTTTCCTTCCCAGAATTACAAATCTCTCCAAATAACCTGTTCCTGGAATTCGTAGAACCGTATGGGGGCAATTTTCACTTCTTTCCAAGAATGACGCTTGACAAAAAGATCATAAGGAAAGAGGGCCCACAAAGTTGCAAACAAATGTAAATGCAATTAATTGTAACATAATAAATGTTCTCAATCACATATAACCAAACAAAGGAAACTATCCATTCTCTTGAAAAACGATTTCTCGGAATTTCTTTATCATGAAGTTTTCTCCCAAATAGCACTCTAAATTAATCACATAATTGTGGTTGTGGACCACAAATACGGAAGGAGGAAAATTGCTAACTCTTTTCTGTCAAATGAAAATTACTAATTTGAGTACACTCATTTGCAATCATCCCTTTTTTTCTTACCAATTACTTGAAACAGGTTTCCTGACCCGTTGAATGTCCAATATAACCTCCTAGATTGCAAGTCTAGTAGCATGCCTAAAGCGCTATGAGGAGTCTAGACAAGTAGTTTTCTACAGGTCCGATATTTATATTCTTAGCAATATTTTAAAAAATAACCCCCATCATTATTACTGGCAAAGATGCATGAAGCTTGAGACTTTTAATAAATTATAGTGTTGTCATCTCTGCTGATGTCCCTGGCAGGACTTACACTGAAGGCATGAGATGCACAAATTTGACTGATTTTCCTGATCTTGCCTGGAGAGATCAGTTAAACGTGCAGGTTGAATTTAGAAGAAACGAGTGTTATTTATCCTCCGATGCTTTTGTTGTCTTGAGGGAACAAATGAAGGATAGCCTGTCGCCTCTGATTTCCTATGTTTCTGCTAGTTATTTTCCTCCATCTAATTACATCCAGCAGTCATGGTGGCTCTACTATGGATTATGATGAAGCTGCTTTGTTAGAGTTTTCTCTACTTTTGACTGGAAAGGATGGAGGGACCTTGCAAGTTGCCGTTGACAAAGATGAATCCGCCCATGACTCTTTCTTGGCGAAAGATATCTTGTTAAGTCGAGAGCAACCGGAATGACCGCCCTTTGCTTTGCGCAGAGTGCAACTGCAGTTTCGGTGATGAGGCCTTGGCTTGAACTCCGTATCATTCAACGACTAGCTTCCATCGAGGACACACTGGAGAGTCGTTTCAGCTGCTATATTGGACATCCTAAAGTCTATTCTTCCTCCTTCCCTTCTTTTCTGTATGTCCTTGATTTGTTATGGTTTTGCTTTCCCTCAGTGCAGCTTCCTTTAGTGATCTCGAATGTCTGCATTATTCACTAAAGATTTATATAGGACTAAGTGAGCTGTGTATGTCAGTGAAGCCTTGGCAGTTCTCTAGAAAAACAAACTCTTTTTTGAGAATGTTTAGAAAAGTGTCAGTGCCATATTATTTAGGACATGAAAGTTGTCTCTTTTCCTCTGAGAAGATTCCAGGCCTAACGCCTGGCGGCTAGTCGAAACTGTCTCCATAGAAAGATTGAAGAAGGCCCTAGAAAGCGAGCGCGGCCCCACTTAGCTCGGCTTTGATAATTTCTCTGATAGTTGGAGGAGTTCTAAGCATAGGTTTATCCGCAAGTTGAGTTCTCACGACCTTGTTCTGTTGACGTTTTCTTTGGTTGTTTTAGCTTTTTCGTTCTGCTTTGAAGCACTCGGTTCTTGTTGTGTAAACAATGTGAAGGGAGGAGATTTCTCGCATGAAGGTTCATGTTTTTGACAATGTTGCCCCACTAGTTTTTCTTGTAGTTTGTACATAATTCGAGTACATCTTCTTTCATTGAATTTGCGGCAACAAACACTTGGAAGTTATACTGACCTCTTGAGAGGAGAAAAGGTTATTCTGATCCATATTGAGACAAAGATTAGCAAATAATCTGCAAATTATTAGGATCCAAAACATCAAGATTGACCTTGTCTTTACTTCTGGTAAATTAGACTCTGCTTGTCATTGAACTTATTATTTACTATGATTAGCTCTATTTCCTGCTCGTGGTTGCCGTTGACAATTAAACTTTTAAGAACGGTCGGCAACATTTCACAGAGAAAAATAAACAGCAATACATCACAAGAAGTAAATTTTTTCACAATGACTCATAACTTTCTTTATAAATAAAACTAAATTTCACAATAATTATTCTTCTACCTGTTTGATAACTCAAATTGTGGTCAGTAAATCATACAGAAAAGTAAATCTGAATTATGTCGCAAAATATCAAATTTTCACCTTAGTTAGCAACTGTCTATTTCAAAAGAAAATTTCCTCCCGTCGGTGATGTGAGTCATGCCATCTTAGAAACATTAAAAAGGCAGTAATTTCTGAAGGTTCATCAGTTACAGAAACGATAACGCAATCTAGAGCGATGGTCAAACATCTGTACGGACCCAACGGGGCCAAGAGAGCTACTTTAAATTTGTCTTTTTGGGTGGTCACCTGACTCTCTTCTTCGTTTGGTAGTGCGCTCATGTAGAGACAGCTTGGACTTGATCTGCTTTTCGGGCTTGCGCCAGCATGTGATTCATACAGTTGAGAGAAGAGAAGACAACTCAGAGTTCTCAATTAAAAAAAAAAAAGGCTCGAAAGAGTCGTGGACGGTCCATCCTTTTTCGAAGGAAAAGAAAAGAAAATTGGCTTGGAACCCACTGAGAGAGACGTCTCTTTGTTTAAAAAAGACCAGGGAAGTCCAGCTTCAGATTTCAGGGCAAATGTAATTTGAATTGAATACTGTTCGGCTGCATCCGCCAGGAAAGAGCGACCCACATGGCCTGCCTGTCCGCCCCTCTTGACTCTTCTTCGTTTATGCATGCCACGCCATCTGTCTGTCTTCTCTCCATCTCAAGTCTGTTGGCCTGCACTCGCTCAGATCAATTGACCCCGCCAAACACGGCACGTATTTTCTTCCCCCTCCTCTGATTTTTTTCTGTCTAGATCGATCCCCCCGTAGAAAAAGGAATTTGGCGTGATGGGTCATATCATCGATCAAGCAAAAGGAGATGAATCACGACGATGTGAAAGGTGTGAGACATGCTCTGAATCTGGGTGAGCAAAAAGGACTGGGATTGAATCCATGCCAAGAAAAATCTCAGCCTTTTCTTGTGATCTGATTTGCATCCTAAACAATCTTAACTCCTTTTCATGCAAAAGAAGATGGAAGAACGGGAACAAGAATTTGGGAGAAAAAGTATGGCTCCATTAAGATCACTTTGTACATTCATCGTCAGATGAAACTGACTCCCACCATATCAACAGATGAACATTGCAATAGCACCGATTTCCACCCAGACAACACCAGAGGACACCACCATGTCTATAGATCATGTCAGATTTCTCTAATTCAATGAGGGGGCTCTTCTAAAATTCCTAAACTGGTCACGAAGAGATCAAAACGAATGAAGCAAACATCGAGATCATCAACAACAACGACCCCCCATCTCATCTACCAAGAACCAAAAGAAAAACAACCGAAGAGAAAAACCCATAAAAAAAGATCAAAACTTTCACATCTTGAGACGAAACCCATCATCCATCTCCCTGTCTAGATCGCAAGGACCCGCCGCCTGCGGCCTCCCCACGACCGGGGACGACGACGGCGACGAACTCGCGGAGGCCATCAGGACGAGGGACCCCTCGCTCCACGCCCGCCTCATCGGATACGACACGCTCTTGCCCTTCCCCGTCGAGGGTCGGGGGCAGTTGCTGCCGGACTTCTTGTGGAGCGCGCAGCCGCAGTTCCGGTGGTACGGCCGCCTCTCGATCCCGGAGTCGCACCCGGAGATGCAGCCCTCGTAGACGCACCGGAGGAGGCATTCCGCAGCGCCGGTGGCCATGGCGTTCCCCTTCTTCGCGGACGGAGCTCCTCGTCGGAGAAGGAAGGGATAAAAAAAAAAGAGAGGCCGTGCCACCAGCGCCGCCGGGAGCGGTGGGCCGGATCTCGGATCTTTCTCTGTTGCTGTGGGGGCGTTGAAAGCCGGGAAAGATTCGATAGGAAATGGAGAAGGGGTGGAGTATAAATAGAGGGAGGCCGAGGTGGGGTCGGGGCGAGGAGGAATTAGGTGCGCCCGAGAGCTGTACAAGTGGCGGCGAAAAGGGGACGTGCGAGCCGTGTGTGATGCGCATTGCTGGGGGGGCGCCTTTGCGCGTCACGAAAAGATAGTGCGTGCCGCCCTCCTCTTGAAGTTTTGTACGAGAATTTCGTGGATGGAGATGGGGGTAAAGTTGGATTTTTGAAAAAAAAAATTATGTGATGTTATGCTAATCGATTTTTTGAAACGCGAGATGATGTTCCCGTTTCGAATTGAAGTGGTAGATTATGATTGATTCATGTCGTTTAAATAAGTGAAAATTTTGGATTTAATTTACTCTATCGAGATCGACGCTCCTTTTGATAACATAACATGTTGATTATATAATTTATTTTGGATTTTTTCTATTCATGAGATTTTCAAATCTATTTCTCTCTAGAAAAAAGAAGGAAAATAAAAAAAATTATACCGATTGGCAATATCGTTTTCATAATTATTTTCTAAATAATGAATCTCCCCATGCATTTTCTTAGCTAGTTTAGCTTGAGTCATTCTACTTGAGTGTTATCAAGTTTTGGAAAGTATTCGCGGTTTAGACTGACCCAGGGGATGGCACCAATCTTTTCTTTTAGAATTTTAGGTGATTTCGAATGGGATAAGTTGTTCCCAATCCAATTCGATCCAATAAAACTAGTTATTATTTTTTTCATATTCCATCAAGATATCTTACTATCCAAAGCATGATCATGAACAAATTTATAGCTCAAGAATTACAGGCTTCTATTTCTTCATAAACAATAAACTAAACCCACTAATTTTTTTTTTAAGAAATGATAAAAAAAAAAGTATATATAGTTGATTCGGAACGAACCAAACCGACCAATTCGGTTCAATTCAGGCGGTTTCTAATTTGGGCGGTCTGTTTTACATACATCTAATGTTAAAATATTATATGATCATCTATTGAACTCAAGTACTAAAAATTTTCTTTATCTCGTGCTCACGAAAAGCTATACCAATGAAATGTAAAGATCATTTGAAGATCTTTTTTAGTAAACAGTCATGTCATTTTTAGCACTCCCCTATTTAATGATATCGAAATTTTCGGTTTTAAGGTACACATAATGAAGAGAACGAGATATTTCTTGGTTGGTGCTCGTCGATGTCGTCGTGACTGTCTCTCAACCATTGATAAATTAGCAAGGCTTGGCCTTTTTTTTTTTTTTGTCTTTTTTGGTCGGTAGCCTTGGCCTTTTGTTAGGCAGGTCACAACCTCACCAAAAAACCCTGCCGAACTCCATTGGCGACTATTTAATTTCATTTAATGCCCACCATCTTAGCTCTACGGTCCCTTGCCTGATGGTGAGACTATGCTTTCTTTTGACCAAGGTCCATGGAAGAACAAAGTAGGAATGATCGATTCCCGATCTAATCTAGTTCCCAACCTAAGAATTATGAACTAGACCAGGAGGATTGATTCCGGTGATTAGGGGTCGGACCGACCAATTCGATTCGGTCTAATGGAACCAATCAATTAGCAAAAAAAAAAAAAAAAAAGAATTGTTACTATTTTAAGGTTTCTTGCTATTTTTAAAATGTTAAAAAATATATTAAAAAAAAAGAGTTGGTCGAATTCCTCCTGACTTGGGAATTGAAATGATGTCCCCAAAAAGCGAACCAAACTGACTGGTCCAGTCCAGACATTTCCCAATTTGATGGGTCCGATATGCTCACCCTAGGACAAACATAATGAATAGCCTCTAAAAACTGTCCTAATATATCCATTTTTTTCAATATTTCATAACCTTGTTTTATGAAAATTCATCTCATGGTACTGTCAAACTATTACACATTGCCTGGCGATTAGTTTATAAGTGCTCTATGTACATGTGATCTTTCCCCTTTCTCGCGCGCATCCACCTTGTTAATCGAATTCTACATGTTACTCCTAGTTCATTATATGTGATTTACCCTTTTGAGTTGAACTTTTGAACACATTAATCAGTTATAGTCTCATAAAGGTTGATGCAGGTGAAAGCAACATCAGTGGGAGTTTGAGTAGACCGGAGAAAGATTGGCCGGCCGGCCAACCAGCCTTCTTGCCGAAGGTCTGGCCTCGTCATTCTCCTGTACCAGCCTAGTATGCTAGGAGAAGGGCATCGCGGGAGTCAGAGGGGGTCTCCACCCTTGTTCAGGGTCGGCCGGAGATACCCTTGGGGATTTTGTCCCGTGTTTCTTCCCCTCATTTGCCTTTAATTGGCTTGTGGGGAGAAGACACCCAGGGATATCCAATTCAGGGTGGAGCAGTTTAAAGACCTGCTCAGGTCTAATGCCTGTGAACGTATAGTTCTACTCCTTGGCCAGGACTTTTACCAAGGAGGGTTTGACCAGTTTTCCTTCTGGTTCAGGGAACTCACTTCCTCCAGATCGGCCCACCTAGAGGTTCTTTCCTCTAGAGTGTCTTCATTTTCCGGAGGCGGCCTGCCTGATGGCCGAAGCCTTTTAGAGACCTGCTCAGGTCTCAGCGGATCATCGCAATTAACCCAAAAAAAGAAGGACCCTATTTTCTTGGAAGTCTTGCCGTGGATTGTCTTTGGCACGCCCAACATGTCAAATGGTTCACCATGTGTCATGGGGTCTCTCGTCAAGTGCGCCGCTTCCTACAGCACGTGACCGGCCAAGGAATGATAACGCAGCCTTCCCCAACTGCTGCACGTGCTGATAATTGCGGAGGAATCCTTTCGAGGCGAATCAGTGAATTCTGATTGATTGATTAATTAGCAAGCATGATTCCCAATAAAAAAAAAGGATCTAATGGTGATAGTCATTGGAATAGTTTTGTCTCTCAACCATCCATTTCATTTCTTTTTTAGTATGGGGTTAGGATTTGATGTAGGTAAAATTCGTTACACTGAAGAGATTTATGTCTAAGTTACATGACTCGATCTCATCTATATTTTCAGACCGAATTTGATGTAATCTGAGTAGGAAGGCCGTAAGGAAGCCGTTATTCCAACCTCCATTCCTTTTTTTCCTTATTCGACAGGCATTTTGAGAAGGATCAAAGAACTAACATTTCAAACTAAAAGAGCTCTAGTTCACTCGAATCCTCTATTCATGTTCTTCTTGTACAGTTGAACACACCCTCTTCCGATGCATTCTTCTGTCCAACCTAATATAAGAATTGAAATGCTCATTTACATTATATGAATTCATCTTTCAATCTCATTTGTCATCTCACTTTCCCTTTTCATCTAGTGGTTCCATTTCTTCGCCAAACATGTTATGCATCCACCGTTAATCCATGGTGATGAAGTTCTATGCCTGAGGCCCAAGCAAGAAAGATCCAAGAACTTAGATTTGAGGCCCATGTATACTATAGAACTCTAAGCTTAAGCTCTAGTTGGATTTAAAATATCGGTTTTCATGAATCACAATAATTAAAAGCAAGAGTGTAAGATTAGATTTCATTTTTCACTTGATTAAACCTAAATAAATAAACCTCCTACTCATGAGATATAGCTCTCATGTTTGTGTGTGTGTTTTCTTTCTTTCTTTCTTTCTTTCTTTCTTTTTTGTGTCATTATCTACACCAAAAAGTGACCTAACCATCAATATGGATAGACACGTGATCAAAACATGAAAAATCAAGGAAAATGTGACCCATTGTTAGTGACTAGAATAGGTATCAATGTGTCGACACACATCAACAATTGTCACTGGTGGCTTGTTGATTTACAACTCAACAAGAGTGTTGATAAATAAGGATTGATGAGTGACCAAAGTGTTAGAAGGTTTAACACACGAGGAGCATCAAGATATGGTCACCAATATAAAGTTACTGGAAAGTAAATCAATTGAGATTGTGAAACAACTAATATACCTTTTGTAAAGAATAACTATGCAAACACAATATCATGGCGTTGTGAGAACATGGACACAAAACTTTAGGAAGTAAAGGGAACATGGAGGCAACGGCTCAGAAGCGATTATGGCGTGATTACTATAAATACCATCGTCCATCTACTAAAGGCTCCTTGCACAAATCAAGTAAATTTGTTGTCTTTCGGTATCTTTACTTTCCTACTCTATATTTTTTATTTTCCATATCCGGATTGCCAATTAAATTTTTAACATGTTTCTTAGCTGCAGTTTCTAAATTCGTGTCATCGATTAAATTCTAACATATATCTTTATCTCAATGCACTCAAGCTTTTTTGTTGATTAAATTTTGGCGAAGTTTCTTTATATTCAATTCACTTTTGTAATATTTATACATTCCTAGCCTTGTTATTGATTTTCTTATTTGCCTAAAAATTCCCTATCCAGAGTCAACGTAGAACCTGTTTTCCTCTCATAAAATTTAAAAAAATTAATAAAAAAAAGACTTTCGGTAAAGCCTATTTCATTGCGGGAGAAATTCTGGCAAAACCGTTGCTCTAACGTGTCTTCTAATAATTAATTTGTAAATCACCTTACAATGTGGATGGGATGGTGATAGACTGTTATTTCTACTTCTTCTTTTTTTTTTTTGACCTTTTTCTGCGGATTCGAAGTCCGACTTCCAATTGAATTTGAACCTTGAAAATCTTGTCAAAATGGGAAAATGGTAACTATTTTTTTCTAAGTTACATCAAATTAATTTTGTCGCTTTTGATCTTACTTCATCGGCCATTGTGAGACTAAAGAAGACCTACTTGAAAAAGAAATTTGATTTCGCATTGGAAAGTGCACAATGCAATCACTTCAACGAATTATTGAGTAACTTTCTTCAAACGGCATTGAATCCTCTCCCATAATTATCAACTAATTCGCTCAATTATTAATTCTTGGTAAGCTTTCTCCATCAAGGGAACCTACCGTCCAGCCAATCAATCATTCAACAGCCGATTAGAATGTCTTCTCTTATGAACAAAGTCACGTCATTTACCAAGACGCTTTATCGAACCCATCGACCATTTTTGGAATTTTACTGATCCTTCGGATTGGAAAGAACCAACTACGACGACGGAGGGCCATTCAAACTCTCCCGGATTTCTATCCATCTCTCTATAAAAAAAGGTGGTTCGGATTGGTCATGGCCGCAGTGGTGACTCGAGTGGACGATGGTGGAGATGGCAGTGGTGAGCGGTGGTGGAGATGGCGGTGATGTGTGGTGGTGAATGGTGGTGGTGTAGGGCGGTGTGGGCGGTGGTGATGGGGTGATGGGGGTGGCGTAGGTGATGGTGGTGGGGATGGAGTTGGTGATGGAAAGAAAATGAGGGAGTTTGAGGAAAAAGTAAAACTAAAGAAGGAAGGGGAAGAATGGGCAGAGATGGGGGAGAAAGGCGTGAGGGAAGGAGGGGGAATGAAGTGGAGGTGGAGAAGATGGAGAGAAGGGAGGATGGGCGGTCTGCAGAGGGACGAGGCGCGAGTGGAAGGGGGAAGAAAGAGAGAGAAGAGAAGAAAAAGAAAGAAAGAAAAAGAATAAAAAGATTTCTCAAGATACTTCCCAAAATCTCATCATACTCTTCACCCACCTTTCCTCGAAACCCTCTTGTATTATGTCCCCACTTTTCTTTTTATTTCTAATTTCATAAAAACAATCTTTTTAATCCAAAAATTTCAATTTTGCCTCTTGATCCGAATTTATTTTTCTTGTTTTTTTCGGTCTCCAATTTTTTGTCCGATAATTCCTTTTCCGAAAATTTTTGAGTCACGATATTTGACGAACGATGAGACGACGTCTAATAATTTAATCTAAAAATCCTCGAAAGTTTAATACTCGAAATCAGGTAAATACACTATCAGTGCCAAAGCTTATATACGGCACTTATTTTGGTGCAAAAAGTTTATTTTAGATCACTTAAGTGCCAAAACTTTTGAAAAACGATCACTTTAGTGCCACCAGCGAGAGATTCCAACTAAAATGATTATGTGATTTTATATTTTAAAAAAAAATCGACGTGGCAAAAATTGAAGAAGACTGTCCATGTAGAATGGCATAAAACGACGCCGTTTTCCTTTCTTCATAAGAAATGACGTTGTTTTATGCCATTCCACGTGGACTCACTTACAAAATGACGCCGCATTGCTTTATGGCCAAAATGACATCGTTGAAGAGGGAGTAAATTAGGGTTCGTACCATACGAACTACGATTCTCGCTTGACGCTGGCCGTAGCTCGCGCACCCACCATTGTTCGCTGGCCCGCCGTCGTTCACGGTTGTTTGCAGGCTGTGTCCCCAACTGTCAGTCACTCAAGTTTGTCATGTTCTCTACGTGGGTCAATTTAGTAAAAAATTTAGGATTCCCATAAGGAAGTTCGGGTGTGGAGGGCAAATTGAGGACTCAGCTTACGGGAAAGTGGTGGGGATCTCACTTTTATGGGGACCGAATAGAAAAATAGGACACGTAGGGGAAAATGGGTGCTCGACTTGAAGGAAAACAGTGGTGGGACCTTACTTTGTTTAATTAATTGGACTACTTCTGTGGGAGATCGAATGTGATTGAATAAAAAAATTGGTGGGGGGACCTTACTTTGTTTATTCAATTCGGTTTTCTTTGTTTCTGTAAAGGGACCGAATTGAATAAATTGGTTACATTTGTTTCTTTCGACAAAATGACAAGGACATGCATGTGAAGTTGCTAATTTTGTCATGTGGTCCCAAAAATCAATGATTTTTTTTTTCCTTACATGCAATATTGACATGGACGAGAATCAGGTAGGCGTCATTGTTTGCTATGGTGGAGAGTTTGTTATTGGCACTGAGGATTGGAAATATACTGGTGGAAATAAATGTAATATCTATGTCAATGTTCGGAAGCTATCATATATTGATTTTGTGAGGGATTTTATGTATTTTTTACGATACAAAATGCAAAAACCACATTACTGTGTTCTTAGGAATGAACTGAATGATAACTTGAGATTTTTTTAATGATGATAATGATATTAAGGATATTATTTACCATTATATTCACGACGACAAAGCTAGGGTATATGATGAGCATGGTGAGGATGAGAATGAGGATGAGGATGGGGATGAGCAGATCACTACCGAAAGAGGAGAAGTGAGGGATCCTACTCAAGTGAGTAATCAGGTTAGGGATGAATTTAGGTTAGATGAAGGGCAAAATGAGAAGGAAAGAAGTCATATTGATCGAGTTAAACAAACAGGGAGATGTCATGAAATCTTGGGTGAAGATGTGGGCGATGAAGACTTCATTAGATTAGAATGAGAAGTTGCTCTATCCAGTGAATCGGAAGATGAATATTTTGCTTCCATAAATTTCCCAAGTAACGAAAATGATGATGAACTCCCACAGTTAAGACAAAAGCAAAGGGAATTTTTCATTAAAAAATTTGCAGCTTCAAGAAAGAGACTCGAGCCAGTAAATAGGGATGAAGCTCCAGCTGAAGGTAATAGAAGTGAAAATGAAGAAAGTTGCGATGATGAAATTGCTGGTTCAGAGAATAAGTTTGGCAATGATGATGAAGAACTTGCTCGTGAAAGAAAAAGTAAGTACCATTACTATGATCCAACTGTTGATGAGCTTGTTTTGCTTGGGGGCATAAGATTTGACGATGTCAAACAGTTAAAGGAAGCTGTTGTGAAGAACTCCATTGCCGAATAGAGGAGCGTTGAATTTATTAGAAATACGAAGGAATTTGTGAGAGCTAAATGCTCACAACCCAATTATTCATGGAAGCTCTATGGCACGCTGAGTATGAAGAGGTCATTTTAGACTAGGTCATTTCAAAAGGAGCATAATTGTCCAATTATATTTAACAATAAAAGGGTAATAGATGAGTGGTTATCGAAGCATTTTTTCAATATTATCAAAGCAATGCCCGAGATCAAGAGTCTTTAGTTTCAACTGTTAGTGAATGAGCAATTATGGGTTAATGTGTCAAGGAATCAGTGTAAGAGAGCTAAGCTAAGGTGATGAAAATATTGATGGGTGGGTATAAGGAAGAATATGCGCATGTATGGGATTGTGCTAGCGAATGCATGTTTCAAAACTCATCTAATAGGATATATGTAGAGGTTGTGGAGAGGCCACTTCCTGATCTTGAGCCTAGATTTAATAGATTTTATGTTTATTTTGATGCATGCAAACGAGGCTTTTTGGCTGGTTATATAAGAGTTATATTATTGGATGGATGTTTCCTAAAGGGTTTACGCAAGAGGGAGTTGTTAGCTGCTATGGAGAGATATGCCAATAATCAAATGTTTCTGGTAGCTTAGGCGATTGTGAAGATAGAGAATAATGATACTTGATCCCGGTTCCTAAAAAATTTAATAGTTGACCTTGAGATAACCGATGGGGGAAGATGAGTATTCATGAGCGACCAACAAAAGGTAATACCATTGTCAATTAATTTATTCCCTTTTACTATTAATCACTTACATATTTTTCCTAATTTGCATTTATTCGTTTGAATTTTTGTAGGGGCCTATTCCCACATTAGCTAAGTTGATGCCACATGCTGAGCATATAATGTGCACGAGATACATATACGCAAACTAGTCAAGGAACTTCAAAGGAAATAAGTTGCAAAAGCAGTTCTGGTAGATAGCGAAGAGTACCAACATGGCTGATTTCAGATTAACCAAACATGAATTATTGCAGTTGATAAATGAAGGTTTTGATGCACTTTTTCAAACAAAAGCTAAGCACTGGTGTCGGGCCTTCTTTAGGAAAGAGTTCAAATACGATATCATTGATAACAATCTCAGTAAAGCTTTCAATGGCAAAATTTTAGAGACTAGGTGCAAACCAATCATCATCATGCTTGATAATATTTGAATTATGGTCATGACTAAACTGCATAGGCAAAGAGATGAGGCTACGAAGTGGACTAGAGACTGTGATCCTAGGATTGTGAAGAAATTGAATGTAAACATTACTGCTAATAAGTTCTGCCATCCAGTTTCGAATGGAGATAATGGATATGAGATCATTCAGAATTATGATAAGTATGTTATCAACCTAGATAGAAGAAAGTATTCATGCAAAGCTTAGCAACTAAATGGAATTTCTTGTGCCTATGTCATTTGTGCTATTCAGATGAAGCAATAAAACCCAAATGATTACCTAGATGATTAGTACAAAAAAAGCTCATACCTTGCTTCGTACCAATTCATGATATAGCCTATCAGAAGCAGCAAATTTTGGGAGCCAACAAATCATGAAAGCCCTCTATATTTGCCACTAAAGAAGCAAATAGGAGGGCCAAAAAGGAGACGAAGAATGCAATGGGAAGAGGCATCAAGTTAGAGGATGAGTAGGACTGGGGTAAAGACGACATGCTCCTATTGCCGCAAGGAATGACACAATAAGAAAGATTGTGAGCTGAAAAAAGCAACATTAACAGCAAGATGTAATGGTTGATTTAATGCCAAGAACAAGACCTATTGAAGAGCTTCTTATTGGGCCTACTGAAGGGAGGATAGAAGGCCCTGATGTATTGCCTAGTAAAGGGCGGATAGAAAGTCCTATTGTAAGGTAAGTATCATCTTTGCCTCAGTAACTTTTTAATTCATATTCGATAGAGTTTGATAGTTGACCATGTGTACTGTCTTCTCTTGTACTTTTCCTCTATCATGTATTTGTAATTTGAGAAGTTTTCTCCATTTGTTTTTACCATGAAAATGAGTAGATGTCTAATTATTTATTTTAGTTCGTTTGATACAGTACATTGTTGTAAAGCCTACTAAAAGGCCAAAAAAGGCATGTTGTATGCTCAAATGTAGGGATAGGGACTAGAACAAGCATGAAAACAATAATAACAATTGAGTCCACTATTGAGCAAACGACAAAAAAATATCATGTAAGTTGTACATCGTTGTGTTTGTCTTTTATGGGTTGAAATTAAATTTGCTATTTGTTTATTAGGTGAGAAGATGAGCAAATGCACAAGTTGCACAGGTTGCTCCCCCATTCATTGCTGCTGCTAAAAATGATACACCATAGTGAACAAAATGGGCTTTTGGAAAAAAAATTAAGACAATATGGTTATAAGATTTACACAGATGAACATAGTGGAATGACTATTTTGAATGTAAGATTTGTAGGCCTCATGCATTTAATTTGTTGTACTTCAATTCATTTCATTTGGTTGACAATATGGCTATGTTCTTGTAGCCTAGGAGAACTTCAGAGGTACTTATCTCTCAAGGTAAGCCAACTCAAGAATCAAATGGCACAGCAAAAGAAAAGTGCTTAAAAGAAGAAGATAGTGGATATAACGGCTGTTGACACCTAAATTTTGACGATCCATTTAGTCATTTATCGCATTAAAAATTAGGGGTTAAGTTTATCCCTGAAAAAAGTTTAATTACATAGCATATAGATTTGGGTGCATTTATTTTTAATTTACATTTTTTGCATTTATTTATTGGACTGGTGGCGAATGGGTTCGAATTGGTGATTCTGAGGTGTAAATTGACAGGCCGGACTAAGCCTGCGAAGCAAACAAATTGGCCCAAGCCCCTTTTTTAATGATCGGAAATTATCTCGTGAGAAAATAGGAATTCAAAATTTTTCCAGGATATGATGAATTTTTTGGATATGGCAAATGTGAAAAGTGAATATTGCATTTGGAAAAAAGAATCTTCATGAATATCAATTTGGAAAAATTAAAACTCTAATTTGAGGCTTATAAATAGAATATTTGTGTAGGGTTTTCGAGGGGCCACGCAATAGAAATACACGGTCACAAATTCGGAGAGAGCACGTTCATTCACGAAAAAAGAGAAGAAAGTGTAAGAGGTAGAGAGAGAAGCGACTGCGTCAATTCAGATTCTTTTACAATATTTCTCTCCTCCCCTCATCACATTCACGCCTCTGTTGTTTTTTTCGAGCAAGTCACATACTCCACTATATTATTTTTACAATCCCTCATGATCATGGATGGGTCACATGGATTATCCCATGATCTGACCATCACTATTTGAGGGTCGGCACTTCTATTCCAAAGGCAATTTGAGAGACGTACACGGGAGAAAGAAAAGAGAGGGACCTCCCTCTGCCGAACCAAGGAGCCCCACATCGTGCGAGGCCCTTTGCCGTGATGCCACACCCGAGCCACCTGAGTTGCTGTCGCTACACCATCTTTGCTGCGTCGATGACAGACTCGTTGCTGTGACCTCGTTGCCACCACGACAATCTGCTGATCTGCAATCACTCGAGCAGCCCTCGGATCCCCGACGATCCACGATCTGCTGCTTTTGCTATACCACGAACCAGCACACCCCAGGGACGCTTGAACCACTACAGCCTAGTTCGGAGTCAGCGAGGACTCTCGCAAGTTCCATCTAGCCTGGCGATGCCCTGAAGTGTTTTCTTCTGACTCACCAACAATCACCAAACGGGCTTTTGCGCTTCGTTCGTATTCATTTTTTGCAGGTTTCGTCGAAGTCCAAAGAGGCCAACATCTCCTGACTAGCGTGAATACCACGTGGCCACCACTTGCAAGCCTGGAGTCCACAGTCAAAGGAGATGCTAGAATTTTGATGAAATAAGTCTAAGTGGTGAATTGGTCTTCTGCAGGTATTGTCCAGAAGTGAAAATACAAAAGAAAAAATCGTCAAAGCTTCCTCGCTGCGGAGTCACCTCGACGTCTTCAACCTTAGCTGAGCGGTCCACCATGATCCACCTTGGGCGTCCTCGTTGCCGACGATCACTCGGCGACACCGGCAAGCCTCCCAACGAATTACCTAAGCTTTCGATAGTTTTGCAGGTTTCCTGGTGTCCTGTATGCCACGGCCTTGTCGATCCACGCCAAGTCACCACCACAGACACCGTCCTCGAGCCATGCTGTGCCAAGCCTCCATCGTGGTTCACTTTGCCGTGCAGATTTTGGAAAAAAATTCAAATTTAGGTAGAGATTTGTTTTATTAGGTAGATTTATTAGGTAAATTTATTTTATCTTGTTTTAGTTTTGGGTTAATACATTGAAAAACCCCAAACTGGTACATTTGTGACAAATTTACCCAAAACTATTTTTTTGACCATGAAAAACCCCAAACTGGTGAACCTGTGACAAATTTACCCCGACTGACTATAAAAAACCCAAAACTAGTACATTTATAACAAATTTACCCCCAAACTAATTTATTCGATTGCAAAAAACCCTAAAATGGTAAATTTGTGACAAATATACCCTCTACTAAATTGGATTAATACCACGAAAAAATCACAAAAATTGTAAACTGTGACAATGGAGCGTAAAATCCTGAATTAGTATACCGGTTAAACGTCACGTGTCATTTAAATTAATAATTTAAGAATAAAATTTAACAAAAACTAACATATGGTAAATTTGTCACAAGTGTACCAGTTTGGGATAAATTTGTCAAAGGTATACCAGTTTACGGTTTTTGGTGGTAAAAAAATTAGTTTGGGGTAAATTTGTCACAAGTGTATCGGTTTGGGGTTTTTTAGGGTATTAACGCTTTAGTTTTTGATATTTTGTCTCTTTGTTTGAAATATTTCTCAATGCATGGTTGGAATTCCCGATATACTGCTTCAATTTGCAACCGCACATGAATTTGTATTCCATTTATAAGACTTTAGATGTAATAATTAATCAAGCGGAAGTAAAATTGATATTTTGATCTTTAAGACTTAAGATCAATTTATCGATTTCATTAGCGAAATAATCAAGTTTGAATTTCAATTCGAATAGTGGATAACATTTTTGATGACCGTGGATGATTTGGTGTTTATCTCTTAATTGTTTTGTTTAACCCAAAAATACAAAAAAAAAAAAAAAATTGCATTTGCATCCATGTAGATTAGAATTGATTGCAAGCTAGGTTAGTTGTTTTTTAAGATGCATGTTTAGAAGGTATTTAAAATAGATAACATTTCACTTTAGTTTTCACTTTAGTTAGATTTTTATTTTTAGTGATTTTAATTACGAAATTTTCATAAAAAATAAATTGTCATGTGCGTGTCATGTAGGATTAAGTTCATGAAATGCCTGTCATCTAGTGGTTGTTGCTAGGTTCACTTAGTTAGAAATTACTTGTCATTAGAGTTAGGTCATTTGGTTAATTTAAATTGCACATTTAATTATTGCATTTCTTTAATTTTGAATTTCATGGAAAATACCAAAAAGTTGTCTCTAAATAAATCAATTTCATTCTTTAGAATAGATTGCATGCTTATTTATGTAATATAGCTTAGGTCATATTGCCATGTCATATCATTTAATGTTAGATTAGTAGCATGCATTACATGATTCTCAATAAATGAGTGAAAAAGAAAATAATTGCGTGTTAATTAAAAATCATATCTAGGATTGTTGATGTGAATTCTGATCTAACATTACAGATGCTTTCGATGCCATGAAGTAAGTCCTGCAATTTATTCATTGTTTGATTTGGGTGTTAAATTTGTGGTTTGCACACCCGCATGGTCATCTCACATGTTAAGGAGATAAATTAAAATCAATTTAAACTGCTTGCCAAACATTTTTCAAAAATAAAAGAGAAATGTACCAAAATGGTGTTAGAGAAATCCAACGTAATTAAGTCCCGGAACTCACAATCTCTGGTTCATAGGAGTAAAGCAAAATTTCCTGTTACTTTACTTGGGTTTCTAATCGACCCATCAAAAATAGATTAGTGGCAACTCCTAATTGAAAAATCATTCACATGTTAAGAACTCGAACCTAAGTCGCAAATTGGTATGAGCTTGGAAGAGCCCAAGCTAAATCTAGGCTTAGTAATCCATTAGCCAGATTCTAGGTGGTCTACTCGAAAATTTGGTCGTGA
Organism: Eucalyptus cladocalyx; assembly: GCA_017140615.1. NCBI lineage: Eukaryota > Viridiplantae > Streptophyta > Magnoliopsida > Myrtales > Myrtaceae > Eucalyptus > Eucalyptus cladocalyx. The sequence goes on along the minus strand of CM029523.1, from coordinate 60,725,211 downwards.
CAGCTAAAAAACAGTCATCCAAAAAGAACCCAGCACCAGTTCATCTCAACCAACTGATCATGGGAGCAATAGTGATCATATGGACCAAACACATAATACGTGCTAGAACAAAAATAGCTGCTGTCGAGAATAAGGAAAATGAGGTGACAGAAAGGCCAATTAAAGAACATGCACATTCAGTTAGAAAGAGTGCTCGGATTATAAATCAATTCAAAGTTCAAAGAAGAAAAGACGATGTGGGTATTGTGCATACTGACTGATAGGAGGGTGCTAGACATGGTCTCTTTTTATGTTTTTATTTTTATTTTTATTTTTAGGAAGGTGTTAGATATTATATCTTTATTGATGGTAGTTGCTAGTATTGTTTTTTTAGGATAGTGCATATTGCCATTGTTTTTTTTTTTTTTTTTAAGAGAGTGCTGAACCTTCAGTAATTGGGGAGTGAAGTAGACATGTTTTGAACTTTATAAAGAATCAATTAATGTCAATGACAATAGCTGTTTTTGTTATTTTCTATTGTGTTGGTTTCAGCTAGTAATGCTGGCAAGACAGTTATCAATTATGTTGTATAATTTTTTGTTGTTGGTGTAATGTTCTTGTGAGATTGATATTATTTTTATAAGTAATGTGTATATACTATTGCTGGTTGAAGTTGTGGATGCTAATAAATTTGTGGGTTCTGGTTGGTTGTATGTGCTGGTGCAAGAACAAAATGCACCAACTCATCTTGGTGTAATTGTGGGAGCTACATCTTCTTGCATGAGCAATTTTGGGTGCTTGTGCATCTTGTTGCAAAAACAAAATGCACCAGCAACCCAACTACTGCAAGAACAAGATACACCAACAACCCAACTGGTGCAATAAGATGCAAGATGCACCACGATTGATGCAAGTCAAATGACGTTTGAAACTAACATGTTTTTTTTTTTAAAACCTGTGCAATACAAGTAATCACTTTGTAATCGCGACTGGCACTTAAATGATTATTTTTATAAAAAATTGACACTCAAGTTATCACTATTTACAACTTATGCCATTGAAATAATTAATCGTGAATTTGCCACCATCCCTTAATTTCGTCATGATTTGCAATAATAAGTTGCAGCAAACTAGCAAACCATTACCAAATAAAAAATACAACAAACCATTATATTTGAAGCAAAACTAATCAAAACAAACATTAATAATACACAACTAAGCAAGAAAACTTTTAAGTGCTCACAACTAATGCATTCCAACTCCAACCTTCCATTTCTACCATAAATTACAACAAAATCTTCTACTTCATACAAAAATTGCAGCAAACCAAAAACATACTTTACTTATAAATGATCTAATACAAGTGCATATTTAACGTTTTCAACTATGATAGACATACAAACTTCTTATTATTACTCATTTCACATTTGAATAAACTACACAAGAGAATAACAACACAATCAATACTCGATAAAAGTTTCTTTTAATTTTCAACCTTGAAACCTTTCTCTTCAAATAATCGACCAGAGATGTTAAACCCTTTATTTAAGCTTGCATTGAGTCCACATTTTTCAACTCGCCCATTAATGTAGGTGGAGATTGATGTTGGCCTTTAAGTAACTTCAAGAGTACCTCTGTCGCTCAATCAAAGAATTTCTTATTATATTTGCACTTCGAGCTTTCTCTATATCTGCCACATCCATGGAATCTTCTCCTGGAATTCAACCGAGTCCCAGATGTTCTTATCGGACTCGGTGACCCACAATAACAGTAACGCTCACAATCTAATTCATTTTTTTTTTAAATATATAGGAATGTGAGCCGTTGTTGAAGCTTCCACCCTCCATTTGCAAGAATGAGCTAAGTTGATAATTTTAAGAGAAAATCAAAGTATGTACTCAAATTCAAGATTTAGGGTTTTGAAGAGACGTGGATCCCTAAAGTGTCATAACTTATGAAATGTATACTTAAGTGCCAAATCGGAGAAAATCCGGCCAAAACACTAATGTGTCAATTTTCTAGCGAAGCATGTCCAAAACGACGTCGTTTTGGTGCTGACGTGGTAAAAAATAAATATAAAAATTAATTAAATTCAATTTATTTAAAACATTTATAAAAAATATAAATATTTATAATATTTATAATAATAAAAAAAGGTGGCGGTTGAGGACCGGTGACGGAGGGGGAAGGGTCGGCCGGGGTCGACGGCCCTCGCTCGACCGGGCCAAGGGCCGCCGCCCGCTGGGGGTCGCCTTAGCGGGCGGTGGCCCTTGGCCCGATGGGGCGAGGGCTGTCGACCCTCATCGGATTTGGGCGAGGGCTTGCAACGCCCGGATCCAAGGGGTGGGGTGGGGGGGGGAAAGAGCGGGGGGGAAGCAGTCCGCTGAGGAGGAGGAGGAAGAAAAAGGGGTGGGGGGCGAAGGAGGAGGAGGTAGGCGGCTAGCGGCCCCGGCCGACCCTCCCCCACCTTCCTAGTGACGGCGGGGAAGGCGGCAATGGCGAGGGCTCAACCCTCGCCGCCAACTGCCTTCCTCCTCCTCATTTTTATTTTTTTAATAAATATAAATTATATTATTATTTTGTTTTAAATTAAATTTAATTAATTTTTATATTATATTAAAATTCAAATTATGCCAAAACAATGTTGTTTTGGCCGATTTAAGGGCTCTATTTTGGCCAACACCCCAAACAACGGCGTTTGGGGTAAATTAGAGCTGACTTAGCTCTCCGACGAGCCACCTCAACGAGAAATATTAATATTTAATTGTCACGTATGATTTCCGGCTGGCTTCGTCAAAAGCGGCATTCGGTGTCCCACTTTTCTTAAAATGTGGCACTTAAGTGTACATTTCATAAGTTATTGCACTTAAGTGTCCCTTTGTACCAAGTTATGGTACTTGAAGAGATCTTTTGCCGGGTTTTGAACTTCCGATTCTATCTCAATTTGGGGATTTATGATTTTTACTTGGGGAAAACAATGCTAAATGGTGTCATTTTGTTGTTTGTTGGCTGATTGTACCCTCCGGCGATCCACGTCGGCTTCAAAAATTAATAAAAAACTACAATGTCAGATTTCCAGCAAATCAGATCGGCGTTAGCACTAAAATGATCATTTTTCAAAAGTTTTGGCACTTAAGTGATAAAAAATAAACTTTTGGCACTAAAGTGAGTATTATACACAAGTTTTGGCACCGATAATGTACTTACCCCCCGGAAATCGAATTAAATTTCATGATTAAAAATCGATTGAACGTGACTTTAGTATGACCTAATATATTTGGTGGGTTTTAAGGGTTCTCGAGCAGTTAACCCGTGATCGATAATTTTTTATCCACATTTGTGTCTCTTCAAATCACGGATAATCCTCGATTGTCATGTAATCGCGAGGGTTCAATTACGTACCTTGAATATAAGATCAATAGAAAATTAGTTTATTATTGTTCAACACGAATATCGTAATTATGCGGAATCACCCACGAACTGACTACGTACTCCCGTCGAACAATTTGTATCCGTTCCCTAATTGACTTATAATAGTGTAGTATTGACCATTGTCGATCCTTATGGTTGAGCGATTGATTTCTAATTGAATTATTTGATCTTTTGCATTTTACCCCTTTACAACCTCATCCAATAGATTAGTCAACTCATGAGTGATCAGGTCAAAGTAAAGTAAGTATAAATGCATCGACAAAATAATCATTTCATATATTTCAAAATATGGATCAAATTTCGGGATATCACACAATCCCTCTCATATTACTTGCATCATTGGATTGGGAATGAAAATATTTCTTTATCTTTTATGATAACTTGATAACAAGACCCAAAAAAGAATTTTAAAAGCTTATTGACTTGTGTCTACTATAAAATACACTAGTATGATTCCTGGCTTTTCCTGTATAAGAAAAAACCAATCGACCAATTTCTTAACTAAGTATGCAACTAAATTTACATCTATAGATTTCTTAGCCCACACAAAAGAGAAAACCCCCACATAGTTTCGTTTTATTAGGAGGGAAACCAGAGCTAACAGTGCATGATGTCATCGATTAAGAAGCACTAACACTTTCCGAAACTTTTGTGTCGTGTCGGACATTTCGACATATGTCTAATTCTCTCCGATGCTCTCTAATACTAGGTCAACATATATAAAAAAATCCAATACCAGGTTAACTCTCCCAACACTCTTCAACACTCGACTCTAGAATTTGGACACACACAGATCAATTTTAAAAAATTTCAATAAATGAGGGACAAAAATGTAAATATGTAAAAAAAGAAATAATAAAAATAATAAAATGGGAAAAAAAAAAAAACCTAGTCTTTTCTTCTATTATGACTCTCACTTCCCATGACACACAATTCACCCCCAAGTTTGTTTTTTCCCTTATTTTCCGACACGCTCTAACATGCAAATCCACAATGTGGATTGCTTGCCTTTTTTTTTTTACTAGATTATTGAAATGAAGTTGGATTTGTCAAATTAAAACAATGAATGATATTAAAAAATTATGGATCAATGTTTTAAGTGTAAATTCATTCTATGCTTATTATTATTATTTGTTTGTGAATTTGCATCAAATTAATTTCATAAAAATAATAATTATAAAATATGTCCTAACGTTTTGAAATTCTCTATTTTTTTGGGAAATAACATGTTGATGTGTCGTGTTGTGTATCGTGTATTAATATCGATGCTACTTAGGTCACTAGAGAGGCTACGAAAGGACAATTGCAATTTTTTTTTTTTGTCAAATTTGCGTAAGGAAAAGATTCCTTGCACTCTTTCAAAGCTGCGGAAAGAAGCATCTATTATGGCATTTTGTTGGGGTTAAAAAGGTAAAATCTCATCCAAGATTAGACTGAGATTGTGAGAAAAGTTGAATATATGTGCTAGCTTCCCTTTTCATCATCCTCATATTGCTTTCACATTATAAATGAGTTATGGGGCCTGTCCACGTGAGAAACCCTTGAATGGGATTTCTGTGATTTTCCCCATTATAAATACGTCGTCATGGTCATATCCCAGGTTGCACGGACACGCGACACGACAAAACACAACACGTTGACACGTCATTTCTCAAAAATAGAAAATTTCGACATGCTAGGACACGTCGTATATTAAATAAATATTTTTATTTTTAATTAATTTGATTCAAATTTATAAATAAATAAATAATTAATTAAAAAAAGAACCTAAAATGAATTTATACTAATCATTCAACATACAATACTTTTATTTTTCGAAATTACTTTTTAATTTTATTTCCCACACATATCAATTTAAAAAAAAATTCAATAAATGAGGGACAAAAATGTAAATATGTAAAAAAAAGAAATAATAAAAATAATAAAATGGGAAAGAAAAAAAAACCTAGTCTTTTCTTTTATTATGACTCTCACTTCCCATGACACACAATTCACCCCAAAGTTTGTTTTTTCCCTTCTTTTCCGACACGCTCTAACATGCAAATCCACAATGTGGATTGCTTGCCTTTTTTTTTTACTAGATTATTGAAATGAAGTTGGATTTGTCAAATTAAAACAATGAATGATATTAACAAATTATGGATCAATGTTTTAAGTGTAAATTCATTCTATGCTTATTATTATTATTATTATTATTATTATTATTATTATTATTATTATTATTATTATTATTATTATTATTATTATTATTATTATTATTATTATTATTATTATTATTATTATTATTATTTATTTGTGAATTTGCATCAAATTAATTTGATAAAAAAATAATTATAAAATATGTCATAACGTTTTGAAATTCTCTATTTTTTTGGGAAATAACGTGTTGATGTGTCGTGTTGTGTATCGTGTATTAATATCAATGCTACTTAGGTCACTAGAGAGGCTACGAAAGGACAATTGCAATTTTTTTTGTCAAATTTGTGTAAGGAAAAGATTCCTTGCACTCTTTCAAAGCTGCGTAAAGAAGCATCTATTATGGCATTTTGTCGGGGTTAAAAAGGTAAAATCTCATCCAAGATTAGACTGAGATGGTGAGAAAAGTTGAATATATGTGCTAGCTTCCCTTTTCATCATCCTCATATTGCTTTCACATTATAAATGAGTTATGGGGCCCGTCCACGTGAGAAACCCTTGAATGGGATTTCCGTGCTTTTCCCCATTATAAATACGTCGTCGTCGTCATATCCTAGGTTGCACGGACACACGACACGGACACGCGACATGACAAAACACGATACGTTGACACGTCATTTCTTAAAAATAGAAAATTTCGACGTCTTGCCATGCATTGTATATTAAATAAATATTTTTATTTTTTAATTAATTTGATTCAAATTTATAAATAAATAATTAATTAATTAAAAAAAGAACCTAAAATGAATTTATACTAATCATTCAACATACAATACTTTTATTTTTCGAAATTACTTTTTAATTTTATTTCCCACACATATCAATTTAAAAAAATTCAATAAATGAGGGACAAAAATGTAAATATGTAAAAAAAAGAAATAATAAAAATAATAAAATGGGAAAAAAAAAAAAACCTAGTCTTTTCTTTTATTATGACTCTCACTTCCCATGACACACAATTCACCCCAAAGTTTGTTTTTTCCCTTCTTTTCCGACACGCTCTAACATGCAAATCCACAATGTGGATTGCTTGCCTTTTTTTTTTACTAGATTATTGAAATGAAGTTGGATTTGTCAAATTAAAACAATGAATGATATTAACAAATTATGGATCAATGTTTTAAGTGTAAATTCATTCTATGTTTATTATTATTATTATTATTATTATTATTATTATTATTATTATTATTATTATTATTATTATTATTATTATTATTATTATTATTATTATTTATTTGTGAATTTGCATCAAATTAATTTGATAAAAAAATAATTATAAAATATGTCATAACGTTTTGAAATTCTCTATTTTTTGGGAAATAACGTGTTGATGTGTCGTGTTGTGTATCGTGTATTAATATCGATGCTACTTAGGTCACTAGAGAGGCTACGAAAGGACAATTGCAATTTTTTTTTGTCAAATTTGCATAAGGAAAAGATTCCTTGCACTCTTTCAAAGTTGCGTAAAGAAGCATCTATTATGACATTTTGTCGGGGTTAAAAAGGTAAAATCTCATCCAAGATTAGACTGAGATGGTGAGAAAAGTTGAATATATGTGCTAGCTTCCCTTTTCATCATCCTCATATTGCTTTCACATTATAAATGAGTTATGGGGCCCGTCCACGTGAGAAACCCTTGAATGGGATTTCTGTGCTTTTCCCCATTATAAATACGTCGTCGTCGTCATATCCTAGGTTGCACGGACACACGATACGGACACGCGACATGACAAAACACGATACGTCGACACGTCATTTCTCAAAAATAAAATTTGACGTCTTTACGACACATCGCATATTAAACAAATATTTTTATTTTTAATTAATTTGATTCAAATTTATTAATTAAAAAAAGAACTTAAAATGAATTTATACTAATTATTCAACATATAATACTTTTATATTTCAAAATTACTTTTTAATTTTATTTTCCCCCCACCCCCAAATCTTCCCCTCACCCTGGAATCTTTTTGCCCTTTTCTTTCCTAACAAGCCATCAGGCGGTCACTTCCCTCTCCCTCCCACACGCAAGCCCCTTTTTGTATTCTTTTAGTTCCTTTCTCAAAACCCTAGCTCGCCCTCCTTCTTCTCCAGTTCTCCTCCTCCTCGCCGCACGACCCTCCTTCCTCTCCTCTTCCTCTCAATCTCTGCCTGCTCTCAGCCCTCATCAGTCATCACAATCGTTCACCGCCTTGTCTTCAGCCCTTCCTCCCTCGCAGCTACAGCCACGTCGCCGATCCATCACAGTAGTGGCAGCCCTCGCCTCTGCTTTTTCTCTCACCGTCTCTCGCCGTCGCTCGTGGTCTCATCTCTGCTCCCTCGCCCTTGCCTCCACCCTCCATCGTCTTTCAGACACCCGTGTCAAAACGTGTTGACAAAAGTTGACCATGTCGACAAATCCTGATATACGGTCAACGCGTGTTCAAGCGTGTCGACGTGTGCAACACGCTCTGACATGTGTCGGACATAACACGGAAGCACATATATCGTGTCCGTGCATGGTCATATCCTCCAAGTTTCTCTCTCAAGCAAAAAACGCACATTTGCCTTCTCCTGAAACCCTTTTCAATGGTTCCTCCAAGAGTCTCGTCCGATGCTAAAAAGCTCCTCCTTTTGGCTCTCACCTTTTTCACAGTCGTTACGACTTTCAGCGAGGGCCCTCAGATCACCATGGCGCAGAGCGGTAACAATAATGCCCAAACGATCCTGGTGAACGTTGGGGTGGTTCTTGATCTGGAGACGTGGGTGGGTCAGATGGGATTGAGCTGCATTAACAGTTCTCTCTCTGACTTCTATACTTCAAACCCTTCCTACAAGACTAGGCTCGTCCTCAATGTAAGAGATTCCAAAGGAGATGAGGTTGCTGCTGCTGCCGCAGGTTCTCTCTCTCTCTCTCGGTGGCGTGCTCACTGGTCATAGAGGATGAAGTACTTTATGCAGCTGTTTGTGCGATTTAAGATGAATCTAATTATTGTTCATAATGACGGGTTTGCCAATCTTATGAAATTTTCATTTGAAATTTGAGAAGAATTCCCAGTTAAATTTTCAAGGACACGACAAAATAATGTGTGTTCCATTCAAAGCTATATGCATTCTCACAGCAGAGATTCTCAAAGCCCCAATTTCCAGAGCTCCCAGAAGAAACGACCAACGTTAATTTTGCACTAAACAGCTGTTTAGTGCATTTATCATCTTCTAATAAAATCAATGACAACACAAAGTCGGTACTTAACATTCAATTTGTTCTCTTTCACACCGGGAATGAGGAGGGTAACATTATAATTGCCCCAAGTCTTTCGGTCGTACGAGACCGGTATTTTGACGCTTAGCTTGAGAGTGGAGGGGATTCGTGGGTTTTGGTCAATCAACGCCACGCGGACTTCATAACAAGACTGGTCGCTGAGAGTAACAATTGACCGTGGAACCTTTTAATTTATTGCCAGATAAAACTTCCCCCCGGGGGGTGGGTTTGTCCGATTGTAATAGCTTAAAAGAGATACTTCTTGTGGTTTTGGTCTTTGTGGTTTAGGAGTGCAGCACCATTGAAATAGTATTGTATTACGGTCGGTCAATAATTGATCTTGGGATAAATGCATTGTAAATCTTAGAACTTATCATGAAATTATAATTGAATTATAAAACCTTTAAAAAGTGTAATTAAATCCTAAAACTTTTAAAAAGTGCTATCAAATCTTAAAACTTATCAAATTAATCCAATCAAATCCTTTTGTTGGTTGGATTCGATTACACTTTCGTAATAAATTTTAGGACTTAATTACACTTTTTGAAGTTTTAAGACTCACTTATATTTTTGTAATAAGTTTTAGGACTTAATTGCATTTTCGTGAAAAATCTAGGATTTTTAATGCACTTATCTCATTGATCTTAGAATTGAGAAGTCCACCATCTCTATACAAATGTACATAGATCTATGGATACAAAATTTGATCTTGATAACAATGTGTGAATGGAGGATTTTTGTTTACGGTCTTGGATGGTATAGTAGGATATCATCTATTCTATTCTTTGAAGAACATATAGCTCTCTTATGACTCTCGTCCCACTATAATGTAGTAATATTCTACCAAATTATGTCTGCATAGTGACGCCTATTGGAAATGATCCTGCAAACAATACATACTACGTAGTAGGATAGTCAGTTCAGGGGGAAGGCTGATGGAGATAATTTCAAATTATTTTCTTTGGAAAAATATGTGCATGGTGCATATCTCTACATAATTTTATTGATTTATTTTTCCAGTTGACCCAAACATCATGGTTAACAAGATTGTTCAAGCTGAGCCAATGATTTATTTCCATGGAAGTTGTGTGTCATTAATGATGAAATAAAACAACTAAGGTTTCCAGTTCCACCAGATAATTGTTAATGCATGAAAGCAACGGATGCCGAGAGGCTTGATATATAATAAAACTTCACATAGGTCTGACCTCACAAAATTCATACAATTGCAATATGGGGCTTGGATTCTAGAGGGGAATTTTTTGATGCCATGAAATAAAGAAATCAACTTATCTGTCTGGGCCAATTTATCCACTTTTATTTTGTTCTAAATTTACTTTCATGAAAGATTAGTTTCTGATCGGTATGCCAAAGAATATCGAAGCCAACAACGAATGCCTGCAATCTGGTAAATAATTATAATCCAACTTCAAACTTCTATTTTCCTTTTTCTTAAACGTTTTATTTCTATGATACCGCATCAAGTTTTAATTGGCTTCTGATCAATACCATGCCTTTTCCAATAAGAATTTCCACTATGTGCCATATTGTTATTGTTTCTCCATCTTTTTTTCACCCTTGCAGCACTTGATCTAATAAAGAATAAGCAAGTCCAAGCCATAATAGGACCTCAAGGTTCATTGCACGCAAACTTCATCATTCACCTTGGAAAAAAATCTCATGTGCCGATCATCTCTTTTTCTGTTACTGGTCCTTCCCTCGGTTCCATTCGGAGTCCTTACTTCATTCGAGCTGCGCAAAATGACTCATCCCAAGTGAATGCCATAAGCGCAGTCGTGCAAGCTTTTGGCTGGAGAGAAGTGGCCCTCATATACGTGGACAATGAGTTCGGAGAAGGCATCATACCTTCTCTTACGGATGCTTTGGAAGAGGTCGACACGCGAGTGTCTTATAGGAGCCTCATTCCTCCTTCGGCCACGGACAGTCAAATCCTGCGGGAACTCTACAAGTTAAGAATGATGCAAACGAGGGTCTTCATAATGCACATGCTACCTACCCTCGGATCTCGGCTATTTGTCAAAGCAAAAGAGGTGGGAATGATGAGCGAAGGTTATGTGTGGATCTTGACTAATGTAATCACTGACCAATTGAGTTCTGTGGATTCATCTGTTGTCACTAGTTCGATGCAAGGAGTATTGGGCATCAACACCTACATCCCGAACACACCAAACCTGAACAACTTCACGGCCCGATGGAAGATGAAATTCCAACAAGACAATCCATCCGTCCTTAATCCTACGTTGAACATTTTTGGATACTGGGCTTATGACGCTGCTCAGGCTCTGGCAATGGCTGTCGAGGAAATGGGTGTGGCTAATTTTACCTTCCAGATGTTTAATGCTTCAATAGATACAACAGATCTCGACATTATTGGGGTCTCTAAAAGTGGTCCGAAACTTCTCCAAGAACTAGCCAATACGACATTCACGGGCCTCACTGGAAATTTTAGACTCGTTCATGGGCAGCTAGATTGGTCAACATTCCAGATTGTTAATATCAATGGACATGCAGCAAGAGGGATTGGGTTTTGGACGCAAGAAAATGGGCTACTAAGAGATTTGTATTCATTCAGCAAAAGTAAATATTCCACTTCGAAGAGTAATCTCGGATCAATAATATGGCCAGGAGATTCCACCTCTATTCCTAAGGGATGGGACATTCCCACAAATAGGAAGAGGCTGAAAATTTTAGTCCCTGTGCTCAATCAATTCGTGCAAGTGATTCATGATCATAGCACAAATACATCCAAAATCACAGGATACTGTATCGACATCTTTAAAACCATTATAGAAAAATTGCCTTATGATGTGGCTTATGACCTTATTCCGTTTGCCTTTTCCAATGGAAGTAGCATGGGCAGTTACAACGACATGATCGATCAAGTAATTTACCAGGTGAGCAAGTGCTTGATTTTGTTGGAATACTTGTTGAAACTTACTATGCTAGCATGTTGTTGACAAAGAAACATTCCCATTGTTTTTTTTTTTTTTGTTGGAATAGAATTACGATGGAATCGTGGGTGATATATCAATCACTGCAAACAGATCACTATACGTGGACTTCACGGCACCATACACCGAACCGGGGGTCGCAATGCTTGTGCCAAACAAGGACAGCAAGGGCAAGAATGCTTGGGTTTTCTTGAAGCCACTCACTTGGGACCTTTGGTTAACAATCGGATGCTTCTTTGTGTTTATAGCATTCGTCGTGTGGATTCTTGAACACCATATTAATGAAGATTTCCAGGGTCCGGCTGGGCATCAAGTTGGCACGAGCTTTTGGTTCTCGTTTTCAATCATGGTCTTTGCACAAAGTAATCACCCTTCACTTAAAAAAAATCAATTGAACATTGTAATCTACATATCGTTCTTGGATAATTTAGGTGCTTTCCCTTAATTTGGATTGCAGGGGAGAGAGTATTAAGCAACCTAGCCAGATTTGTTGTGATCGTGTGGATTTTCGTGGTACTTATACTAACGCAATGTTATACGGCAAGCTTGAGCTCTCTTTTGGTGGTGGAAAATCTTCAACCAACTGTGGTTGATGTGGATGAGCTCCTTAAGAGTGGAGAAAATGTGGGTTACATGGAAAACTCTTTCATTTATGGAATGCTAAAGCAAATGAAGTTCGATGATTCTAGACTTATATCTTATAGGTCCGCTGAAGAATGTGATGTGCTTCTTTCCAAGGGAAGTGGAAAGGGCGGGATTGCAGCAGCATTCGATGAAGTCCCCTACATTAAACTTGCCGTTTCTCAATATTGCAAAAGATATACCATGATCCCGACATTAAGAAGTGCTGGATTTGGCTTTGTAAGTCCTCAATCTCTTAGCCCCGAAAAGAAAACCCTCAAAATTTCCTATTACTAGGATTATTACTTATTTTTTTGTTTGAAAACTCACATGTCTTGCCTTTCGTTTACAGGTTTTCCCCAAAGGGTCTCCACTAGTACCTGATATTTCCCGAATAATCCTTAATGATACTGAAGTGCTTAAAATGATGGCAATCGAAAATGCATGGTTTCCATCGAAATCCAACTGCCTGGATTCTTCCAACAGCTTGGGTCTTGACAGTTTTTGGGGCCTATTCTTGATTGCTGGAGCTGCTGCAGTTTTAGCTCTCCTCATCTTCATGGTCATGTTCGTCAAAAGAAACTGGCATGTCGTTGCAAGTCCTTCAGGTTCATTATGGGAGAAATTTGTTACATTGGGAAGAAGATTTTACGAAAGAGACCTCAACTCCCATACTTTTGAGAAAGCCGGGTTTAGAGATAGAAATATGGATGATGGCGACATTGAGATTGCAGCTGTTGAAACTTTGGAAAACACTAACTTCCTTCTGAGTTTGTCAAGAGATTTCAGCCAAAACAATGATGATATAAACAATGAGCAAGGCAAGCCATCCGCAGAACAAGGACTTTCTAATCATGTAGACGAAGGGTGCCCCCACGAGTGACAAACATCGATCTTACAAATGTAAGTGTAGAGAGGTACATGCCTTGACAACTTTAGATATTAAACTTCAATTTGTTTTTAACTTGTTGAACTTTGTACTTCTAGACGATAATAATTTCCCCCTCATTCTCTTCTCATGTAAGCACTACTCTTGCTACTGCTTTTCGTTTAATCACATACAATGTAACGAAAGATAGATGCTTCTCAAAGCATTTTCCAGAGGACATTACATGCATGTATTAGCTTCTCTTATTCTTTAATGTCTTAGCAATGAAAGTATATATTGTTATTTCAACAACTAGCCCAAAGTGTGTTAATTTAGTAACAAAATATGACTTCTTAAAAATATCTAACGTGTATAATGAGAAAGTTTGGTAGAATAGGCTTCAATGGCTGAAGAACCTGTCAAAATCCTATGTTTTCCTCTTTAATATAAAGGGACATGATCAATTGACCCAATGTCATGTAAAGGGCTCCTACGTATTCACTTTATTATTTAACCATTCTATTTAACTAAAGGAATCCATTAACATCTGAATTTGGTCTAATTAGAGCCAACTCGATTCGGCCCATCACTCTCCAGCCCATCCGAAAAACCAGTTCCAATTCGATCATCCTCCGCCTAGTAGCCCAAGTACATCAAACGCTTGACCTTGGCCCACGGCCTATGAGATGGCCCTCTATTCCTTAAAGCTGGTTCTCTCTCTCGCTAAAGGTTCAAGTTTTGTTGGAACGTGATTTATTGCATGTTTGGTAATACTTCTGTTCCTAAAAATAATTTTTTATTAGAAATAATTCATTTTTATTCTGTTAGGGAATAAATTCTAAGCATTTTAAGCCATTTGCAGAATCGTCCAAAATTTCAATTCCCTAAATAGAACTACGTTTGGTACCATGCTCAAAATTTCTACTCCAAATCATTTTCTTTTAATTTTTAAATAATTTTATTACTTTTTTCATTTTTTTTTTCATTTTTCATTTTTTTCCCTTTCTTTCTCATATTCTTCTTCTTCAAGTGGCTGGTCGCCGACCTTGGGATGACCGACGACCGGCCAGACGAGGGCTGGCAACCTCACTGGAGCGTTGTCGGCCTTCGTCGGTTGAGCCTCACCGGCAGCTAGGCGAACGGCCTTCACCAAACATGTTATGCATCCACCATAAATACATGCTGATGAAGTTCTATTCTTGAGGCCCATGCAAGAAAGATCCAAGAACTTAGATTTGAGGCCCATATATATTATAGAACTCTAAGCTTAAGTTTAAGCTCTAGTTGGATTTAAAATATTGGTCTTCGCGAATCACTATAGTTAAAAGCAAGAGTGTAAGATGAAATTTCATTTTCACTTGAAATAAATAAACCTCCTACTCGTGAGATATAGCTCTCTCATGTTTGTGTGTGTGTGTTTTATTTCTTTCTTTATTTCTTTCTTTCTTTTTGTGTGTCATTATTTACACCAAAAAGTGACCTAACCATCAATATGGACAGACACGTGATCAAAACATGAAAAATCAAGGAAAATGTGACCCATTGTTAGCGACTAGAATAGGTATTGATGTGCTGGCATACATCGACAATTGTCACTAATGGCTTGTTGATTTACAACTCGACAAGAGTGTTGATAAATAAGGATTGATGAGTGACCAGATTGTTAGAAGGTTGAACACACGAGGAGCATCAAGATATGGTCACCAATATAAAGTTACTGGAAAGTAAAGTAATTGAGATTGTGAAACAACTAATATACATTTTGTAAAGAATAACTATGCAAACACTATATCATGGTGTTGTGAGAACATGGACACAAAACTTTAGGAAGCAAAGGGAACATGGAGGCAACGGCTCAGAAGCGATTATGGCATGATTACTATAAATACCACCGTCCATCTACTAAAGGCTCCTCACACAAATCAAACAAATTTGTTGTCTTTCGGCATCTTTACTTTCCTACTCTATATTTTTATTTTCCATATTTGGATTGCCAATTAATTTAAACATGTTTCTTAGCTGCAGTTTCTAAATTCGTGTCATCGATTAAATTCTAACATATATCTTTATCTCAATGCACTCGAGCTTTTTTGTTGATTAAATTTTGGCAAAGTTTCTTTATATTCAGTTCGCTTGTAATATTTGTACATTCCTAGCCTTGTTATTGATTTTCTTATTTGCCTAAATATTCCCTATCCAGAGTCAACGTAGAACCTGTTTTCCTCTCATAAAATTAAAAAAAAAAAAAAAAAAAAGACTTTCGGTAAAGCCTATTTCATTGCGGGAGAAATTCTAGCAAAACAGTTGCTCTAACGTGTCTTCTAATAATTAATTTGTAAATCACCTTACAATGTGGATGGGATAGTGATAGACTGTTCTTTTAACTTCTTTTTTTTTTTTTTGGACCTTTTTCTGTAGATTCGAAGTCCGACTTCCAATTGAATTTGAGCCTTGAAAATCTTGTCAAAATGGGAAAACGGTAACTATTTTTTCTAAGTTATATCAAATTGATTTTGTTGCTTTTGATCTTACTTCATCGGCCATCGTAAGACTAAAGAAGACCCACTTGAAAAAGAAATTTGATTTTCATTGGAAAGTGCACAATGCAATCACTTCAAAGAATTATTGAGTAACTTTCTTCAAACGATGTTGAATCCTCTCCCGTAATTATCAACTAAATCGCTCAATTATTAATTCTTGGTAAGCTTTCTCCATCGAGGGAACCTACCGTCCGGCCAATGAATCATTCAGCAGCCGATTAGAACTATGAAGTCTTCTCTTATGAAAAAAGTCACGTCATTTACCAAGACTCCTTATCGAACCCATCGACCATTTTCTGGAATTTTATAGATCCTTTGGATTGGATTGGACAGAACTAACTACGACGACGGAGGGCCATTCAAACTCTCCCGGATTTCTATCCATCTCTCTATAAAAAAGGTGGTTCGGATTGGCGATGGCCGCAGTGATGACTCGAGCGGACGACGGTGGAGATGACGGCGGTGAGCGGTGGTGGGAGATGGCAGTGATGTGTGGTGGTGAATGGTGGTGGTGTATGGTGGTGTACGGTGGTGTGGGCGGTGGTGATGGGGGTGATGGGGTGGCGTGGGTGATGGTGGTGATGGTGTGGTGGGGATGGGTTTGATGGTAGTGGAAAGAAAATGAGGGAGTTTGAGGAAAAAGAAAAACTAAAGAAGGAGGGGGAAGAATGGGCAGAGATTGGGGAGAAAGGCGTGAGGGAAGGAGGGGGAATGAAGTGGAGGTGGAGAAGAAGAAGGAGAGAAGGGAGGATGGGCGGTCTGCAGAGGGTGGAGGCGCGAGTGGAAGGGGGAAGAAAAGAGAGAGAGAGAAGAGAAGAAAAAGAAAGAAAGAAAGAAAAAAAAAAAAATTCTCAAGATATTTTCCGAAATCTTATCATACTCTTCACCCACCCTTCCTTAAAACCCTCTTGTATTATCTCCCCACTTTTCTTTTTATTTCTATTTTAATAAAAACAATCTTTTTAGTCCAAAAATTTCAATTTTGCCTCTTGATCTGATTTTTTTTTTTCTGATCTCCAATTTTTCATCTAATAATTCTTTTTCCGAAAATTTTGGACTCATCGATAATTTAACGGATGATGAGGCGATGTATAATAATTTAATATCGAAATCCTCAAACGTTCGATATCCGAAATCAAATTAAATTTTGGGATTAAAATTGATTGAACGTAACTTTAGTACAACCTAATCTATGAGGTGGCTTTTAGGGGTTCTTGCGTGGTTGACCCGTGATCAATAATTTTCGATCCACGTTTGTACCTCTTCGAATTGCGGACAACCTTTGGTTGTCATGTAATCGCGAGGGTTCAATTATGTATCATGAATATATGATTAATAGAAAATCGGTTTATCGTTGTTCGACGCAAATATTGTAATTGTGCAAAATCACCCACGAACCGATTACGTACTTCCGTCGAATCGATTTATATCCATTTGCTAATTGACTTATACTAGTACAGTATTGACCTTTATCAATCCTTATGGTCGAGCGATCGATTTCTGATCGAATTCTTTGATCTTTCACATTTTACCCATTTACTGCCTCATCTAATAAATTAGTTAACTTGTAAGTGATCATGTCAGAGTAAAGTAAATATAAGTGCATTGACGAAATAATCATTTAATATATTTCGAAATAGGAATCAAATTTCGGGATATCACATGATTTCTCTCATGTTACTTGCATCATTGGATTGGAAATGAACATATTTCTTTATCTTTTATGATAACTTGATAACAAGACCCAAAAAAAGAATTTAAAAAGCTTAGTGACTTGTGTCTACTATAAAATACATTAGTATGATTCCTGGCTTTTCTGGTATAAGAAAAAACCAATCGACCAATTTCTTAGCTAAACGCAACTAATTTCACATAAATATATTTCTTAGACCACACAAAAGAGAAAACCCCACATAGTTTCATTTTCTTAGGAGGGAAACCAATGCATGATGTCATTGATTAGGAAGTACTAACACTTTCTAGAAGCTTTTATTTCTTAATGGACATTCCGATACGCGTCCAACTCTCTCTAACACTCTCCAATACTAGATCAACAGATATCGAAAAATCCAACACTTGGTTAATTCTCCCAACATTCTTCAGCACTCAACTTTGGAATTCGACACGTACAGATCAATTTTAAAAATTTCAATAAACGAGGGACCAAAATGTAAATATATATAAAAACTAAGAAATAATAAAAATAACAAAATGGAAAAGAAAAAAAACCTAGTTTTCTTTTCTCTTCTGATTCTCACTTCCGCTGACACATAATTCACCCCCAAGTTTGTTTTTTCCCTTATTTTCCGACACACTCTAACATGCAAGTCCACAACGTGGATTGCTTGCTTTTTTTTTTCTTTTTCTTTTTGGATTATTGAAATGAAGTTGGATTTGTCAAATTAAAACAATAAATGATATCAACAAATTATGGATTAATGTTTTAAGTGTAAATTCATTATATGCTTATTATTATTATTATTATTATTATTATTATTATTATTATTATTATTATTATTATATTTGCAAATTTGAATCAAATTAATTTGATAAAAATAATAATTATAAAATATGTCACAACATTTCGGAAATCTATATTTTTTGGAAAATAACGTAGGCGTGTTGTGTCGTAATAGTCGTGTCGCGTATCATGTATTGATATCGATGCTACTTAGATCACGGGGAGGCTGCGAAATGACAATTGCAATCTTTTTTGTCAAATCCGCATGAGGAAAAGATTCCTTGCATTCTTTCCAAGCCGCGTAAAGAAGCATCTACTCTGGCATTTTGTTGGGGTAAAAAGGTAAAATCCCATCCAATATTAGACTGAGATGAAGACAAAAATTGAATTTATGTGCTTCTCTTTTCATCATCCTCCGTCGTCGTCGTCGTCATCATATCCTCCAAGAGAAATATCCTCCAAGTTTCTCTCTCAAGCAAAAAACCTCACATTTGCCTTCTCCCGAAACCATTTTCAATGGTTCCTCCAAGGGTCCGTTTGGTTCGGCTTTGGGGAAATGCCCTTAGGAGAATGCAAATATCCTTGAGATAAAGACGTTTTCCGAAATCTTTTGCGCTGTTGGTAATTTGTAGTCTCAAATGGCATTGAAATGCAACTTTTGCGTAAATACCGTTTGGCAAATTTTACATTACAAATGGGCTTTTGCTTTTATTTTATTTTTAAAAAAATTTAAAAATCAAATTCGACGGTGGCTAACCGCCGGCCAACTCCGGCGGCCGATGCGGCCGTCCGGCCACCCGAGGTCGCAACCTCGAGTGACGCCGCCGCCGCCGCGGGGGCGCGACCTCAGTGCCTGGAGGCGCAAAGGCCGGGTGGCCTTCGGCGGCGATCCGCCTCTGCATCGCCAGATCTGGTGGCCCGAGGTCGCACGGACCCGGGCGGCGTCGCTGGTTCGCACGGAACCAGGTGACGCCACTTGGGTCGGCCCCGCGACCTCGGCGGCGTCGCTTGGTTCGTGCGCACCGGGCGACCCCGCACGGGTCACGCGGACCTCGGGCGGCGTCGCTGGTCGCGGGTTGCGCTACCCCCGGGCGGTGGTCACCGGGAAGTACGACCCTTAGGCGGCGGTGGCGACTGCCGGAGAAGCTCGATGGGCGGGGAAGAAGAAGACGTCGGGAAGAAGAAGATGACGCCGGGAGGAAGAAGATGCCGTGAAGAAGGAAGACGAAGGTGGAAGAAAAATGAACAGTAATTTTTGCATTTCGGAATGCCGAATCTTTGAATGCCGCCCTCCCAGCTTTCAGCATTCAGCCTTCGGAATGCTCATATTTGGGCAAATGGGCTTTCAAATATTTTGCCAAACATCCAAAATTTCTCCCAAGGGCTTTGGGGGCCCAAAGCCCCTTGGGAATGCCCAACCAAACACCCTCCAAGAGTCTTGTCCGAGGCTGAAAAGCTCCTCCTTTTGGCTCTCGCCTTTTTCACAATCGTTACGACTTTTAGGTAGGGCCCTCAGATCACCATGGTGCAGAGTGGTAACAATAATGCCCAAACGATCCTGGTGAACGTTGGGGTGGTTCTTGATCTGGAGACGTGGGTGGGTCGGATGGGATTGAGCTGCATTAACATTTCTCTCTCTGACTTCTATACTTCAAACCCTTCCTACAAGACTAGGCTCCTCCTCAATATAAGAGATTCCAAAGGAGATGAGGTTGCTGCTGTTGCCGCAGGTTCTCTCTTTCTCTCTCTCTCTCTCTCTCTCTCTCTGTATGGCGTATTGACTGGTCATAGAGGATGAAGTACTTTATGCAGCTGTTTGTGCGATTTAAGATGAATCTAATTATTGTTCATACTGACGTGTTTGCCAATCTTATGAAATTTTCATTTTCATTTTCATTTGAGAAGAATTCCCAGTTAAATTTTCAAGGACACGACAAAATAATTTGTGTTCCATTCAAAGCTATATGCATTCTCACAGCAGAGATTCTCACAGCCCCAATTTCCTGAGCTCCCAGAAGAAACGACCAACGTGAATTTTGCACTAAACAGCTGTTTAGTGCATTATCTCCAAGGGGGCTTTAATCATTGTGAAAAGGAAGTCGTTATCATCTTCTAATAAAATCAAAAACAAAAAGTCGGTACTTGACATTTAATTTGATCTCTTTCACACTGGGAATGAGGAGGGTAACAATATAATCCCCCCAAGTCTTTCGGTCGTACGAGACCGGCATTTTGACGCTTAGCTTGAGAGTGGAGGGGATTCGTGGGTTTTGGTCAATCAACGCCACGCCGACTTCATAACAAGACTGGTCACTGAGAGTAACATTTGACCGTGGAACCTTTTAATTTGTTGCCAGATAAAACTTCCCTCCGGAGGGGTGGAGTTTTGTGTTGTTGGGGGCGTGGTTGGGTTGTTTTCCCCTGAGGGGGTGGTTTATCCAATTGTAATAGCTTAAGAGAGATACTGCTTGTGGTTTTGGTCTTTGTGGTTTAGGAGTGCAGCACCATTGAAATAGTATTGTATTACGGTCAGTCAACAAATTAATCTTGGGATAAATGCATTGAAAATCTTAAAACTTATCATGAAATTACAATTGAGTTATAAAACTTTCAAAAAGTGCAATTAAATCCTACAACTTTTAAAAAGCACTATCAAATCCTAAAACTTATCAAATTGATCCAATTGAATCATTTTGTTGTTTGGATTCGATTACACTTTTGTAACAAATTTTAGGACTTAATTATATTTTTTGAAGCTTTAAAACTTACTTATACTTTCGTAACAAGTTTTAGGACTTAATTATACTTTCGTGAAAAAAAACTAGGATTTTTAATGCACTTATCTCATTGATCTTAGAATTGAGAAGTCCACCATCTCTATTATCTCATATTTCACCAATATAGAAATCTACATAGATTTATGGATACAAAATTTGATCTTGATAACAACGTGTGAATGGAGGATTTTTGTTTATGGTCTTGGATGGTATAGTAGGACTACTATCATCTATTCTATTCTTTGAAGAATATATAGCTCTCTTATGACTCTCATCCCACTATAAATGTAGTAATATTCTACCAAATTATGTCTGCATAGTGAATCCTAATAGAAATGATCTTGCAAACGATACATACTATGTAGTAAAATAGTCACTTCAGGGGGAAGGCTGATGGAGATAATTTCAAATTATTTTCTTTGGAAACAATATGTACATGGTACATATCTCTACATAATTATACTGATTTATTTTTCCAGTTGACCCAAACATCACGGTTAACAAGATTGTTCAAGCTGAGCCAATGATTTATTTCCATGGAAGTTGTGTGTCATTAATGATGAAATAAAACAACTAAGGTTTCCAGTTCCACCAAATAATTGTTAATGCATGAAAGCAGCAGATGCTGAGAGGCTTGATATATAATAAAACTTCACATAGGTCTGACCTCACAAAATTCATACAATTGCAATATGGGGCTTGGATTCTAGAGTGGAATTTTTTGACGCCATGAACTAAAGAAATCAACTTATCTGTCCGGGCCAATTTGTCCACTCTTATTTTGTTCTAAATTTACTTTCATGAAAGATTAGTTTCTGATCGGTATGCAATATCATATGCCAAAGAATATCAAAGCCAACAACGAATGCCTGCAATCTGGTAAATAATTATAATCCAACTTCAAATTTCTATTTTCCTTTTTCTTAAACGTTTTATTTCTATAATACCGCATAAAGTTTTAATTGGCTTCTGATCAATACCATGCCTTTTCCAATAAGAATTTCCATTATGTGCCATATTGTTATTGTTTCTCCATCTTTTTTTCACCCTTGCAGCACTTGATCTAATAAAGAATAAGCAAGTCCAAGCCATAATAGGACCTCAAGGTTCATTGCAAGCAAACTTCATCATTCACCTTGGAAAAAATTTGATGCTTCAATAGATACAACAGATCTCGACATTATTGGGGTCTGTAAAAGTGGTCCGAAACTTCTCCAAGAACTAGCCAATACGACATTCACGGGCCTCACTGGAAATTTTAGACTCATTCATGGGCAGCTAGAGCGGTCAACATTCCAGATTGTTAATATCAATGGACATGCAGCAAGAGGGATTGGGTTTTGGACGCAAGAAAATGGGCTGCTAAGAGATTTGGATTCATTCAGCAAAAGTAAATATTCCACTTCGAAGAGTAATCTCGGATCGATAATATGGCCAGGAGATTCCACCTCTATTCCTAAGGGATGGGACATTCCCACAAATGGGAAGAGGCTGAAAATTTTAGTCCCTGTGTTGCATCAATTCGTGCAGGTGATTCATGATCTTAGCACAAATACATCCAAAGTCACTGGATACTGTATCGACATCTTTCAAACCATTATAGAAAAATTGCCTTATGTTGTGGCTTATGACCTTATTCCATTTGCCTTTTCCAATGGAAGTAGCATGGGCAGGTACGACGACATGATCGATCAAGTAATTTACCAGGTGAGCAAGTGCTTGATTTTGTTGGAATACTTGTTGAAACTTACTATGCTAGCATGTTGTTGACAAGGAAACATTCCCATTTTTTTTTTTTTTTTTTTGTTGGAATAGAATTACGATGGAATCGTGGGTGATATGTCAATCACTGCAAACAGATCACTATACGTGGACTTCACGGCACCATACACCGAACCGGGGTCGCAATGCTTGTGCCAAACAAGGACAGCAAGGGCAAGAATGCTTGGGTTTTCTTGAAGCCACTCACTTGGGACCTTTGGTTAACAATCGGATGCTTCTTTGTGTTTATAGCATTCGTCGTGTGGATTCTTGAACACCAGATTAATGAAGATTTCCAGGGTCCGGCTGGGCATCAAGTTGGCACGAGCTTTTGGTTCTCGTTTTCAATCATGGTCTTTGCACAAAGTAATCACCCTTCACTTTAAAAAAATCAATTGAACATTGTAATCTATATATCGTTCTTGGATAATTTAGGTGCTTTCCCTTAATTTGGATTGCAGGGGAGAGAGTATTAAGCAACCTAGCCAGATTTGTTGTGATCGTGTGGGTTTTCATGGTACTTATACTAACGCAATGTTATACGGCAAGCTTGAGCTCTCTTTTGGTGGTGCAAAATCTTCAACCAACTGTGGTTGATGTGGATAAGCTCCTTAAGAGTGGAGAAAATGTGGGTTACTAGGAAAACTCTATCGTTTATGGAATGCTAAAGCAAATGACGTTTGATGATTCTAGACTTATATCTTATAAGTCTGCTGAAGAATGCGATGTGCTTCTTTCCAAGGGAAGTGAAAAGGGCGGGATTGCAGCAGCACTCGATGAAGTCCCCTACATTAAACTTGTCATTTCTCAATATTGCCAAAGATATACTGTGATCCCGACATTAAGAACTGCTGGATTTGGCTTTGTAAGTCCTCAATCTCTTAGCCCCGAAAAGAAAACCCTCAAAATTTCCTATTACTAGGATTATTATTTATTTTTTTGTTTGAAAACTCTCATGTCTTGCCTTTCGTTTACAGGTTTTCCCCAAAGGGTCTCCTTTAGTACCTGATATTTCCCGAGTAATCCTTAATGATACTGAAGTGCTTAAAATGATGGAAATCGAAAATACATGGTTTCCACCGAAATCGAATTGCCTGGATTCTTCCAACAGCTTGGGTCTTGACAGTTTTTGGGGCCTATTCTTGATTGCTGGAGCTGCTGCAGTTTTAGCTCTCCTCATCTTCATGGTCATGTTCATCAAAAGAAATTGGCATGTCGTTGCAAGTCCTTCAGGTTCATTATGGGAGAAATTTGTTACGTTGGGAAGAAGATTTTACAAAAGAGACCTCAACTCCCATACTATTGAGAAAGCCAGATTTAGAGAAAGAAATACGGATGATGGCGACAATGAGATTGCAGCTGTTGAAACTTTAGAAAACACTAACTTCCTTCTAAGTCTGTCAAGAGATTTCAGCCAAAACAATGATGATATAAACAATGAGCAAGGCACACCATCTACAGAACAAGGGCTTTCTAATCATGTAGACGAAGGGTGCCCCGATGACTGACAAACATCGATCTTATAAATCTAAGTTTAGAGAGGTACATGCCTCAACAACTTTAAATATTAAACTTTAAATTTTTTTACTTGTTGAACTTTGTACTTCTAGATGATAATTATTTCCCCCTCATTCTCCTCTCATGTAAGCACTACTATTGTTATTGCTTGTCGTCTAATCACAGACAATATAACAAAAGATAGATGCTTCTCAAAGCATTTTCCAGAGGACATTACATGCATGTATTAGCTTCTCTTATTCTTTAATGTCTTAGCAATGAAAGTATTTATTGTTATTTCAACAACTTGCCCAAAGTGTGTTAATTTAGGAACAAAAGATGACTTCTTAAAAATATCTAACATGTATAGTGAGAAAGTTCGGTAGAATAGGCTTCAATGGCTGAAGAACCTGTCAAAATCCTATGTTTTCCTCTTTTATATAAAGGGACATGATCAATTGACCCAATGACATGTAAAGTGCTCCTAAGTATTCACTTTATTATTTAACCATTCTATTTAACTAAAGGAATCCATTAACATCTGAATTTGGTCTAATTAGAGCCAACTCAATTCGGCCCATCACTCTCCAGCCCATCCAAAAAACCAGTTCCAATTCGATCATCCTCCGCCCAGCAGCACAAGTCCATCAAGCGCTTGACCTTGGCCCACGGCCTATGAGATGGCCCTCTATTCCTTAAAGCTGGTTCTCTCTCTTGTTGAACGTTCAAGTTTTATTGGAACGTGGTTTATACTCCCTATTGATAGATATAGTTGTTTATTGCATATAAATATTAGAGAGCGACCCCAATCCTTGAACAAAAATATTAAATTAAATTATGTAACATATAATTTTAAGAGCATTCATCATATAATTTAGTTAATGCATTTGCATTGGACCGGCGGCGAAGGATTCTAGTGAATAGTTCTAAGCTTAATTGAGTTAATTGGACTAAACCTATAAAAAAAATTCAAGTTCAGCCCATTATCTTTTAAGTGGCCGCGGATTGGCAGCAGCAGTGCATATTTGCTATTATTATTAATAAAAAAAAAATATTTTTGATGGAAGCGTGTGCTTGAGAAAGAAGCATCACACATGGGGATATTTTTTCTTTAAAACAAGAAATAAAGCAAAAATGAATGGCTGAATATTTGGGTTAACATGAGAAGCAAGAATTTAAAATCGAAACAAGACAAAAAGAAGTATTGTGCATATATGGTCCATTCACGGCAAGATCTAAAGGAAGAAGGGAGCAAAGCAATGTTCTGTCCAGAGGAAAAATAGTCAAAGATGCACAATCACCACAAAGTATACTTGTTTGAAACGGGTGAGTCGGGTTGGATTTTGGTCCGATCATAAATGATCCCACCAAATCAATCCATTTAACTCGTTTATGGCCCATTTATCATTCTTAACCCATATCCAACCCATTTTACTAAATCTAGGAAAGTTTATTTCTTATGATTTTAGAAAAAAAATGATATCGCATAACACTTTCATGCAATACAAATCTAGTTGACAATTTTTATGTCAAATGAGGGACTATCAATTCGAAAGGGCTTTATACTCACTTTCATGGAAAATGCTATTTTATCCTAACCATTAATGTAGGATTTACAAGAATCACATCATCTCACTGTCATCATGTCGATAAGAGTTTGAGTATTCTCACAAGTAGTATGATTTTACCAAGATGAGAGGTCTTTGTTGGGATAGTAATACAGGCTTGGTTAGCGGCTTGACAAAGGGGACTATCAAGGTCAATGCTTATAAAAGAAATGTCGTGCGATCATCTCTAGGTTTATAAGTCAATAACCCTATAGAAATGAAAAAGAAATAATCTTACTCGTACTTCTTGAGCGATGCTTATAAACATATGAATTTCTACGTTAATTCAAATGCCTTAAAGGGACACAATGTAGACTCGGCTTATGGGTTGAGAAACTAAGGGATTCGAAAATGTGTAAAAGAGTGAGAGTTGGTGATTATCTCGGCATTGTCACAATCAAGATCATGAAAAAACTAATATACATTTTTTAAGGAATAACACTATATCATGGCACCGTGAGAATATGGACACAAAACTTTAGGAAGTATGGGAACATATAGGCAATCGCTTGGAAGTAGTTATGGCACAACTACTAGAAATACTATCGTCCATCTACTAAAGGCTCATTGTACAAATTAAACAAATTTATTATCTTTTAATATCTTTACTTTACTGTGCTAAACTTTTATTTTTCAAATTCACTATCAATGAAATTCCAACATGTATCTTTATCTCGACATACTCAGGCTTTCTTGTCAATTAAGTTTTGGCAGAGTTTGTTTATATTTGGTTCGCTTGTAATAGTTGTACTTTCCGAGACTTGATTCTCTTATTTGCTTAGATATTTCATGTCCGGAGTCAACACAGAACTTGTTTTCCTCTAATAAAACTAAAAAAACGACTTTCAATAAAGCCTATTTCATTTGTGGGAGAAATTCCAGCAAAATAGTTGCTCTAACTTGTCTTCTAATTATTAATTTATAAATCACCTTACAATGTGGACGGGATACTAATAGACTGTTCTTTCAACTTTTTTTTTTTTGACATATCTGACTTCCGATTGAATTTGAACCTTGAAAATCTTGTCAAAATGGGAAAACGGTAACTATTTTTTCCAAGTTACATCAAATTAATTTTGTCGCTTTTGATCTTACTTCATCGGCCATTGTGAGACTAAAGAAGACCCACTTAGGGGTGAGCATGGTCCGGGTTGGTCTGAGCCACCCCCTAACCCTAGGACCAACCCGTACAGTGTCGGTCCTCAATTTTTAGGACCGAGGACCGACCCTATTGAGCTTGGGACCAAGGACCGGACTGACCCAATGGGTTCGGTCCGGTTCCAGGGTCAACCCGGGACCGATCGATAATTTTGTTATATTTTTTATATTCCCTAAAAAAGCAAACCTACAAATTTAAATTACACATCCATCGACAATGCAGCATTGTGCAACTAAATTATAAATACCAATACAAATTTAGCAAATTTAATATGACACAATAATAGAAATTCCGTACCTGCTAATCGCTTATCGAGATATGGGATAGGATGGAAAGTTCTTATAATCATCTATTTTTAATATTCATAACACCATATGCAAAAGCATTTTCCTGCATTCGATCATATAGAGTCCACTCAACCAAAAAATGAACTTCACATTACTTGACTAGCAAATCACCGTAGCAACTACAGTACTACTCTATTCTTCAAAAACTTCTACCATTTGACATAAATTGAAAAGCAAAGTGCAGCTGAAATTCATTAGTAAAATACAATTAAACCATAAAAAAGTTCAAAATATTTAATATAAACCATGAATATATAATTTCACATTTTTTTAATTCACTTGAACTTCTAAACACCTGAAAACAAAGCAAACGACACATAATTAATACTCAACAAAATTTTTAAATTGAAATTACTATTAGTGCTATTGATAGAACATTTCAATATAATATAATATAACAAACATTTTACTTAGGTTTGAATATATAAAAGAATTATAAATAATATAATATGATATAATATAATATCAAGGTTGGTCGAGTTGGGACCGACCCAAAACTCTTGGGGCCAGAGGGCCAACACAAGTGTTAGTCCTGGAATTTAAGGACCAAGGACCGACCCAGGTCCCCTTGGGAACAGGACCAAGACCGGCGGGGTTGGGCCGTCTGGGGTTGGTCTAGGGTCGACCCTAGACCATTGCTCACCCCTAGACCCACTTGAAAAAGAAATTTGTTCTCGCATTAGAAAGTGCACAATGCAATCACTTCAAAGAATTACTGAGTAACTTTCTTCAAACAACGTTGAATCCTCTCCCATAATTATCAACTAATCTGCTCAATTATTAATTCTTGGTAAGGTTTCTCCATCGAGGGAACCTACCGTCCAGCCAATCAATCATTTAGCAGCCGATTAGAACTATGATGTCCTCTCTTATGAACAAAGTCACGTCATTTACCAAGACGCCTTATCGAACCCATCGACCATTTTTTGGAATTTTATAGATCCTTTGGATTGGACAGAACTAACCACAACGACGGAGGGCCATTCAAACTCTCCTGGATTTCTATCCATCTCTGTATAAAAAAAGGTGGTTCGGATTGGCGATGGCTGCAGTGGTGACTCGAGTGGACAATGGTGGAGATGACGGCGGTGAGCGGTGGTGGAGATGGCGGTCATGTGTGATGGTGTACGGTGGTGTGGGCGGTGGTGATGGGGTGATGGGGGTGGCGTAGGTGATGGTGGTGGAAAGAAAATGAGGGAGTTTGAGGAAAAAGAAAAACAAAAGGAGGAGGGGGAAGAATGGGCAGAGATGGGGGAGAAAGGCGTGAGGGAAGGAGGGGGAATGAAGTGGAGGTGGAGAAGAAGAAGGAGAGAAGGGAGGATGGGCAGTCTGCAGAGGGAGGAGGCGCGAGTGGAAGGGGAAGAAAAGAGAGAGAGAGAAGAGAAGAAAAAGAAAGAAAGACAAAAGATTCCTCGAGATACTTCCCAAAATCTCATCATACTCTTCACCCACACTTCCTTAAAACCCTCTTGTATTATGTCCCCACCTTTCTTTTTATTTCTAATTTCATAAAAACAATCTTTTTAGTTCAAAAATTTCAATTTTGCCTCTTGATTCTAATTTCTTTTTTCCGGTCTCCAATTTTTCGTCCGATAATTCCTTTTCCGAAAATTTTAGACTTGCCAATAATTTGACAGATGATGAGACGACATCTAATAATTTAATCCCAAAATTTTTGAAAGTTCGATACCTGAAATCGAATTAAATTTCGTGATTAAAAATCGATCGAATGCGACTTTAGTATGACATAATCTATCTAGTAGCTTTTAGGGGTTCTCACGCGATTGACCCGTGGTCAATAATTTTCGATTCATATTTGTGCCTCTTCAAATCGCGGATGACCATCAATTATCATGTAATCATGAGAGTTCAGTTATGTACCATGAATATAAAATCAATAGAAAATCGGTTTATCGTCGTTCGAGATGAATATCATAATCATGTGGAATTACCCACAAGCTGACTACATAGTTCTGTCGAATCGATTTATATCCATTCGTTAATTGACTTATAACAGTGTGGTATTGACCATTATCAATCCTTATGATCGAGCGATCAATTTCTAATCAAATTCTTTGATCTTTCTCATTTCGCCTCTTTACGGCCTTACCCAATAAATTAGTTAACTCGTGAATGATTAGGTCAGAGTAAAGTAAGTATAAGTGTATTGACAAAATAATCATTTCATATATTTCGAAATAGGGATCAGATGTAGGGATATCACACAATCCCTCTCGTGTTACTTGCATCATTGGATTGGGAATGAAAATATTTCTTTATCTTTTATGATAACTTGATAACGAGACCCAAAAAAGAATTTTAAAAGCTTATTGGCTTGTGTCTACTATAAAATACACTACTATGATTCCTAGCTTTTCCAGTATAAGAAAAAACCAATCGACCAATTTCTTAGCTAAGTACGCTACTAATTTTACGTCTATAGATTTCTTAGCCCACACAAAAGAGAAAACCCCACATAGTTTCGTTTTCTTAGGAGGGAAACTAGAGCTAATAGTGCATGATGCCATCAATTAGGAAGCACTAATACTTTTCGGAAGCCTTTGTGCGTGTTGAACACTTCAACACGTGTTTGATTCTCTCTCGACTCTCTCCAATACTAGGTCAATAGATATCGGAAAATTTGATACTTGGTTAACTCTCCCAACACTCTTCAACACTCAACTCTGGAATTCTGACATGCATAGATCAATTAAAAAAAAAAAATCAATAAATGAGGGACCAAAATGTAAATATGTATAAAAAATAAGAAATAATAAAAATAACAAAATGAGAAAAAAAAATCTAGTCTTCTTTTCTTTTCTGACTCTCACTTCCTGTGACACATAATTCACTCCCAAGTTTGTTTTTTCCCTTATTTTCCGACACGCTCTGACATGCAAATCCATAATGTGGATTGCTTGCTTTTTTTCTTCTTCTTTTTTCTGAATTATTGAAATGAAGTTGAATTTGTTAAATTAAAACAATGAATGATATTAACACATTATGAATTAATGTTTTTAGTGTAAATTCATTCTATATTTTTTATTATTACTTATTTATTTGTGAATTTGAATCAAATTAATTTGATAAAAATAATAATTATAAAATGTGTCTCAACATTTTGAAATTTTCTATTTTTTGGAAAATAATGTGTCGGTATGTCGTGTATTGATGTTAATGCTAAAGGACAATTGCAATCTTTTTTTTCAAATCCGCGTAAGGAAAAGGTTCCTTGCATTCTTTCAAAGCCGCGTGAAGAAGTATTTACTCTGGCATTTTGTCGGGGGTTAGAAGGCAAAATCACATCCAAGATTAGACTGAGATGGGGAGAATAATTGAATCTATGTCTGGCTTCGTACTGCTTTCCCATTACAAATTAGTTATGGGGCCCGTCCACGTGAGCAACCCTTGAATGGGATTTCCATGCTTTTCCCCATTATAAATACATCGTCGTCGTCGTCGTCGTCGTATCCTCCAAGTCTCTCTCTCATGCAAAAAACGCGCGCTTTGCCTTCTCCCGAAACCCTTTTCAATGGTTCCTCCAAGAGTCTCGTCCGATGCTGAAAAGCTCCTCCTTTTGGCTCTCGCCTTTTTCACAATCGTCACGACTTTCAGGGAGGGCCCTCAGATCACCATGGCGCAGAGCGGTAACAACAATGCCCAAACGATCCTGGTGAACGTTGGGGTGGTTCTTGATCTGGAGACGTGGGTGGGTCGGATGGGATTGAGCTGCATTAACATTTCTCTCTCTGACTTCTATACTTCAAACCCTTCCTACAAGACTAGGCTCGTCCTCAATGTTAGAGATTCCAAAGGAGATGAGGTTGCTGCTGCTGCCGCAGGTTCTCTCTCTCTCTCTCTCTCTCTCTCTCTCTGTGGCGTGTTGACTGGTCATAGAGGATGAAGTACTTTATGCAGCTGTTCGTGCGATTTAAGATGAATCTAATTATTGTTCATAATGAGGTGTTTGCCAATCTTATGAAATTTTCATTTTCATTTGAGAAGAATTCCCGGTTAAATTTTCAAGGACACGACAAAATAATGTGCGTTCCATTCAAAGCTATATACATCCTCACAGCAGAGATTCTCAAGCCCCAATTTCCAGAGCTCCCAGAAGAAACGACCAACGTTAATTTTGCACTAAACAGCTGTTTAGTGCATTATCTCCAAGGGGGCTTTGATCATTGTGAAAAAGAAGTCGTTATCATCTTCTAATAAAATCAAAGACAAACAAAAAGTCGGTACTGGACATTCAAATTGATCTATTTCACACTGGGAATGAGGAGGGTAACAATATAATCCCCCAGGTCTTTCGGTCGTACGAGACCGTAGGGGTGTGCAATAGAATCATGACTCACCCGGACCGCCCGGAACCGGTGGTTCTCGAGGGAACCGGTCCGGTTCTTGGTTCCATGGGCGGATCCGTCCACCCACCCATCCGAACCGGATATTAAAATAATATATTAATTTTTAATACTAAAATAAAAAATAAAATTACAAATTAACAAACCCAAATCAAATAATTAAAAAAAAATTAAAGTGGGAAAAAAAATTCCAAGGTGCACCAAATGGAGGCGTTGATCTCCAGTCAAACCAAATGGAGAGGCACTGAAGCTAAAAAGTCCAAACCGCACCTTGACAAAATGTCAAGCAATTGGTGGCAAAATGCAAGCACGTGAAGAAGCAGGGTTACAAGAGGAGGAGAAGAAGAATAGGTCAGGCGGTGAAGAACCAACTATTTTGGTTGAAAACCAAAATTGTTTCTTGTCAAGATCGGAGCTTTCAAGAAAATAATATTATTATTATTGTGAGGCGGCTCTATGGATCCACCTGGGAATCGGATCGGACCGGCGGTCTGGTTCTTGGGTGGATCCATGCACCTAACAGGTGGATTTCAGTTATAATTTTTCGGAACCGGTCCTTAACAGGTGGTTTCCGATTCTAGGTCGGGAACCGCCCACCCAGACCATGCACACTCCTACGATACTGGCATTTTGACGCTTAGCTTGAGAGTGGAGGGGATTCGTGGGTTTTGGTCAATCAACGCCACGCGGACTTCATAACAAGACTGGTCACTAAGAGTAACATTTGACCGTGGAACCTTTTAATTTATTGCCAGATAGAACTTCCCTCCGGAGGGGTGGAGTTTTGTGTTGTTGGGGGCGTGGTTGGGTTGTTTTCCCCTGAGTGAGTGGTTTATCCAATTGTAATAGCTTAAAAGAGATACTTCTTGTGGTTTTGGTCTTTGTGGTTTAGGAGTGCAGCACCACTGAAATAGTATTGTATTACGGTCGGTCAACAATTGATCTTAGGATAAATGCATTCAAAATCTTAAAACTTACCATAAAATTATAATTGAGTTATAAAACTTTCAAAAAGTGCAATTAAGTCCTAAAACTTTTAAAAAGCACTATCAAATCCTAAAACTTATCAAATTAATCCAATTGAATCATTTTGTCGTTTGGATTCGATTACACTTTTGTAACGAATTTTAGAACTTAATTACACTTTTTGAAGTTTTAAGACTTACTTATACTTTTGTAACAAGTTTTAGGATTTAATTGCACTTTCATAAAAAGAAATCTAGGATTTTTAATGCACTTATCTCATTGATCTTAGAATTGAGAAGGCCACCGTCTCTATTACCTCGTATTTCACCAATATACAAATGCACATAGATTTATGGATACAAAATTTGATCTTGATAACAATGCGTGAATGGAGGATTTTTGTTTATGGTCTTGAATGGTATAGTAGGATTACTATCATCTATTCTATTCTTTGAAGAATATATAGCTCTCTTATGACTCTCGTCCCACTATAAATGTAGTCATATTTTACAAAATTATGTCTGCACAGTGAATCCTATTAGAAATGATCTTGCAAACGATACATACTACATAGTAAAATAATCACTTCAGGGGGAAGGCTGATATAGATAATTTCAAATTATTTTCTTAGGAAAAATATGTACATGATACATATCTCTACATAATTTTACTGATTTATTTTTCTAGTTGACCCAAACATCATGGTTAACAAGATTGTTCAAGCTGAGCCAATGATTTATTTCCATGGAAGTTGTGTGTCATTAATGATGAAATTAAACAACTAAGGTTTCCAGTTCCACCAAATAATTGTTAATGCATGAAAGCAGTCGATGCCAAGCGGCTTGATATATAATAAAACTTCACATAGGTCTAACCTCACAAAATTCATTCAATTGCAATATGGGGCTTGGATTCTAGAGTGGAATTGTTTGATGCCATGAAATAAAGAAATCGACTTATCTGTCTGGGCCAATTTATCCACTCTTATTTTGTTCTAAATTTACTTTCATGAAAGATTAGTTTCTGATCGGTATGCAATATCATACGCCAAAGAATATCAAAGCCAACAACGGATGCCTGCAATCTGGTAAATAATTATAATCCAACTTCAAACTTATATTTTCCTTTTTTCTTAAACGTTTTATTTCTATAATACCGCATAAAGTTTTAATTGGCTTTTGATCAATACCATGCCTTTTACAATAAGAATTTCCATTATGTGCCATATTGTTATTGTTTCTCCATCTTTTTTTCACCCTTGCAGCACTTGATCTAATAAAGAATAAGCAAGTCCAAGCCATAATAGGACCTCAACGTTCATCGCAAGCAAACTTCATCATTCACCTTGGAAACAAATCTCATGTGCCGATCATCTCTTTTTCTGCTACTGGTCCTTCTCTCAGTTCCATTCGGAGTCCTTACTTCATTCGAGCTGCGCAAAATGACTCATCCCAAGTGAATGCCATAAGCGCAGTCGTGCAAGCTTTTGGCTGGAGAGAAGTGGCCCTCATATACGTGGACAATGAGTTCGGAGAAGGCATCATACCTTCTCTTACGGATGCTTTGGAAGAGGTCGACACGCGAGTGTCTTATAGGAGCCTCATTCCTCCTTTGGCCACGGACAGTCAAATCCTGGAGGAACTCTACAAGTTAATGATGATGCAAGTGAGGGTCTTCGTAATGCACATGTTACCTACCCTTGGATCTCGGCTATTTTTCAAAGCAAAAGAGGTGGGAATGATGAGCGAAGGTTATGTGTGGATCTTGACTAATGGAATCACTGACCAATTGAGTTCTGTGGATTCATCTGTTGTCACTAGTTCGATGCAAGGAGTATTGGGCATCAACACTTACATCCCGAACACACCAAACCTGAACAACTTCACGGCCCGATGGAAGATGAAATTCCAACAAGACAATCCATCCGTCCTTAATCCTACGTTGAACATTTTTGGATACTGGGCTTATGACGCTGCTCAGGCTCTGGCAATGGCTGTCGAGGAAATGGGTGTGGCTAATATTACCTTCCAGATGTTTGATGCTTCAATAGATACAACAGATCTCGACATTATTGGGGTCTCTAAAAGTGGTCCGAAACTTCTCCAAGAACTAGCCAGTACGACATTCACAGGCCTCGCTGGAAATTTTAGACTCGTTCATGGGCAGCTAGAGTGGTCAAAATTCCAGATTGTTAATATCAATGGACATGCAGCAAGAGGGATTGGATTTTGGACGCAAGAAAATGGGCTGCTAAGATATTTGTATTCATTCAGCAAAAGTAAATATTCCACTTCGAAGAGTAATCTCGGATCGATAATATGGCCAGGAGATTCCACCTCCATTCCTAAGGGATGGGACATTCCCACAAATGGGAAGAGGCTGAAAATTTTAGTCCCTGTGAAGGACGGTTTCAATCAATTTGTGCAGGTGATTCTTGATCGTAGCACAAATAAATCCAAAGTCACTTGGATCGTATCGACATCTTTCAAGCCATGATAGATAAATTGCCTTATGTTGTGGCTTATGACCTTATTCCGTTTGCCTTTTCCAATGGAAGTAGCATGGGCAGTTACGACGACATGATCGATCAAGTATTTTACCAGGTGAGCAAGTGCTTGATTTTGTTGGAATGCTTGCTGAAACTTACTATGCTAGCATGTCGTTGACAAAGAAACATTCCCATTTTTTTGTTTTTTTGTTGGAATAGAATTACGATGGAATCATGGGTGATATAACAATCACTGCAAACAGATCACTATACGTGGACTTCACGACACCATACACCGAACCGGGGGTCGCAATGCTTGTG
Organism: Eucalyptus cladocalyx; assembly: GCA_017140615.1. Classification (NCBI taxonomy): domain Eukaryota; kingdom Viridiplantae; phylum Streptophyta; class Magnoliopsida; order Myrtales; family Myrtaceae; genus Eucalyptus; species Eucalyptus cladocalyx. The sequence continues at coordinate 60,689,614 of CM029523.1, read as the reverse complement.
CCATACAAGGACAGCAAGGGCGAGAATGCTTGGGTTTTCTTGAAGCCACTCACTTGGGACCTTTGGTTAACAACCGGATGCTTCTTTGTGTTTATAGCATTCGTCGTGTGGATTCTTGAACACCAAATTAATGAAGATTTCCAGGGTCCGGCCGGGCATCAAGTTGGCACGAGCTTTTGGTTCTCGTTTTCAATCATGGTCTTTGCACAAAGTAATCGCCCTTGACTTTAAAAAATCAATTGAACATTGTAATTTACATATTGTTCTTGGATAATTTAGGTGCTTTCCCTCATTTTTGATTGCAGGGGAGAGAGTATTAAGCAACCTAGCCAGATTTGTTGTGATTGTGTGGGTTTTCGTGGTACTTATACTAACGCAATGTTATACGGCAAGCTTGAGCTCTCTTTTGGTGGTGCAAAATCTTCAACCAACTGTGGTTGATGTGGATAAACTCCTTAAGAGTGGAGAAAATGTGGGTTACTTGGAAAACTCTTTCGTTTATGGAATGCTAAAGCAAATGAAGTTCAATGATTCCAGACTTATATCCTATAAGTCCACTGAAGAATGCGATGTGCTTCTTTCCAAGGGAAGTCAAAAGGGTGGGATTGCGGCAGCATTCGATGAAGTCCCCTACATTAAACTTGCCGTTTCTCAATATTGCAAAAGATATACCATGATCCCGACATTAAGAAGTGCTGGATTTGGCTTTGTAAGTCCTCAATCTCTTAGCTCCGAAAAGAAAACCCTCAAAATTTCCTATTACTAGGATTATTATTTATTTTTTTGTTTGAAAACTCTCATGTCTTGCCTTTCGTTTACAGGTTTTCCCCAAAGGGTCTCCGCTAGTACCTGATATTTCCCGAGTAATCCTTAATGATACTGAAGTGCTTAAAATAATGGAAATCGAAAATACATGGTTTCCATCGAAATCCAACTGCCCGGATTCTTCCAACAGCTTGGGTCTTGACAGTTTTTGGGGCCTATTCTTGATTGCTGGAGCTACTGCAGTCTTAGCTCTCCTCATCTTCATGGTCATGTTCGTCAAAAGAAACTGGCATGTCGTTGCAAGTCCTTCAGGTTCATTACGGGAGAAATTTGTTACATTGGGAAGAATATTTTACGAAAGAGACCTCAACTCTCGTACTTTTGAGAAAGCCAGATTTAGAGATAGAAATACGGATGATGGCGACAATGAGATTGCAGCCGTTGAAACTTTTGAAAACACTAACTTCCTTCTGAGGCTGTCAAGAGATATCGGCCAAAACAATGATGATATAAAAAATGAGCAAGGCACTCCGTCTGCAGAACAAGGACTTTCTAATCATGTAGACAAAGGGTGCCCCGACGAGTGACAAACATCGATTTTACAAATGTAAGTGTAGAGAAGTACATGCCTCGACAACTTTAGATGTTAAACTTTAAATTTTTTTACTTGTTGAACTTTGTACTTCTAGACAATAATAATTCCCCCCTCATTCTCTTTTCATGTAAGCACTACTATTGCTACTGCTTATCGTCTAATCATAGACAATGTAACGAAAGATAGATGCTTCTCAAAGCATTTTCCAGAGGACATTACATGCATGTATTAGCTTCTCTTATTCTTTAATGTCTTAGCAATGAAAGTATTTATTGTTATTTCAACAACTAGCCCAAAGTGTGTTAATTTAGTAACAAAAGATGACTTCCTAAAAATATCTAACATGTATAATGAGAAAGTTCAGTAGAATAGGTTTCAATGGCTGAAGAACCTCTCAAAATCCTATGTTTTCCTCTTTTATATAAAGGGACATGATCAATTGATCCAATGGCATGTAAAGTGCTCCTAAGTATTCACTTTATTATTTAACCATTCTATTTAACTAAAAGGAATCCATTAACATCCGAATTTGGTCTAATTAGAGCCAACTCAATTCGGCCCATCACTCTCCAGCCCATCCAAAAAAACCAGTTCCAATTCGATCATCCTCCGCCCAGCAGCACAAGTCCATCAAACGCTTGACCTTGGCCCACGGCCTATGAGATGGCCCTCTATTCCTTAAAGCTGGTTCTCTCTCTTGCTGAAGGTTCAAGTTTTGTTAGAACGTGGTTTATTCTCCCTATTGATAGATATAGTTGTTTATTGCATATAAATATTAGAGAGTGACCCCAATCCTTGGAAAAAAATATTAAATTAAATTAGGTAACATATAATTTTAGGAGCCATATAATTTAGTTAATCCATTTGCATTGGACTGGCGATAAAGGATTCTAGTGAATAATTCTAAGCTTAATTGAGTTAATTGGACTAAACCTATAAAAAGAATTTCAAGTTCAGCCCATTATCTTTTAAGTGGCCGTGGATTGGTAGCAGCGGTGCATATTTGCTATTATTAAAAAAAAAAGATTTTTGATGGAAGCGTATGCTTGAGAAAGAAGCATCACACATGGGGATATTTTTGCTTTAAAACAAGAAATAAAGCAAAAATGAATGACCAAATATTTGGGTTAACATGAGAAGCAAGAATTTAAAATCGGAACAAGACAAAAGGAAGTATTGTGCATATATGGTCCATTCACGGCAAGATCTAAGGGAAAAATGGGCAAATCAATGTTCTATCAAGAGGAAAAATAGTCAAAGATGCAAAATCACCACAAAGTAGACTTGTTTGAAACGGGTGAGTCAGGTTGGATTTGGGTCCGATCATAAATGATCTGACCCAAATCAACCCCATTAATCCGTTTATGACCCATTTATCGTAGTGCAAAATTCTTAATCCATATCCAACCAATTTTACTAAATCTAGGAAAGTTTATTCCTTGTGATTTTAGGAAAAAAAAAATGATATCACTAAAACACTTTCAGCAATACAAATCTAGTTGACAAATTTTATCTCAAATGAGGGATGATCAATTCGAAAGGGCTTTCTACTCACTCTCATGGAAAATGCTATTTTATCTTAACCATTAATGCAAAATTTACAAGGATCACATCATCTCATTGTCATCATGTTGACAAGGGTCCGAGTATTCTCACAAGTGGTACGATTTTACCAATCTGAGAGGTCTTTATTGGGATAGTAATCTAAGAAGCACTGACACTCTTTGGAAGCCTTCATATCGTGTCCGACACTCCAACATGTGTCTGACACGCTTTGACACATTCCGACACACGGTCAACGAGTGTTGGAAAATCTGACACGTGGTAAACTCTTCCCAACACGTGAGTCTAAAATTCTGACAAGCAATTTCGACACGCATGAGGTCAATTTTAAAAATTTTCAATACTTAAGGGGTCAAAATGTAAATATAATGAAAAAATAATGAAAATAACAAAAATAGAGGGGAAAGAAGAAAATTCTTACCCTCAAGTTTCTCACTTAAAAGTTATGATATTCCCGTGAGTGACAATGGAACGACCCTATTTTCTTGGAAGTCTTGCGGTGGATTGTCTTTGGCGTGCCCAACATGTCAATTGGTTCACCATGTGTCATGGGGTCTCTCGTCAAGTGCGCCGCTTCCTACGGCACGTGACGGGTCAAGGAATGATAACGCAGCCTTCCCCAACTGCTGCACGTGCTGATAATCGCGGAGGAATCCTTCCGAGGCGAATCAGTGAATTCTGATTGATTGATTAATTTGCAAGCATGATTCCCAATATAAAAAAAGAGGATCTAATGGTGATAGTCATTGGAATAATTTTGTCTCTCAACCATCCATTTCATTTCTTTTTTAGTATGGGATTAGGATTTGGTGTAGGTAAAATTCGTTACATTGAAGAGATTTATGTCTGTTACGTGACTCGATCTCATCTATATTTTCAGACCGAATTTGATGTAATCCGAGTAGAAAGGCCGTAAGGAAGCCGTTATTCCAAACTAAAAGAGGAGTTCACTCGAATCCTCTTTTCATGTTCTTCTTGTAAAGTCGAACACACCCTCTTCCGATGCATTCTTCTGTCCAACCTAAGTAAGAATTGAAATGCTCATTTAAATTATATGAATTTATCTTTCAATCTCATTTGTTGTCTCACTTTCCCTTTTCATCTAGCAGTTCCATTTCTTCGCCAAACAATGTTATGCATACACCATTAATTCATGATGATGAAGTTCTATGCTTGAGGCCCAAGCAAGAAAGATCCAAGAACTTAGATTTGAGGCCATATATATTATAGAACTCTAAGCTTAAGTTTAAGCTCTAGTTGGATTTATATCAGTTTTTGCGAATCACAATAGTTAAAAGCAAGTGTAAGATTAAATTTCATTTTCACTTGATCAAAACTAAATAAATAAACCTCCTGCTCATGAGATATAGCTCTCTCATGTTTGTGTGTGTGTTTTCTTTCTTTCTTTCTTTCTTTCTTTTTTGTGTGTCATTATTTACACCAAAAAGTGACCTGACCATCGATATGGAGACACGTAATCAAAACATGAAAAATCAAGGAAAACGTGACCCATTGTTAGCGATTATAATAGGTATTGATGTGTTGGCACACATCAACTATTGTTACCGGTGGCTTGTTGATTACAACTCGACAAGAGTGTTGATAAATAAGGATTGATGAGTGACCAAAGTGTTAGAAGGTTGAACACACGAGGAGCATCAAGATATGGTCACCAATTCAAAGTTACTGGAAAGTAAATCAATTGACATCGTGAAACAACTAATATACATTTTGTAAAGAATAACTATGCAAACACTATATCATGGTGTTGTGAGAAAGTGGACTCAAAACTTTAGGAAGCGAAGGGAACATGGAGGCAATGGCTCAAAAGCGGTTATGGCATGACTACTATAAATACCATCATCCATCTACTAAAGGCTCCTTGCACAAATCCAACAAATTTGTTGTCTTTCTGTATCTTTACGTTCCTACTCTATATTTTTATTTTCCATATTCGGATTGCCAATTAAATTTTAAAATGTTTCTAAGCTGCATTTTCTAAATTTGTGTCATCGATTAAATTCCAACGTATATCGTTATCTCAACGCACTCAAGCTTTTTTGTTGATTAAATTTTGGCAAAGTTTCATTACATTCAGTTCGCTTGTAATATTTGTACATTCCTAGCCTTGTTATTGATTTTCTTATTTGCCTAAATATTACCTATCCAAAGTCAACGTAGAACCTGTTTCCTCTAATAAGATTTTAAAAACGACTTTCAGTAAAGCCTATTTCATTGCGGGAGAAATTCCGGCGAAACAGTTGCTCTAACATGTCTTCTAATAATTAATTTGTAAATCACCTTACAATGTGGATGGGATAGTGATAGACTGTTCTTTCAACTTTTTTTTTTGGGACCTTTTTCTGCGGATTCGAGGTCCGATTTCCAATTGAATTTGAACCTTGAAAATCTTGTCAAAATGGGAAAACGGTAACTATTTTTTCCAAGTTACATCAAATTAATTTTGTCGCTTTTGATCTTACTTCATCGGCCATTGTGAGACTAAAGAAGACCCACTTGAAAAAGAAATTTGATTTCGCATTGGAAAGTGCACAATGCAATCACTTCAAAGAATTATTGAGTAACTTTCTTCAAACGACGTTGAATCCTCTCCCATAATTATCAACTAAATCGCTCAATTATTGATTCTTGGTAAGCTTTCTCCATCGAGGGAACCTACCGTCCGGCCAATGAATCATTCAGCAGCCGATTAGAACTATGAAGTCTTCTCTTATGAAAAAAGTCACGTCATTTATCAAGACGCCTTATCGAACCCATCGACCATTTTTTGGAATTTTATAGATCCTTTGGATTGGACAGAACTAACTACGACGACGGAGGGCCATTCAAACTCTCCCGGATTTCTATCCATCTCTCTATAAAAAAAGGTGGTTCAGATTGGCGATGGCTGTAGTGGTGACTCAAGCGGACGACGGTGGAGATGACGGCAGTGAGCGGTGGTGGGAGATGGCGGTGATGTGTGGTGGTGTATGGTGGTGTACGGTGGTGTGGGCGGTGGTGATGGGGTGATGGGGGTGGCGTAGGTGATGGTGGTGGGGATGGGTTTGATGGTAGTGGAAAGAAAATGAGGGAGTTTGAGGAAAAAGAAAAACTAAAGAAGGAGGGGGAAGAATGGGTAGAGATGGGGGAGAAAGGCGTGAGGGAAGGAGGGGGAATGAAGTGGAGGTGGAGAAGAAGGAGATAAGGGAGGATGGGCGGTCTGCAGAGGGAAGAGGCGCGAGTGGAAGGGGGAAGAAAGAGAAAAGAGAGAGAAGAAAAAGAAAGAAAGAAAGAGAGAAAATAAAAAAGCTTTCTCAAGATATTTACCAAATTCTCATCATTCTCTTCACCCACCCTTCCTTAGAACCTTCTTGTATTATGTCCCCCCTTTTCCTTATATTTACAATTTCATATAAACAATCTTTTTAGTCCAAAAATTTCAATTTTGCCTCTTGATCCGAATTTCTCTTTTTTTATTTTATTTTATTCCAATCTCCAATTTTTCGTCTGATAATCCCTTTTTCGAAAATTTTGGACATGCCGATAATTTGACGGACGATGAGACGACATCTAATAATTTAATCTCACTCAGAGATGCCAGGATGGAAACATTTCTAACTTACCCAAGTTGCATTTCTTGAAGGATCCTACCAGGCCAGAGAATGAGAGGAATTTAGAAAGCCATAGAGAGAGTTTTCATAAAACACTTACTTTACTTCAGGGGACTCTGTCCAACACAATACACCATCCTCGCCTTTTATAGACAAATAGAGGTCACAAACTAACAAACAAGGACCAAGCTCATGGGTCCGGATACAAACAGAGGTATCGGAAACTTTCGGGAGGGAATTATTTGCACACTATGAACAATGATCGTACTGTGAACAGTACTTTCCCTAACCTAGTGCTACAGTAAAAATGAACAGTGACTTGTTATAGTGAAATTGTATGGACTCAACGGTCTCGTCCGTCACGAGCATTGTAGCTATAGATTGAATCATCTAAGCTGTCTTCTAGGAGATGTGCCTCATATTTCTGTTCAAGGGCTTCAAGATCTTCTGGTGAGAGGATTTGGTTCAGCCTTCGTGATGAGGATGCTTCTTCATGAGCCCAATGGGATGCTTCTTCTTCAGCCCAGTTTGTGCTATCATCTTCTTGAGTGTCGGCAGGGATGTTTGACTGAGGCCAGTTGGATGGTTGTGCATAAAAAGATGTGTCTATGTTTTGAGATAAGGATGAAGGTCCCTGTTCGTAGGGATCCTGGGACAGAGGACCTCCAAAGCGTGCATAGGGGTCTTGGGTAGATTGTACAATGTCATATGTGCTTGTCATTTCATAATCTTGGGATGATACAGCTTGTCTGTATTGCCTAAGTGCTTCCTTAGCTTCTGGTGCTAGGTCATAATGATCCCACGTAGTTGGTACATTATTCCAAACATCTTCGGGAATGGTCTTGTTTTCTTGGCACAGAATTCTCTGGAGTTCTCGGTACTGGTGTTCACAAAATCTAACAGATCTTGGATAAGATTTGTGAATCCGAGTTTCTCGGCTGTCTAAATGAGGTCTATAGGATGTGGTTCCTATTTCCTGTGGAGCGTTAAGGATGTTGCCATTGTTTCTAAAAAAAAATGCCTAGATAATATGTACCTTTGTTAAGGTGCATACCAAGAAATTCAATTTCTGTCTGGGCGATATTCATCTTTCTTTGAGAAAGCATGATGACATGCTTCTTCACGATTTTTGCAAATTGCTTAAGGAGTTGATAGTGTGACTACTTGTCAGGACTGTAGAGCAGAATGCCGTCAATGTATACGGCTGCACTTGATAAGATTGGTTGGAAAATACTACACATGGCCTTTTGAAAAAGGAATGGTGCTACCTTTAAGCCAAAAGGAAGAACTTTCCATTGGAAGTGCTTATTCGGGATACATAATCTTGTTTTGGATCTGTCTTCAGGATGGATGCCCAATTGCCAAAATCCGGCTTTAAGATCGAATTTGGAATAGATATGGGCCTTAGTTAGACCAGTAAAGAGAGAATCTTTGGATGGTAGGGGGAATTTATCATCTTGGATGAAAAGATTGAGAGGTTGGTAGTTGATTACTAGTCTCATTTTTCCCATGTTTTGCTCAGCACGCTTATTGACAAAAAAGGCTTCGCAAGCCCATTGAGAATTGAAGATTTCAATAAGACTTTGTTGCAATAGTTATGAGCATTCCCTCTAAGCTAAAGCTAGATGTCCTGGCTTCATTCCCGTATGACTCGCCTTGGTTGGATTTATATCTTCATTCTTTTTTAAAGGAAGGTGAACAGAAAACTCTGGATTTTCCCATAAAGGATGAGAACATTTATGAGCAAATTCAGAGTGGGATTCTGAACAGGATTCCAACAATTTTTGCATGATTGGATCTAACAGACTCATCTGAATGGAGAAGAGTCTCTGAATATTAACGAACTAAGAGAACTAGTCTCTATACTTAAGACCTTTTTCTAGGAATAATGCGAAGCTGAGGGATTTGAGTCATGATGTCCAACCAATGATTAAATCTTTGTTGGGAAGACTAAATCCAAAAAAATTTGTGGTTATTAAACACTGGGGAAGAACTGGATAGTTATGGGGGTGGTTCTAACATTCATGGAGAAAGTATCTCTTGAAGCAGAATTGAAATATCAGATATAAGGAGTCCAGAATTCTTCAAGAAGAACTTTGGTGTCCAATATTGAACAACTTGCTCATGTGTCAATAAGAGCAATAACAGTGATGGGTTTGGCAAACTTCAAAGTGAGGATTTTTACAGGAAAATAGGGACAATGAGTTTGACTTGAAAATATGTCAAAGTTTGGTTTGGGGATGAAGATGATATATGAAAAATATCTTCAGACTCTAAGTCTGACTCAGTTTCGCTGGAAATTTGGTAAGAGGGAATGCCACAAAGAGTTTGTTTAGATGGTTCTTCATTAGCAAATAATAAGGATTCAATATCATCATTTTCAAGAGAAATACCTGTTTCATTCTCAATGTGATGAATTAGACGATTCTGACCTTTTCTTGCTTGAGGACAATTTTTGGCAAAATGTCATTTCTAGTTGCAGATATAGCAACGGTTTGATTTCTTATGGCCTGTGCAATCCTTCCTTTTGCGTAGATATCGCTAATTCTTCTTTTTCCGGAAATTCTTGGAGCCATGTTTGGATTTGTTTATCCATAACTTCTTGTAATGTTTCTTCTTTCAAGAGAACTTACCACAACTACAATCACAGTCTTGCTTGGAGCATTTGATTTTTAATTTCTGGCGCGAACAAGCTGATTCAAGGCGTTTGTCATCTGTGATGTAGGTACGGATCATCTAGCGCTTTAAGCATAATTCTTCGAGGCATAGATGAACTTCTTGCTGTATTTTTCCTAAGGGAATATTTTGTATTCTCCTTTGTTTTCCAAAGAAAGATCTTTCAACCATCTTGAATAATTCTTTAGGGATGGAAGTAAGGAAAATGTGCTTCAGGTTTGGATATGCCCTAACCTGATAAAAAAGCTGAAGCATTACTTGATAATGCTTATCAAGATGTTTCTTTTGGAGGGAGCAGCATTTTCTCTCGAAAAATTCTCTCTTTTTCATTTCTATGAGATCAGTGGGTTTTCCTACAAAGACATGATATAAGAGAGTGATGGCATGGCCAAAATTAGGGGACATCAGAAAATGAATTTGGTCCTGTTCGGAAATTGATTACCACTAAAGTTCGAGGCTGCTTGTGAACCTTGTGACAAAGTTGTAAAGGGCATCATTCATATCATGGTTGGTGATGTACTGAGTATTCAACCAAGTATGAAAGTCTTCAAGTCTTTCCGACCATTTATGATAAGGAATATCATCGATGGTGAAGAACTGTTTTGATGCTATGGACACATGCCTGGCAGGATTGTTTGTCTGAACATTTTCTGGCTCAGAATAGTTTGATTCCATTTCGTCATATGGAGGATCGGGCATGAATATTGATGAAGTTACTGGCGCAATAGGGAGAGAATCAACTATAGGAATAGAGAAGGATGAAGAGGAGGAAAGAGATAATGAATCTGATTCAGTATCAGAAGATGTTTGCTTGACTAGGAACATAATTTGTTTTTCTAGAATAGCAGGATTAGGCTGCTGGATAGAAGGATCAGGTTTCTAAGTACCCAAATCCTTTAAAAAAGATTCTAATGGGTTGGATATCATCATTTGATCTGACATATCTTTTATAACAATCGAACTTGATTCTGTAGGTGGCATCTTTTCTTTTCCTTTGTCCTTCTGCAGGTTTTTGAGGCGATTTCGTATTTTTGCCATATCTAGTTCTCTTATGTAAGGGTCTTTTGGAATGGCGGCAAAAATAGACGTTTGTGGCGGTTGAGGTAAATACCCGGTTCTGACAGAAGGTGCCAATAGATCAAAAGGTCTAAACCTTCCTTCTTCAAGAAGTTGGATTTGCTTCTTGAGCTTTTCTATTTTTGGCTTTGGACTTTCAAGATAATGATACCCAAGATGTTGTCCTGATTCCAAGGTGTGAAGCCTTTTCTGGAACTCAGAAAGTATCTTTTTGGTGGTTTCATCATACCTTCAGAGATCTTGTTGCACAGTTCCAATCTTGGAATCAATTGTCTTGAAGGCATTGTTTTGTGCTAATAGAGTCTCTGATTGCTAGTTTAAAACTGCTTTAGCAATAGGAGTCTTTCTCTATCTCCCATGTTCATCCACATCAGTGCGGGTTGCTATCTTTGGAACATGACGATATATGTTTTATGGGTCAATGAATTCCTCGGGAGCAGGAAACGATAGTTTGGAACTTTTTTGACAAGAGGGGGAAAGTCAACTTCATGGAACATGGCAATGGAAGAAGTAGATGATGTTTCTACTAGGGCTTCAAGTGGGTAAGAATGCTTCTTAGCCCATTTGAGAATTGGCTTATAAAACGGGGAAAGAGCTTGTTTTTTTCTGAGGAGGAGATGGAGGGGGTGATTTTGGTGGATCTGGTAAAGCTTGGGATGTAGTATTGAACTCTGGTGGTGGAGATGGAGCGTAAGAAACCATGAACTGGTATTTATCACACTCACCACGTGTCAACGAAGGAATCTCCATCTAAGTACCTTTGGTACACCTTATCCTTTGGTCTATTCCTTCTAGGTGGAGGTCTTGCAAAATGATTTACCTCGTCAGGGAAATTTGTACAATAGGAACATTGACAAAAGGGGTCCCAAAAACAATGACCAAAGTTGTCTTTGTAGTAATGGACAAGATGTCCATCACTGTTGAAGTGTTGAACAAACTTTTTGGGATCTGGCTCGGAAATTGATTCAGAAACACATGGTTGGTCATGAAAAGGGTTTGGAAGATAGAAGGGCTTTCTTCCTTTTCCTTGCCAAATTTGATGGAAACAATTCCATCTTTTTTCGTATGAACTTTGAGTCCGTAGACTGGAAATGCTTGTTATGCTGATGTAGTTTTTCGTAGTTGGTGATCCAAGTCTCTGAAATGAGCTTGGCCAATGTATCATTTGGGATCTATCTGGGAACATGGATACATGATGCTTGATCATTCTACATGGAGATGAATAAAGCATCTTCATTACCATTGTTAAAGTTGAGATCAAGAGCATGATTCTGCACTCGATAAACCATTTGGTAATGTAGGGTTGTAGCTACAGAGTCAGCAGTTTGAAGGGCTCCAGTGAGCTGGACTTGAACTTTTAAGAAAGAAAGTAGCTGGGGATCTGAAAGAGTGACGTTGAAGTTTGGATACAAAGTCACAAAGACTATTCCAGCATTCAAAGTAGTTTGGACAGTACCGATGTAAGCATGCTGGTATTGTAAAAACCTGGTATCTAACAACACAATTCTTGCCACAATTGGCAAACCTTTACGACCATGAAAGGTAAGAGCAAGACGAACAGCTTTATAATGGACATGAGAATATCTCTGTTGAACCCATTGTTTGGGAAATTCTGGAGGGATTTGAAGAGTAACAAAGTACTTCTTTTCAGTAGTAGGAATGGGATGCTGGTCGAATTTGGAAGGCTGGAGGTACTCTTTTACTTGCTTTGGGATTTGGTGAATAAGTTGGCAGATGGAGCGGATAGGTGAGAATGATGAGTTAGGTTTGGCAAAAGAGGAGTAAGGGTTCATGAGAGGAAGTTGGGTTTCAGAAATCTTAGTTTCATCACTAAGAGAGACTTCATAAAGATAATCTATCTTAGAAGCATTAGAAACTCGAAACTCTGGAGGGGTTGAGGATGAAGGAGAAGGTGCAAGAGAGACAAGTGCTTCAAGGATTTCTAGTTTTGAAGACATGATGTGAAGAGATCTTCTCAGCACTGGATTCACCTACCAAGCGCATGGAATGGATAACCTTAAAAATGAAACCATGGCTCTGATACCATGAATGGACCTAGGCTTAGAACTAGGGAAGGAGAGTAAATTTCCTATAGGTATGCATCCCACAGTGGGTGAATAAGTTTGATATCCAAAATCGAATTAAATTTCGTGATTAAAAATCGATTGAATGTGATTTTAATACGACATAATCTATCTGGTGGCTTTTAAAGGTTCTCGTGCGGTTGACCAATGGTCAATAATTTTCGATTCATGTTTGTGCCTCTTCGAATCGCAAATCGTTATCATCATTCAATGTGAATATCGTAATTGTGCGGAATCACCTACAAAATGACTGCATAGTTCCATCAAATTGATTTATATCCGTTCGCTAATTGACTTATAATAGTGTAGTATTAACCCTTGTCGATCCTTATGGTCAAGTGATTGACTTCCGATCGAATTCTCTAATCTTTCGCATTTTACCCATTTATGGCATCACCTAATAGATTAGTTAACTTGTAAGTGATCAAGTCAAAGTAAAGTAAATATAAGCGCATCGATGAAATAATCCTATCATATATTTCGAAATAGGAATCAAATTTCCCAATATCACACAATCTCTTTTGTTAAATTATGTCTCGAGTTTGAACGTTTATAAAACATGATTCGTTGGACTCTTGAAGCTGCACAAAAGAGGAAATATAAGAAAAAAAGAAAAGCTGAAAAAAGTTTCTTCTTCTATTTTGCGGAACCTGTAGAAGCCGAAAGTTTGTTATGTGGGCCCAAGTTTGCACTCGAAAGAAGCCGCCGAAGCAAGAAGCCAACATTGGTGGGCCCAAGGTCAAAGATTTGACCTTTAGGCACACGATTTTCTTCTTTGCTCTCAAGATGGAATCCCTGCATGCCTATAAAACAAAGTGTAGGTGGGCCCAGGTCAAAGTTTGACCTGGGCACACGTATAAAAGAAGATATAGAATTCTTGCAGGTCTCTCTCCCCCTTCCGAAAGTTGCCGCCGAAGCCTTAGGTACAACGATCTGCAAGAAGCCGCACGTCACCGAGAGAGAGGAGCTGCATGACTTGAACGAGCAGTAATTTTATATCGTGAGTTTATATCCAAGTGAGTTATTTATTTATAAACGATTTGGGTTTGGGGTTAAATCTAGGTGTGGGAAACGCTTGAGTGTGTGAGATATTGTAAACTCTGAATCTCCGATTATAGTAGATTATTTGTTACGATTTCTTCTTGTGAACGTAGGTACCGATATTGGGACCAAACCACATAAATTTCTGGTGTTCTTATTATTTTCGTTTATTTTTCTGGTGATTTCGTGTTAACGTAAATTGTAAGATCCTATCGTTTCTGCATATTATATCTTAACAATTGGTATCAAAGCTTGGGGTTGGATTTCTTGATTATCATTTGGAGCTTTTGCTTGTCTGATTATTATTTGGAAATTTTGTTATTAAATTATGTTTGAGATGAAATTTGAAATTGAGAAGTTTAATGAGAGCAACAATTTTATGTTATGTAGCATCAAGATGCGAGCTTTATTGACAACACAACATTTTTCCAAGACACTGGATGGTGAAGATGAGTTGCCCATTATAATGAAAGTCTCTGAGAGGATAGAGCTAATGGAAAAAAAATAAAGAGCATAATTCTGTTAAATTTGTTGGGTGAGGTCTTATAAAGGTTGCTAAGGAGAATGATGCTGCAGCATTATGGGAAAAAATTCAAGCACTCTATGTGAAGAAAGGTTTGAACTTTGAACAATCGCTTGTACATGTTGAAGAAGATTTTTCAATTTAAATATACTAAAGGTACATATATCAGAACCCACCTAGATGAATTTAATAAACTCATGATGGATCTGAAGAACTTCGGTAAGACACTTGATGATGAAGAACATGGCATGTTAGCCTCTTTACCAAAGTCATTGGAATACTTTATTGATTCACTGTTGTAGGGGCATACTATAATTACCTCCAAAGAGATGAAATTTGCCTAAATCTCTAAGGAGTGGCAAAGAAAGTTGTGAGATGACGGTCTAGTGCAAGGAATAACGCAAGTATTGACCATCGGGGTAGAGAACAACATCGAGGACCTAGTAGCAGCAAAGGTAAAAGCAAATCAAAATCATGCCATAGAAAGTCCAAGGGACTCATGAAGTGCTTTGAGTGTCACGATGAGGGGCACATCGGGAGAGACTGTCCTAAGCGAATGAATAAAGTTGATAAGCAGAATGTCACAAGCAATGTTGCAAACGTTGTCGAGGGGAGCAATAGTGATGCATAAGCTGTCTTATGTGTGATTACTACTTCATTAGGAGACGAATGGGTGTTAGATTCGGGGTGTTCTTATCATGTGACACCTATAAGGATTGGTTTACTACTTACCAGACTGCAGATGGTGGTAGAGTTCTTTTGGGAAATAATGTAGTCTGTAAGGCTATGGGGATAAGGACAATTCAGATTCAAATGCACGATGGGATGATGCATACATTAATAGATGTGAGGCATGTACCGGAGCTCAAGAAGAACCTTATTTCTTTGGGGACACTCGATGACATGGAGTGTAGGTGCATTACTAAAGGTGGAGTACTGAAGATCTCTCGAGGTGCCATGACAATGATGAAGGGGAAAAAAGTGAATACTCTTTATCATCTACTGGGAGAGACCGTGACCGGAACCGCTGCAGTTTCATCAGGTGAGTCAGACTCTAACTTGACTCAATTATGGCATATGCATTTAGGTTACATGAGCGAGGCATGTATGACGATGCTGGGTGAAAGGGGGTGGTTGAGGGGTCAAAAGACAGGGAAGTTGGACTTATGTGAACACTACATCTTTGGGAAGCATCACCGAGTTAAGTTTACTACAACTATTCATTCGACCAAATGACCAGTTGAATATATTCATTCAAACGTTTGGGGCCCATCTTTGGTTCTTTCGAAAGGAGGTGCCCGATATATGCCGACATTTATCGACTATTATTCTAGGAAGATATGGGTATATTTTCTAAAGCAAAAATATGATGTGTTTGATCGAGTCAAGAAATTTAAGGCATTGATTGAGAAGTAATCAGATAAACAAATCAAGTGCTTGAGAACCAATAATGGCATGGAGTTCTGTGATAAATATTTTACCGAGTTTTGCAAGAAAGAATGTATTATAAGACATTGTATAGTATTGGGACACCACAGCAAAATGGCATGGTAGAACGGAAGAACAGAACTTTACTTGAGCGAGCTTGATGCATGCTTTCGAGTGGAAGACTCCTGAGGAAGTATGGTCGGTGAAACATGTTGATTATTTGATTATTTCGGATGTCTTGCGTATACTCTTGCAAGTGATGGTAAGCTTGAGTTGAGGGGGAAGAAATGCATATTTTTAGGTTATGCACATGGGATGAAAAGCTACCAGCTATGGTGCACTGATCTCAGATTACCAGGTTTTCTAATTAGCAGAGATGTGATATTCAATGAAACTGCAATACTTCAATAGAGGAGTTCTGAGATACAACCAGCAGAAGACGAATCATTGTGTCATTAGTGAGGTAGACTTCAGGTGGAGATTTCGAAGACCTCGAAGGCAACAAAAGTTGAGATTATAGATGAAGCTGTAGTTCCTGAAGTCGATGATAGTGAACAACCAACAAAACCACAGCACATTGTAGCTGCAAATAGACAAAGAAGGCAAATTAAATCACTGGTACGTTATAGTTATACATATATTGCTTATGCATTGACTGTAGGTAATGAAGTGGAGACATATGAGTATTCATCTTACTCTGAAGCGATGGCTAATCCGAAGTCGTCGTAGTGGCTAGGGGCTATGAGTAAAGAGATGGAATCACTCCATCGAAATTAGACATGGGAGCTGGTCAAAGTACCAAAGAGCCAAAAGATTGTCGAAAGTAAATGAGTCTTTAAATGGAAAGAGGGCATTCTTGGTGTCGAGACAGCAAGGTATAAGGCGAGACTTGTGACAAAGGGGTATACACAACGTGAGGGCATTGACTACGATGATATGTTCTTTCCTGTGGTAAAACATACTTCTATTTGTGTTTTACTTGCCTTAGTTGCTTCACAGGATCTCAAGTTAAAGCAGCTAAATGTGAAAACTGCATTTCTTCATGGTGAGTTGGAGGAGCAGATTTACATGAGACAACCAAAGAGATTTGCTATTCCGAGTAAGGAAGATTATGTTTACTTGTTAAAGAAATATTTGTATGGGCTGAAACGATCTCCTAAGTAGTGGTATAAACGTTTTGATGAGACTACACAAAAAGTCAGATGCATAGCTACGTTTACTTTAGGAGATTAGAGAATGATTCTTTGATTTATCTACTCTTATATGTTCATAATATGCTGATAGCAGTTAAGAATATGTCTAATATTGATGTGTTGAAGAGGTAGTTAAATATTAAATTTGAGATGAAAGATTTAAGTGCTGCAAAGAAAATTTTGGATATGGAGATTTTGTGTAACAGGACTGTAGGAGTTTTACATCTATCTCAGAAGAAATACATTGAGAAAATGATGACACTTTTTAATATGTAGTCGGCAAAATTTGTAAGTATACATTTAGCGAAGCACTTTAAACTTTTAAATAAATTATCACCGCATACTAAGAAGGTGGAGAAGCATATGTTCCATGTTCCTTTTTCTAGTGTTATGAGTAGTATTATGTGTGTTATGGTGTGCACTAGGCTTGATATTTCACAAGTTGTGAGCGTGGTTAGTCGCTATATGAAGCATCTTGGTAAGGCTCATTAGGAAATTGTGAAGTAGATCCTCAGATATTTGAATGGGATAACGGACATGGGTATAATGTATCAAAGGGACATCAATGGCAGTGAGGCCATTGGTTGTATGGATTTAGATCATGCCGGTCACTTGGATGATTGCAAATCTTTAGTAGGGTACGTGTTTACGCTAGCGGGTGGTGCAATTTGAAAAGCATCCTTACAGGATCATATTGCCTTGTCTTCAACTGAGGTTGAGTATATGGCATTAACTTTTGTAGTGAATGAGGCGATATGGTTATAAAGTTTGCTTTCGGACTTTGGTTTAGAACAGAAAAGTGTTGACATACACTGTGATAACCAATGTGCGATATATTTGTCATATAATACAATTTATCACGAGCGAACGAAGCATATCAACATCAGGTACCACTTTATCCGAGATGTCTTAGTTAAGGGTAATGTTATTGTTAAAAATATTGCTATAGTAGATGTTAAATTATGTCTTAAGTTTGAGTGTTTGCAAAACGCAATTTACTTGGACAAGTAGAAGTTCGTGGGACTCCATAAAGATTTACAAAAGAAAATAATTGGAAGATATGAATTTTTTTGCTTAATGCAAGAGGAGCTGAATTCTTTATTTGCTATCCATGGTGGGACCTAAACTCTGGGCACATGATTTCCACGGCATGGGTTTTCTTCTTTTAGCCGATGAAGGAAAGAAGAACGAAGCTACCGAAGCCTGCACGTGAAAGAGAAAGAGGTGGGGCCCAAGGTCAAAATTTTGACCTTGGGCGCACACACACTCACGTCGAAGGAAGCCCCCTGCATGTAGAGAAGGAAAGTAACGTGGGGCCCAGAGTCAAACTCTGACTCTGGGCACACATATAAACGTGAGCATAAGGTAATTTCATTTTTTGGGCATGCAAGAAGTGGGTGAAAAAAACCTACGAAGAGTGAGGGGCCGCATGTCCTGCTTTGAGAAGAACCCACTGCAACTTTACGAGAAAGAGGAGCCGCGTGTGTTTTTCTTTTGAGTTTGAACACGGTAATTTTGTGCCTTAAGTTTATATCCAAGTGAGTTATTTATTTATAAACATTTTGGATTTTTAGTTAAATTTAGGTATGGAAAACACTTGAGCGTTTGAGTGATTGTAAACTCTGATTCTCAAATTTTAATGAATTATTTACTGTTGGCTCTCCCCGTGAACGTAAGTACCGATACTCCGACCGAACCACGTAAATTTCCGGTGTCCTTATTTTTCTCGTTTATTTCTCTGGTGATTTTGTGTTGACATAAATTGTAAGATCCTGTCGTCTCCGCATATTATATCCCAGCAATTGGTATCAGAGCTTGGGGTTGGATTTTGGGAGAGCAATATAGATGATGAACATTATAACTTAGTTTCAAACATTGAGACAAGATAGAAAATTATTAAATTATGTCTCGAATTTGAACGTTTGCAAAACGCGATTCACTTGGATAAATTTTTTTTGTTATTTGATCGTGGGATGAATTTACAAAAGAGAAAATATAAAAAAAAAAAAAAAGGAAGAAGCAAAGTTTCCTCTTTGCTGCGGAATTTGAAACGTGGAAGATGGAATAAAATAAATTGTGGTGGCCCCTTTGGCGTGAGGAAGAAGCCCTATGCACGCGTGAAGCTCGCCGTGAAGGAGTCCTCTACACGTGAAGATTGCCGAATAAAGGAGCTCGTGGGGCCAGGTCAACTATTTGACCTTGGGCACACGAATTCCCTTTTTGGTGTGGCTTGCGTGAGCAGCTTAAAGAAACCCTACGAAGCCACACAACGACGATCAACGAAGCCGCAAGTCCTCCACAAGAAGCTTGAAGAGATACGTGATTTTGTATGTATGCAAACCAAGGGTACGTAGAGCATGTATTTTGAGCTTGTTGTGTGGTAATTTTATACTTTGAGTTTATATCCAAGTGAATTATTTATTTATAAACACTTTAGGTTTTTGGTTAAATCTAGGTATGGGAAACACTTAAGAGTTTGAGCGATTGTAAACTCTGATTCTCCAATTTTAGTGGATTATTTGATATTGGCTCTCTCCGTGAATGTAGGTGCCAATATTCAGATCGAACCACGTAAATTTCCAGTATCCTTATTTTTCTCATTTATTTCTCTGGTAATTTCGCGTTGACATAAATTATAAGATCCTGTCGTTTCCGTGTATTATATTCCAATAATAAATAACCCGGCAAATATGATGACTAAATCTGTTCTTTTAGCAAAACTCAAGTTTTGCTTGAGCATTGGCATTTGTGGAGAGTGAGCGTCCGTCGGGGCGTTGGCAAAACTCAAAACTCAAGATCTTTTCCTTCTTGGCATACAACTTGAACACACAATAATTTTATACCGTGAGTTTATATTTAAGTGAGTTGTTTATTTATAAACATTTTGAGTTTTGGATTAAATCTAGATATGAGAAACACTTGAGCGTGTGAGTGATTATAAACTTTGAATCTCTAATTATAGTAGATTATTTGCTACTGATTCTACCCATGGACGTAGGTACTAATACTTAGACCAAACCACGTAAATTTCTAGTGTCCTTATTATTTTTCGCTTATTTTTCTAGTGATTTCGCGTTGACGTAAATTGTAAGATCATATTGTTTCCGCATATTATATCCCAACACCTCTCATGTTACTTGCATCATTGGATTGGGAATGAAAATATTTCTTTATCTTTTATGATAACTTGATAGTGAGACCCAAAAAAGAATTTTAAAAGCTTATTGACTTGTTTCTATTATAAAATACACTAGTATGATTCTTGGCTTTTCCAGTATTAAAAAAAAAAAAAACCAATCGACCAATTTCTTAGCTAAGTACGCAACTAATTTTACATCTATAGATTTGTTAGCCCGCACAAAAGAGAAGGCCCCACATAGTTTCATTTTCTTAGGAGGGAAACTAGAGCTAACTATGCATATATCATCGATTAGGAAGCACTAACACTTTCCAAAAGCCTCTCGTGTCGGACACTCCGATACGTGTCCAACTTTCTCCAACACTCTCCAATACTAAGTCAATAGATATCGGAAAATCCGACATCCGGTTAACTCTCCCAACACTTTTCAACACTCGACTCCGGAATTTCAACAACCCATAGATCAATTTTAAAAAAATTCAATAAATGATGGACCAAAATGTAAATATGTAAAAAAGATAAGATATAATAAAAATAACAAATGGGAAAGAAGAAAAACTTAATCTTTTCTTATCTTTTAACTCTCACTTCCTATGACACACAATTGACCCCCAAGTTTGTTTTTCCCTTTATTTTCCGACATGCTCTGACATGCAAGTCCACAACGTGGATTGCTTGCTTCTTCTTTTTTTTTTTTTTTTCTAGATTATTGAAATGAAGTTAAATTTTTCAAATTGAAACAATAAATGATATTGACAAATTATAGATTAATTTTTTAGTGTAAATTCATTATATGTTTTTTATTTTTATTTATTTATTTGTGAATTTGAATCAAATTAATTTGATAAAAATAATAATTATAAAATGTGTCCCAACGTTTCGGAACTATTTATTTTTAGGAAATAATGTATCGGTGTGTTGTATTGTGTTGCGTGTATTGATGTCGATGTTACTTAGGTCATCGGGGAGGCTGTGAAAGAATAATTGCAATCCTCTTTTTCAAATCCGCGTAAGGGAAAGGTTCCTTGCATTCTTTCAAAGCCGCGTGAAGAAGCATTTATTCTGGCATTTTATCAGGGGTAAAAAGGCAAAATCTCATAGATTAGACTGAGATGGGGAGAAAAATTGAATTTATGTGCTGGCTTCCCTTTTCATCATCCTCGTAGTGCTTTCGCATTACAAATTAGTTATGGGGCCCCTTCACATGAGCAACCCTTGAATGGGATTTCCATGCTTTTCCCCATTACAAATACGTCGTCGTCGTCATATGCCCAAGTCTCTCTGTCATGCGAAAAACGCACACTTGCCTTCTCCCGAAACCCTTTTCAATGGTTCCTCCAAGAGTCTCGTCCGATGCTGAAAAGCTCCTCCTTTTGGCTCTCGCCTTTTTCACAATCGTCACGACTTTCAGGGAGGGCCCTCAGATCACCATGGCGCAGAGCGGTAACAATAATGCCCAAACGATCCTGGTGAACGTTGGGGTGGTTCTTGATCTGGAGACGTGGGTGGGTCGGATGGGATTGAGCTGCATTAACAGTTCTCTCTCTGACTTCTATACTTCAAACCCTTCCTACAAGATTAGGCTCGTCCTCAATGTTAGAGATTCCAAAGGAGATGAGGTTGCTGCTGCTGCCGCAGGTTCTCTCTCTCTCTCTCTCTCTCTCTCTCTCTCTGTGGCGTATTGACTGGTCATAGAGGAGGAAGTACTTTATGCAGCTGTTCGTGCGATTTAAGATGAATCTAATTATTGTTCATAATGAGGTGTTTTGCCAATCTTTTGAAATTTTCATTTGAAATTTGAGAAGAATTCCCGGCTAAATTTTCAAGGACACGACAAAATAATGTGTGTTCCATTCAAAGCTATATGCATTCTCACAGCAGAGATTCTCAAAGCCCCAATTTCCAGAGCTCCCAGAAGAAACGACCAACTTGAATTTTGCACTAAACAGCTGTTTAGTGCATTATCTCCAAGGGGGCTTTAATCATTGTGAAAAGGAAGTCGTTATCATCTTCTAATAAAATCAAAAACAAAAACTCGGTACTTGACATTTAATTTGATCTCTTTCACACTGGGAATGAGGAGGGTAACAATATAATCCCCCCAAGTCATTCGGTCGTACGAGACCGGCATTTTGACGCTTAGCTTGAGAGTGGAGGGGATTCGTGGGTTTTGGTCAATCAACGCCACGCCGACTTCATAACAAGACTGGTCACTGAGAGTAACATTTGACCGTGGAACCTTTTAATTTGTTGCCAGATAAAACTTCCCTCCGGAGGGGTGGAGTTTTGTGTTGTTGGGGGCGTGGTTGGGTTGTTTTCCCCTGAGGGGGTGGTTTATCCAATTGTAATAGCTTAAGAGAGATACTGCTTGTGGTTTTGGTCTTTGTGGTTTAGGAGTGCAGCACCATTGAAATAGTATTGTATTACGGCCAGTCAACAAATTAATCTTGGGATAAATGCATTGAAAATCTTAAAACTTATCATGAAATTACAATTGAGTTATAAAACTTTCAAAAAGTGCAATTAAATCCTACAACTTTTAAAAAGCACTATCAAATCCTAGAACTTATCAAATTGATCCAATTGAATCATTTTGTTATTTGGATTCGATTACACTTTTGTAACAAATTTTAGGACTTAATTACATTTTTTGAAGCTTTAAAACTTACTTATACTTTCGTAACAAGTTTTAGGACTTAATTGTACTTTCATAGATTTATGGATACAAAATTTGTGAAAAAATCTAGGATTTTTAATGCACTTATCTCATTGATCTTAGAATTGAGAAGTCCACCATCTCTATTATCTCATATTTCACCAATATACAAATCTACATAGATTTATGGATACAAAATTTGATCTTGATAACAACGTGTGAATGGAGGATTTTTGTTTATGGTCTTGGATGGTATAGTAGGACTACTATCATCTATTATATTCTTTGAAGAATACATAGCTCTCTTATGACTCTCGTCCCACTATAAATGTAGTAATATTCTACCAAATTATGTCTGCATAGTGAATCCTAATAGAAATGATCTTGCAAACGATACATACTACGTAGTAAAATAGTCACTTCAAGGGGAAGGCTGATGGAGATAATTTCAAATTATTTTCTTTGGAAACAATATGTACATGGTACATATCTCTACATAATTCTACTGATTTATTTTTCCAGATATTACCTCCAACACATATCTCTACATAATTCTAACCCACCCAAACATCACGGTTAACAAGATTGTTCAAGCTGAGCCAATGATTTATTTCCATGGAAGTTGTGTGTCATTAATGATGAAATAAAACAACTAAGGTTTCCAGTTCCACCAAATAATTGTTAATGCATGAAAGCAGCGGATGCCGAGAGGCTTGATATATAATAAAACTTCACATAGGTCTGACCTCACAAAATTCATACAATTGCAATATGGGGCTTGGATTCTAGAGTGGAATTTTTTGAGGCCATGAAATAAAGAAATCAACTTATCTGTCTGGGCCAATTTATCCACTCTTATTTACTTTCATAAAAGATTAGTTTCTGATCGATATGCAATATCATATGCCAAAGAATATCAAAGCCAACAACGAATGCCTGCAATCTGGTAAATAATTATAGTCTAACTTCCAACTTCTATTTTCCTTTTTCTTAAACATATTATTTCTATAATACCGCATAAAGTTTTAATTGGCTTCTGATCAATACCATGCCTTTTCCAATAAGAATTTCCACTATGTGCCATGTTGTTATTGTTTCTCCATCTTTTGTTCACCCTTGCAGCACTTGATCTAATAAAGAATAAGCAAGTCCAAGCCATAATAGGACCTCAAGGTTCATTGCAAGCAAACTTCATCATTCACCTTGGAAACAAATCTCATGTGCCGATCATCTCTTTTTCTGCAATTGGTCCTTCCCTCAGTTCCATTCGGAGTCCTTACTTCATTCGAGCTACGCAAAATGACTCATCGCAAGTGAATGCCATAAGCGCAGTTGTGCAAGCTTTTGGCTGGAGAGAAGTGGTCCTCATATACGTGGACAATGAGTTCGGAGAAGGCATCATACCTTCTCTTACGAATGCATTGGAAGAGGTCGACACGCGAGTGTCTTATAGGAGCCTCATTCCTCCTTCGGCCACGGACAGTCAAATGCTGGAGGAACTCTACAAGTTAAGAATGATGCAAACGAGGGTCTTCATAACGCACATGTTACCGACCCTCGGATCTCGGCTATTTTTCAAAGCAAAAGAGGTGGGAATGATGAGCGAAGGTTATGTGTGGATCTTGACTAATGTAATCACTGACCAATTGAGTTCTGTGGATTCATCTGTTGTCACTAGTTCGATGCAAGGAGTATTGGGCATCAACACTTACATCCGAACACACCAAACCTGAACAACTTCACGGCCCGATGGAAGATGAAATTCCAACAAGACAATCCATCCGTCCTTAATCCTACGTTGAACATTTTTGGATACTGGGCTTATGACGCTGCTCAGGCTCTGGCAATGGCTGTCGCGGAAATGGGTGTGGCTAATTTTACTTTCCAGATGTTTGATGGTTCAATAGATACAACAGATCTCGACATTATTGGGGTCTCTAAAAGTGGTCCGAAACTTCTCCAAGAACTAACCAATACGACATTCACGGGCCTCGCTGGAAATTTTAGATTCGTTCATGGGCAGCTAGAGTGGTCAACATTCCAGATTGTTAATATCAATGGACATGCAGCAAGAGGGATTGGATTTTGGACGCAAGAAAATGGGCTGCTAAGATGTTTGTATTCATTCAGCAAAAGTAAATATTCCACTTCGAAGAGTAATCTCGGATCGATAATATGCCCAGGAGATTCCACCTCTATTCCTAAGGGATGGGACATTCCCACAAATGGGAAGAGGCTGAAAATTTTAGTCCCTGTGAAGGACGGTTTCAATCAATTTGTGCAGGTGATTCTTGATCGTAGCACAAATAAATCCAAAGTCACTGGATACTGTATTGACATCTTTCAAGCCATGATAGATAAATTGCCTTATGTTGTGGCTTATGACCTTATTCCGTTTGCCTTTTCCAATGGAAGTAGCATGGGAAGTTACGACGACATGATCGATCAAGTATTTTACGAGGTGAGCAAGTGCTTGATTTTGTTGGAATACTTGCTGAAACTTACTATGCTAGCATGTCGTTGACAAAGAAACATTCCCATTTTTTTTTTGTTGGAATAGAATTACGATGGAATCGTGGGTGATATAACAATCACTGCAAATAGATCACTATACGTGGACTTCACGACACCATACACCGAACCGGGGGTCGCAATGCTTGTGCCATACAAGGACAGCAAGGGCAAGAATCCTTGGGTTTTCTGGAAGCCACTCACTTGGGACCTTTGGTTAACAATCGATGCTTCTTTGTGTTTATAGCAGTCGTCGTGTGGATTCTTGAACACCAAATTAATGAAGATTTCCAGGGTCCAGCCGGGCATCAAGTTGGCATAGCTTTTGGTTCTCGTTTTCAATCATGGTCTTTGAACAAAGTAATCACCCTTCACTTTAAAAAATCAATTGAACATTGTAATTTACATATTGTTCTTGGATAATTTAGGTGCTTTCCCTCAATTTGGATTGCAGGGAAGAGAGTATTAAGCAACCTAGCCAGATTTGTTGTGATCGTGTGGGTTTTCGTGGTACTTATATTAACGCAATGTTATACAGCAAGCTTGAGCTCTCTTTTGGTGGTGCAAAATCTTCAACCAACTGTGGTTGATGTGGATAAGCTCCTTAAGAGTGGAGAAAATGTGGGTTACTTGGAAAACGGGAAAAGTGCTAAAAAAGTCATAAACATTTTGTCATTGTGCCGATTTGGTCCTAAACCTTTTTTTCGTGCCAATTTAGTCCTAAACATTTTTAAGTTGTGCCAATTCAGTCCTTTCCGGCCAATTTGGCTGGATTTTGCTATTTGGTCGCCGGCCGGCGACGTGGACAACTTTTTATTAATATTTTAATATTTTTGAATTTTTGAATTTTTGAATTTTTATTTTTTTATTTTTTTTATTCTGCTCTTCTTCCTCCCGGTCGCCGACCTCGGGACCGGCTAGAGGCGACGGCCGGTGAGGTCGACCTCGCGGGCGGCGAGGCTCCCCTCGCCCGCCCCGCGCGAGGCCGCTCTCGAGGCCTGGGCGGCGAGGGCAAGCCGCGCCAGCTCGCCGGATATGGCGGCGGGTCGGCAAGTAGTGGTGGACGGCATCGGGCGGCAGCATTGCGGCGGTGGTCTCACGTGGCCAGGGTTTCCTCGGCTTGGCCGGAGAGGACTCCTTTCTCTCTCTCTCTCTCTCTCTCTCTCTCTCTCTCTCTCAGGTCCCGCCCAGATCGAACGCCCTCAGATCTCGAATCGAATCCTTGAAGACCGCGAGCTCCGGCCTGGTCCGACCAACGCAAGGCACAAAAAAAGACCGAGGCCTACCGGAGCTTCGATGCTTGAAACCAGGCGCGGCCATAGGCCGACGACCGCGGCTCAGGTGCGGTGGCCGGCGGTCTACCCCCTCCGACTCTCTCCCCCTGCTCGAACCCCCTCACTCGCCAGATCCGGCAAGCTGGCGGGGCTCGCCCTCGCCGGCCATGGGCGAGGCTCGACCCTCGCCAGATCCGACGAGGGCGAGCCTCGCCGCCCAGTCCTCGAGGGCGGCCTCGCGCGGGGCGGGCGAGCCTCGCCGCCCCACGCGAGGTCGCCCCCGCGGCCACTGGCGAGGTGGCCGATCGCCGAGGTCCGGCGACCGGCTGGAGGAAGAAGAGCAGAATAATAATAATAATAATAATAATAATAATAATAATAATAATAATAATAATAATAATAAATAATAAATTCAAAAATATTAAAATATTAATAAAAAGTTGTCCACGTCAGCCGACCGGCGACCAGTCAGCAAAATCCAACCAAATTGGCCGGAAAGGACTGAATTGGCACAACTTAAAAAGGTTTAGGACTAAATCGGCACCAAAAAAAGGTTTAGGACCAAATCGGCACAATGACAAAAGGTTTAGGACTTTTTTGGCACTTTTCCCCTTGGAAAACTCTTTCGTTTATGGAATGCTAAAGCATATGTAGTTCAATGATTCTAGACTTATATCTTATAAGTCCGCTAAATAATGCGATGTGCTTCTTTCCAAGGGAAGTCAAAAGGGCGGGATTGTGGCAGCATTCGATGAAGTCCCCTACATTAAACTTGCCGTTTCTCAATATTGCAAAAGATATACCATGATCCCGACATTAAGAAGTGCTGGATTTGGCTTTGTAAGTCCTCAATCTCTTAGCTCTCAAAAGAAAACCCTCAAAATTTCCTATTACTAGGATTATTATTTATTTTTTTGTTTGAAAACTCTCATGTCTTGCCTTTCGTTTACAGGTTTTCCCCAAAGGGTCTCCGCTAGTACCTGATATTTCCCAAGTAATCCTTAATTGTACTAAAGTGCTTAAAATAATGGAAATCGAAAATACATGGTTTCCATCGAAATCCAACTGCTTGGATTCTTCCAACAGCTTGGGTCTTGACAGTTTTTGGGGCCTATTCTTGATTGCTGGAGCTACTATAGTCTTAGCTCTCCTCATCTTCACGGTCATGTTCGTCAAAAGAAACTGGCATGTCGTTGCAAGTCCTTCAGGTTCATTACGGGAGAAATTTGTTACATTGGGAAGAATATTTTACGAAAAAGACCTCAACTATCGTACTTTTGAGAAAGCCAGATTTAGAGATAGAAATACGGATGATGGCGACAATGAGATCGCAGCCGTTGAAACTTTGGAAAACACTAACTTCCTTCTGAGGCTGTCAAGAGATATCGGCCAAAACAATGATGATATAAACAATGAGCAAGGCACGCGTCTGCAGAACAAGGACTTTCTAATCATGTAGACAAAGGGTGCCCCGACGAGTGACAAACATTGATTTTACAAATGTAAGTGTAGAGAGGTACATGCCTCGACAACTTTAGATATTAAACTTTAAAGTTTTTTTTACTTGTTGAACTTTGTACTTCTAGACGATAATAATTTCCCCCTCATTCTCTTCTCATGTAAGCACTATTATTGCTACTGCTTATCGTTTAATCACAGACAATGTAACGAAAGATAGATGCTTCTCAAAACATTTTCCAGAGGACATTACATGCATGTATTAGCTTCTCTTATTCTTTAATGTCTTAGCAATGAAAGTATTTATTGTTATTTCAACAACTAGCCCAAAGTGTGTTAATTTAGTAACAAAAGATGACTTCCTAAAAATATCTAACATGTATAATGAGAAAGTTCAGTAGAATAGGTTTCAATGGCTGAAGAACCTGTCAAAATCCTATGTTTTCCTCAAAGGGACATGATCAATTGATCTAATGACATGTAAAGTGCTCCTACGTATTCAGTTTATTATTTAACCATTCTAGTTTACTAAAGGAATCCATTAACATCTGAATTTGGTCTAATTAGAGCCAACTCAATTCGGCCCGTCACTCTCCAGCCCATCCAAAAAACCAGTTCCAATTCGATCATCCTCCGCCCAGCAGCACATGTCCATCAAACGCTTGACCTTGGCCCACGGCCTATGAGATGGCCCTCTATTCCTTAAAGCCGGTTCTCTCTATTTGCTGAAGGTTCAAGTTTTGTTGGAACGTGGTTTATACTCCATATTGATAGATATAGTTGTTTATTGCATATAAATATTAGAGAGCGACCCCAATCCTTGAACAAAATATTAAATTAAATTACGTAACATATAATTTTAGGAGCATTCATCATATAATTTAGTTAATGCATTTAGATTGGATTGGCAGCAAAAGGATTCTAGTGAATAGTTCTAAGCTTAATTGTGTTAATTGGACTAAACCTATAAAGAAAATTCAAGTTCAGCTCATTATCTTTTAAGTGGCCGCGGATTGGTAGCAGCAGTGCATATTTGCTATTATTATTTTTAAAAAAAAAAGATTTTTGATGGAAGCGTGTGCTTGAGAAAGAAGCATCACACATGGGGATATTTTTGCTTTAAAACAAGAAATAAAGCAAATATGAATGACTGAATATTTGGGTTAACATGAGAAGCAAGAATTTAAAATCGGAACAAGACAAAAAGAAGTATTGTGCATATATGGTCCATTCACGGCAAGATCTAAAGGAAGAAGGGGGCAAAGCAATGTTCTGTCCAGAGGAAAAATAGTCAAAGATGTAAAATCACCACAAAGTAGACTTGTTTGAAACGGGTGAGTCGGGTCGGATTTTTGTTCGATCATAAATGATCCCACCAAATCAACCCATTTAACTCGTTTATGACCCATTTATCATTCTTAACCCATATCCAACCCATTTTACTAAATTCAGGAAAGTTTATTTCTTATGATTTTAGAAAAAAAATGATATCGCATAACACTTTCATGCAATACAAATCTAGTCGACAATTTTTATGTCAAATGAGGGACTATCAATTCAAAAGGGCTTTCTACTCACTTTCATGGAAAATGCTATTTTATCCTAACTATTAATGTAGGATTTACAAGAATCACATCATTTCACTGTCATCATGTCGACAGGAGTTTGAGTATTCTCACAAGTGGTATGATTTACCAATCTGAGAGGTCTTTGTTGGGATAGTAATACAGGCTTGGTTAGCAGCTTGACAAATGGGACTATCAAGGTCAATGCTTATAAAAGAAATGTTGTGCAATCATCTCTTGGTTTATAAGTCAATAACCTTATAAAAATGAAAAAGAAATAATCTTACTCGTACTTCTTGAGCGATGCTTATAATATGAATTTCTACGTTAATTCAAATGCCTTAAAGGGACACAATGTAGACTCGGCTTATGGGTTGAGAAACTAAGGGATTCAAAAATGTGTAAAAGAGTGAGAGTTGGTGATTATCTCAGCATTGTCACAATCAAGATCATGAAACAACTAATATACATTTTTTAAGGAATAACTGTGCAAACACTATATCATGGCAGCGTGAGAATATGGACACAAAACTTTAGGAAGTAAGGAAACATATAGGCAATCGCTTGGAAGCAGTTATGGCACAACTACTAGAAATACTATCGTCCATCTACTAAAGGCTCATTGTACAAATTAAACAAATTTATTATCTTTGAATATCTTTACTTTACTACGCTAAACTTTTATTTTTCAGATTCACATTATCGATGAAATTCCATCATGTATCTTTATCTCGGCATACTCAGGCTTTCTTATCAATTAAGTTTTGGCAGAGTTTGTTTATATAAAGTTCGCTTGTAATAGTTGTACTTTCCGAGCCTTGATTCTCTTATTTGCTTGGATATTTCATGTCCGGAGTCAACACAGAACTTGTTTTCCTCTAATAAAACTAAAAAAACGACTTTCAATAAAGCCTATTTCATTTGTGGGAGAAATTCCAGCAAAATAGTTGCTCTAACTTGTCTTCTAATTATTAATTTATAAATCACCTTGCAATGTGGACGGGATACTGATAGACTGTTCTTTCAACTTTTTTTTTTTTTATGACCTATCTGACTTCCGATTGAATTTGAACCTTGAAAATCTTGTCAAAATGGGAAAACGGTAACTATTTTTTCCAAGTTACATCAAATTAATTTTGTCGCTTTTGATCTTACTTCATCGGCCATTGTGAGACTAAAGAAGAGCCACTTGAAAAAGAAATTTGTTCTCGCATTGGAAAGTGCACAATGCAATCACTTCAAATAATTACAGTGTAACTTTCTTCAAACGACGTCGAATCCTCTCCCATAATTATCAACTAATCCGCTCAATTATTAATTCTTGGTAAGCTTTCTCCATCGAGGGAACCTACCGTCCAGCCAATCAATCATTCAGCAGCCGATTAGAACTATGATGTCTTCTCTTACGAACAAAGTCACGTCATTTACCAAGACGCCTTATCGAACCCATCGACCATTTTTTGGAATTTTACTGATCTTTTGGATTGGACAGAACTAACTACGACGACGGAGGGCCATTCAAACTCTCCCGGATTTCTATCCATCTCTCTATAAAAAAAAGGTGGTTCGGATTGGCGATGGCCGCAGTGGTGACTCGAGCGGACGACGGTGGAGATGACGGCGGTGAGCGGTGGTGGGAGATGGCAGTGATGTGTGGTGGTGAATGGTGGTGGTGTATGGTGGTGTACGGTGGTGTGGGCGGTGGTGATGGGGGTGATGGGGTGGCGTGGGTGATGGTGGTGATGGTGTGGTGGGGATGGGTTTGATGGTAGTGGAAAGAAAATGAGGGAGTTTGAGGAAAAAGAAAAACTAAAGAAGGAGGGGGAAGAATGGGCAGAGATGGGGAGAAAGGCGTGAGGGAAGGAGGGGGAATGAAGTGGAGGTGGAGAAGAAGAAGGAGAGAAGGGAGGATGGGCGGTCTGCAGAGGGAGGAGGCGCGAGTGGAAGGGGGAAGAAAGAGAGAGAGAGAAGAGAAGAAAAAGAAAGAAAGATAATACAAAAGATTTCTCAAGATATTTCCCGAAATCTTATCATACTCTTCACCCACCCTTCCTTAAAACCCTCTTGTATTATGTCCCCACCTTTTTTTTTTCTTATTTCTATTTTAATAAAAACAATCTTTTTAGTCCAAAAATTTCAATTTTGCCTCTTGATCTGAATTTTTTTTTTCTGATCTCCAATTTTTCATCCGATAATTCATTTTCCAAAAATTTTGGACTCACCAATAATTTAACAGATGATGAGTCAACATCTAATAATTTAATCTCAAAATCCTCAAAAGTTCCATACCTGAAATCAAATTAAATTTTGGGATTAAAATCGATCGAACGCGACTTTAATACAACCTAATCTATCTGATGGCTTTTAGGAGTTCTTGTGTGGTTGACCCATGGTCAATAATTTTTTTATCCACTTTTATACCTCTTTGAATCGTGGACAACCTTCGGTTGTCATGTAATCGCAAGGGTTCAATTATGTACCATGAATATAATATCAATAGAAAATCGGTTTATCGTCGTTTGACGCGAATATTATAATTGTGCGGAATCACCCACGAACTGATTACATACTTCCATCGAATCGATTTATATCCGTTCACTAATTGACTTGTAACAGTACAGTATTGACCTTTGTCGATCCTTATGGTCGAGCGATTGATTTCTGATCAAATTCTTTGATCTTTTGCATTTTACCCATTTACTGCCTCATCCAATAGATTAGTTAACTCGTGAGTGATCAGGTTATAGTAAAGTAAGTATAAGTGCATCGACGAAATAATCATTTCATATATTTCGAAATAGGGATCAAATTTCGGGATATCACACAATTTCTTTCATGTTACTTGCATCATTGGATTAGGAATGAAAATATTTCTTTATCTTTTATGATAACTTGATAACAAGACCCAAAAAAAAAAAAAAAATTAAAAGCTTAGTGACTTGTGCCTACTATAAAATACACTAGTATGATTCCTGGCTTTTCTGGTATAAGAGAAAACCAATCGACCAATTTCTTAGCTAAGTACGCAACTAATTTTACATAAATAGATTTCTTAGCCCACACAAAAGAGAAAACCCCACATAGTTTCATTTTCTTAGGAGGGAAACTAGTGCATGATGTCATTGATTAGGAAGCACTAATACTTTTTAGAAGCTTTTGTGTCTTATTGGACACTTCGATATGTGTCCAACTCTCTCCGATACTCTCCAATACTAGATCAACAGATATCGGAAAATCCAACATTTGGTTAATTCTCCCAACACTCTTCAACACTCAACTTCGGAATTCTGACACATACAGATCAATTTTAAAAATTTCAATAAATGAGGAACCAAAATGTAAATATATAAAAAAAAACAAAAAACAAAATGGAAAAGAAGAGAAACCTAGTTTTCTCTTAAGTTCGTTTTTTCCCTTCTTTTCCAACACGCTCTAACATGCAATTCCACAACGCGGATTGCTTGCCTTTTTTTTTTTTTTTTTTTTTTGGGATTATTGAAATGAAGTTGGATTTGTCAAATTAAAACAATAAATGATATCAAAAAATTATGGATTAATTTTTTGAGTGTAAATTTATTCTATTATTATTATTATTATTTGTAAATTTGAATCAAATTAATTTGATAAAAATAATAAATATAAAATATATCCCAACATTTCGAAATTCTTTATTTTTTGGGAAATAACATGTCAGCAAGATGTACCACCGTCACCGGGCCGCGGTGGCTCAACCGGATAAAAAACTCGATCCTCAACGAAGAGGTGAAGGGTTCAAAACCCAAGGGAGGCGCTAAGTGTATTAAGTGTGACTCAGGGGTGGTGGGTCCTCCTGCTTAAGTGTCACTTGGGGGTTTACGGCGCGGCTGTCGGCTGCAAGCCGGTTCCTCTAATACCAAAAAAAAAAAAATATGTCAGCATGTCGTGTCGTGTCGTGTCGCGTATCATGTATTGATATAGATGCTACTTAGGTCATGGGGAGGCTGCGAAAGGACAATTGCAATCCTTTTTGTCAAATCCGCGTTAGGAAAAGACTCCTTGCATTCTTTCAAAGCCGCGTAAAGAAGCATCTATTCTGGCATTTTGTCGGGGTAAAAAGGCAAAATCCCATCCAAAGATTAGACTGAGATGAAGAGAAAAATTAAATTTATGTGCTTCTCTTTTCATCATCCGTCGTCGTCGTATCCTCCAAGAGAAATATCCTCCAAGTTTCTCTCTCAAGCAAAAAACCTCACGCTTGCCTTCTCCCGAAACCCTTTTCAATGGTTCCTCCAAGAGTCTCGTCCGATGCTGAAAAGCTCCTCCTTTTGGCTCTCGCCTTTTTCACAATCGTTACGACTTTCAGCGAGGGCCCTCAGATCACCATGGCGCAGAGCGGTAACAATAATGCCCAAACGATCCCGGTGAACGTTGGGGTGGTTCTTGATCTGGAGACGTGGGTGGGTCAGATGGGATTGAGCTGCATTAACCTTTCTCTCTCTGACTTCTATACTTCAAACCCTTCCTACAAGACTAGGCTCGTCCTTAATGTAAGAGATTCCAAACGAGATGAGGTTGCTGCTGCTGCCGCAGGTTCTCTCTCTCTCTCTCTCTCTCTCTGTGGCGTTTTGACTGGTCATAGAGGACGAAGTACTTTATGCAGCTGTTTGTGCGATTTAAGATCAATCTAATTATTGTTCATAATGAAATGTTTGCCAATCTTATGAAATTTTCATTTGAGATTTGAGAAGAATTCCCAGTTAAATTTTCAAGGACACGACAAAATAATTTGTGTTCCATTCAAGGCTATATGCATTCTCACAGCAGAGATTCTCAAAGCCCCAATTTCCAGAGCTCCCAGAAGAAACGACCAACGTTAATTTTGCACTAAACATCTGTCTTTATCATCTTCTAATAAAATCAAAGACAACAAAAAGTCGGTACTTGACATTCAATTTGATCTCTTTCACACTGGGAATGAGGAGGGTAACAATATAATCCCCCCAAGTCTTTCGGTCGTTCGAGACCGGCATTTTGACGCTTAGCTTGAGAGTGGAGGGGATTCGTGGGTTTTGGTCAATCAACGCCACGCCGACTTCATAACAAGACTGGTCACTGAGAGTAACATTTGACCGTGTAACCTCTTAATTTATTGCCAGATAAAACTTCCCTCCGGAGGGGTGGAGTTTTGTGTTGTTGGGGGCGTGGTTGGGTTGTTTTCCCCTGAGTGAGTGGTTTATCCAATTGTAATAGCTTAAAAGAGATACTTCTTGTGGTTTTGGTCTTTGTGGTTTAGGAGTTTAGCACCATTGAAATAGTATTGTATTACCGTTGGTCAACAATTGATCTTGGAATAAATACATTGAAAATCTTAAAACTTACCATGAAATTGCAATTGAGTTATAAAACCTTGAAAAAGTGCAATTAAGTTCTAAAACTCTTAAAAAGTACTATCAAATCCTAAAACTTATCAAATTAATCCAATTGAATCCTTTTCTTGTTTCGATTCGGTTACACTTTTGTAAGAAATTTTAAGACTTAATTACACTTTTTTAAGTTTTAAGACTTATTTATACTTTCGTAACAAGTTTTAGAACTTAATTATACTTTCGTGAAAAAATCTAGGATTTTTAATGCACTTATCTCATTGATCTTAGAATTGAGAAGTCCACCATCTCTATTAGCTCGTATTTCACCAATATACAAATGTACATAGATTTATGGATACAAAATTTGATCTTGATAACAACGTGTGAATGGAGGATTTTTGTTTATGGTCTTGGATGGTATAGTAGGACTACTATCATCTACTATATTCTTTGAAGAATATATAGCTCTCTTAGGACTCTTGTCCCACTATAAATGTAGTAATATTCTACCAAATTATGTCTGCATAGTGAATCCTGTTAGAAATGATCTTGCAAACGATACTTACTACGTAGAAAAATAGCCACTTCAGGGGGAAGGCTGATGGAGATAATTTCAAATTATTTTCTTTGGAAAAATATGTATATGGTGCATATCTCTACATAATTTTACTGATTTATTTTTCCAGTTGACCCAAACATCATGGTTAACAAGATTGTTCAAGCTGAGCCAATGATTTATTTCCATGGAAGTTGTGTGTCATTAATGATGAAATAAAACAACTAAGGTTTCCAGTTCCACCAAATAATTGTTAGTGCATGAAAGCAGCAGATGCCGAGAGGCTTGATATATAATAAAACTTCACATAGGTCAGACCTCACAAAATTCATACAATTGCAATATGGGGCTTGGATTCATGTAATATATGGGCTTTTAAGTAAGGAAATAAAATAAAAGAAGAGAAAAGAAAAGGTTGAAAAGTCAAAGAAGGGAGGCTGAAGAGAACCGTGGAACCTTCGGCTGAGCTTTAAAATAAAAGAAGAGAAAGAGGTTGGAGAGAGAAAGAGGAGCACGGGCAGAAACACGGGCAGAAACAGGAGAGCGAAAGAAACCGGGGAGAAGAGAGAACGAAGAGAAAGGAAAAAGGAAAAAAGGGAAAAATTTTGGCGCGCTCGTGACCCGGACGCCTCTTCAAGCCGACTCAAGCGTGTTTTGCAAGGCCGGTAAGAAATTGAAGTTTTTAATCACTTGCTTGAAGCAATTGCCGCAATTAGGGCTCGGAATTCGGATTTCATGGGTAATTGTGTGGCGAAGCCCAATTTTTGAGTCGTTAAGCTGTAAATTTTTTTAGAAATGATACTTTGGGATGTTGTGAAGCTATAGCATCTTTCGGATCGTGATTTGAGCTTGCGGTTTGTTCGGAACGGAATTTTTAAGTTGGAGGCGCAATCTGGTACTGTAGCGAACAGTGGCTTCGAGTCTCTTTTTTTGTTATTTTCGGTACTGTTTTGGGGCGGCTGAGTTGGGGTTGTTGTTGTACGTTAAGAGAGCTTTCTAAAGACTATAAGACGGCTTGAATCGGAATTTTGTGGAGAAAGTTATGGCGTGACGAAGTTGGCGCAT
This sequence comes from Eucalyptus cladocalyx, assembly GCA_017140615.1. Lineage (NCBI taxonomy): Eukaryota > Viridiplantae > Streptophyta > Magnoliopsida > Myrtales > Myrtaceae > Eucalyptus > Eucalyptus cladocalyx. The sequence goes on along the minus strand of CM029523.1, from coordinate 60,653,489 downwards.
GGGCCGCGCCTAGCTAAAAATGATGGGTTTATGCTAAATTGTGAACTTTTGGGGCGCGTAGGTGTCGTTTATCGACTAATAGGCCTAGTATGGACGAGTTCGTTATAAGAATATCATTTTTACTTGGCTTTTTAATATTTTCCCGTTAATTGTTAGGAATCCGAATGCGTCGGTTCGTGTGAGCGTCGTAGTTGATTTTTGGCTTTTCCTGTGTGAGTGACACTATTTCTTCTTCGTATTTTAAACTCATATTTTGAGAAACGTGGTTGATTATATATTCCATGAGTTGATAAAAAGCATACTTTGTTGCATTAAACAGGATCGAGCTATTACTAACATATTTGTTGTTCGAAGGGAATTATATTCCGACTTCGATTTGAATGGTTGTTTGAAAAAGGAATTGTGAAATTCTTTGTAAAAGAATCTTGAAATGTTTTGGAGAATGCTTTGATATTTATATATCAAATTTCGAGTTGTGATATGATTCTCTTTATGATGTTGGATTACTGGATATTGTGATTGGTGATTGGTGCTCAATGTCTCTATGGACCCTGAAGGGTGTGAGTATGCGCATACTATTCTAGGATATCCTTGTGGGCCGAGCCACCGGCTAATAATATGTGGAGACCTTGCCAATGGGGGAATCTTGGTCGTTTTGTCACGGGCGTTACGCGTGACCATGGTTAGACATTTGAGCATGAATTGGTCAATGGAGTGGACCATTGACATGTGATTTGAGTTTAGTCGATGGAATAGACCATCGATGTGAGTTGATGAGATTAATCAATGGAATAGACCATTGATGCATGTTTTACGAGATTGACTAATGGACTCGACCATTGGTGCTTTCGATATTTGAATTATGATTTGGTATTATGATAAAGTGAGTTATGTTTGTGTTTTAAAATGTGCATAGTGATTTCTCGATCCGCTTAGAAGAAATGTGTTACTCATCGAGCCGTGGTAGCTCACTCCTCTCATCTACTTGTTTTTCAGGTTCTTCAGCGAGTCACGAATAGGCGTGAGCGTTCGTTCGGGGAGGACTTTTTGGTGGAAATTTTGGGTATGGCTTATGCATAGTTCATAAGTATATAAGTTAGCCTTTGTAAAAGGTTTATGTTTTGATGTTTGTGGATTATAGATATACTCTGATATGGTAACCAATTGTCCCTTTTTGTCAAATATATATATGAATGTATATATGTGGATATCGGGATGAAATTTTGGTTACGTTGAGGCTGCGTCCTTTGAAAAAAAAAAAAAAGGACGGCCGTGTCATGCCCTTCTTCTTGTGAATCGGGGTGTGACATTTGTTGGTATCAGAGCCTAGGTTTTGATTTGTTTGGGTAGATGTGGGACGATGTGAGATTGTGTGATAGATTTTTTTAACGTGTTAGCCTTTTAGATATTAAGTTGTAGCTCAGTTTTTGAATTTAGGTGATCATGCGTGACTCGGAGACACTTGCTTCGCTTCGTAGAAATAATAAAGGCAAGCAAGTTGTAGCCCCTGATGCTAGAGACACGCCTCAAGCTTCTCGAGGTGCGTCTCTAAGGAGGAGACGGGAGGATCGGCGTGATGAAAGTCCTAACTTGGATGAAGTCAGGGAAGTTAACCAACAGTCGTTTCCCCCGAGTGACTTTGAGCAAGCCATGATACATTGGTATCGTCAAGCAAAGGAATTGAGTGGAGATGGAGCAACTGGCTCATACACCTTTGCGCAATTCAGAAAGGCGAAACCACCCACTTATGATGGGAAAGCTGATCCTTTTGCAGCTGAGCAGTGGACTAGAAAGATTGAAGGGATCTTTGAAGCTGAAGGTGTTCCTGAAGATAAGAAAGTTATTTTTGCTTCTCGATACTTAGAAGGCGAGGCAGAGCATTGGTGGGAGGGAATGAGGCCAGCTCTCGGAGATAGGGGTGGTGCTATAGCTTGGGAGGACTTTAAGCAAGCTTTCAATGCCCAATTCTTCCCAGTGTCATTTCAGACAAAAATGAAGAGTGATTTTATACACATATCTCAAGGCGACTCCACGGTTTTGGAGTATGCAGCCCGCTTTAATCAGATGAGTAGATTTGCTGAGCAATATGTGTCTAATGAGCAAGATAAAGCCGATCACTTTCAGAGGGGGCTCCGGTATGAAATTGGTTCGGCACTCACACTTCTAGCATTGACATCTTATAAAGACGTGATGGAACGAGCGATTAGAGTGGAACAAAAGATTCTGGAACGAGATGTGCAAGGCGTACCTCAGCATAAGAAGTTGAGATTCACTGACTATCAGGATAGCGGCGCTGGTGGCAGCGGAAAGAGGAAAGCTTTTAATCAGCCAGGAAAGCCCAGAATTCAGAATAATCCAAGCCCTCGTACTACATATGGGAAACGACATAGCGGTCCTTGTTACTGCAAGAGAGGAGCATGTTTCACTTGTGGAAAAATGGGACATATGGCACATGATTGTCCAACACAGAAGAATGCCCCCGGAGATAGTAGAGTATGTTTTGTATGTGGACAACCTGGACATCGAGCCTATAATTGTTCTATGAGGAAGACCGCACCTCCAGTTGATAAGCCACAAGAAGGCCAGCAAAGGCAAAGGATGACTGGGAAAGTTTTTACGATGACAGGAGAGGATGCAGCGGCTTCTAATACAGTTGTTGCAGGTAATATTTCTATTGCCTCACAACTTGCTTATGCATTGTTTGATCCCGGTGCCACGCATTCCTTTACTTCCATTGACTTTGCAAGGAAACTTGATATGTTGCCTGAGCTTCTAAATTATGAATTGTGTGTCGATACTCCCACTGGTGATTTCTTGATTTCTAATCGTGTGTTCAAGAATTGTTTGTTGCGAATTGATGATGTACCATTGCTTGTGGATTTGGTGGAGTTAGATATACGAGATTTCGATGTTATTTTAGGGATGGATTGGTTATCAAAATATCATGCCCCTGTCGATTGTTATTCAAAGGAAGTTATTTTTCGACCTCCAAATCAACCAGAATTCTCTTTTTCGAGAAGTTATGAAGGCACTTTTCCAAGGTTAATTTCAGCTATGCGAGCAAGAAAGCTTTTGAGAAATGGTTGTTACGGTTATTTGGCTTGTGTAAAAGATACAAGAAAGGAACCGGTAAAGCTAGAAAATGTTTATGTTGTCGAGAATTTCCTGATGTATTTCCGAAGATTTACCCGGCTTGCCTCCCGATAGAGAGATAGAGTTTTGCATCGATTTAATGCCTAGTACAACACCCATCTCTAAGACCCCATATCGGATGGCACCTTTCGAATTGAGTGAATTGAAGACTCAACTGCAAGAGCTTTTAGATAAGGGTTTTATTAGGCCTAGTGTATCGCCTTGGGGAGCTCCTGTTCTATTTGTGAAGAAGAAAGACGGTAGTATGCGACTTTGCATAGATTATCGGGAACTTAACAAGGTGACGATAAAAAATAAATATCCTTTACCTCGGATTGATGATTTATTTGATCAACTTCAAGGGGCTCAAGTATTTTCTAAGATCGACCTCCGTTCTGGGTATCATCAGTTGAAGATAAAAGTTGATGATGTGCCAAAGACCGCTTTCAGAACAAGGTATGGGCATTATGAATTCCTTGTCATGCCTTTTGGGTTAACGAATGCACCTGCGGCTTTCATGGATTTGATGAACAGGATATTCAGGCAATTTCTTGACAGATTTATTGTGGTATTCATCGATGATATTTTGGTGTATTCGAGGAGTTTGGGAGAACATGAACAACACTTGAGAGTTGTTTTACAAACTTTGCGTGAAAAGAAGTTGTATGCTAAATTTAGTAAGTGTGCCTTCGGCTTGATCATATAGAATTCTTGGGTCATGTAATATCAAAGGATGGTATCTCAGTTGATCCAAAGAAAGTTGAAGCAGTTGTTCAATGGAATCGCCCTACCAATGTCACGGAGGTAAGAAGTTTTCTTGGGCTAGCAGGTTATTACAGGAGATTTATAGAAGGGTTTTCAAAAATTGCCAGTCCACTCACTCGCCTAACTCAGAAGGGAGTTAAATTTGTATGGTCGATCAATGTGAATGTAGTTTCCAAGAGTTGAAGAGGCGATTGGTGTCGGCTCCTATATTGACTTTGCCTTCAGGAATTGGTGGCTTTACAATTTATTGCGATGCATCTAAGGAAGGTTTAGATTGTGTTCTTATGCAAGATGGTAAAGTTGTGGTATATGCCTCTAGACAGTTGAAGACTCATGAGAAGAACTATCGTACTCATGATCTAGAGTTGGCGGCGGTTGTGTTTGCATTAAAAATATGGCGGCACTACTTGTATGGTGAAAAATGTGAAGTCTTTACGATCACAAGAGTTTGAAATATATTTTTACTCAAAAAGAACTTAACATGAGGCAGAGGAGATGGTTAGAACTTCGAAGGATTATGACTTATCCATCAATTACCATCCAGGTAAAGCTAACGTGGTAGCCGATGCCTTGAGTCGCAAATCCTCTGGAAATATGGCAGCATTGCTCACTTCTCAAAAGCCTATTCTTGAAGATATGAGAAAGTTAGACCTAGAGGTTTTGGTCCATCGGCTTGGTGTTCAATTAGCTAATCTCCGAGTACAACCGACATTGATTGACAGAATCAAGGCTAAACAAAATGAAGATCCTCAATTGGAGAAGATCAAAGAAGGCGTAGAAGCTGGGAAACAAGATGACTTTAGTATCCATGTAGATGGGTCATTGAGGTTTTGTGGTCGATTATGTGTTCCCAATGATTCAGAATTGAAAAAGGAGATATTACAAGAAGCTCATAGCACTAGATTCTCGATTCATCCGGGGAGCACCAAGATGTACAGGGATTTGAGAGGAAATTTTTGGTGGATCAATATGAAGAAAGATATTGTGAAGTTTGTTGACCAATGCCTAGTTTGCTAGCAAGTGAAAATTGAGCATCGAAACCAAGTGGCCAGCTACACCCACTTGAAGTACCTAAATGGAAGTGGAGCATATTACCATGGATTTCATTGTCGGCTTACCGAGGACGCCTAGTGGTAAGAATGCCATATGGGTGATTGTTGATCGATTGACTAAATCTGCACACTTTTTGTCTTATCGATTCGGTCTTTCACTTGAAGACATGGCGAAGCGATACGTCAATGAGATAGTGAGACTTCATGGAGTTCCAAAGTGAGTATTGTTTCCGATAGAGATCCCAGGTTTGTGTCCAACTTTTGGAAGAGTTTACAAGGGGCGTTAGGTACTCAACTCAACTTTAGCACAGCTTTTCATCCACAAACGGATGGCCAGTCAGAAAGAACTATTCAGACATTAGAGGATATATTACGATCTTGCGTTATTGACTTTGGTGGTTCGTGGGATGAACATTTACACTTGGCAGAGTTTTCATATAATAACAGCTATCATTCTAGTATTAAAATGGCTCCTTTTGAAGCTTTATATGGGCGTAAATGTAGGACTCCGTTTGCTGGGATGATGTTGGTGAGAAAAGATTAACCGGCCCTGAATTCATACAACAATCAGAAGAGAAAATCATACTCATTCGAGAGCGTTTGAAAACAGCACAAAGCCGTCAGAAAAGTTATGCAGACCTTAAGAGGCGCAAAGTAGAATTTAATGTAGGAGATCATGTATTCTTAAAGGTTTCTCCTATGAAAGGCGTCATGAGATTTGGCACGCGTGGTAAATTAAGCCCAAGGTACGTGGGACCATTTTTGATATTAGAAAAGATTGGTGAAATTGCTTATAAGCTTGCTTTACCTCCAGCATTATCCGGAGTCCATAATGTGTTTCATGTATCCTTATTACGGAAATATGTGCCAAATCCTGATCACGTATTGGATTTTACACCATTGAAGTTGAGAGAAAACTTAACGTACGAAGAGCAGCCCATTCGTATTATCGATAAAAAGGATCAAGTGTTGCGACGACGCACTATTCCTTATGTAAAGATCCAATGGCAAAATCACACGGAGAGAGAGGCCACTTGGGAACTCGAGGAAGAGGCGAGGCGCAAATACCCTCACTTGTTTAATAATTGACGTACTTGTAAATTTCGAGGACGAAATTTTTTTCAAGGAGGGGAGAATGTAATATATGGGCTTTTAAGTAAGGAAATAAAATAAAAGAAGAGAAAAGAAAAGGTTGAAAAGTCAAAGAAGGGAGGCTGAAGAGAACCGTGGAACCTTCGGCTGAGCTTTAAAAAGAGAGAAAGAGGGAGAGAAAGAGGAGCACGGGCAGAAACAGGAGAGCGAAAGAAACCGGGGAGAAGAGAGAACGAAGAGAAAGGAAAAAGGAAAAAAGGGAAAAATTTTGGCGCGCTCGTGACCCGGACGCCTCTTCAAGCCGACTCAAGCGTGTTTTGCAAGGCCGGTAAGAAATTGAAGTTTTTAATCACTTGCTTGAAGCAATTGCCGCAATTAGGGCTCGGAATTCGGATTTCATGGGTAATTGTGTGGCGAAGCCCAATTTTTGAGTCGTTAAGCTGTAAATTTTTTTAGAAATGATACTTTGGGATGTTGTGAAGCTATAGCATCTTTCGGATCGTGATTTGAGCTTGCGGTTTGTTCGGAACGGAATTTTTAAGTTGGAGGCGCAATCTGGTACTGTAGCGAACAGTGGCTTCGAGTCTCTTTTTTTGTTATTTTCGGTACTGTTTTGGGGCGGCTGAGTTGGGGTTGTTGTTGTACGTTAAGAGAGCTTTCTAAAGACTATAAGACGGCTTGAATCGGAATTTTGTGGAGAAAGTTATGGCGTGACGAAGTTGGCGCATGGGCCGCGCCTAGCTAAAAATGATGGGTTTATGCTAAATTGTGAACTTTTGGGGCGCGTAGGTGTCGTTTATCGACTAATAGGCCTAGTATGGACGAGTCGTTATAAGAATATCATTTTTACTTGGCTTTTTAATATTTTCCCGTTAATTGTTAGGAATCCGAATGCGTCGGTTCGTGTGAGCGTCGTAGTTGATTTTTGGCTTTTCCCAGGTGAGCGACACTATTTCTTCTTCGTATTTTAAACTCATATTTTGAGAAACGTGGTTGATTATATATTCCATGAGTTGATAAAAAGCATACTTTGTTGCATTAAACAGGATCGAGCTATTACTAACATATTTGTTGTTCGAAGGGAATTATATTCCGACTTCGATTTGAATGTTGTTTGAAAAAGGAATTGTGAAATTCTTTGTGAAAGAATCTTGAAATGTTTTGGAGAATGCTTTGATATTTATATATCAAATTTCGAGTTGTGATATGATTCTCTTTATGATGTTGGATTACTGGATATTGTGATTGGTGATTGGTGCTCAATGTCTCTATGGACCCCGAAGGGTGTGGGTATGCGCATACTATTCTAGGATATCCTTGTGGGCCGAGCCACCGGCTAATAATATGTGGAGACCTTGCCAAGGGGGAATCTTGGTCGTTTTGTCACGGGCGTTACGCGTGACCATGGTTAGACATTTGAGCATGAATTGGTCAATGGAGTGGACCATTGACATGTGATTTGAGTTTAGTCGATGGAATAGACCATCGATGTGAGTTGATGAGATTAATCAATGGAATAGACCATTGATGCATGTTTTACGAGATTGACTAATGGACTCGACCATTGGTGCTTTCGATATTTGAATTATGATTTGGTATTATGATAAAGTGAGTTATGTTTGTGTTTTAAAATGTGCATAGTGATTTCTCGATCCGCTTAGAAGAAATGTGTTACTCATCGAGCCGTGGTAGCTCACTCCTCTCATCTACTTGTTTTTCAGGTTCTTCAGCGAGTCACGAATAGGCGTGAGCGTTCGTTCGGGGAGGACTTTTTGGTGGAAATTTTGGGTATGGCTTATGCATAGTTCATAAGTATATAAGTTAGCCTTTGTAAAAGGTTTATGTTTTGATGTTTGTGGATTATAGATATACTCTGATATGGTAACCAATTGTCCCTTTTTGTCAAATATATATATGAATGTATATATGTGGATATCGGGATGAAATTTTGGTTACGTTGAGGCTGCAAAAAAAAAAAAAAAAAAAAAAAAAAAAAAAAAAAAAAAGGACGGCCGTGTCATGCCCTTCTTCTTGTGAATCGGGGTGTGACATTTGTTGGTATCAGAGCCTAGGTTTTGATTTGTATGGGTAGATGTGGGACGATGTGAGATTGTGTGATAGATTTTTTTTAACGTGTTAGCCTTTTAGATATTAAGTTGTAGCTCAGTTTTTGAATTTAGGTGATCATGCGTGACTCGGAGACACTTGCTTCGCTTCGTAGAAATAATAAAGGCAAGCAAGTTGTAGCCCCTGATGCTAGAGACACGCCTCAAGCTTCTCGAGGTGCGTCTCTAAGGAGGAGACGGGAGGATCGGCGTGATGAAAGTCCTAACTTGGATGAAGTCAGGGAAGTTAACCAACAGTCGTTTCCCCCGAGTGACTTTGAGCAAGCCATGATACATTGGTATCGTCAAGCAAAGGAATTGAGTGGAGATGGAGCAACTGGCTCATACACCTTTGCGCAATTCAGAAAGGCGAAACCACCCACTTATGATGGGAAAGCTGATCCTTTTGCAGCTGAGCAGTGGACTAGAAAGATTGAAGGGATCTTTGAAGCTGAAGGTGTTCCCGAAGATAAGAAGGTTATTTTTGCTTCTCGATACTTAGAAGGCGAGGCAGAGCATTGGTGGGAGGGAATGAGGCCAGCTCTCGGAGATAGGGGTGGTGCTATAGCTTGGGAGGACTTTAAGCAAGCTTTCAACGCCCAATTCTTTCCAGTGTCATTTCAGACAAAAATGAAGAGTGATTTTATACACATATCTCAAGGCGACTCCACGGTTTTGGAGTATGCAGCCCGCTTTAATCAGATGAGTAGATTTGCTGAGCAATATGTGTCTAATGAGCAAGATAAAGCTGATCACTTTCAGAGGGGGCTCCGGTATGAAATTGGTTCGGCACTCACACCTCTAGCATTGACATCTTATAAAGACGTGCTGGAACGAGCGATCAGAGTGGAACAAAAGATTCTGGAACGAGATGTGCAAGGCGTACCTCAGCATAAGAAGTTGAGATTCACTGACTATCAGGATAGCGGCGCTGGTGGCAGCGGAAAGAGGAAAGCTTTTAATCAGCCAGGAAAGCCCAGAATTCAGAATAATCCAGGCCCTTGTACTACATGTGGGAAACGACATAGCGGTCCTTGTTACCGCAAGAGAGGAGCATGTTTCACTTGTGGAAAAATGGGACATATGGCACGTGATTGTCCAACACAGAAGAATGCCCCTGGAGATAGTAGAGTATGTTTTGTATGTGGACAACCTGGACATCGAGCCTATAATTGTTCTATGAGGAAGACCGCACCTCCAGTTGATAAGCCACAAGAAGGCCAGCAAAGGCAAAGGATGACTGGGAAAGTTTTTACGATGACGGGGAGAGGATGCAGCGGCTTCTAATACAGTTGTTGCAGGTAATATTTCTATTGCCTCACAACTTGCTTATGCATTGTTTGATCCCGGTGCCACGCATTCCTTTACTTCCATTGACTTTGCAAGGAAACTTGATATGTTGCCACGAGCTTCTAAATTATGAATTGTGTGTCGATACTCCCTTTGGTGATTTCTTGATTTCTAATCGTGTGTTCAAGAATTGTTTGTTGCGAATTGATGATGTACCATTGCTTGTGGATTTGGTGGAGTTAGATATACGAGATTTCGATGTTATTTTAGGGATGGATTGGTTATCAAAATATCATGCCACTGTCGATTGTTATTCAAAGGAAGTTATTTTTCGACCTCCAAATCAACCAGAATTCTCTTTTTCGGGAAGTTATGAAGGCACTTTTCCAAGGTTAATTTCAGCTATGCGAGCAAGAAAGCTTTTGAGAAATGGTTGTTACGGTTATTTGGCTTGTGTAAAAGATACAAGTAAGGAACCGGTAAAGCTAGAAAATGTTTATGTTGTCAGAGAATTTCCTGATGTATTTCCTGAAGATTTACCTGGCTTGCCTCCTGATAGAGAGATAGAGTTTTGCATCGATTTAATGCCTAGTACAACACCCATCTCTAAGACCCCATATCGGATGGCACCTTCTGAATTGAGTGAATTGAAGACTCAACTGCAAGAGCTTTTAGATAAGGGTTTTATTAGGCCTAGTGTATCGCCTTGGGGAGCTCCTGTTCTATTTGTGAAGAAGAAAGACGGTAGTATGCGACTTTGCATAGATTATCGGGAACTTAACAAGGTGACGATAAAAAATAAATATCCTTTACCTCGGATTGATGATTTATTTGATCAACTTCAAGGGGCTCAAGTATTTTCTAAGATCGACCTCCGTTCTGGGTATCATCGTTGAAGATAAAAGTTGATGATGTGCCAAAGACCGCTTTCGAACAAGGTATGGGCATTATGAATTCCTTGTCATGCCTTTTGGGTTAACGAATGCACCTGCGGCTTTCATGGATTTGATGAACAGGATATTCAGGCAATTTCTTGACAGATTTATTGTGGTATTCATCGATGATATTTTGGTGTATTCGAGGAGTTTGGGAGAACATGAACAACACTTGAGAGTTGTTTTACAAACTTTGCGTGAAAAGAAGTTGTATGCTAAATTTAGTAAGTGTGCCTTCGGCTTGATCATATAGAATTCTTGGGTCATGTAATATCAAAGGATGGTATCTCAGTTGATCCAAAGAAAGTTGAAGCAGTTGTTCAATGGAATCGCCCTACCAATGTCACGGAGGTAAGAAGTTTTCTTGGGCTAGCAGGTTATTACAGGAGATTTATAGAAGGGTTTTCAAAAATTGCCAGTCCACTCACTCGCCTAACTCAGAAGGGAGTTAAATTTGTGTGGTCAGATCAATGTGAATGTAGTTTCCAAGAGTTGAAGAGGCGATTGGTGTCAGCTCCTATATTGACTTTGCCTTCAGGAATTGGTGGCTTTACAATTTATTGCGATGCATCTAAGGAAGGTTTAGATTGTGTTCTTATGCAAGATGGTAAAGTTGTGGTATATGCCTCTAGACAGTTGAAGACTCATGAGAAGAACTATCGTACTCATGATCTAGAGTTGGCGGCGGTTGTGTTTGCATTAAAAATATGGCGGCACTACTTGTATGGTGAAAAATGTGAAGTCTTTACTGATCACAAGAGTTTGAAATATATTTTTACTCAAAAAGAACTTAACATGAGGCGAGAGGAGATGGTTAGAACTTCGAAGGATTATGACTTATCCATCAATTACCATCAGGTAAAGCTAACGTGGTAGCCGATGCCTTGAGTCGCAAATCCTCGGAAATATGGCAGCATTGCTCACTTCTCAAAAGCCTATTCTTGAAGATATGAGAAAGTTAGACCTAGAGGTTTTGGTCCATCGGCTTGGTGTTCAATTAGCTAATCTCCGAGTACAACCGACATTGATTGACAGAATCAAGGCTAAACAAAATGAAGATCCTCAATTGGAGAAGATCAAAGAAGGCGTAGAAGCTGGGAAACAAGATGACTTTAGTATCCATGTAGATGGGTCATTGAGGTTTTGTGGTCGATTATGTGTTCCCAATGATTCAGAATTGAAAAAGGAGATATTACAAGAAGCTCATAGCACTAGATTCTCGATTCATCCAGGGAGCACCAAGATGTACAGGGATTTGAGAGGAAATTTTTGGTGGATCAATATGAAGAAAGATATTGTGAAGTTTGTTGACCAATGCCTAGTTTGCTAGCAAGTGAAAATTGAGCATCAGAAACCAAGTGGCCAGCTACACCCACTTGAAGTACCTAAATGGAAGTGTGAGCATATTACCATGGATTTCATTGTCGGCTTACCGAGGACGCCTAGGGGTAAGAATGCCATATGGGTGATTGTTGATCGATTGACTAAATCTGCACACTTTTTGTCTTATCGATTCGGTCTTTCACTTGAAGACATGGCGAAGCGATACATCAATGAGATAGTGAGACTTCATGGAGTTCCAGTGAGTATTGTTTCCGATAGAGATCCCAGGTTTGTGTCCAACTTTTGGAAGAGTTTACAAGGGGCGTTAGGTACTCAACTCAACTTTAGCACAGCTTTTCATCCACAAACGGATGGCCGTCGAAAGAACTATTCAGACATTAGAGGATATATTACGATCTTGCGTTATTGACTTTGGTGGTTCGTGGGATGAACATTTACACTTGGCAGAGTTTTCATATAATAACAGCTATCATTCTAGTATTAAAATGGCTCCTTTTGAAGCTTTATATGGGCGTAAATGTAGGACTCTGTTTGCTTGGGATGATGTTGGTGAGAAAAGATTAACCGGCCCTGAATTCATACAACAATCAGAAGAGAAAATCATACTCATTCGAGAGCGTTTGAAAACAGCACAAAGCCGTCAGAAAAGTTATGCAGACCTTAAGAGGCGCAAAGTAGAATTTAATGTAGGAGATCATGTATTCTTAAAGGTTTCTCCTATGAAAGGCGTCATGAGATTTGGCACGCGTGGTAAATTAAGCCCAAGGTACGTGGGACCATTTTTGATATTAGAAAAGATTGGTGAAATTGCTTATAAGCTAGCTTTACCTCCAGCATTATCCGGAGTCCATAATGTGTTTCATGTATCCTTATTACGGAAATATGTGCCAAATCCTGATCACGTATTGGATTTTACACCATTGAAGTTGAGAGAAAACTTAACGTACGAAGAGCAGCCCATTCGTATTATCGATAAAAAGGATCAAGTGTTGCGACGACGCACTATTCCTTATGTAAAGATCCAATGGCAAAATCACACGGAGAGAGAGGCCACTTGGGAACTCGAGGAAGAGGCGAGGCGCAAATACCCTCACTTGTTTAATAATTGACGTACTTGTAAATTTCGAGGACGAAATTTTTTCAAGGAGGGGAGAATGTAATATATGGGCTTTTAAGTAAGGAAATAAAATAAAAGAAGAGAAAAGAAAAGGTTGAAAAGTCAAAGAAGGGAGGCTGAAGAGAACCGTGGAACCTTCGGCTGAGCTTTAAAAAGAGAGAAAGAGGGAGAGAAAGAGGAGCACGGGCAGAAACAGGAGAGCGAAAGAAACCGGGGAGAAGAGAGAACGAAGAGAAAGGAAAAAGGAAAAAAGGGAAAAATTTTGGCGCGCTCGTGACCCGGACGCCTCTTCAAGCCGACTCAAGCGTGTTTTGCAAGGCCGGTAAGAAATTGAAGTTTTTAATCACTTGCTTGAAGCAATTGCCGCAATTAGGGCTCGGAATTCGGATTTCATGGGTAATTGTGTGGCGAAGCCCAATTTTTGAGCCGTTAAGCTGTAAATTTTTTTAGAAATGATACTTTGGGATGTTGTGAAGCTATAGCATCTTTCGGATCGTGATTTGAGCTTGCGGTTTGTTCGGAACGGAATTTTTAAGTTGGAGGCGCAATCTGGTACTGTAGCGAACAGTGGCTTCGAGTCTCTTTTTTTGTTATTTTCGGTACTGTTTTGGGGCGGCTGAGTTGGGGTTGTTGTTGTACGTTAAGAGAGCTTTCTAAAGACTATAAGACGGCTTGAATCGGAATTTTGTGGAGAAAGTTATGGCGTGACGAAGTTGGCGCATGGGCCGCGCCTAGCTAAAAATGATGGGTTTATGCTAAATTGTGAACTTTTGGGGCGCGTAGGTGTCGTTTATCGACTAATAGGCCTAGTATGGACGAGTTATTATAAGAATATCATTTTTACTTGGCTTTTTAATATTTTCCCGTTAATTGTTAGGAATCCGAATGCGTCGGTTCGTGTGAGCGTCGTAGTTGATTTTTGGCTTTTCCCAGGTGAGTGACACTATTTCTTCTTCGTATTTTAAACTCATATTTTGAGAAACGTGGTTGATTATATATTCCATGAGTTGATAAAAAGCATACTTTGTTGCATTAAACAGGATCGAGCTATTACTGACATATTTGTTGTTCGAAGGGAATTATATTCCGACTTCGATTTGAATGGTTGTTTGAAAAAGGAATTGTGAAATTCTTTGTGAAAGAATCTTGAAATGTTTTGGAGAATGCTTTGATATTTATATATCAAATTTCGAGTTGTGATATGATTCTCTTTATGATGTTGGATTACTGGATATTGTGATTGGTGATTGGTGCTCAATGTCTCTATGGACCCTGAAGGGTGTGAGTATGCGCATACTATTCTAGGATATCCTTGTGGGCCGAGCCACCGGCTAATAATATGTGGAGACCTTGCCAATGGGGGAATCTTGGTCGTTTTGTCACGGGCGTTACGCGTGACCATGGTTAGACATTTGAGCATGAATTGGTCAATGGAGTGGACCATTGACATGTGATTTGAGTTTAGTCGATGGAATAGACCATCGATGTGAGTTGATGAGATTAATCAATGGAATAGACCATTGATGCATGTTTTACGAGATTGACTAATGGACTCGACCATTGGTGCTTTCGATATTTGAATTATGATTTGGTATTATGATAAAGTGAGTTATGTTTGTGTTTTAAAATGTGCATAGTGATTTCTCGATCCGCTTAGAAGAAATGTGTTACTCATCGAGCCGTGGTAGCTCACTCCTCTCATCTACTTGTTTTTCAGGTTCTTCAGCGAGTCACGAATAGGCGTGAGCGTTCGTTCGGGGAGGACTTTTTGGTGGAAATTTTGGGTATGGCTTATGCATAGTTCATAAGTATATAAGTTAGCCTTTGTAAAAGGTTTATGTTTTGATGTTTGTGGATTATAGATATACTACGATATGGTAACCAATTGTCCTTTGAAAAAAAAAAAAAAAAAGGACGGCCGTGTTTTTGTCAAATATATATATGAATGTATATATGTGGATATCGGGATGAAATTTTGGTTACGTTGAGGCTGCGTCCTTTGTCTGTCGAGGAAAAAAAAAAAAAGGACGGCCGTGTCATGCCCTTCTTCTTGTGAATCGGGGTGTGACATTTTGTGTTTATAGCATTCGTCGTGTGGATTCTTGAACACCAAATTAATGAAGATTTCCAGGGTCCGGCTGGGCATCAAATTGGCATGAGCTTTTGGTTCTCATTTTCAATTATGGTCTTTGCACAAAGTAATCATCCTTCACTTTAAAAAATCAATTGAACATTGTAATTTACACATCGTTCTTGGATAATTTAGGTGCTTTCCCTTCATTTGGATTGCAGGGGAGAGAGTATTAAGCAACCTAGCCAGATTTGTTGTGATCGTGTGGGTTTTCGTGGTACTTATACTAACGCAATGTTATACGGCAAGTTTGAGCTCTCTTTTGGTGGTGCAAAATCTTCAACCAACTTTGGGTGATGTGGATAAGTTCCTTAGGAGTGGAGAAAATGTGGGTTACTTGGAAAACTCTTTCGTTTATGGAATGTTAAAGCAAATGAAGTTCGATGACTCCAGACTTATATCTTATAAGTCCGCTGAAGAATGCAATGTGCTTCTTTCCAAGGGAAGTGAAAAGGGCGGGATTGCAGCAGCATTTGATGAAGTCCCCTACATTAAATTTGCCATTTCTCAATATTGCAAAAGATATACCATGATCCCAACATTAAGAAGTGCTGGATTTGGCTTTGTAAGTCCTCAATCTCTTAGCCCCGAAAAGAAAACCCTCAAAATTTCCTATTACTAGGATTATTATTTATTTTGTTTGTTTGAAAACTCTCATGTCTTGCTTTTCGTTTACAGGTTTTCCCCAAAGGGTCTCCGCTAGTACCTGATATTTCCCGAGTAATCCTTAATGATACTGAAGTGCTTAAAATGATGGAAATCGAAAATAAATGGTTTCCACCGAAATCCAACTGCCTGAATTCTTCCAACAGCTTGGGTCTTGACAGTTTTTGGGGCCTATTCTTGATTGCTGGAGCTGCTGCAGTTTTAGCTCTCCTCATCTTCATGGTCATGTTCGTCAAAAGAAACTGGCATGTCGTTGCAAGTCCTTCCAGTTCATTACGGGATAAATTTGTTAAATTGGGAAGAAGATTTTATGAAAGAGACCTCAACTCCCATACTTTTGAGAAAGCTAGATTTAGAGATAGAAATACGGATGATGGTGACAATGAGATTGCAGCTGTTGAAACTTTGGAAAACACTAACTTCCCTCTGAGTTCGTCAAGAAATATCAGCCAAAACAATGATGATATAAACAATGAGCAAGGCATGCCATCTACAGAACAAGGACTTTCTAATCATGTAGATGAAGGGTGCTCCAACGACCGAGAAACATCGATCTTACAAATCTAAGTTTAGAGAGGTACATGCCTCAACAACTTTAGATATTCAACTTTAAAGTTTTTTACTTGTTGAACTTTGTACTTCTAGATGATAATAATTTCCCCCTCATTCTCTTCTCATGTAAGCACTACTATTTCTACTGGTTATCTTCTAATCACAAACAATGTAACGAAAGATAGATGCTTCCCAAAGCATTTTCCAGAGGACATTACATGCATGTATTAGCTTCTCTTATTCGTTAATGTCTTAGCAATTAATGTATTTATTGTTACTTCAACAACTAGCCCAAAGTGTGTTAATTTAGTAACAAAAGATGACTTCCTAAAAATATCTAACATGTATAATGAGAAAGTTCAGTAGAATAGGTTTCAATGGCTGAAGAACCTGTCAAAATCCTATGTTTTCCTCTTTTATAAAGGGACATGATCAATTGACCCAATGACATGTAAAGTGCTCCTAAGTATTCACTTTATTATTTAACCATTCTATTTAACTAAAGGAATCCATTAACATCTGAATTTGGTCTAATTAGAGCCAACTCAATTCGGCCCATCACTCTCCAGCCCATCCAAAAAACCAGTTCCAATTCCTTCATCCTCCACCCAGCAGCACAAGTCCATCAAACGCTTGACCTTGGCCCACAGCCTATGAGATGGCCCTCTATTCCTTAAAGCTGGTTCTCTCTCTTGTTGAAGGTTCAAGTTTTGTTGGAACGTGGTTTATACTCTCTATTGATAGATATAGTTGTTTATTGCATATAAATATTAGAGAGCGACCCCAATCCCCGAACAAAAATATTAAATTAAATTATGTAACATATAATTTTAAGAGCATTCATCATATAATTTAGTTAATGCATTTGCATTGGACCGCGGTGAAGGATTCTAGTGAATAGTTCTAAGCTTAATTGAGTTAATTGGACTAAACCTATAAAAAAAAAAAAAAAAATTCAAGTTCTGCCCATTATCTTTTAAGTGGCCGTGGATTGGTAGCAGCAGTGCATATTTGCTACTATTATTTAAAAAAAAAAGATTTTTGATGGAAGCGTATGCTTGAGAAAGAAGCATCACACATGGGGATAATTTTTTCTTTAAAACAAGAAATAAAGCAAAAATGAATGACCACATATTTGGGTTAACATGAGAAGCAAGAATTTAAAATCGGAACAAGACAAAAGGAAGTATTGTGCATATATGGTCCATTCACGGCAGGATCTAAAGGAAGAAGGGGGCAAAGCAATGTTCTGTCCAGAGGAAAAATAGTCAAAGATGCACAATCACCACAAAGTAGACTTGTTTGACATGGGTGAGTCAGGTCGAATTTGGGTTCGATCATAAATAATCCGACCCAAATCAACCCATTTAACCCGTTTATAACCCATTTATCGTAGTGCAAAATTCTTAACCCATATCCAACCAATTTTACTAAATCTAGGAAAGCTTATTTCTTATGATTTTAGAAAAAAAAAATGATATCGCTAAAACACTTTCATGCAATACAAATCTATTTAACAATTTTTATGTCAAATGAGGGATTATCAATTCGAAAGGGCTTTCTACTCACTCTCATGAAAAATGCTATTTTATCCTAACCATTAATGCATGATTTACAAGAATTACATCATCTCATTGTCATCATGTCGACAAGGGTTCGGGTATTCTCGCAAGTGGTACGATTTTACCAATCTAAGAGGTCTTTGTTGGGACAGTAATATAGGCTTGGTCAACAGCTTGACAAATGGGACTATCAATGTCAATCCTTATAAAAGAAATGCCGTACAATCATATTTGGGTTTATAAGTCAAGAACCCTATAGAATTACTACTCGTACTTCTTGAGCGATGCTTATAAACATATAAATTTCTACGTTAATTCAAATGCCTTAAAGGGACGCAATGTAGACTCGGCTTATGGGTTGAGAAACTAAGGGATTCAAAAATGTGTAAGAGAGTGAGAATTTGTGATTATCTTGGCATTGTCACAATCAAGATCGTGAAACAACTAATATACATTTTTTAAGGAATAATTGTGCAAACACTATATCATGGTGTCGTAAGAATTATAGACACAAAACTTTAGGAAGTAAGGGAACATATAGGCAATTGCTCGGAAGCAGTTATGGCACGACTACTAGAAATACTATCGTTTATCTACTAAAGGCTCATTGTACAAATTAAATAAATTTATTATCTTTTAATATCTTTACTTTACTACGCTAAACTTTTTTTCATTTTCAGATTCACACTATCAATGAAATTCCAACATGTATCTTTATCTCAGTGTATTCATACTTTCTTGTCAATTAAATTTTCGCAAAGTTTGTTTATATTTGGTTCGCTTGTAATAGTTGTACTTTCCGAGCCTTGATTTTCTTATTTGCTTGGATATTTCATGTCCGGAGTCAAAGCAGAACTTGTTTTCCTCTACTAAAACTAAAAAACGACTTTCGATAAAGCCTATTTCATTTGTGGGAGAAATTCCGGCAAAATGGTTGCTCTAACTTGTCTTCTAATAATTAATTTATAAATCACCTTACAATGTGGACGGGATACTGATAGACTGTTCTTTCAACTTTCTTTTTTTTACCTATCTGACTTCCGATTGAATTTGAACCTTGAAAATCTTGTCAAAATGGGAAAACAATAACTATTTTTTTTTAAGTCATATCAAATTAATTTTTGTCGCTTTTGACTTTACTTCATGGGTCATTGGGAGACTAAAGAAGACCCACTTGAAATAGAAATTTGATTTCGCATAGAAAAAGTGCAAAACGCAATCACTTCAAAGAATTATTAAATATACGACAAAAAAAATTTTTTTTTTTATTAAATATCTGTTAAAAAAATAATTATTAAATAACTTTCTTCGAATGGCGTTAAATCCTCTCCCATAATTATCAACTAAATTGCTCAATTATTAATTCTTGGTAAGCTTCCTCCATCGAGGAAACCTACCGTCCAGCCAATCAATCATTTAGCAGCCGATTAGAACTATGATGTCTTCTCTTATGAACAAAGTCACGTCATTTACCATGACGCCTTATCAAACCCATTGATCATTTTTTGGAATTTTACTGATCTTTTGGATTGGACAGAACTAACTACGACGACGGAGGGCCATTCAAACTCTCCCGGATTTCTATCCATCTCTCTATAAAAAAATAAATGTTTTTATTATAGTATAAGTGAGAAATATGTGCATCGGTCTTGCTCTTTAGGGAGCTTGTACATGATCCCGAGGTCGCTTTAGATCTGACTAATTGGCACCACTTTTGAGGGTTTCTTCAGCTAGAATTAGATCTACGTTACAAGAAATTTGACTTAGCAACTATCAAGGAATCGTGACATTAAAAACCATCGAAACCTCGATGCAACAAAAGTGGTACCCACGTTCGTCTTCTCTCTTTCTTAATTTGGACCGCTCTTGCTTCGTGCTTCATGTGCTTAGAGCCAAAGCGTCGGCTTTTTTTCCTTTTCTGCCCCTTCTAAGGGTGCGTTTGAGATTTACTTTGGGAAGGGATTTTGAGTGTCCAAAGTCCATTTAGCCAAATATTGGGTGTTCGGTAAAATTTCTAAAACACACATTGAGAGAATACTAGCATTTGAAAGGTTGAAGCCCAATTCAAGTTCTAGGCTGCCTTGGGTTTTCAGCATTTTTGGAAGACCCCATAAGTTATTGTTTATCTTCTTCTCTAGTGGCATGGTTGCATGTGGTTGGTCGACGACGGGCTAGAGAAAGGCCAGTGAGGTCGTGGCTACCCCAGCGATTGTCACTGGCCAGTCGTGTGACCTCGGTGAGTTACGGCAACCGCCTACGAGTCGCATCGCCACGATCTAGCTCTGGGTCACGCCACCCCCATGAAGGGTTGCCTAAGGTCGTGTGACCTCAGGCACGAACCAAATCTAGGTCGCCCGAGGTTGCGCAACCTCGCCATGACCAGATGTGTCCCTAGAGGTTGCGTGACCTCAGGCTAGGTCGCTAGTCGTGACAAGATCGTGTGACCTCAAGCGTGACCCAAATCTCAATTGCTAGAGGTTGCATAACGTCGCCGCAACCAGATTTGTGTCGTCAAAGGTCACGTAACCTCCGTGAAGGGCCGTCAGGGGTAGCTCGACCTCAAGTGGCCCTTGTCGATGGTCGCTGGAAGTCGCTCAACCTAGGTGGCCCTCATTGGCTGTCTTTGAGGGCTACTTGAGGCTGCCAACCCTCGTCAGCCAACTTTTGTACTTTTCTTTTTACAATTTTTTTATTTTTTTTAATCACAAAAGTATTTTGTAAATATAATCTCTCTAAATGCTATTTTACTCAAAGGTACTTTACAATGGACTTTCAAATTATAATTTAATAAATACAATTTGCATTTTGAAAAATCCATTTAACTTAAAGTCCTTTGCATTTTTCCAAAGGCTTTCCCCAAAAGTCCAACAAAATGCACCTAAGTGAGTTGAAACTAGCTTGGCTGTTTGTATTTCACTTTCTTTCGATCTAGGAATTATATTGACTCCATTCAAACAACGTTGCAATTCCAAAAAATACAATAAACTTTATCTTCTAATGTAGAATCAAACGGGGTCTTATTCTCTTTGGATATGAATGACTTAAACTAGTTAAATGAGGCAGTGATTTCTCAAGTTTGTCGAGCCCACTTAATTAGGAGTGAGCGATTCCTAAATTTCCAAATTTTAAAATTCAAATCAGGTTCCCAAATTTTAAAATCTAGAACCTATCACGTAGATTCTAAAGCCGACCTTAGAACCAACCCTACTACAAGGTCTGCCAAGAAACTAGCTAATTCATATTTTCGTTTTATTTGTTATATTCTTTGAAAGGACAAATTTTAGTAAAACATCTCCTAATTTACAATCGAGATAAATAACAGTTACAACAAAATAGTAAAGTAACACAATTGGGAGAAATACGGTACAAAACAACAAAATGAAGAAATTGGGATATGTCCAACTCATCACTTAGTTAAGTAAATGAAAGTAAAAGTGACAATAGAAATTCCAAGAAACAATCCATAAAAGATGGAAAAAAACATTACGGCATCTTCAACTAGCCTTCAACGACCTGAAAGAATTGGATTCTTTGAAGGAGGTTGAGATCAAATGATGCATGTCACTGAAAAGTTTGTCCAATGTGCTGGCATTTACCAAGTTGGATACAGATTAGATGCCATTAGAAATTGCAGAGCACAACATTCAACTAGGGAGGTGATTGTGGCTTTTTCGGTGTTATAGAACAAATAAGCATCACACCAAAGTGCAAAAACTTCCACTGGATGGGTAGAAAAGGCATGCAAGTTAGGAGTAAGCAGTTCCATGGTGAGTTGCTGAGATCGGTTTTCAGTTTGTGGAACCTGGAACTTACTATGTAGAATTTAAAATTAG
Source organism: Eucalyptus cladocalyx (assembly GCA_017140615.1). NCBI lineage: Eukaryota > Viridiplantae > Streptophyta > Magnoliopsida > Myrtales > Myrtaceae > Eucalyptus > Eucalyptus cladocalyx. Next base: position 60,631,913 of record CM029523.1, on the reverse strand, counting down.
ATTAGAACTGGCCAAGTAGGGTTGATCTAATCCGATTCTAGGGCCTAGCATGGAGCAGTGCACCCTTGACTTAAATCCAAATTAAATATTTGGGATCTATATATTCATGTCCACATGAAACATATGATGACCCAACAAACTAATCATGCGAGACAAGTACTAAAAAAGAAAAGATGTATGAATGGTGATTATTAGGGGTTAGGCTCTAGTCATCAATCATACATAACCTCTCCTATTTTTATGTCAGGACTACAACGTGACAAACTCGCTATAATATTGTCGCGCGTTTGGAGTGCACAAGCCAACGCATCACTGCCACAATCGAATAGTTGGCATAGTCTTTCAGGCACGGCTTCACGGGATCAATACGTAAATATTTAAATGTCAAATAAAACTTTAATCTAAAAAGCTCAAATTTATTATAAAAAAAAAAAAGAAAAAAGTTAGCAGTGTTTAGGGGTAAGCAGTTTTAAGGTTAGTCCAGGTTCTACCGATAACTTAGGACCTACTTGTCAAAATTAATTACTTATTTTTTGGAACCTAAAGTCTATCTTACACCTTCAAATCTAGTGTTGGAAATTATATCCAGAGAAATCACACTGCTTGTTGTAATCAGAACATCAATGTAAAGAAGACGATAACAGTTATATAATATTCTTCTTTTTATGTAAACTTACAACTCTTGGAGAAGAATAAAATAAGATATCATTGAAAAATAACATAAAATTGGAGGTGAGGTACGGATAACCGAATCTCCTTAAGGCGATTAGTTCCTGCCAATGGTGCTCCGCAGATTCATGAACTATGCCTCCCAAGATACAACATTCAGAAAAACCAAAAAATCTCCCATGAAGCTCTATGTTCCTATCTATATATAGAGATTTTTAATTCATGTACTAAAGATATACATGATTAAATAGATGCGTGTATCCACAAGATTCAGATTCATCCAAGAATAAAGAGATACGTGAATCCAAGAGATTCATGTATCCAAAGATACGTGAAATCAAGAGATTCATGAACTCAATAAATACATGAACTAAACGATATATGAATCTAGGAAATTCATGAATTCAATAGATACGTGAACATAAAAGTATAGGAAATTCATGAATCCAAAAAGAGATACGTGAACAGAAAAAACGTATCTTAATTTATTGGCTTCCATTGATCCATTAACCATAATTATAACCATAATTACAACAATCCCCCACATTAATGGATCAACAAAACATTTTTGACTCGAAGGAATCTGAGCATGCTTGTTGAAATAAACCGCATCAAGATAGGTAGCTTTCGCTTTGAATCTTCTTTAGTGAAAGCTTATCGGACTTACTTAACTAGTCGATGGACTAAGCCTTGAATCGCCAATTCTTTGTGTAAGCCTAGATAATAAACCTCACACGGAGTATTTCCAATTCAAGATTGGTTCTCGATTATGTTCGTTCTTTCGGCCCTGAACCTCTCGGGATTCATGCATGCTTTAGAAAATCTAGCCTTTAAAGATTTTCATAGAGTCGGCCAACTCCACGCATATAAGTGCATTCTTATTAAAGATATCCTACCATATCTCATTTGGATGTTATATTCCAAGTTATAGGAATCATTAAACGCATAGCGTACCCTTAATAACGCTGTAGGAAAGCATTGTTGCATCATAGGAATGGGAGACAGTGCTTACACTAGAGTTTCCAAAATTTGCGTTGTCCTATTGAACCTAGTCCATGGGATCTCCAATCACATAGGTTAGGTTTCCACCCTAGAATCTCTTTATTGGGTTAAGGCTTTTAAACCCATTCCCCTCGATGCGCAGTTTATCTGCTCTCTTGACAAACATTTTGTCAGCAAATCCGCAATATTTTCTTTTGACTTTACAAAGTCTAAATAAATGATTCAATTTGAGAGCAACTGCTTACGGTCTTGTCTATGAAAAATGTGTCTAGACTTACCGTTATAAATCACATTATGCACCCCCACACTTTAAGAAAATTGTAGGATGACAACTTTTCATTCCATAACTCGTATGGAGTTTTACCTAGCCTTTTGTGGGGTATTTTATTAAGAATAAAATTTGCAGTTAAAACTGCCTCCCTCCACAAGTTCTGAGATAAACCTGAACTCAAAAGCATAGCGTTAGCCATCTCCTTTAATGTTCTGTTCAATCGTTCAGCAACTCCATTTTGTTGTGGAGTATATGTGCAATTGTTTGGAGAATTATTCCGAAACTAGCAAAAAACTCCTTGAAATTGATTGAACTGTATTCTCCTCCTCTATCAAACTTAAGCACTTTAATTCGTTTATCAAGTTGGTTTTCAACTTCATTTTTATACTTGACAAACATGCTCATAATCTCATCTTTGCTAGTTAGTAAATAAACATAGCAAAATTTAGTACAGTCATCCACAAATGTGATGAAGTACTTATTTCCACCTCTACTTTCTACAAACTTTAAATCACATAGATCACTATGGATTAATTGTAGAGGTTCACTCATTCTTTCAATGGATTTGAAAGGTTTCTTGGCAAACTTGGCCTCAACACAAGTCTCACACTTGTAACGGGCATCCAACTCAAATCTTGGAATTAACCCCAAGTTTGCTATTATCTTCATTGTACCATAGTTTACATATCCTAATCTACCATGCCATAGAAAAGGAGACACAACAGTGTAAACTGAAGACTTTTCTTTATTAATAGTCTTTGGGTACACATACTTTGAGTTTACATCAATGACATCCACATTGGCCTTAAACAGGTCATTACACAAGTACCATTTCCCCACATACATCCCTCCTTTTGAAAGTACAAACTTGTCAGATTCAAATACAACTTTGAAACCCTTCTTGACAAGTATAGGGCCATAAATTAGATTTTTCCGAATCTCCGGTACATGCAGCACATTCATCAGGGCGACCTCCTTGCCAGATGTAAACTTCAAGATCACCTTTCCTCTTCCGGCAATCTTTGCTGATGCAGAGTTAGCCATATAAAGCTTCTCATCTTCTTCCGTTTGTGCTTCAAATAATTTTTGAAGTCTGACCAGCCCAGAGGTAGTTTCTCAATCATAGCCGCCACTTGGAATGATTCATTAAGTATCATTCCCTCAGCCGAGATGTCACTCAGAATTAATTGCAATTCTTGAACCTGACTCATGACAAATTTAGAATCCACCATCTTGTAGTCCAATAATTTGGCAACCACAAATTTCTTGGTGCCAGCATCCTCATTTTTGTATTGTTTCTCTAAGGACTCCCATAACTATTTAGCAGATTCAATATTACAATAAACATTATAAAGAGAATTCACTAAACAGTTAAGGATATAATTTCGGCATAAGAAGTCCCCATGCTTCCAAGCCTCCAACGCACCGAGCATCGTGACATCTTACTCATTTGGACTAATATAATCGGGCACACTTCCGATAAATATTTCGTCAAATTGAGCATGGTCAGATAGAATAACATCTTCTGCTACCACTGTTTAAAGCCCACTCCGGTGAATTTCTCTGGTTTCTCATTAGCTGTAACTGGAGGCGTTGCCATTACAATAGGCAAAGTTTGTTGAACCATCCCTCCAGAAATGGAGCCAAAAGCCATTTGGCTTGTACTGTTTTGAAAAAAGTCCCGGGCATACCAGTCATATGACTTGTACCCGCACCACCAAAATTGATGTTAGCCCAAGGACCCGTAGCATTGGCTGCTACAAATTCAGACCCTGAGGGTTGAACATCTTCCATAGCAACGGTTGAATCGACCATAGGAACGTCTCCTGAAACATTCGGGACATTGAAGGGCATTTGGTTGTTTCCAGCCATCTCAATAATCTGACAATAACAACAAATAGTGAGTGATAATCGCCTTAAGATTGTTGAAAATTATATCAAGAGAAAGCACATTGTTTGTTGTAATCAAAACATCAATGTAAAGAAGACGATAACAGTTATATAATATTCTTTTTATGTAAACTTACAACTCTTGGAGAAGAATAAAATAAGATATCATTGAAAAATAACATAAAATTGGAGGTGAGGTACGGATAACCGAATCTCCTTAAGGTGATTAGTTCCTACCAATGGTGCTCCGCAGATTCACGAACTATGCCTCCCAAGATATAACATTCAGAAAAACCAAAACCAAAAACAAAAAAAACTCCCATGAAGCTCTATGTTCCTATCTATATATAGAGATTTTTAGTTCATGTACTAAAGAGATACATAAATTAAATAGATGCGTGTATCCACGAGATTCATGAATAAAGAGATACGTGAATCCAAGAGATTCAGTATCCAAAGATACGTGAAATCAAGAGATTCATGAACTCAATAAATACATGAACTAAACGATACATGAATCTAGGAAATTCATGAATTCAATAGATACGTGAACATAAAAGTATAGGAAATTCATTAATCCAAAAAGAGATATGTGAACAGAAAAAATGTATCTTAATTTATTGGCTTCCGTTGATCCATTAACCATAATTATAACCATAATTACAACATCTAGAACTTATCATAAGTTCCAAGGTCGATTTTAAAGTCTACCTAAAAACTGGCTAGTTTCTTTCTTTCTTTCTTTTTTTTTGTTTCATTTTTAGTTAAGCAAGATGAAAGTGAGTGCAATAACAAAGATGAAAATCCCCATTTGTTAATAGTAATAATCTATAAAAGATGAAAATGTAAAATAAAATAAATTATAAAAAATTCATAACACGTAACATAAAACTTAAATTTAGAATGTCGGTTCTCAATCATCCATGAAAATTTGGCTATCAACTCACTTACAATTTAAGCATAAATTCTTACAAATAAATTCATGAAGGCCACTTAGGGTACGTTTAGTGATAATTCTATTCTTAGGAACAATATTTGCTTAGAAATAGTTTTTTTATTTATTCTATTCTCCGGATGAGTTTCTCAACATTTGGACACATTTGATAATTGCACAAAATTGCCATTCTCGTGACTTGAAGTTTCTTTTAATTTTTAGTAATTTTCTAAGATTTGTTTTTCTTTTTTTCCTCCTCTAATTGGTCGTCGGGCTTCAACAATGGCTGGCGACCGGTTAGAAATGAGAGTTGGCAACCTTATGAGTCTTGAGGGAGCCTTGCCCAGCCATGGCAAGGTTGTCAATTCTCATCTTTGGCGGATTATTGACATTTTCTTCTAGAGGAGGAAGAAGAAGAAAATAAAAGGAAGAAAAGAACAAAAAAGAAAATTACTTAATTTCAAAAATTATTCTTGAGAACAAAGAAGTAACTTTTATTTATTTATTTATTGTTTCTATTCTAAATATATTTCCTAGCCAATGATCTATTCCCGGGAGTTGAAAAATTAATTAATGTTAGCAAACGGATTTATGTTATTTTTTAATTCCGAAGAACAAAAGAACATAAATAGTCAACAATTGGCTTATTGCAAAACATGACCTTAGTGAAGCTATTTCTAATCCAATCCAGTTCGATTCCTAAATGGAATTAGGAACCAAGCTACATAGTAAGGTTTCAAAACAATGGACTCAGGAATTAGATCGAATCCCAACAAAATTCAAAAGCTGACCAGCTCTTATCGGGCTGATTTTGAATTCTAAATCATGCTCACCACTAATAGTGATTTCATAAAATCTAACAATTAAGACATAGCGCGTGTTGTGTCCTCTCAAGGGAATCCATGCTTTGATGCCATTTTATTATTTCCTCCTCTTCAGCAAGTGAGTTGAAATTTCTAAGCGGAGTATTCAAGTGCGATCCCTTTAGGATATTCTTGAGCGCATTATTTGTTATTTTTAATTTCAATCAACATAAATTTACTCAGCAATCGTTAAATAGACGATGTCAGAACATCTCTACCTCCTCTTCAAAGCATTTGATCTTCACCTGACTGCACCCTAAAACTTTACAAACGTGGTGCTCCAAATGGATTATTATCAAAGCCATCTCACGCATGCTGCTCATCTTGGTATAATAAAATCTAAGATGGAGACTTGTTTCTCTTGTCCCTAGTGAATAAGGTGACCAAAATTTCTCATATTGAAGCCAGTTGTTTCTTTCCCTTTTCATAATTTATAAATTATAATATTTAGGTTGATATCATGAAAATTCCAAATTAATACACTTATGACAATTTTATCAAAAATCAAAAATTCAAAATTGGTATATTTACGCCAAATTTAACATTTATTAGTTTTCATTAAATTAGATACCAAGAAAAATCGCAAATCGCTATACTTATAACAAACAAAACGTAAAACCTCAAACTATCATTAAACTTAGCAATTTAACAGTAAAATTTAATGGAAATTAACAAAGTATGAATTAGTCATAAGTATATCAGTTAAGGGTTATTCATGATATTAATCCTATTTTATCGTACTAAATATGCAATTACACATAATTCACCATAAATAATATTTTGATCGAGTAGAAGCGACTATCAAGAAATTAAAATTAAATGGACCGGCGGGGGGCAAAGCGGTAATTGCGCCCCCCCCCCGGCGGATACGTATTCCCCATTTCAGCGTGTTCACGCAAAGACGCCAAACCGCCATCGGACGGATCGTAGAGATATCAACGCGTCTCGCATCTTCTCGTCTTCCTCCTTCCCCAGCAATAAATAAAGGCCAAAGATTTCGCCTTTCTGGCGTTGTGGTTGCCGCCTAGTCTCCCCTGCTCTCTCTATGCGCGTTCCTCTCCAAAAGGTCAGTCAGATCTGCACTGCCCTTCGCGACATTCGTGCGCGCTTGTTCTGTTGTTGTTTCTTGATCTTTCTAGTTGTTCGAGTAGCTGCTAGTGCGAGTCGGGATCTTTTTGCTGTGTGTTTTTAGTCGTTTTTCGTGCGTGTCGATGCCGTTCTTGAGTGATGTCGTCGAACCCTGATGGGGGTTTTGCTCTTTGCATTGACTGATTAGCTTGCTTTCGCAACTGGGTTCGTCCAGATCTGACGCCGATCGAGAGATATCGTCGTGGAAATGGACTTCTTTGATCGGTTCAAGATCTGGGTTTTGGCCGTCTCCCTTGTCTTGAACTGTGGATGTGGATTTTACCTCCCTGGGAGTTACCCGCATAAGTATCTTGTCGGTGATCCTCTGTCGGTGAAGGTGAATTCGCTCACTTCCATCGACACTGAGATCCCCTACAGCTACTACAGCTTGCCCTTTTGCCAGCCTCTGGAGGGTGTGAAGGATAGCGCCGAGAACCTCGGCGAGCTCCTCATGGGGGATCGCATCGAGAACTCGCCGTATCGGTTTAAGATGCACACCAACGAGTCCGAGATCTTCTCATGCCGCACCGATCCACTCACAGCGGATAGTTTCAAGCTCTTGAAAGAGAGGATCGATGAGATTTATCAGGTCAACCTGCTCCTTGATAATTTGCCTGCAATAAGGTACACGAAGAAGGAAGAGTTTTTCCTCCGGTGGACTGGGTACCCCGTGGGAATCAAGGTTCAGGACACCTATTATGTGTTTAACCATTTGAAGTTCACTGTTCTGGTTCATAAGTATGAGGAGACCAATGTCGCTCGTGTTATGGGGACAGGGGATGCCGCCGAGATGATTCCAACTATTGGAAATGGTGGTTCAGATGTGCAGGGCTATATAGTTGTGGGTTTTGAGGTTGTGCCTTGTAGTGTCATGCATAATGCTGATTCAGTGAAGAACTTGAAAATGTATGAGAAGTATCCTTCTTCGATTAAATGTGATCCGACCACTGTGGCAATGGCCATTAAGGAAGGGCAGCCCATAGTGTTCACTTATGAGGTCACCTTCGAGGAGAGTGATATCAAGTGGCCATCTCGTTGGGATGCTTATTTGAAGATGGAGGGATCCAAAGTCCACTGGTTCTCTATCCTCAATTCTCTTATGGTGATCACCTTCCTTGCTGGTATCGTCCTCGTGATCTTTTTGAGGACTGTCCGTCGTGACTTGACGCGATACGAGGAGCTTGACAAGGAGGCACAGGCTCAGATGAATGAGGAATTATCTGGGTGGAAGCTTGTGGTTGGGGATGTGTTCCGCACTCCGTCAAACCCCGTGCTTTTATGCATAATGGTCGGAGATGGTGTCCAGATTCTTGGAATGGCAGTGGTGACCATATTATTTGCTGCGCTTGGGTTCATGTCCCCTGCTTCACGTGGGACACTTATCACAGGTATGCTGTTCTTCTACATGATTCTTGGTGTAGTTGCTGGTTATGTTGCTGTCCGACTTTGGAGGACCATCAGCTCTGGTGATCACAAGAGATGGGTGTCGGTTGCATGGAAAGCCGCGTGCTTCTTCCCCGGTATAGCCTTTTTGATCCTGACCGTTCTGAATTTTCTCTTGTGGGGTAGTCACAGCACTGGAGCTATCCCGTTTTCTCTTTTCGTTATCCTGCTGCTGCTCTGGTTCTGCATATCAGTTCCGCTTACTCTTTTTGGTGGATATCTCGGAGCGAAAGCTCCCCAGATCGAATATCCTGTGAGGACTAACCAAATTCCTAGGGAAATCCCACCTCAGAAATACCCATCTTGGTTGTTAGTCCTTGGTGCTGGCACTCTCCCGTTCGGCACCCTTTTCATCGAGCTATTCTTCATCATGTCTAGTTTGTGGATGGGCCGTGTCTACTATGTTTTCGGTTTCCTCTTTGTCGTTTTGATCCTTCTAGTCGTGGTTTGTGCTGAAGTATCTCTAGTTTTGACGTATATGCACCTTTGTGTGGAGGACTGGAAATGGTGGTGGAAATCCTTCTTTGCCTCTGGTTCTGTTGCGATATACATCTTCTTGTACTCCATAAACTACCTCGTGTTTGACCTTAAGAGCTTGAGTGGACCGGTCTCCGCCACTCTTTACCTGGGCTATTCCCTATTCATGGTCACCGCAATCATGCTCACGACCGGCACAGTTGGGTTCCTCTCCTCATTCTGGTTTGTGCATTACCTGTTCTCTTCTGTGAAGCTCGACTGAACTGATAGAACAGTTTTGAGAGGCAGTGGCGGCAGATGGGTATGTGGCTAGAGAGAAGGAAGACCCGACAAACTGTTCTATCTTGTATTACTTGCTTTCCTTGAGTTTTTACTTTTGCTAGGGATACAGTCAATGTAATCTGAATAATTCATTTGGTCTTTCTAATACAATTTTTTTTTTCTTGCTGAGATCAGTTCATGACCCTGTTAGTGCATTTGGTTCATTTGTTGAAATGTTTTGGTAATGACGGTCGCTTCTAGGTAGATGATGCATCTTAATACAGATTCTTCTTTGATACAATGAGTGGGTGGAATGCTGTGTATTCTTTTGGTAATGATTTGTGATCTAAGACTCCTTGCTTATGGTATTGTGATCCTAAGATTTCTGGCACCCTGCTTTTCTTATGTTTATGGGTCTTGCCTTTCTGGGTTTTGGCTAATCTTGGTGGGCTTATAGCTGATTAGTCAATGGTCATTGCCGTCGAAATGAAATATGGTGTGCCAAGACTCGTGACCAGAGACTGCTTCTTGTAGTTTGGTCAGGACCAAAAGAGCCTGAGAATTTAGGTTCCAAACGACAGGCTTTGGAAGCACAGCATTTGACCAAGAACCACTTACTAGCATCATAGTTCTCTTCGACTGTATATCAAGAGCAATAAAAAAAAAGGAAAAAGAAAAAGAAGGTTTCGCTATCGCTAAATCGCTAGAACTAAAATTGCTTGGCGAGAGCTTCGGATGACCGACGGATTGTTCTGCAAAATCACAACACTTTCCATCACTTCTCTTACCTTTTCGTTCGTTCGGTCGGTCGGTCAGCTCGACACTATAAGAGTTAGGTAATCTCTAGGTCGACGCACTCAACCATCATGGTCATGACCTTAAAAGCCATCTCATTCGCTCGTATAATTTAATAGACACTATGATCAATGCCACCACAGTGCGGCTCTAACTGGTGTTAGGAAACTCAAAAAGTAATTATAATTAATCAGTTAATTAATTACTTAATTATCTAAAGAACTTATCAGCAATGTCTAGATTGTCCTCCCCCAGCTTGTTAAAGGGTGCGGGCCACACATTTTTCTATTGAAAAGCACCATGCACCATACCGAAAGTTAGGTGATTAGCGCTCTCTTGTCGACACAAGTGTTGAAATAATCAATTTTCGAGTATGAGACTCCAAAATTACATGTTGCTTTACTTCCTTGCAAATGAAGCCTGGTGCGACTCATTGAGAAAAGAGCAGAAACTTGAGAGATTCATGCAGATCACAGATCACAAGCTTTTTCCATTTGCAGCCAAATTTGAGTAATCCATCACATACGATGTGCTTTGAACAAAATATCCTCACCAATTAGTGCATGAGTATTGAAGCAGTACAAAGAATTAGTCTCTGAAACAGATATGAAGGTGATTCGTGTCGCGTGAAGGAGGACTAAGATAACAGCACGCGTGCGATTACTTGAACGAAGGGAGGAACGAAAACCCTAGACTGACGAAATCTATGCGCGAGAGCTGATAGATGCATTTACTTGTCCAAGATTTGCAGAAGGCATTGATGTCTTCGATCTGCTTTGCTATGTAGCAGTCGTTCATGTCGTGCAAATCGAACACGAGCTCCTTCGTGAGGCTATTGACTAGGTTCACCACCGCTTCGTCCATGGCCTCGGACTGTACTATAATCCCTGCGTCCTGAAGGATCTCGATGTCTTCCGGCACGTCGATGATGCTGTTGAGGAAGATTGCATAGCAGGTGAAATACGGGGCGGCGAAGGCATTGCACTGTTCATAAGCCACCAAGTTCCGAAGCAAGGGCCCTGTGCAGTCGTCAACGAACAGGGTTGGGATTCGGATCTCCCTGTCCTCGAATTCTATGTTGAGGAGGTTGCCGGTATTCCTCTTGAACTTGATGCCGCGTCTGCGAAGTATTCTCACTTCTTGCAGCCAAAACTTGCCCGGAAAATTATCGTGTCTGTTCCATCTCGCCCTACGGGACCTTCGAGGATGGTAATCACTCGGGACGAAACTAGAGTGAAATAGACAGAGGAGATGATGATGCTGCCCTTCGTCTTGCAGCTTTATCTCGCTGTATTCGCCCTTCTGGGGTCCTAGAGGCTCGAAGAACAGGAGCGCGAGCTTGTTTAGCGAGTTTTCTTCCTCACCGGAGGTGGTCAGCTCGTAGATTTCCTTCAGCACGAAAAATGGCAACTGGTTCTCGAGCATCAGCAGATCTCTAGTGATGTTGGGAAGCATCCATCTCGTTGCGAATATCGGTTCTTCCACATATTCAAATTGCTGATTTCAGGGCATACAAACGAGCGGACACGAGAAAGCATCAGCAACCGATGAATCCGAGCGAGCCAAAATGTGTTAAGATGGTTGCCAGGGATTGGAATCGATAGGTACCTGATTGCTCTTGTGATACAACCGCATGAGCTCGACGATGAAGCAACCGTCGAGAACCATCATCTGGATGAATTGGTTGCTGTCGATATGTTTGAACTCCTCTGAGTAACAACTCCTCGCCCTGCCTTCCAACTTCTTGATTGCAGTCTGGAGAGCCACCTCGCGGTCCTCATCGCCGATCTGTTTCATGAGCCGCTTGTACAGCCTCAGCTTCTGAGGTTCCATCGGCCTCAGCTCCTGCCGGCCCCAGTGTAAAGGACCGATCGAGACGACCCGAGGTTGTACGCCTTCTCATCGACCTTGCGAATGTGCTCCGGAACCCGAAACATCGACCACTGCTTGTCGAAATGGCGCTCATGGTGATCGGTTGCTTGATTCTCATGGAGATCTTTGGCAGCCGTCATGTCCTCGCTCAAATTCGGCTTTCCCCAAGCTTTGCGCTTCCTGTTCTTCATGATCTCCAAGACACCTTAATAAGTCGTCTCTCTCTCTCTCTCTCTCTCTCTCTCTCTCTCTCTCTCTCTCTCTCTAGTAGATTGACAATGGAAGAATATTTCCAATGTGCAACTGGAACACAAGCGGTCACGTGGAAAGAAAAAAAAAAAAAAATTAAACTTCACGGGTTTACATAGAATGAAAGCTTGAATAGTTCAGGTTTTTCTACAAAATATTTACTTTGGCCTTCAAGTTTCAGTACTTTATGCATTCATGCGTGATAATACCTTCCTCAGATCCAGGACCAAGCAGCATCTTGGAAAAGTCTGACATGGTACAAGGTTATCATAATTGGCTGGCGGCATATTATTTTGTAGAATAATTTTGCACTTATTTCTAAATGGATTAATCTTAACTTTTATTTTTATTTTTATAATTATGAGTGCGTGCATATAGATGTTGAAGGGAAACTGCAACGAAACAAAGCTAAAGAAAAGATAAAATGGAAGATGCAGCGCAGATGCAAAAAGCTAAAGTTAAGAGAGAGAGTCAATTTAATCACCCTTTTTGGTCCATCGATAAGCAAACCAATTATTGTATGCACTGTTCGAAGAAATTAAGATGTGCCTAATTGATCGAAATCCAAAAAAAAGAAAAAATCAATAATCGTTTCGTTAAATTCACAATACGGATGTCGACCCCCTAGAAGTCGTATTCGAGAGCCTCCTTCCACGTTGTTGCGAGAGAAATTTGCTTTCTGGCTAAGGAAATTATCATCGGCTGACCAAATTAAATGCAACTCATTTTGATAGTGACACCTGAAATTAAGGTATGCATAATATTCCCTAATCCCCCTTGGAATTGATCAAGTTCTGCTAAGAAAACCCTGAGACCTCACTAGCAACCCGTTCAAAGTTTTGACCAAGATACATGGTTTTCCGAAGATCCTTAAGTTAACGAGGATTTACAATGAAAGAAAGGTCAAACCATGAACAGGATTCGCTGTCAAAAGGGTTGCTGAAAGATTTCGGATCTTCATCTGGGGCGTCCCAGAGAGAATCGTTTTTTTCTGGTTGTGCTGCGTTCCCACATGATATCAAGTTGGCGAGCAAAGACAAAAGATATGATGTGGCGAGCACGATCGCACGCTCAGTAGGTGTGAAACCGAATTAGATTATTGACAAAGTTTCGATCATTACGATGCAAGATCGTATTTTAATCGCGACCATGGCGTCTTGATCGGCTTTTTGCAAATTATTTTGTTTTACGGAGAAAGCAGACATGTTACGCTCCTTCGCTCGTCTCGTTTTTGGCACATTGCCAGCACAATTTCCACTGGATTTTCTTCATTGTTATTGTTGTGTTCACACCTCCCTCCACGCAGTCAACGTGCTATGAGACCAATGATTTTTTCTCGTACCATAATCCTAAGGATCTTTCGCCTGATTCTTTAATCGATTCACTTATTTTTCACGTTATATACATACATTAAAACTTCACCTAAGTTACATTTAGTTTCAAGAGATTTCGGATGGAGATGGATCTTGATCGGACGATAGACTTACGTGTCTGTATATTAGTTCGAGATTATGATAATGTAAAACACAGAGCTAGCTGTGCATCAAGACAATTGTACAAAGTCTTCCTTAATAATCACGACGAAAGACGGAATGATTCAAAGCCTAGGACCACCAGCTGAACAGGCGACTATTTCTTTTCTTGGACATCATCATAAATCCAAATTGCTACGCTAGGTATATTCCTTTTTCTCGATGGAAACCACCTCCGATCCGCAAGTGCGGCCGGTGGAAGAAATGGTGCTCTACAGCTAAGCTCATGTATTTGAACTATCCAACAGGGGAAAAAAGAACCAGCAAATACAGTGGGGTCGACAAAATGTTAGGTTTATGTTTTACCTGACATTGACTTGATTTAATAAAACGAATCTAAATACAGCAAAGTTCTATCATTTGGTGCCGAAAAATACCGAATGTTAATTGAAATTGGTAACAATAAAATAAACTTTTGGTAAAGCTATTTTTTCACCTCTATTGGAATGGTAAAAAGTACGACAAGATATTATCAAAACGCGAGAGCTGAAAAATGCACTTGCTCAGCCAAGATTGGCAAAATTTATTGATGTCATCAATTTGCTGGGCTATGAAGCAATCGCTGAGGTCGTGCATATCGAACACAAGCTCCTTGGTGAGGCTGTTGATGAGGTCCACCACCTCTTCGTCTTCGTCCACCGATTGAATTATGATGCCGGCGTCTTGCAAGATCTCGATGTCCTCCAGGGTCTCGATGATGCTGGTGAGGAAGATTGCATAACAGGTGAAATACGGTGCGGCGAAAGCGTTGCACTGCTCGTAAGCCAGCAAGTTCCTCAGGACCGGCCCTGTGGACTCGTCGATGAATAGCGTGGGGATCTTGAGCTCCCGATTCACGAACTCTATGTTGAGGAGGTTGCTGGGGTTATACTTGAACCGGATGCCGGCTCTAGATAGCCTCTTTGCCTCGTGCACCCACAACTTCCCTGGGAAATTCTCGAGCCTGTTCCATCGAGCGCCCCCTTTACTTCGTGAACGGTGATTGGCGGGGGGGATGAAGCTCGAGTGGAATAGCGCGAGGAGATGGTGATGCTTGCCCCTGTCTTCCAACTTGATATCGGCGTACTGTCCCTTCTGCAGCCTCAGAGGCTCCATGAATAGGAGGCCAAGCTTGTTTAGGGGCGTCGCATTCTTGTCGGACGTCGTGAGGTTGTAGATCTCTTGCAACACGAACATCGGCAATTGGTTCTCGAGCATGAGAAGATCTCTAGTGACGTTGGGTAGCATCCATCTTGTTGCAAACATTGGTTCTTCCACAAATTGTCCCTCTTCGTCCTAATCTTGACCAAAACACATACAAAAGGATATATTTATATGAAGCATGTGCAAGATCACTAATTGTTGTGAAAGGATATCAAATCGAACACACTCTTCTATAAATTCTGCATCTTGGAATTAATAAGAGTAGTTAATCACAAACCTGAATGCTCTCATAGTAAAGCCTCATGAGTTCCACAATGAAGCAACCATCAAGAACCATCATTTCGACAAACTCGTCGGAGCTAATATCGTTGAACTCCTCCGAGTAACAGTTCCTTGCATCGGGCTCCAATTTCCTCATCGCTGTCTTGATGCGCTCGTCAGGATCTTCGTAACCCATCTGCGTGAGGAGGCGCTCATAGAACCTCACCTTCTGAGCTTCCATGGCTCCCAAGTCAGGCCGGTTCCGATGGAACGGGCCGATCGAGATGACCCTAGGGTTGTACGCCTTCTCATCGACCTGACGAATATGCGCTGGAACCCTGAAGATCGACCACTGAGGGCTGATACGGTCGGCATCATGGTCGACTGTGTTACTGGGGAAATCTACAGCAGCTGCCGCTATGTCTCTGTCTTTCTCTTCTAGCTTTCTTGGAGATTTGCGCTTCTTGCCCATCTCGGAGGTCTGCTCTTTATTTTCAAGACTCTTAAACAGGTTATAGTCTTTCTAGGTGAAGGAGATTCACAATGAAGATCTCTCTCTACTTTCCAGACTGGAAAACGCGGCATCCACGTGGTGGTATGACAATTTTTTAGAGCCAAATAGAACGAGTTTGAACAGTTCACTTACGTTTGGAATATTTGGTCAAAAGAGAAGGTAAGAGAAATAGGGTTTATCATATTGGGCTTTGCCGTCAAGTCTCGTTTTCAATTCGGTGGTTTTAAAACTTACATTTTTATGGTCACGCTAGACAGAATATCCCCCAGATACAAACGAAACGTTTTGGATATAGCGACTTGTTCAAGGAATTATATTGGCTTGTGTCATATAGTTTACTGAATATAATCGAGAGATTTGCCCAAAGCTTCTGTACAATATGTCATATGGTCGGCCAATTTGGTCCGTTCATTTTTTGGACTACGAAAGATGCGAGTCGCCCAGTCAATGGGCAAATATGCGATTGTTTGCTTAGTTCGGTAATATTGAAAAAATTGTTCTTGATTAGTAGAGATAATCACCGTCATCATCAAAGTAAACTTTACACAGTATTGGACCTTAAGTGAAAAATGGAATGCTCAAGACGAGGTCATGTGGGCTGATTTCATGAAATCCAGACATAACAATGCCTAACATGATCATTTCATAGCTAAAAGTGATGGGGATTTGAAGAAAATCAATATCCACCAATCAAAGATATGATTATTTACGTGGTTAAGCTGATTTCAACATACCATCCATTTCTTTTTCACTGTTATTAGGTTTAAAACATTGTAACAGCGCTCACGGAAAATTAAATCTACATGTCAAACTTTTCTGCGGAACTCTTTCATAAGAGTTCTGTAATCTTTAGGTCGACGTACGATTTCCATACAACAATTCTTGAAGAATGCTTAAGGTTATTAGGCACTCACGGTCACAGTCATGATTATTAGGCCATCTCATTTGCCTTATAATAGGAAAAGATCAATTCCAAGTCCCCTAGCTACCACCACAGGGAGGCACTAACTGGTGTTAGAAGCATCTACAAGTAATTATAATTAATTACTTGATTACTTAATTAGAAAAAGAACTTGTCAGTTCGTCAAGACTCTGCTCCTCTAGTATATTAAACAACATCTCCTTACCAATTAGTGTTCGACTACTGAATTAGTAGAAAGAATTAGTCTCTGAGAACAGATATGAAGGTGATTTGCGTTGCCCGAAGGAGGACTAAGAAAATAGCGTGCATGCGATTACTTGAGCCAAGGGAACAGGAATGACAACCCTAATCGGACAAAATCGATGCACGAGAGCTGATAGATGCATTTGCTCTTCCAAGATCTGCAGAAGGCGTTGATGTCTTCAATTTGCCGTGCTATGTAGCAGTCGTTCCGGTCGTCCAAATCGAACACGAGCTCCTTGGTGAGACTATTGACAAGGTTGACCACCGCTTCGTCCACGGCCTCGGACTGTACTATGATCCCCGCCTCTTGAAGGATCTCGATGTCTTCCGGCACATCAATGATGCTGTTGAGGAAGATCGCATAGCAAGTGAAATACGGCGCAGCGAAGGCATTGCATTGCTCGTAAGCCAGCAAGTTCCGAAGCAAAGGCCCCGTGGAGTCGTCGATGAAGAGGGTCGGGATCCGGAGCTCCCTGTTCTCGAATTCTATGTTGAGGAGGTTACCGGGATTGCTCTTGAACGCAATGCCAGATCTCCGAAGTATCCTTACTTCTGCCAGCCAAAACTTCCCTGGAAAATTTTCGTGTCTGTTCCATCTCACGTCTCGGAACCTTTGAGAAGGATGGTAATCACTTGGGACGAAACTAGAGTGATATAGAGCGAGGAGATGATGATGCTTCCCCTGGTCTTGCCACCTTATCTCAGTGTATTCGCCCTTTTGGGGTCGTAGAGGCTCTAAGAATAGGAGCGCGAGCTTGTTTAGCGGGATTGCTTCCTCGTCGAAGGTGGTGAGCTTGTAGATTTCTTGCAACACAAAAAAGGGCAATTGGTTCTCAAGCATTAGCAGATCTCTGGTGATGTTGGGAAGCATCCATCGCGTCGCGAATATTGGTTCTTCCACATGTTGGCCGTGCTGATTCCCGAACAGATAAATGGACAGACACGAGAAAGTATTAGCAATCAATGAATCAGAGCAAGGAAAAAAATTGTGTCGGATGGCATTTGGGATGGGAATTAATAGGCACCTGATTGCTCTCATGATACAACCGCATGAGCTCGACGATGAAGCAACCGTCAAGAACCATCATTTGGGTGAATTCCTCGCTGCTGATGTGGTCGAACTCCTCTGAGTAACTTCTCCTTGCCCTGCCTTCCAACTGCTTGATCGCAGTCTCGAGGCCCACATCACGGCCCTTATCACCGATCTGCTTCATGAGTCGCTCATACATCCTCAGCTTCTGAGCTTCCATCGCCCTCAACTCCGGCCGGCTCTGGTGGAAAGGACCGATCGAGACGACCCGAGGGCTGTATGCCTTGTTGTCGACCTCGCGAATGTGCTCCGGAACCTGAAAGATCGTCCACTGCTTGCCGAAATGACGCTTGTGGCCCGTCGCATGATTTCCATGGAGATCGCCGGCGACCGTCATCTCTTCACTTGCTCTCACCTTTCCCAGAGATTTGCGCTTCTTGTTTTTCATGATCTCAGAGACACCGCAAAAGGCCATCTCTCTCTATGGTCGATTAACAATGAAAGAATATTTCCAGCAGGCGCTGGAACACAAGCAGTCACGAGGTATAAAGATTAAACATTACAGGTTGAGATAGAAAAAAGTTTGAATAGTTCAAAAGGGTACGGTCAGAAATATAGATTTGGTCTTCAAGATTCAATACCTTTATGCAATCGTGCGTGGTGAGAACCTCCTCAGATACAAGACTAAGTAGCACCCTGAATGAGTCCGACATGGAACGAGGAATCTTATTTGAGTGGCGGCACATTATTTTGTAGAATATTTTTGCACTTATCTTACGGATTAATATTAACCCATAACTAGTTATAAGTGTATCTATTTGTTGAAGTGACACTAGGGAAAATTATCTAAAAAATCTTAAACCTATTGCACTTTTGTCAATTTATTACTAAAACTTTTGTCAATGGAGTCATATACATTTTCATGTTTTGCCAAATTTTGGTTGGAAAATCGCCGACATTGATACTTGCTATTCTATGTAGCATAATTGGCTTTAATTTGGATAAGTTTTATTTTATTTTATTTTGAAATTTTATTTTTATTTTTTTTTTTTTAATTGTGGCTAGCGAGGGTCACCGAATCCTCGTCCGGACCATCTAGCCTCACTTAGATTTGTGTGAGGCCAAATGAGGGAGTCTCGACCCTTACCCAAGGCTGACAAGGGCTTCACAGCCCTTGTTGAGTGGCCAGCATGGTTCTACAAACAAGAAGAGAAAAAAAGAAAATAAAATAAAATACTAAAATATTATTAAAATGTGTCATAATCAGTGTCAATTGTGCTGCATAGGATGGCCAATATCTACGTTAATAATTTCTAGCCAAAATTAGTCAAACGAACTCAATTGGCAAAATATGAAAATATTTAGGTCTCAAATGACAAAAATGAAAAGGTTTATAGATTCAAAACTTTTTAGATAATTTTTCCTAAAATAACTACATAGAAATATAGATAAAGAAGATACAAACCTGACACAAAAGCTAGAGGTAAAGAGAGAGATATTTCGACCCACTTGCTTTTTGTCCATCGACAATGTAAAAATAATTATGAGATTCACCGTAACAAGAAATTAACATGTGCCTAATTAATAGAAATCTCGAAAAAAATAAATAAAAATTTGTCTAACCGATCGAAATGCCAAAAAATTAATAATCATTTCGTTAACTCTAGTCACACACGCATGGTCGACCTCCTAAATGTCGTTCGCAAAAATCTCCTTCCTTCTTGCAAGAGAAACGTGCTTTCTAGCTGAGGAAATGATGATTGGCTGACCAAGCTCATTTTGATAGTGACACCTGCAAGTAAAGTAAGGTATAGTTATGACTTCATATAATCCCCCTCGGAATTGACCAAATTCATCAAATAAAAACCTGACATGTAATGAGCAACCCTATGTATCTGACCCAGACTTCATTCGAAATATCAGATGTGCCTAGAAGAAGGAAGTTCTAACTTCTAATCCACAGCTTCCTCTTAGATTAACTTATGCTCCATTAAAGTCCATAATCTATTGCTTGATGGTCTCTGAGATTAGTGAAGAGTTATTTAGTGAAACTTATGAAATCTTAGTAGCTTCTAATTCTAGTATATTAAAGTGTCCGGGTCACAATTTTTTTACTCTGGAAAAGTACAATCCGCCAAACAAAACTCAGATGAATAGCGCTCTCTAGTCTACATTAGCATTTGTGTTGAATAATTAAATTTGAGTACGAGACTCAGAAGTTGTACATTGCTTTACTTCCTTGCAAATGAAGCCTGGTGTGACTCCATGAGAAAAGAGCAGAAACTTGAGAGATTCATGCAGAATACAGGTCACAAGATTTTCCATTTGCAGCCATATTTGAGAAATCTCTCCAGCATGATATGCTTAAGTTTTAATAATATTTTAATATTTGTTAACAATTATTTTTCCTTTCCTTCAATTTTCTTTGTTTTTTTTTTTTTTTTTTTTTTTTATTGCGGTCGGCAAAGGTTGCCGGAACCTCACTAGCCACTTGGCGAGAGCTGCGAAGCCCTTGCCAATGGGCAGGCAAGGTCCTTGCCCAAACGACTACTAGGCGAGGGCCACAACCTCACCTACAGTCAACAAAGGCTTCGTGGCCGTGGGTGAGGCCGTGATGGTCTCACCTAGGTCTGTGCGTGGCCAAACGAGGGCGTCCCATTCCTCACTTGGGACTAGCAAGGGTTTCGCGGCCCTCACTTAGTGGCAGACAAGGTTCCAATGACCCTCGCTAGCCATAGTATTAAAAAAAAAAAAACTTGAAGAAAAGGAAAAATAAATGTTCAAAAAAATATTAAAACTTATATGCATCAGTGTCGGTTATGCCACGTAATATAATTAACATCCATGTTAGCAATTTTTAGTCAAATTGATTGGATGGACTCAAATGGTAAAATGTAAAAAAATTTAGGATTCAATTAACAAATTTAAAAGATTTATAATCGAATTGACAAAAGTACAATAATTTAATTATTTTTTAGACAATATTTCCGGTGAAACTAGGTAAAAACATAGATAAAGAATAAACAAAACCGATGTGAAAGCTAAAGGTAAAGAGAGAAATATTTCAACTTCATTGCTTTTTGTCCATCAATAGTGTAAAAACAATCATGAGATGCATTATTACGAGAAATTAACATGTGCATAATTAATAGAAATTTCAAAAAAGAAAAAGAAAAAGCATTTGTCTAACCTATCAAAATGCCCAAAAAAAATCAATAACCATTTCTTTAACTCTAGTCACATACGCATGGTCGACCTCCTAAAAGTCGTATGCAAAAACCTCCTCCCATTTTGCAAGAGAAATATGCTTTCTGGCTAAGGAAATGATCATTGCCTCTGACCAGGCTCATTTTGATAGTGATACCTGCAAGTAAAGTAAGGTATGGAAGGTTATGATTTCATAATCCCACCCAGAATTGACCAAATTCATCAGATAAAACCTTGACACATGATGAGCAACCTTTTTTTTAACTTTGAAACAAAAGTTCTTTCAAAATATCAGTTATGCCTGGCATCATTTATTTCTTAAAAAATAAATAATTTGAGAAATATTTTTTCAAACGTTGATCACTTGTATTACTTGATATAATTAATCAATAGATAATGTTTTCACTATTAATAATAATTTATGTCTCATCCGCAACTTCCTCTTAAAATAACATCCGTAACCTATCGCTTGATGGTCTCTGAGATTAGTGAAGAAGTTAACTGGGAAAGTTCATTAAATTTTAAAAGCTTCTGATTCTTCGATCCGCGACACGTGGTATGGTTGACCCCCTAAATGAAAAGCCTCCCTCCACCCTGCTTGCAAGAGAAACATGCTTGCTGGCTAAGGAAATGATCATTGCCTGACCAAGCTCATTTTGATGGTAATACCTGCAAGTAAAGTGAGGCATGGTTATGACTTCATATAATCCCCCTCAGAATTGACCAAATTCATCAAATAAAAACCCTGACATGTAATGAGCAACCCTTGTTTGTACTTTGACCAAGACTTCTCTCAAAATATCAGATGTGCTTAGAAGAAGGAAGTTCTAACTTCTAATCTACAGCTTCCTCTAAAATTAAATTATGCTCCATAAAAGTCCATAATCTATTGCTTGATGGTCTCTGCGATTAGTGAAGAGTTATTTAGCGAAATTTCTTCTAATTCTACAATTCGCGACACATTGCAGCATTTGAGAGAAAGAGGGTCGGGACCGTTTTCCTTTGCTTTAAGTCGACGAGGATTTCCAGTGAAGAAAAGGCCGGGTTGTAAAAAAAAAAAAAATCGAATTGTGATTACACCTGTCAAGTTTATTAATGCGTTAATTAAGCTATATATTCTTCTGGGTATAGTATTTTAAAAGGGAACATAACCACATCGGTTATGTTGATGCAAAGTCTTGGAACTTCATCTATGGTGGTGTCCAGAGGAAGGTCATTTTCTAACTTGGGTTGCGTCGCCCATGAGATGAAGTTGGCCAACAAACACGGAAAACAAGATGGGCCGACCGGGGCCAGATACATCAGGTGTGAAACCAGATTAGATTATTGATTAATGTCTTGATTATTATGACGCGAGATCATAGTAAATCACGACCTTGAATCTTGATTGGCTTTCGATTTTGTAATATTTTTTATCTGACGGAAGAAAGCAAACACGTTTCAGTCATTCGCTTGTCTTGTCTCCAGCACATTGCCAGCACGATTTCCACTGGAATTTTTCACTGTTATTGTCGGCGTCACGTCCATCCACGCAGCCAACGTGCCATGAGATGAAGTTGCAACTTCAATATTTGTCGTAGTGTACAGTATCCGCCGTCTATAAAAACTTCAAAGAACACATGACTTACTACTTAATTATTCAAAACACTCCTTCTAGATTAAACTTCGACCTTAATTTAGCTATTAGATGGAGGTTCGATTTAACATTTAATTATTCTAATATTTTTCTATATTAGAATAATATAGGCGAGGGTCAAAACCCTCGCCGCCCGGCCACATCCTAGCTGGCCTAGGCGAGGAAATCGGTACCGTCGAAGTGAATAGTCTAATTTACCGATCGCTCGTTTGGCTGCAAATGATTAGGCCGTCAAAATCAGTCCTGCCTTGGAGATCGTGTTATGGTCTCCCCCGCGAGGCAAGCGACAACTTACATTTTGGCTTTGCCGTAATTTTTTTTTTATATATATATTTATTTAGCTTCTTCTGGTGCCTGTTCTGGTTCTGCATATGTCATTATTGTGGGAGGAACGAGAATGACGAAACAGAGACAGGGTTGAATGGAAGGTGAAGAAGAGCTCTTCATCTCAAAATGAGGAACGAAACCAGCGAGGACTTGCAGGCACACAAGCCACACAACGCAGAACCAGGTGTGGGCGAGGGTCGCAGCCGTCGCTTGGCCGGCTAGGCTCGCAAGCCTTGGCGATGCCTGGCCCTTGCGGGGAAGAGGAGTAGTGAGGAAAACGAAAAAAATAAAAATAAAAAATAAAAAATTATAACATTTCTTAAAAGGTAATGTCAATTTGAGCAGTGTCAAACATGTTAGATTACTAGCCGTGTCACATAATGCAACTATTATTGACTTAACCATCACATTAATGATTTTCAGTCTTAATTGATTGAATAGACTACATTGGAATTTAGCGCAAAAGTTTAAAAATAAATTGGCTCAAATTTGAAAGTTTAAGATTGAATTGGTAACCGTATAAAAGCTTAGGATTTTTTTAACCATTTTCCCACTTTAAACTGCAAAAAAAGGGTCAATAATTTCACAAAAGTGTCAGTCACTAGTAATTTACCGTAAAATCAGTAACCTTTTCTTACCCACGTTTTTTTTTCACACTTTCCAATTCTTACATAAATTTAACCTTATGGAAAAATTGTTTAGAATTTGGAACGGCAGTAGTGTGGTCCACAATAATAAATCAATAAAGCCGTCGCCGCCCTTTTGTTGTCTGGTTTCCGCAATTACTTGCAAGGCGAGATCAGGAGCATTTAGTCAAAATGCAGAAACTGCTAAGGAAAACGCTCGATCTGGGGCAGATCAATTCATGAGACCACTCGATACGCAAAGTCAATCACTTTAGAGGACTAATAATTCACAAAAATTAATTGAAAAAAACTAAGAGGAATTGGTTTAATGGTTCCCAACAATGAATGCAATTACAGGAGCAAAACAGGGATATCGAATTAGTATAAAAAGAATGGTCGAGTGCGCTACAAGATGAGGTTAGAATGTGAATCGAAGAATGTAAAGAAAGAGATTACAACTATCTGAATGGTAAGAGTGATGACAGGATATTTGCACAATGAGAGAGCTGGTAAATGCACTTGCTCTGCCAGGATTTGCAGAACTTGTTGATGTCCTCAATTTGGTCGGCTATGAAGCAATCGCTCATGTCGTGCATATCAAACACGAGCTCCTTCGTGAGGCTATTGATGAGGTCCACCACCTCTTCGTCCTCGTCCACCGATTGGTATATAATCCCTGCGTTTTGCAAGATCTCCATGTCCTTCAGGTCTTCGACGATGCTGTTGAGGAAGATCGCGTAGCACGTGATGTACGGCAAGGCGAACGAGTTGCACTGCTCGTAAGCCAGCAAGTTCCTCAGGAGCGGCCCCGTCCACTCGTCGATGAAGAGGGTGGGGATCTTGAGCTCCCGGTTCGAAAACTCTATGTTGAGGAGGCTACCGGGGTTGTACTTGAACCGGATGCCGGCTCTCCGTAGCCTCTTCGCCTCGTGGACCCACAACTTCCCCGGGAAGTGATCTTCCCTGTTCCATCGAGCGCCTCGGTCCATTCGCAAAGGCTGAATGTCGGAAGGAATGAAGCTCGCGTGGAATAGGGCGAGGAGATGGTGATGCTCGCCCTTGTCGTCCAGCTTTGTCTCGTCGTATTGTCCCTTCTGCGGACTCAGCGGCTCCATGAATAGGAGGGCAAGCTTGTTGAGAGACACCGCATCCTTGTCGAATGTCGTGAGGTTGTAGATCTCTTGCAACACGAACATCGGCAACTGGTTCTCGAGCATGAGAAAATCTCTGGTGATGCTGGGTAGCATCCATCTTGTTGCAAAGATCGGCTCTTCCACAAATTGTCCCTCTTCCTCCTAATCTCAATCAAAAAACATACAGAAGAACATATCAATGAATCATGTGCAAGATCACTAATTGCAGTGAAAGGAAATCAAACAGATCACAGGAGTCATTTATAAATCCTAGATATTGGAATTAATAAGAGTGGTCAATCATGTACCCGATTGCTCTCATAGGAAAGCTTCAAGAGTTCCACAATGAAGCAACCATCACGAACCATCATCTCGACAAAATCGTCGGTGCTAATATCTTCAAATTCCTCCGAGTAACACCTCCTCGCGTCGGGCTCCAATTTCCTCATCGCCGTCTTGATGCCCACATCGCGATCTTCGTAGGCCATCCGCTCCATGAGTCGGTCGTAGAACCTCATCTTCTGAGCTTCCATGGCTCTCAAGGCAGGCTGGTTCCGATGGAACGGACCGATCGAGACGACCCTAGGGTTGTACGCCTTCGCATCGATCTGACGAATATGCGTCGGAACCCTAAAGATCGACCACTGGGGAATGGAACGGCGGGGCTCGTGATCGGCAGCCATGTCGCCGGGAAAATCTTCGGCGACCACCGTCATATCTCTGTCTTCCTCTTCTTGCTTTCTTCGAGATTTGCGCTTCCTGCCCATCTAGGAGACTCGCTCTTCAGTCTTCAAGGCTCTTAAATAGGTTAATGGTCTTTTTAGGTTAAGATTCCTAGTGAATAATCACTACTTTCTGTGCAGAAAAACAAGCAGCACTCACGTGGCGGTGCGAAGGTTTTCGGGGGCCAGACAGGCCAAGTTTGAACAGTTCAACTACGTTTGGAATATCTGGTCAAAAAAGCGAAATCAAAGAATTAGCGTTTAGAAAATCGGACTCTATCGTCGAGTCTTTTTTTTTTTTCTCTTTTCAATTTGGTTGTTTTAAAATTATGATTTTCAGGTTCATGCTAAATTGCCAGACAGGTATTCCCCCAGAAGCAAACCAAAGCCCCTTTCGTTAAAGTGACATGTTCAAGGAATCGTATTGGCTTTTCTTGTATAGTTTACTGAATATAAGTGAGAGATTAGGGCAGATGCGAATCAATTAGGTTTTCTTTATCCTGGCAAACAAGAAAGCTGGGGGAGGCACCCTGAGTTTCAAACCGGTTATGATGTGAGTCGCGGGGCAGGTTGCGTAAACATGAGATTGTTCTGTAAGATTGAAAATTTATTATTGAATTAACGAATCATGGAAGAAGAGGTAAAAATCATCATCGTCATCCTCATCGTCATTGTCAGTGTAAACATCACGTAGTATCGGACCTTAAGTGCTAAATCGAAGATTGAAGAGGAGGTCATGAAAGCTGATTTCATGCAATCGCGATGTGACCATACATATCATGATCATTTTATGGTTCAAAAGTGACAAGAATATGAAGAAAATCGATAACTACCAAATATCTCCATGCTATCGAAGACTTGATCATATGCATAATCAAGTTGGTTTCTTCATCTTATAACCCATTTTTATTTACTTTAATTAGACTCAAACATCGTAACTATCCTCAATGTAAATCAAATCTATTTATCAAATTTACCTTGTACAACTCTTACATACAATGAGGTAGGACCTTATGACATATTATATCTTATCTTTCACTCAGTGTGAAACGAGATTAAATTATTCATCGCATCACTACAAAAAGGTCATAAATCGACCCAAATTATCGAGAAACGAAATAAAAATTTCGATGCTTTAATCATCTTGGTGGGATCATCCTTTGTCGCTATTAGCAAAAAGCCAGCACATGGGTCCTAATTCTTTTCATTAATTATTTGTGGCGTGCATATATCGGTATTGAATATTCCCTGACCAAGTCCACGTTCGAAGTCCTAATCAAAGTTAGGTTTCACAAGTCATATTTTATATTTTTGTAATCCTTGGGCCAGTTCCTGCACATTCTAGTCCTTTTTCCGGCCCATCCTCGAATTTATATGACGTATTGATTTTCCTTACCTTAAATCTTACGAGGCAGGCACGCACTTTGGCCTTTTATTAATCTGAAATACATAAAAATTTAACGACATACAAATACCGATGTTTTGATACGCCTTTTTTATTTATAAATTTTTAGAAATTTCAATAATATTTTAGATTTCGACATGGAAGTGAAAAATACCTCTGACATATGCTTAAGTTTAAAGAAACAAGCATTTATGGTGTGTTTGCGGAAAACTTCTTAGCGGAGGAAAATCCTTTTCGTGAAAAACATTTTCAAGAAGAACGACCAGCTTTTTTATTGTTTGGCAATATATGAAAGTGAGATGGAAAACACTTTTTGATGTTACATTCAAAAATTAATTTATGTTATCATTACATTTTATCTCATGTATATTACCCTTATGTAAATTAAAAATAATAATTTTTTTTTAATTTATAGAATAAAGCAACATAAAAAAGATGGCAAAAAAAAATTGAAAATATAAGTACTTAAAAGCTTAATCTCGATGCTCATAAAACTTCGTTTGAGAATGGTTCTCCATCCTTTGTGACCTGCCTGTGGAAAAGAGCTCGGGAAAATGATTTCTTCCTTTTACGATGGAAATATCATTATTATCAATTTTAACTATGGTTATTTTCTTTGACCGTAAAAGTTTAATCATCACATAAATCATTTTCATATAAATTAAGTCACCCTGTTAAGATGAAAGTTTCACTAAATTTCAGTCTTATTTTAGGCTGGGCAAATTGGAGCTCTTTAGTCAGGCCGGCAAGCTTGGGCCTGGCGGAGCCCGACCCCGAGCCAGACCAGACACTCAGGTCTACTATATGGTCTCTCTTCTCCGTCTGCGTCAATGTACACGCTCCACTTTCCTCTCTCCACTGCAACAATGGCTCTCCATCTCCCTTCTCTGCCTTGTCTCTCCACTCCTCCCTCTCCACCTTTCTTCCCCATCTTCTCCATCTTGTGCTCAGTCAACTTCTCTTCGGTTTCGCGAGTCTGATTTGCAATTTTCTGCTCTTTTTTTTCTTCTTTTGCTTCTTTAAGATTGTGCATTTGCACTGCTACTCATTGACCCTTGGATGGCAGGGACTGGAGGTGAATTGCTCGGCTAACTGTCGAAGGGAATGATACCTGGTGCACCAGCACCGGTGTGAATTGATCGTCAAGAAGGTATCTTTTTGTATGTTTAATCGTAGAATTGACCAAACAAAGAGGCAAAACTGTTGACTTGTTGATAAAAGAGTGATCATATGGTTACTTAGTAGGACTTCAGCACTGCAAGGCCATGGCCGCAACTTGGTTTCGCTGATCCTATAACAACAAGGCGGATGTCGTCTTGATGTTATCTTTAGTGTGTGTGCGTATCTGACTCCAGCTGAAATGCATAACCTGTAGACTCCAATCTCTTTGGTCATTGCAGTCTGATACTAGAGTTCATGATGCTAGTTCAATGCTTTTCTCCTTCTTCTTCTTTTCCAGAATTACTGAGCACATTTCTCCCTTGCATAATGCAATTAGTGGATGAAAAGATCTCTTAAAATAGGTTACTTTTCCAATGATTGTCGTAGGATAGGGTGTTGTTAAAGTTTCTACAAGTGATCTATTGAGAGTAGATGTATCTGCTGGAACTAACATTGAAAACAAAGCCAAAGAATTCGTGAATGCGGGAAAGCTTGCACTAGATAAGACTGTGACGACTAAATGGATAACTTTACCTTCTTGTAATATCAAGCTGGTAACACTTAAATTTCAGTGATCCTTTTTATTATTCTTTGCTTAGAAAAATTTGGGATCGACCATGACCCCTAAGTAAAAATATTCATTAAATTCAATTTGCATATTAAGGGCATTTTCAATTTAATCAAACCGGAGTAATGGAACTTAAGTAGGGAAGCCCTAAACTTAATTGGATAGTCAGACATTTTCTGGGAAAAGTGCCAAAAAAGTCATAAAACCTTTTGTCTTTGTACCGATTTAGTCATAAACCTTTTTTTTGTGCCAATTTAGTCCTAAACATTTTTATGTTTTTCCAATTCAATCCTTTTCGGTCAATTTTGGCTGAATTTTTCTGAATGGATGTCAGCCAACTAACGTGGCCTGATCGGCACTAACGTGGACAATTTTTAATAATATGTTAATATTTTTGAATTTTTGAATTTATTATATTATATATTTTTTTCTTTTTTTCTTCTCCTCTTCTTCCTCTAGCTGGTCGCGGGACCTTGGCGACCAACCAGAGGCAACGGCCGATGAAGTCAAGTTCAACCTCGCCGACCACCTTGCCAATGGCCACGAGGGTGGCCTCGCGCAAGGTGGCGAGGCCGCCCTCAAGGCCTAGACAGTGAGGCTCACCCTCGTGAGATCTAGCGAGATCGAGCCTTGCCCATGGTTGGTGAGGGCGAGCCCCACTAGCTCGACGCGACTAAACATGTCACTGTTGGGAGACAATGGCGGCAGCAATGAAGCAGATTGAGGTGACAATGGGGAATGTGACGTAGGAGTGCGCTATGGCGATGCATGGGGGGTTCAGCTGGCCTCACGCCGAGCTGGCGGGGCTCACCCTTGCCGGCCATGGGCAAGGCTCAACCCTTGCTAGAGCCGATGAGGGCGAGCCTCGTCGCCTAGGCCTCGAAGACGGCCTCGCGCCGAGTGGGCGAGGCTTGCCCTCGCCACCTAGCGCAAGGCTGCCCTCGCGGCCAATGGCGACGTGGCCAGCAAGGTCAACCTCGACCTCGCCTACCGTCACCTCTGGCTGATCACCGAGGTCCGGCCACAAGCTGGAGGAAGAAGATGAGAAGAAAAAAAGAAAAAAAAAGTAATAAAATATTATTAAAAATTGTCAACATCAGCGCCGATCAGGCCACATCAGCCGACCAGCGTCCAGTCATAAATGAAAGCGGATTTCTAGCCAAGAGTGTAACTGATATAAATAGAGAAGCCCGGTCATGTATGAAGATATTTTGTAGGAGCGCACATGATAAGGTCTACTCAAATTTTGAAGGGGGTGAATTATCTAGTGGATTTGGGATAAAGAAATGCAAGGGGAAATGAGATTTGATGAATTTCTTTCTATAATAAAGGGCTCAAGGTAGATAAAAAAGAGGAAATAGCTCACTAAAAATAAGGTGGGTGCTCACTTTGATGTCTTCAAAATGCAACACACGATCTCCCCACATAGGCACACAACCGGGAGTACGGAGCTAGCCTGCGGTCGTGTGCAATGTCATAAGGCGTGCTAGCTCCACAGTAGGCCTTTCACCTACCCCTACTCACTCAGGGCGAGGGTACCTAGTATACCAGCCTACCCAACAGTAGCCAGTGTGTGCAAGCACACCTTGTCGTGGAATCTACCTTCCCCCACCATAAGGCTCTCTAATTTCCTGTATATCTTTGTCTTCCTAACAAGAGGGAATACGGAGGACAACACGGGGTCTCCCATCCCAAGATGGTTCTCCTGCCTGTTTCCTTCTTGAGCCTTTCTTTTAAGGGCTTACTTAGATCCAAGATTCATACAATGACGCCCATTAAAAAGAAATTGCACTCTTAAACTTGGACGGGTGGTGTTGTTTTTCAGAAAAGATGTTATGTAGGACAAACTTGCCAAGTCATCAAAGGGATAATCAATTCACAGCACGATAAGTGTACCAACTGATCCATCCATATAGAAATTTTGAAATTTCCTCCCTCTTTCCGTTATCCTAAAACAATCTACACACTCTCTCTCCCTCTCTCCGACAAAATATTGAGTACATTTCACTTGCCAAGTCAACAGCATACCACCCTATTTATTGGTTCACATGCGTTTTATGGGACCCACATTTCAGATTTTCAGACCTTCTCTCTTCCATATAGATTTTCAGCCAGCCGGCGTCCAGCCAACAAAATCCGGCCAAAATTGGCCAGAAATGACTAAATTGGCAAAACGTAAAAAGGTTTAGGACTAAATTGGTACAAAGACAAAATGTTTAGGATTTTTTTTTTTGGCACTTTTCCCGACATTCTCTTATTCTTGAAAACCAAGTTTTCCACAAAAACCTAGAAATAAAAACGGATTTCCAGCCAAGAGTGTATTTGATTTAAATAAAGAACCTGGTCATGTGTGAAAATATTTTGTAGGAGTGCACAGGATAAGGTCTACTCAAATTTTGAATGGGGTGAATTATCTAGTGGATTTGGGATAAAGAAATGAAAGGGGAAATGAGATTTGATGAATTTCTTTCTATAAGTGAGGGCTAACAGTAGATAAAAAAGAGGAAATAGCTCACTAAAAATAAGTTGGGTGCTCACTTTGATGTCTTCAAAAGGCAACACATGATCTCCCCACATAAGCACACAACCGGGGGTACGGAGCTAACCTGCGATCTTGTGCAGTGTCGTAAGGCGTGCTAACTGCTAGCTCCACAGTAGGCCTTTCACCTACCCCTACTCACTCTAGGCAAGGGTACCTAGTATACCAGCCTACCCGATGGTAGCCAGTGTGTGCAAGCACACCTTGTCGTGAAATCTACCTTCCCCCACTATAGGGCTCTCTAATTTTCTGTATATCTTTGTCTTCCTAACAAGAGGGAATACGGAGGACAACACGGGATCTCCCATCCCAAGATGGTTCTCCTGCCTGTTTCCTTCTTGAGCCTTTCTTTTAAGGACTTACTTAGGTCCAAGATTCATACAACGACGCCCATTAAAAAGAAATTGCACTCTGAAACTCGGACGTGTGGTGCTGTTTTTCAGAAAATATGTTATGTAGGACAAACTTGCCAAGTCAGCAATGAGATAATGCATTCACAGCACGAGAAATATACCAACGGATCCCTCAATATAGAAATTTTAAAATTTCCTCCATCGCTTTGAGAAAATATCGAGTGCATTTCACTTGCCAAGTCAACAGCATATCACCCTATTTATTGGTTCACATGCGTTTTATGGGACCCACATTTCAGATTTTCAAACCTTCTCTCTTCCATATAGATTTTCAGCCGACCGTTGTCCAGCAAAAAATCCGACCAAAATTGGCTGGAAATGACTAAATTGGCACAACGTAAAAAAGGTTTAGGACTAACTAGGTACAACGACAAAAGGTTTAGGATTTTTTTTGGCACTTTTCCTGACATTTTCTTATTCTTGATGAGCAAGTTTTCCATAAACACCAAGAAATGAAAGCGGATTTCCAGCCAAGAGTGTATTTGATTTAAATAGAGAAGCCCGGTCATGTGTGAAGATATTTTGTAGGAGTGCACATGATAAGGTTTGCTCAAATTTTGAATGGGGCAAATTATCTGGTGGATTTGGGATAAAGAAATGAAAGGGGACATGAGATTTGATGAATTTCTTTATATAAGTAAGGGCTCACGGTAGATAAAAAAGAGGAAATAGCTCACTAAAAATAAGGTAGGTGCTCACTTTGATGTCTTCAAAATGCAACACACGATCTTCTCACATAGGCACACAACCGGGAGTACGGAGCTAACCTGCGGTCGTGTGCAGTGTCGTAAGGCCGGCTAGCTCAATGGTAGGCCTTTCACCTACCCCTACTCACTCCAGGCGAGAGTACCTAGTATACCAGCCTACCCGACAGTAGCTAGTGTGTGCAAACACACCTTGCCGTGGAATCTACCTTCCCCCACCATAGGGCTCTCTAATATCCTGTATATCTTTGTCTTCCTGACAAGAGGGAATACAGAGGACAACACGGGGTCTCCCATCCCAAGATGGTTCTCCTGCCTGTTTCCTTCTTGAATCTTTTTTTTAAGGACTTACTTAGGTCCAAGATTCATACAATGATTCCCATTGAAAAGAAATTGCACTCTGAAACTCGGACGGGTGGTGCTGTTTTTCAGAAAAGATGTTATGTAGGACAAACTTGCCAAGTCAGCAAGGAGATAATCCATTCATAGCACGAGAAGTGTACCAATTGATCCCTCCATATAGAAATTTTGAAATTTCCTCCCTCTCTCCGAGAAAATATTGAGTACATTTCACTTGCCAAGTCAACAGCATATCACCCTATTTATTGGTTCACATGCGTTTTATGGGACTCACATTTCAGATTTTCAGACATTCTATCTTCCATATAGATTTTCAGCCGGCCGCTGTCCAGCAAAAAAAATCCGGCCAAAATTGGCCAGAAATGAATAAATTGGTACAACGTAAAAAGGTTTAGAACTAACTCGGTACACAGACAAAAGGTTTAGGATTTTTTTTTTGGCACTTTTCCCAACATTTTCTTTTTCTTGATGAGCAAGTTTTCCACAAACACCCAGAAATGAAAGCGGATTTCCAGCCAAGTGTGTATTTGATTTAAATAAAGAAGCCCGGTCATGTGTGAAGATATTTTGTAGGAGCGCATAGGATAAGGTCTGCTGAAATTTTGAATGGGGTAAATTATCTGGTGGATTTGGGATAAAGAAATGAAAGGGGAAATGAGATTTGATGGATTTCTTTCTATAAGTAAGGGCTCACGGTAGATAAAAAAGAGGAAATACCTCACTAAAAATAAGGTGGGTGCTCACTTTGATGTCTTCAAAAGGCAACACACGATCTCTCCACATAGGCACACAACCGGGAGTACGGAGCTAATCTTCGGTCGTGTGCAGTGTCGTAAGGCCGGCTAGCTCAATAGTAGGCCTTTCATTTACCCCTACTCAATCATGACAATCGTACCTAGTATACCAGCCTACCCGACAGTAGCCAGTGTGTGTAAACACAACTTGCCGTGGAATCTACCTTCCCCCACCATACGGCTCTCTAATTTCCTGTATATCTTTGTCTTCCTGACAAGAGGGAATACGGAGGACAACACGGGGTCTCTCATCCCAAGATGGTTCTCCTGCCTGTTTCCTTCTTGAGCCTTTTTTTTAAGGACTTACTTAGGTCCAAGATTCATACAATAATTCCCATTGAAAAGAAATTGCACTCTGAAACTCGGATGGGTGGTGCTGTTTTTCAGAAAAGATGTTATGTAGGACAAACTTGCCAAGTCAGCAAGGAGATAATCCATTCACAGCACGAGAAGTGTACCAACGATCCCTCCATATAGAAATTTTGAAATTTTGAAATTTCCTCCCTCCCTCCGAGAAAATATTGAGTACATTTCACTTGCCAAGTCAACAGCATATCACCCTATTTATTGGTTCACATGCGTTTTATGGGACCCACATTTCAGATTTTCAAACCTTCTCTCTTCCATATAGATTTTCAGCCGACCGCTGTCCAGCAAAAAAAATCCGACCAAAATTGGCTGGAAATGACTAAATTGGCACAACGTAAAAAGGTTTAGGACTAACTGGGTACAACGACAAAAGGTTTAGGATTTTTTTTGGCACTCTTCCTGACATTTTCTTATTCTTGATGAGCAAGTTTTCCATAAACACCCAGAAATGAAAGCGGATTTCCAGCCCAGAGTGTATTTGATTTAAATAGAGAAGCCCGGTCATGTGTGAAGATATTTTGTAGGAGTGCACATGATAAGGTTTGCTCAAATTTTGAATGGGGCAAATTATCTGGTGGATTTGGGATAAAGAAATGAAAAGGGACATGAGATTTGATGAATTTCTTTATATAAGTAAGGGCTCACGGTAGATAAAAAAGAGGAAATAGCTCACTAAAAATAAGGTGGGTGCTCACTTTGATGTCTTCAAATTACAACACACGATCTTCCCACATAGGCACACAACCGGGAGTACGGAGCTAACCTGCGGTCGTGTGCAGTGTCGTAAGGCCGGCTAGCTCAATAGTAGGCCTTTCACCTACCCCTACTCACTCCAGGCAAGAGTACCTAGTATACCAGCCTACCCGACAGTAGCCAGTGTGTGCAAACACACCTTGCCGTGGAATCTACCTTCCCCCACCATAGGGCTCTCTAATATCCTGTATATCTTTGTCTTCCTGACAAGAGGGAATACGGAGGACAACACGGGGTCTCCCATCCCAAGATGGTTCTCCTGCCTGTTTCCTTCTTGAGCCTTTTTTTTAAGGACTTACTTAGGTCCAAGATTCATACAATAATTCCCATTGAAAAGAAATTGCACTCTGAAACTCGGACGGGTGGTGCTGTTTTTCAGAAAAGATGTTATGTAGGACAAACTTGCCAAGTC
The DNA here is from genome assembly GCA_017140615.1 of Eucalyptus cladocalyx. Lineage (NCBI taxonomy): Eukaryota > Viridiplantae > Streptophyta > Magnoliopsida > Myrtales > Myrtaceae > Eucalyptus > Eucalyptus cladocalyx. Next base: position 60,597,285 of record CM029523.1, on the reverse strand, counting down.
AGCAAGGAGATAATCCATTCAGAGCACGAGAAGTGTACCAACTGATCCCTCCATATAGAAATTTTGAAATTTCCTCCCTCCCTCCGAGAAAATATTGAGTACATTTCACTTGCCAAGTCAACAGCATATCACCCTATTTATTGGTTCACATGCGTTTTATGGGACCCACATTTCAGATTTTCAAACCTTCTCTCTTCCATATAGATTTTCAGCCGACCGCTGTCCAGCAAAAAAAATCCGACCAAAATTGGCTGGAAATGACTAAATTGGCACAACGTAAAAAGGTTTAGGACTAGCTGGGTACAACGACAAAAGGTTTAGGATTTTTTTGGCACTTTCCCGACATTTTCTTATTCTTGATGAGCAAGTTTTCCATAAACACCCAGAAATGAAAGCGGATTTCCAGCCAAGAGTGTATTTGATTTAAATAGAAGCCCGGTCATGTGTGAAGATATTTTGTAGGAGTGCACATGATAAGGTTTGCTCAAATTTTGAATGGGGCAAATTATCTGGTGGATTTGGGATAAAGAAATGAAAAGGGACATGAGATTTGATGAATTTCTTTATATAAGTAAGGGCTCACGGTAGATAAAAAAGAGGAAATAGCTCACTAAAAATAAGGTGGGTGCTCACTTTGATGTCTTCAAAATGCAACACACGATCTTCCCACATAGGCACACAACCGGGAGTACGGAGCTAATCTGCGGTCGTGTGCGGTGTCGTAAGGCCGGCTAGCTCAATGGTAGGCCTTTCACCTACCCCTACTCACTCCAGGCGAGAGTACCTAGTATACCAGCCTACCCGACAGTAGCCAGTGTGTGCAAACACACCTTGCCGTGGAATCTACCTTCCCCCACCATAGGGCTCTCTAATATCCTGTATATCTTTGTCTTCCTGACAAGAGGGAATACGGAGGACAACACGGGGTCTCCCATCCCAAGATGGTTCTCCCGCCTGTTTCCTTCTTGAGCCTTTTTTTTAAGGACTTACTTAGGTCCAAGATTCATACGATGACTCCCATTAAAATGAAATTGCACTCTGAAACTCGGACGGGTGGTGTTGTTTTTCAGAAAAGATGTTATGTAGGACAAACTTGCCAAGTCAGCAAGGAGATATTCCATTCATAGCACGAGAAGTGTACCAATTGATCCCTCCATATAGAAATTTTGAAATTTCCTCCCTCTCTCCGAGAAAATATTGAGTACATTTCACTTGCCAAGTCAACAGCATATCACCCTATTTATTGGTTCACATGCGTTTTATGGGAGTCACATTTCAGATTTTCAGACCTTCTATCTTCCATATAGATTTTCAGCCGGCCGCTGTCCAGCAAAAAAAAATCTGGCCAAAATTGACCAGAAATGAATAAATTGGTACAACGTGAAAAGGTTTAGAACTAACTCGGTACAAAGACAAAAGGTTTAGGTTTTTTTTTTTTTTGGCACTTTTCCCGACATTTTCTTTTTCTTGATGAGCAAGTTTTCCACAAACACCTAGAAATGAAAGCGGATTTCCAGCCGAAAGTGTATTTGATTTAAATAAAGAAGCCCGGTCATGTGTGAAGATATTTTGTAGGAGCGCATAGGATAAGGTCTGCTGAAATTTTGAATGGGGTAAATTATCTGGTGGATTTGGGATAAAAAAATGAAATGGGACATGAGATTTGATGAATTTCTTTATATAAGTAAGGGCTCACGGTAGATAAAAAAGAGGAAATACCTCACTAAAAATAAGGTGGGTGCTCACTTTGATGTCTTCAAAAGGCAACACACGATCTCTCCACATAGGCACACAACCGGGAGTACGGAGCTAATCTTCGGTCGTGTGCAGTGTCGTAAGGCCGGCTAGCTCAATAGTAGGCCTTTCACTTACCCCTACTCACTCATGACAAGGGTACCTAGTATACCAGCCTACCCGACAGTAGCCAGTGTGTGCAAACACAACTTGCCGTGGAATCTACCTTCCCCCACAATACGGCTCTCTAATTTCCTGTATATCTTTGTCTTCCTGACAAGAAGGAATACGGAGGACAACACGGGGTCTCCCATCCCAAGATGGTTCTCCTGCCTGTTTCCTTCTTGAGCCTTTTTTTTAAGGACTTAGGTCCCAGATTCATACAATGACTCCCATTAAAAAGAAATTGCTCTCAAAGCTCGGATGGGTGGTGCTGTTTTTCACAAAAGATGTTATGTAGGACAAACTTGCCAAGTCAGCAAGGAGATAATCCATTCACAGCACGATAAGTGTACCAACTGATCCCTCCATATAGAAATTTTGAAATTTCCTCCCTCTCTTCGTTGTTCCTAAAACAATCTACACACTCTCTCTCCCTCTCTACGAGAAAATATTGAGTACATTTCATTTGCCAAGTCAACAGCATATCACCCTATTTATTGGGTCACATGCGTTTTATGGGACCAACATTTCAAATTTTCAAACCTTCTCCCTTCCATATAGATTTTCAGCCGGCCGCTGGCCAGCCAAAAAATCCGACGAAAATTTGCTGGAAATGACTAAATTGGCACAACGTAAAAAGGTTTAGGACTAACTCGGGTAAAGACAAAAGGTTTAGGGTTTTTTTGGCACTTTTCCGACATTTTCTTATTCTTGATGAGCAAGTTTTCCATAAACACCCAGAAATGAAAGCGGATTTCCAGCCAAGAGTGTATTTGATTTAAATAGAGAAGCCCGGTCATGTGTGAAGATATTTTGTAGGACCGACATGATAAGGTCTGCTCAAATTTTGAATGGGGCAAATTATCGGTGGATTTGGGATAAAGAAATGAAAGGGGACATGAGATTTGATGAATTTCTTTATATAAGTAAGGGCTCACGGTAGATAAAAAAGAGGAAATAGCTCACTAAAAATAAGGTGGGTGCTCAATTTGATGTCTTCAAAATGCAACACACGATCTGCCCACATAGGCACACAACCGGGAGTACGGAGCTAACCTGCGGTCGTGTGCAGTGTCGTAAGGCCGGCTAGCTCAATAGTAGGCCTTTCACCTACCCCTACTCACTCCAGGCAAGAGTACCTAGTATACCAGCCTACCCGACAGTAGCTAGTGTGTGCAAACACAACTTGCCGTGGAATCTACCTTCCCCGACCATAGGGCTCTCTAATATCATGTATATCTTTGTCTTCCTGACAAGAAGGAATACGGAGGACAACACGGGGTCTCCCATCCCAAGATGGTTCTCCTGCCTGTTTCCTTCTTGAGCCTTTTTTTTAAGGACTTAGGTCCCAGATTCATACAATGACTCCCATTAAAAAGAAATTGCTCTCTCAAACTCGGATGGGTGGTGCTGTTTTTCACAAAAGATGTTATGTAGGACAAACTTGCCAAGTCAGCAAGGAGATAATCCATTCACAGTGCGATAAGTGTACCAACTAATCCCTCCATATAGAAATTTTGAAATTTCCTCCCTCCATTCGTTGTTCCTAAAACAATCTACACACTCTCTCTCCCTCTCTACGAGAAAATATTGAGTACATTTCATTTGCCAAGTCAACAGCATATCACCCTATTTATTGGCTCACATGCGTTTTATGGGACCAACATTTCAAATTTTCAAACCTTCTCCCTTCCATATAGATTTTCAGCCGATCGCTGTCCAGCAATAAAAATCCAACGAAAATTTGCCGGAAATGACTAAATTGGCACAACGTAAAAAGGTTGAGGACTAACTGGGTACACAGACAAAAGGTTTATGGTTTTTTTTGGCACTTTTCCCGACATTTTCTTATTCTTGATGAGCAAGTTTTCCATAAACACCAAGAAATGAAAGCGGATTTCCAGCCAAGAGTGTATTTGATTTAAATAGAGAAGCCCGATCATGTGTGAAGATATTTTGTAGGACTGCACATGATAAGGTCTGCTCAAATTTTGAATGGGGCAAATTATCTGGTGGATTTGGGATAAAGAAATGAAAGGGGACATGAGATTTGATGAATTTCTTTATATAAGTAAGGGCTCACGGTAGATAAAAAAGAGGAAATAGCTCACTAAAAATAAGGTGGGTGCTCACTTTGATGTCTTCAAAATGAAACACACAATCTGCCCACATAGGCACACAACCGGGAGTACGGAGCTAACCTGCGGTCGTGTGCAGTGTCGTAAGGCCGGCTAGCTCAATAGTAGGCCTTTCACCTACCCCTACTCACTCCAGGCAAGAGTACCTAGTATACCAGCCTACCCGACAGTAGCCAGTGTGTGCAAACACACCTTGCCGTGGAACCTACCTTCCCCCACCATAGGGCTCTTTAATATCCTGTATATCTTTGTCTTCCTGACAAGAAGGAATACGGAGGACAACACGGGGTCTCCCATCCCAAGATGGTTCTCCTGCCTGTTTCCTTCTTGAGCCTTTTTTTTAAGGACTTAGGTCCCAGATTCATACAATGACTCCCATTAAAAAGAAATTGCTCTCTGAAACTCGGATGGGTGGTGCTGTTTTTCACAAAAGATGTTATGTAGGACAAACTTGCCAAGTCAGCAAGGAGATAATCCATTCACAGCACGATAAGTGTACCAACTAATCCCTCCATATAGAAATTTTGAAATTTCCACCCTCTCTTCGTTGTTCCTAAAACAATCTACACACTCTCTCTCCCTCTCTACGAGAAAATATTGAGTACATTTCATTTGCCAAGTCAACAGCATATCACCCTATTTATTGGCTCACATGCGTTTTATGGGACCAACATTTCAAATTTTCAAACCTTCTCCCTTCCATATAGATTTTCAGCCGACCGCTGTTCAGCAAAAAAAATCCGACGAAAATTTGCCGGAAATGACTAAATTGGCACAACGTAAAAAGGTTTAGGACTAACTGGGTACACAGACAAAAGGTTTAGGGTTTGTTTTTGGCACTTTTCCCGACATTTTCTTATTCTTGATGAGCAAGTTTTCCATAAACACCAAGAAATGAAAACGGATTTCCAGCCAAGAGTGTATTTGATTTAAATAGAGAAGCCCGGTCATGTGTGAAGATATTTTGTAGGACTGCACATGATAAGGTCTGCTCAAATTTTGAATGGGGCAAATTATATGGTGGATTTGGGATAAAGAAATGAAAGGGGACATGAGATTTGATGAATTTCTTTATATAAGTAAGGGCTCACGGTAGATAAAAAAAAGGAAATAGCTCACTAAAAATAAGGTGGGTGCTCACTTTGATATCTTCAAAATGCAACACACGATCTTCCCACATAGGCACACAACCGGGAGTACGGAGCTAATCTTCGGTCGTGTGCAGTGTCGTAAGGCCGGCTAGCTCAATAGTAGGCCTTTCAACTACCCCTACTCACTCCAGGCAAGAGTACCTAGTATACCAGCCTACCCGACAGTAGCCAGTGTGTGCAAACACACCTTGCCGTGGAATCTACCTTCCCCCACCATAGGGCTCTCTAATATCCTGTATATCTTTGTCTTCCCGACAAGAGGGAATACGGAGGACAACACGGGGTCTCCCATCCCAAGATGGTTCTCCCCCGCTGTTTCCTTCTTGAGCCTTTTTTTTAAGGACTTACTTAGGTCCAAGATTCATACAATGATTCCCATTGAAAAGAAATTGCACTACGAAACTCGGACGGGTGGTGCTGTTTTTCAGAAAAGATGTTATGTAGGACAAACTTGCCAAGTCAGCAAGGAGATAATCCATTCAGAGCACGAGAAGTGTACCAACTGATCCCTCCATATAGAAATTTTGAAATTTCCTCCCTCGCTCCGAGAAAATATTGAGTACATTTCACTTGCCAAGTCAACAGCATATCACCCTATTTATTGGTTCACATGCGTTTTATGGGACTCACATTTCAGATTTTCAGACCTTCTCTCTTCCATATAGATTTTCAGCCGGCCGCTGTCCAGCAAAAAAAATCCGGTCAAAATTGGCTAGAAATGAATAAATTGGTACAACGTAAAAAGGTTTAGAACTAACTCGGTACACAGACAAAAGGTTTATGATTTTTTTTTGGCACTTTTCCTGATATTTTCTTATTCTTGATGAGCAAGTTTTCCACAAACAGCCAGAAATGAAAGCGCATTTCCAGCCAAGAGTGTATTTGATTTAAATAAAGAAGGCCCGGTCATGTGTGAAGATATTTTGTAGGAGCGCATAGGATAAGGTCTGCTGAAATTTTAAATGGGGTAAATTATCTAGTGGATTTGGGATAAAGAAATGAAAGGGGAAATGAGATTTGATGGATTTATTTCTATAAGTAAGGGCTCACGGTAGATAAAAAAGAGGAAATAGCTCACTAAAAATAAGGTGGGTGCTCACTTTGATGTCTTCAAAAGGCAACACACGATCTCTCCACATAGGCACACAACCGGGAGTACGGAGCTAATCTTCGGTCGTGTGCAGTGTCGTAAGGCCGGCTAGCTTAATAGTAGGCCTCTCACCTACCCCTACTCACTCATGACGAGGGTACCTAGTATACCAGCGTACCCGACAGTAGCCATTGTGTGCAAACACAACTTACCGTGGAATCTACCTTCCCCCACCATACGGCTCTCTAATTACCTGTATATGTTTGTCTTCCTGACAAGAAGGAATACGGAGGACAACACGGGGTCTCCCATCCCAAGATGGTTCTCCTGCCTGTTTCCTTCTTGAGCCTTTTTTTTAAGGACTTAGGTCCCAGATTCATACAATGACTCCCATTAAAAAGAAATTGCTCTCTGAAACTCGAATGGGTGGTGCCGTTTTTCACAAAAGATGTTATGTAGGACAAACTTGCCAAGTCAGCAAGGAGATAATCCATTCACAACACGATAAGTGTACCAACTGATCCCTCCATATAGAAATTTTGAAATTTCCTCCCTTTCTCCGTTGTTCCTAAAACAATCTACACACTCTCTCTCCCTCTCTACGAGAAAATATTGAGTACATTTCATTTGCCAAGTCAACAGCATATCACCCTATTTATTGGCTCACATGCGTTTTATGGGACCCCCATTTCAGATTTTCAGACATTCTTTCTTCCATATAGATTTTTAGCCGGCCGGCGTCCAGCCAACAAAATTCAGCCAAAATTGGCATGTAATAACTAAATTGGCACAACCTAAAAATGTTTAGGACTAAATCGGTACAAAGACAAAAGGTTTAGGGTTTTTTTTTTTTTTTTTGGCACTTTTCCTAACATTTTCTTATTCTTGAAGAGCAAGTTTTCCACAAACACCTAGAAATGAAAGCGGATTTCTGGCCAAGAGTGTATTTGATTTAAATAGAAAAGCCCACTCATGTGTGAAGATATTTTATAGTAGCGCACAAGATAAGGTCTGCTCAAATTTAGAAGGGGGTGAATTATCTGGTGAATTTGGGATAAAGAAATGAAATGGGAAATGAGATTTGATGAATTTTTTTCTATAAGTAAGAGCTCACGGTAAATAAAAAAGAGGAAATAGCTCACTAAAAATAAGGTGGGTGCTTACTTTGATGTCTTCAAAAGGTAACACACGATCTCCTCACATAGGCACACAACCGGGGGTACGGAGCTAACCTGCGGTTGTGTGCAGTGTCGTAAGGCGTGCTAGCTCCACAGTAGACCTTTCACCTACCCCTACTCACTCTAGACGAGGGTACCTAGTATACCAGCCTTCCCGACGGTACCTAGTGTGTGCAAGCACACCTTATCGTGGAATCTACCTTCCCCCACTATAGGGCTCTCTAATTTCCTGTATATATTTGTCTTCCTGACAAGAGAGAATACGGAGGACAACATGAGGTCTCCCATCCCAAGATGGTTCTCCTGCCTGTTTCCTTCTTGAGCCTTTCTTTTAAGGATTTACTTAGGTCCAAGATTCATACAACGACGCCCATTAAAAAGAAATTGTACTCTGAAACTCAGACGGGTAGTGCTGTTTTTCAGGAAAGATTTTATGTAGGACAAACTTGCCAAGTCAGCAAGGAGATAATCAATTCACAGCACGAGAAGTGTACCAACGGATTCCTCCATATAGAAATTTTGAAATTTCCTCTCTCACTTCGAGAAAATATTGAGTACATTTCACTTGCTAAGTCAACAGCATATCACCCTATTTATTGGTTCACATGCATTTTATGGGACCCACATTTCAGATTTTCAGACCTTATCTCTTCTATATAGATTTTCAGCCGGCCGACGTCCAGCCAACAAAAATCCGGCCAAAATTGGCCGGAAATGACTAAATTGGCACAACATAAAAAGGTTTAGGACTAACTCGATATAAAGACAAAAGGTTTAGGATTTTTTTTTGGCACTTTTTCCGACATTTTCTTATTCTTGATGAGCAAGTTTTCTATAATCACCAAGAAATGAAAGCGGATTTCCAGCCAAGAGTGTATTTGATTTAAATAAAGAAGCCCGGTCATGTGTGAAGATATTTTGTAGGAGTGCACATGATAAGGTCTGCTCAAATTTTGAATGGGGCAAATTACTGGTGGATTTGGGATAAAGAAATGAAAGGGGAAATGAGATTTGATGAATTTCTATCTATAAGTAAGGGCTCACGGTAGATAAAAAAGAGCAAATAGCTCATTAAAAATAAGGTGGGTGCTCACTTTGATGTCTTCAAAAGGGGACACATGATCTCCCCACATAGGCACACAACCGGGGGTATGGAGCTAACCTGCGATCGTGTGCAGTGTCGTAAGGCCTGCTAGCTCAACAGTAGGCCTTTTACCTACCCCTACTCACTCCAGGCGAGGGTACCTAGTATACCAGCCTACCCAACATTAGCCAGTTTGTGCAAGCACATCTTGCCGTGGAATCTACCTTCCCCCACAAAAGGGCTCTATAATTTCATGTATATCTTTCTCTTCCTGACAAGAGGGAATACGAAGGACAACACGGGGTCTTCCATCCCAAGATGGTTCTCCTGCCTGTTTCCTTCTTGAGCCTTTTTTTTAAGGACTTACTTAGGTCCAAGATTCATACGATGACTCCCATTAAAAAGAAATTGCACTCTGAAACTCGGACGGGTGGTGTTGTTTTTCAGAAAATATGTTATGTAGGACAAACTTGCCAAGTCAGCAAGGAGATAATCCATTCACAGCATGATAAGTGTACCAACCGATCCCTCCATATATAAATTTTGAAATTTCCTCCCTCTCTCTGTTGTACCTAAAACAATCTACACTCTCTCTCTCCCACTCTCCGAGAAAATATGGAGTACATTTCACTTGCCAAGTCAATAGCATATCACCCTATTTATTCGTTCACATGCGTTTTATGGGACCCACATTTCAGATTTTCAAACCTTCTCTCTTCCATATAGATTTTCAGCCGGCTGGTGTCCAACCATCAAAATCTGGCCAAAATTGGCCGGAAATGACTAAATTGGCATAACGTAAAAATATTTATGACTAAATCGGTACAAAGACAAAAGGTTTAGAATTATTTTTATGGCACTTTTCCTGACATTTTCTTATTATTGAAGAACAAGTTTTCCACAAACACCCATAAATGAAAGCGGATTTCCAGCCAATAGTGTATTTGATTTAAATAGAGAAGCCCGGTGATGTGTGAAGATATTTTGTAGGACTGCACAGGATAAGGTCTGCTCAAATTTTGAATGGGGTGAATTTTTTGGTGGATTTGGGATAAAGAAATGAAAGGGGAAATGAGATTTGATGAGTTTTTTTTTATAAGTAAGGGCTCACGGTAGATAAAAAAGAGGAAATAGCTCACTAAAAATAGGGTGGGTGCTCACTTTGATGTCTTCAAAAGGCAACACACGATCTCCCCACATAGGCACACAACGGGGGTACGGAGCTAGCCTACGGTCGTGTGCAGTGTCGTAAAGCGTGCTAGTTCCACAGTAGGCCTTTCACCTACCCCTACTCACTTCAGGCGAGGGTTCATAGTATACCAGCCAACCCGACAGTAGCCAGTGTGTGCAAGCATACCATGCTGTGGAATCTACCTTCCCCCACCATAGGGCTCTCTAATTTCCTGTATATGTTTGCCTTCCTGACAAGAGGGAATACGGAGGACAACACGGGGTCTCACATCCCAAGATGGTTCTCCTGCCTATTTCCTTCTTGAGCCTTTCTTTTAAGGACTTACCAAGGTCCAAGATTCATACAATGACGCCCATTAAAAAGAAATTGCACTCTGAAACTCGGACGGGTGGTGCTGTTTTTCAGAAAATATGTTATGTAGGACAAACTTGCCAAGTCAGCAAGGAGATAATCCATTCACAGCACGAGAAGTGTACCAACTGATCCCTCCATATAGAAATTTTGAAATTTCCTCCCTCCCCCCGTTGTTCCTAAAACAATCTACACACTCTCTCTCCCTCTCTCCGAGAAAATATTGAGTACATTTCACTTGCTAAGTCAACAGCATATCACCATATTTATTGGTTCACATGCGTTTTATGGGACCCACATTTCAGATTTTCAGACCTTCTCTCTTCCATATAGATTTTCAGTCGGTTGGTGTCCGGCCAACAAAATCCGGCCAAAATTGGCCAGAAATGACTAAATTGGCACAACGTAAAAATGTTTAGGACTAAATCACTACAAAGAAAAAGGTTTAGGATTTTTTTTTTTGCACTTTCCCGACATTTTCTTATTCTTGAAGAGCAAGTTTTCCACAAACACCCATAAATGAAAGCGGATTTCCGGCCAAGAGTGTATTTGATTTAAATAGAGAAGCCCGGTCATGTGTGAACATATTTTGTAGGAATGCACAGGATAAGGTCTGCTCAAATTTTGAATGGGGGTGAATTATCTAGTGGATTTAGGATAAAGAAATGAAAGGGGAAATGAGATTTGATGAATTTCTTTCTATAAGTATAGGCTCACGGTAGATAAAAAAGAGGAAATAGCTCACTAAAAATAAGGTGGGTGCTCACTTTGATGTCTTCAAAAGACAACACACGATCTCCCCACATAGGCACACAATCGGGGGTACGGAGCTAGCCTGTGGTCGTGTGCAGTGTCGTAAGGCGTGCTAGCTCCACAGTAAGGCTTTCACCTACCCCTACTCACTCTAATCGAGGGTACCTAGTATACCAGCCTACCCGACATTAGCCTGTGTGTGCAAGCACACATTGCCATGGAATCTACCTTCCCCCACCATACGGCTCTCTAATTTCCTATATATGTTTGCCTTCCTAACAAGAGAGAATACGGAGGACAACACGGGGTCTCCCATCCCAAGATGGTTCTCCTGCCTGTTTCCTTCTTGATCCTTTTTTTTTAAGGACTTACTTAGGTCCAAGATTCATATAATGACGCCCATTAAAAAGAAATTGCACTCTGAAACTCAAACGGGTGATGCTGTTTTTCAGAAAAGATGTTATGTATGACAAACTTGCCAAGTCAGCAAGGAGATAATCCATTCACCGCACGAAGTGTACCAACTGATCCCTCCATATAGAAATTTTAAAATTTCCTCCCTCTCTCTGTTGTTCCTAAAACAATCTACACACTCTCTCTCCCTCTCTCCGAGAAAATATTGAGTACATTTCACTTGCCAAGTCAACAGCATATCACTCTATTTATTGGTTCACATGCGTTTTATGGGACCCACATTTCAGATTTTCAAACCTTCTCTCTTCCATATAGATTTTCAGCTGGCCGGCGTCCAGCCAACAAAATCTGGCCAAATTTGGCTGGAAATAACTAAATTGGCACAATGTAAAAAGGTTTATGACTAAACCGGTACAAAGACAAAAGGTTTATGATTGTTTTTGGCACTTTTCCCGACATTTCTTATTCTTGAAGAGCAAGTTTTCCACAAACACCCAGAAATGAAAGCGGATTTCCGGCCCAGAGTATATTTGATTTAATTAGAGAAGCCCGGTCATGTGTGAAGATATTTTGTAGGAGCGCACAGGATAAAGTCTGCTCAAATTTTGAAGGGGGTGAATTTTCTAGTGGATTTGGGATAAAGAAATGAAATGGGAAATGAGATTTGATGAATTTCTTTTTATAAGTAAGGGCTCACGGTAGATAAAAAATAGGAAATAGCTCACTAAAAATAAGGTGGGTGCTTACTTTGATGTCTTCAAAATGTAACACACGATCTCCCCACATAGGCACACAACCGGGGGTACGGAGTTAGCCTGCGGTCGTGTGCAGTGTCGTAAGGCGTGCTAGCTCCACAGTAGGCCTTTCACCTACCCCTACTCACTCCAAGCGAGGGTACCTAGTATACCAGCCTACCCGACAGTAGCCAGTGTGTGCAAGCACACCTTGTCGTGGAATCTACCTTCCCCCACCATACGGCTCTCTAATTTCCTGTATATCTTTTTCTTCCTGACAATAGGGAATACAGAGGACAGCACGAGGTCTCCCATCCCAAGATGGTTCTCCTGCCTGTTTCCTTCTTGAGCCTTTTTTTAAGGACTTACTTAGATCCAAGATTCATACAATGACGCCCATTAAAAAGAAATTGCACTTTGAAACTCGGACATGTGGTGTTGTTTTTCAGAAAAGATGTTATGTAGGACAAACTTGCCAAGTCAGCAAGGAGATAATCCATTCACAACACGATAAGTGTACCAATTGATCCCTCCATATAGAAATTTTGAAATTTCCTCCCTCTCTCCGTTGTTCCTAAAACAATCTACACACTCTCTCTCCCTCTTTCCGAGAAAATATTGAGTACATTTCACTTGCCAAGTCAACAGCATATCACCATATTTATTGGTTCACATGCGTTTTATGGAATCCACATTTCACATTTTCAGACGTTCTCTCTTTTATATAACCCCCCCCCCCGGCTCCCCCAACCACCACCACCTTCTTGTCTCTCTTCTTCATCTCACTCTTTTAAGCCTCTCTTCAAGGACGACCGAAGAAGGGAACTTGTTGCTGAAGAAGCCGAGAAGGAGAACATGTTGCTGAAGAACCTAGGGACAGTTGTAGGTGCTGCCAAAGGCTATTTGGAGCCATACGACAACTCCCAAGCCCACCCACGGTGGTCTCATCCCTTCTTTCATATTCGAGGTTGATGAAACAAGAAAGCTTTTCTATTCCTGGTTGTGATCTACCTCATCTTTGAAAGTACTAGTATTACCATCTAGATGGGAGTGAATATATGTAAAAACAATTAAGCTAATAAAAGCAGTAAAAGTTATTTTCTTTAAACAAAGTCTAACTAACACCAGACTTCTTATATAAATTCATACTCAAACAAAATGTTTTGGAAATTAGCAGAACTCAGAAAAATATTTCAAAAAACAAATCAAAAGAGTTAAGGGAAGAGAAAATTGAACACAAGATTTATAGTGATTCGGCTTAAATCAAGCCTACGTCCACTCTTCCACTCTGACAGCCTTCTGGCTGAATTTCATTAATGAATCAACGGAGAATTACAACGATTTGAGTATGATCACTCAATGAAGAGTTTATTTTTCTCTCACTAAGTCACTCATTTTTGTGTTTTTTTTTTCTCTCTCTTGAGTACATTTTGTAAGCAATATCAATGAAAAACAAGCAATTGGAAAAGCTTCAAAAATTTGAATTTTAGTTCTTACACATTTTCCCAAATGGACCTAATGACCTCTTTAAATACTTCTCCACATCTTTCTAACCGTTGATGCTTTCCAGAGAAATTTCTTCCAATCAACCCATTGGATAGAATCGATTAAAGAAATCTTGTAGCCATTTGAATATTGAAATGAAAATCCGATGATTTTGGTTGCCCATACAATCAAAATCTAGGTTTCCATAAGTAAATGCTTCCCAAAAAGGAACTTGTCTTTGAAATTGATTTTATCAATCCGTGATTGATTTATCAATATATTTAGAAAAGATAAGTGAGATTCTCCATCAAAAAGGCAAATATTAAGGATAAATCTTGCACGTACTGAATCCTTGTTGAAAGATCAATAATCCTGAGTCTGATTATATTTTCGTTCTTGTCATGAGTTGAGTCTGTATCTTCATCAGAGTGGGAAAAACTTCTGATGTAAAATAGACTTTGACAGCATTCCACAAAAGTCTAATATTCTTCGGAGTAAGAGTAAGAATAAGAGAAGAAAAATTTTGTTAACTTCAAAACCGGTAGGAGTTTTCTCAACAGTCTTCAACGACATCATCATCACCATAGTCGTGCTTCCTCCAAGGTCCATAATTTTTTTTATTAAAAAAAAAAAGCAACGAAGAACTCTCCATTGTGGTCAAAAGCAAATCCAAATTGTTTCATGTTCCTAAAAATGTGAGGGGTGTTAATGGAAAAGAGAAGATGAGCAGGAAAGAAAGAGTGATGGAGAAGAGGAATAAGGTGGGGGGTGTTTGTGGAAGAGAGAAGGTGAATGAGAAAATTTCTGAAATATCTTAAATGTGGGCTCCACTGGACACACGTCAATCAATGAAAGAAGTAAATGAGGTTTACTAAATATTTCTGGGCCTCATTGGCCACATTTTGATCATGAATGGAATGATTTATTGCTAACTTGAAAAGTGAGGTGTACCAAATATTTTGACCAAATATTAGGTACATAAGTGATGCCGCATTAGATTTGCAATAGTTCATTGGATGGATGACACATGTCATCCTTATAGGCATAAATTTTTGAAAGTCTGAAAGCCACTCCCCTCTTTCATGCAACGACACTCTGTTCTCCCTATCTCTCCCTCCCGACTCACGATCTGCTATCTCTCATCCGCTGCCTCTACCTCCACCTCGTTCATCACCTCCGCCATTGCCTCTTCTGCTGATTCGCTCCGGTGACGGCTCCACCATTGAGGTCGTTCGCCGCCCCGCGTCCAAGAACAAGCCCAAGTCTCCTGTCGTCATCACCTACGACCTGTAACCCTCCCTCATCCCTGCATCCTCGAGGTCCCTTGTAGCTTTGATGTCGTCGCCTCCCTCCACAGGTCATCCACCATCCCCGACCCTGCGGCCACCCCCCAGGTCTAAGAACAAGCCCAAGCCTCCCATCATATGTAACCCTAGCCCTCCCTTAGCCCCTCCCTCAGCCCCTGCATCCTCAAAATCCCCTGCAGTTCAGACGTCGTTGCCTCCCTCCATAGCTTCAGGATCTGGTGAGGGCAACCTTGCCTGCCTTAGCAATGAGGCTTGAGCCCTTGTTGAATCCAATGAAAGGGCCGAGTACGGGCCTCACGCTAAAGGGAAAGAAAGAAGGAAAAAAAAAAGGAAAGAAAGGAAGAAACAGTTAGTGATTCTAATAGCACTTAACACTGGCTTTATCGTCAACTAATAGCACTTAACAGTTAGCGATTCTTCCCCTCCAGTACTTCTTTCTCGGCTTTTGTCAACCGAGTCAATACTTGAAAACTTGGTCATTTTTTCGCGTCAACAAAATAATTAAGCTGATTTAAACTTATAATCCATTATTTACAGTTACTAGGTTTAAACATTCTAACTATGATCAATGCAAATTAATAGAAAAAGACTGTTATCAATTCCAGGTCCCCTAGGTAGCGCTACAGTGCGGCACTAACTGATGTGAGAAGCCTCAACTGGTAATTATAATTAATTATTTGATTACTTAGTTACAAAAGAACTCATCAGTTTGTGTAGACTGTCCCCTAGTTTTTAAGGTGTCCCCGTCTCTCATGTTTTACTCTTAAAAAGTACCATTCACCGTACAAAAAGTTGGTAATTAGTGCTCTCTACTAAACGAAAACAATGTCTCAAAATGATTAACTTTGAGTACGATACTTGGAAGTTATTCTTTGCTTTCCTCCCTCGCAAATAAAGCCTGGTGCGACTCAATGGGAAAAGAGCAGGAACTTGAGAGATCTAATGCGGATCACAGATCACAAGCTTTTCCATTTGCAGCAAAGTTTGAATAATCTCTCAAACATGATGTGCTTAAACAACATGCCCTTACCAATTAGTGCAAGAGTATTGGATTAGTACATGGAATGAGTCTCTTAGAACAAATATTAAGGAATAGATGCAAGGTTATAAGTATGTCTAGTATTTGTGTTACATGGAGGGCTAGGAAAATGGCGCATATACATTTATTTGAAAGAAGGGAATATGAATGATAATCCGATACTGATGAAATCGATCTTCGAGAGCTGGTAGATGCATTTACTCATCCAAGTTCTGCAGAAGGCATTGATGTCTTCGATTTGCTGTGCTATGTAGCAGTCATTCATGTCGTGCAAATCAAACACGAGCTCCTTAGTGAGGCTATTGACAAGGCTCACCACTTCTTCGTCCCTGGCCTTGGACTGTTTTATGATCCCCGTGTCTTGAAGGATCTCGATGTCTTCTGGCATGGTGATGATGCTGTTGAGGAAGATTGCATAGCAGGTGAAATACGGCGCAGCAAAGGCATTGCACTGTTCATAAGCCAGCAAGTTCCGAAACAAAGGTCCCGTGGAGTCATCGATGAATAGGGTCGGGATTCGGAGCTCCCTGTTCTCGAATTCTATGTTGAGGAGGTTACCCGGGTTGCTCCTGAGCTTAATGCCGGATCTCCTAAGTATTCTTACTTCGTCCAGCCAAAACTTCCCCGGAAGACTTTCCTGTCTGTTCCATCTCATGCCTCGCCTTGGAGAAGGACGGTGGTAATCACACGGGAGGAAACTAGAGTGAAATAGAGCAAGGAGATGATGATGCTTCCCTTGGTCTTGCAACTTTATCTCGGAGTATTCGCCCTTTTGGGGTCGTAGTGGCTCGAAGAACAGGAGCGCGAGCTTGTTTAGTGGGGTTTCTTTCTCACTGACGGTGGTGAGCTTGTAGATTTCTTGCAACACAAAAAAGGGCAATTGGTTCTCGAGCATTAGTAGATCTCTAGTGATACTGGGAAGCATCCATCTTGTCGCGAATATCGGTTCTTCCAAATGTTCACCATCCTAATTTCCAAACAGATAAATGGACAGACACAAGAAAGCATTAGCAATCGATTTGAATCCAAGCTAGGATAAATTTGCGTTGGATGGTATTTGGGATGGGAATTAATAGGTACCTGATTGCTCTTATGATACAACCGCATGAGCCCGACAATGAAGCAACCGTCGAGAACCATCATCTGGACGAATTCCTCGCTGCTGATATAGTCGAACTCCTCCGAATAACATTTCCTTGCCCTGCCTTCCAACTTCTTGATCACTGTCCGGAGACCCACTTCGCGTCCCTCATCACCAATCTGCTTCACGAGTTCCTCGTACAGCCTCAGCTTCTGAGCTTCCATCGCCTTCAACTCTGGCCTGTCCCGATGGAATGGACCAATCGCAACAACCCGAGGGTTGTATGCCTTCTCGTCCACCTCGCGAATGTGCTCCGGAACCCGAAAGATCGACCACTGCTTGCTAAAATAGGGCTCGTCATCAGTTGCATGATTTCCCTGGGGATCCCTGGTGGCCGTCGTCACCTCCTCGCTTGCTCTCGGCTTTCCCTGAAATTTGCGCGTCTTGTCCTTCATGATCTCCAAGACATCTTGAAAGGTAGTTTCTCCCTTCTCGATTATTATTCGAAGAGAATTTCCCATATGCAAATGAACACCAGCAGTCACATAGAATAGAGATTTAAGCATCACGGGTTTAGATAGAACGGAAGTTTAAATGGTTCATGTTAGGGTCCAAAAGTAACATTTTGGCCTTCAAGTTTCAATACAATTTATGCATTCATTTGTGATAGTACCTTTCTCAAATGCAAAACTAAGCAGCATCTTGGAAGAGTCTGAAATGATCCCAGGAGTCATATTTGTCCGGAGGCAAAGTATCATTTAGAATATTTTTTGCATATATATCTGACGGATTACTATTAACCATAACTTTACATATGAGAAACAAAGCTAAAGAAGAAAGAAAGCAAGATGCGACGCACATGCAAAAGCTAAAGGTAAAGAGAGAACTACTTCGACGTCATTTCTTTTGTTCGCTGATACTATATTTAAGATTTTTGCATGTATTATTACGATTAATTAGCATGCATCTTACTAATCAAAATCCCAATAAATGTCGACAGTGATTTCGAAATTAAGATGTGTCTAATTTTTGTAAAATCATTTCTTCAACCTTAGTCACATGCGCATGTCGACCTCCTATATGTCTATGCAAAAACTTCGTTCCATCTTCTTGGAAGAGGAATATGCTTCCCGGCTAAGGAAATGATCATTGGCTGACCTAATAATATGCAATCCATCTTGATAGTGATACCTGCAAGTAAGGTATATTCATAATTTCATACTCCTCGGAATTGACCAAATTCATCAAGCCCTGAGACCTAATGAGACCAAGAATTCTTTCAAAACGTCGTATGTGCCAAATAGAAGGAAGTTCTAACTTATAACCCACAACTTCCTCTCAAATCTACTGGTCCATAAAAGTTCCTAATCTATTATTTTCTGGTCTCTAAGATTACTGAAGAGTTACTCGATGAAACTTATGATATTTTGGTACCTTCTGATTCTACAATTCACGATACATTGCGGCATATAAAAAAAAAAAAAAAAGAGGGCCGAAACCGTGCTTCTTCTTTCGTATATGAATCTTGAACGTCTTTAAGTTAATGAGGATATGGGATGAAAAAAAGGTCGACTTATCCGAAGAAAAAAAACATGATGAAAATAACCACATCGGGTTATCCTGATGAATTTTTTTTTTTTTTTTTTTGGATCTTTGTTCCATGGTGTGTCTAAAAGAGTCATTTTCTAATTGGGTTGCATCCCCTGTGAGATCGAGCTGGTCAGCAAAGACAAAATACATGATGTGTCGAGCACGACCAAGGGCTCATCCAGTGTGAAACCGGATTAAATTATTGATTAAACCTTTGATTATTACGATGCAATATCATATATAATAACACCACCTCGAATCTGTTATCTTCTTTTTCTTTTTCTAGGTTGTATTTTTCGTACGGAAGAAAAAAGCAAACCATGTTTCAAGGTCAGTCCTTCGCGTGGCTTGTCTCTAGAACATCACCAGCACCATCTCCACTGAAGTTTTCCTTATTCTTGTCGTGTTCCCGTCAATCTTTCTAGTGCTATAATACTCAAAATATCTTACTTCAACCTTAATCCTCATTATTTAATCGTACAGTACTTGCTTTTGCTTTTTTAATAGATTCACTTATTATTCACGTTCTACCCTTGCGTAGAAACTTTACCTCAATTTAATTTAGTTTCATGAAACATCGGATGGAGAGCCAACGTCCACACATTAAATTAATATTATGACAATGTAAAGCATAGAGCTAGCTACGCATAAAGACAATCATCAAACTCAATGGTAATTTTGATAGGGACATTAACTTTCTACCGTCTAAACTCATACAAATGACTCTTATTCACACAAAAATGCAAAGTTTTGTCCTTATACATTACCGTTATGTCTTCCATCCGCACAAGTAGGGATAGTCCTCGAACACGTCTTTTCGTTTTTTTTTTGAAAGACTGTTTGCTGAATAGAGGATACGTATAGAGAAAGAAGACGGGGGTGACTACTTTTTTCAATTCATTTGCCGGTAATTCACCAGCACTTTTACGAAATTAGTCAAACATAAATAAAATTTGATAATATGTATGATCTCAAAAAGGGTTAGGAATGTCATAAAAGCATCGGCCAATAAGTTTTCGGAAGATCATGTGACAGCTAAACTTTATATCGATAGTTTTCCATGTTTATCGACCCTTTCAAGAATTTATTACAATGGCAGAAACTATTCATTTTTTTTTTTCTTTTAGAACGATGGTAAAATTTTCCGCAATAAAAAATCAATAATGTGGTTCTTGCCGTTGTCTCCTTTGGTAAGAAAAGCACTTATTATTTGCAATATGAGATTGGGAGTATTTAGTCAAAATGCGAAAACTGCTAAGAAGTTTTCAACAATGTGATGAATTAATTCAACAACGACCCGATGGATAAAGTCGATTGGTTCAGTGTCTCGGTTCCTTGAACTAAAAGGGATCGATTTGATCATCAGAATGATCTTGATTGCATCACCACAATGGATGCAATTGCATGAGCAATACATGGATAAATGAATTAGTATAAAAAAGAATGATCGAGGGCGTTACAGGATGAGTTAGAAATGTGCAGAGGCTCTTTCTCTTAATTGCAGCTCTCTGAATGGTAGAATGAATGAAAAGACATTGCCGATTTCAGAACGTGAGAGCTGAAATTTGACAAGACCACCTCTTCGTCTTCGTCCACAGATTGGTATATAATCCCTGCGTCTTGCAAGATCTCCATGTCCTCCAGGGTCTCGATGATGCTGTTGAGAAAGATCGCGTCACACGTGATATACGGCAGGGTGAACGAGTTGCACTGTTCGTAAGCCAGAAAGTTCTTCAGGAGCGGCCCCGTCCACTCATCGATGAAGAAGGCGGGGATCTTGAGCTCCTGATTCGCGAACACTTTGTTGAGGAGGTTACCGGGGTTGTACTTGAACCGAATGCCGGCTCTCCGTATCCTCTTCGCCTCATGGACCCATGACTTCCCCGGGAAATTCTCTAGCCTGTTCCATCAAGCGCCTTGTTCCATTCGCGATGGGCGGATGCCGGAAGGAATTAAGCTCGAGTGGAATAGGACGGGGAGATGGTGATGTTTGCCTTTGTCGTTCAACCTTATGTTGGCGTATTGTCCCTTCTGCGGACTCGGAGGCTCCATGAATAGGAGGGCAAGCTTGTTTAGAGGCGTCGCGTTCTCGTCGAACGTCGTGAGGTTGTTGATCTTCTTGTCTCAACACATCCTGTCCAGTCTGAATCTGAGAACCCATACAGGTGAAGAGAGCTTCGGGAGTGAATGAAGACTCCAAGACTTATAGTACCTTTGACATATCTCAAAACTCTCTTGAGTTTATGTAAGTCTGCTATACTTGGTTTCTGTAATTTCTGACATAGTTGATTTGTAGCATATGCAATGTCAGGTCTTGTTAAAGTCAGATACTGAAGGCCACCTACTAAGCTTCGATACTCGAAAGGATTGGAGAGGAGAGCAGAATCATTTATTAGAACAGTTGGTTTCAATGATACAGGGGTGGTGATTGGTTTGCACTCAAGCATATGAGCTCGAGTAAGAAAATCCTTGGCATATTTAGTCTGGCAAAGAAACAGATGATCAAAGGTATTTTTAACTTCAATGCCAAGAAAGTAATGTAATGGTCCAAGGTCTTTCATATAGAACTGAAGACTTAGAGAATGGATAAGGTTGGAAAGAGACTGAGAGGAGCTTCCAATCAGTATAATGTCATCAACATATAGTAGTAAAAGAATGGTGTCTATATCAGTATGATAGATGAATAAGGATGGGTCAGTTGAGCTGCAAAAGAACTCATATTCAAGCAGAAAGTTGCTGAACTTGTCAAACCAGGCTCGAGGGGCTTGTCGAAGTCCATAGAGAGACTTCCTGAGAAGACATACATGATGAGGTTTCTTGGGATCTTGAAAACCAAGAGGCTGCTCCATGTAGACTACCTCATTCAATGTACCATGTAAGAATGCATTTTTGACATCTAGTTGATGGATTGGCCAGTGTTTCATCATGGCTATAGATAGAACTATGCGAATTGTAGCATGCTTAATGACTGGACTAAAGGTTTCTGTAAAGTCAATGCCTTCTTCCTGATGAAATCCCTTAGCAACCAGTCGAGCTTTAAGTCTATCAAGACTACCATCAGCCGCAAGCTTCGTTTTAAATATCCACTTACAACCAATTACATTCATTTGATCAGTTCAAGGGATTAATTTCCAAGTTTTATTCTGATAAAGTGCATCCATCTCTTCTGTCATTGCTTTGTACCAGCCCTTATGTGCTAATGCTGTTTTGATTGTTTTTGGCTCAGTAGGTACTTCATATATAGCAAGACATGCATAACGAGGATTGGTCTTGATAATGCCAGACTTAGACCTAGTCTGCATAGGGTGAGTAGGTAATGTACCTTGTGAATTTGTCTGATTATTTGAAGTAAGTTGCTCATATCTGGTCCCTCTGTTGTCTCAACTATTTGAACAGGTATTTCAACTTGTTGTGGAGAAAGAGAAGCTGCTTGTTCTGTGCATTCAGGTAAGACCAGTCCATTTGTTTGTTTAGCTATGGATTCTTGTTCCCAACCTATATACTAAGAGGTTGATTGTTTTATGTTATCTGTAGTGGAGGGAGCTAGGAACTGTTCTTCTTCTGTCCACAATTTATACAAGTGTGTGTAGGAGGGATAAACTGTTGCTAATTTCTGAGAGAATGGGAAGAAATTTTCATCAAATACTACATGTCGACTAATGTAAACATGACCAGTAGTAGGAACAAGACATCGATATCCCTTATATTGATCACTGTATCCTAGAAAGACACAGGTTAAAGATCGTGGATCAAGCTTGTGTTGTGCATATGGTCGAAGACAGGGATAGCAAGCACAACCAAAGGTTCTGAGATGGTCATATCTTGGCTTATGCTGATATAATTTGCTGAAGGGAGACTGCATCTGTAATTTTTGAGTAGGTAGAATGTTATGGCTATTACAAATGCATCTACCCAAAACTTTAATGGAATTTTTGCATGGTATAGCATAGCCAAACCAAGTTCAACTATATGTCGATGTTTCCTTTCAGGTATTCCATTCTATTCAAGTGTATATGGACAGGATATATGCTGTTGAATACCACAATTCTGTAAGTGTGTTCTGAATTTTTGGCTGATAAACTCTCCTCCACCATCACACTGAAAAGTCTTGATTTTACAGCTATGCTGATTTTCTACTAACTTTTGAAACATGAGAAAAATACTATAGAAATCTGACTTCAGCTTTAATGGATATATCCAACTGAACCGAGAGAAATTGTCAACAAAAATGACATAGTACTTGAAACTTTGAAAAGATGTAACTGGAGAGGGCCCCCAGATATCACAGTGAATCTGTTCTAAAGGTTTAGTACCTGTAGAATTCGATAATGGAAAAGGTAGAGCAGTACTCTTGGCTATTTGGCAACTTCTACATACAAACTGTGGTTCTTTGTTGTACTGGATTAGATTTTTGTTCTTCAAATGCTTCAAGATATTTTGATTTGTATGAGCCAGTCGTTGATGCCAGATACTTTCTGCAACAATTCTTTGTCTCTGGGTGAAGTAGACTTCTGCAGCATAAGGATCTACTCTGTACAGCCCTCTAACCTTGTTTCCTATCCTCACGGTTGTGTTGGTGGTGCTGTCCTTGATATATACACCAATTTTGTTAAAGATAAAGGAACATGGGTAATCATCAATTAACTTTGATACTGATAGAAGATTTTTCTTAATCTCAGGAACAATCAGCACATCATTTAGAGGCAAGGCATCAATTGCAGTATTCAGTATTGCATTACCAATGTATCTAACAGGTAAACACAAACCATTGCCTATCATGACTGTATCAGCATTGTTATTTTTAGAAAGACTATGAAGTATACCAGCATTAGGAGTAATATGAGCTGTTGCTCCAGTGTCTGGATACCCCCCTTGATCATTTGTCTCCTCAATGTGTAGTGCTGCTAGTGCTGTTGGTATCTCCTTAGCTTGATAGGAGTTATCAAACCGATACCAGCAATGTAAGGCATCATGACCAGGCCTCTTACAGATCTAACATTCAAGTTGAGTATGTTCTACTGCTTTTTCTATTTGCACCTTTCTGTGAAGAGTTGAATTTGATGCAAGATATGACATGGTATCAGAATACCTTTGTGTTGACGCATTGTATGGTCTAAATCCTTGAACAGGACCCAAGCCAGAGGAGGTATTGAGTTGTTTGAACTGCTGATTTTCTTGTTTATAGTTTGAGTTATTATTTCTGTAACTCATGTTTCTTCCAGGATAACCAAAGTTCCTGTATCTAGCATTATATGATCTTCCTCTTTCATAATTTCTTCCTCCTCGATTATTTGTCCTTGACCCTCTAAGGATAGTATTCTGTTGTATATATTCGCTGTTAGCCTCTTCTTTATGTATAGCTTCAGTTTTCCTCTGGCCATAGTAAGCTAGGTTAGGGTTGAACTGATTTAAAGAGTAATTTTGTATCCTGGCTTCGAATCTTTCTAAGTGTGAGATTACTTCATCATATTCTGGTTGGGGTTTTAGGCAATAGATTGTTGTTTTAAAACTTTCATACTCAGATCCCAGGCCTTCGAACTCCAAATAGTTTTGTGATTTCATCAACTGGTTTTCCTATGGCATTCAATTGGTCACATATTGACTTGTAATCCCGAAGTATGCTAATAAAGTTCGTTCACGTTTCTGGCAAGCCTACAGTTTTCCTCTTAACTCGAATTCCTTAGCTACTGACTTTTGTGTAAACCGATTTAGCAAAGTTTGCCAAACTTCATAAGCAGTATTTAACCCAATTATCAAGCGAGTATGTTTTCTGATACAGCACCACTAATCCAAGAGGATACGAGCTTATCTGTTTTTATCCGGTCGTTATACTCAAGATTAGGAACCTCAGAACTTTGACCTCCTTCTTCAACATGCACTGTCTTCGCAGGTGATGAAATTTCCCCATTCACAAAGCCAAACAGATCTTGGCTCCTTAAAAATCTATGAAATTGAGCTTGCCATAGAAGGAAATTATCCTCAGCTAGTTTGATGGTAACAAAATTCGAGATATTAACACGAATAGGAAATGAATATCGCAAACTTCTTGCTGCCATTCTATTCTTTCCAGATCTTTGATCAATTCTAGTTGTAGATATGACTTCTACCGGTTTGCGTACAATGCCACAAGTATACCGCGATGAAGATTTAGATGCAGATGAAAAATACCGATTCACAGATCTTGATGGAAGATTCAGATATCTTCAGAGATCAATGAAGTTTTGAATCTAACTTCAATCTGATGTAGATCCAAAAGACTTACGGAATACCTTATGAGGAATCCAAAGGTTGAATGCACAGTAGCAAGATGATTTCTTCAGGATGCCGATGGCTCTAATACCATGAAGAAGTTTATGCGCAAAGAAGAAGTTAGAAGTCTTGGATGACTGAGCAGTAGAGAGCTCTTGAGATGAACAATTCTTTATGTATTTTCTTCTATGCTTTACAATCACGAGAGTTAGCCTTTTATATTCAATGGCTATCTCTAGAAACTACTTTACAGGTATTGAATCAGTTGAAGAAATGGAAAAACTGATTAACTGAAGCAAAAGAAACTAACTAACTTCTAGTACCGAAGTACACCAAACAAATTACCGAGACTTGCAGCTTATACAGAGTATTCGAAACAGAGCTTTTTAGCTCACTTTTACAGATTATCACTTTAGCTCACTTAGTCTTCTTTCTCTTTCTTTGATGCTAACAGTAGCCCCTTTACTCCTCATTCTTCTTAGCAGCATTTATATTCTCTACTTCATCTTCTTCATACATTTTCTCTTCGTTGCTCGTATATCTTACTTCCCCTGTCTGTAGTAGTCTCAGTAGAGCTTCTGTTCTTGCTGTTCTTAACATCCGGGAGACTTGCTCTTCACTTTTCAAGACTCTTAAATTGGTTTATGGTCTTTTCAGGTTCATGCTAGACAGAATCTCCCCTAGATGCAGACAAAAAATCCTTTGGTTAAAGTGACATGTTGAAGGAATTATATTGGCTTGTATCATATAGTTTTACTGAATATAATTGAGAGATTAGATTCAATGTGATAATAGGCCAAATCAGTATTGATGTGTTCTTTTTTCTTTATATGTTCCTCACAAACAAGAAAGCTGGGGGAGGTACCCAGATTTCTTAAACGGTTAAGATGCGAGTCGTCGAGTAAGCTACGCAAACATACGATTGTCTGCATTACTTAATAATATTGAAAATTTGTTATTGAATCACTAAGCCATAGAAGGTGGAGAGATCATCATCATCATCATCTAGTAAACGTCACAATTGGACCTCAAGTGCAAAAAAGAAATCCAAGAAAAGGTGCCGAAGCTAATTTCATGCGATCTTCCCTTGCAATCTATACACGACAATGCCTGATCAAGCTATTAGAGCGCGTCCTCTTATAATTTACCCTCTCGCAAGGAGTTTAAAAGGCAAAGCTTCAAGAGCACTCATCTTATCGCTCCAGCATCTTTCATTGACGATCTTTCGTTTGATTTTGCATAAATTTTCACGAGGAACCTCAAAAACGAAGTTACTAAAAAATTGGGCGATCATTTTATGATAAAAAGTGACAGGAATGTGAAGATAATCGATAACTAACAAATGAATTTGAGGTAGAAAATATTTGATTAATTGCATGATTAATTGATTTCAACTTATGATCCATCCATACGGTTGTTAGGTTTGAAACATGGAAACCATGCTCAATAAAGTCAAATCCATATATCAAAGTTTTCCAGCAGAACTCCTTGCATACGATGAGGTAGGACAAGAATGTCAGGTTATACCATATTTTCTTCCACTAAGGAAAAATCAATATCAAAAACATGCATCTTCCTCGCAGTTTGAAACCAGATTAAATTAATGATCACATCACTGCAAGATCATATATTATTGTGGGATCATGATATCGACCCTAAACCATCGGGAATCGAATCAAAGCTTTGATCCTCTAATTAGGTCGGATAATCTTTTGTCGTGATCGGTCCAAAGCATGCACATTAGTCCTAACTACTTTCATTAACTATTTGTGGCGGGCCTATCTGGGGATTTAATATTTCCCTGACCAAGTTTACTTTCGAAATCCTGATCAGACATTGGTTTCACGTGTGATAATCCTTGGGCTACCTTAGGCACATTTAATGTTTTTTCCAAGTATTGGTTTTTATTTTTGTTTATTTTGTATAACTTTAATCTTTAGATGCATGTATTTAGGGTTGTGCATCAATCCCAATCAAACTGAACAGACCAAACTGAACTAGCTAGTTTGGCCTATGTGGGAATTGGTCTAGTTCCTGATTCCTACGGAGGAACCAAACCAAACTAGCAGAACCAACTTAGAGCATTTTTATTATTTTTATTCAACAAGGGCAAAAGGCATGGATTATTTGTGATTGTAATCTCTTCTTTTACTAGCACCTTCCATGTGATTAATAATTTAATCCTACAATAAACAAACTTTCAATAAACTTAGGAACTTTTGAAAAAGACAATAAAAATTTAAAAAATAACACCACTAGTTCTCGGGACAAGGACCACTCGATCCAATTGCAAGGTGGACAGGTTTTCAATTCCATACATTGGGCTGAACTTGTCCTATTCGGTCCGATCCTCCAACCTACCTTCGAACCCATCACCCTTAATGCATGAAACCTTCACGACATATAAATATTAATACCTAGGTATGCATATAATTTTTTTCCATATATTCTTAGAAGTTTCGAAAAGATATTAGATTTTGACGGGAAAGTGAAAAATGCCTTTTGCATATGCTTAAGTTTAAATAAGGGATAAGTGTAGTGGAAATCTCAAAACTTATCATAATAATGTAATAGAGTTGTAAAAATTTCAAAAAGTGGCAATTACGACACAAAATTTGTCACGATAATGCAATTAAGTCCTAAAAATTTCAAAAAGTACAATCAATTAAAAGACTTCATTGAACTAATTTGATAAGTTCTAGAACTTATTGTACTTTTTAAAAGTTTTAATACTTAATTGCACTTTTGTAACAGGTTTTATGACATAATTGCACCTTTCGAAAGTATTAAGACTTTGCCCAAAAAATAAAAGTCTGAACACTCAACTGCACTTCCGTGGGATTTTGCAATGCATTAATCTCATTAAACAAACGAACATCTAAGTAAAACAAAAAAACAAAATTTCACTGAATTCCATCCTTGTTTTAGTCGGCCATGCTTTTTCGCTCGGTGGATTTGGGCACTTGATCAGGCCCGCAAGCTCGGGCCCGGCAAGGCCTCCGGAAGTCGGGCTCATATGGGCCCGGCCCGAGCCCGGCCAGGCACTCAGGTCTACTCCCTCTGTTCCAGTTCCGCCGTGACACGTGGATGGTCCGTTGCCACCACCCTCACCCGCCAAAAATCAGGAGACTCCAGGAGACTCCATCTCCACCTCTACCCGGATCTCTCTCTCTCTCTCTCCTTTTCTTTGCATGCAAGTTGGATCTCCTTCACACGCCCTCATCCCACCATTCACTTCTCTCTCTCTCTCTCTCTGTCCTACGTCTGCCACCATGTTACACGCTTCACTGTCGTCCCTCCACTGCGGCAGCGCCTCTCCATCTCCCTCCCCGCCTCGTCTCTCCACTCCTTCTCTCTACCCTTCTTCCCCATCTTCTGCTCGACCAACTTGTCTTCGGTCTCGCCATGTCCTCTCCTTCTCCGTGCCCGCCAAAACCCATTTGAGAGAAAAGTCGAAATCTATGGTCTGTAACGTTTTGCTCGCTGTTTGGCAATTGTTCTTTTACTTTCTTTTTTTTTTTTTTTCTGTTTTTCTTGCTATAGTTGGGGGGTATTTGTGCTGCTAATTATCGATTCTTCTGTGGCAGGGACTGAAGGTGAACTGCTCGGCTGGTGAGCCATTGAAGGTGATGATATCTGGTGCACCAGCATCTGGGAAGGGGACCCAGTGTGAATTGATCGTCAAGAAGGTATCTTTTTTGCATTTTTCATTGCAGAATTGACCAAAAAGAGATGCAAAATTGTTGATTTTTTTTTTTTAATAAGTGTATCATATGGTTACTTGTAGCACTTTAGCACTGCAAGGCCACGGCCTCAACTTGGTTTCGTAACAACAAGGCTGATTTCGTCTCGATAGTAACTTTGATTTGTGTGCTTATGAATTCGGCTGATGCATATGACCTGTAGACGCCAATTTCTTCAGTAGTGTTTACTAGAGTTCATGATGTCGGTTCAATGCTTTCTCCTTTTTATTAGCAAGCTACTCTGAGCACCTTTCTCTTTTGCATAATGCAGTTGGCGGATGAAAAGGGTCTCTTGAAATAGATTACTTTTACAATAATTGTCGTAGGGTTTTCTTAAAGTTTGTCTTGAATCTTCTTAGTTTGGCTTGGTCCACATATCCACCGGTGATCTTCTGAGAGCTGAAGTGTCTGCTGGGACTGAGATCGGAAACAAAGCCAAAGAGTTCATGAATGCGGGAAAGCTTGTACCAGATGAGATTGTGACAGCTGTATGGATAACTTTACCATTTTGCAATGTATCATATATTTTACTGGTTTTGAAAGTTCAAGCAGATTGGCAATCTTATTGTTTTGCAGATGGTCACGGCAAGATTATCACTTCCAGATGCTCAAGAAAAAGGGTGGCTTCTTGATGGGTATCCACGAAGTTATGCTCAAGCACAAAGCCTGGAAGAAAGGAAGATTAGACCAGACATTTACGTTGTGTTAGAGGTTTGTGACCCCTGCATATACACAATCTTTGCTTTTGAATTGCACCTGCTTTATACGCTACTCTTTTTGTGCAAAGAATCTGTTTCTTGCATATTCGAAGAATCAGGCCACTGATTAAAAATGAATCTTTTATACCTCCCAAGTGAACTTTTTGAGGGAGAAACGAATCCAAAATTCCATCATTTCCTTCAAATGGACAGACAGTTTATGAATATGGAAGTGGACAAACGTTCTTTTCTTGGAAATCTAGTGCGGGTTAGAACCCATGTCTAGTGCCTAGGGAGGAATGGCCTTTCACAAATACTGAACATGTCACAATTTATTGCTGGCTGCAGTGTTTCGAATGGATTAGTGTTGTTCCTGTTAGAATGTTGACTGCGTGTGGTGAGCACGATTAGTGAACAAACTAGGTACTACATCCTCATTGTTTTTCTGACACGGAGCATCAATCAAGAACTGGTAGTGTGGGTGCTCTCACAACCAGATAGAGATAATTGGGATTTTGTTATATGCATGGTTTATTACTGTCAAGTTTGAAATCTTCTTTGTCAAGTTTTAACTTGAAGGCTAGTTGCTTTGTCTGTAACTATTCTCTGTTTGGTTTCTTTGCCATAATGAGAGCAAGTATTATTGAGTTGAACATTTACGCAAAAAATATTTTTAATACTCAGGTTCCTGATGAAATTCTAATCGACAGATGTGTTGGTAGACGGCTAGACCCATTGACAGGGAAGATTTACCATATCAAAAATTTTCCTCCTGAGACAGAGGAGATTAAAGCAAGACTTGTAACCCGTCCTGATGACACAGAGGAAAAGGTAAGAATCACTTCATTCTGGCAAATTGTTGTCTTTTCATATTCAGTATCTTGCACAGGTGTAAAACTGTCAGGGATAGTTGGGAGATTATGCAACACCAACATTGTTGAAGCTCACAATATTATGTCTGCCTGGTAATTGTGTTCGTATGCTAAAACAAGAGAAATTTGAGGTCCTTGAGCACATTTATTGCCCAGTAACATTTATGCCCCTAGTAGTTGTTGCATTTTCTGGGAAATTGCTAGAATTACTGTGTAGCCCCTTTTGATTAATTTAAGGGCCGATGGTGCTTGGACAAGGGAAAGGAGAAGGATTGAGGGAGTCAGAGATTTTCTTATAGAGTTCAAGGAGATAGCTTTTTTGTGGACAATGATTATTGAGGCTTGTTAGTTTTTTTTGGGTAAAGATTGAGGCTTGTTAGTTTTTATTTTTTTGGTAAAAGGTAAGATTGAGGCTTGTTAGTTGCTCTCTAATAATTACAAGAAACTATCTTATCATTGTTCTCCTACATCTACATAAGATTTTAACTGCAGTCTCAGCACGATTTTAGTTTTCTCTTAGGTACTAAGCATTAACATCTGTTGGTGACTAGGAGTCTATCACACATATGCCTGCTTATACTTCCTCAACACCATCACTTTCTGAGTAGTGCATAGGCCTGATTAACTACTTTTGGTCGTCTACCAACATTTCCTTTGTATAATTTTTCTTTTGAATTTTGTATTAGGTGAAGTCACGCTTGGAAATATACAAGCAAAATGCTCAGGCTATATTATCAACTTACTTGAGTGTAATGAATAAGGTCCTCACTTGCTCTCAACTGACTCTTTCTTCCACTTCTCATTAAGAATTGTTTGGTAATTGGTGATGACCTGTCATGGATTGCATTTTGGAGAGTGCAGATTGATGGAAATCGCCCCAAAGATGTGGTTTTCGGTGAAGTAGACTCACTGCTGTCAAAGGTGCAAAAAGATAAAGCAAAAACAACAAAACTAGGTACAAGTAATATCATCCGAAGTGCAATTAGGATCACTCTACTTTGATACTTCAATCATGAGTTTCTTTTTCTTTTCCTTGAAGTGGGAGGCCACCAGTTTTTAGAAAAAAAATGAAGTATAGAGACTTCCACTCGTTGACTGAAAGGATGTATTGATGTATAATTAGCTACTAAGTAGCAAAGCTCAGGAAAGTATAGACAGCTTTAAATGATTCAAAGGATGAGTTACTTCTCATGGAATCTTCTAGAAGCACAATGTAAAGGATTAGTTTTGCTTAACTGAAGGGTGAAGGGAGTACTCTGGAAAGACTGGCAAGGAATGTATTGCAGGACAATTATTATCTTTGCTGAGGAAATTGACCCAAGTCCTTTTATGAGGGATCTATCAAAGAAAAGGGTTGATGTTGCAATTCATAAATGTCGAGTTTCTTAATCCCAATGTCTTTTGAGCCTGTGATGTTTCTTCCAGGGAACCCTGCATCTGGGATCTCACTGCCATCAAATCAAGCAACTAAAAAGGAGGTAATTCATCATAGTATAATTTATCCTTGTTCCTAGTTTGAAAGCTGCATCGTGGATCTACAGAGTTTTTATTATCTGTGCTATATTCTTGCCTTATTTTGCTTTAGCATTCTACAGGGTAAATGGCGGGGAATACCTACTAGGTTGAATAACATTCCTCACTCTAGAGAAATCAGGACATATTTCTATGATGATGTGCTTCAAGCTACACAGAGAGCCATATATGATGGAAAAACAAGACTAAAGGTAGGATATTCGTCTTTGATGCTGTTTTCATTGGCCTGAGTTACTCGAAGAAAGAAACTAAAGAGAGATTTAGATATCCTACGTTGTCATTTTTTCTATATGTTTATTTGTTCTTATAGTTCCACACAGATGACTTTTGATTCTTAAAATCAAGCTGATCCCTTTTTATTGATACAAAAAAGAATCCAAAGCTGGAAATTTAAGGGGAACCTCCTACTCAAACAGATTTACCCTGTTTCAACTTATTACAGTTTTCCTCATCAACATATGCATGTTACTCCCAAAGCCAAACTCATGCTGCTCTTCTTGTGAACATTTCAGGTAGAAATCAATATCCCAGAGCTAAACCCAGAAATGGTAAGATGATTATATGAGAACATTTGGTCCTTCATCAAACGGATAATAGGAATTTGACAATATTTTAGTGATGCAACCTGGACAGGATGTTTATAGAATAGGCACACTGACGGAACTTGTCAGGGTTATTGCTCTTTCATTTGCTGACGATGGAAAACGTGTTAAGGTATATCAGACCTAGTTCCCGTGCCTCTCCTATGTTAAGATTAGGCGTTGGTTACCTGTTTATATTCATATTTGTTAGAAAATCATCTCATGCAGGTTTGTGTTCAAGGGTCCATGGGAGAAGGTGCTCTTGCTGGAATGCCACTGCAGCTTGCTGGTACTCGCAAGATATTGGAGTTCATGGATTGGGGAGATGATGGTGCATTAGGAACCTTTATCCAGATTGGATCTATAGGTATATAGTTGGGGAAATTGAGTTTATCTAAATGACATATGCTTGTTAAAAGATTAGGGTGATCATACCATTGACTACTTCTGTCCTTGGTCGTTGGCGGACAAAGTGGTTGTTGTCATAATACCAGCAGGATCCAAAAATATAGACTTTAAGAAATCCAAGTATACGTGGTGTGGGACTTCCAAGTTCCTCTCTGACATCCAAAATCGTGCAAGAATTTGCCCAACATGTGATTAGTGCATACTTTCAACTTTAGACGTTGTGTTTTCTCTTCTTACATTTTTTACTCTTGGGGGCTTATAATTTTAATTTCCAGGATAGTGAGAGGGTTGACACATCAATCTCGTTTGCTTTGATGGCCTTTGCATTTGATGCATTGGATGTTAAAATGCTATTCCACCTCTGATTTATAGCAGCATTTCTATCATTAGTTTATATCGCTTTTCACAACAATTTCTTTGGGCAATTATTTCACAATGTGTAACTTCACTAAGCCTTAAATCTGCAATAGGTGCCAAAGAGGTTGATGAGCAAGATGACATTTTTATCTTAGTGGCCCCTCAAAATGCTGTGGGTAATTGTATCATCGATGTAAGGAGCTTGTTAGCGAGTGTTTCGTTAATCCTGTTGCAATTATGTCCATTTTATGACTTACGTCGCAACTATATGGTTAAGCACCACTTGATTGTGAAATTGCAGGATCTCAGGGGCATGACTGAATCTGCTGGTATGCGTCCGGTCATCCTCATCAATCCTCGGCTTAAGGTTTGTCCTAAAATTTCTGTTGAGTTGAACACTTTCATTGCTTGGATTATGACTATAATTGCACTTGGCAAGGTATTTATCTGATGAATGGTTGATAAATATCCATGTTTCTGTCCCATAATGTCCTACAAGTGAGGCTGAAGCCATATCCTGCAACTGGTCTTTAAATGGTTAGTACAAAAAACAGAGACTAATAGAAATCATCTCTCAATCATATTTTCTTAATTTACAGTCACAGGGGTAAGGTATTCTTCAAACAAAATTCAGCCAAAATCTTGTATAGAATGACCCCAAGAAACTGTGCAATTTCTTCAAGTAATGCTTGCATGTTCTTACCATTATTAATACATCGCTTAACATTTTGTCTGCAGACCTGCATCCAGTGTTTTAGCAGAGTCTGCAACTAATGTTTTGCCTCTTTATAATGAGCATGGCTCTTTTTCTCCAGGATTTACCAGGTTCCAGTGGTATCATGCAAGTAAGTACTATGTTAATATGTGGAAACAAAATGGATATAGATTTGAACTGGTTCTCTTATCTTGAAACTTGTTTTGAAGACCATGGGACGGGACAAGAGATTGGAGTATGCGGCATCATTTGAGAATTGCTATTTCTTCCGGCTTCTCTATTATGCAGGAACTCAATACCCAATTATGGGTGCTCTCAGGTAGATTTCCCCAATCTCTGACACATACCTCAGCCATGGCTGCGCACAAGTACTGTTTGAGCATGAGGAATGATTGAATTTACATGCAATAAAACTAGAACAAATCAAGGTTTGTCCTTGGGGGTAGCCCATCCTTAATACCAGAGGTCTTGCCTTTTCTGCTTTCTCCATCCCCTTGCCTAGCCAAAGAAAAAGGACAACGCAGAGGAATTGCTAAGCTTCCTCAGAATGAAAGTTGAGTGTGGAAGTGTGCATTTTCTACCGGATGCATGAAAAAATGATTCTCGATGGTGTGCGAAACATTATCTTATCCATCAAAGGCGCAGATGTCAAGACATCAGTATTCTCTGGAAATTGTCTATCTATTCTTTCAAGGAGATTATTGGCTAACTTTGAAGGTCTATTGGGTTGCCTGGTAGCTGAGCCTGAATGCATAATATGTTGGAAGTAAGAATTGTGGATTCTTGTTTCGCTGGGGCAAGAATCAGATGAACTTTATGTCATATATCATTGATATGTGTCAAGAGCCTGATGCTTATGCTTTTCTTCATATTTCAGTTTTATCAATATTTCTCAGCTTCAAAGAGCTTCATCTTTCTGTCAATCAAAATTGGAGTTGTTGCAGTTTTCAATGAAGTTGAACAACATGTGAATTCTTCATTGCAGGATGTCCTACCCGTACCCTTACCAATTGTACAAACGAGTCGATCAGCCATCTCGGAAGGAGGAGTACATCTTGCTTTCAACATTCGATGGAAGACCAAGTATTGATGAAGTCAACGATGCCTTCCTTGGGAAACCAAGGTTAGTATTGTCTTGAATCTTCTCCTTTCCTTTGTCTTTCAAGTCTCGTCTTCAATTATTGATCATATCTTATGGTTTGTAAATCACTTGCAGAAATCAAGTCAAGAACACATCCGGAATATGGTAAGAATCAATCACTACGTGTGACTTGCCATTCGTTAATCATGAGCTTTTCTAATCAACAAAACCCTAAACTGTGTGTAGGGGTTTCTTGAGCAGTATACTGCAGTAGACAGGAAGCTGCGCATCAAGTACGACTTTACTTCTCCGCCCTAATGAATCCATAAGCTCAGCTAATCAATCGCATTCTTTGTGTAGAGAGTATCTTTAAATACATGTCTGAATAATCAGGTTGAAAAATTTTTTGCCGTTACTAAATTATGAGACAACGGTTGGTATATGAATTCGCTTGATGTTAACAGCAACATAGTTCCATATGCACAGTACATAGCATGCAATTCACATATCTCTCGGATGAGCATGTTAGATTCAATGTAAGTGTGATTTATGTGTGCATTGATATTTATAATATGGATCTTGTTAACGAGTATTCCCAAAGCACTTGTTAAGCATATTTAACGAAGGATATTTCAATTTTCAAAGTTTTAATTGCGAATTTCACAAGAGATAGTCAATCCTACTTCCTTGTTTAGTTATTTATCAAGTGCATCCCGGTCCCTTCTTAACAAAATGCTTAAAATATAAGCGTTGCATGTTCTTCATTTGATCAATTTGCTCCACTTCTATTTTTTGTGTATACAGTTCGGGACATGGATTCGTTTGATTTATATATTAAGCTAAGAGCGCCACATTACCAACCCTCAACTCATGGCGCATCTTAGAGTAATTCAATTTACTCCTGAGATATGAACACATTCATTGGAAAAAAATGGGCCGGTCGAGATTCAAGCCGATCAAACGGGATTTCATCTTCGAACAATCACAGAATTAATGTGCCATGATTTTGTCACCACCTTTTCGGAGGGCTGATTTACTTTTCAATAGACTAGTCACATGCATTGCACGCGTTAACATAACTTATTTTCTTTAAAATGTACTTAGCAAGTTTGATTATTATTTACTAGACTCTGGGTGTTATTAAACAACTAGTATTTATTTAATTTTCTTCTAAAATTACGAAAAAGAAGGAAACTGATCATTTCTCATGTGGATCGTACATAATGCGACAGAGGAGCTTATTATTAATACAGTTAGTTATTAATTATTTATAACTACAAAAATAATTATAGGAAGAATTTATCAATGATCATGGCCAGTTTAAGGTTTAAAAAATAAGCTTTTAGACAGCTATAATATGTCTAGCATTGGAAGAATAATTTTGGAACTTTCGTCAAAATATTAATAAAAATATATATAAACAACCAAATTCAACTTGAAATGCAAAAGTAAGCGATGTATGTTTTGTTATATTGAGTCATTGACATACATAGAAACAATAAAATTATGGGCAAAATGATATCAGTGATAAAAAATATTGATATTACTTTACATTCATATAAATTACATTTACAGCTATACTTCTTCAAGAATATATAAGTCGGTTTGCAAGGCCCCCCAGAATGTGTGTGGATGGTTAATTAATAGCCGGTAACCAACCAAAAAAAAAAAAAAAACTAATAATAATAGCTGGTAACCTAACATTCCTTGAAAATATAAAAAGAAGAAGGAATTGTGAGCAACTCCTTATTATAGTTAGTCAATTCGAAAGTAAAATTGTTAAATTATGATGCTACATAATTCTGAATGATCTAATAAACATATTTGGATGACCCAGACAAGAGTTTAGTTTAGTGTTTAAAAATTACAAGCAACTTTAGTTTTTTAAGCCGAGAGGATGCTAGGTTTTGCCAGTTTCTATGTACTTCAATGCACATTAACATTGTGACACCAAATAGGGGATGGGACCACAAACGTTCTTTGAAAATGACATAACGACCCAGTCCGACAGAGGGCAGGGAATGGTTGTGGAAGCCAGAAGACTGAGATAAAAAGCAGCTTAAATCCAGCGCGTCCCATATGAAATGCACTGCACATTCTATGAGTCCCTCCTGCATATGAAATGCCCTGCACATTCTCCGTCTTTCCCTCTCCGATTTCCGGGAAGAAGTGGTGGGCCCCGGCCACAGCCGGATCCAGTCTACCAAAGGAAAAGGGCATCATGACTCGAAATACACGACAAATGAAATGTGTCAAAAAGCAAAAGGAGGCCCCCTTCGCTCCCCTCGAGCCTCTTCACGCAACGACTGACCCTCGGTCATTCTTCATTTATTCGTCTTCTTCTTCTTTTCCCCCTCTTGAAGTAGAAATTGTGAAAAACTCAGCTCCGCATGCTCATCTTCTTGAGCAGAGCCCAGATTTAGGCATTTTTTAATCTTTCATGCAAACAGAGAGACTCGGTTCAAGGGCTGATGGAGGAGCAAAAAATGAAACGGGTATCATCTTGGCCCTCATCCAATTTTGACCAGAACAACAAAGAGATCAAACGTCGAAAAGCAGATGATAACGCTGCGCCTAGCTCGTCCGCCACTCCAAAAGGAAGTAACAACTATGACGTGTTCTTAAGCTTCAGAGGTACAGACACTCGCAAAACTTTTGTGGATCACCTCTACAACAGCCTCGACAATGCTGGAATCGACGTGTTCAGAGACGACGATGAGCTTCACGAAGGGGAGAAGATCGGCAACAACCTTCTCCAGGCCATTAAGAATAGTAAGATCTCCATCCCGGTTCTCTCTCAGAACTACGCTTCGAGCAAATGGTGCCTTAAAGAGCTCGTTCAAATGACTGAGTGCATGAAGTACGAAAGGCAAGTTGTCTTGCCCATATTTTACCGGGTTGAACCAGCTGATGTACAAGACCAGAAAGGGAGCTTTGGAGAGGCTTTCTCCCATTTAAGTGGGAAGTATTCTGAGGAAGAAGTTGCCAAATGGAAACAAGCACTCCACGAAGTGGGTTCTATAAAGGGATGGGAATCGAAGAAAACTGCTAACGGGTATTTCATTTTCTACAGAAACCTCATTTTATTTCTTTTAACCGGATCTTGCTTGTAGAGGAGGCTATTCTATCTTGTGTTTCACAACTTGTGCTTGCTTTTTTTACTCTTAAATGCTGCAGCGTGGTAATAATGAGATATAACAGGATATAATTGTTCTTATAATTCAATTTAGCTTGAATGTTTTATAAATAGCCACGAAGGAGAATTGGTGAAAATGGTTGTCAGAGCAGTTTTGATCAAGTTAAAAGAGGCCTTTCAGCTGGTTGTTACCGAACAACTTGTTGGAATTGATGATGCCGTGGCGGATATTTTGAGATTGCTGGATGATAACCCCATTGCTACCCAAATTGTTGGTATCCATGGAATGGGAGGTATTGGTAAGACAACTTTAGCCAAGGTCGTCTACAATAAGCTCTCCGGCAAATTTCAGCATTGTAGTTTCATTGCAGATATTCGAGAATCCTCGCGGCACAAGGGCATTTTATGTTTGCAGGAGCAATTAATACGGAATATACTGGGAACAGAGGATAGATTGTCAAACAAGGATGAAGGAATTAGGATCATGAAATCTAGATTTAAACGTATGAAAGTCCTAATTCTTCTGGATGATGTGGATAACCGTTGTCAACTTGAAGCTTTAATTGGGAAACATGGCTGGTTTGAGAGGGAGAGTAGGATAATCATTACCACAAGAATAAAGTCTATTCTTGACCATGCTAAGGTGAACTACCTGTATGAACTGAATGAAATGGCTAAGGATCAATCTTTAATCTTGTTTAGTAGACATGCTTTTCGGAGGGACTCTCCTCCATGTGACTTCAAGTCTCTATCTCATGAAGTGGTAACCAAAACTGGAGGGCTTCCCTTAGCTCTCGAGGTTATAGGTTTGTATCTGTGTGGGAAAAACCCAGCATTATGGCGAGACGCATTGAAAAGGTTAATAAAAGTACCGCATGAGGAAGTGCAAAAGAACTTGAAGATAAGCTATGATGCATTGAACTATGAGGAACAACAAATATTTTTGGATATTGCTTGTTTCTTTATTGGAACTGATTTAAGAATTGCATCCTACATGTGGGATGCTTGCAATTTTTATCCGAGCATGGGGATTGAAATGTTGAGTTTTATGTCGCTAATAAAAATTGGAAATAATCACGAGTTGAAAATGCATGACCAATTGAGGGACCTTGGTAGGGAAATTGTTCATCAAGAAGATCGCAATACGTCCATAAATCAAAGTAGGTTCTGGAATCATGAGGAAGCCTTGGAAGTACTTCATAGAAATAAGGTAATTGTTACTTCTATTGTTCTACTCTCCTTTTTATATGAATTCTTTCAATCGGAATCAATTTTAGACCTCACAGCTGATATTATTCTCCTTATATTATTTCCTTGAGTGATTTGGATGAGATGTTCTTAACATCTATAAATGGTAGACATTTCCCATTGAGCTAAGGAAAGAAAAATTGTGGTTTTAGACAATAAACTCATTGATCATTAGTGGTTACTTAGAGTGCGTTTGGTAAATTGTTCCAAGGAACAAAAATAGAAAAAATTATTTCTGTTCCAAGGAACAATTTTTGACTAGAAGAACGCATTTGGTAAACTTGGTCTGGAATAAAAAAATAACAGAAACATGTTTAGTAATTTATGT
The DNA here is from genome assembly GCA_017140615.1 of Eucalyptus cladocalyx. NCBI lineage: Eukaryota > Viridiplantae > Streptophyta > Magnoliopsida > Myrtales > Myrtaceae > Eucalyptus > Eucalyptus cladocalyx. The sequence goes on along the minus strand of CM029523.1, from coordinate 60,557,853 downwards.
TCTTTTTTTGTTTCTTTTAATTTTTTAATATTTTTATTTTATTTTTCATTATTTTTCTTTCTTTTATTTTTCTTTTATTTTTCTTCCTTGTGGCCGGTCGCCGGCCTCGGCCATGGCCGGCAACCAGCCCGACGAGGGCTGGTGGCCTCGCCTTGGCTGGGTGAGCTCGGGCTTGCCCAGATCCAGCGAGCTCGAGCTCGCCCAACCAACGGCGAGGCTCAGCCTCGCTGGGCCACCGCCATGAGGCACTAGATATGGGCGAGCTTGAGCTTGCCCGGCCAAGGCGAGGCCGAGCCTTGCTAGGGGCCGACGATGCTTGGCCTCGCCGGGGTAGGCGACGCTCGGCGAGGTCGCCAGCCAAAGAAAAATGAAGAAGAAAGAAAGAGAAAAAAAAATAGAAGAGAGAGAAAATTTGTTTCTTGAAATTGTTCCAGAATCAAGAAATAAGTTTTTCTTGTTTCTTGTTTCTGTTCCAAATTTGTTCCCGGGAACAAAAAATAGATTTGGAACAAAAACGCAAACAAACGCGTTTCTGTTCTTTTTTTGTTCCCCGAAACAAAAAAAACAGGATTTTTATTCATAAACAAAAAAAAAAGAATACAAACAAACACCCCCCTTATGCACTCGGTGTTAGTATCAATTCATTCTAAGTCGTTGTTTGAGCCATCATGCTTTTCCCCTTGAAATGACCTATCGCACTGATTCTCTTATTGAATAAGGGAAGAAAAAGGGAAAATAACGTGAACCATAGAAGAGAAGATATCAAGACGAACATATGAAATGTTTCGAAGATTGCATAATATTATTCATTAACCAAAAAAAAATATTTGTGTGCATTATAAACTGGTCTGACCTGAGCGCCAACTTCACCACTATAGAATGAAGGTAAAGTGATATCGGTCCACTGTTGGCTGATTTGGTGTAACATATGTGCAGGGAATTGAAATGCTTCACGTTCAGGCCCTTCGTCTCGACAAATCCATCCCATTCGCAAAATTCACAGCTGAACAATTTGAAAAAGTACCGAACTTAAGGTTCCTTGAAATGTCTGGTGGAAATCTGACTATAGATTCCAAAGGCTTGTTTCCTAAGTTGCGATGGCTTAGGTATGAAGGAAGTTTTACAGTCATGGCTACCAGTTTTCATCTAGAGAAATTAGTCATACTTGATTTATTATGGAGTGGCATTTCAGAACTTTGGGAAGGTTGGAGTCATCTCAAGGTCAGAAGGAGAGCATGTTGTCTTGTCTTTTGGTTTGTAATGGCTTATTCTTAGCGAAAATTTATCGGTCACTTTGTTTTGCAGGTGGCGAAGGACTTGAAAGTTCTAAAACTTGCACGTTGCTGTAATTTAAAAGTTATGCTTGATCTCTCAACTTTTCAAAATTTAGAGATATTAGTCCTTGCATGTTGTTTTCAACTAAAGCAAATTCACCATTCTATTGGAGAACTCAAGGGCCTCATTTCTTTGGACTTATCGGAATGTTGTATTCTCCAAGTGCTACCCAAAGAAATGGCCAAATTGAAAGAACTGAAGGAACTGAACATAAGCTGGACTGCCATAGAGGAAATTCCTGCATGGATAGGTTCTTTGAAGAAGCTAGAGATACTTCATGCCAGTGGTTGCTATTCATTGGTTAGACTTCCTGACTCCATTGGCCATCTCGTAAATTTATCGATCCTTGACTTGAATGAGTGCCTCAATTTGGCTAGACTTCCAAAGAGCATTGGATCCCTTGTGAAATTGCAACGCCTGTCACTAGGCAAAGAGGAGAAAATTCCCAAGTGGTCTAAATGGGTTAGTTCCGACTCCATATGGTTTGCAAAATGTCACCTGGATCATATGAGCATCCGGGATTTACCCGAATTCATTGGAGATTTGAAGAATTTGAAAATTTTGGATATTTCTACAAGTAAATTGAGTAATTTACCAAGTACTATAGGCAAGTTGGGCAACCTTGAAGAATTGGATGCCTCGCACTGCAATAGTTTGGGAGGGGAATTTCCTATAAATGGGTTGTCCTCATTGAAGATCCTTGAATTAAGTTGGACGGGCATTTCTGGCTTCTCCGACAACTTTGATAAGCTTTCTCATCTTGAAAAACTAAACTTATGTAGCTGCAAGATGCTTCAATCATTGCCAGAGCTTCCTAGCTCTTTAATGGTTCTAGAAGTCACTTGTCAACATCACACATTACCTCAACTTTTTCACCTAACACATCTAAAAAAGCTCACTATTTACGAATGCAAATTGCTAGAATCCATACCAAAGCTACCCTTGGCGATATTGAAGCTTCTTGTCAATGGCTGTGATGAGTTGAAAGAGTTGCCAAGTTTGTCAAGTTTGAAATTTTTGTCACATTTAGATATCCGAAGCTACCGAGAGCTGACGGAAATTAAGGGTCTGGAGGCATTAAAATCCTTAGTACATCTGAGTGTATCTAAAAGCAAGAAGTTATCCAAATTTGATGGCCTTGAACATGCAAAGTCCTTGGGATACTTGGACATGAGCTTTTCCTCAGTGAGTGATGATCTAATTCAAGTTCAAGGGGTTGACAGATTAAAAAACTTGGAAGAGCTGGATATATGTTCCTGTGAGTATCTTATAAGACCAGACCTTTCGCAATTAACACATTTGAAGCAATTACATGCTGCAGATTGCCACAATCTAGTTGAAATTAAAGGTCTCGAGAGATTGGAAAACTTGGAAGACTTGGATATTGAGTGGTGCACATCCATTGAAACATTACCAGACCTCTCGTGCTTCAATAACCTGAAAAATGTGAACATTGAAGGATGTTCGAAGCTTCGTGATGTTCAGGGCCTAGAGAAAGTCCCAATTGTGTTCAAATGAGGGATTCAACTGCAAGGCCTCAACAAATTGTGGAGATCCAATGGAACGATGGGGTTGAATTTCGCATGAACTTGTGGAGCTCACGAGCTCCAGGACTCCAAGGCGTCTAGACTCTAAAAGGACGTTCAGCGATGCAACCTAGTGGAGTCTCGTATGTTCATTTCACCGCCGCGGCAGAGAAGCAATTGGTCGACAAAAATAATGCTTCGATGAGTCGAGCGCTTCGGCTACGATGTCAGAACGATTTGCGTTTCCTTTCAAAGTTAGATAAAAGCAGGTCACACTATTCTTCATCAAGATGTATTGCCAGTTTCATCAGCATTTCGTAAATTTGGTAAGACGATTTTTCTCGATAGCCCGCTGTTGTACTTTCGTCTTTTAATTAGTTCAAGATATGGAGACGCTGGCCTGGAATTTTCTTCTTCTTCTTTTTTTTGGGTGGTCGATTTGGCCTGGAAGTTGACGCTGATGCTTCAGGGGAAAAATCGGAAAAATGATAAGGAATTTCAGTTTCTTTTTTTTTTTTTGGTAGGAAAATTTCTTCAGTTTCCTTTCCATTGAAAACGAACACGAATAATTTTCTGAACCAAAAGGCTCCCTACAAATTAGATTCGGGTTTTGTAGTTCTTTTCTTTAATTTGTATTTTTCATATTGGGCCAAAATACTTAATATCCAAAATTTTAATTCCCTAATGAAAGAGGAGAGGAAAAAGTCGATATTTTTTTTTTTTTTTCTATCTCCTTTCCCTTTCGTAAAATAATTAGGCCATATATAATCATTTTCCACTCAAAATATTTTCACTTAATATGTCATCATTTTCCACCAGAATTTTTCATTTTCTATATCATAGAACTTAGGTTTGCATTGACTAGTGCTGACCTCGTCCACTACTAGTTGTTCTAGTTTGCATTAGAATCACAGTACAATCAAAATATCCGCATGGCAAGCATCAACATCTGCGAGTGACTAGGGGCACGCATGACAAAATTTTTGTTCCAGAAATTGATTTCTCAATTTCTATTCCCCGGACAAGTTTCTGAGCAAAGAAACCTGTTTGATAACGACTCAAAATTTCTATTTCTAGAATAGAAATATATTTGATAACATAATTAAATTTCTATTTCTAGGAATAGAAATTGATTAGATAACAACATAGGAAATCCTCAAATACAAAATAATAGTCCAAATATACTAACACATCGTAGGAAATCCTCAAATACAAAATAATACTCGAAATAATATTAATACATTACAAAAGGTGAAAATACAATTTCATGGAAATACATTACAAACAATGCATCGATCGAGCTCGGCACAAGTATTGGATGTATGCCCTAAAGCTACTATGTAATAGTTACATATTAGGAATTTCGGTTGTACTTTCATTATTATTATTTAATTAATGGCAATGACATATTCATTCATTTGTCCAATTATTTTATATTTATGAATGATTCCATAAGATCAGTTGCAACCAATCCTATTCTTGAGACGTCAAAAATATATGTGACGGGTTCATAGTTAGACTGAATCTTTAAATCGTTCCCGGTCGATGGATTATCGAGTGGATATTAATAATCCTGTTGAGACCGGTGTGTTCTTAACTTCACCATTAAGTATTGGATATTTAAGGGAATGATGAGTTACATGTCATTGGGTATTATGATGCCTGAGTTAGAACACAGGTGTTTGTATTAGACAAGTTCACTGAATGTGACGCATATGGAATGATTAGCGACATGGAAGCTTTTAGCTTGGTCAATGTCTAATTGTTCATGTTTTGGTCTTGTGTAAATAATCCTTAGACCTTAGGTACAGTGTTAACTTGTGTATTGAACAACTATGGTTCACGGGTGCACATAATGCCGGGTCGTTGATTCGTCTTTATACCCGATGGTCATAGTTTGTTTATATACGAAGTTACACGTGTGCGCAATATGGAATATGTCTCCTTGTTAAATGCAAGGTATAAAAATGATATCCTATGCAATCTAATTATGACACTGCATTGAAATCCTCGGTCGGGGTTGTAACCGAGAATAAATTGTTTATGTCTCAAATAAAATGCATGTCAATTAGATTTGTGCATATGATCGCATTAATGACTTAACTAATATTCTATGGTCTTTGTTTGATCGGAACATAGTAAGACAAAGGGATTGAATTACACTGTAACCAAAGCTGACAGGTTCATTATGTTCTTAAAGCATTCACACTATCTGGGTAGCCATGACATATTGCTAGATGTCAATCATGGCTTGTGGAACCCAAAGATTAATCGGGATAATTAATTCTTTTGGGAGTACTAATGTGTTAGTACAAGTCTTACTACTAGCTTAGTGATGAACCTAGGGATGTCACACACCATAAATAATTAGGATAACGTGGAACAAGAGAGAAATATAATTGCAAATGTGTTTGCAATTACTACAATCGAATTGAGTCGATTTGAAATTAAATTAAATGAGATTTAATTTAATTTGTATTATAGTCACGAGCCTACTAATGTGTCAGCAACCGTTGCTGGTTGGTTTTATTTTTAAAATTGCAGTTGAGGGACGAGAGTTAAAAGGGCTGCTAAAAAATAGAAAGAGGTGCGTGTGTTTTGTTTTTAGAGACACATGAGGGGTTGCTGAAAAAAGAGAGAAAAACAGTGTGTGTTCTTGTGTCTTCGAGACACGAGAAAGAAAACAATTCTCTCTCATTCGGGTTGTGGCTAAATACATAAAGGATACAGAGAATTGCTTCACGAGATTGCTAGCACAATCAAAGTGGTGATTATCCGAAAGTTCTCTCTTTCATTTGACGTCAATTGTTGGTGTGTTTGAACTAGAGGTCTGACGCTTGTGAGACTCGAACTAAAGAACATCCAAACCGATTCGTTTTAAAGCGCGCTTCGAGAGGTAATTCGTTTAACTCCCTTTTATTTTCAGATTTTTGATTAAAACGCACGAATAACGCCATCGGAGAATCATGTATAAAATATATCTTTATTTCCGCTACATTCTTTTTGTTAATTTTACCTATACACGATTCATGAAACCCCAACAGCAAGAACGGCCAAGAACAACAAAACCCCAACCAAGGAAAACAGAACAAACAAATCGTGCAGAGAGAGAGAGAGAGAGAGAGAGAGAGAGAGAGAGAGAGAGAGAGAGAGAGAGAGAGGAGGGAAGACCTCGAATTGGAGAGGAAGGAAGGCGCAATCCAAATCCGAACGGGGATGCGGACGGAGGAGGCGAGTCTGACAGGACAACCAGAGCAAATTGGACGATTCTGAGGACGATGACGGCGAGATGAGCGACGATCTGACCGGCAAGAGGACGGTGACAGCATCGGAGTCAACAGTGGCAAGAAGGATGGATTCGGAGTCGACGGTGAGGATGGACAAGTTGTTCAGAGTCGACGGCGCTAGGGTTTGGTTGAAGCGTTGAGAGGAGAAGGAGAAGCGACGCCCAAATAGAAAAGCCTCGTGAACGAAGAAGGATGCCCAAATGGAGAAAATAAAAAAATAAAAAAATTCTATTTTTACCTTACCAAAACAAAAATTTCTATTTCTAGCCCAAATGGAGAAAATAAAAAAATTATATTTTTACCTTACCAAAAAAAAATTTCTATTTCTATTTCAAAAACCGAGAAGTTAAAAATTTCAGCTTCGATTTCTTCGATTTCTCTATTTCTGGAATAGAAATCTATTTCAGAAATAGAGAAATCAAATTGCATTACCAAACGGATTTCTGTTCCAAACCTGTTCCGAGAACAGAGAAACGGAAATTTTATCATGCACGCCCTAGCAGTCTATGACACATGCCTACTTATGCTTCCTGAAAACCATCACTTTCTGATTAGTGCATAGGCCTGATTAGCTACTTTGGGTCGTCTACCAACATTTCATTTGTGTAATCTCACTTTTGATTTTTGTATTAGGTGAAGTCACGATTGGAAATATACAAGCAAAATGCTCAGGCTGTATTTTCGACTTACTTGAGCGTAGTGAATAAGGTCCTCACTTGCTCTCAACTGACTCTTTCTTCCACTTCTCATTAAGAATTGCATGGCAATTGGTAACAATCTGTCATGGATTGCAATTTGGAGGGTGCAGATCGATGGAAATTGCCTGTGGTTTTCAGTAAAGTAGACTCACTGCTGTCGAGGGTTCAAAACGATAAAAGCAAAAACAACAAAACTAGGTACGCCTAACATCATCCGAAGTGCAATTGGGATCGCTCTACTTTGATACTTCACTCTTGAGTTTCTTTTCCTTTTCCTTGACGTGGAAGGCCACCGATTTTTAGAAAGAAATGAAGGATAGTGACTTCCACTCATTGACCGAAAGGATGTGTTGATGTAGAATTAGCAAGTAGCAAAGCTTAGGAAAGTATAGCCAGATTAAAATGATTTAAAGGATGAGTTACTTCTCATTGAATCTTCAAGAAGCACAATGTAAAGGATTAGTTTTGCTTAACTAAAGGAAGTACTATGGAAAGACTGGCAAGGAATGTATTGCAGGACAATTATTATCTTTGCTAAGAAAATTGACCCAAGTCCTTTTGTGAGGGATTTATCAAAGAAAAGGGTTGATGTTGCAATTCAAAAATGTTAAGAGTTTCTTAATCCCAATGTCTTGTAAGCCTTGGACATTTCTCTCGGGGAACCTGTATCTGTGGTCCCACTGCCATCAAATCAAGCAACTAAAAAGGAGGTACTTCATCATACTATAATTTATCCTTGTTCCTAGTTTGAAAACTGCATCGTGGATCTGCAGTTTTGATTAATATATGTGCTATATTCTTGCCTTACTTTGCTTTAGCATTCTACAGAGTAAATGGCGGGGAATACCTACAAGGTTAAATAACATTCCTCACTCCAGAGAAATTAGGACATATTTCTATGATTATGTGCTTCAAGCTACGCAAAGAGCCATATATGATGGAAAAACAAGACTAAAGGTAGGATATTTGTCTTTGATGCTTTTTTCATTGGCCTGAGTTACTCAAAGAGAGAAACTAACGAGAGATTTAGATATCCCAAGTCATCATATATTCTATATGTTTATTTGTTCTTAAAGTTCCAAACACGACTCTTGATACTTAAAATCAAGCTGATCCTCTTTTTATTGATAAAAAAAGAATCCAGAGCTGGAAATTTAAGGGGAACATCCTACTCAAACAGATTTACCCTGTTTCATCTTATTGCAGTTTTCCTTATCAACATATGCATGTTACTCCCAAAGCCAAACTCATGCTTCTCTTCTTGTGAACATTTCAGGTAGAAATCACATCCCAGAGCTAAACCTAAAAATGGTGAGATGATTGTATGAGAAACATTTGGTCCTTCATCGAACAGATAATAGGAATTTAACCATATTTTATTGATGCAGTCTGGACAAGATGTTTATAGAATTGGTACACTGATGGAACTTGTCAGGGTTATTGCTCTTTCGTTTGCTGAGGATGGAAAACGTGTTGAGGTATATCTAGCTTAGTTCCTGTGCCTCTCCTACGTTAAGATAGGTGTTGGTTACCCGTTTATATTCATATTTGTTAGAAAATCATCTCATGCAGATTTGTGTTCAAGGGTCCATGGGAGAAGGTGCTCTTGCTGGAATGCAACTGCAGCTTGTAGTCGCAAGGTAATGGAGTTCATGGATTGAGGAGATCATGGTGCATTAGGAACCTCTGTCAAGATTGGATCTATAGGTATATGGTCGGGGAAATTGAGTTTTATCTAATTAGAGCAATCATACCATTGACTACTTCTCTCCTTGGTCATCAGCAGACAAAGTCGTTGTTGTCATAGTAATTGCAGAGATCCAAATATATAGACTCGAAAAATCCAAGAATACATGGTGTGGGACTTCCAAGTTCCTCTCTGACATCCAACCCCATGCAAGAATTTGTCCAACATGTGATTAGTGCATATTTTCAACTTTCGACCTTGTGTTCTCTTCCTTTTTTGACTCTTGGGGGCTTATAACTTTGATGTCTTTGATAGCGAGGGGGCTCACATATCAATCTCGTTTGCTTTGATGGCCGTTGCATTGGATGTTAAATTGCTATTCCACCTCTGATCCATAGCAGCATTTCTATCATTAGCTTATATCGCTTTTCAGAACAATTTCATTGGGCAATTATTTAACAATGTGTAACTTTACTAAGCCTTAAATCTGCAATAGGTGCCAAAGATGTTGACGAGTAAGATGACATTTTTATCTTAGTGGCTCCTCAAAAAGCTGTGGGTAACTGTATCATCGATGTAAGGAGCTTGATAGCAAGTGTTTCGTTAATTTTTTTGCAGTTATGTCCATTCTATGACTTGTGTCGCAACTGTATGGTTAAGCACCACTTAATTTAGAGATTGCGCGATCTCACGGGCATGACCGAATCTGCTGGTCAGGTTTAAGGTTTGTCCTGAAATTTCTGTTGAGTTGAACACCTTCATTGCTTGCGTTTTGACTCTAATTGCACTTAGCGAGGTATTTAACTGATGAGTGGTTGATAGATATCCACGTTTCTGTCCCATAATGTCCTGCAAGTGAGGCTGCAGCCATATCCTGCAGCTGGTCATCATTTGGTCAGTCCAAGAACAGAGACAAATAGACATCATCTCTCTGTCATTTTTTCTTGTTTTACAGACTCACAGGAGTAAGCTATTCTTCAAATTAAACCAAAATCAGCCAAGAAACTGAGCAATTTCTTCAAAGTAATGCTTGCATGTTCTCACTATTCTTAATCCATTGCTGAACATTTTGTCTGCAGACCTGCATCCAGTGTTTTAGCAGAGTCTGCAAGTAATGTTTTGCCTTTTTCTAATGAGCATGGCTGTTTTTATCCAGGATTTACCAGGTTGCAGTGTTATCATGCAAGTAAGTACATTTTTTTTTTTTTTCTCTTTTTTGCTAGAACCATGCGAGTAAGTACATAGTTAATATGATTCTCTTTATCTTGAAACTTTTTTGAAGACTATGGAACGGGACAAGAGACTGGAGTATGCTGCATCATTTGAGAATTGCTATTCTTGCGGCTTCTCTATTATGCAGGAACTTAATACCGAATTATGGGTGCTCTCAAGTAAATTTCCCTTATTTCTGACACATTTCTCATATTCTAGAGCCATGGCCTTGCAGAAGCGCTGTTTGATCACAAGGAATGATTGAATTTGCATGCAATAAAACTAGAATCAATCAAGATTTAGCTTTGGGGGTGGCCCATCCTTACCACCAGAGGTCTTGCCTTTTCTGCTTTCTCCATCCCCTTGCCTAGCCAAAGAAGAAGGACAACGCAGAAGAATTGCGAAGCTTTCTCAAAATGAAAATTATGTGTGGAAGTAAGCATTTTCTTCTGGATGCATGAAAAAAATGATTCTCGATGGTGTGCAAAACCATCAATGATGTAGATGTCAAGACATTGTAGGCCGTCTAAACGGCTTCCCAAGATCAACATATCTAGAAAATCGAACATCCTGAAGGAGAGGACGAAGATTTGTGTACCTGATTTTGAATTCATAGTTCTTGGAGCAAAATGATAGCAATCCTAGCTTTTGATGCTAAAGATCTCCTCCTCTATGACCCTCGGTTCCTAGCTCGATGAGACCGCCACTCACAGCTTGCCTTATGTGAGTTGAGAGAGAATTTTGGAAGAGTGAGGGCTAGAGGAGAGACCTTAGCGCTATTTATAAAGTTTTGGATGGACCCTCTCATCACGGGCTAGGCCCAACTCGGCCCACACAAGCCAAGCCCATATTCGACTGTTAAGAAACTTTATGCCTTACCTTATTAGACCAACTCCGTAAAACGGTAATTACAATCTTAATTAATGTAGCACACATAAGGAAAACTCTTACATTCTCCCACTTGGGCTATATTAATTGAGATTGTACTGTATGTGCGCACCTTTATATTGGTCTAGTGGATATTCTTAATAGTCAATCCTATCCCATAAGGTCTCCAATACCGAATCATGGCGGTAACTGCATGTATTCATACAGAGTCTTCCATGATCACGAATGCTTTCAACTTTCTTGATATGGATTCAATATGGTTGTATGGCAAACGGATAACACCTCATAAAGAGTAATACCTTATGTGTTATCTCCCTTGTTGGTCACCATTCACTTACCTTTAAGTGTCACAGAAAACCGAATGTGGCACTAGAGAATATCTTTATGATTCTAATGAACCCACATATGTTTTATCTTTATAGTTAACATTTCTTTATGTGTAACTGAGACATATGTATAAGGCTAATAACTGGATGCCCTAGCCTTTACTCAAGATTCACACAGTACCTTGAGATTTTCCTTAGATATATGTACACAACTCAATAACAACTTATACAGAAGGAGTTGTCATATATCGAAATGTTACAAAAAGTAACAAAATACAGAAATAAACTTCATTAGAGCAAACCTGAAATAGCTCCCACGAAATGACAATATCCACCGATTCTCCTAAGCCAATGTTCATGATATGTCGTTCAAATATACAAGGGCGTAGGCCTTTAGTCAGTGAATCTGCTAACATATCGTCCGTGGGAACATGCTCTACTATAATGTCACCATTTTGTACCATTTCCTTTATGGTCAAAAACTTGACCGCAATATGCTTAGACCATTTGAGACTTCTATTGTTATTGACAAATAACACAGTAGAATTGTTATCACAATATAACTGTATGGGTCTATCTACAAAATCAAATATGGCCAATTCCTTAATGAGGTTCCGAAGCCAAATTGCTTGAGTGGCAGCTGAAAAACATGCTATAAACTCTGCTTGCATGGTAGAAGAAGATATAGATTTTTGTTTCTCACTTTTCCATGATACTGCACCTCCTGCTAACATAAATATATATCATGTTGTCGACTTCCTATCATCCTCACAACCAGCAAAGTCTGCATCTAAATATGCCAACAATCGCAAATCATTAACATATCTATACATCAGCATATAATCTCTTGTTCTTTTTAAGTATCTCAAGACCTTTTTGGCAGCAACCCAATGATCATGTCCTGGATTCAACTGATATCTACCTAAAAGCCCTGTTACAAAGGCAATGTCTGGTCTAGTGCAAACTTGAGCATACATAATACTTCCAAGTGCATTAGCATAAGGCACATCCTTCATTTGGTTTTTCTCAAAATCTGATTGAGGACATTGTGAGAGACTTAACTTGTCACCCTTAACGACAAGAACATTTCCTGGTTTGCAATCCTGCATGTTGAATCTCTCCAAAATACGATCAACATTTGCCTTTTGAGATAAACCTAACATACGATGACAACGATCCCTATGGATTTCAATACCAAGAATGAAGGATGCCTCACCAAGGTCTTTCATGTCAAAATTCTTTGACAACATTTGTTTTGTTTCACGCAGCAATCCAACATCGCTACTTGTAAGCAAAGTATCATCCACATAAACTATAAGAAAAATAAATTTCCTCCCACTGACCTTGCAGTATATGCACTGATCTACTTTGTTCTCAACAAAACCAAAAGAAGTAACAACATTGTGAAATTTCAAGTACCACCGTCTGGAAGCTTGTTTGAGACCATAAATAACCTTTTTTAGTTTACACACAAACTTACTTGGATCATTTGCTATAAAACCTTCAGGTTGCACCATATAAACCTCCTCATCAAGGTCTCCATTTAGAAAAGCAGTTTTAACGTCCATCTGATGTAATTCCATGTCAAAATGAGCTACTAACGCCATGATCACTCTAAAGGAGTTTTTAGAAGAAACTGGAGAAAAGGTTGCTTCATAGTCTATCCCTTCTCTTTGAGTGGAGCCCTTGGCCACAAGTCTGGCTTTAAATTTCTCAATATTTCCTTTTGAATCTCTTTTAGTCTTATAAACCCACTTGCAACTTATGGGCTTACAACCTTTTGGTAATTCAACAAGCTCCCCAAACACTATTATATTTCATAGATTGCATCTCATATTTCATTGCATCCAACCACAAACTTGATTGAGGATAGGAAACGATGTCTATATAAGTCACTGGATCTATAATGCAGCCTATATCGTAATCATGTTCTCTAAATAAATTATATAATCCGGTGGTATAGCTGAACACCTTTCCCTAGTAGACCTTATAAGTGGAGCCACTGTAACTTCATTTTGAGTCTGAGGAACTTGAAGAACTTCATCTATGGCCGTTTCATCAATAGGATTCTCAATATTAACAGATTCAGTTTGTGACACAATAGGCTCCATAATCATCTGCATAGGTAAGGAGAAAGACATAGCAGGTCTCATCATGTTGTCATGTTCACTAATTTGTGAGCAATCATGCTTTTCAGCTACATCAAATTCTAGAAACTTGGCCGTTTGTGATTCTACAGTCATTGTTCCTCTACATTGATTATAAAACCGATATCCCTTTGAATATTTTGAGTAAGATACAAAGTAGCCTAGAGTGGTTTTAGCCTCCAATTTACCTAATGTTGGATTATTCAATCTTACTTCTACAGGACATCCCCAGACCTTGAAATGATTCAAACTTGGTTTGCGTCCAATCCATAACTCAAAAGGAGTCAATGTAATAACTTTGGTAGGAACACGATTCAATATATAAAGGGTTGTTTTTAAAGTCTCACCCCACAAAAAATCAGGCAAATTAGTCATACTCATCATACACCTTACCATATCCATGAGAGTACAATTGCGCCTTTCAGCCACTCCATTATATTTATGACTTCCAAGCATAGTGAACTAAGCCACTATCCCAGAATCCTCTAAGTATTTAGCAAATGGTCCTTTAATTTGTCCAACATTAGCATGTCTACCATATATTCTCCACCTCGATCAGATCTAACCACCTTTATTACCTTTCCTAACTATTTCTCAATTTCAGTTCGATAGATCTTGAATTTGTCAAGAGATTCAGACTTTTCCTTAATCAGGAATAGGTAACCATATCGAGAATAATCATCGATAAATGTGATGAAATAAAAATTTCTACACAAAGTTGCAGTATAGGGTCCACTGATATCAGTGTGAATGACTTCTAGTAAATCAGAACTTCGAACTGGGGTTTTCTTCTTTATCTTAGTCATCTTTCCTCTACAACAGTCTATGCAAGTCTCTAGGTCACCTTTAAGAGTAGGTAAGATGTGTGTCTTTATCAGCCTTTCCACTCTTTCTTTGGATATATGACCTAGTTGTTTATGCCATAACGCATAAGACTGTTCCTTAGGTAGAGGTCTTTTAGGAACGACACTTTCAACTGTATCAGCAACGTACATATCATTGGGAGATAAACACAATCCGTACAATCAATTGAACATGTTGCAGCATCCAACCTTATTTGAACTAAAGAACATATATATTGTATTGTTATTTATTTCAAAAGAGTAACCACACATGCCAAACATGATACGGACTCAACGTCGATCTTGTCGTTATTTCCCACAGTGAGCTTTAATTCATCCTGATTTGGCGTCCTTATGTTTGTGAATCCTTGTATGGTAAATGCAACATGATTAGTCACACCACTATCTAGCCACCAAGAATTGGATGGGGCTTTAGATAAGTTGGATTCACAGACAAGTGCCAAAGAATCATTACCTTTATGCTCATTTTTAGACAACCAAGCTTTATAGCCATCATAGTATTTTTTTTTTTTTTTATGTGTCCCATTTTCCTACAAAAGTAGTAAAGGACACCCTCCCTCTTAAAATGTGCCTTTCTAGGAGCCATAGTGGTGGAGGGGCTAGCAGCTTCAGGATTTCCTCTCTTAGGAGCTATATAGTTAGAAGTCTCTATGGCTTTAGGATTTCCTCTATGATGTGCAATCCATTTACCCTTCCTATTGGCAGAACTAGAGGCATACAAGGCAAGATGCCCTATTTCTTTCTTCAGTTTCTCTTCCTCTACCACCACTCTAACTATAAGGTCATTGATTGACCAAGTCTCATTTTGCGAACTATAGTTCGTCTTGATAATTCCAAAGTCAGGAGGAAGAGTATTTAATACTTGATGCACAATGCAAGCTTCAGGGATATCAACCTGAAGAATTCGGAGTTTTGTCTGAAGATCTACTATCCTAAGCACATAATCTCTAACTCGAATCGAACCATCATACTTCATATTAAAAAGTGATTGCATAAATGTACCTATCTCAGCATTGGAAAAGACACGATACCTAGCTTCCAAAGCTTCCATCATTTCCTTAATAGTACAGTCAGTTGGCATTTCTCATCAAATGTTCCTGAATTGACCGTTTCATAATGAGCAAGCAAATTCTATTACTCTTTTCCCATGCAGCAAAACGTACTTTCTGAACTTCTGTACTGGCATTAGTAAGGTCTGCCGGCCTATCCTCAGTAAGAGCAATGTGAACATCTGCCAACTCCATCCTAAACAGAAAATCCTATTTCCATTTCTTGAAGTTTGATCCAGTAAGAATCTCAATCGCAATGGAATTGCCATTTACAGAGAATGTGACTGATTATACAAGCAATGCATATAATTAGCATCATGTGAGTGCTAAACACACATCTCAAGAGCTACATACATCATCATATAAACACATTTGGGCAGAATACATGACATGCAGTTGTATACTCTTCACATGACAGCGGTCCATGAAAATATATTCTAACATTTCACGAATTCACCACATTTGGGTGTATGAACCACTAGGGTTAGTGAATTTTCAACCATATGTTGTACATGTATTCCTCCATAAACTAATGCACAATCACCTCCTTTGGGAGTATAATCACGCATCAAATCAAGAGACATCCATTTTTGATATGAGACCAATATTTCTCAAATCCAATCAAGCGTGACACTTTGGTGGTCACAACCCAACTGAATTATCGAAATTCTCTCATATCAGGGATATACCTTTATGACTCACATTTACCTTTCACATGTGATTTTAGACTTGGTGACATGAGCTATTTGTCACTAAAAATTACAAGTCATGTTAATTACATTGCTCCATCCACTAATACATACTACTAATAAATCAATACTGCACATATTCCTCAAGTGATGATATAATCATATGCATGCATTTGCATTTCCAAAACCATAGAGAAATACATGAAAATACGTCAAACCCCAAAATCACGTACTTTAGGGTTTCACATGCATTTTCATATTCTTAAAGGCATCAAAAAAATGCAAATAAGCACACCACAAGATAGGAAATTCACATACAAGCACGCCAACATCAACCACGTGCCCAACGGAGGTCACGCATGCCCTCACATGCCGCTAGAGTGTGCGGCGCATGAGCGGCACACACCAGCGTACCGATCCAGTCCAAAAGCCGGTTACCGGTCCGACCGGTCAACAGTTAAACGGTCGGACCGGTCAACGGTCAACATGGTCGGGTCAACCCGATCAACCGGGTCAACCCGGGTTTGGTCAACCCGGTCCACCCGGGTCGGGTTGACCCGGTCAACAACCAGTTGGGTCTGTGGTGACGTCACATGCCACGTGTTGGTCGCACGTAAGGCGACTTATGTGACGTCATCATGACATCATCACCGACACGTGTCGGCGGTGGCAAAACCGATGAGGCGGTCCACGCGTGCAAAGCCACATGTCGGTCCACACGTCGGCCCGCATGGGCGCCGCATGCGGGCACGTGAGCCACGCGTCGTCGTGCGTGCGTGAGCATGAGGCGGTGTGTGGGACCACCTCCGAGCTCCGTCTCGGCGCATGGAGGCGCGTGCGGCCGTTTCCGGCATCGTCTAGAGGCGTTCTACCCACCAAAATGCTCGTATTGATGAGGAGAAGCCATATATGCAATAAAAAAATCACTTTCATCAGACCAAAAATATGAAAAAACAAGCAAAAGTATCCGAACTTGAGTGAAGTCTGAAATGAGTATAGGCAGCTGATTTCGCCTCTGTTAGAGGCATGCTACGCACAAAAACACTCAGCTCAACAAGATTAATCTGATTATATGGTCAAAATCAAGTTTCATGCGGATAAATTCTTCAAAACAGCTCCCTATGTTCGAGTTCTAGTTTATGCAGGCTCTGATACCAAATGTAGGCCGTCTAAACGGCTTCCCAAAATCAACATATCTAGAAAATCGAACATCCTGAAGGGGAGGACGAAGATTTGTGTACCTGATTTTGAATTCATAGTTCTTGGAGCAAAATGACAGCAATCCTAGCTTTTGATGCTAAAGATCTTCTCCTCTATGACCCTCGGTTTCTGGCTCGATGAAACCGCCACTCACAGCTTGCCTTATGTGAGTTGAGAGAGAATTTTGGAAGAGTGGGGGCTAGAGGAGGGACCTTAACGTTATTTATAGAGTTTTGGACGGACCCTCTCATCACGGGCTAGGGCCAACTCGGCTCACACAAGCCATGAAAATATTCTACTGTTAAGAAACTTTATACCTTACCTTATTAGACCAACTCTGTAAAACGGTAATTACAATCTTAATTAATATAGCCCACGTAAGGAAAACTCTTACAGACATTTGTACTCTCCGGTAATTGTTTATCTGTTCTTTCAAGGAGATTGTTGGCTAACTTCAAAGGTGAGAATGTTCGAATATCGGCAAGGTTTAACATAGGTCTTAATCACACTAAGTACGAATCGAACAATTCTTAGCAACAATCGAGCATGTTTCATGAAGTTTAAGCAAGTTTTACTAACCTTCAGATTTGTCTGATGTTCATTGGTGATGGAGCTGTTGTTCCACAAGAGACGTGTAAAATCAATGCGGAATCTGTGCTGATCGAAACCAGAGGAAGGACGCGAATCACTTGGCTTTAATCCATTGCCTTAATATTCAGTTCGGTCGGACGAGGGTACGAACACGTCCGTGAAGATGAACTCCAGAATGGAAAATGGAATTTCTGAGAACACGAGAATGAAACCAAGAGGTCGGCACTATAGATTGAGCCAGAATCAAAAACCAGAGAAAAACAGAGGAGACTTAGCTCTGGTTTTTTAGCTGGACAGCCTCAAGTCGAAGGTATCCGAGCTTGAATGATAATGATCGATGCTCCAAAGAGATCATTGGAACCGTGTGGGATTGAACTTGAATCGCAACAGAATTCATGAACTTCGGAAAATAGACAATCATTGAAATCCCAGGGCACATCCTGCGGCCAGCTCGTGTCTCCGAGCTTATCCATAATGCGGTCCCTGTCGTATACGACGTTTTCCTTTGCCTCGGACGACTTCACATCTTCCTCTTCTCCTGCGTCCGATTCTGATTCGGAATCAAAAGCTTCATCCCCGAGATCATTCATTTCATCCTCTGGCATATCGTCCTCATCGAGTACACTGGTCTCTCTCTCTCTCTCTCTCTCTCTCTCTGGCCTTCTCAGTCTCACCAGCACTCTCTCTGCGTTGTGCTTCCTCGGCCGAACAAGCGAAAAACCCCCTCCCTTGAGCTCCAAGGATGTCGCCAGCTGTGTTGCCAGCACGCCGATCGAACTTGTCGAGCATCACGCGCACGACATTCCTCGTCGTCCTTCGCTCGTACGACGTCCGCCATCTGTTTGTCTTTATGCCTGCAGCCAAACCAGCGAAGGAGGAGGAAGAAGGAAGGGATGAGCGGGCCGGGCTGAGGAAGAGTGGGCCAGCCTAGCTCGGGGGAAAAAGAACGGGGCAAAAAGAAGGAGGCCCTGGTAGGCCCAGCCCTGACCCGGCCCTATTTGATTTTTTTAATTAATTTTAATTTTAATTTTTTAAATAATATTTTTTTGAATTTTTTAAACTAATTAATTTTCAAAAATATTTTTAATAATTAACACTAGTAATGCTAATGCTTAGTGCCTATATTTGATGCAATTTACAGAAAATTATTTTTGCAAGGAGTTAAAGTTAATCCATAATTTTATACGCTATTAAATCCTAAGAAACAAGACAAAATTTAGGTGTCAATCGGGGGGAGGGGGGGCAATGATCTTCGTCAATTCAAGCGTGTTTAGAAGCTATGATGTGAAAAGGGAGTGTCACGACCAAATTTTCGAGTGCACCACCTAGATTTGGCTAATGGATTACTAAGCTTAAATTTAGCTCAGCTCTCCCAAGCTCATATCAATTCGTGACTTAGATTGAAAAATATTTTTCAGTTAGGAGTCGTTACTAATTTATTTTTAGTGGATCGATTAGAAAATCAAGTAAAGTAACGTTACTTTACTCCAATGAGATTGTGAGTTCGGGAACTTGGTTACGTTAAATTTCTCTAATGCCTTTTCGGTACCTTTCACTTTTTATTTCAAGAAAACACGCAGATTGATTTTAATTTATCTCCCTAACATGTGAGGTGATCATGTGGGTGCTCAAACCACTAATTTAATATCCAAATAAACCAGTGAATAAATTGTAGGACTTACCTCATGGCATGGAAATCATCTGCAATATTAGATCAGAATTCACATCGACAGTCTTAAATATGATTTCTAATTAACACGCAATTTCTTTTTTTTTTCACTTATTTAATGAGAATCATGCTTTATGCAATGCAAGCTACTAATCTAACATGAAATGATATGATATGTCAATATGACCTAAACTATATGACATAAATAAAATAAGCATGCAGTCTATCCTAAAAGATGAAATTGATTTATTCTAAGACAATTTTTTTGGTATTTTCCATGAAATTCGAAATTAGAAAATTGCAAAAATCATCTACCTAGATTAAGATATCATCCAATTTGTATTAGGAATTAGGTTAAGCCAAATCCTAATTTAAACTAGAAGATTATCTTAACCAAGTAATCCTAAAATGCAACCTATCTAGGAGAAATTATTTAAATCTATAATTAATTAAAAAAATAAGCACGCAATCTTATCCTAACATGTAATGACCTGCAAAGAATGTCATAATTCTAATTTTTCTTTTTCTTTTTGTGAAATTCGAATTAAAATTGACACCTAATTAAACGTGCAATTTCAATATTAAAAAAAAAAAACTAACATCCTAAATGAATGCATTCTTTTTATTTTTTTCAAAAATTCGAAATAAATAAATTCCCTATGCAAAATAACCCTAAAACAATAAACCTAAGCTAACTCAAATTTTTGGATTTTCTTTTACGAAAACAAAATCGATCAAACGATAGAACAACAAATCAAACAAGATAAGATTGATATCCATAAATTGACGAACCATATATCACGCATGAAATCGGGTTAGCCAATTTTAAACAAAATCGCAAATCGAATCTCAAGCTTGAGATCGGATTGGTGATTTTTCCATACGATTACAAGTCAGATTTGGAGCGCGAAAATCGAACATACACGTTGTGAAATTAGGGATTGATCCTTAATTCATGAAGATTCAAAAGATTTTTTTGAATACGACAATAACGAACAAATATTCAAACAAGGTCGCAATCCCATTAATAAAATGTGAGAAAATTGGATTAATCAAGAATCTTACCTAGCTCTTGATATCGCGCGGATAAGGTTTTCCAAATCGGAATCCGCAAACAACGAGCTCAGATGATGATGGCGATGACCAATGATCGCGGCAGCATTCATGGTGGCTCAGTACCAGCAGTAGTTCAGCATGGCAGGTTATTGCATCGAAGGGACCCAGGCAGCGACGAGGAACGGTGGACAATCGCACTGGATCTCGTGGGAAGACTGAAAAGAAAAAAGAAAAAAAAAGTCTTCTCTTCTTTTATACGTTGATTTTGTGGGCGTCTCTGGTCACACGAGTCAAAACCCACGGAGAAGTGCTCCCAATTTTGACTTCCCTTCTACCAACGAGTGCTCCCCTCACTCCAATGTGGACGTCCTCTATTGGGTACTCCGAGAAGACCCTGCAAAAGAAAAACAAACTCGACCGAAGACTGATTCACAGCCGGCTGAGGATTATTGAGCCACAACACCACCACCAACAGCAGCGAAGAAGACCGGGGCACGCGTGGAGAAGTTGCTGAGTCGTGAAGTTGGCAGGAATCCAAGCGCGGATATGATGACTCGCACTCGAGGATGGAGACCTGCAACTTCTCTCCCTCTCTCTTTGACTGAATAACCCCTTGTGTTGATTTTGATCCCAAAATCCGAAAGAAAAACCTCCTCTAGGAAGTGATAAAAAGAGCCCCTTTTCTTTCATGAACTGTGGCCGTGTATTGCTATTGTGGCCCCTCTCGAAGGAAAAAGAAAGACTCCTTTTAAATAGGCAGGTGACAGGATCAAGTAAGCGATATTGCTTTGATACTTTTTTTATATTTTGTTTCTTGAATTTTTCATATATTCACTCGATCCATATCTCATATTCAATGAGCTGTCTTCCTCTTGATATTTCACCATAAATCTTTTGATCCCCGCGAAATATATCGCATGAAGATACGGAAGATTTATCGAATATATGAATATTTTCCGAAAATATCAAATCGTGATTCCTTTGGAGCAAATTTTCGGTGATCAGAGAATACTAGGCTTGGGCCAATTTCCTCTTGCCGCGGACTTAATGCAACTTGTTAATTTAAAGCTTAGAACCACTAAATCAAACACATCCGTCACCGGTCCAATGTAAATGTAAATTTAAAAAAATGCACCTAAAATTATATGCTATGCAATTAATCAATTAATTAATTAATTTTTTTATTTTGTTATTAATTATTATTTTTTTAGGGGTTAAAAATCAATCCTAATTTAGGTGTCAACGAGAAGGATTTGGATTCAGTCGAACAATATCCTGTAATGATAGAGAGAACATAGTTATTAGCTTTGGCTGAAGTTGCAACATACATTGAAACAAAATAAGTGGCACATTAGATGATAAACATGCACAGTTTATAAATGACGATCATATGATTCCGTTTAATAAAAGATTCGTGGGCTTATATGATGAGAATACCGATTTGCTGATAAGAACATGGAAAAAGGCATTTCTTCGGGAGAACAGTGCTTCCCCTTCTCACCGAATGAGCTTAATGATAAGCGACGAACAACTTGAGACTCCTCGAGTAGAGTAATGTGATGAGGTGGGCCAAGCTTCGGTGGAGTCTGAGGTGGAGCAGGAGGCTCCGTCCTTCCCACTCTGATTTCTGGGACGAAGTGGTGGGCCCCAGTCGAGCCTCTTCTCCCGACGACTAGCTCTCGGTCATTCTTACCTTAATTCGTCTTCTTCTTTTTCCCCTCTTGATCCATTTGTATCTTGAAGTAGAAATTGTCAAAAACTCAGCTCCGCATGGTAACCTTCTTGAGCAGAGCCCGAAATTAGGCATTTTAATCTTTCATACAAGCAGAGAGACTCGGTTCAAGAAGTGTTGGAAGAGCAAAAAATGAAACGTCTCTTCCCCTGTCTCACATCCAAATTTGCCCAGAGCGACAAAGATAGCAAAGGTCGAAAAGCAAATGATACCGCTGCGCCTAGCTCGTCCCCCGCATCCAAATTTGTCCAAAGCAACAAGGATAGCAAAGGTCGAAAAGCAGATGATACTGCAGCTAGCTCGTCCGCTGCTCCGAAAGGAAGTAATGGCTATGATGTGTTCTTGAGCTTCAGAGGTACAGATACTCGCAACACCTTCGTGGATCACCTCTACAACAACCTTGTCGATGCTGGAATTTGCGTGTTCAAAGACGACGATGAGCTTTGCGAAGGTGAGGAGATTTGCACCAACCTTCTCACGGCCATTAAGAATAGTAAGATCTCCATCCCAGTTCTCTCTCAAAACTACGCTTGGAGCAATGCATGCCTTCAAGAGCTCGTTCAAATGATTGAGTGCATGAAGAACACCGGGCAAGTTGTCTTGCCCATATTTTACCGGGTTGAACCGGCCGATGTACGACACCAGAAAGGGAGCTTTCGAGAGGCTTTCTCCAATTTAAGGGGGAAGTATTTTGAGGAAGATGTTGCCAAATGGAAAGAAGCGCTCCAAGAAGTGGCTTCCTTGAAGGGATGGGAATCGGAGAAAATTGCTAACGGGTATTTCAATTTCTATATGAACCTTATTTAATTTCTTTCAACTGGATCTTGCTTGTAGAGAAGGCTTTTGTATCTCACGTTTCACAACTTGTGCTTGTGTTTTTTTACTCTTGTAAGCTGTAGTGTGGTAATAATAAGATACATAAGATACAACAGAATATGATTGTTCTTCTAATTCATTTTAGCCCGAATCTTATAAACAGCCGCGAAGGAGAATTAGTGAGAATGGTTGTCAGAACAGTTTTGAGCAAGTTAAAAGAGGCCTTTCAACTGGTTGTTACTGAACAACTTGTCGGAATTGATGATACTGTGGCAAATATTCTAAGATTGCTGGATGATAACCACCATTCTACCCAAATTGTCGGCATCCATGGAATGGGGGGTATTGGTAAGACAACTTTAGCCAAGGTCGTTTACAATAAGCTCTCCGACCAATTTCAACATCGTAGTTTCATTGCAGATATTCGAGAATCCTCGCAGCACAAAGGCATTTCATGTTTGCAAGAGGAATTAATAAGGGATATATTAGGAAGAGAGGATAGAGTGTCGAACAAGGATGAAGGAATTAGGATCATGGAATCTAGATTTAAACATAAGAAAGTCCTAATTCTTTTAGATGATGTGGATAACCATAATCAACTAAAAGCTTTAATTGGGAAAAATGACTGGTTTGAGAGGGGAAGTAGAATGATCATTACCACAAGAAGAAAGTCTATTCTCGATGATGCTAATGTGAACTGCCATGAACTCAATGGAATGGCTAAGGATCAATCTTTGATCTTGTTTAGTAGACATGCTTTTAGGAGGGACTCTCCTCCACATGAATTCGAATCTTTGTCTCGTGATATCGTATCCACTACTGGAGGGCTTCCCTTATCTCTCGAGGTTATAGGTTCGTTTTTGTGTGGGAAAAACGAATCGTTATGGCGAGACACATTGAAAAAGTTAAATAAAGTACCACATAAAGAAGTGTGTGAGAAGCTGAAGATAAGTTATGACACACTGGACTATGAGGAACAACAGATATTTTTGGATATTGCTTGTTTCTTTATTTGAACCGATTTAAGAATTGCATCCTACATGTGGGATGCCTATGGTTTTTCTCCAAAAATGGGGATTGAAATATTGAGGCTTATGTCGCTAATAAAAATTGGAGATAATCGCGAGTTGAAAATGCATGACCAATTGAGAGACCTTGGTAGGGAAATTATTCGTCAAGAAGATTATAATGTGCCTATGAATCGAAGTAGGGTGTGGTTCCATGAGGAAGCCTTGGAAGTACTTCAGAGAAATAAGGTACTTGTTTCCTCTATTGTTGTACTACTCTCTTTTTTAGACAAATTCCTCTAATTGGAATCAATTTTAGAACTCACCGCCGAGATTATTCTCCTTATATTATTTCCTTGATGTGGTTAGAATGAAATTTGCTTAACATTTATACATGGTAGACATTTCGTATCGAGTTAAGGAAAGAAAAGTTTTGGGCTCAGACATTAAACTCCTAGCTCATTAGTGGTTAACTTGTGCACTTGGTGCGTGTTAGTATCAATTAATTATAAGTCATTAGTCAAGCCATCGTGCTTATTCCCCAAATTGACGCATTGCATCAATTCTCTAATCACATAAGAGAAGAAAAAGGGAGAGATAGCGCAAACCAAAGAAGGGAAGACATTAAGATTAATATTTAATGTATTTCGCAGTAAATTCATAGGGAAAGATCACATGATAAGGGCAAAAAAGAAAAGAATACCTAGGCACATGATATAATTTGGTCTGATCTGAGCGCCAACTTCGCCCCTATAGAATGAAGGCAAAATGATATCAATCCACTGTTAGCTGATTTGGTGCAACGTTTGTGCAGGGAATTGAAAAACTTCACGTTCAGGCCCTTCGTCTCGACGAAGTAAGCTTACTTGATGAATTCACAACTGAACAATTGGAGACACTACCGAACTTAAGGTTCCTTCAAGTGCCTTTATTTTCTATACTAAATGGAGATTCCAAAAGCTTGCTTCCTAAGTTGCGATGGCTTAAGTGCCGCAAGTGGAATGCATCCTGGGCTTCTAGTTTTAGTCTAGAGAAATTAGTCATACTTGATTTATCATGGAATTTAGAGCTTTCAGAAGGTTGGAGTCATCTCCAGATAAGAGGAGAGCATGTTGTCTTTTGTTTCTAATGGCTTACTCTTAGCAAAAATTCATTAGTCATTTTATTTGTAGGCAGCAAAGGAGTTGAAAGTTCTAAATCTCCAACATTCTAATTGCTTAAAGGTTAGTCCTGATCTCTCAGCCTTCCAAAATTTAGAGATATTAGTCCTTGAAGGATGTATTGATCTGGAGCAAATTCACCATTCTATTGGGGAAGTCAGGGGCCTTGTTTCTTTGGACTTATCGAAATGTTTTAATCTCCAAGTGCTGCCTAGAGAAATGGGCAAATTGGAAAAACTTGAGGAACTAAACATAAGCAAGACTGCTATAGAGGAAATTCCTCCATGGATAGGCTCTTTGAAGAGCCTCGTTTCTTTGGACATTTCGGGATGTAAGAAACTCCAAGTGCTACCCAAAGAAATAGGCAAATTGGAAGAACTGAAGGAACTAAACATAGACAATACTGCTACGGAGGAAATTCCTCCTAGTATAGGTTCTTTGAAGAAGTTGGAGATACTTCACGCCCGTGGTTGCAAATCATTAGTTCGACTTCCAGAGAGCATTGGATCCCTTGTGAAATTGCAACACCTATCATTAGGCAAGAAGGAGGATACACCTCCTTGGGTTACCTTAATTGACATTTCGAGAAATCACTTCCCTTATTCAATTAGGAAATTGGATCGGATGACTCTAAAGGAATTGCCATGTAGGGGCATTCGAGAATTACCTGAATCCATTGGAGATTTGAAAAACTTGAAAATTTTGGATATTACAAGTAAATTGAATAATTTACCGAGTACATTAGGAAAGTTGGGCAACCTTGAAGAATTGCATGCCTCGCATTGCAGGAGTCTAGGAGGGGAAATTCCTATAAATGGGTTGTCTTCATTGAAGATTCTTGTATTAAGTGGGACGAACGTTTCTGGCTTCCCTGACACATTTGATAAGCTTTCTCCCCTTGAAAAACTAGACTTATGCGGATGCAAGATGCTTCAATCTCTGCCGAAAAGCATGAATAAGATGCCTTATCTGCAACACCTTCAGTTGATTGGTTGTTACGAACTTCGGTCATTACCAGAGCTTCCCACCTGTTTAACAATTCTAGAAGTCACTTATAAGCATCACGCATTGCCTCAACTTTCTCACCTAATCCATCTAAAAGAGCTTACTGTTTACGATTGCAAATTGTTAGAATCCATGCCTGAGCTTCCCTCAACAATATCAAAGCTTTTGGTCCTCAGCTGTAATAAGTTGAAAGAGTTGCCAAATTTGTCTAGTTCGAAATTGTTGTCACAGTTAAATATCAAAAACTGCCGAGAGCTGACAAAAATCAACGGTCTGGAAGCATTAAAATTCTTAGTACATCTGAGTGTTCTTGGAAGCAAGAAGTTATCCAAATTTGACAGCCTTGAACATGCAGAGTCCTTGAGATACTTGAATATGAGTTCTTCCTTAGTGAATGATGATCTAGTTCGAGGCCTTGACAGATTGATAAATTTGGATGAGCTGGATGTAAGTGGTTGTCAATACCTTATAAGACCAGACCTTTCGCAATTGACACATCTAAAGCGATTAGAAGCTTATCATTGCCACAATATAGTCGAAATTAAAGGCCTTGAGAGGTTGAAAACATTGGAATTCCTGATTATCCAGAGCTGCACATCCATTGAAACATTACCAGACCTCTCGTGCTTTAATAACCTGACCTATTTGGAGATCTTGGGATGTTCGAAGCTTCGTGATGTTCAGGGCCTAGAGAAAGTCGGATATGTGTTAAAATGAGGGGTTCAACTGCAAGGCCTCAGCAAACCGTCCATAACTGTCGAATTTCGAAAATCCAACGGAACGATGGGGTTGAATTTCGCATGAACTTGTGGAGGTCACATAGCTCCAGGACTCCAAGGCGTCTAGACTCTAAAAGACGTTCAGCGATGCAACTCAGTGGAATCTCGTATGTTCATTGCACCGCTGCGGCAGAGAAGCAATTGATTGATGAAAATAATGCTTCGACAAGTCAAGCACTTCGGCTACGATGTTGGAATGATTCGCGTTTTCGAAATGTATTGCCAATTTCATCAGCATTTCATAAATTTGGTAAGACGATTTTTCTTGATAGCCTGCTGTTGTACTTTTGTCTCTGAATTAGTTCGAGGAATGGAGACGCTGGCATGGATTTTTTTTGTTTTTTTTTGGTGGTCGATCTGGCGTGGAAGTTGACGCGATGCTTCAGGGGAAAAATCAAAGAAGTTCTCCACAGGTGAAAAAAAATCGTAAAAATGATAAGGGAGTTCAGATTCTTTTTTTCTTTTTTCTTTTTTATTTTGGGTCAGAAAATTTCAGTTTCCTTTACGTTGAAATCGAACATGAAAATAATTTTCGTGGACCAAAAGGCCCTTACAACTTAAATTCGGATTTTCTAGTTCTTTTCTTTAATTTGTATCTTTTACATTGGGCCAAAATACTTAATATCCAAAATTTTATATTTCCTGATGA
Organism: Eucalyptus cladocalyx; assembly: GCA_017140615.1. Classification (NCBI taxonomy): domain Eukaryota; kingdom Viridiplantae; phylum Streptophyta; class Magnoliopsida; order Myrtales; family Myrtaceae; genus Eucalyptus; species Eucalyptus cladocalyx. Next base: position 60,530,482 of record CM029523.1, on the reverse strand, counting down.
AAGAGGAGAGGAAAAGGTCGATAATTTCTTTTTGTCGTCTTTCCATTTCATAAAATAATTAGGTCAAATTTAATCATTTTCCAATCAAAATATTTTCACTTAATATGTCATCATTTTCCACCTTAATTTTTCATTTTCTATATCCCATATTGAACTTCTTCTTTTTTTGGTCGAATATCCCATATTGAACTTAGGTTTGTGCTTATTAGTATTGACCTAGTCCACTGTTAGCTATTCCAATTTCCATCGGAATCAAACGTTATCTTCAACTTGCACCAGAATCACAGCACAATCAAAATATCTGCATGAGAAGCATTAACATCTATTGGTGACTAGAAGTCTATGACATATATGCTTGCTTATGCTTCCTGAAAATTGTCACTTTCTAATTAGTACATAGGCCTGATTAGCTACCTTTGGTTGTCTACCAACATTTCCTTTGTGTAATTTTACTTTTGATTTCCGCGTTAGGTGAAGTCACATTTGGAATATACAAGCAAAATGCTCAGGCTATATTATCGACTTATTTGAGTATACTGAATGAGGTCCTCCCTTGCTCTCAACTGACCCTTTCTTCCACTTCTCATTAAGAATTGTATGGCAATTGGTAACAGCCTGTGATGAATTGCATTTTGGAGAGTGCAGATTGATGGAAATCGCCCAAAGATGTGGTTTTCAGTGAAGTAGACTCACTGCCGTCAAGGATCCAAAAAGATAAAGCAAAAACAACAAAACTAGGTATGAGTAATATCATCCGAAGTGCAATTCGGATCGCTCTCCTTTCATACTTCAATCGTGAGTCTATTTTTCTTTTCCTAGAAGTGTGAGGCCACCAATTTTTAGAGGGAAATGAAGGATACTGACTTCCACTCATTGACTGAGAGGATGTGTTGATGTAGAATTAGCAATAGCAACTAAGTAGCAGCCAACTTTAAATGATTCGAAGGATGAGTTACTTCTCATGGAATTCTAGAAACACAATTCAAAGCATTAGTTTTGCTTAACTGAAGGAAGTACTGTCGAAAGACTGGTAAGGAATGTATTGTAGGACAATTATTATCTTGGATGAGACAAGTCCTTTTGTGAGGTTTCTATCCAAAGAAAAGGGTTGATGTTCATGAATGTCGATTTTCTTAATCCCGATGTCTTGTAAGCCTGTGACATTTCTTTCAGGAACCCTGTATCTGATCTCACAGCCATCAAATCAGGCAACTAAAAAAGATGTACTTCAACATACTATACATTTATCCTTGTCCCTAGTTTGAAAGCTGCATCATGGATTGAAAGCTGCATCATGGATCTACAGAGTTTTGATTAATATCTGTGCTATATTCTTGCCTTATTTTGCTTTAGCATTCTACAGGATAAATGGCGGGGAATACCTACTAGGTTGAATAATATTCCGTACTCTAGAGAAATCGGGACATATTTCTATGACGATGTGCTTCAAGCTATGCAGAGAGCCATATATGATGGAAAAACAAGACTAAAGGTAGGATATTCGTCTTTGATACTGTTTTCATTGGTCTGAATTACTTGAAGAAAGAAACTAACGAGAGATTTAGATTTCCTAAGTCTATATGTTTATTTGTTTTTATAATTCCACGATCATGACTTCCAAATACTTAAAATCAAGCTCATCCTCTTTTTACTGATAAAGAAAGAATCCAAAGCTAGAAATTTAAGGGGAACTTCCTACTCGAAAGATTTACCCCGTTTCATCTTATTACAGTTCTCCTCATCAAAATATGCATGTTACTCCCAAAGCCAAACTCATGCTGCTCTTCTCGTGAACATTTCAGGTAGAAATCAATATCCCAGAGCTAAACCCAGAAATGATAAGATGATTGTATGAGAACATTTGGTCCTTCGTCAAACAGATAATATGAATTTAACCATATTTTAGTAATGCAATCTGGACAGGATGTTTATAGAATAGGTACTCTGATGGAACTTGTCAGAGTTATTGCTCTTTCATTGATGGAAAACGTGTTAAGGTAAATCTGACTTAGTTCTTTTGCCTCTCCTGTAGTCAGATTTGGTGTTGATTACCCGTTTATATTCATATTTGTTAGAAAATCATCTCATGCAGGTTTGTGTTCAAGCGTCCATGGGAGAAGGTGCTCTCAATGGAATGCCACTGCAGCTTGCTGGTAGTGGCAAGATATTGGAGTTCATAGATTTGGGAGATCATGGTGCATTAGGAACCTTTGTCAAGATTGGATCTATAGGTATATGGTCAGGGAAATTGAGTTTATCTAAAATAGGTGATCATACCATTGACTACTTCTCTCTTTGGTCATTGGCGGACAAGGTGGTGGTTGTCATAATACTTGCAGAGATCCAAATATATAGACTCTAAAAAATCCAAGTATACATGGGGTGGGACTTCCAAGTTCCTCTCTGACATCCAACCCCATGCAGGAATTTGCCCCACATGTGATTAGTGCATACTTTCAACTTTCAACCTTGTGTTCTCTTCCTTTTTTGACTCATGGGGACTTGAAATTTAAATGTTTATGATAGTGAGAGGGCTCATATATCAATCTCGTATGCTCAGATGGTCGTTGCATTAGATGCATTGGATGTTAAATTGCTATTCCACCTCTGATCCATAGCATAATTTCTATCATTAACTTATGTCGCTTTTAAGAGCCATTTCATTGGGCAATCATTTCACAATGTGTAACTTTATTAAGCCTTAAATCTAGGTCGACGAGCAGGATGACATTTTTATCTTAGTGGCTCCTCAAAATGCTGTGGGTAACTGCATCATCGATGTAAGAGCTTGATAGCAAGTGTTTCATTAATCCTTTCGCAATTATGTCCATTTTATGACATATGCCGCAACTGTATGGTTAAGCACCACTTGATTTTGAGATTGCAGGATCTCAGGGGCATGACTGAATCAGCTGGTATGCGTCCAGTCATCCTCATCAATCCTTGGCTTAAGGTTTGTCCCGAAATTTTCTGTTGAGTTGAACACTTTCATTGCTTGGGTTATGACTCTAATTGCACTTAGCGAGATATTTAGATAATGAATGTTGATAAATATCCACGTTTCTGTCCGTTAATGTCCTACAAGTGAGGCTGCAGCCATATCCAGCAGCTAGTCATTATTTGGTCAGTACAAAAACAGAGACTAGTAGAAATCATCTCTGTCATGTTTCCTTGTTTTACAGAGTCACAGAGGTAAGCTATTCTTCAAAAAAAAATCAGCCAAAATCTTGTATAAAATGACCCCAAGAAACTGAGCAATTTCTTCACAGTAATGCATGCATGTTATTACCATTCTTAATCTATCGCTTAACATTTTGTCTGCAGACCTGCATTCAGTGTTTTAGCAGGGTCTGCAACAAATGTTTTGCCTCTTTCTAATGAGCATGGCTCTTTTTCTCCAGGATTTACCAAGTTCCAGTGGTATCATGCAAGTAAGTACAATGTTAATATGGGGAAACAAAATGGATATAGATTTGAACTGATTCTCTTTATCTTGAAACTTGTTTTGAAGACTATGGCACGAAACAAGAGACTGGAGTATGCTGCATCATTTGAGAATTGCTATTTCTTCCGGCTTCTCTATTATGCAGGAACTCAATACCCAATTATGGATGCTCTCAGGTAAATTTCCCCTCTCTCTGACACATACCTCATATTAAAGAGCCATGGCCGTGCAGAAGTACTGTTTGAGCACAATGAATGATTGACTATGCATGCAATAAAGCTAGAATCAATCAAGATTTGGCCTTTTGGGGTGGCCCGTCCTTACCACCAGAGGTCTTCCCTTTTCTGCTTTCTCCATCCCCTTGCCTAGCTGAAGAAAAAGGACAACGCAGAAGAATTGCTAGGCTTTCTCAGAATGAAAGTTGCATGTGGAAGTATGCATTTCCTTCTGGATGCATGAAAAGGTGATTCTCGATGGTGTGCGAAACATTATCTTATCCATCAATGGTGTAGATGTCAAGACATTGGTACTCTCCAGATATTGTTTATCTGTTCTTTCAAGTAGATTGTTGGCTAACTTCAAAGGTCTATTGGTTTGCCTGGTAGCTGAGCCTGAACGCGCAGTATGTTGGAAGTAAGAATTGTCGATTCTTGTTTCACTGAGGCAAGAATCAGACGAACTTATGTCATATATCATTGATATGTGTCGAGAGGCAAATGCGTATGCTTTTGCTTCATATTTCAGTTTCATCAATATCTCTCAGCTTCAAAGAGCTTCATCTCTGCGTAAATCAAAATTGGAGTTGCTGCAGTTTTCAATGAATTCGAATGACATATGAATTCTTCATTGCAGGAAGTCCTACCCCTACCCTTCGAATTGTACAAATGAGTCGATCAGCCATTTGGGAAGGAGGAGTATATCTTGCTTTCAACATTCGATGGAAGACCAAGTAGTGATGAAGTCAACGATGCCTTCCTTGGGAAACCGAGGTTAGTATTGTCTTGAATCTTCTCCTTCCCTTTGTCTTCCCAGTCTCATCTTGACTTATTGATCATATCTTATGGTTTTGTAAATCACTTGCAGAAATCAAGTCAAGAACACATCCAGAATATGGTAAGAATCAATCACTACGTGTGATTTGCCATTCGTTAATCTTAAGCTTTTCTTAATATCAAAACCTTAAACTATGTGTAGCAGTTTCTTGAGCCGTATACTGCAGTAGACAGGAAGCTGCGCATAAAGTACGACTTTACTTCTCCGCCCCGATGAATCTATAAGATCGCCCATTGAATTCCATTCTTTGTGTATAGAGTATCTTTAAATATGTGAGATTTTATGAGACCACTGCCAACTGTTCTAAAAGTTAAGCTGATAGATGAAGACGTGGTTTATTATTTAAATATTCTAACACTCTCCCTCACGTTTAGTCTGGTTTTTTTGCCTAGTACTAAGCGTGGAAATTTAATTGGAGAGACAAATAGGGGCCTGAAAAATTCGAACTCAGGACCTCCTAGCTCTGATATCATGTGAGATTTTATGAGACCACTGCCAACTATTCTAAAAACTTAAGCTGATAGATGAAGGCGTTGTTTATTATTTAAATATTCTAACAAAATAGATGTTCGAATAATCGGGTTGAATGATTTTGTGCCGTTATAAATTACAAGACAATGGTTGGTACAAAAATTATCTTGATGCTAACCGCAATATGGTTCCATATGCACAGTACATAGCATGCAATTCACATATCTCTCTAATGAGCATGTTAGAATTTATGCAAGTGTGATTTATGTGCGCATTGTTTCTTTATAATATGGATCTTGTTAACGAGTGTCCTTAAAACACTCGCTAAGCCTAATTAATGAAGAAATTTTCAATTTTTAAAGTTTTAATTGCGAATATCAAGAGGGACAGTCAGTCCTACTCCTTATTTAGTTATGTACCAAGTATGTCCCAGGCCCTTCTTAACAAAATGCTAAAAATATAAGCGTTGCATCTTCTTCATTTGCTCAATTTGCTTAAAATATATATACGGTTCAGGACATGGATCGCTTAATTTATGCATTAAGCTAAGAGCGTCATTTTACCAGCCCTAAACTCATGGCACATCTCTAAGTAACTCAATTTACTCCTGAGATATGAACACATTTGTGGAAATTAAATGGGCTGGTCAAGATTCAAGTTGATCAAACAGGATTTCATCTTATTGATGTGCCATGATTTTGTCACAGTAAATTAATATCATCATTTTACTCATTCTTCAATTGAGATAAACTTCAATCAACATCTTCCACCATCTCTTTGGAGGGCCGATTTACCTTTCAATAGCCTAGTCACATGCGTTGCACGTGTTAAGATCACATATTTTCTTTAAAGTGTACTTAGCATGGTTTGATTATTATATATAAGACTTTGAGTGTTGTTAAATGACTGGTATTTACTGAATTTTAGAAGAAAATTATGAAAAAGAAGGACAGCAATAATTTCTTATGTGGATCATACATAATGCGACAAAAGAATATTATTGATACAGTTAGTTATTAATTATTTATAAATACAAAAAAAATTATAGGAAGAATTTATCAATGATCATGGTCGGTTTAAGGTTAAAAAATAAGCTTTTAGAAAGCTATAACATGATTAGCATTGGAAGAATAATTTTGAAACTTTTGTCAAAATATTATATATATATATATATCAACAACCAAACTCAACTTGGAATACAAAAGTAAGTGATATCATGTTTTGTTATATTGACATACATAAAAACAATAAAATTATCGGCAAAATGATATCATAAAAAAAGTAGATATTACTCTACAACCATATAAATAATTACAATTTCTCCGACTCAACCGAGAATCAAGACGGACCTAGGTCCCTAACACAGCAAACCAGAACACACAGTGGCATCAATGAAGGACAGACGAGACCGGAGCTCACGTGAACTGGTCGGCCGCAAGCTCCAGCCCGATGCTTCCAAAAAACAGGGCACCTGCCGGCTCGGGGAGGCCTACCTGGTTCGGATGAGGTGTAGCAATGGACGGCGACTGATGGTCGGGCCTCCGGTGACTGCGGACCACTCTCTTGGCTTCGCGCTTTCTCTCTCTCTCTCTCAAGCTCTCTCACCGCCGAACAAGCGAAAAACAACCCTCTCCTCGAACGAGCTGCCTCTCCCATTTTATCTCGTCTCTCTCTCTCTCTCTCTCTCTCTCTCTCTCTCCAAGGACGACGCCATCTGTGTTGCCAACCCGCAGGTCGTCCTTGCCGAGCCTCACGCGCACGACATTCTCCGCGGCTGCCATCCTGGTACGTCCTTCGTCGCGCGTCCCCTTTTTTTGTCTTGGAGCCAGCGCCCAAAACGCGAGCCGCGGAGGAGAGAAGAAGAAGGGAGAACGAGGTGGGGCTGGGGAAAAGGAGAAAAGGAGGGCCGGGCGGGCCCAGCCCTGACCCGGCCCTATTTGGTAGGGGTGAGCGGTTCCAGGTTCCGGTTCGGTTCCACCTGGAACCTGGAACCTACCTCAAGTTCCTCATTTTTTGGAACCTGGAACTTACCCGCCAGAACCAAGAATCTGGAACCTACCCTGTCATAGGTTCCAGGGTCGGTTCTAGGTTCCAACAGGTTTTTTTTTTTTTTTTTTTTTTTCATTTTTAGTTTAAAAAAACAAAAATGAACACAGCAATAATAAACAATCCTATACCTCTTAATCCTCACTCTTTTTTTGAGCTTATCCTTCAAATCATGATTAACACAGAAAAATAGCTTGAACTCATCATAACAGGTCCAACACCTTGACAATCCTTCAAGGAGCAATACTCCAAAACTGTAGATGTCTAATTTTTGTGTGGATTTCCGAGTTTTCATGACTTCGGGAGCCCGATAACCTGCACTTCTAGTTCTAGGAGGCACTATAGGAGTGCGGATAAGAGGAGTCAGGCCAAACTCTGAAATGCAACCTTCAAGGTATGCTGCCATGGATAAACAATGCCTTTAGCCAAATGGATGTGAGCAATGCCTTTAGCCACTCCTAGAGAAATCTTCACCCGTGATGCCTAGTCCAATGGTTGTCTCCCACCTTCTGCAAATCATTATCAGAAGGTAACTGTCAACAGTGCAGCAAATAGGAGACAACCTACACTTCTTTCGACAAACCTTCCCCATGTATCTCACCTCACAGTTTTCTCTACTTTACGGACAAAAGTGCTAGTCTTCCCTCCATTGCACAAATCAGCCTCATTAAAAACCAGAACAAGAACAGCCCCAACAATAGCCACTGAACAGCAAGATGAAGATCCCAAACAGCCATCTTGGTCTTATTTTGGGATACGGAAGAACCTACGTGACACAACCCACAAATTCCCTTCCCGCACTATGTATGTACTTGGATCACACTAGCATGACACTCATATCTCAGAAATCGACCAAATAAAATAGCTAAAATGTTAGATTAGATCTAACAGTTAAGAGCAGAAACAACAAGAGATTAGACCTGCGATTGAAGCTGGAGGAGGCGAGTTTCTTTGGTGTCGAGGGCGTCGGGCGGCGTCGAGGGGCCGAGAGGTGTCAAGCGAGTGTCATGGGCATCGAGGGGGCCGAGTGGGCATCGAGGGCGTCGAGGGCGTCGAGGGGGCCGAGCGAGCATCAAGGGCATTGAGGGGGCCAAGCGAGCGTTGAGGGCGTCAAGGGGGCCAAGCGGGCGTCGAGCAGCATCAAGGGGCCAAGAGGTGTCGAGCGAGCGTCAAGGGCATCGAGCGAGCATCAAGGGCGTCGAGGGGGCCGAGCGGTCGTCGAGGGCGTCGAGTGGGCCGAGCGAGCGTCGAGGGCGTCGAGGGGGTCGAGCGGGCGTTGAGGGCGTCGAGCAGCGTCGAGGGGCCAAGAGGTGTCGAGCGAGCGTCAAGGGCGTCGAGCGAGCAACAAGGGCGTCGAGGGGGCCGAGCGGTCGTCGAGGGGGCCGAGCGGGCATCGAGCAACATCGAGGGTCCGAGAGGCGGCGAGGGGCGGCGCGACAGCTTGTTGGGCTCAACGGCGAGACGGCTTGTCGGACGAGCGGTGGTGGTGGTGGTTCGGTGGCCAAGAGGTGGTGGTGAGTAGGGCGTGGGGCGGTGGTGTGGTGGTGGGTGAAGCAACAGCCAGCAAGAGGAAGGAAGAAGAAGAAGAAGAAGAAGAGGAGAAGAAGAAGAGGGGGGTTTCGGCCGAGAGAGGGGGAAAGAGGAGAGAGAGAAGAAAAGAAAAAAAGTTGGGGGGGGGGGGGGGGCAGGAAGTGACGTGAGGAGGAAAAATGGGAGAAAAGAAAGAGAGGGAGAGAGAAAGAAAAGGGAAGGGGGAAGAATTGGCGGAAAGGGGGAAATCGCGTTTGGGGAAGTGAGGGGCTAGGTTTTTTTTATTTATAATTTTGACGGTTCCGGTTCCGGTTCCAGTTCCGATTTCTATGGGAATCGGAACCAGGAACCGGGAACGCGGTTTCCCGTAAAAGGAAAGGAACCGGAACCGGTCCCTTTAGAACCGGGAACCGAACCGGACCTTGCGATTCGGTTCTCCGGTTCTCGGTTCTACTTTAACCCTGCTCACCCCTACTATTTGGTCCGCCCATCTTTTTAACAGTAATAATAATTCTTAATAATAAATTTTTTTAATGATGATTTTTTTGAAAATTTTAATAATTTTCATTAGTAATGCAAATATTCCTAATGCCTATGAGTGATGCAATTTATTGAAAATTATTTTTTTGTTTAAGGATTAAAAATTATTTCCTAATTTCCAACGCGATTAAATTATAAGTAAAAAGACCAAATTTAGACGTCAACGGACATCAAGGGAAAAATATTGTATATGCAAGTGGTGTCACGTCATTTTCACTTATTCAGTGAGCGACACGTGTCATACAAGGGGAGCGATGCTCTTGGTCAAGTCGAGCATGTTCAGAAGCCATAACGTGAGAAAAGAGAATTTGAATCCAGCCAAACAGCATCCTATAATGATTTAGAGAACGGAGTCCTTAGTCCTAGCTAAAGTTGCGACCTGCATTGAAGCATAATAAGCATCAGATGAGATGAACAAACACAATTTATAAATGACAATCAAATGATTTCATTCAATGAAAGATTCGTGAGCCTATACAACGAGAATACCGAATTGCTGATAAGAACGAGGAAAAAGGCATTTCTTCAGCAAAACAGTGCTTCCCTTCTAATCTAATGAGCTTAATGATAAGCGACGAACAACTAGAGATTCCTCAAGTAGAGCAAGTTGATAAGGTGGGCCAAGCGTCGGTGGAGTCTGAGGTGGAACAGGACGCTACGTCGTTCCCACTCCGATTTCTGGGACGAAGTGGTGGGCGCTAGCCACAGCTACATCCAGTTTACCCTAAAGAAAAGGGCGCCGTGGCTCGAAACACACGACAAATGAAATTTATCAAAAAGCAGAAGGAGGCCCGCTTCACCAGTCGAGCCTCTTCACGCACCGACTCTCTCTCGGTCATTCTTCGTTAATTCGTCTTCTTCTTGTTTTTCTTCCGTCTTGATCCATGTGCATCTTGAAGTAGAAATTGTCAAAAACTCAGCTCCGCATGGTCATCTTCTTGGTCTCAGCTCGAATTTAGGCATTTTAATCTTTCATACAAACAGAGAGACTCGTTTCAAGAGTTGTTGGGGGAGCAAAAAATGAAACGTCTCTTCTCTTGGCTCGCATCCAATTTTGTCCAGAGCAACAAAGATAGCAAACGTCGAAAAGCAGATGATACTGGTGTGCCTAGCTCGTCCGCCACTTCGAAAGGAAGTAACAGTTACGACGTGTTCTTGAGCTTCAGAGGTACAGATACTCGCAACACGTTCGTGGATCACCTCTACAACAACCTCGTCGATGCTGGAATTTGCGTGTTCAAAGACGACGATGAGCTTTGCGAAGGTGAGGAGATCGGCACCAACCTTCTCGCGGCCATTAAGAATAGTAAGATCTCCATCCCAGTTCTCTCTCAAAACTACGCTTGGAGCAATGCGTGCCTTCAAGAGCTCGTTCAAATGATTGAGTGCATGAAGAATGCCGGGCAAGTTGTCTTGCCCATATTTTACCGGGTTGAACCGACCGACATACGACACCAGAAAGGGAGCTTTCAAGAGGCTTTCTCCCATTTAAGGGGGAAGTATTCTGAGGAGGACGTTGCCAAATGGAAAGAAGCGCTCCAAGCAGTGGCTTCCTTGAAGGGATGGGAATCGGAGAAAATTGCTAACGGGTATTTCAATTTCTATACAAATCTTATTTAATTTCTTTCAACTGGATCTTGCTTGTAGAGAAGGATATTCTATCTTGTGTTTCACAACTTGTCCTTGCTTTTTTTACTCTTGTAAGCTGTAGTATGGTAATAATAAGATACAACAAAATATGATTGTTCTTCTAATTCATTTTAGCTCAAATCTAATAAACAGCCGCGAAGGAGAATTGGTAAGAATGGTCGTCAGAACAGTTTTGAGCAAGTTAAAAGAGGCCTTTCAATTGGTTGTTACCGAACAACTTGTCGGAATTGATGATATTGTGGCAAATATTCTAAAATTCCTAGATGATAACCACCATTCTACCCAAATTGTCGGCATCCATGGAATGGGGGGTATTGGTAAGACAACTTTAGCCAAGGTCGTTTACAATAAGCTCTCTGACCAATTTCAGCATCGTAGTTTCATTGCAGATATTCGAGAATCCTCGCAGCACAAGGGCATTTCATGTTTGCAAGAGCAATTAATAAGGGATATACTAGGAAGAGAGGATAGAGTGTCGAACGAGGATGAAGGAATTAGGATCATGGAATCTAGATTTAAACATAAGAAAGTCCTAATTCTTTTAGATGATGTGGATAACCATAATCAACTAAAAGCTTTAATTGGGAAAGATGACTGGTTTGGGAGGGGAAGTAGAATGATCATTACCACAAGAAGAAAGTCTATTCTCGATGATGCTAATGTGAACTGCCACGAACTCAATGGAATGGCTAAGGATCAATCTTTGATCTTATTTAGTAGACATGCTTTTAGGAGGGACTCTCCTCCACATGAATTCAAATCTTTGTCTCGTGATATCGTATCCACTACTGGAGGGCTTCCCTTATCTCTCGAGATTATAGGTTCGTTTTTGTGTGGGAAAAACGAATTGCTATGGCGAGACACTTTGAAAAAGTTAAATAAGGTACCACATAAAGAAGTGCGTGAGAAGCTGAAGATAAGTTATGACACACTGGACTATGAGGAACAACAAATATTTTTAGATATTGCTTGTTTCTTTATTGGAACTGATTTAAGAATTGCATCCTACATGTGGGATGCTTGTGGTTTTTCTCCAAAAATGGGGATTGAAATATTGAGGCTTATGTTGCTAATAAAAATTGGAGATAATCTTGAGTTGAAAATGCATGACCAATTGAGAGACCTTGGTAGGGAAATTGTTCGCCAAGAGGATTACAATGCGCCTATGAATCGAAGTAGATTGTGGGCACAAGAGGAAGCCTTGGAAGTACTTCAGAGAAATAAGGTAATTGTTACCTCTATTGTTGTTCTACTCTATTTTTAGCTGAATTCTTTCAATTGGAATCAATTTTAGACCTCACGGCCAAGATTATTCTCCTTATGTTATTTCCTTGATGTGATTAGGATGAATTGTTCTTAGCATCTACACATGATAGACATTTCCTATCAGGTTAAGGAAAGAAAACTTCTGGGTTCAAACAATGAACTCCCTACTTGTTAGTAGTTGCTTGTGCAGCTGGTATTAGTATCAATTCATTCTAAGTGGTTGTTCAAGCCATCATGTTTATTCCCTTGAAATGACCTATTACATTAAGTTTCAAATCGGATAGGAGAATGAAGAAAGGAGAAATAGCACAAACCAAAGAAGGGAAGATGTTAAGATGAATATATAAATTGTTTCGCAATAATATCAAAGGGGAAGATTACATGATATTATTTATTAACCAAAAAAAAAAAAAAAAACTTGCATTATGATAAAATTAGGTCTGATCTGAGTGTCAACTTCACCACTATAGAACGAATGCAATGTGATATTGATCCATTATTCGCTGATTTGGTGCAATATTTGTGCAGGGAATTGTAAAACTTCAAGTTCAGGCATTCCGTTTTGACAAATACCTCTTAAACAGTACATTCACTACTGTACAATTGGAGACACTACCAAACTTAAGATTCCTTCAAGTGTGTGTTGCTAACTTGAATGGAGATTCCAAAAGCTTGCTTTGGCTTCACTTGGATAAATGTTTTGAATTTGTGGCTACTAGTTTTCGTCTAGAAAAATTAGTCATACTTGATTTATCAGGGAGTACAGTTTCAAAGGATTGGGAAGGTTGGAGTCATCTGAAGGTCAGATGGAGAGCATGTTGTCTTGTCTTTTGGTTTTTAACAGCTTATTCTTATTTATCAGTTATTTTGTTTTGCAGGTGGCGAAGGAGTTGAAAGTTCTAAAACTTGGAGGTTGTTTTTGTTTAAAAGCTACTCCCGATCTCTCAGCCTTCCAAAATTTAGAGATATTAGTCCTTGCAAATTGCATTTCACTGGAGAAAATTCACCATTCTATTGAATAAGTAAAGGGCCTCGTTTTTTTGGACTTATCAGCCTGTTCGACACTCCAAGTGCTACCTGAAAAATGGGCAAATTGAAAGAATTGAAGGAACTAAACATATGCAAGACTCATATAAAGGAAATTCCTCCATGGATAGGTTCTATGAAGGGCCTCATTTCTCTAGACTTTTCAGGATGTAAGGAACTTCGAGTGTTACCGAGAGAAATGGGTAAATTGGAAGAACTAGAGGAACTAAACATAGACGATACTGCTATAGAGGAAATTCCTCCTTGTATAGGTTCTTTGAAGAAGTTGAAGATACTTCACGCTCATGATTGCAAATTATTGGTTGGACTTGCCAACTCAATTACCCATCTCATAAATTTGTCGACCCTTGACTTGAGTGGGTGCATAAGTTTAGATAGACTTCCAGAGAACATTGGATCCCTTGTGAATTTGCAACATCTATCACTAGGTAGTGGGTGGTATACACTTGGTAAGAGGATTGATTATACATTACTCTGGCTTACCAAAATTAATTATGGGAGTAATGGCTTCCCCAGCAATGCAATTGAGCAACGGAAACAATTGATACGACCATACTTGCATGGTGCAGGCATTCGGGAATTACCTAAATCTATTGGAGATTTGACAAACTTGAAAATTTTGGATATTACTGCAAGTGAATTGAAGAATTTACCGAGTACTATAGGCAAGTTGGGCAACCTTGAAGAATTGCATGCCTCGCGCTGCAGGAATCTAGAAGGGGAAATTTCTATAGAGGGGTTGTCTTCACTGAAGATCCTTGTATTAAGTTGGACGAGCATTTCTGGCTTCTCCGACACATACAATAAACTTTCTCGTCTTGAAAAACTTGACTTATGCGGCTGCAAGATGCTTCGATCGCTGCCGAAAAGCATGAGTGAGCTGCGTTCTTTGCAATGTCTTCAGTTAATTAATTGTTATGAACTTCGATCGCTGCCAAAGCTTCCTAGTTGTTTAACAGATTTAGAAATCACTTGTCAGCATCGCACATTGGCTCAACTTTCTCACCTAATCCATTTAAAAGAGTTCACTGTTTACAAATGCAAATTGCTGGAATCCATGCCAGAGCTTCCCTTGGCAATCTCGAAGCTTTCTATCTACAACTGTGATAAGTTGAAAGAGTTGCCAAGTTTGTCACGTTTGGAATTGTTGTCACAATTAAAAATCGAAAATTGCCATGAGCTGACAGAAATCAAGGGCCTGGAAGCATTAAATTCCTTAGTACATCTAAGTGTACTTGGAAGCAAGAAGTTATCCAAATTTGACGTCCTTGAACATGCAGAGTCCTTGGGATACTTGGATATGAGTTTTTCCTTAGTGAATGATGATCTAATTCAAGTTCAAGGTGTTGATAGATTGAAAAACTTGGAGAAGCTGGATATATGTTCCTGTGAGTACCTTATAAGACCAGATCTTTCACAATTAACACATCTGAAACAATTACGTGCTAAATACTGCCACAATCTAGTTGAAATTAAAGGTCTCAAGAGATTGGAAAACTTGGAATGCTTGGATATCGAGGGGTGCACATCCATTGAAACATTACCAGACCTCTCGTGCTTCGATAACCTGAAATATTTGAACATTGAAGGATGTTCGAAGCTTCGTGATGTTCAGGGCATAAAGAGTCCGACATGTGTTTGGGATTCAACTGCAAGGCCTCCGAAAATTGTCTACGACTGTCAAATTTTGAAGATCTAATGGAACGATGGGGTTGAATTTCGCATGAACTTGTGAAGATCACAGAGCTCCAGGACTCCAAGGCGTCTAGACTCTAAAAAGACGTTCAGTGATGCAACTTAGTGGAATCTCGTATGTTCATTGCACCGCTGCGGCAGAGAAGCAATTGATTGATGAAAATAATGCTTCGATGAGTCGAGCACCTCAGCTACGATGTCGGAATGATTCGCGTTTTCTTCCGAAGTTAGATAAAAGCAGGCCACGCTATTCTTTGTCGAGATGTGTTGCCAATTTCATCAGCATTTCGTAAATTTGGTAAGACGATTTTTCTCGATAGCCCACTGTTGTACTTTTGTCTTTTAATTAGTTCAAGGAATGGAGAAGCTGGCCTGGATGTTTTTTATTTTTTAGGTGGTCGATCTGGCCTGGAGCTTGACGCGATGCCTCAGGGGGAAATGGGAAAATTTCAGTTTCATTTACATTGAAAACGAACACCAATAATTTTCGTGAACCAAACGGCCCCTTACAACTTAAATTCGGGTTTTGTAGTTCTTTTCTTTAATTTGTATTTCTCATATTGGGCCAAAATACTTAATATCCAAAATTTTAAATTTTCTGATGAAAGAGGAGAGGAAAAGGTTGATAATTTTCTTCTTTTTGTCTCCTTTCCCTTTGGCAAAATAATTAGGTCAATTTATTCATTTTCCACTCAAAATAGTTTCACTTGGCTCCATTCGTTTTTATGAAAAATAAATTCCAAGAAAACATTTTTTGGATTTTAAGCGTTCGTTTCACGAAAAATAAATTGCTTGGGAAAACATTTTCCATGAAAAAAAAAGGGTCTTCTAAGTTAGGAGAAAATGTTTTCCACTTTTTAAAAGTGGAAAATATTTTCCTCACTTGATTTATCTTATCTCACACCCCTAGTAGCTCTCACTTCCTCCTCCTCCTTCCTTCTTCTTCTTCTTCTACTTCTTCTTTTAAATTATTATTTGTGTATTTAGTTAAATTCAAATTATTTTTTTCTTTTTCTTTTTTTCTTTTTCTTTCCTTTGTTTTCCCACTTCTTCTTTATTGGTCGGTCGCCGGCCACGATCACCAGTCGCCAATCTCTAGTGAGCTTAGGCTCGCCGCTCGCCAAATCAATGAGCACAAGCGTCAAGCTCGAAGCTTGAGGCCAATGAGAGCTTGCTAATTTGGTGAGACTTAAGGCCAGCGAGCTTGAGGCTCGCCGCTCACTCGCTTGTCGCCACAAGCTCGAGCTCATCGATCTGGCTAGCTAACAAGTGGCGAGCGACGAGCCTGAGCTCGCCAGTAGACGAGGACATGTGGCCAATTGCCGGCAATTGCCATCGTCAGCGGCCGGCCAAGAAGAAGAAGAGGAAAGCAAGGAAAAGAAAAGAAAAATTAATAATCGATTTAAAAATTTTAAATAATTAATTAAAAATCTATTTTTAAAAAATAATAAATAAATAAATAAATTTAATAAATAAAATAAATAAAAAAGAGTGTATTGAGGATAAATATTTTCCTTACCAAATAGCAGAAAATATTTTCCACTTCATTTTCAGGTTTCACCGAACACTAAAAGATAATTACATTTGTTCTAAAAAAATAGTTTTTGAAAAATATTTTCTGAAAACACCACATTTTCCATGAAACAAGCGTACCCTTAATATTTCACCATTTTCCACCTGAATTTTTCATTTTCTATATCCTATATTGTACTTAGGTTTGTTTTGATTGTTGTTGACCACTATTAATTGTTCCAATTCGCATTTGAGTCAAACGTTATCTCTAGCTTGCACTAGAATCACTGCACAATCAGAAAATTCGCATGGCAAGCATTAACACTGTTGGTGAGTAGGAGTCTGTGACACATATGCCTGCTTATGCTCCGGGAAAACCGTCACTTTCTAATTAGTGCATAGGCCCGATTAGCTTCTTTTGGTCATCTACCAATATTTCCTTGGTGTAATTTCACTTTTGATTTTTGTATTAGGTAAAGTCACGCCTGGAAATATACAAGAAAAATGCTCAGGCTGTATTTTCGACTTACTTGAGCGTAATGAATAAGGTCCTCGCTCTCAACTGACTCTTTCTTCCACTTCTCATCGAAAATTGTATGGTAATTGCTGATGACCTGTCATGGATTGCATTTTAGAGTGCAGATTGATGAAAATCGCCCCAAAGATGTGGTTTTCAGGGAAGTAGACTCGGCGCTGTCAATGGTCCAAAAAGATAAAGCAAAAACAACAAAATTAGGTATGAGTAATATCATCCGAAGTGCAATTGGGATCACTCTACTTTGATGCTTCTATCATGAGTTTCATTTTCTTTTCCTGGAAGTGGGAGGCCACCAATTTTTAGAAAGAAATGAAGGATAGTGACTTCCACTCATTGACTGCAAGGACGTGTTGATGTAGAATTAGCAAGTAGGAAAGCTTAGGAAAGTATGCCAACTTTAAATGATTTGAAGGATGAGTTACTTCTCATGGAATCTTCTAGAAGCACAATGTAAAGGATTAGTTTTGATTAATTGAAGGAAATACTGTGGGAAAGACTGGTAAGGAATGTATTGCAGGACAATCATTGTCTTTGCTGAGAAAATTGACCCAAGTCCTTTTGTGAGGGATCTATCAAAGAATGGGTTGATGTTGCAATTCATAAATGTCGAGTTTCTCAATCCAAATGTCTTGTAACCTGTGACGTTTCTTTCAGGGAACCTTATATCTGGGATTTCACTGTCACCAAATCAGGCAACTAAAAAGGAGGTACTTCATCATACTATAATTTATCCTTGTTCCCAGTTTGAAAGCTGCATCGTGGATCTGCAGAGTTTTGATTAATATCTGTGTTATATTCTTGCCTTATTTTGCTTTAGCATCCTACAAGATAAATGGTGCGGAATGCCTACTAGGTTGAATAACATTCCTTGCTCGAGATATCAGGACCTATATTCTATGATGATGTGCTTCAAGCTGCACAGAGAGCCATATATGATGAAAAAACGAGACTAAAGGTAGGATATTCATCTTTAATGCTGTTTTCATTGGCCTGAATTACTTGAAGAAAGACACTAACGAGAGATTTAGATATCCTAGGGGGTCATATTTTCTATATGTTTACTTGTTCTTATAGTTCCGGACACATGACTTTTGACACTTAGAAAAAGAATCCAAAGCTGGAAATTTAGGGGGAACCTCCTACTCAAACAGATTTAACCTGTTTCATCTTATTATGGTTTTCTTCATCAACATATGCACGTTACTCCCAAGGCCAAACTCATGCTGCTCTTCTTGTGAACATTTCAGGTAGAAATCATTATCCCAGAGCTAAACCCAGAAATGGTAAGATGATCATTTGAGAACATTTGGTCCTTCGTCAAACAGATAATAGGAATTTAACCATATTTTAGTGATGCAATCTGGACAGGATGTTTATAGAATAGGTACTCCGATGGAACTTGTCAGGGTTATTGCTCTTTCATTTGCTGACAATGGAAAACGTGTTAAGGTGTATCTGACTTAGTTCCTGTGCCTCTACTACGTTAAGATTAGGTGTTGGTTAACCGTTTATATTCGTATTTGTTAGAAAATCATCTCATGCGGGTTTGTGTTCAAGGGTCCATGGGAGAAGGTGCTCTTGCTGGAATGCCACTGCAGCTTGCTGGTAGTCGCAAGATATTGGAGTTCATGGATTGGGGAGATCATGTTGCATCAGGAACCTTTGTCAAGATTGGATCTATTGGTATGGTTGGGGAAATTGAGTTTATCTAAATAACATATGCCTATCAGAAGATTAGGGCGATCATACCATTGACTACTTCTCTCCTTGGTCATTGGCGGACAAAGTGGTTGTTGTCATAATACTTGCAGGATCCAAATATAGAGACTCAAAAGAGTCCAAGTATACGTGGTAAGGGACTTCCAAGAATTTTCCCAACATGTAAGTAGTGCATACTTTCAACTTTAGACGACTGTGTTTTCTCATCTTTCTTTTTTAACTCTTCGGGGCTTATAATTTTAATGTCTATGGTAGTGAGAGGTCTCATATATCAATCTCGTATGCTTTGATGGCCTTTGCATTTGATGCATTGGAAGTCAAATTGCTATTCCACCTCTGATACATAGCAGCATTCCTATCATTAGCTTGAATCGCTTTTCAGAACAATTGATTGGGCAATTATTTCACGATGGATAACTTTACTAAGCCTTAAATCTGCAATAGGTGCCAAAGAGGTTGACAAGCAAGATGACATTTTTATCTTAGTGGCTCCTCAAAATGCTGTGGGTAACTGTATCATTGATGTAAGGAGCTTGATAGCAAGTGTTGCATTAATCCTTTTGCAATTATGTCCATTTTATGACTTGTGTCACAACTATATGGCTAAGCACCACTTGATTTTGAGATTGCAGAATCTCAGAGGCATGACTGAATCTGCTGGTATGCGTCTGGTCATACTCATCAATCCTAGGCTTAAGGTTCGTCCTGAAATTTCTGTTAAGTTGAAAGCTTTCATTGCTTGGGAGTATGACACTAGTTGCACTTTAGCGAAGTATTTAGCTGACAAATGGTTGAAAAATATCCATTTTTCTATCCCATAATTTCCTACGAGTGAGGCTGCAACCGTATCCTGCAGTTGGTCAATATATGCTCAGTAAAAAAACAGAGACTACTAGAAATCGTCTTTCAATCATATTTCTTTGTTTTACAGAATCTAGGGGTAAGCTATTCTTCAAACAAATATTAGTCAAGATCTTGTATAAAATGACCCCAGAAACTATGCAGTTTCTTCAAACTAATGCTTGTATGTCCATCCATCCTTAATCCATATTTTAACATTTTGACTGCAGAACTGCATACGGTGTTGTAGCAGAGTCTGCAACGAACATTTTGCCTCTATCTAATGAGCATGGCTCTTTTCCTGCAGGATTCACCAGGTTCCAGTGGTATCATGCAAGTAAGGACAATGTTTTTTGGTTTTAGTAAGTACCATGTTAATATGTGGAAAAAAGATGGATTTAGATTTGAACTGATTCTCTTTATCTTGAAACTTGTTTTGAAGACTATGGGACAGGACAAGAGACTGCAGTATGGTGCATCATTGAGAATTGCTATTTCTTCCGGCTTCTCTATTTTGCTGGAACTCAATACGCAATTATGGGTGCTCTGAGGTAAATTTGCCTGATCTCTGACACATACCTCTTATTCTAGAGCCATGGCCGTGCAGAAGTACTGTTGGAGCACAAGGAATGATTGAAATTACGTGCAATTAAACCAGAATTGATCGAGGATAGGCCTTGGGCATGGCCCATCCTTACCGCCAGAGGTCTTGCCTTTACTGCTTTCTCCATCCCCTTGCCTAGCCAAAGAAAAAGGACAACGCAGAAGAATTTCTAAGCTTTCTCAGAATGAAAATTGTGCGTGGATGTATGCATTTTCTTCTGGATGCATGAAAATTTGATTCTCGATGGTGTGCGAAACATTATCTTATTGATTAATGGTGTAGATGTCAAGACATCAGTACTCTCCAGAACTCGTTTATCTGTTATTTTCAAGGAGATTATTGACTAACTTCGACTGTCTATCGGTTTGCCTCATAGCTGAGCCTGAACGCGTACTACGTTGAAAGTAAGAATCTTGGATTCTTTCTTCACGGAGGCAAAAATCAAACTTCACGTGATATGTCATTAATATATGTAGAGAGGCTGATGTTTATGCTTTTGCTTAATATATCCGTTTTATCAATATCTCTCAGCTTCAAAGAGCTTCATATTTCTGTCAATCAAAGATGGAGTTGTTTCAGTCTTCAATGATGTTTGAACAAAATGTGAAATCTTCATTGCAGGATGTCCTACCCCTACCCTTATGAATTGTGCAAACGAGTCAATCAGGCCGTCCGGGAAGGAGGAGTGCATCTTGCTTTCAACATTCAATGGAAGGCCAAGGACTGATGAAGTCAACGATGCCTTCCTTGGGGAACCGAGGTTAGTATGGTCTTCATTTGTCTCCTTCCCTTTGTAATTACTCCAAGTCTCATCTTTGCTTACCGACCGTACGTTATCTTTCGTGAATAACTTGCAGAAATCAAGTCAAGAACACATCAGGAATATGGTAAGAATCAATCACGACTCGTGACTTGCCATCCCATAACAATTAGCTATTTTACGTACCAAAACCTTTATACTGTTTGCAGGGGTTTCCTAAGCGGTATACTGTAGAAGCTGCGCATAGAGTATTGACTCCATTGCTCCGCCCTAACGAATCTAGAAAGCTCGGCCAATGATGTGCCATACTTTGAGTTGGAAGTATCTTTGAATAGATTTCTGAATCACAGGGTAGAAAGGCTTTTTTTTTTTTTTTTTTTTTTTTTTTTTTTTTTTGTGTTTTAAGAGTTATGAGATGGTGGGTGGTATATGACTTCACTTGATGTCAACTGCATATATAATTTCATCATGTCAATAGTACATAGCATGTGATTCACATATCTCACAGATAAGCATGTTAGATCAATGTAAGTGTGATTTCTATGTGCATTGATTCTTTGTAAGATGGGTCTTATTAACAAATACTCTCGAATCAATTATTAAGTATACTTAACGAGGGAATATTCAATTCTCTAAGCATTGATTGTGCAAATCACAAGACGCAATCAATGCATTGGGAATTCCAAAGGTCCTTATTTGGTTGTTTATCATGTACTGTCTTGGGCCCTTCCTAACAAAATACTCATAAAATATGAAGCATTGCATGTTCTTCATTTACCCAATTTGCCCCACGTTTACTTTACCATGTATATAGTGCAGGACATGGATTCACTTAATCTAGGTAGTAAGCTAAGAGCGTGAATTAACCGTCCCTAAATTCATGGCGCAACTCAAAATAACTCAATTTACTCTTGAGATGTCAACACGATTATCGAAATAGAATAGGCTGGTCGAGATTCAAGTCGATTAACTTTTGTCATTGCAAATTGATATCTTCATCTTGTCCCATCCTTCAGTTGAGATAACTTCAAACCACCTCCTCCACTGCTTTTTCGGAGGGCTGATTTATTTTGCAAAAGACAAATCACACCCGTTGCACGTGTTAAGACCAATTTTTTTTTTTTTTCTGAAATTTGTTTTTGATGATTCTTTATTGGACTTTCAGTGTCATGAGTAAATAGTGTTTTATTTCATTTTAGAAGGATATTTATGAAAAGAAAGAAAGTGATGATTTCTTATGTGGATCATCTATAATGCAACAAGAAACTGAGAATAATTTTGGAACTTCTGTCAAAATATTGGGAAAAAAAAAACATATATCGACAGCCGAAAACTCCTCTCGAAATACAAAAGTAGGTAGTCTTGTATCTTGTTGATATCAGCATATATAACCTCTATTGAAAGAGAATTTTACATTATTGGTGGAATAATATTAGTGATGAAAAACAGAAGTTGTTCATTTCAAGAGCAAAAGCTGTTCAGCAACTTCTCGTTTCCTATGAAATGCACCTCATATGATCCATCGCAGCAATTATTCTTCTTTTCCCTGTCAAGAGTCTACCGCTCTGTCTTCTGAATTCCAAAACTCAGTAGATGCAGGCGAAGGTAGAGATCTGCAGAGCACAACAACACTTGGAGCCCTTGCTTCAGGATCAAAACACTCTTGCCGGAGTAACTGAGATTCTCTAGAAATGGCTTAACTCATAGAGAAGTAAGCTTTGTTCGATCAAGACCATGAATGCGTCATGTTTCAAAATCTGCAGAAAATTGCTATGACATTTGATTCCAGGCTTTTTCTGCTCTCTATTCTAACCAAAGAAAATTTCAGTTCATGCCTCCCGCTATATCGATTTGATACTATCACGAGTTAGGTGATCGACATGAGTATCCAACTTGAACAATGAGCATTGCAAACTGGACAATATTCTCACTTGCACGCGCACAAAACGCTTGGAGTAAATGAAGCACTCTCGACTCTTTTTTATTTCTTTCTCTATCTCTCTCTTTTTATTTTCTGTGTAAAGCTCCCCTAGCTGAGAAAATATGACCACCACATCAGCATCCTACGCGACTTTTTTTACTCGTATCCAATGATATCTTGACATGTGTTCACATCCATGTCAGCAATTGACGTGGAATTTAAGTGAAAATTTTTTCTCTCTTCACCTCTGCTCTGTCTTCCTCCTCCAGCCATAGCCGCCAACCTCCGCTCCTCCCCGGCTGTTGCCACCAGCGGAGTCGCTGGCGCCATGACCGGGCGACCGCCGCTGCGTTCAAGCCGAGCCGGATTTTCTTCTTGATATGTGAGCTCCGTCCATGGCTGTCGGGATCTCGACATTGCCCGTCACGGCCATGGACGAGCCAGACATGGCCAAACCGAAGGCGGCTTCAGATCTGGAAGCCATGCCTTCAGGGCCGCATCCGCTGTCGAAGAAAGCGCGACTTCAGTTCAAATCTGAAGCAGAGGGAGCAGAATCCTTGCTTTCTTCCCGAGCATGACCCAATTAGTCCAGATCTGAAGCCTTGCTGACGCCGGAGCGCAATTCATGGCCGTCTAGACCTCGACCTCGCTGTCAAGGCTCACGGCCATGGACAAGCCTCGTGAGCCATGGACGAGCTAGGCTTGCGGATCTGGAGGCACGAAGGGGTAGCCTGGGTCAACTGCAAGTGACGCCGGAACTGGTGGAGATGCTGGCCGAACGGGGTGGTGCTCTGGGACAGAGGAGGGAGCGCCGGCGGCTACAGAGGACAACCAGATCGGTGGAGGAAGAGAAGAAGAGAAAATTCAATTTTTTATTTTTTATTCCACCTCAGCTAACACGTTTCGATTTGTTATTGGGCATAAATAAAAAGGTGACACCACCCACTGTGGTGACGTAGTTGGCTTAAGTTTTGTGCCTCTCACGAAATGTGCCAAATTCGAATCCCAGCATTACGGGGTGATTTAACCGCTGGTGTGAGTGTGGTAGCTAGTTTGTGTTAGCGGGTTTTTAGCTTTTGTGTCATTTGGTTTTTTACTGCCAGCTGACAACTTTCGGGATTTCCTGGGCTATCAAAAAAAAGTGACGTGGTGATTAGCACTTTGTTGATGCATTTTGGACATTTTTGTATGAATTTGTCTTATCTTTGTCTCTTGGTCAACGTGCATCTTAACGTAGAATTTGCCCAAAAAAAATACAGCCGCGCGTGGTCATCTTCTCGGCATTTTTTTCTTTTATTCTAACAAAGAAACTCCGTTCAAGAGTTATTAAAGGAGTAGAAGTGAAGCGTCTCGTCTCTATGCTCCCATTCAATTTTTTTTTTCCAGAATTACAAAATGAGCCGACGTCAAAAAGCAGATGATACCGGTGCATCTACTTCGTCCCTCACTTCAACAAGAAGCAACAACTATGAATCGCAAAACCCCAAGATCTCCATAACTGAAACAAGAACATACATAATCGGTAGAAAGAATTGACGCACTGTTTTGGGATCCATTGTTCTTGAAGCGAAGCGGAAACACAATGTTCCACGCGCAAGTCCTTCTCCTCTATTGCCCTCCGTATCACCTGGCTCAATGAGGCGCCCCCTCACGTTTACGTTAGCGTTAGGTAAACGTCCCTTAGGTGAGGATACATGTGAGAATTAGGGTTAGAGGAGACTTGAAAGACTATTTATGATTTTTCCACCAGTCCCTCATTACGGGCCAGGCTCAACTCGCCCACACTAGCCAACCCATATTAGACTAATTAAGAAACCTTATATCTCTCTTTAGACTAACCATGTTTTACGATAATCGTAAAAACAGTAAATTACAATATCAATTAATTTAGTCAACATTAGGAAAACTCTTACATTCTCTCACTTGGACTATATTAATTGAAATGTACTGTATGTGCGCACATTTGGTCTAGATATAATTCTTAATAGTCAATCATATCCCATAAAGTCTCAAACACCGAATCATGGCGGAATCGCATGTATACACATACGAGCCTTCCACGGTCACGAGTGCTCTCAACTTTATTGATATGGATTCAATATGGTAGTGTGGCAAATGGATAACATCTCTCATAGAGAGATCCCATTTGTCAGTCACCATTCTCTTACCTTAGGCGACACAAAAACTTGTGTCACAAGAGAATGCTTTATGATTCCAACGAACCCACATATGTCTTGTTCTTATGGTTAACATTTCTTTATGTATCACAAGACATATGCACAAGGCTAATAACCGGATGCCCGGATGCCCCTAGCCTTCACTCAAGGTTTAAATAATACCCTGAGACTTTTAACAATATATATCAACATAATAACAATCCATTCAAAAACATTTTATTGAATGCAAAAGTTAACATATATGTATCAAACTGTTACTAAATTGTAACAAAACATATGTAAACTTTATTCAAAGAAGAATAAAACACAGCTCCCACTAAATAACAGCATCCCAAGACGCTCCTAGGCCCATACTAATGACATGTCGATCAAAAACACACGGGCGTAGGCCTTTAGTTAGTGGGTCTCGCAACCATATCATCTCGTATGAATATAATCTACCGCAACGTCACCATTCTGTCTTGATTCTTTTATAGTCAAAAACTTGACCTCCATGTGTTTAGACCCCTTTAAACTTCGTTGTTATTAATAAACAACACCGCAGAATTATTGTCACAATATAACCGTATGGGTCTATCCACAAAATCATAAACCGATAACTCTCTAATGAGGTTCCGGAGCCAAATAGCTTGAGTAGCAACTGAAAAACATGCTACAAACTCCGCTTGCGTGGTTGAAGAAGATATGGATTGTTTTCGCTCTTCCATGACACCGCACCTCTTGCCAACATAAATATGTATCCAAATCGTTGATTTCTTATCATCTTGACAACCAGCAAAATCTGCATCTGAATACCCGACTAATTACGTGTCCGGAATATATCTATAAATCAGCATATAATCTTTTGTTCTCTTTAAGTACCTTAAAACCTTCTTGGCAAACAACCAGTTGATCGCGTCCCTGGATTAGACCGATATCTGCCTAGAAGCCCTGTTGCAAAAGCAATATCTGGCCTAGTGCAAACTTGAGCATACATGATGCTTCCAAGCACACTAGCATAAGGTACATCATTCATTTGAGCTTTCTCAAAATCTGAATTAGGGCATTGTGAAAGACTCAATTTATCACCCTTAACAACGGGAGCAATTCCTGGTTTGCAATCCTGCATATTGAATCTTTCTAAAATGCGATCAATATACGCCCTCTGAGATAAACCCAATGAACGGCGTGAGCGATCCCTATGGATCTCAATGCCAAGAACAAAAGACGCCTCACCAAGGTCTTTCATGTCAAAATTTTTCGATAACATCCGCTTTGTCTCATGTAGTAAACCAATGTCACTACTAGCAAGCAATATATCATCTACATAAAGTATGAGAAAAATATATTTCCTCCCACTGACCTTGGTGTATATGCACCGATCTACTTTGTTCTCAATAAATCCAATTGAAGTAACAACACTATGAAACTTGAAATACCACTGTCTAGAAGCTTGCTTAAGGCCATAAATAGACTTTTTCAATCTACAAACAAGCTAACCTGAGTCATCTGCTACAAAACCTTCAGGCTGCACCATATAAACCTCCTCATCAAGGTCTCCATTTAGAAAAGCAGTCTTAACATCCATCTGGTGTAACTCCATATCGTAATAAGCTACCAATGCTAAGATCACTCTAAAGGAATCTTTAGAAAAAACTGGAGAAAATGTTGCTTCATAATCTATTCCTTCTCTTTGAGTGAAACCCTTAGCTACTAGTCTGGCTTTAAACTTTTCAATCTTTCCTTTAGAATCCATTTTAGTCTTAAACACCCATTTGCAGCCAATAGGTTTACAACCTTCAGGTAATTCAACAAGCTCCCAAACACCATTATGTTTCATAGATTGCATCTCATCTTTCATCGCATCTAACCACAAATCTGATTGAGGACATGAGATGGCTTCATTATAAGTCACGGGATCAATAACACAGCCTATGTCATAATCATGCTCTCCCAAGTAGACTAGATAGTCTGGTGGTATAGCTAAACGTCTTTCTCTAGTTGACATTCTGAGTGGAGCTACTTGATCCTCATTTAGAATATGAGGAACTTGTGGAATTTCTTCAGGAACAGCCTCAACAACAGGATCATGGGCCACAACAGGCTCGGTTGTGGCGCAAGAGGCTCCATAATTGTCTCGCACAGATGAGATAGGGATCCAAGTAATCCCCATCATACTATCAACTTCGATAGCTTGTGAGCAGCTACCTTTTTCAGCTACATCAAATTCCAGAAATTTTTGTCCGAGATTCCACAATTCTTGTACCTCCATTAGGGTTATAAAACCGATACCCCTTTGAATGATCTCGGGTAAGACACGAAGTAACACCGAGTAGTTTTGGAATCCAGCTTACTCAATGATGGATTATATAACTTCACTTCTGCTGGACATCCCCAAACTCTAAGATGATTCAAGCTAGGTTTACGTCCAATCCACAACTCAAAAGGAGTCAATGAAACCGCTTTAGTAGGAACACGATTTAGAATATAAAGAGCTGTTTTCAAAGCTTCTCCCCACAGAAAATTAGGTAGATTTGTCCTACTAATCATACTTCTCATCATGTCCATAAGAGTACGATTCTGCCTTTCAGCTACACCATTTTGTTCAGGACTACCGGGCATAGTAAACTGACTTATAATCCCAGAATCCTCTAAGTATTTAGCAAACGGCCTTTTAAGTTGTCCAGCATCTCCGTGCCTACCAAAATACTCACCACCACGATCAGATCTCGACAATCTTAATAACTTTTCCCCCAATTTTGTTTCTCCACTTGTCCGAAAAACCTTGAATTTATCAAGAGACTCGGACTTTTCTTTAATCAAGTATAAGTATCCATATCGAGAATAGTTGTCAATGAATGTGAAGAAATAAAAATTTCTGCACAAAGTAAGCGTGTATGGTCCACTAATATCGTGTGAATAACCTCCAACAAGTCCGAACTTCGTACAAATGCAGATTTCTTCTTTATCTTAGTCATCTTACCTCTCGCAACAGTCTACGCAAATCTCTTGATCATCTTTAAGAGTAGGCAAGATATCAGCCTTTATTAGCCTTTCTACTCTTTCTTTAGAGATATGACCAAGACGTTTATGCCACAATGCATAAGACTGTTCCTTAGGTAGAGGTCTTTTGGAAACAACATTTTCAGCTGAATAAGCAACGTACATGTCGTTGGGAGATAAACTCAATCAATATAATCCATCGGATAAATTGCAACACCCAATCTTATTTGAATCATAAAACATGGAAATAGTATTACTCTTTAATTCAAAAGAATATCCACACATGTGCAAACAAGACACATAAACTAAATTCCGCCTAAAAGAAGGTATATAAAAAGTGTTTCTTAACACCATCCGAAAACCAGAATCTAAAATTAAAATAACATCTCCCACGAACTCTACGTCAACTCCAACGTTGTTTCCAACAGTGAGCTTTGATTCATCCTGATTTGGCGTCCTTCGATTTATGAACCCCTGAATGGTAAATGCAACATGATTAGTTGCACCACTATCTAGCCACCAAGAATTGGTCGGAACTTCGAGATAGATTGGATTCATAAACAAATGCCAAAGAATCATTACCTTTAGGCTCACTCTTATTTCTCTTAGACAACCAAGCCTTAAACTTGCTGCAACGTCTTTTCACGTGTCCTCTCTCCCTACAAAAGTAGCATAGAACACCATCCTTCTTGTTGATTGCTGTCTTAGGACCCAAAGTGTTAGAAGGGCCTGCTCCTTCAGAATTTCCTTTGTTTTTGGAAGGACCAGCAACTTCTGAATTGCTTTTATGGGTATAAGTTTTCACCTTCTTACCATTGTCTCTAGCGTAACTAGAAGCATAAAGAGCAATATGTCCTTTATCTTTCTTCAATTTCTCTTCCTCTCCGCCACCAACCTTGCAATCAGGTCATTAACATACCAGGTTTCATCTTGGGAACTATAATTGGTCTTAATAATCCCAAAATCAAGAGGAAGAGTATTTAGAGCTTGATGGACAATGCAAGCAGTAGGAATTTCAACATTGAGAGCACGAAGCTTTGTTTGCAAATCAACCATCCTCGAACATAATCTCTTACTCCACCGAACCATCATACTTCATAGTAAAAAGTGTTTGCATATGTGTCCCTATCTCAGCATTAGGCGACACACGGTTTCTAGCCATCAAAGCTTCCATCA
Source organism: Eucalyptus cladocalyx (assembly GCA_017140615.1). Taxonomy (NCBI): domain Eukaryota; kingdom Viridiplantae; phylum Streptophyta; class Magnoliopsida; order Myrtales; family Myrtaceae; genus Eucalyptus; species Eucalyptus cladocalyx. The sequence continues at coordinate 60,501,510 of CM029523.1, read as the reverse complement.
TTTGCCTAGCATTGCAATCTGCAGGCAAACCACTTTTCAAGTGTTCTTGAATGGAACGCTTCATGGACAGCAAGCAAATTCTATTGCTTTTTTCCCATGTAGCAAAATTTTCTTTTTGAGCCTCTGTACTCTCGGCAGTCAAATCTACCGGCCGATCAGCAGTAAGAGCCATATGAACATCTGCCATCTCCATAGCAAACAGAAAATCCTCTCTCCATCTCTTAAAATTTGAACCAGAAGAATCTCAATTGTGACGGAGTTACCATTTACAGAAAAGGTGACTGAAAGACAAGCAATATATCTAATTAGCATCATGTGAGCATTGTGTAACTTGACGCACAAGTACCCATCCAGAGAGTTACATGCAAAATCACATAATCACCTTTGAGCAGAATACATGACAAGCAATTGTACACTCCCCACATGATAAGGGTTATGAGAATATATTCCAATCTTCGTGAATTCATCACATTTGGGCATATGACCATTAGGATTAGTCATTCCTCCACCACACTATCATGTATCCCTCCATGAACTAATACACAATTACCTCCTTTGGGAGTATAACTATGCATTAGACCAGGAGACATCCCAATTAAATATACAAGATCGAAATTTCTCAAATTTAATCAAGTGTGCCACTTTGGCGGTCACAACTTAATTGAATCCTTGAAACTCTCTCATACCTGGGATAAAATTTTCAACTCACATACATCATATACATGTGATTTAACTTTAGTGATAGGGGCACCATATCACTCAAATCACATGCAATGCTAATTACATTGCTTTATTCATTAATAATAATAAACCTTATCGTATATTATTAATGAATAACACTCATAAAGTTCATGTGATAACATACCGTATCCGGCTAACCTGTTTTTTCAAAATCACAGGAAAAACACAAGAAAAATACGCAGAAAATACACTAAAAATTCACGTATTTAGCGCTTTGTATGTATTTTCACATCCATAAAATCATCAAAAATATAAAATAAATATACCATGACGTAGGAAATAATCATACGAATCCATAGTAGCTGGCCACGCGCAAATCGGAGCTTCCACGCGCCTGCACGCGCCGCCTGAGTGCGAGGCGCGTGGAGCCCACGCGCGGGCGTCAAAAGACGGTCAAGACCGGTCCGACCGGTGGCGGTCCGACCGGTTCCCGATCCGACCTTCCGGTCCAGCCGCCCGGTCCGACCGGTTGACCGGGTCGGGTCGAGTGCCACCCGAGTCGGGTCGGTCGCCATTCAGGTTGGGTCGGGTCATCCGATTCCGAATCCGAATCCAGGTCGCTGACGTCATCGTGACGTCAGCGCCCGCGTGCGCCGCACGTGCGAGCATCGGCCCGCGCGTGGAAGCGCGGAGAGCGCGTGGGCGCTCGTCTTCGACGCGCCCGGCGGCGCGTGGCCGTGCGTGGGGGCGCGTGGGGCCTCCCCCGGCGACGCGCCGCCCATGGTTTTGCTCGCCTCATCGAGCCCAGTCCGAATTTGTGATTTAATCTTATTTTTATTGAATTAAAAGTCTCGAAAATCACAAGTTAGAGCAAGATTCGTACTAACTAGGGCTAATCCGAACAAATTAGGGCAAATCAATTGTGTTCGTGTTCTAGGGTTATGGAGGCTTTGATACCACATGTTAGACGCAAATTGCGCAAACCCCAAGATCGCCATAACTAGAACAAGAACATACATAATCGAGTAGAAAGAATTGACGCACCTGTTTTGGGATCCATTGTTCTTGAAGCGGAAGCGGAAACACAATGTTCCACGCGCAAGTCCTTCTCCTCTATTGCCCTCCGTATCACTGGCTCAATGAGGCGGCCCCCCTCACGTTTAGCGTTAGGTAAACGCCCCTTAGGTGAGGATACATGTGAGAATTAGGGTTAGAGGAGAGACTTGAGAACTATTTATAGAGTTTCCAGCTAGTCCCCCTCATTACGGGCCAGGCTCAACTCGGCCCATACTAGCCAGCCCATATTAGACTAATTAAGAAACATTCTATCTCTCTTTAGACCAACCCTGTTTTACGGTAATCGTAAAAACAGTAAATTACAATATCAATTAATTTAGTCCACATTAGGAAAACTCTTACAGAAGCAACAACTACGATGTGTTCTTGAGCTTCTGCGGTATGGATACTCGCAAAACCTTCGTGGATCACCTCTACAATTCCCTTGTCGATGCTGGAATCTACGTGTTTAGAGATGACGATGAGCTTTGCGAAGGTGAGAAGATCAGCACCAACCTTCTTCAGGCCATTAAGAATAGTAAGATCTCCATCCCGATTTTCTCTCGGAACTACGCTTCGAGCAAATGGTGCCTTCAAGAGCTCGTGCAAATGATTGACTGCATAAAGAGCGTTGGACAAGTTGTCTTGCCCATATTTTACCGGGTTGAACCGGCTGATGTGCAATACCAAAAAGGGAGCTTTGGAAATGCTTTCTCCCATTTAAGTGGGAAGTATTATGAGGGAGATGTTGCCAAATGGAAACAAGCACTTGAAGAAGTGGCTTTCTTAAAGGGATGGGAATCCGAGAGAACTGCTAGCGGGTATTTCCATTTCTACATAAACCTTATTTAATTTCTTTTGACAGGATCTTGCTTGTAGAGGAGACTATTCTATTGTGTTTCTTTGCTTGTGCAAGTGCTTGCCTTTTTTACTATTATATGTTGTAGTGTGGTAATAATGAGATATAATAGGATATGATTGTTCTTCTAATTCATTTTAGCTCGAATGCTTTATAAACAACCGCGAAGGAGAATTGGGAAGAATAATCATTAGAAAAGTTTTGAGCAAGCTAAAAGAGGCCTTTCAGTTAGTTGTTACGGAACAACTTGTTGGAATTGATAATACTGTGGCAGACATTCTAAGATTGTTGGATGATAACCGCAGTGCTACCCAAATTGTTGGTATTCATGGAATGGGGGTATTGGTAAGACAACTTTAGCCAAGGTCATCTACAATAAGCTCTTTGACCAATTTCAGCATCATAGTTTCATTGCCGATATCCGAGAATCCTCACAGCGCAAGGGCATTTCATGTTTGCAAAGTCAATTAATATGTGATATACTAGGAAGAAAGGTTGAAGTGCCGAACAAGGATGAAGGAATTAGGATGACGGAATCTAGATTTAAATATATGAAAGTCCTAATTCTTTTGGATGATGTGGATAACCTTTATCTACTAAAAGCTTTAATTGGGAAATAAGACTGGTTCGAGAGGGGAAGTAGGATAATCATTACCACAAGAATGAAGTCTATTCTTGATGATGCTAAGGTAAACTGCCAATACGAACTCAATGGAATCGCTAAGGATCAATCTTTGATCTTGTTTAGTAGACATGCTTTTTATAGGGATTTTCCTCCATGTGAATTCGAATCTCTATCTCATGATGTTGTATCCACTACCAAAGGGCTTCCCTTAGCTCTCGAGGTTATAGGTTCGTTTCTATGTGGGAAAAAACAAGCATTCTGGCAAGACGCAGTGAAAAGGTTAAAGAAAGTACCACATAAGGAAGTGCAAGAGAAGTTAAGGATAAGCTATGATGCATTGAACTATGAGGAACAACAACTATTTTTGGATATTTCTTGTTTCTTTATTGGAACAGACTTAAGAATTGCATCCTACATGTGGGATGCTTGTGATTTTTATCTGAGCATGGGGATTGAAATATTGAGGTTTATGTCGCTAATAAAAATTGGAGACAATCATGAGCTGAAAATGCATGACCAATTGAGAGACCTTGGTAGAGAAATTGTTCGCCAAGAGGATTACAATGCACCTATGAATCGAAGTAAATTGTGGCACAAGAGGAAGCCTTGGAAGTACTGCAAAGAAATAAGGTAATCGTTACCTCTATTGTTGTTCTACTCTATTTTTAGCTGAATTCTTTCAATTGGAATCAATTTTAGACCTCTCAGCTAAGATTATTCTCCTTATATTATTTGATATGATTAGGATGAAATGTTCTTAGCATCTATACAGAGTGGGTGGGCATTTCCTATCAAGTTAAAGGAAAGAAAACTTTTGGGTTTAGACAATGAACTCCCGACACTTGGTGTTACTATAAATTCATTCTAAGTCGTTATTAGAGCCGTCATGCTTTTCATTCGAAATGCCCTATTGTACTGATTATCTAATTGGATAAGAGAAGAAAAAGGGGGAGAAATAGCGTAAACCAAAGAAGGGAAGATGTCAAGAGGAATATATAAAATGTTTCTCAATAACTTCAAGGGAAGGTTACATGATAGTAGTGATTGACAAAAAATGAATACCTACTTATATGAATAAATATGGTTTGATTTGAGCATCAACTTCGCCTTTATAGAACGAAGGCAAAGTGATATCAATTCACTGTTAGCTGATTTGGTGCAAAATTTGTGCAGGGAATTGAAAAAGTTCACGTTCAGGCCCTTTGTCTCAACAAATTCAACTTATTCAGTGAATATACAATTGAACAATTTGCAACACTACCGAACTTAAGATTCCTTCAAGTGGGTGCTAGGAAACTGATTGGAGATTCCAAAAGCTTGCTTCCCAAGTTGCAATGGCTTAAGTGGAACGGACATCCTGGAGTCGTGGCTACTAGTTTTCATCTAGAGAAATTAGTCATACTTGATTGATCATGGAGTGTCGTTTCAGAGCTTTGGGAAGGTTGGAGTCATCTCAAGGTCAGATGGAGAGTATAATGTCTTTTGTTTCTAATGGCTTACTCTCAACGAAATTTTATCAGTCACTTTGTTTTGCAGGTGGCGAAGGAGTTGAAGGTTCTAAATCTTACAAATTGTCATTGTTTAAAAGTTACTCCTAATCTCTCGGCCTTCCAAAATTTAGAGATATTAGTCCTTGCAAGATGTTATAGTTTGGAGCAAATTCACCATTCTATTGGAGAAGTCAAGGGCCTCGTTTCTCTGGACTTTTCGTTATGTGAGAAACTCCGAGTGCTACCTAAAGAAATGGTTAAGTTGGAAGAATTGAAGGAACTAAACATATGCAGGACTGTTATAGAGGAAATTCCTCCTTGTATAGGTTTTTTTGAAGAAGCTAGAGATACTTCACGCCCATGGTTGCAAATCATTGGTTAGACTTCCTAACTTAATTAGCCATCTCGTAAATTTGTCAACCCTTGACTTGAGCATGTGCATCAATTTGGAAAGACTTCCAAAGAGTATCGGATCCCTCTTAAAATTGCAGCGCCTATCTTTAGGTGGAGGGGGGGATCTATCTCCTCGGAGATTGCCATGTGTGGGCATTCGGGAATTACCTGAATCCATTGGAGATTTGAAGAACTTGAAAATTTTGGATATTGCTAGAAGTGATTTGAGTAATTTGCCAAGTACTATAGGCAAGTTGGGCAACCTTGAAGAATTGCATGCCTCGCACTGTAAGAGATTAGGAGGGGAAATTCCTATAGATGGGTTGTATTCACTAAAGATCCTTAAAATAAGTTGGACAAGGTTTTCGGGCTTCCCCGACAAATTTGATAAGTGCTCTCATCTTGAAAAACTTGACTTAAACGGCTGCAAAATGCTTCAATTGCTGCCAAAAAGCATGGGTAAGCTGTCTTCTCTACAACACCTTCAGTTAATTGGTTGTTACGAACTTCATTCACTGCCACAGCTTCCTAGTTGTTTAACAGTTCTAGAAGTCACCTGTCAACATCACTCATTGCCTCAACTTTCTCACCTAATCCATCTAAAAGAGCTCATTGTTTACAAATGCCAATTGCTGGAATCCATTCCAGAGCTTCCCTTGGCAATATTGAAGATTTTTATCTTCAGATGTGATAAGTTGAAAGAGTTGCCAAGTTTGTCAAGTTTGGAATTGTTGTCACAATTAGATTTTAAAAACTGTCGTTGGCTAATGGAAATCAAGGGGCTAGAAGCATTAAGATCCTTGGTACATCTGAGTGTATTTGGAAGCAAAAAGTTATCCAAATTTGACGGCCTTGAACATGCAGAGTCCTTGAGATACTTGCATATGAGTTCTTCCTTAGTGAATGATGACCTATTTCAAGTTCATGGCCTTAACAGATTGAAAAACTTGGAAGAGCTAGATATAAGTTGTTGTGAGTGCCTCATAAGACCAGACCTTTCACAATTGACACATTTGAAGAGATTACGTGCTCGGGACTGTCACAATCTAGTTGAAATTAAAGGCCTTGAGAGGTTGAAAATTTTGGAATGGCTTAATATCGGGGGTTGCACATCCATTGAAACATTACCAAACCTCTCGCGCTTCAATAACCTGAGATTTTTGGGCATCGTGCGATGTTCGAAGCTTCGTGAGGTTCAGGGCATAGAGAAAGTCGGACGTGTGTTCGAATGAGGGATTCAACCGCAAGGTCTCAGCAAATTGTCCACATCCGTCAAATTTCGAAGATCTAATGGAACGACGGGGTTGAATTTCGCGTGAACTTGTGGAGATCACAGAGCTCCAAGACTCCAAGGCGTCTAGACTCTAAAAGACATTCAGCGATGCAACTTAGTGGAATCACGGATGTTCATTGCACCACTGCGGTAGAGAAGCAACTGGTCGATGAAAATAATGCTTCGATGAGTCGAGCACTTCGGCGACGATGTCGGAAGGATTCGCGTTTTCTTCCATTGTTAGATAAAAGCAGGTCACGCTATTCTTTGTCGAGATGTATTGCCGAATTCATCAGCATTTCGTAATTTTGGTAAGACAATTTTTCTTGAGAGCCTGCTGTTGTACTTTTGTCTTTTTATTAGTTCCGTAGTTAGATAAAAGCAGGTCACACTTTCATTGCTTGCGTTATGACTCTAATTGCACTTAGCGAGGTATCTAGTTGATGAGTGGTTGATAAATATCCACGTTTCTGTCCCATAATGTCCTACAAGTGAGGCTGCAGCCATATCCTGCAGCTGGTCATTATTTGGTCAGTACAAAAACAGAGACTAATAGGTATGTCATTTTTTCTTGTTTTACAGACTCACAGGGGTAAGCTATTCTTCAAACCAAACCAAAATCAGCCAAAATCTTGTATAAAATGACCCCAAGAAACTGAGCAATTTCTTCAAAGTAATGCTTGCAAGTTCTTACCATTCTTAATCCATTGCCGAACATTTTGTTTGCAACTAATGTTTTGCCTTTTTCTAATGAGCATGGCTGTTTTTCTCCAGGATTTACCAGGTTGCGGTGGTATCATGCAAGTAAGTACATTTTTTTTTTTTTTTTTGCTAGAACCATGCGAGTAAGTACATTGTTAATATGTGGAAACAAAATAGATATAGATTTGATCTGATTCTCTTTATCTTGAAACTTGGTTTGAAGACTATGGGACGGGACAAGAGACTGGAGTATGCTGCATCATTTGAGAATTGCTATTCTTCCGGCTTCTCTATTATGCAGGAACTTAATACCGAATTATGGGTGCTCTCAGGTAAATTTCCCTATCTCTGATACATATCTCATATTCTAGAGCCATGGCCTTGCAGAAGCGCTGTTTGATCACAAGGAATGATTGAATTTACATGCAATAAAACTAGAATCAATCAAGATTTGGCTTCGGGGGTGGCCCATCCTTACCACCGGAGGTCTTGCCTTTTCTGCTCTCTCCATCCCCTTGCCCAGCCAAAGACGAAGGACAACGCAGAAGAATTGCGAAGCGTTCTCAGAATGAAAATTATGTGTGGAAGTAAGCATTTTCTTCCGGATGCATGAAAAAATGATTCTCGATGGTGTGCAAAACCATCAATGATGTAGATGTCAAGACATCTGTACTCTCCAGAAATTGTTTATCTGTTCTTTCAAGGAGATTGTTGGCTAACTTCAAAGGTGAGAATCTTCGAATATCGGCAAGGTTTAACACAAGTCTTAATCACACTAAGTACGAATCGAACAAACCTCAGCAATAATCGAGCATGTTTGATGAAGTTTAAGCAAGTTTTACTAACCTTCAGATTTGTCCGACGTTCATTGGTGATGGAGCTGTTGTTCTACAAGAAACACACGTAAAATCAATGCGGAAGTGCTGATTGAAACCAGAGGCAGGACGTGAATCACCTGGCTTTAATCCATTGCCATAATCTTCAGTTCGGTCGGAGGAGGGTACGGACACGTCCGTGAAGATGAACTCCAGAATGGAAAACGGAATTTCGGAGAACACGAGAACAAAACCGAGAGTTCAGCACAATAGATTGAGCCAGAATCAAAAGCCAGAGAAAAACAGAGGAGACTTAGCTCTGGTTTTTCTGCTGGACAGCGACAAGTTGAAGGTATCTGAGCTTGAATGATGATGATTGATGCTCCAGAGAGATCATTGGAACCGTGCCGGATTGAACTTGAATCGCAGCGGAATTGATGAACTTCGGAAAATAGACAATCTTTGAAATCCCAGGGCACATCCTGCGGCCAGCTCGTGTCTCCGAGCTTATCCATAATGCGGTCCCTGTCGTGTACGACGTTTTCCTTAGCCTCCGGCGACTTCACATCTTCCTCTTCTCCTGCGTCCGATTCTGATTTGGAATCAAAAGCTTCATCCCCGAGATCATTCATTTCATCCTCATCGAGTACCCCGGTCTCTCTCTCTCTCTCTCTCTCTCTCTCTCTCTCTCTCTGGCCTTCTCAGTCTCACCAGCACTCTCTCTGCGTTGCTCTCCCTTGGCCGAACAAGCAAGAAACCCCCCTCCGTTGAGCTCCAAGGACGTCTCCAGCTGTGTTGCCAGCACGCCAATTGACCTTGCCGAGCATTGCACGCACGACATTCCTCGTCGTCCTTCGCTCGTACGATGTCCGCCATCTGTTTGTCGTTATGCCTGCAACACTAGTAATGCTAATGCTTAATTTCTATATTTGATGCAATTTATAGAAATTTTTTTTTGCAAGGAGTTAATATTAATCCATAATTTTTTTATGCTATTAAGCCCTAAGAAACAAGGCAAAAACAAGGTAAAATTTAGGTGTCAATCGGCACCGGGAGGGAGGGGGGTATGCTATGACGTGAGAATGAAGGATTTGAATCCAGCTGAACATCATCCTGTAATAATTGAGGGAATAGAGTTCTTAGCTTTGGCCGAAGTCGCAACCTTAATTGAAGCAAAATAAGTAGCAGATTAGATGATAAACATGCACAGTTTATAAATGACAATCATATAATTCCATTCAATGAAAGATTCGTGGGCTTATATGACAGAGAATGCCGATTTGCTGATAAGAACATGGAAAAAGGTATTTCTTCGGGAGAACGGTGCTTTCCCTTCTCATCGAATGAGCTTAATGATAAGCAACGAACAACTTGAGATTCCTCAAGTAGAGCAATTTGATGAGGCGGGACAAGTGTCGGTGGAGTCTGAGGTAGAGTAGGAGGCTCCTATAAGAAAGCAAAGGAGACCAAGGAACGGACGAGGTTTTAGGGAGAAGACTTTTTTGTATTTCTTCACTTGTAATCAATGTACAGGATTTAGTAATTATATTACAAGATGTACATATAAAAAAGGCAATGTAATATTCTACAAATCAATTCAATATTTCTATCTAATCTTTGATTGATTCTATAATCAAAATCAGATCAAACAATTCCCCGGTATATCTCCCAGATCTTCAGCATATCTTCCAACACTCCCCCTCAAGTTGATGGCTTGTAAATGTCTAAGACGCCTAGCTTGCTTAGTAGATATGCATGTTGTCTTTGACATAGGGGTTTGGTGAAAACATCTGTAGGTTGTTTAGCAGTTCCAATCCCTCTTGTCTCAATTATCCCTTCTTGAATCTTCTCCCGAGTGAAATGACAGTCCACTTCTATGTGCTTGATCCTCTCATGCATTACGGGATTTGCCGCAAGCTTGAGAGCCGATTCGTTGTCACAAAATAACTTCGTTGGACCTTTCAGTTGTACTCCGAGGTCACCAAGTAAACCTTGTATCCACACAATTTCACATGTGGTTTTTGCCATGGCACGATATTCTGCTTCAGCTGAAGATAAAGAAACCGTTGCTTACTTCTCGGTTTTCCATGAAAGAAGAGAATCTCCCAGTTTAATGCAAAACCCAGTGATGGATCTTCGACTCATAGGGCAAGTTGCATAATCTGCATCGCAGTACGCCGTCATTTCCATGTTGCATCTTCTAGATAGAGGTATCCCAAGTCCTGGACACCTCTTCAAATACTTCACAACTTTTAGAGCAGCATTCATGTGGAATTCCTTTGGTTTGTGCATAAATTGACTGAAGTTTTGCACTGCATACGATATATCAGGTCTGGTCATAGTCAGGTATATAAGTTTTCCAATGAGTTTCTGATAACTCGTCGGATCCTTTAGTATAGGATCATCATCCTAAGATGTTCCTCCAATATGGTCTGCTGTAGTCAATCTGGTATTCTGCTCTATTGGAATAACTGCTTGCTTGCATCCTGATAAACCGGCTTCTGATATAATATCCAATACAAATTTCCTCTGACTGAGGGAAATTCATTGGTGAGATCGAGCAATCTCAATTCCAAGAAAATATTTTGGTGCTCCCAGATCTTTTATATGAAATGTTGTATGCAAATATTTCTTAAGACTTTTAATTGCAGCTTCATCATTTCCCATGATAAGAATGTCATCTACATAAATCATCAAATAAATAGATGACATACCTTTAGTCCATGTAAACAATGCATAATCGTACTTGGATTGTTTGAAGTCTGCATTGGCGAGAGCATTGGCAAACTTAACATACCATTGTTTGGAAGCTTGTTTCAGCCCATAAAGAGATTTGTGGAGACGACATACTTTATCCCCCCCTTTCTCCGTAAGCCCTGAGGAATATCCATGTAAATTTCTTCATCCAGATCGCCGTGAAGAAAAGCGTTGTGGACGTCCATTTGGTGTAACGACCAATCATGGATTGCTACAACTAATAAGAACGAGGGAACGGTGACATCTTTAGCAACTGGAGAAAAAGTTTCGTGATAATCGAAACCTTCTCGTTGGGTATATCCTTTCGCCACCAACCGAGCTTTGTATCTCTCAATGGATCCATCAGCTCTATACTTTACTTTATAAACCCATTTGCATCCTATGGATTTCCTGTTCAGGGGCAGATGAACTATTTCCCACATATGATTATCAATCAACACCTATAATTCTGCTGCCATAGCTTGTTGCCACTGTGGGTCTTTGGATGCCTCATCATAACTGGATGGTTCCTTTTCATCGGATATACGACTAATGCAACATCTATGTTCTGACGAAAGCTTATCAAAGGAGACATAAGAAGATATTGGATAGTTAATACTTGGTCCGTTAAGTGAGGCACAGACATAATCTTTGTTCCATGTTGGTGGTCGTGTAGCTCGCCCCGAACGGTGTGGATGATCCGTTGGTGGTGGAGGAGGAGATATCTCCGCAATATTGTGTGGCACCCTTTGACGGCCCCCGATCCGTTAGGGTCGCCACAATTCGCTTACCTTTCACTTTCCCTGTTAACATGTTACTCTGATACCATTTCAGTTGCAGCGGGTCCATACAACCGTGGGGGTTTACATTTTTTTTTTTTTTATGATAGGTCCCTTGCGCAATTCATAAAGCAGAAGCACATCTATCAACTCTCTTCCCTATATTCAGAAAACGATGCACACCAACTAAACATTTTATATAAGTTAAAGCCGTACACTTTTATTTACATAACTTGATGGACATCATTAGTCGATACATCAAAATGCCATAGTCTTTCTATACTTGGCTATATTTCAAAAGATGACCGACATCTCTTCCAACAATCATATACTTAAAGTCCATCGATCAGTGTCGGCGTTCAAAGGTTCCTTCCTCTGCTGTCCTCCTCCTCGCGGTCATATCCAACCACTCGGTCCATCTACTGGTGGCGGTGGCAGCAGAGGTATGTTGTCTAGTCTGAAATGTTAGTCCCCAAATGGGGTGAGTACAACCACTCAGCAGTAAAAGATTCATCAAGCTATATCAAGCATTACTATTAATATCCAGATTCAAGTATGGTAGACAAAATAGGCAATCCATGAATGAGTATGCATCCAAACCATATAACTCTTCGATGCAATGACTAGTGCATTTCCAATCAATAAGATGCATCGTGTCCAGCCACACAAGTCCCGATCATGGGGCCAAACTGTGATGACATGTCACATTCCATACCATACAATTTAGTCCCATAACCAGACCACACTCACACTTAAATATAATCGTCCGTTTTATCATTCAAAATTTTTCATCCCCCAGAGGACCAGTGTTTGCATCCTTCTGGGATTCCGCACCCAACCTGGCATCGCGGAAGCCTCCGGGCATGTATTCAAAATACAACCAAGCATCCAAAGGGCATCGACTCATTCGAACCTCTGGGCATCTCGCACCCCACCTGGCATCACGAGGAATCACTGGGGACCATAGACATGGTTACCCCTAACCTCTGGGCATGCATCATAATACAACCCCTCACTCTCCGGGCATGTATCATAATACAACTGGGCATCCCAACACTCCCGGGGAAAACCTCTGGGCATGTATTCATAATACAACCAGGCATCCAAAGGATATCGACTCATTCGAACCTTTGGGCATCCCGACTCCCGGGGCATCGTTGACCCAAGGATTCAACGGTAACAATTTAGCATTTTAATTCACAAAATATTCTCAAATGCTAAAACAAGACGTCTCATGGACTCTCTATCACATCTCAATATTGCACAAATATTTACAGCCATTACCATCATATCACATAGCCATTCGAAATACCTTCACTTTCGGATACTTTTGTAAAATTCAAGAGCAGAATAGTCCAATTTTTACAATGCACAGTTCTGGTAGAAATTTTGAAATAAATACTAAATGGACTCAGAAAATTACGAAATTTTTACACATTATCAATGAGACCTAAAGGAACAAATTTCATTAAGAGCACCAAGTCAAATTCCATACAAATCGAGAGTAAAAACTTCGGTATTTCTTGCTACAGTTTCTGTAAAATTTCCAGATTTAGCATTTCCGTATGAAAATCATTTAGTCGGCCAAATATTGTCCATTTATGCTAAATTTTTGATATGTTACTCTCACAGATGTTCTCTCCAACTTTTGTTAAGACTTCGAAATCACATTTTGGCTAGAAAATTCCAGAAAAATCGAGAAATCACTGGTGATCATGCTGTTCTTGCGAAAACAGTTTACTAGCTTAAAGAGGACTCTTCCTATACTTTGAGTTTCGGTATCCAACTTCCACAGCCAAGATTTAGAAGCACGTTACACCACAATACAGCCTCTTTACTTCTCAAAAATTCACCAAATCTAAATCCTTGAGTTCTCATTTCAATTTAAAAACAAAATCCACCAGAAACTTGCTCCAATACCTCGGCCAGCTTCATCTCATTCATCACAAACAACATGCAGCTCCAAATCTCACATTTCCTCACATATACCCACTCTTCACTAGATAAAACAGCAAGCAAAACATAGGTTGAAGAACTTCTACTTGCCTTAAACTCTCTCACTCGGTGGCTGTCCGAAAATGGAGGTTCGAGGGTCGCGGCTTGACCGTTCGGCGACGGGAACCAGTGACGAGACGGCAGCAGCTCGAGCACGGCAGAAGGTGGTCCCTTCTTCCTCTTCGCCATTCACCCACCTGCTGCTCACTCGCAAATTTCCTTGCTCTCTCTCTCTCTCTCTCTCTCTCTCTCTCTCGGTTCTGCTCGGTCACTCTCTTTAGTTCACTTACACGTTCTGCTCGGTCACTCTCTTTAGTTCACTTACACGAGCAGATTAGCTGCTGGTTTTGCTAAAAACCAGCCAACAAAGAGGGGGATTTTCGGTGGATGCATGCATGGAGGACAGGTGTGGGTACAACAAGGACAAGTGTTTAATGTCAAAGGACAAGTGTAATTATGGAGGAGACAAGTGTCCACCATGCTTCACCTCATTCATGCATTGGCCACCACTCCAGGAGCAACATGGCCGTTGCTGGCCATGTTTCGGTCAGCATTTCTCCTCATTTGTTGACTCAAGTGTCGACAATGTGGAGTGGCTTTGGGCCAGTGGTTTTGCCACTTACTACTCTAATTACACGGCCCAATATCTTCTCTAATTATTGGCCTTAGTCTCCGCGTATGGGTGAATTAAATGTAGTCTACTTACATGGCCGTGTGATGTGGCAACAATAATCAAGGCAGGTCCAATTTATAGGGCACACAACTAGATGGCCAAATATCTTGTCTATTCTTTCTCATGGAGCAAATCTCAGTCTTGCCAGAAATGGTACATAGGCAAATCCTTGTCAAGACTATAATTTCATTCGACGATTAGATCATTCCCATATGTGATCCATTGGTTCGATGGTGATTATAAAGTAATGTCCGCACAGGACACTATTGGCATCCTCCAACGGTACTCCTATCTGTTAGTCATGGTCATCGCACGGTTGGGGTTATAATTCTTCACATCCGCCCACATGCTTTTGAACCATCCTCATGCATCATCGAATTTTCTTTTGTTAGCCTCCTATAAGTAAATGGACAGCTTCCAATGGCCGATCCTCGGATGTTCTTCATTAGCGCACCTGAATTGGTAGGGCTGAAAATCATTTGGAACGAGTCTTGGTCTCACGTGAAAGATTTCTAATGAGACTATAACTTATATGAAAATTGGATTCATTGATAAACATAATGCACTTGTCCCACGATGATACAAACTAATGTTCGTATATAACGCCAATATCATAATCCAGCAATACTCTCATCATTTAATCCTGGACCACCATGTATCTAAGGATCGTTACGAAATTTAGGATGCCACATATTGTTTTCTATCTGGTCACCAGAATCATTCTCAATATTTAGTGGAGCAGTAGGTACACTTTCCAATGCTTCCATCGGAGGCAGCCGATCAAATGAAGATGATGGAATAACTTGTTCCGAGGATGCTGTGAGGAAATATTCAGGAGACATACTTTCCTCGTTTAAGGAATGATGAGAATTGGTTGAGATATTCAAATCCTCTATAGGTTCACGAAATGGAAAGAAAGTTTCGTGAAAGATGACATCCCTGCTCACAAAAAAATCTCCTGTTGATGGATCGAGAACATAATAACCCTTCTGTAGGTTAGGATAACCCATGAAAATACATCTCCTGGCACGTGGACTCATTTTGTCTCGAGGTCCCATAGTTGTAGCATAACATAAACAACTGAAAACCCATAGATGATCTACTACTGGTTTGTTTCCATAAAGTAATTCAAAAGGTGATTTACCAGCTAGTATCCGAGTAGGCATGCGGTTGATGAGGTAGGCTGCAATAAGGACACAATCTCCCCAATAATTCGTTGGAATAGATCCCTGAAACTTCAAAGCTCGTGCGACTTCTAACAGGTGACGATGTTTACGTTCTACCACTCCATTTTGTTGTGGAGTATAAATACATGAGCTTTCATGTAAAATGCCATGAGACAAGAAAAGTGAGCTGCAATCATGATTAAAAAAACTCTTTCCCATTGTCAGTCCAGATTCGCTGAATCGATTTCCCAAACTGATTTTTAGTCAAAGTGATAAATGTTTTCAAATGAGAGGGAACTTGAGCTTTAGACTGCATCTGGAATACCCATGTGACCCGAGAGTGATCATCCACAATTGTGAGAAAGTATCATGAACCATCACGATGTGCTATGTGATATGGTCTCCAGACATCCACATTAATTAAAGAAAGAATATCACTGGAACATTTTTTATTGGAAGGGAAAGGTGTGCGAGACTGTTTTGCGAGAGGGCATGACATTTAGAGTATGGAAAGAACACACTATGACCCATTCTCGAATGCATAAGAAAATCTTTAGCATTGGCAATGACATTACACAATGACAATGTATTCAAGGGAATTGAATTCAAATCAAAATGACTTGGAAAACTGGTCCAGAAATATAAACCTTCGGAAAGACTACCCAAGCCCATTAGTTTCCCAGTCGAAAGGGCCTGAAAAAAAACATGTGTTAGAATCGAAGAGTATTTGACAGGAATTTTCCTTGCAAACTTTGGACACGAAAATGAGATTGAACTAAAATTGTGGGACATAAAGGACATTTTGTAGGATAATTTGAGAACATTTAGTTGAACAGTGCCTGTCAATGTGACATGAGCAATATTTCCATTTGGAAATTGCACAAAAATAGGTGTATCCAATTTCTTATGCATTTTTGAAAAAAAAAACTTATATCACAAATGATATAATCACTTGCTCCTGAGTCAACTATCCATGCCTTTCTCGAAATAGAATTGATCAGGCAGTGGGATATACCTAAGAAACTTCCTCCTTTATTTCCAATGTCTGCCTTTTGCAGTACCTGCATCAATTGTTGATATTGCCCATAGGTAATTGGTCGGTCACTACTTGGACCGGTAGGTCCAATGACCTAGTAAGCTGCAGAATATTCTTTCTTTTTTCCTTTTTTTCCTGGCTTTCCATGTAAATTTCAACAATTATCTATGGTATGATGCGGACGTTTGCAATGTTCACAATATAATTTACCTCTCCCCCTTGAATTTTGGCAGGAATTCCTTAATGATGCAGAAAAAATCTAGCCGTCGGATGCTTTTATTGTGGAATTATTTACATCGTCCGATGTAACGGAGAGATCGAGCCCTTGCAGACCGTCAGATCGCTGGAGGAGATCTGGTCCGTTACTGCCATCCCTTTTAAGGGTTCTTTCGCTGGAGATGAACCTTAGCCCCTCTCGACTTTCTCTCTCCCGAGCTAGGGTTTTTACGCCCAATTCTCTCCCGCGGCGTTCCCCGCGAAGAGCGAGTGCGATGTTGTCACCTCCTCGTGTTTGTTCCGAAGTCGTGAGCTGCTGGCTCTCTTCTTGGACAGCTAGCTAGAAAATCCATCCGAGGTGTAGCATCGGATCCATCGCCAGGATCTGCGAACGAAAAGTTAGGTATGTTTTGTTCTAAATCAATAGAAATCGAGTGGATTTCTCCCTCTCCTTCATAGATTTGTATTGTCTTAGAGTTTCTAGAGGTCCCTCGAGTTTTTCTTCCGCAACCTCGAGCTCATTCCAGAGCGATGAGAGTTTGTTGTAACACGTTGTGACGGACATATTCCCTTGCTTGAGATCTATGAGTTCCTACATGAGACAAAAGATTTTTGCTCGGTCTAACTTCCCGTACATTTCTTTGATGTTGTCCCACATGACTTTCGAATCCTCTATCGGTGGAAGGCTGGCTGCGACGTCTGGAGAAACACAATTGCCGATCCACGTGCGGATCAGGTGATTGCACTTTCTTTAGTGTCTGGCTAGTCGTTCGTCCGACGGAATTGGTACAGTTCTGTCAAGGAAACCGTCTTTATCTTTTGTCACGAGGGCCCACCGGAAGTCTTGTGACCATTTGTTGTAGTTTTCCAGCCTAGTCAGTTGCAAATTGATCAATTGCAGTTTTGGACCGTCAGCGGTTGACACATGCAGAGGGTCGCCTGGCTCTGGTCGGCCAGTGATGGTCGCGATCAGAAACAGTATAAACCCAAGTGAAAGGTTCAGGTAGGGATTCATCCTTGTACCCGATCCATTGAACCCGGTTCCATGACCCGCATTGAAGAGTCCTGGGTAGGGATTTGTTCCCGAACTCGGTTCTCCAGACCCGTCAATTTGTTCTTTCTCAACGGATGGGCTTGCCCCGCTTGCGACTGGTAGGCTCCCGTCGAGCTGAATGTTACTTTGGTAACTCATTACCCCGGCAATGATGGATTTAGGCCTGGCCCAACGTACCATGGATAAGGTACCCATTAGTAAGGATGGCCCGGAATGGACTGCCCCATATTTGACTGAGCTGGGAATAACTGCCACAGTACGCCTTGGGTCTAGATTTGTTGCTGGGTTATGGGAATTGCAAGTATCGTGCCGGTGCTATGGCCTTGCATCTCTCCCGTCAGTGTGGCGTCTCCTGTGGATAGAACGCCAGCAACAGCAGGGAGCGGATTCTCTGGGTGATTCATGATAAAATTCCCTTCCGTTTCTTCTTCCTCCTTACAAAAATTGATTCCTTCATAACAAGGTGTTAATATGTCTTGCAGATTCAAGGACGTATGAAGGTAATTGGGTGTGGAAATGGAGCTTAGAGCCAAGCTCTAATACCATGTAAGAAAGTGAAGGAGAGCAAGGAACGGACGAGGTTTTGGGGAGAAGACTTTTTGTATTTCTTCACTTGTAATCAATGTACAGGATTTAGTAATTATATTACAAGATGTACATATAAAAAAGGCAATGTAATATTCTACAAATCAATTCAATATTTCTATCTAATCTTTGATTGATTCTATAATCAAAATCAGATTAAACAATTCCCCGGTATATCTCCCGGATCTTCAGCATATCTTCCAACAGCTCGTCCTACCCACTCTGATCCGGTTACCCAAAGGAAAAGGGCGTCATGGCTCGAAACACACCACAAATGAAATTGTCGAAAAGCAAAAGGATGCCCACTTCCCCGGTCGAGCCTCTTCACGCGACGACTCACTCTCGGTCATTCTTTATTAATTTGTTTCCTTCCTGTTTTTCTTTCCTCTTGATTCATGTGCATCTTGAAGTAGGAATCGTCAAAATCTCAGCTCCGCATGGTCATCTTCTTGAACAGAGCCCGAATTTAGGCAACTTTAATCTTTCATACAAACAGAGAGACTCGGTTCAAAAGTCGTTGGAGGAGTGAAAAATGAGACGTGGGTTCGCACCCGATTTTTTCCGGTGCGATGAAGAGATCAAACGCCGAAAAGCAGATGATACAGGTGCACCCAGCTCATCTGTCACTCCGAAAGGAAGTAACAGTTACGATGTGTTCTTGAGTTTTAAAGGTACAGATACTCGCAACACCTTCGTGGATCACCTCTACAACAACCTCGTCGATGCTGGAATTTCCATGTTCAAAGGAAATGATGAGCTTTGTGAAGGTGAGGAAATTGGCACCAACCTTCTCGCGGCCATTAAAAATAGTAAGATCTCCATCCCAGTTCTCTCTCAAAACTACGCTTCGAGCAAATGGTGCCTTCAAGAGCTTGTTCAGACGATTGAGTGCATGAAGAACGCTGGGCAAGTTGTCTTGCCCATATTTTACCGGGTTGAACCGGCGGATGTACGACACCAAAAAGGGAGCTTTCGAGAGGCTTTCTCCCATTTAAGGGGAAACTATTCTGAGGAAGACCTTGCCAAATGGAAAGAAGCGCTCCAAGAAGTGGCTTCCTTGAAGGGATGGGAATCGGAGAAAATTGCTAATGGGTATTTCAATTTCTATAGAAACCTTATTTAATTTCTTTCAACTAGATCTTGCTTGTAGAGAGTGTTTCACAACTTGTGCTTACTTTTTTTCACTCTTATAAGCTGTAGTGTGGTAATAATGAGATACAACAAGATATGATTGTTCTTCTAATTCATTTTAGCTTGAATTTTATAAACAACCGCGAAGGAGAATTGGTGAGAATGGTTGTCAGAACAATTTTGAGCAAGTTAAAAGAGACCTTTCAGTTGGTTGTTACAGAACAACTTGTCGGAATTGATAATACTATGGCAGATATTCTAAGATTGCTAGATGATAATCCCAATGCTACCCAAATTGTCGGTATCCATGGAATGGGGGGTATTGGTAAGACAACTTTAGCCAAGGTTGTCTACAATAAGCTCTCTGACCAATTTCAGCATCGTAGTTTCATTGCAGATATTCGAGAATCCTCACAACATAAGGGCATTTCATGTTTGCAAGAGAAATTAATTTTTGATATCCTGGGAACAAAAGATGAAGTGCCAAACCAGGATGAAGGAATTAGGATCTTAGAATCTAGATTTAAACATAAGAAAGTCCTAATTCTTATAGATGATGTGGATAACCATTATCAACTAAAAGCTTTAATTGGGAAACATGGTTGGTTTGAGAGCAGAAGTAGGATAATCATTACCACAAGAATGAAGTCTATTCTCGATGGTGCTAAGGTGAATTGCCAATACGAACTTAATGGATTGGCTAAGGACCAATCTTTGATCTTGTTTAGTAGACATGCTTTTCGAAGGGACTCTCCACCACGTGAATTCGATTCATTGTCTCGTGGTGTGGTATCCACTACCGGAGGACTTCCCTTATCTCTTGAGGTTATAGGTTCGTTTCTGTGTGGGAAAAACGAATCATTCTGGCAAGACACATTGAAAAGGTTAAATAAAGTACCACATAAGGAAGTGCGTGAGAAGCTAAAGATAACTTATGACGAACTGAACTATGAGGAACAACAGATATTTTTGGATATTGCTTGTTTCTTTATTGGAACCGATTTAAGAATTGCATCCTACATGTGGGATGCCTGTGGTTTTTATCCAAAAAGGGGGATTGAAATATTGAGGCTTATGTCCCTAGTAAAAATTGGAGATAATCATGAGTTGAAAATGCATGACCAATTGAGAGACTTTGGTAGGGAAATTGTTCGTCAAGAAGATTACAATGCACCTATGAATCAAAGTAGGTTGTGGGTCCATGAGGAAGCCTTGGAAGTATTTCAAAGAAACAAGGTAATTATTACCTCCATTGCTGTTCCAATCTCTCTTTTTTACATAAATTCTTTCAATTGGAATCAATTTTAGATCTCACGGCCGAGATTATTCTCCTTATATTATTTCCTTGATGTGATTAGGATGAAATGTTCTTAGCATATATTATTTCCTTGATGTGATTAGGATGAAATGTTCTTAGCATTTATACATAGTAGACATTTCCAATTGAGTTAAGGAAAGAAAACTTTTGGGTTTGAAGAATAAATTCCCTGCTCGTTAGTGGTTACCTATGCACTTGGTGTTAGTGTGAACTCATTTTTAAGTCGTTATTCGAGCCATCGTGCTTTTTTTCCCTTGAAAGACTTATTGCACTGAATCTTTAATCGGATAAGAGAAAAAAAAGTGAGAAATAGCGTAAACCAAAGAAGTGAAGATATGAAGACAAATATATAAAATGTTTCGCAATAACTTTCGAGGGGAAGATTACAGGATATTATTTATTAACCAAAAAAATTATCTATGTACATGATAAAATCTAGTCTGATCTGAGCGTCAACTTCACCACTATAGAACAAAGGCAAAGTGATATTGCTCCACTGTTAGCTGATTTGGTGCAACATATGTGCAGGGAATTGAAAAACTTCGTGTTCAGGCCCTTCGTCTCGACGATTGCAGCTCAAACATGGAATTCACAACTAAACAATTTGAAGAACTACCGAACTTAAGGTTCCTTCAAGTGCGTGCTGGAATTCTAATTGGAGATTCCAAAAGCTTGCTTCCTGAGTTGCGTTGGCTTGAATGGAACTGGCATATTGCGTCCGTAGCTACTAGATTTCATCTAGAGAAATTAGTCATACTTGATTTATCATGGAGCAAAATTTCAGAGCTCTGGGAAGGTTGGAGTCATCTCAAGGTCAGATGGAGAGCATGTTGTCTTGTCATTTGTTTTTAATGGCTTATTCTTAGCAAAAATTTACCAGTCATTTTGTTTTGCAGGTGGCAAAGGAGTTGAAAGTTTTAAATCTTAAAGGTTGCAAGTGTTTAAAAGTTACTCCCGATCTCTCAGCCTTCCAAAAATTAGAGATATTAGTCCTTGCAAGTTGTGGTAATCTAGAGCAAATTCACCATTCTATTGGAAAAGTCAAGGCCCTCGTTTCTTTGGACTTTTCACAGTGTGTGAAACTCCAACTGCTACCCCGAGAAATGGGCAACTTCAAAGAACTAAAGGAACTAAACATAGGCGGGACTCCTATAAAGGAAATTCCTTCATGTCTAGGTTCTTTGAAGAAGCTGGAGATACTTCAAGCCCATGGTTGCGAATTATTGGTTGGACTTCCCGACTCAATTAGCCATCTCGTAAATTTGTCGGACCTTGACCTGAGTGGGTGCATCAAATTAAATGGACTTCCAAAGAACATCGGATCCCTAGTGAAATTGCGGCGCCTGTTATTAGGTGAAGGGGGGATAAATCTCATTGTTTGACCCCATTGCAATTTGAGGGAAATAATTTCAATACCTTAATTAACTTCGATTGGATATCGAGTGACTTGTCCCCTGTACCAAGTTGGGATCAGACATCGAATGACTTCCCCCGTGTACCATTTAGGAATTGGATATTGCCATCTCCATGCATTTGGAATTTACCCAAATCTATTGGAGATTTGAAGAACTTGAAATTTTTGGATATTACCGAAAGTAAATTGAGTAATTTACCAAGTACTATAGGCAAGTTGGGCAACCTCGAAGAATTGCATGCCTCGCACAGCACTAGTCTGAAAGGGAAAATTCACATAGATGGGTTGTCTTCACTGAAGATCCTTGTATTAAGTCACACAGGGATTTATGGCTTCTCTGACAAATTCGATGAGCTTTCTTGTCTAGAAAAATTGGACTTATGCGGCTGCAAGATGCTTCAATCACTGCCAAAAAGCATGAGTATGCTGCATTCTCTACAACACCTTCGTTTAACTGATTGCCAGATACTTCAGTCACTGCCAAAGCTTCCTGGCTGTTTAACAGTTCTGGAAGTCACCTGTCAACATCGCACGTTACCTCAACTTTCGCATCTAATCCATCTAAAAGAGCTCACAGTTTCCAAATGCAAATTATTGGAATCCTTGCCGGATCTTCCCTCGGCAATATTGAAGCTTTCTGTCTACGGCTGTGATGAGTTGAAAGAGTTGCCAAGTTTGTCAAGTTTGGAATTGTTGTCACAATTAGAGATCCAAAACTGCCATGAGCTGATCAAGATCCAGGGTCTAGAAGCATTAAAATCCTTAGTACATATTAGTGTATCCGGAAGCAAGAAGTTATCCAAATTTGACGGCCTTGAACATGCAGAGTCCTTGAGATACTTGGACATGAGTTCTTCCTCAGTGAATGAAGATCTAGTTCAAGGTCTTGGGAGATTGAAAAACTTAGAAGAGCTGGATATAAGTGGCTGTGAGTACCTTATAAGACCAAAACTTTCGCAATTAACGTGTCTGAAGCGATTACATGTTCAATACTGCCGCCACCTAGTCGAAATTAAAGGTCTTGAGAGGTTGAAAAAATTGGAATGGTTGGATATCCAGGGTTGCACATCCATTGAAACATTACCAAGCCTCTCGTGCTTCGATAACCTGAAATATTTATGCATTTTGCATTGTTCGAAGCTTCGTGAGGTTGAGGGCCAAGAGAAAGTCCAACGTGTGTACAAATGAGGGATTCAACGGCAAGGCACAAATGAGGGATTCAATGGCAAGGCTCTCAACAAATAGTCCACATCTGTCGAATTTCGAGATCTAATGGAACGATGGGGTTGAATCTCGCATGAACTCTTGGAGATCACAGAGCTTCAGGACTCCACGGCGTCTATACTCTAAAAAGACGTTCAGCGATGCAACCTAGCGGAATCTCATATGTTCATTGCACCGCTGCGGCAGAGAAGCAAGTGGTCGATGAAAATAATGCTTCGACGAGTCGAGCACTTCGGCTATGATGTCGGAACGATTCGCATTTCCTTTCAAAGTTAGATAAAAGCAGGTCGCACTATTCTTCGTCAAGATGTATTGCCAATTTCATCAGCATTTCCTAAATTGGTAAGACGATTTTCCTGCTGTTGTACTTTTGTCTCTGAATTAGTTCAAGGAATGGAGACGCTGCCCTGGAATTTTTTTTTTTTTTCCTGTTTTGTTTTGGTGGTTTTTGGGAGAGGGGTGGGGGTGGGGGCGGTGGCGGGCGGAGGGGAGGAGTTGGGGGAGATCTGGCCTTTAAGTTGACGCGATGCTTCAGGGGGAAATGGGAAAAGTTCTCCACATAGATAGAAAAAATTAGGAAAAATGAAAAGGAATTTCAGTTTCCTTTGCCTTGAAAACGAACACGAAAATAATTTTCGGGAACCAAAAAGAGGAAAAGATCGATACTTTTTTTTTCGTCTTCTTTCCCTTTCGTAAAATAATTAGGTTGTATTTAATCATTTTCCACTTGAAATATTTGCTTTTAATATGTTATCATTCTCCACCAGAATTTTTCATTTTCTATATCCCATATTGAACTTAGGTTTGTGTTGGTTGGTGTTGACCAAACGGTTGAGCGGCCGCTGGCCAGCAACTTCTGTGCACAGATAGAGATTCATTCTTCGTACCTGGTCCATCTCACAATCCTTCACGAATTGGTAAGGAGTCAGTCCAGTCTACAGTCTACTGCTAGCTGTTCCAGTTCATATTAGAATCACAATATAATCAGAATATCCGCATGACAAGCATCAATGTCTATTGGTGATTAGGAGTCTATGACACATATGGCTGGTTATGCTTCCTGTAAACCGTCACTTTCTGATTAGTGCATAGGCCTGATTAGCTACTTTCGGTCGTCTACCAACATTTCCTTTGTGTAATTTCACTTTTGATTCTTGTATTAGGTGAAGTCACGCTTGGAAATATACAAGCAAAATGCTCAGGCTATATTATCGACTTACTTGAGCGTAATGAATAAGATCCTCACTTGCTCTGAACTGACTCTTTCTTCCACTTCTCATTAAGAATTGTATGGCAATTGGTAACAACCTGTCATGGATTGCATTTTGGTGAGTGCAGATTGATGGAAATCACCCAAAGATGTGGTTTTCAGTGAAGTAGACTCACTGCTGTCAAGGGTGCAAAAAGATAAAGCAAAAACAACAAAACCAGGTATGAGTAATACCATCCGAAGTGCAATGGGAATCACTCTACTTTGATGCTTCAATCATGAGTTTCCTTTTCTTTCCCTTGAATTGGGAGGCCACCAATTTTAAGAAAGAAATGAAGGATAGTGACTTCCACTCATTGACTAAAAGGATGTGTTGATGTAGAATTAGCAACTAAGTAGCAAAGTTTAGGAAAAAGTATAGCTAACTTTAAATGATTCGAAGGATGAGTTACTTCTCAAGGACCAAATGACCCCAGAAACTATGCAGTTTCTTCAAACTAATGCTTGCATGTCCATCCATCCTTAATCCATCGGTTAACATTTTGACTGCAGAACTGCATACGGTGTTGTAGCAGAGTCTGAAACGAACATTTTGCCTCTATCTAATGAGCATGGCTCTTTTCCTCCAGGATTCACCAGGTTCCAGTGGTATCATGCAAGTAAGGACAATGTTTTTTGTTTTAGTAAGTACAATGTTAATATGTGGAAAAAAGATGGATTTAGATTTGAACTGATTCTCTTTATCTTGAAACTTGTTTTGAAGACTATGGGACAGGACAAGAGACTGCAGTATGCTGCATCATTGAGAATCGCTATTTCTTCCGGCTTCTCTATTTTGCTGGAACTCAATACGCAATTATGGGTGCTCTGAGGTAAATTTGCTGTACCTCATATTCTATAGCCATGGCCGTGCAGAAGTACTGTTGGAGCACAAGGAATGATTGAAATTACGTGCAATTAAACCAGAATTGATCGAGGATAGGCCTTGGGCATGGCCCATCCTTACCGCCAGAGGTCTTGCCTTTACTGCTTTCTCCATCCCCTTGTCTAGCCAAAGAAAAAGGACAACGCAGGAGAATTTCTAAGCTTTCTCAGAATGAAAATTGTACGTGGATGTATGCATTTTCTTCTGGATGCATGAAAATATGATTCTCGATGGTGTGCGAAACATTATCTTATCCATTAATGGTGTAGACGTCAAGACATCAGTACTCTCCAGAACTCGTTTATCTGTTCTTTTCAAGGAGATTATTGACTAACTTCGACTGTCTATTGGTTTGCCTGATAGCTGAGCCTGAACGCGTAGTTGAAAGTAAGAATCTTGGATTGTTTCTTCACGGAGGCAAGAATCAAACTTCACGTGATATGTCATTAATATATGTAGAGAGGCTGATGTTTAGGTTTTTGCTTAATATATCCGTTTTATCAATATCTCTCAGCTTCAAAGAGCTTCATATTTCTGTCAATCAAAGATGGCGTTGTTTCAGTCTTCAATGATGTTTGAACAAAATGTGAAATCGTCATTGCAGGATGTCCTACCCCTACCCTTATGAATTGTGCAAACGAGTCAATCAGGCCGTCCGGGAAGGAGTGCATCTTGCTTTCAACATTCAATGGAAGGCCATGGATTGATGAAGTCAACGATGCCTTCCTTGGGGAACCGAGGTTAGTATGGTCTTCATTTGTCTCCTTCCCTTCGTAATTCCTCCAAGTCTCATCTTTGCTTACCGACCGTATGTTATGTTTCGTGAATAACTTGCAGAAATCAAGTCAAGAACACATCAGGAATATGGTAAGAATCAATCATGACTCGTGACTTGCCATCCCATAACAATTAGCTATTTTACGTACCAAAACCTTTAAACTGTTTGCAGGGAGAAAATATTCAGTGGTTAGCAATCACCACGTCATCGTCCTACGTGGCACGCGCAAGCCTGAGTGGCTCCACTAACGAGTCGACACGTGTCGTTGGACTTTGACTAGCTAGAAAATAGAGAAATAAAAAGTTGGAGGGTTTCTTTTTCGCTCTCCCCCTGACAGCCGGCTGAAAAGAGAGTCTGCAGAAGGAGAACTTTTAAAGCTTTTGCCGCTCAAAACCTCTCTCCCCATTTCAATTTTCAAGCAAGTCTTCTCCTTCGTCGGGTTGAGAGGAAAGAAACGAAGATATCTTCTCTCTCTTTCTCCGGCACGCCCGACCGCTCCATCTCCCCGTCCGCCTCCCCCTGCCCCTTCCTCTTCCCCAAAGCCTCCGTCAGTTGCAAATGCTATTCAGTCTGCCCTCTAGCACGTCGCTTCCCCAAAGAGCCCCACTCGGTCACAGCTGCTGGGTCCCGAGCCCGTTCGCCTCCGCCGTCACCTTCGGAGCCTCATCGGCGGCTACGATTCATCAGCCGACTCCTCCCCCCACCCACGCTCGCGCGCGGTCTCTTGGGAACCCTGATGGCGTCCACTGTGGCATAAAGAGAGAAAACACTACCGAACCTGCCGCTCCTCTACCCCCTCCCCCCCTCTCTTTGCTTAGCATCTCGCCATTTCCAGCAGTCGAAACATCAACAGTGTCTTCTTCTTCGATGCACTTGTAAATCGACCTACACGTCCATGGCCTTCGCTTCCTCAATCTCTCTCGCCTATGCATCTGCAGTTGACGCTGCGGGCGAGTGGTTAGAGCCATGGACCGAAGCTCGGGTTCAACTTCGGCGTCGTCGCTGTCGTTGCCTTTTCGGCGTCGGCTCTAGAAACTGTGACTGACTCGGTTGTGATTTTGGGTTGAAGCGGAAGCGGAAGAAGCTTGCGACTGCTGCGTCCCGAGCCCCTCCGCCTTCACATGCTGCTCGCTTCACTTCATTTGTCGCCTTCCTCGCTTTTCCAGCGCCGGCGATAGAAACTGCGCGAGGCTCGGTTTTGATTTCGGGCTCGGGCGCGTCACCACCGAAGCGGAAGAAGTTTGCAATTGCTGGGTCCCGAGCCCTCTTGGCCTTCACCCGCGGCTCGCTTCGTTCGTCGCCGTCATCGCGTTTCTGGCGTTGGTTCTGCCCATTTTCTGAATGCTTGGTTAATTAGTTCTTGTCTTTGTAAAATTCTAGTGATGTGTAGTTGTTGGCTTTGGAAAGAAGAGAGGCCCCAACTCGCATGAGAAATGAGCTTCGTGTGAGCCATAAGAGAGGAGCTGTGTAGGGGTCTGTAAAGATGGGGTTTTTGGTTTTTTGTTTCTTCATTGTGATATTGTGCTTTTAAATTTGGGGTTTGATTGCATACTCTAGTTTTGGTGACTTTAAACATACTGGATCATTTTGAGGTTTTGCCTACCCGCTCACCTACAGATAATGGAGTTTTGCTCCCTTCTGATAATCAAGTTGTTGATTTTGGTTGGGTGAGCTTCCTCCATATGCTTTTTTGCTGCGGTACTTTTACTTAAATTGCACGCGATATGTGGTGTCTGTGTTTTTTGACCAATTTCAGCATCATAGTTTCATTGCCGATATCCGAGAATCCTCACGGCGCAAGGGCATTTCATGTTTGCAGAGTCAATTAATATGTGATATACTAGGAAGAAAGGTTGAAGTGCCGAACAAGGATGAAGAATTAGAATGATGGAATCTAGATTTAAATATATGAAAGTCCTAATTCTTTTAGATGATGTGGATAACCTTTATCAACTAAAAGCTTTAATTGGGAAACAAGACTGGTTCGAGAGGGGAAGTAGGATAATCATTACCACAAGAATGAAGTCTATTCTTGCTAATGCTAAGGTAAACTGCCAATATGAACTCAATGGAATCGCTAAGGATCAATCTTTGATCTTGTTTAGTAGACATGCTTTTTACAAGGATTTTCCTCCATGTGAATTCGAATCTCTATCTCATGGTGTTGTATCCACTACCAAAGGGCTTCCCTTAGCTCTCGAGGTTATAGGTTCATTTCTATGTGGGAAAAAACAAGCATTCTGGCAAGACACGTTGAAAAGGTTAAAGAAAGTACCACATAAGGAAGTGCAATAGAAGTTAAGGATAAGCTATGATGCATTGAACTATGAGGAACAACAACTATTTTTGGATATTGCTTGTTTCTTTATTGGAACAGACTTAAGAATTGCATCCTACATGTGGGATGCCTGTGATTTTTATCCGAGCATGGGGATTGAAATATTGAGGTTTATGTTGCTAATAAAAATTGGAGATAATCATGAGCTGAAAATGCATGACCAATTGAGAGACCTTGGTAGGGAAATTGTTTGCCAAGAGGATTACAAGGCGCCTATGAATCGAAGTAGATTGTGGGCACAAGAGGAAGCCTTGGAAGTACTGCAAAGAAATAAGGTAATTGTTACCTCTATTGTTGTTCTACTCTATTTTTAGCTGAATTCTTTCAATTGGAATCAATTTTAGACCTCTCAGCTAAGATTATTCTCTTTATATTATTTGATATGATTAGGATGAAATGTTCTTAGCATCTATACATGGTAGGCATTTCCTATTAAGTTAAAGGAAAGAAAACTTTTGGGTTTAGACAATGAACTCCCGACACTTGGTGTTAGTATAAATTCATTCTAAGTCGTTATTCGAGCCATCATGCTTTTCATTCGAAATGCCTATTGTACTGATTGTCAAATCGGATAAGAGAAGAAAAAGGGGGAGAAATAGCGTAAACCAAAGAAGGGAAGATATCAAGAGGAATATATAAAATGTTTCTCAATAACTTCAAGGGAAGGTTACATGATAGTAGTAATTGACAAAAAATGAATACCTACTTATATGAATAAATATGGTTTGATTTGAGCGTCAACTTCACCTTTATAGAACGAAGGCAAAGTGATATTGATTCACTGTTAGCTAATTTGGTGCAAAATTTGTGCAGGGAATTGAAAAAGTTCACGTTCAAGCCCTTTGTCTCAACAAATTCAACTTATTCAGTGAATATACAATTGAACAATTTGCAACACTACCGAACTTAAGATTCCTTCAAGTGGATGCTAGGAAACTAATTGGAGATTCCAAAAGCTTGCTTCCTAAGTTGCAATGGCTTAAGTGGAACGGGCATCCTAGAGTCGTGGCTACTAGTTTTCATCTAGAGAAATTAGTCATACTTGATTTATCATGGAGTGTCGTTTCAGAGCTTTGGGAAGGTTGGAGTCATCTCAAGGTCAGATGGAGACTATAATGTCTTTTGTTTCTAATGGGCTTACCCTCAACGAAATTTTATCAGTCACTTTGTTTTGCAGGTGGCGAAGGAGTTGAAGGTTCTAAATCTTACAAATTGTCATTGTTTAAAAGTTACTCCTAATCTCTCAGCCTTCCAAAATTTAGAGATATTAGTCCTTGCAAGATGTTATAGTTTGGAGCAAATTCACCATTCTATTGGAGAAGTCAAGGGCCTCGTTTCTCTGGACTTTTCGTTATGTGAGAAACTCCGAGTGCTACCTGAAGAAATGGTTAAGTTGGAAGAATTGAAGGAACTAAACATATGCAGGACTGCTATAGAGGAAATTCCTCATTGTATAGGTTCTTTGAAGAAGCTAGAGATACTTCACGCCCATGGTTGCAAATCATTGGTTAGACTTCCTGACTTAATTAGCCATCTCGTAAATTTGTCAACCCTTGACTTGAGCATGTGCATCAATTTGGAAAGACTTCCAAAGAGTATCGGATCCCTCATGAAATTGCAGTGCCTATCTTTAGGTGGAGGGGGGGATCTATCTCCTCGGAGATTGCCATGTATGGGCATTCGGGAATTACTTGAATCCATTGGAGATTTGAAGAACTTGAAAATTTTGGATATTGCTAGAAGTGATTTGAGTAATTTGCCAAGTACTATAGGCAAGTTGGGCAACCTTGAAGAATTGCATGCCTCACACTGTAAGAGATTAGGAGGGGAAATTCCTATAGATGGGTTGTATTCACTAAATATCCTTGAAATAAGTTGGACAAGGTTTTCGGGCTTCCCCGACAAATTTGATAAGTGCTCTCATCTTGAAAAACTTGACTTAAACGGCTGCAAAATGCTTCAATTGCTGCCAAAAAGCATGGGTAAGTTGTCTTCTCTACAACACCTTCAGTTAATTGGTTGTTACGAACTTCATTCACTACCACAGCTTCCTAGTTGTTAACAGTTCTAGAAGTCACCTGTCAACATCACTCATTGCCTCAACTTTCTCACCTAATCCATCTAAAAGAGCTCACTGTTTACAAATGCCAATTGCTGGAATCCATTTCAGAGCTTCCCTTGGCAATATTGAAGATTTTTATCTTCAGATGTGATAAGTTGAAAGAGTTGCCAAGTTTGTCAAGTTTGGAATTGTTGTCACAATTAGATTTTAAAAACTGTCGTTGGCTAATGGAAATCAAGGGGCTAGAAGCATTAAGATCCTTGGTACATCTGAGTGTATTTGGAAGCAAAAAGTTATCCAAATTTGACGGCCTTGAACATGCAAAGTCCTTGAGATACTTGCATATGAGTTATTCCTTAGTGAATGATGACCTATTTCAAGTTCATGACCTTAACAGATTGAAAAACTTGGAAGAGCTAGATATAAGTTGGTGTGAGTGCCTCATAAGACCAGACCTTTCACAATTAACACATTTGAAGAGATTACGTGCTCGGGACTATCACAATCTAGTCGAAATTAAAGGTCTTGAGAGGTTGAAAATTTTGGAATGGCTTAATATCGGGGGTTACACATCCATTGAAACATTACCAGACCTCTCGTGCTTCAATAACCTGAAATTTTTGGGCATCGTGCGATGTTCGAAGCTTCGTGATGTTCAGGGCATAGAGAAAGTCGGACGTGTGTTTGAATGAGGGATTCAACCGCAAGGCCTCAGCAAATTGTCCACATCTGTCAAATTTCAAAGATCTAATGGAACGACGGGGTTGAATTTCGCATGAACTTGTGAAGATCACAGAGCTCCAAGACTCCAAGGCGTCTAGACTCTAAAAGACATTCAGCGATGCAACTTAGTGGAATCGCGGATGTTCATTGCACCACTGCGGTAGAGAAGCAATTGGTCGATGAAAATAATGCGTCGATGAGTCGAGCACTTCGGCTACGATGTCGGAAGGATTCGCGTTTTCTTCCATAGTTAGATAAAAGCAGGTCATGTTATTCTTTGTCAAGATGTATTTCCGAATTCATCAGCATTTCGTAATTTTGGTAAGACAATTTTTCTTGAGAGCCTGCTGTTGTACTTTTGTCTTTTAATTAGTTCCGTAGTTAGATAAAAGCAGGTAAAACTTTCATTGCTTGTGTTATGACTCTAATTGCACTTAGCGAGGTATTTAACTGATGAGTGGTTGATAAATAATATCCACTTTTCTGTCCCATAATGTCCTACAAGTGAGGCTGCAGCCATGTCCTGCAGCTGGTCATTATTTGGTCAGTCCAAAAACAGAGACAAATAGATTTCATCTCTCAGTCATTTTTTCTTGTTTTACAGATTCACAGGGGTAAGCTATTCTTCAAACCAAAATCAGCCAAAATCTTGTATAAAAAGACCCCAAGAAACTGAGCAATTTCCTCAAAATAATGCTTGCATGTTCTTACCATTCTTAATCCGTTGCTGAACATTTTGTCTGCAGACCTGCATCCAGTGTTTTAGCAGAGTCTGCAACTAATGTTTTGCCTTTTTTCTAATGAGCACGGCTGTTTTTCTCCAGGATTTACCAGGTTGCAGTGGTATCATGCGAGTAAGTACATTTTTTTTTTTTCTTTTTTTTGCTAGAACCATGCAAGTAAGTACATTGTTAATATGTGGAAACAAAATAGATATAGATTTGATCTGATTCTCTTTATCTTGAAACTTGTTTTGAAGACTATGGGACAAGAGACTGGAGTATGCTGCATCATTTGAGAATTGCTATGCTTCCCGCTTCTCTATTATGCAGGAACTTAATACCGAATTATGGGTGCTCTCAGGTAAATTTCCCTTATCTCTGACACATATCTCATTGCTAGAGTCATCGCCTTGCAGAAGCGCTGATTGAATTTACATGCAATAAAACTAGAATCAATCAAGATTTGGCTTCGGGGGTGGCCCATCCTTACCACCGGAGGTCTAGCCTTTTCTGCTTTCTCCATCCCCTTGCCTAGCCAAAGAAGAAGGACAACGCGGAAGAATTGCGAAGCTTTGTCAGAATGAAAATTCTGTGTGGAAGTAAGCATTTTCTTCTTGATGCATGAAAAAATGATTCTCGATGGTGTGCAAAACCATCAATGATGTAGATGTCAAGACATCTGTACTCTCCAGAAATTGTTTCTGTTCTTTCAAGGAGATTGTTGGCTAACTTCAAAGGAGAGAATCTTCGAATATCGGCAAGGTTTAACACAAGTCTTGATCACACTAAGTACAAATCGAAAAAACCTCAGCAACAATCGAGCATGTTTGATGAAGTTTAAGCAAGTTTGACTAACCTTCAGATTTGTCTGACGTTCATTGGTGATGGAGCTGTTGTTCCACAAGAGACACGTAAAATCAATGCGGAATCTGTGCTGATTGAAACCGGAGGCAGGACGCGAATCACTTGGCTTTAATCCATTGCTGGAATCTTCAGTTCGGTCGGACGAGGGTACGAACACGTCCGTGAAGATGAACTCCAGAATGGAAAACGGAATTTCGGAGAACACGAGAACGAAACCGAGAGTTCAGCACTATAGATTGAGCCAGAATCAAAAGCCAGAGAAAAACAGAGGAGACTTTGTGACGGCCCGAGCGGCGG
This sequence comes from Eucalyptus cladocalyx, assembly GCA_017140615.1. NCBI lineage: Eukaryota > Viridiplantae > Streptophyta > Magnoliopsida > Myrtales > Myrtaceae > Eucalyptus > Eucalyptus cladocalyx. Next base: position 60,468,370 of record CM029523.1, on the reverse strand, counting down.
TGCGCGGGGAGGAGGGATGGCGGTGTGTCCGCGCCGGTCCCCCGGACGTGCGCAAGGAAGGATCCTCTCCTCTTGTCCCACATCGCTTAGGGGGAGTCCTGGGCGCATTTATAAGGCGCCGGTCCCTTTAATTGTGGGACGCGTTTCACACATCTTCCCGTCATGCGAGAAACAAAGCCCGTGAGGAAAGACCGTGGGCATGGGATGGCGGTGCGTCCGCGCAAGGGGCGGGTGACCAAATGACAATATCATGGCAGGAGAGGGCGGGTGGGCCGCGCCTCGCCTGCGCGACGCGTTTCACACGCATCTTCGCTGTCTTGAGAAAACGTGAGGGAAAAAGCCAAAGGTGGGCAGGATGCGGTGCGTCCGGCCAAAGGACGGGTGGCCGCGGGACAATATCACAGTGGGCGCAGGATGTTACAGACTTAGCTCTGGTTTTTCTGCTGGACAGCCTCAAGTTCAAGGTAACCGAGCTTGAATGATGATGATTGATGCTCCAAAGAGATCATTGGAACCGTGCCGGATTGAACTTGAATCGCAGCAGGATTGATGAACTTCGGAAAATAGACAATCATTGAAATCCCAGGGCACATCCTGCGGCCAGCTCCGAGCTTATCCATAATGCGGTCCCTGTCGTATACGACGTTTTCCTTAGCCTCGGGCGACTTCACATCTTCCTCTTCTCCTGCGTCCGATTCTGATTCGTAATCAAAAGCTTCATCCTCTGGCATATCGTCCTCATCGAGTACGCCCGTCTCTCTCTCTCTCTCTCTCTCTCTCTCTCTGGCCTTCTCAGTCTCACCAGCACTCTCTCTGCGTTGCGCTTCCTCGGCCGAACAAGCGAAAAACCCCCTCCCTTGAGCTCCAAGGATGTCGCCAGCTGTGTTGCCAGCACGCCGATCGACCTCGTCGTCCTTCGCTCGCACGACGTCCGCCGTCTGTTTGTCGTTATGCCTGCAGCCGAACCAGCGAAGGGGGAGGAAGAAGGAAGAGATGAGCGGGCCGGGCTAGGGAAGAGTGGGCCCGCCTTGCGCGGGGGGAAAAGAGCGGGGCACAAAGAAGGAGGCCCGGGTAGGCCCAGCCCTGACGCGGCCCTATTTGATTTTTTAATTCATTTTTTAATTTTAATTTTTCAAATATTTTTTTGAATTTTTTAAATTAATTCATTTTTTAAAAAATATTTTTAATAATTAACACTAGTAATGCTAATCTTAATTTCTATATTTGATGCAATTTACAGAAAATTATTTTTACAAGGAATTAAAATTAATCCATAATTTTCTACGTTATTAAGCCCTAAGAAACAAGGCAAAAACAAAGTAAAATTTAGGTGTCAATCGGGATGGGGGGTGATAATGGAGGATTTGGATCCAGTTGAACATCATCCTATAATGATAGAAGGAATAAAGTTATTAGCTTTGACTGAAGTTGCAACTTGCATTGAAGCAAAATAAGTAGCAGATTAGATGATAAACATGCACAGTTTATAAATGACGATCATATGATTCCATTCAATGAAAGATTCGTGGGCTTATACGATGAGAATACCGATTTGCTGATAAAAACATGAAAAAAAAAAAAAAAAAAGGCATTTCTTCGGGAGAACAGTGCTTCCCCTTCTCATCGAATGAGCTTAATGATAAGCGACGGACAACTTGAGATTCCTCGAGTAGAGCAATTTGATGAGGTGGGCCAAGCGTCGGTGGAGTCTGAGGTGGAGCAGGAGGCTCCGTCCTTCACACTCTGATTTCTGGGACGAAGTGGTGGGCCCCAGTCGAGACTCTTCTCCCGACGACTAGCTCTCGGTCATTCTTCATTAATTCGTCTTCCTCTTTTTCCCCTCTTGATCCGTGTGTATCTTGAAGTAGAAATTGTCAAAAACTCAGCTCCGCATTGTCACCTTCTTGCGCAGAGCCCGAAATTAGGCATTTTAATCTTTCATACAAACAGAGAGACTCGGTTCAAGAGTTGTTGGGGGAGCAAAAAATGAAACGTCTCGCATCTTCTCTTGGCTCGCATCCAATTTTGTCCAGAGCAACAAAGATAGCAAACGTCGAAAAGCAGATGATACCGGTGCGCCTAGCTCATCCGCCGCAAATTTGTCAGAGCAACAAGGATAGAAGTAACAATTACGACGTGTTCTTGAGCTTCAGAGGTACAGATACTCGCAACACCTTCGTGGATCACCTCTACAACAACCTTGTCGATGCTGGAATTTGTGTGTTCAAAGACGACGATGAGCTTTGCGAAGGTAAGGAAATCGGCATCAACCTTCTCGCAGCCATTAAGAATAGTAAGATCTCCATCCCAGTTCTCTCTCAAAACTATGCTTGGAGCAAAGGGTGCCTTCAAGAGCTCGTTCAAATGATTGAGTGCATGAAGAACACCGGGCAAGTTGTCTTGCCCATATTTTACCGGGTTCAACCCGCTGATGTACGACATCAGAAAGGGAGCTTTCGAGAGGCTTTCTCCCATTTAAGGGGGAAGTATTCTAGGGAAGACGTTGCCAAATGGAAAGAAGCGCTCCAAGAAGTGGCTTCCTTGAAGGGATGGGAATCGGAGAAAATTGCTAATAGGTATTTCAATTTCTATACAAACCTTATTTAATTTCTTTCAACTGGATCTTGCTTGTAGAGAAGGCTATTGTATCTCATGTTTCACAACCGGTGCTTGCTTTTTTAGCTCTTGTAAGCTGTAGTGTGGTAATAATAAGATACAACAGAATATGATTGTTCTTCTAATTCATTTTAGCTCAAATCTTATAAACAGCCGCGAAGGAGAATTGGTGAGAATGGTTGTCAGAACAGTTTTGAGCAAGTTAAAGGAGGCCTTTCAACTGGTTGTTACCGAACAACTTGTCGGAATTGATGATACTATGGCAAATATTCTAAGATTGCTAGATGATAACCACCATTCTACCCAAATTGTCGGCATCCATGGAATGGGGGGTATTGGTAAGACAACTTTAGCCAAGGTCGTTTACAATAAGCTCTCCGACCAATTTCAGCATCGTAGTTTCATTACAGATATTCGAGAATCCTCACAACACAGGGGCATTTCATGTTTGCAAGAGCAATTAATAAGGGATATACTAGGAAGAGAGGATAGAGTGTCAAATGAGGATGAAGGAATTAGGATCATGGAATCCAGATTTAAACATAAGAAAGTCCTACTTCTTTTAGATGATGTGGATAACCATGATCAACTAAAAGCTTTAATTGGGAAACATGACTGGTTTGAGAGGGGAAGTAGAATGATCATTACCACAAGAAGAAAGTCTATTCTCGATGATGCTAATGTGAACTGCCACGAACTCAATGGAATGGCTAAGGATCAATCTTTGATCTTGTTTAGTAGACATGCTTTTAGGAGGGACTCTCCTCCACATGAATTCGAATCTTTGTCTCGTGATATTGTATCCACTACCGGAGGGCTTCCCTTATCTCTTGAGGTTATAGGTTCGTTTTTGTGTGGGAAAAACAAATCGTTATGGCGAGACACATTGAAAAAGTTAAATAAAGTACCACACAAAGAAGTGTGTGAGAAGCTTAAGATAAGTTACGATGCACTGGACTATGAGGAACAACAGATATTTTTGGATATTGCTTGTTTCTTTATTGGAACCGATTTAAGAATTGCATCCTACATGTGGGATGCATGTGGTTTTTCTCCAAAAATGGGGATTGAAATATTGAGGCTTATGTCGCTAATTAAAATTGGAGATAATTGTGAGTTGAAAATGCATGACCAATTGAGAGACCTTGGTAAGGAAATTATTCGTCAAGAAGATTATAATGTGCCTATGAACCGAAGTAGGGTGTGGTTCCATGAGGAAGCCTTGGAAGTACTTAAGAGAAATAAGGTACTTGTGTCCTCTATTATTGCACTACTCTCTTTTTTACACAAATTCCTCTAATTGGAATCAATTTTAGACCTCATCACGAGATTATTCTCCTTATATTATTTCCTTGATGTGGTTAGGATGAAATCTACTTAGCATCTATACATGGTAAACATTTCCTATCAAGTTAAGGAAAGAAAATTTTGGGCTTAGACATTAAACTTCTAACTCATTAGTGGTTACTTGTGCACTTGGTGTGTATTAGTATCAATTCATTCTAAGTCGTTAGTTGAGCCATTGTGCTTTTTCCCTGAAATGACGCATTGCACTGATTCTCTAATCGCATAAGAGAAGAAAGAGAGATAGCACAAACAAAGAAGCGAAGGTATTAAGATTAATATATAATGTGTTTCGCAGTAAATTCATATGCAAAGAAAAGTATACCTAGGCACATGATATAATCTAGTCTGATCTAAGCGCCAACTTCGCCTCTATAGAACGAAGGCAAAATGATATCAATCCACTGTTAGCTGATTTGGTGCAACATTTGTGCAGGGAATTGAAAAACTTCACATTCAGGCCCTTCGTCTTGATGGAGTAAACTTATTCGATGAATTCAAAACTGAACAATTGGAGACACTATCGAACCTAAGGTTCCTTCAAGTGCCTTTATTTTCTATACTAAATGGAGATTCCAAAAGCTTGCTTCCTAAGTTGCGATGGCTTAAGTGCCGCAAGTGGAATGCATCCTGGGCTTCTAGTTTTAGTCTAGAAAAATTAGTCATACTTGATTTATCATGGAATTTAGAGCTTTCAGAAGGTTGGAGTCATCTCAAGGTCAGAGGAGACCATGTTGTCTTTTATTTCTAATGGCTTACTCTTATAAAAAATTCATTAGTCATTTTATTTGTAGGTGGCGAAGGAGTTGAAAGTTCTAAATCTCCGACATTCTAATTGCTTAAAGGTTAGTCCTGATCTCTCAGCCTTCCAAAATTTAGAGATATTAGTCCTTGAAGGATGTATTAATCTGGAGCAAATTCACCATTCTATTGGGAAGTCAGGGGCCTTGTTTCTTTGGACTTATCGAAATGTTTTAATCTCCAAGTGCTGCCTAGAGAAATGGGCAAATTGGAAAAACTTGAGGAACTAAACATAAGCAAGACTGCTATAGAGGAAATTCCTCCATGGATAGGCTCTATGAAGAGCCTCGTTTCTTTGGACATTTCGGGATGTAAGAAACTCCGAGTGATACCCAAAGAAATAGGCAAATTGGAAGAACTTAAGGTACTAAACATAGACAATACTGCTACGGAGGAAATTCCTCCCGATATAGGTTCTTTGAAGAAGTTGGAGATACTTCATGCCCGTGGTTGCAAATCATTAGTTCGACTTCCAGAGGGCATTGGATCCCTTGTGAAATTGCAACGCCTATCATTAGGCAAGAAGGAGGATACACCTCCTCGGGTTACCTTAATTGACATTTCGAGAAATCACCTCCCTTATTCAATTAGGAAATTGAATCGGATGACTCTAAAGGAATTGCCGCGTAGGGGCATTCGAGAATTACCTGAATCCATTGGAGATTTGAAAAACTTGAAAATTTTGGATATTACAGGTAAATTGAATAATTTACCGAGTACATTAGACAAGTTGGGCAACCTTGAAGAATTGCATGCCTCACATTGCAGGAGTCTAGGAGGGGAAATTCCTATAAATGGGTTGTCTTCACTGAAAATTCTTGTATTAAGTGGGACGAATGTTTCCGGCTTCCCTAACACATTTGATAAGCTTTCTCGCCTTGAAAAACTAGACTTATGCGGATGCAAGATGCTTCAATCTCTACCGAAAAGCATGAGTAAGATGCCTTATTTGCAACACCTTCAATTGATTGGTTGTTACGAACTTCAATCATTACCAGAGCTTCCCGGTGGTTTAACAGTTCTAGAAGTCACTTCTCAACATCACGCATTGCCTCAACTTTCTCACCTAATCCATCTAAAAGAGCTTACTGTTTATGATTGCAAATTGTTAGAATCCATGCCTGAGCTTCCCTCAGCAATATCGAAGCTTTTTGTCCACGGCTGTAATAAGTTGAAAGAGTTGCCAAATTTGTCTAGTCTGAAATTGCTGTCACAATTAAATATCAAAAACTGCCGAGAGCTGACAGAAATCGATGGTCTAGAAGCATTAAAATTCTTAGCACATCTGAGTGTTCTTGGAAGCAAGAACTTATCCAAATTCGACGGCCTCCTTGAGATACTTGAATATGAGTTCTTCCTTAGTGAATGATGATCTAGTTCAAGGCCTTGACAGATTGAAAAACTTGGAAGAGCTGGATGTAAGTGGTTGTGAAAACCTTATAAGACCAGACCTTTCGCAATTGACACATCTGAAGCGATTAGACGCTTATCATTGCCACAATATAGTTGAAATTAAAGGCCTTGAGAGGTTGAAAACATTGGAATTCTTGATTATCCAGAGCTGCACATCCATTGAAACATTACCAGACCTCTCGTGCTTTAATAACCTGACCTATTTGGAGATCTTGGGATGTTCGAAGCTTCGTGATGTTCAGGGCCTAGAGAAAGTCGGATATGTGTTAAAATGAGGGGTTCAACTGCAAGGCCTCAGCAAACCGTCCATAACTGTCGAATTTCGAAAATCCAACGGAACGATGGGGTTGAATTTCGCATGAACTTGTGGAGGTCACATAGCTCCAGGACTCCAAGGCGTCTAGACTCTAAAAGACGTTCAGCGATGCAACTCAGTGGAATCTCGTATGTTCATTGCACCGCTGCGGCAGAGAAGCAATTGATTGATGAAAATAATGCTTCGACAAGTCAAGCACTTCGGCGACGATGTCGGAAGGACTCGCCTTTCCTTTCGAAGTTAGATAGAAGCAGGTCACGCTATTCTTTGTCGAGATGTATTGCCAATTTCATCAGCATTTCATAAATTTGGTAAGACGATTTTTCTTGATAGCCTGCTGTTGTACTTTTGTCTCTGAATTAGTTCGAGGAATGGAGACGCTGGCATGGATTTTTTTTTTTTTTTTTTGTGGTCGATCTGGCGTGGAAGTTGACGCGATGCTTCAGGGGAAAAATCAAAGAAGTTCTCCACAGGTGAAAAAAAATCGTAAAAATGATAAGGAGTTCAGATTCTTTTTTTTTCTTTTTTCTTTTTTATTTTGGGTCAGAAAATTTCAGTTTCCTTTACGTTGAAATCGAACATGAAAATAATTTTCGTGGACCAAAAGGCCCTTACAACTTAAATTCGGATTTTCTAGTTCTTTTCTTTAATTTGTATCTTTTACATTGGGCCAAAATACTTAATATCCAAAATTTTATATTTCCTGATGAAAGAGGAGAGGAAAAGGTCGATAATTTCTTTTTGTCGTCTTTCCATTTCATAAAATAATTAGGTCAAATTTAATCATTTTCCAATCAAAATATTTTCACTTAATATGTCATCATTTTCCACCTTAATTTTTCATTTTCTATATCCCATATTGAACTTCTTCTTTTTTTGGTCGAATATCCCATATTGAACTTAGGTTTGTGCTTATTAGTATTGACCTAGTCCACTGTTAGCTATTCCAATTTCCATCGGAATCAAACGTTATCTTCAACTTGCACCAGAATCACAGCACAATCAAAATATCTGCATGAGAAGCATTAACATCTATTGGTGACTAGAAGTCTATGACATATATGCTTGCTTATGCTTCCTGAAAATTGTCACTTTCTAATTAGTACATAGGCCTGATTAGCTACCTTTGGTTGTCTACCAACATTTCCTTTGTGTAATTTTACTTTTGATTTCCGCGTTAGGTGAAGTCACATTTGGAATATACAAGCAAAATGCTCAGGCTATATTATCGACTTATTTGAGTATACTGAATGAGGTCCTCCCTTGCTCTCAACTGACCCTTTCTTCCACTTCTCATTAAGAATTGTATGGCAATTGGTAACAGCCTGTGATGAATTGCATTTTGGAGAGTGCAGATTGATGGAAATCGCCCAAAGATGTGGTTTTCAGTGAAGTAGACTCACTGCCGTCAAGGATCCAAAAAGATAAAGCAAAAACAACAAAACTAGGTATGAGTAATATCATCCGAAGTGCAATTCGGATCGCTCTCCTTTGATACTTCAATCGTGAGTCTATTTTTCTTTTCCTAGAAGTGTGAGGCCACCAATTTTTAGAGGGAAATGAAGGATACTGACTTCCACTCATTGACTGAAAGGATGTGTTGATGTAGAATTAGCAATAGCAACTAGGTAGCAAAGCTTCGGAAAGTACAGCCAACTTTAAATGATTCGAAGGATGAGTTACTTCTCATGGAATTCTAGAAACACAATTCAAAGCATTAGTTTTGCTTAACTGAAGGAAGTACTGTCGAAAGACTGGTAAGGAATGTATTGTAGGACAATTATTATCTTGGATGAGACAAGTCCTTTTGTGAGGTTTCTATCCAAAGAAAAGGGTTGATGTTCATGAATGTCGATTTTCTTAATCCCGATGTCTTGTAAGCCTGTGACATTTCTTTCAGGAACCCTGTATCTGATCTCACAGCCATCAAATCAGGCAACTAAAAAAGATGTACTTCAACATACTATACATTTATCCTTGTCCCTAGTTTGAAAGCTGCATCATGGATTGAAAGCTACATCATGGATCTGCAGAGTTTTGATTAATATATGTGCTATATTCTTGCCTTATTTTGCTTTAGCATTCTACAGGATAAATGGCGGGGAATACCTACTAGGTTGAATAATATTCCGTACTCTAGAGAAATCAGGACATATTTCTATGACGATGTGCTTCAAGCTATGCAGAGAGCCATATATGATGGAAAAACAAGACTAAAGGTAGGATATTCATCTTTGATACTGTTTTAATTGGTCTGAATTACTTGAAGAAAGAAACTAACGAGAGATTTAGATTTCCTAAGTCTATATGTTTATTTGTTTTTATAATTCCACAATCATGACTTCCAAATACTTAAAATCAAGCTGATCCTCTTTTTACTGATAAAGAAATAATCCAAAGCTGGAAATTTAAGGGGAACTTCCTACTCGAAAGATTTACCCTGTTTCATCTTATTACAGTTCTCCTCATCAAAATATGCATGTTACTCCCAAAGCCAAACTCATGCTGCTCTTCTCGTGAACATTTCAGGTAGAAATCAATATCTCAGAGCTAAACCCAGAAATGATAAGATGATTGTATGAGAACATTTGGTCCTTCGTCAAACAGATAATATGAATTTAACCATATTTTAGTAATGCAATCTGGACAGGATGTTTATAGAATAGGTACTCTGATGGAACTTGTCAGAGTTATTGCTCTTTCATTGATGGAAAACGTGTTAAGGTAAATCTGACTTAGTTCTTTTGCCTCTCCTGTAGTAAGATTTGGTGTTGGTTACCCGTTTATATTCATATTTGTTAGAAAATCATCTCATGCGGGTTTGTGTTCAAGCGTCCATGGGAGAAGGTACTCTTAATGGAATGCGACTGCAGCTTGCTGGTAGTCGCAAGATATTGGAGTTCATAGATTGGGGAGATCACGGTGCATTAGGAACCTTTGTCAAGATTGGATCTATAGGTATATGGTCGGGGAAATTGAGTTTATCTAAAATAGGTGATCATACAATTGACTACTTCTCTCTTTGGTCATTGGCGGACACGGTGGTGGTTGTCATAATACTTGCAGAGATCCAAATATATAGACTCTAAAGAATCCAAGTATACATGGTGTGGGACTTCCAAGTTCCTCTCTGACATCCAACCCCATGCAGGAATTTTGCCCAACATGTGATTAGTGCATACTTTCAACTTTCAACCTTGTGTTCTCTTCCTTTTTTGACTCATGGGGGCTTAAAATTTAAATGTTTATGATAGTGAGAGGGCTCATATATCAATCTCGTATGCTCAGATGGTCGTTGCATTAGATGCATTGGATGTTAAATTGCTATTCCACCTCTGATCCATAGCCGCATTTCTATCATTAGCTTATGTCTCCGAACCACAATTGGGCAATCATTTCACAATGTGTAACTTTAGTAAGCCTTAAATCTAGGTTGACGAGCAAGATGACATTTTTATCTTAGTGGCTCCTCAAAATGCTGTGGGTAACTGTATCATCGATGTAAGAGCTTGATAGCAAATGTTTCATTAATCCTTTCGCAATTATGTCCATTTTATGACATATGCCGCAACTATAGGGTTAAGCACCGCTTGATTTTGAGATTGCAGGATCTCAGGGGCATGACTGAATCTGCTGGTACGCGTCCAGTCATCCTCATCAATCCTAGGCTTAAGGTTTGTCCCGAAACTTTCTGTTGAGTTGAACACTTTCATTGCTTGGGTTATGACTCTAATTGCACTTAGCAAGATATTTAGCTGATGAATGTTAATAAATATCCACGTTTCTGTCCGATAATGTCCTACAAGTGAGGCTGCAGCCATATCCAGCAGCTGGTCATTATTTGGTCAGTACAAAAACAGACTAGTAGTAATCATCTCTCAGTCATGTTTCCTTGTTTTACGGAGTCACAGAGGTAAGCTATTCTTCAAACAAAAATCAGCCAAAATCTTGTATAAAATGACCCCAAGAAACTGAGCAATTTCTTCAGAGTAATGCTTGCATGTTATTACCATTCTTAATCCATCGCTTAACATTTTGTCTGCAGACCTGCATCCAGTGTTTTAGCAGAGTCTGCAACAAATGTTTTGCCTCTTTCTCATGAGCATGGCTCTTTTTCTCCAGGATTTACCAAGTTCCAGTGGTATCATGCAAGTAAGTACAATGTTAATATGGGGAAACAAAATGGATATAGATTTGAACTGATTCTCTTTATCTTGAAACTTTTTTTGAAGATTTTGGGACGAAACAAGAGACTGGAGTATGCTGCATCATTTGAGAATTGCTATTTCTTCCGGCTTCTCTATTATGCAGGAACTCAATACCCAATTATGGATGCTCTCAGGTAAATTTCCCCTCTCTCTGACACATACCTCATATTAAAGAGCCACGGCCGTGCAGAAGTACCGTTTGAGCACAATGAATGATTGAATTTGCATGCAATAAAGCTAGAATCAATCAAGATTTGGCCTTTTGGGGTGGCCCGTCCTTACCACCAGAGGTCTTCCCTTTTCTGCTTTCTCCATCCCCTTGCCTAGCTGAAGAAAAAGGACAACGCAGAAGAATTGCTAAGCTTTCTCAGAATGAAAGTTGCGTGTGGAAGTATGCATTTCCTTCTGGATGCATGAAAAAGTGATTCTCGATGGTGTGTGAAACATTATCTTATCCATCAATGGTGTAGATGTCAAGACATTGGTACTCTCCAGAAATTGTTTATCTGTTCTTTCAAGGAGATTGTTGGCTAACTTCAAAGGTCTATTGGTTTGCCTGGTAGCTGAGCCTGAACGCGTAGTATGTTGGAAGTAAGAATCGTCGATTCTTGTTTCACTGAGGCAAGAATCAGACAAACATTATGTCATATATCATTGATATGTGTCGAGAGGCGAATGCTTATGCTTTTGCTTCATATTTCAGTTTCATCAATATCTCTCACCTTCAAAGAGCTTCATCTCTGCGTAAATCAAAATTGGAGTTGCTGCAGTTTTCAATGAATTCGAATGACATATGAATTCTTCATTGCAGGATGTCCTACCCCTACCCTTCGAATTGTACAAATGAGTCGATCAGCCATTTGGGAAGGAGGAGTATATCTTGCTTTCAACATTCGATGGAAGACCAAGTAGTGATGAAGTCAACGATGCCTTCCTTGGGAAACCGAGGCTAGTACTGTCTTGAATCTTCTCCTTCCCTTTGTCTTCCCAGTCTCATCTTGACTTATTGATCATATCTTATGGTTTTGTAAATCACTTGCAGAAATCAAGTCAAGAACACATCCGGAATATGGTAAAAATCAATCACTACGTGTGACTTGCCATTCGTTAATCGTGAGCTTTTCTAAATACCAAAACCTTAAACTGTGTAGGAGTTTCTTGAGCCGTATACCGCAGTAGACAGGAAGCTGCGCATATAGTACGACTTTACTTCTCCGCCCCGATGAATCTATAAGATCGCCCATTGAATTCCATTCTGTGTATAGAGTATCTTTAAACAGATGTCCGAATAATCAGGTTGAATGATTTTGTGCTGTTATAAATTACGAGACAACGGTTGGTACAAAAATTCTCTTGATGCTAACCGTAACATGGTTCCATATGCACAGTACATAGCATACATATCTCTCCGATGAGCATGTTAGAATTAATGCAAGTGTGATTTATGTGCACATTGTTTCTTTATAATATGGATCTTGTTAACTAGTGTCCTTAAAGCACTCGTTAAACATAATTAATGAAGAAATTTCGATTTTTAAAGTTTCTATTGCGAATATCAAGAGGGACAGTCAGTCCTACTCCTTATTTAGTTATTTATCAAGTACGTCCCGGGCCCTTCTTAACAAAATGCTTAAAATATAAGCGCTGCATGTTCTTCATTTGCTCAATTTGCTTAAAATATATACGGTTCAAGACATGGATCGCTTAATTTATGCATTAAGCTAAGAGTGCCATTTTACCAGCCCTAAACTCATGGCACATCTCTAAGTAACTCAATTTACTCCTGAGACATGAACACATTTATGGAAATTAAATGGGCTGCTCAAGATTCAAGTTGATCAATCAGGATTTCATCTTGTTGATGTGTCACAGTAAATTAAGATCTTCATTTTATCTCATTCTTCAATTGAGATAAACTTCAATCAACATCTTCCGCCACCCCTTTGGAGGGCTGATTTACCTTTCAATAGACTAGTCACATGCCTTGCACGTGTTAAGATCACATATTTTCTTTAAAGTGTACTTAGCATGGTTTGATTATTATATACTAGACTTTGAGTGTTGTTAAACGACTGGTATTTATTGAATTTTAGAAGAAAATTATGAAAAAGAAGGCAGTGATAATTTCTTATGTGGATCATACATAATGTGAGAAAAAAACGTATTATTAATACAGTTAGTTATTAATTATTTATAAATACAAAAAGATTATAGGAAGAATTTATCAATGATCATGGCTGGTTTAAGGTTAAAAAATAAGCTTTTAGAAAGCTATAACATGATTAGCATTGGAAGAATAAGTTTGGAACTTTTGTGAAAATATTTTATATATATATATCAACAACCAAACTCAACTTGGAATACAAAAGTAAGTGATATTATGTTTTGTTATATTGACATACAAAAAAAAAATTAATCGGCAAAATGATATCATAAAAAAAAGAAGTAGTAGATATTACTCTACAACCATATAAATAATTACAATTTCTCCAACTCAACCGAGAATCGAGACGGACCTAGATCCCTAACACGGCAGACCAGAACACGCAGTAGCATCAATGAAGGACAAACGAGACTGGAGCTCGCGTGAACTGGTCGGCCACAGGCTCCAGCCCAATGCTTCCAAAAAACAGGGCACCTGTGGCTCGGGGAGGCCTACCTGGTTCGAGCGACTGATGGTCGGGCCTCTGGCAACGGCGGACCACTCTCTTGGCTTCGCTCTCTCTCTCTCTCTCTCTCTCTCTCTCTCAAGCTCTCTCACAGCCGAACAAGCAAAAAACAACCCTTTCCTCGAATGAGCTGCCTCTCCCATTTTATCTCTTCGTCTCCTCTCTCTCTCTCCAAGGACGACGCCATCTGTGTTGCCAGCCCGCAGGTCGTCCTTGCCGAGCGTCGCGCGCGGGACATTCTCCGCGGGTGCCGTCCTGGTACGTCCTTCGTCCTTCGTCGCGCGTTCCCCTGTTTTTGTCTTGGAGCGAGCGCCCAAAACGCGAGCCGCGGAGGAGAGAAGAAGAAGGGAGAACGAGGCCGGGCTGGGGGAAAGGAGAAGGAGGCTGGGCCTGGGCCTGGGCCCAGGCGAGGAGAAATAAAAGGAAGATAAATAAAAAATAAAGTTTTTGTCTTGGAGCCAGCGCCCATAACGCGAGCCGCGGAGGAGAGAAGAAGAAGGGAGAAGGAGGCCGGGCTGGGGGAAAGGAGAAGGAGGCTGGGCCTGGGCCTGGGCCCAGGCGGGGAGAAAAAAATCCGGGCCTGGGGAAGAGGGACGGTGGGCCGGCCTGTGTCGGGGGGAAAAGGAGAGAAGAGGCTGGGACCCGGCCCTATTCGGTCCGCCCCCTTTTTTAAACAGTAATAATAATTCTTAAAAATAAATTTTTTCAATGATGATTTTTTTGAAGATTTTAATAATTACCATGAGTAATGCAAATATTCCTAATGCCTATATGCCATGCAATTTAGTGAAAATTATTTTGTTATTTAGGGTTTAAAAATTAATTCCTAATTTCCAACACAATTAAATCCTAACTAAAAAATCCAAATTTAGACTTAAACAAATACCAAGGAGAAAAAATGCTATATGCAAGTGGTGTCACATCATTTTCACTCATTCAATGAGTGACACGTGTCATATGGGGGGGGGTGTTGCTCTTCATCAAGTGAGAAGGGAAGATTTGGATCCAGCCGAACAGTGTCTTGTAATGATATAAGGAACAGAGTCCTTAGCCTTGATTGAAGTTGTAAACCAACATTGAAGTACAATAAGCAGCATATTAGATGATCAACATGTACAATTTATTAATGATAATCATATGATTCCGTTCAATTAAAGAGTCGTGAGCTTATATGACGAGAATACCGATTTGATTATAAGAACGAGAAAAAAAGGCATTTCATCAGCAGAACATTGCTTCCCCTTCTCATCGGATGAGCTTAATGACAAGCAACGAACAACTTGAGATTCCTCAAGCAGAGCAATTTGATGAGGTGGGGCAAGCGTCGGTGGAGTCTGAGGTGGAGCAGGACGAAGTTGTGGGCCCCAGCCACAGCTAGGTCCAGTCCCCCGAAAAAACAGGGCATCATGGCACAAAAAGCAAAAGCATGCCCCTTTCGCCAGTCCAGCCTCTTCACGCAACGAATAACTCTCGGTCATTCTTTATTAATTTGTCTTCTTTTTTTCCCCCTCTTGAGCTATGTGCATCTTGAAGTAGAAATCGTCAAAAACTCAGCTCCGCATGGTCACCTTCTTAAGCAGAGCCCGAAATTAGGCATTTTAATCTTTCATACAAACAGAGAGACTCGGTTCAAGAGTTGTTGGAGTAAAAAATGAAACGTGAGGTCGCACCCATTTTTGTCCAGAGCAACAAAGAGGTCAACCAAAAAGCAGATGATACCAGCGCATCTAGCTCATCCGCCACTCCAAAAGGAAGTAACAACTACGACGTGTTCTTGAGCTTCAGCGGTACGGATACTCGCAAAACCTTTGCGGATCACCTCTACAACGGCCTCGTCAATGCTGGAATCCGTGTGTTCAAAGATGACGATGAGCTTTGCAAAGGTGAGAAGATTGGCACCAACCTTCTCCAAGCAATTAAGAATAGTAAGATCTCCATCCCAATTCTCTCTCGAAATTACGCTTCTAGTAAATGGTGCCTTCAAGAGCTCGTTCAAATGACTGAGTGCATGATGAGCGCCACGCACATTGTCTTGCCCATATTTTACCGGGTTGAACCAGCCGATGTGCGATACCAAAAAGGGAGCTTCGGAGAGGTTTTCTCCCATTTGAGTGGGAAGTATTCTGAGGAAGACGTTGTCAAATGGAAACAAGCGCTCCAAGAAGTGGCTTCCTTAAAGGGATATGAATCGAAGAGAATTGCTGACGGGTATTTCAATTTCTATAGAAACTTTATTTAATTTCTTTCAACTGGATATTGCTTGTAGAGGAGGCTATTCTATCTTGTGTTCCACAACTTGTGCTTGTTTTTTTTACTCTTATAAGCTGTAGGGTGGTGATAATGAGATATAACAGGATATGATTGTTCTTCTAATGCATTTTAGCTCGAATGCTTCATAAACAGCCGCGAATGAGAATTGGTGAAACTGGTCGTCATAACAGTTTTGAGCAAGTTAAAAGAGGCCTTTCAGCTAGTTGTTACCGAACAACTTGTCGGAATTGATAATACTGTGGCAGATATTTTGAGATTGCTGAATGATAACCCCAATGCTACCCAAATTGTTGGCATCCATGGAATGGGGGGTATTGGTAAGACAACTTCAGCCAAGGTTGTTTACAATAAGCTCTCCAACCAATTTCAGCAACGTAGTTTCATTGCAGACATTCGAGAATCCTCGTAGCGCATGGGCATTTCATGTTTGCAGGAGCAATTAATATGGGATATATTGGGAACAAAGGATAGGGTGTCGAACAAGGATGAAGGAATTAGGATCATGGAATCTAGATTTGAATATAAGAAAGTCCTAATCATTTTAGATGATGTGGACAACCATGATCAACTAAAAGCTTTAATTGGGAAACATGACTGGTTTGAGAGGGGAAGTAGGATAATCATTACCACAAGAATAAAGTCTGTTCTCGATGATGCTAAGGTGAACTGCCAATACGAACTCAATGCAATGGCTAAGGATCAATCTTTGATCTTGTTTAGTAGACATGCTTTTCTGAGGGACTCTCCTCCTTACGAATTCGAGTCTTTGTCTCGTGATGTGGTATCCACTACCGGAGGGCTTCCCTTATCGCTTGAGGTTATAGGTTCATTTTTGTATGGGAAAAACAATTCGTTCTGGCAAGACACATTGAAAAGATTAAATAAAGTACCGCATAAGGAAGTGCAAGAGAAATTGAGGATAAGTTATGACGCATTGAACTATGAGGAACAGCATATATTTTTGGATATTGCTTGTTTCTTTATTGGAACTGATTTAAGAATTGCATCCTATATGTGGGATGCCCGTGATTTTTATCCAAAAATGGGGATTGAAATGTTGAGGTTTATGTCACTAATAAAAATTGGAGATAATCATGAGTTGAAGATGCATGACCAACTGAGAGATCTTGGTAGGGAAATTGTTCGTCAAGAAGATTACAATGCACCTATGAATCGAAGTAGGGTGTGGTTCCATGAGGAAGCCTTGGAAATACTTCAGAGAAATAAGGTAATTTTATCTCTATTTGTTGTTCTACTCTCATTTTTACACAAATTCTTTCAATTGGAATCAATTTTAGACCTCACAACCGAGATTATTCTCCTTCTATTATTTCCTTGATGTGATTAGGATGAAATGTTCATAGCATCTATACATGGTAGACTTCCTATCAAGCTAAGGAAGGAAAACCTTTGGGTTTAAACGATAAACTCCCTACTCGTTAGTGGTTACTTATGCACTTGGTGTTAGTATGAACTCATTCTAAATCGTTATCCGAGCCATCGTGCTTTTTTCCCTCGAAATGACCTATTACACTGATTCTTTAATTGGATAAGAGAAGAAGAAGTGAGAAATAGTGTAAATTAACGGAGGAAAGATATGAAGACGAATATATAAAATGTTTCGCAATAACTCTAGAGAGGAGAATTACATGATATTATTCATTAACCAAAAAAAATTATTTGCGAACATGATAAAATCTAGTCCGACCTGAGCGTCAACTTCGCCACTATAGAACAAAGGCAAAGTGATATCAGTCCATTGTTAGCTAATTTGGTGCAACATGTGTGCAGGGAATTGAAAGACTTCACATTCGGGCCCTTCGTCTCAACAATTGCAACTCAAACACAGAATTCACAACTGAACAATTTGAAAAACTACCGAACTTAAGGTTCCTTCAAGTGGGTGCTGGAAATATAATTGGAGATTCCAAAAACTTTCTTCCTGAGTTACGTTGGCTTGTGTGGAACTGGCATACTGCTTCCGTGGCTACTAGATTTCACTCAAAGAAATTAGTCGTACTTGATTTATCATGGAGTAAAATTTCAGAGCTCTGGGAAGGTTGGAGTCATTTCAAGGTCAGATGGAGAGCATGTTGTCTTGTCTCTTGTTTTTAATGGCTTACTCTTAGCAAAAATTTACCAGTCATTTTGCTTTGTAGGTGGTGAAGGAATTGAAAGTTCTAAATCTTGAAGGTTGTAAGTGTTTAAAAATTACTCCTGATCTCTCGGCCTTCCAAAATTTAGAGATATTAGTCCTTAAAAGCTGTTGTGATCTGGAGCAAATTCACCATTCTATGGGAGAAGTTAGGGCCCTCATTTCTTTGGACTTTTCACAATGTGTGAAACTCCGAGTGCTACCTCGAGAAATGGGCAAATTGGAAGAATTGAAGGAACTAAATATAGGCAGAACCGCTATAGAGGAAATTCCTCCATGTATAGGTTCTTTGAAGAAGTTGGAGATACTCCACGCCCATGGTTGCAAATCATTACTTGGACTTCCCGACTCAATTAGCAATCTCATAAATTTGTCGGACCTTGACTTGAGTGGGTGCATCAATTTAGATAGACTTCCAAACAACATCGGATCCCTTGTGAAATTACAACACCTGTCATTAGGCGGAGGGAGGGAAAAGTCTCATAAGTTGACCATGATGAAATTTAATAGCAATGGCTTCCCCCGTGTACCAGTTGGGAAATCAATATTGCCATCTACGAGCATTCGGGAATTACCTGAATCCATTGGAGATTTGAAGAACTTGAAAATTTTGGATATTACTGGAAGTAAATTGAGAAATTTACCAAGTACTATGGGCAAGTTGGGCAACCTAGAAGAATTGCATGCCTCGCACAAGCACAAGTCTAAAAGGGGAAATTCCCATAGATGGGTTATCTTCATTGAAGATCCTTGTATTAAGTTGGACGAGCATTTCTGGCTTCTCCGACACATTCAATAAGCTTTCTCGTCTTGAAAAACTCGACTTACGTGGCTGCAAGATGTTTAAATCGCTGCGAGAAAGCATGAGTGAGTTGCTTTCTTTGCAACACCTTCAGTTAACTGATTGCAAAGAACTTCAATCACTACCAAAGCTTCCTAGCTATTTAGTAGCTCTGGAAGTCACCTGTCGGGATGCACATTGCCTCAACTTTTTCACCTAATCCATCTAAAAGAGCTCACTATTTACGAATGCAACTTGCTGGAATCCATACCAAAGCTTCCCTTGGCTTTATTGAAGCTTTATGCCTCCAGCTGTGATAAGTTGAAAGAGTTGCCAAATTTGTCGGGTTCAGATTTGCTATCACAATTAGATATCCGAAACTGCCATAAACTGAGAGAAATCAAGGGTTTGGAAGCATTAAAATCCTTAGTACAACTAAGTGTATCTAGCAACAGGAAGTTATCCAAATTTGATGGCCTTGAACATGTGAAGTCCTTGAGATCCTTGGATATGAGTTCTTCCTCAATGAATGATGATCTATTTCAAGTTCAAGACCTTGGCAGATTGAAAAACTTGGAAATGCTAAATATAATTTGCTGTAAGTACCTTATAAGACCAGACCTTTCGCAATTAACACATCTGCATCGATTACATGCTAACAATTGCCACAATCTAGTTGAAATTAGAGGTCTCGAGAGGTTGAAAAAATTGGAATTCCTGAATATCGAGGGTTGCACATTCATTGAAACATTACCAGACCTCTCGTGCTTCAACAACCTGCAAATATTGTTCATTAAGCGATGTTCGAAGCTTCGTGATGTTCAGGGCCTAGAGAAAGTCGGACATGTGTCCAAATGAGGGATCAACTGCAAGGCCTCAGCAAATTGTCCACATCTGTCAAACTCCGAAGATCTAATGGAACGATGGGCTTGAATTTCGCATCAACTTGTGGAGATCACAGAGCTCCAGGACTCTCCTAGGCGTCTAGATTCTAAAAAGGCGTTCAGCGATGCAACTTATTGGAATCTCCTATGTTCATTGCACCGCTGCGGTAGAGAATCAATTGGTCGATGAAAATAATGCTTCAACGAGTCGAGCACTTCAGCTACGATGTCGGAATGATCCGCGTTTCCTTCCAAAGTTAGATAGAAGCAGGTCACGCTATTCTTCGCCGAGATGTATTGCCAATTTCATCAGCATTTCGTAAATTTGGTAAGACAATTTTTCTGGATAGTCCGCTGTTGTACTTTTGTCCCTAAATTAGTTCAAGGAATGGAGACGCTGGCCTGGAAGTCCTTTTTCTTTTTTTTTTCTGTTTTCTTTTTTTGATGGTCCATCTGGCCTGGAAGTTGACGCGATGCTTCAGAGGAAAAATCGGTGAAGTTCTCCATAGGTGGAAAACTTAAATTCGGGTTTTCGAATTATTTTCTTTAATTTGTATTTTTCATATTAGGTCAAAATACTTAATATCAAAATTTTAAATTTCCTAATGCAAGAGGAGAGGAAAAGGTCGATAATTTTTTTTTCTTTTTGTCTCCTTTCCCTTTCGTAAAATAATTAGGTCAAATTTAATCATTTTCCACTCAAAATATTTTCATTTAATATGTCATCTTTTTCCACCTGAATTTATCATTTTCTATATGCCATATTGAACTTAGGTTTATGTTGATTGGTGTTGACCTAGTCCACTGCTAGTTATTTTAGTTCTCATCAAAATTAAATGTTATCTCTAGCTCGCATCAGAATCACAGCACAATCGGAATATCCGCATGGCAAGCATTAACATATGTTGGTCACTAGGAGTCTATGACACATATGCCTACTTATGCTTCTTGAAAAATGTCACTTTCTGATTAGTGCATAGGCCTGAATAGCTACTTTTGGTCGTCTAGCAACATTACCTTTGTGTAATTTCACTTTTGATTTTTGTATTAGGTGAAATCACGCTTGGAAATACACAAGCAAAATGCTCAGGTTACATTATCGGCTTACTTGAGCGTAATGAATAAGGTCCTCACTTGCTCCCAACTGACTCTTTCCTTCACTTCTCATTAAGAATTGTATGGCAATTGGTAACAACCTATCATGGATTGCATTTTGGAGAGTGCAGATTGATGGAAATCGCCCCAAAGATGTGGTTTTCAGTGAAGTAGACTCACTGCCATCAAAGGTCCAAAAAGATAAAGCAAAAAAACCAAAACTAGGTATGAGTAACATCATCCGAAGTGCAATTGGGATCTCTCTACTTTGATACTTCAATCATGAGTTTCTTTTTCTTTTCCTTGAAGTGGGAGGCCACCAATTTTTTAGAAAGAAATGAAGGATAGTGACTTCCACTCATTGACTGAAAGGATGTGTTGATGCAGAATTAGCAAGTAGCAAAGCTTACGAAAGTATAGCAACTTTAAATGATTTGAAGGATGAGTTACTTCTCATGGAATCGTCTAGAAGCACAATGTAAAGGACTAGTTTTGCTTAACTGAAGGAAGTACTGTGGAAAGACTGATAAGGAATGTATTGTAGGACAATTATTATCTTTGTTGGGACGAGTCCTTTTGTGAGGTAACTATCAAAGAAAAGGGTTGATGTTCATAAATGTCGAGTTTCTAAATCCCAATGTCTTGTAAGCCTATAATGTTTATCCTTGTATCTAGTTTGAAAGCTGCATTGTGGATTTGCAGAGTTTTGATTAATATCTGTGCTATATTCTTGCCTTATTTTGCTTTAGCATTCTACAGGGGAAATGGCGGGTAATACCTGCAAGGTTGAATAACAGTCCTCACTCCAGAGAAATCAGGACATATTTCTATGATGATATGCTGAAAGCTACGCAGAGAGACATATACGATGGAAAAACAAGACTAAAGGTAGGCTATTTGTCTTTGATGCTGTTTTCATTGGCATATTTTCTATATGTTTATTTGTTCTTATAGTTCCACACACATGACTTTTGAAACTTAAAATCAAGCTGATCCTCTTTTTACTGATAAAAAAAAAAAAAAGAATCAAAAGCTGGAAATTTAAGGGGAATGTCCTATTGGGGTTTTACGGAACATGTATAGGCGAAATAAATATAAAAGCAACAGAAGTAAAAATAAAATTCTACTATACATATATCTCCAAAGGCATTGTTCGTGCATTTTAATCAAAAATCATAATATCAAAGGGAGTTATACAAATTACCTTTTGAAATGCATTTTAAACGACTTGATTCAAATATTCTTCAGTTCGAGCCCCACAAATGTTGAACCTCTTGTTCAAACACACCACCAACACACCTCGAACGGAAAAAGAGCTCGCAAGTAATCACCACTATGATTATGCTAGCAATCTCGTGGAGACAATTCTGTGCATGTGGTCAGCAACTATTGCTAACCATGTAATTCTCTCTCTTTTTCTCTCTCTCTCTAACCCACTTACCCTCTCTCTCTCTACTCTTTATATAATGTCTTGGTGAAATCAACATTTGACTTCCTCTAGAAGTAGTTCTATAACCACTCGAAGAAGTTACATGATTACTTCTTCAAGAAGCTCTTCTTCAATCTCTCAAAGAAGTTATCGATTACTTCCTTCAGAAGCTGGATGAGCGAGAGAGTAGCTCTCGTGAGTGGGCTGTGTCCAATTGAGTGAATTGATTATGGTGCGTGACATCCATAAGTTCATCACTGAGCTAGTAATAAGACTTGCACTAGCACATTAATACTCTCAAGAGAATTGACTGTCCCAATCAATCTCTAGGTCCTACAAGCCTTGATTGACATATAACAATACGTCATGGCTACCAAAACAGTATGAATGCTTCAAGCATATAATGAACCTGATAGCTTTGGCTACAGTGTAATTCAATCCCTCTGTCTTACAATATCCTAATCAAACAAAGACCATGAAACATTTGTTAAGTCACCAATTCAATCATATTTAGAAACCTAATTGACCTACATTTTATACGAGACATAAACAATTCATTCTCGGTTATAACCCCGATCGAGGATTTCAATGTGGTGTCATAATTAGATTACATAGAACATCATTATTGTACCTTGCATATAACAAGGAGACAGATTCCATATTGCATACACATGTAACTTCGTCTATGAACAAACTATGACCATCAAGTACAGAGACGGATCAATGAGCCGCCAATATTCGCACCCATGAACCTAGTCGTCCAACATACAAGTCAACACCGTGCCTCAAGTCTAAGGATTATACAAAATCAAAGCATAAACGATTAGTCATTGACCCCGCTAAAAGCTTCCATGTTGCCATTCGTTCTATGTACGTCATGTTCAATGAACTTATCTGAGACAAGCACCTGTGTTCTCACTTGCATATGACAATACCCAATGACTTGTAACGCATCATCCCCTCAAATATCCAATACTAAATGGTGAAACTTGAGAATACACCGACCTCAACAGAATTATCAATATCCTCTCAATAATTTATCGACTGGGAACTGTTTAAAGATTCAGTATAATTGCAAACTTGTCATACATATTCTTAACCCCTTGAGAATTGGTTCAGTCCTAACTAATCTAATAGACTCATTCATGGGACAATGAATGAATAATTCTTTGCCATTAAATAATCCCTAATATATAACTACTACATAGTTGCTTTAGGGCATATAGCTAACACATCCAGTCAAATAGATCTACCCTATTTCATCTTATTACAGTTTTCCTCATCAACATATGCATTTTACTCCCAAAGCCAAACTCATGCTGCTCTTCTTGTGAACATTTCAGGTGAAAATTTCAGGTAGAAATCAATATCCCAGAGCTAAACCCAGAAATGGTAAGATAAATGTATGAGAACATTTGGTCCTTCATCGAACAGATAATAGGAATTTAACCATATTTTATTGATGTAAAATGGATAGGATGTTTATAGAATTGCTACTTTGATGGAACTTGTCAAGGTGATTGCTCTTTCATTTGCTGAGGATGGAAAACGTGTTAAGGTATATCTGGCTTAGCTCCTGTGCCTCTCCTACGTTAAGATTAGGTGTTGGTTACCCGTTTATATTCAAATCATCTCATGCAGGTTTGTGTTCAAGGGTCCATGGGAGAAGGTGCTCTTGCTGGAATGCCACTGCAGCTTGCTGGTAGTCGCAAGATATTGGAGTTCATGGATGACGAGATGATGGTGCATTAGGAACCTTTGCCAAGATTGGAGCTATAGGTATATGGTTGAGGAAATTGAGTTATCTAAATGACATTTGCCTGTTAAAAGATTAGGTGATCATACGATCGACTACTTCTCTCCTTGGTCATTGGTGGACAAAGTGGTTGTTGTCATAATACTTGCAGAGATCCAAATATATAGACACTAAAGAATCCAAGAGTATGTGGTATGGGACTTCCAAGTTCCTCTCTGACATCCAACCCCATGCAAGAATTTGCCCAACATGAAATAAGTGCATATTTTCAATTTTCGACATTGTGTTCTTTTCCTCTTTTAACTCATGGGGGCTTATAATTTTAATGTCGTTGATGGTGAGGGGGCTCACATATCAATTTCATATGCTTTGATGGCCGTTGCTTTTGATGCATTGGATGTTAAATTGCTATTCCACCTCTGATCCATAGCATCATTTCTATCATTAGCTTATGTCGCTTTTCAGAGCCATTTCGTTGGGCAATTATTTCACAATGTGTAACTTTACTAAGCCTTAAATCTGCAATAGGTGCCAAAGAGGTCGACGAGCAAGATGACATTTTTATCTAAGTGGCTGCTCAAAATGCTGTGGGTAACTGTATCATCAATGTAAGGAGCTTGACAGCAAGTGTTGCGTTAATCCTTTTGCAATTATGTCCATTTTATGACTTGTGTCACAACTATATGCCTAAGCACCACTTGATTTTGAGATTGCAGGATCTCAGGGGCATGACTGAATCTGCTGGTATGCGTCCGGTCATCCTCATCAATCCTAGGCTTAAGGTTTGTCCTGAAATTTCTGTTAATTTGAATGCTTTCATTGCTTTGGATATCAGTCTAATTGCACTTTAACGAAGTACTTAGCTGACGAATGGTTGAAAAATATCCATGTTTCTGTCCCATAATTTCCTACGAGTGACGCTGCAACCATATCCTGCAGCTGGTCAATATATGCTCAGTAAAAAAACAGAGACTACTAGAAATCTTCTCTCAATCATATTTCTCTGTTTACAGAGTCACAGGGGTGAGCTATTCTTCAAACAAATATTAGCCAAAATCTTGTATGAAATGACCCCAAGAAACTATGCAATTTCTTCAAACTAATGCTTGCATGTCCATCCATCCTTAAGCCATTGCTTCACATTTTGACTGCAGACCTGCATACAGTGTTGTAGCACAGTCTGCAACAAATATTATGCCTCTTTCTAATGAGCATGGCTCTTTTCCTCCAGGATTTACCAGGTTCCAGTGTTATCATGCAAGTAAGTGCAATGTTTTTTTTCTAGTAAGTACAATGTTAATACGTGGAAAAAAGGTGGACTTAGATTTGAACTGATTCTCTTTATCTTGAAAGTTGTTTTGAAGACTATGGGACGGGACAAGAGACTGCAGTATGCTGCATCATTGAGAATCACCATGTCTTCCGGCTTCTCTATTTTGCTGGAACTCAATACCCAATTATGGGTGCTCTGAGGTAAATTTGCCTGATCTCTGACACAGACCTCATATTCTAGAGCCGTGGCCGTGCAGAAGTACTGTCGGAGCATAAGGAATCATTGAATTTACATGCAAATAAACCAGAATCGATCAAGGATAGGCCTTGGGTGTGGCCCATCCTTACCGCCGGAGGTCTTGCCTTTACTGCTTTCTCCATCCCCTTGCCTAGCCAAAGCAAAAGGACAACGCAGAAAAATTTCTAAGCTTTCTCAGAATGAAAATTGTGTGGATGTATCCATTTTCTTCTGGATGCATGAAAATATGATTCTCGATGGTGTGCGAAACATTATCTTATCCATTAATGGTATAGATGTCATGACATCAGTACTCTCTAGAACTCGTTTATCTGTTCTTTTCAAGGAGATTATTGATTAACTTCAACCGTCTATTGGTTTGCCTGATAGCTGAGCCTGAACGCGTACTATGTTGGAAGTAAGAATCTTGGATTCTTTCTTCGCAGAGGCAAGAATCAGAACTTCACGTGATATGTCATTAATATATGAAGAGAGGCTGATGATTATGCTTTTGCTTAATATATCCGTTTTACCAGTATCTCTCAGCTTCAAAGAGCTTCATGTCTCTGTCAATCAAAGATGGAGTTGATTCAGCTTCCAATGAAGTTTGAACAAAATGTGAATTCTTCATTGCCGAATGTCCTGCCCCTACCCTTATGAATTGTGCAAACGAGTCAATCGGGCCGTCCGGGAAGGAGGAGTGCACCTTGCTTTCAACATTCAATGGAAGGCCGGGGACAGATGAAGTCAACGATGCCTTCCTTGGGAAACCGAGGTTAGTGTGGTCTTCATTTGCCTCCTCCCCTTTGTAATTCCTCCAAGTCTCGTCTTTGCTTACTGACCGTGTGTTATGTTTCGTGAATGACTTGCAGAAATCAAGTCAGAAACGCATCCATATTATGCTAAGAATCAATCATGACGCGTGACTTGCCATCCCATAACAATGAGCTGTTTTATGTACCAAAACCTTCAAATTGTGGGTAGGAAGGGTTTCCTAAGCAGTATACTGCAGAAGCTGCGCATAAAGTATGACTCAATTGCTCCGCCCTAACGAATCTAGAAAGCTTGGCCAATGAATTGCCATTCTTTGAGTTGAAAGTATTTTTGAATAGATTTCCAAATCACAGAGTAGAAAGATTTTTTTTGCGTTATTGTGGGTGGTATATGAGTTCACTTGATCTCGACCGCGTATATAATTTCATTCTATGAATAGTACATAGCATGCGATTCACATATCTCACAGATAAGCATGTTAGATCAATGTAACTATGATTTCTGTGTGCATTGATTCTTTGTAATATGGGACAAGTGCTCTTGAATTACTTGTTAAGAATACTTAACGAGGAAATATTTGACTTTGTTGTACATATCACGAGGGGCAGTCGGTGCATTGAAAATTCCAAAAGTCCTTATTTAGTTATTTATCAAGTACGTTGCTCATAAAATATAAGCATTGCATGATCTTCATTCGCTCAATTTGCTCCACCTTTACCTTTTTTTTTTTTTAGGTCAGTACTCCACCTTTACTTAAGCATGTATATATTTCTGGACATGGATTCACTTAATTTATGCAGTAAGCCAAGAGTGTGAATAAATCATCTCTAAACTCATGGCACAGCTCAGAAATACTCAATTTACTCTTGAGATGTCAACATTTATTGGAATAAAATAGGTCGGCCGAGATTCAAGTCGATTAAACGGGATTTGAACTTTTGTCACACTAAATTGATATCTTCATTTCATCTCATCCCTCATTTCAGAAAACTTCAAACCACCTCCTCCATTGCTTTTTTGGAGGGCTGATTTACATTTCAAAAGACAAATCACGAGCGTTGTACGTATTAAAACTACATATTTTTTTCTAAAATTTACTTAGAGTGGAAATTGATTAGGCACGGTTTGATGATTCTTTATTAGACTTTCGGCGCCATTAGATATATGTTATTTTATTTAATTTTAGTGAATAATTATGAAAAAAGAAGGAAAGTGATGATTTCTTACGTGGATCATTTATAATGCGACAAAAAAAAAACTTGGAATAATTTTGGAACTTCATATTGAAAAAAGCATATATTAAATCCATACTGCACTTGGAATACAAAAGTAAGTAATCTTGTATTTGGTTGATATAAGCATATATAACCTCTATTGAAAGAAAATCAACGTTACAGCAGAATAATATTGGTGATGAAGATCATATGTTGGTCATTTCAACAGCAAAAGCTGTTTGGCAACTTCTTAAGACCTATAAAATGCACCTCATATTCTCCATCGCAGCAGTTGTTCTTCTCTTCGCTTTCTGGAGTCCAGCGCTCTCTCTTCCGAAGTCCAAAACTCAATAGATGCAGGGGAAGGCAGAGCTCTGCGAAGCACGACACTTCAAGCTCGCCGCTTCGGGATCGAAACTCTCTCGTGGGGGTAGCTGATATTCTCTAGAAATGGCTTAACTCACAGAGAATTAAGCTTTGTCAATCATGACTATGAACGCGTCCTATTTCAAAATCTATAGAAAAAAAATTGCTATGATATTTGATGCCAGGCTTCTTCTACTCTCTATTCTGGCCAAAGAAATCTCATTTCACGCCTCCCGCTACATCGGTTCGGTACTATGGCGAGTTAGGTGATCAATGTGAGTATCCAACTTTGAGCAACAAGCTCATAGAAGCATACATAGCTCGACTCTTTTATTTCTTTCACTAACTCTCTCTTTTTATTTTCTATTTGTAAATTTCTACCACATCAGCATTTTACGTCGCATATATTTTTTCACTCATATCCATGATATCTTGACACATGTTCACATGTCCATATCAGCGATTGACGTGGAATTTAAGTGAAAATTTTCTCTCTCTTCACCTCTGCTCCCTCTTCCTCCTCCAGCCATAGTCGTCGACCTCCGCTCCTTCCCAGCCGTTGCCACCAGCAGAGTCACAAGTGCCGTGACCAGGCACCCAACCTTGGCTCGTCACCGAATGGGGTGGTGCTCTGTGATGGAGGAGGAAGCGCCGGCGGCTATGGAGGACAACCAAACCGGCAGAGGAAGGAGGAGGAAGATAAAATTCACCTCAGCTAACACGTGCCCATTTATTATGGGGCATGGATTAAGAAAAAAAAACTTGTGGTAGCAGTTTGCATCCACTGAATATTTCCTCCTATCAGCTTGCATTCTATGTCGTAGAGGCTACGCGGACGAAACTTCGGGGCAGATGATTCGGATAAGATACCGACTGACTAATGTGGGTGCTTTAAGCTTGAAGCTTTTTCCCTTTCACTTTTGAACAGCTAAAGGCAACCGATGTGTTTCTCCATTCACACCAAAAAGAAGCGGAAAGAAGAGCGGTCAGGACTAGAACTGATCGGTTCCGGTCCGGTCTGGTTCCAAGATGGAACCAAGAACCGGACAGGGAGGACCAGTTCTCAAATTCTGGGACCGGAAACCGGACCAACCGATTGGTCTGGTCCGGTGGAACCGGTAAATTTACTGTTTTTGGCCAAAAATAAAATGAAAAATGGGAGAAATTTGAAGAAATTAGGGTTTTTTCTTAAGAAATTAAAATATATATTATATATATATAATTAACCGGTCCGGTCCGATCAGTCCGATTCCCACCTTGGAACCGGGAACCGGACCAACAAGCCACCGATTCCAAAAGCGGGAATTGGGAACCGGACTACCCTCTTTGGGAAGTGCCCAAAGTCGGCCAATCCAATCCAGTCTAAGCAGTTCTCGATTTGGGTGGTTCCTGGTGCACACACCTAGTTAGAACAGATAAAGTTGGCACTCTTCTTTTAGTCGACAAAGCGCATCTCGAAGAGAATTTAATGGAGAAATTGCAGGACGGAGGTTAAATTGCATATAGCATAGAGTTAGCACTTGATTGATGCATTTTGGACATCTTTTTTATGAATTTGTCTATCTTTTTTCTCTTGATCAACGTGCATCTTAAAGTAGAATTTGCCACCGTTAGCTGAATTGGTGCAACATATGTGCAGGGAATTGAAAAACTTCGCATTCGGGCCCTTCATCTCGACAAATGCAACTCAAACACAGAATTCACAACTAAACAATTTGAAAAACTACCGAACTTAAGTTTCCTTCAAGTGGGTGATGGAGATCTGATTGGAGTTTCCAAAAGCTTGCTTCCTGAGTTGCAATGGCTTGAGTGGAGGGGGGGTGCTGAGTCTGTGGCCTCTATATTTCATCCAGAGAAGCTAGTCATACCTGATTTATGGTTGAGTGATATTTCAGAGCTTTGGGAAGGTTGGATTCATTTCAAGGTCAGATGGTG
This sequence comes from Eucalyptus cladocalyx, assembly GCA_017140615.1. Lineage (NCBI taxonomy): Eukaryota > Viridiplantae > Streptophyta > Magnoliopsida > Myrtales > Myrtaceae > Eucalyptus > Eucalyptus cladocalyx. The sequence goes on along the minus strand of CM029523.1, from coordinate 60,438,833 downwards.
AGCATGTTGTCTTGTCTTTTGTTTTTAATGGCTTATTCTAAGCAAAAATTTACCAATCATTTTGTTTTGCAGGAAGTGAAGGAGTTGAAAGTTCTAAATCTTAGACATTGCGAGTGTTTAAAAGTTACTCCTAATCTCTCAGCCTTCCAAAAATTAGAGATATTAGTCCTTGCAAGTTGTTGTATTCTAAAACAAATTCACCATTCTATTGGAGAAGTCAAGGCCCTCATCTCTTTGGGCTTTTCACGATGTGTGAAACTCTAAGCGCTACCCATAAAAATGGGCAACTTGACATAGGCAAGACTGCTATAGAGGAAATTCCTTCATAGGTTCTTTGAAGAAGCTAGAGATACTTCATGCCCGTAATTGCAAATCATTGGTTGGACTTCCTTACTCAATTAGCCATCTCGTAAATTTGTCGAACCTTGACTTGAGTGAATGCATCAAAGTAGATAGACTTCAAAAGTGCATCGGATCTCTTGTGAAATTGCAATGCCTATCATTAAGCTGTGGGCAAACCTATATGGTTGGGACTTGCTAAGTACGAGCATTTGGAAACTACCTGAATTCATTGGAGATTTGAAGAACTTGAAAATTTTGGATATTTCTACAAGTAAATTGCGTTATTTATCGAGTACCATAAGCAAGTTGGGCAACCTTGAAGAATTGCATGCTCGGCACTATGAGAATCTAGAAGGGAAACTTCCTATAGATGGGTTGTCTTCAATGAAGATCCTTCTATTAAGTTGCACGGGCATTTCTAGCCTCCCCGACACATTCAGTATGCTTTCTCATCTTTAAAAACTCCACTTAAGCGGCTGCAAGATGCTTTGATCGCTGCCAAAAAGCATGAGTAAGTTGCCTTCTCTACAACATCTTCAGTTAATTGGTTGCCATGAACTTTAGTCGCTACCAAAGCTTCCTGGTTTTTTTAGCGATTTTGGAAGTCACCTGTCAACATCGCACATTGCCTGTCAACATCGCACATTGCCTCAACTTTCTCGCCTAATCTATCTAAAAGAGCTCACTATTTACGAATGCAAATTGCTAGAATCCATACCAGAGTTTCCCTTGGCAATATCAAAGCTTTATATATATGGTTGTGGTGAGTTGAGAGAGTTGCCAAGTTTGTCAAGTTTGGAATTGTTGTCAGTTTTAGAGATCGAAAACTGCCGTGAGCTAACGGAAATCAACGGTCTGGAAGTATTAAAATCCTTAGCACATCTGAGTGTATCCGAAAACAAAAAAATTATCCTAATTTGACGGCCTTGAATATGCAAAGTCTTTGAGATGCTTGAGTATGAGCTTTCATCAGTGAATGATGATCTAGTTCAAGGCCTTGACAAACTGAAAAATTTGGAAGAGCTGAATATATGTGGCTGTGAGTACCTTAAAAGACCAGACCTCTCGCAATTAACACATCTGAAGCAATTAAGTACTCAGGGATGCTGCAATCTAGTCGAAATTAAAGGTCTTGAGAGGTTGAAAAGATTGGAAAGTCTGAATGTCAGCTATTGCACATCCATTGAAATATTACCAGACCTCTCGTGCTTCGATAAACCTGCAAATATTGTACATTTGGAGATGTTCGAAGCTTCGTGATGTTCAGGGCCTAGAGAAAGTCCCATATCTGGAAGAATGAGGGATTCAACTGCAAGGCCTCAGCAAATTGTCCACATCTGTCAAACTCCGAAGATCTAATGGAACGATGGGGTTGAATTTCGCATGAACTTGTGGAGATCACAGAGCTCCCAGGACCCCAAGGCGTCTAGACGCTAAAAAGGCGTTCAGCGATGCAACTTTGTAGAATATCGTACGTTCATTGCACCGTGTGCAGCAGAGAAGCAATTGGTCCATGAAAATAATGCCTCGATGAGTTGAGCACTTCGGCTACAATGTCGGAACAATTCGCGTTTCCTTTCGAAGTTAGATAGAAGCGGGTCATGCTATTCTTCGTCGAGATGTATTGCCAATTTTTCGTAAATTTGGTAAGACGAGGCCTGGACGGTGAGGCGATGCTTCAGGGGAAAAATCGGAGAAGTTCTCTATAGGTGGAAATTTTTGGAAAAAAGAAAAGGGATTTCAGTTTCCGTTTCTTTTTGGTCGGAAAATTTCAGTTTCCTTTACATTGAAATCGAACACGAAAATAATTTTCATGAACCAAAAGGCCCCATACAACTTAGATTCGGGTTTTCTAATTTTTTTCTTTAATTTGTATTTTTCGTATTGGGCCAAAATACTTAATATCCAAAATAAATTTCTTGATGAAAGGGGAGAGGAAAAGTTCGATAATTTTATTTTTATTTTTTGTCTCCTTTTCCTTTTGTAAAACATTTTTTGTCAATTTAGTCTCAAACCTTTTAATTTTACTGATTGAATCTTAAAACATTTTTTTTTATATTATGCCAATCGAATTCATCCAACTAATTTTGGTCGAAATTCGTTGACGTGGATCTGATTATCACAACCAGTGCTAATATGGACAAAATTTAACAACATTCTATAATATTTTCCAAATTTAAAATTTTTTAATTTTTTCTCTTTTCCTTCTTAACTTTTACTTATTTTTTACCATGATCGGCAATGGTCACCAGGCCATTGCTGGCCACTGGTAAAAGAAACCAAAGTTACAGGAAAAAAGGAAAAGAAAAAAATAAAATATTTGATAAAATATTAAAATATTATTAAAAATTATTAACAATAACACCAATCATGTACATAGAACGGTCAACATTCACGTCAATAATTTCCGGGTAAAATTTGATGAATGAACTCAATTGGTATCCATGTAATCTAATTAAAAGATTTTTAACTGAATTGGTGCCAAATATAATAAATTTATGACTCTCTATTTTTGTACTTTTTCCTATTGAGAAGTTTAGTCAAACTACTTACATGTTTCGAGATTAGCGCTTTTAGGGAATTCATACCAAAATACAGATACAATGATCAAGACTCGTCTTAATTACTGTCTAAAGGGGGGAAAAGGAACATTGAAATCGAAATCTAGAAGATGGGTTGCCCATGAAAAACAAAAATTCAAATAGCAAAAGAGCAATGCTTGCGGGAAGCCACACGTTCACCCAGATTGTCTTAATCTCAAGGGAAACGAGCGCAGATTGTACGAAGTTTGAAACTTAAAGAGTCAGTAACCTTTAGACATGACTTTTCACAGGCAATTTGGGGTATGAAAAGTGGAGAAACACATCGCACTTTTTAATAATGATTTGAACTTTTAAATGGTGTGGCCTCATTAGGTTATTCATCCCCATCTTCGACTTCGGATTAATTCCATCAAAAATCTCAAATTGATATACGAGTACATTACCCCCCAAATTAATTTTCTTCATATGAAAAATCCCAAACTAATACATCCCTAATAATTTACCAAAATCTTTGAGCAAAATAAGGGATTTTGACAGATTTTCAAAATATGAGGGAATTTTGGCAGATTTCTCAATCTTAGACCATTTGCTTCAAATGTGCCTTCCCCAAAAGGATGTCGTTGGAGACTCATTTTTGTTGAATTACACATCAAATCCACGTCTTCTTCCAATCATTCAAATTGTTCACCAATTTCACATCAACGATTAAATGAGGAAATTGGACGGATGCTAACGAATGGTAGGTTTATAACAAGGTACAAATTTGGGATTTTCTATATGCAAAAATTAGTTTGGGCCAAATGTGACATTAGTATAGCAGTTTAGGATTTCTTGTGACGTAAAAATTAGTTTAAAATAAATATGACATTGATATATTAATTTAGGATTTTTTGCGATCATAAACATTTAATATCATGTCCTGTCCCACCGTTTCTTTTCATGAAAATAATTATTCAGGATTAGCTTTAGTCATTGTCGTTAGCCATCCCCACCATGAAAAACAAGAGAGTGCTTGATCACAGTGATCAGCTTTCATTTCTTTCAGAGGGGGTTTCGCCTTTTTGTTGTGGTCAGATTAAGATATCTTTTGACTGAAATTGTGGGAATCCAATCCAATTGCATCCCTCTTTTTCTCCTAAAAAGACCCAGACATTCGGTGACAGTGGGGTCTTTTCTGAACCTGCCCCCCCCCCCCCCCCGCCAATAAAATACAGCTGCTTTTTAGAAAAACTTCTCCCTTCTTCTCTCAACGGATCCCTCTTTTGCATTTTATCAAATAGCTCTTTGTTTAATGGGCACTAATAAAACAGCTCGATGATCGATCATTATGTAATCTAGAAGATTTGTATCCTACTTACATCATTATTGTAAGGGTTAGTATCTCAAAAAATTTCAAATTAGTATATTTATGACAAATTTATTTCAAACTAATTTTTTCACCATAAAAAATCCTAGACTGATATATATTTCTAACACACCAAAAACCCAAAAATGATTAATTTATGATAAATTTACCATCCATTATTTTCTTTTAAATTTGATTAATATCATAAAAAATCACTAATCAATATATTTATAATAAACAGAAGATAAAATCTCATATTGGTACATCCGTTAAGTATCACGTGTCATTCGACTCAATAATTTGATAATAAAATTTAACAGAAATTAATAGATGATATATTTATCACAATATACTAATTTGAGGTTAATTTAGTGTAAATTTATCATAGATATATAAATTTGAAATTTTTTGTAATATTGATTTTAATTATATCCATGGCATTGTCACGTGAACGCAGCTGCTTTTGACCCACTGTAGTGTTGAATGCAAGAGAAGGAGTCTCTCGTGAAAGTTTTCATGACGGTCCCAAGTCTTATCTTAACTGAAGTTTTGTCTTTTTCGTTCGGTAGTAAACTTGGCCTAAATGCAATTAACATTAGTTTTGTCTTTTTCTTTCGGTAGTAAACTTGTCCTAAAAGCAATTAAATGTTAAAGATATGTAGCCATACCCTTACCAATAAAAAATTCTGATTTTCCTCAGTTGAGTCTTCCTCAAGTAATTGAAAACTAAAGGGCAATAATTTCTCTGTCCTCATTCAAGTATTATATTTTACTACTTTTGGGTACTGTGTCCGCTGACACTAGTAAGCCTTGCATTTACTTCACCCAAGTCCAAACCAAACCTAGGGTGAGAGACTGGTTGTATGGGACAAAATGAGCTGATAGACGATTGGATGACTAGAAAATGAGTTTTCGACGAACTTAAACCGTACTTACCAATCTCAATGGGTGGAATTAGTAGTCTTTCATTTACATTTAACACACTCTCTGTCTCTCTCTCTCTCTCTCTCTCTCTGTGTACCAATGCAGTTCTTAGAGTTCCAAGATTCACCGTGTACCCAGGTGGGAACTGAGGACACTTTTGAGTCCTTCAAAGGCACGAAAAGGCCCGCACCTGTCATAAATCAGAAGGAAAAGGCCATGCCTTTAAACACAACCATTGTCTTTTCCTTCTCTGTCTCGTGTCTCTCTGCACCTCCAATTGTCATCTCAAACTTTATCTGATGAATCCAAACCAAGGTCTCCCACTCACTTTGTCTATATGTTCAATTACACTTTGGGAGAGTCATGCAAGAATACAGGCATACAGTTCATCTTTCACATGTCTCAACTCTAGTCCATGTAGCTCCGTTGTGCTTCATTCTGATGCTTGAGCCGTACTTTCTTGACAAGAAGTTAATTCATTTAGGCCTCCGAAGGACAAACCTGACTTGATATGACAATACCAGTCAAGATATTAATCGCCATATATTTACTATGCCCATTTAAGATGATTATTTGGAGTTTAGTCTGTTATTCCAATGATTTTCTTGGCGTTAACCACGTCATTCCATCACTTTTGTCCCACTAAATAAGAAGGCATAGTCAAGCGAGAGTCGATTACATCATGTCTAAAACGGAGGAAAGAAAAGGCATCAACTAGTTTAACTGAAGCAGTCGAATTGTGTTCAATCGAGTTCTGGAAATATTGTGTCCTCAGATTGAAAGTTGCGAAAACGTATCGTTGCGATCCCTTTTCTGTGCAGCAACGGATTTGAGAGAATGAACCCAGGGATCTTGTGCGTCTTGGGTGATGTCCAACGTATCCAAGCTTCGCCTGCTAAGTAGACGTGAGAACAAGAATTTTTTCAAAGACAAAAGAAATTCACTCATCTGTTCTGAAACTAAGGAAATTCCGCCTCAGCCAGCAAACGAGAGAAGAAGGAAAGCACCACACGAGGCTCAATCACTTTTTATGTTATCGATGTCGACCAATTCATGCAACCTTGATTGCCATAAAAGTGTTCAAAACGCCAGTTTGAATTAGACACGGAAGCAGAATGATTGGATTCTCTTCAGTAAAAAGCAGAAAAAGAAAGGAAGAGATGACATTCCACGCATAAAACCATTATGCCCTAATGGCAAACATAATCCATATAAACAAAGAACCAGGAGGTCCACCCTGTTCCAAAAAGCAAACTCAATATTCTCAATTTCATCTAATCATCAACGTCACCCCCTCCTTTTATGAATCAACTTTTCTCTATTCCCCATGCACCACTCACCCAAAACCTAACCAAAACAAAAATAAAAAATAAAGTTTTTGGATTTCACCTGATATATTTTTAAAAAATTTCCCATCTTCCACTGAACTTTCACTGGGATTTTCTTGTGTTGTCCCTCCATTTTGCTCCCTGCAAGTACCAATGGGGATTTTCCATTTTCTCTGCCTTCAGCTTCTTGTCACCCTCGTGTTCTTTGAACCAGCTTTGTCTGCTGATGCAGATGTTTACTCAGAGGCTCTTTTGAGTCTTCAAAAAAGAGCTTGTTGATGACCAGAACAGCTTGAGCGACTGGATCTTGAGCCCTGAGGGAAACCTCACCAGAGAAAGTAACTGCATGTTCTTGGTCTGGTGTTTCTTGCAATGAAAACTCCACATCAATCTTGGGTCTTGATCTATCCAGGAAAGGCCTTGGTGGTGAATTATCTGGGAAGCAATTCAGTGTCTTCAAAGAGGTGACTATTCTAAACCTCAGTGACAATTCTTTCTCTGGGCAGCTTCCTGTGGGAATTTTCAATCTTTCTGGGCTGGCAACTCTAGATATCAGCAGAAACAACTTCTCTGGTCACTTCCCTAGCGGAGTCTCTGGTCTCAGAGACCTGGTAGTGCTTAATGCATTTAGCAACAGCTTTTCAGGCCCAGTGCCTGCTGAGTTCTCCCAGCTCGAACATCTCAAGGTCCTTAACTTAGCCGGTAGTTACTTCAGTGGACCGATTCCATCTGAATTCGGCTCGTTCAAGAGCCTCGAGTTCATACACCTTGCTGGGAATTCCCTGAGTGGGAAAATCCCACCAGAACTAGGGAAGCTCCAGACAGTGACTCATATGGAGATTGGGTACAATTCCTATGAGGGAAGCATCCCGTGGCAATTGGGTAACATGAGCGCGATCGAATATCTAGATATCGCGGATGCGAACCTATCCGGGCTGATCCCAAGTGAGCTCTCCAATCTAACCAAGCTTCAGTCCCTTTTCCTCTTCAAGAATATGCTCACTGGATTGATTCCAGGAGAGTTCAGCAGAATGATCTCCCTCACTGACTTGGATCTTTCGGTTAACCTGATTTCGGGCCCAATCCCCGAGAGCTTCTCGGAGCTGAAGAATCTGAGGTTGCTGAGCCTGATGTATAATGAGATGAATGGTACTGTTCCTGAAGGTATTGCTGACCTTCCATCACTTGAGACCCTCCTCATATGGAATAATTACTTCACCGGGTCACTTCCAAGCAGTTTGGGGAAGAACATGAAGCTTAAGTACATTGATGTCTCCACCAACAGTCTGGTAGGTGCTGTTCCACCTGATATCTGCTCAGGAGGTGTTCTTATCAAACTGATCTTGTTTTCAAATAAATTTGCGGGCAGTCTTCCTCCGTCTCTCAGGAACTGTTCTTCCCTTGTTCGTCTTCGGCTGGAAGATAATTCATTATCAGGGGAGATCTCTCTGACATTTAGCCTTCTTCCTGACATAACGTACATAGATATATCAAGGAACAATTTTACTGGTGGAGTGCCTGCAGAAATACACCAAGCTTCAAAACTCGAGTACTTCAACGTTTCCTACAACTCGAGGCTAGGAGGATTCATCCCAGAAGAGATATGGTCTTTGTCATTTCTTCAGAATTTCTCCGCCTCCTCTTGTAATATTTCGGGGAACGTTCCTTCATTTGATTCATGTCAATCACTTTCGGTCATTGAGCTGAATGGTAACAGTTTATTCCAATCACTCCCCAAAAGTGTTTCTAGATGCCAGGCTCTTGAAAGGATCGACTTGAGTAACAATCACCTGACAGGCCTTCTACCCAAAGAGCTCGCAAGTCTCCCTGCTTTAGGGGTTCTCGACCTGTCGCACAATAATTTCACTGGTCCAATACCGGCAAAACTTGGTGATCTTTCGAGTTTGCAATATTTGAATGTGTCTTACAACGATTTCACCGGTTCAATCCCATCGGAGAAGGTGTTCAGGTCAATGGATGGAAGTGCCTTTGCTGGAAACGCGAGACTATGTGGAGAACCTTTGAGGCAATGTCCTGGTTCAGTGGCCATACTGGGAAGCAAAGGCACAGGCAAGCTTCTGCTGGTTCTGCTACTATGTGTGGGAATAGTTGCTTTCTTTGCAGCACTAGCTTTCGGGTTATTTTATTTCCGGAAAGGAAATAAAGGCCAGTGGAAAATGGTTTCCTTTGATGGGCTTCCTCGATTTACAGCTAAAGATATTCTGAAAAGCTTCAGCTCTGCAGAATCCGTAGAATCAACAACTTCGCTACCTGCCTTGGTATGCAAAGCCGTTTTGCCCACAGGAATCACTGTATTAGTGAAAAATATCGAATGGGATGCCAAAAGAATGAAGGCCATGATGGAATATATCACAAGAATGGGCAATGCAAGGCATGTGAATTTGATTAGGTTGCTAGGTTTCTGTTACAACAAACAGATGGCCTATCTGTTGTATGATTACCTGCCAAATGGGAATTTGGCTGAAAGGATGAGAATTAAGAGGGACTGGAGTGCCAAGTACAGAATTGTGATGGGTGTTGCAAGGGGCCTCTGTTTCCTCCACCATGATTGTTATCCTGCTATTCCCCATGGAGACTTGAAGTCGAGTAATGTGGTGTTTGATGAGAATATGGAACCGCATTTGACAGAGTTTGGACTCACTTATCTGGTCCGGATGAACAAGGGTTCAATGGGAGGAACAGTTTCTAACCTGGAAGCAGGTAAATTGACCTAAACACTATCCTCACATAGTTCATATATTGGATGTTGATGTTATAGATTACTTACATTCGACGAAGTTGATTTCCGGGTGTTAACTGAACGAAAGAAGCCATCTACAGAAATTCAAGGAATTGACCATATCTCAGAGAATGCCATTATGCCCCAAGGACAATTTCTGTACAGATAGGTGCATCATATGATGATGAGTTTTCGAAGCAAAAAGCTTTTAGTTTATCTCTAGAGTAACAATTCTTTTGTGATCAGAAATGGAATATTAATCAGTGCACAATCAGATACATAATGTACGGCTGAATCAAACCAGCAGTGGGTGGATCCCATCTGCAGAATTCTCTTAAATCATTTTCCTATCATTGTCTCAACCCTGTGCATCAAATTGATTCTTTTCTCTGTCCTCGTTTGACAACAGATAACAATGCCATACGGGAGCAGCTCCAAATGGATGTTTACAACTTTGGGGAGATCATTCTGGAAATTTTGACAAACGGAAGGTCAGCAAATGCAGTGGGAAGCATACGGAGCAAGCCAAGGGATGTTCTTGTGAGGGAAATCCTCATAGAGAATGAGGTCGGTACCGATCGCTCATTGCAAGAGGAGATAAAATCGGTGCTTGAAGTTGCCCTGCTCTGCATACAAAGCAGGGCATCTGACCGACCATCCATCGGCGATGCACTGAAGCTCCTGTCAGCATTGAAGCCACCAAGAAAGTGACGCCTGCACAGGAGTAATACCAATTCACCATGAAAGTCTTGAGTGTTTTGTCAAATAGCTATTATAGAATACCTGATTGCTTCTTAATTTTCAGCATGTAAGTGCTTGCTGTTCTAAAAGCCCCCAAACTATAGTCTTGTGTATTCCTAGAGAATAGTACCGAGTGTCATACTTCTTCCCCTCCCCTGCATTAAGCAAATGAAATATCTACCAAATTTGGTGTTTCTTGCAAACAGATGATGTGAAACCCGAACTAATCTGTGTAACCGAGTAGAGTCGTCTTAAAGCTGCAAGGAGTGGAAAGAGTTGATCATATCAGTAAGAAGAAGATATGCATGAACAACCAAACCGGGATCGTGCTGTTTCCACCAAAGTCCCCATCTTTGAGGGCGATGGGAAATCGAAAACAACACTCTTTTTGGAAATGCTTGGCCTGGAGAGCAAGGACATGATTCAATTTGCAAAAATACAGAATGAGAAACACTCTTCTTTTTTCCTGTTTCGGCCCGTTATGTCGGTTGAATATGGACTCGAGTGTTCATCATCGTGCTGCAGTTTCTTGTCTGATTTATCATCACTCCACTGCACTACCCCTTTCTTTCTGGCCATTTCATCGTATGAGAAGAAGGAAAACAAGAGAGAGAAAAAGGAATGATTTTGCTCGACATGTGCATGATTTCTTGGGCCACATTTGAGTCCATACAAAATTACAACGTTTGCTCAGCTCAGTTCAAGGTTGTTCTTGCGCTCTGAAGTTTCAGGCTAAGCGCCTCCACGACGCCCCCGAAGCTGTCGAACTTGTGGCCCACCACGTCGACCCCGACCCCCAGCCTCTCCGCCCCCGCAGCCGTCACCGGCCCGTGCGCCGCCACCACCAGCTCCGGCCACCTCCTCCTCACGTCCTCCCACTCCCACCCGAAACCCGCCCTCAGGCTCTTCAGCAGGCCCTCCACTTCGCCGCTGCTGGTGAAGACGATCGCATCCAACCCCTCGCCGCCCCCGTCCTCTCCTCTCCTCACGATCGCCCCGCGCAATCCTCCCCCAGCCACCGCGTCTCGTACGCCGCGACCCTGATGGCCGCCCAGCCGTTCGCCTCCAGGTCGCCGATGAACTCCGGCACCACCGGCGGCTCCTCGATCCCGACCACCAGGGGGACCGGGCAGAGGATCCTCCTCCCGTCGCCTCGCCCGAGCGAGTCCGCGAGCCCCGGGGCTCGCGACCTGGGGACGAGGGTCTCAATCCGCCGCGGGTTGCCGCAGATCCTGGACAGGAGGTCGGCGTCCAGGAGCTCGGAGTCCCTGCCGAGGGCCGCCACGACGAAGGCGCCGCCGTCGGGGCCCAGGAGCGGGGCCGGGAGGCCGGCGAGGGCGGCGGAGAAGGCGGCGATGCCGGCGCGGGAGGTGAAGGCGACGCCGGAGAAGGGCTCGAGCGCCGGCGGCCGGAGGTGGGACCGGAGGGAGGAGACGGTGTGCGGGGTCGGGCCCACGGAGAGGGTGGGGCACCAGAGGGGGCGTGGCCCTTGAGGGCGAGGAGGCGGGAGAGCCGCGGCGCGTAGTTCTGCGGCGTCGTGAAGGCCACGGTGGCCGGAGGAGGAGGGGGAACAGCGGCGGCGGTCGCGGCGGCGGTTATGGCGGAGGATGATAGCGTGGCCATGGGGGAGCGTGCGTCATGGGCCAATCGTTTGTTGCATATCTTTAGCGGTGGTGGTGATGGGCGGGTCGGGCTCGGATCGCGACCGGCATTTTCGGGTCAGCGGATCGCTTTCGTGCGTTAATTAAAATCACGTGTGCGTCGTATGTCTGACGGGCTAATAATTAATTGTACGGATTTTGGGATTTGTCGGATTGCATTTTCTTTCGGTTTGTTCTGGTCGGGTTGGGTCAGGAATGTTAAAGGATATAAGCCAAAGCCGAAGTTAAATACTGCTGATCAAGAGTTAAGTTCCGGTGAAAACAAGGAAAGTGAAGTAAGGAAGTTCAAGCTGAAGCCGAAGCTAAATGATGATGTTCGAAAGATCAGTTCTGGTGAAAACAGGGGAAGTAAAGTAAGGCAGTCTGCTAATTTAGGAAATGAAGTAACAAATGATATTATCGGTGATTCAATCAAGACTAGAAGCAACGAGCTTAATTCTACTTTTGAGGATAGAGATAAGCTTAACGAAGATAACATGACTTACATCAACAACACGTGCTCATTACATAATGGATATTCAATTTTAAGTTGGAACTGAATACTTACTTTTTCTGTTATTTTCACTTATGTTAGTTCAGTTAACAAGTTTGTTGTTCTCTCTTCATAAGTTGAACGAGATAAATACTGAGTTGTAGAGAAGATAAAGAGAGGTGCTCCTTGTGAAACTCTTTCTCTCTCAAATTGATTGAATACATAAGCTCAATACTTTCTTTTCGATTCATCATCTCTGTTAGCCTTTTCTTCTTCTTCTCTGTTTCTGTTCTCGTCTTCTTCACATGGTATCAGAGCAGATCCGAAGAGCATCACGAACAATGTGGTAATCTGAATCTATCCTTCATTGAATCTGTATACTGTTGCTGTTGTTTTCGTTTTCATCAGCCTTCGAAAATGGCAAGTTACATATGTTGAAGAAAGTCTTCAATGTCAAAAGCTACAACAGATTGAAGATTCGCTCAAGCTGATAGTAAGAACAAGACTTGAAAGTGAGAGATGACTGCAAGAACTCAAAAGTATTCATTTCCGATTCATGTCAACATCTCAAACTTTGTTACTATTAAGCTAGCCGAAGATAACTTTCTCCTCTGGCAAACGCAATTTCATAGGTTTCTGCGCAGTCCGGAATTATTTGGATTCATCAATGGAGAAATACCATCGCCTGCAAAACTATTACAAGTTGAAGTCGAAGGAAATGTTGCAGAAGTTGTGAATCCTGATTACAGTGATTGGATCAAAACTGATCAGCTTGTATCATCATGGATTAGTGGAGCTGTTTCAGAAAATATACTGAGTTTGATAATCGGCTTGGACACTGCATATGAGGTATGGCAAACCCTACTCAATCAATTTATGCAAAAGTCTGTAGCTAGAGAATTCGAGTTGAGAGGAAAACTGCAAGCTTGCCAAAAGAGAGATTGAGCATTGTCAGTTTACCTCAGAGAATATAAATCAATATGTGATCAACTCAGTGCAATAGGAAAGCCTTTAGATGAGATAACAAAGCTATTTGGGGTTCTTGAGGGATTAGGACCTGAATATGAGAATCTGAAAACTACTATATACTACTTAAAACCTCAGCCAGAGTATGATGAAGTAATTTCACAGCTAGAAAGGTTCGAATCACATCTACAAAGTTACTCATCAAACCAATACAGCCCTAATCTAGCTTACTATGGTCAAAGAAAAACTAAAGTTCAGCAAAATGAAGAAATTGACAAAGAAACTAGTCAGCAAAACTCTGGTTTTGGAGGTTCGAGAGTTACTAATCGTGGAGGACGTAGTTATGGAAGAGGACGATTTTTCAATAACAAAGGTCGTGGTTATAGATATACTAGAAGGGATTTGAGTTACAGATCAATTAATGGCAACTATGAAGGTCCAAGATCAAGACAATTCAGTAATATCTCTGGTCCTAGTTCCAATCAAGGATTTCGCCCTTATGTTGGCTCTTCACAACAATATCAAGAGACCAAATCATTTCCTTCTTCAAATCTAACCTTTTCCAAAGATCTGCAGGTTGAGAAATCAACTAACAATATTAGATTGGAGTGTCAAATCTGTAAATGTCCAGGCCATGATGCACTTCATTGCTGGTATCACTTTGACAATTCATACCAAGCAGAGGAAATTCCAACAGCATTAGCAGCAATGCACATTGAAGATTCAAAAGGAAATGAATGGTATCTAAACACTGGTGCGACTGCTCACATTACTGCAAACTCGGGTATTCTTCATAATCCTTCTAGATACAATGGAACTGATACAGTAATGATTGGAAATGGATCATGTCTACCTATCACCTATACTGGTAATACATTGTTACATACTAAAGTGGTTCCATTACCTCTGAATGATGTGTTAATTTTCCTTGATATAAAGAAGAATCTTCTATCAGTATCGAAACTAACAGATGATTATCCATGTTCTTTTGTTTTTTATAAAACTAGTGTATATGTCAAGGACAATTACACCAACAAACTCTGCTACTCGGGAGGAAAGTTAAAGGGTTGTATCGAGTTGATCCTCATACCACATAGGCATTCCTAACTCAGAGACACAAAGCACTAGGAAAGGATCTATGGCATCAGCGTTTAGTGCACACTAATCTGAAAACACTGTAGTACCTGCAAAATCAACAACTCATTTACTGCAATACCAGAGTACAGAATGTGTGTCGAAGCTGTCAAGTTCCAAAACATACTTCTCTACCCTTTCCATTGTCTGAATCTGTAACATCTAGACCTTTAGAAAAGGTTCACTGTGATATATGGGGACCTTCACCAGTCACTTCATTTCAAAACTTCAAGTATTATGTCATCTTTGTAGACAATTTCTCTGGGTTCAGCTGGATTTATCCAATGAGAGTAAAATCAAATTTCTATGACATCTTTGTTCTGTTTCAGAGACAAGTTGAAAATCAACTTGATTGCAAAATCAAGATATTTCAATGTGATGGTGGAGGTGAATTCATTAGTCGCAAGTTTCAAACACATTTACAGAGCTGTGGCATTAAGCAACATGTATCATGCCCTCATACACCATAACATAATGGTGTTTCTGAAAGAAAGCATCGTCATGTTGTTGAATTGGGTCTTGCTATGCTCTATCATACTAAAATTCCTTTGAAATATTGGGTTGATGCGTTCATGACAGCTATCTATATCATCAATATGCTTCATACACCCAAGTTACTGATGCAATCACCCTATAGTAAACTTTATCAGAAAGAACCGAGCTATGATCATCTTAGAGTTTTTGGCTGTGCATGTTTTCCTTGCCTCAGACCCTATGCACAACACAAACTTGATCCACGATCACTTACCTGTGTGTTCATTGGATATAGTGAATGTCACAAAGGATATAGATGCCTTGTCCCTACTACCGGTCGAGTATACATCAGTCGACATGTCATCTTTGACGAAAATTTCTTCCCTTTTACTAAGACCTGTGTAACATAGCACACACCCTATACAACACTATATCGACTGTGGACAGAAGAGGTTAAATTTCTGGATGACCCAGTAAGTGGAAGTGTCATGTCTTCATCTTCATAAGACTATACAAGACAGCTACATAATAATGGCATCAATCATTCTACTTCATCTTATTTGCCCCCTGTAGAACAGGGGAATCCTACTTCCATTACAACAACACAAGTTGAAGTTCCTAATAATCAAGATCATTACTCTTCACAAGATCAGGAAGTGTTCAGTTCTACAGCTGATTCTGAAGCTGTACACTCAACTGGAAGCAGTGTCGATCAAATTCCTGCTAGTTCTACCTTACACGGTACAACTTCATCTCATCCTATGCAGACTCGATCAAAATCTGGAATTATAAAAACAAATCCTAGATATGCTTGTCTTGCTGAGTACAAAGTACCTGCTGAACCGAGATCAGTCAAGTCAGCTTTAGCAGATCAATGATGGTATACAGCTATGAAAGAAGAAATTGATGCTTTATATCAGAATCACACCTGGATTTTAGTTCCTCGAACTAATCACATGAATGTGATAGGTTGCAAATGGGTGTTTAAAACAAAATTGGCATTTGATGGAAGTCTTGATAGGTTAAAAGCTCGACTTGTAGCTAAAGGATTTCATCAAGAAGAAGGTATTGATTTTATAGAAACTTTCAATCCAGTAGTCAAACATGCTACAATTCGATTAGTCCTCTCTGTAGCAATGATGAATCAATGGCCAATTCATCAACTTGATGTTAAGAATGCATTTTTACATGGCACATTGACTGAAACAGTTTACATGGAACAGCCTCCTGGTTTCAAATAGTCACAAACACCCAATCATGTGTGCCTCCTCAAGAAATCTCTATATGGCCTTCGACAAGCTCCTCGTGCATGGTTTGATAAGTTCAGTAACTTCTTACTTGAGAATGGTTTTTTCTGCAGCTCAACTGATCCATCTCTGTTTATTCTTCGTGATGGACAAGACACAGTACTTCTCTTACTATATGTTGATGACATTGTCTTAACTGGTAACTCAGCCTCATTACTTTCGAAATTACTTCATTCTCTAAGCCTTTAGTTTCACATGAAAGATATGGGATATCTTCACTACTTTCTTGGCATTGAAGCTAAACGTATCTCTACTGATCTGTTTCTCTGTCAAACCAAATATGCTATTGATCTCCTTACTCAAGCTCACATGGTTGATTGTAAACCAATCTCTACTCCTCTATCTCAGAGACCATTGTCGTGCAAACTGATTCCATTCCCTTATCCAATCCTCTTGAATATAGAAGCCTTGTTGGTGGTCTTCAATATTTGACATTGACCCGTCCTGATATTGCCTATGCTACAAACATGTTATGTCAGAAAATGCAGCAGCCCACTATTGCAAACTTCCATAAACTAAAGAGGGTTATGCGCTATGTTAAAGGAACTATTAGTCTTGGTATCTTCATTCACTCTCGAAGCTCTAGACATCTTTATGGCTTTTCAGATGCAGATTGGCTGGTTGCACTAAGACGAGACGATCCATAACTGGCTTCTGCACATTTCTCGGCTTTAATCTCATTTCTTGGGTAGCAAAGAAACAGCCTACTGTTAGTCGATCTTCTATCGAAGCAGAATATCGTGCCCTTGCCTCTGCTACTACTGAACTTACATGGATCAGCTTTGTTCTTCGTGATATTGGTTTATCACTTTCTTCCCCAACTCGTCTGTTCTGTGATAATCAGTCTGCTATTTCTCTTACTGCCAATCCTATTTTACATGCTCGCACCAAACATAATGAAGTTGATTTTCACTTTGTATGAGAGAAGGTTACCTCCGGCTCTCTCAATGTGTGCTATGTTCCAAGCAATTGTTAGCTTTTTGACATTTTTACAAAAGCTCTCTCACGGTTAGCTCATTTTGACATTCGTATCAAATTGGGCATTGGCTCTTCACCCCTTCCCAATTTGCGGGGGGATGTTAAAGGATATAAGCCAAAGCCGAAGCTAAATACTGCTGATCAAGAGTTAAGTTCTAGTGAAAACAAGGAAAGTGAAGTAAGGAAGTTCAAGCTGAAGCCGAAGCTAAATGATGATGTTCGAAAGATCAGTTTTGTTGAAAACAGGGAAGTAAAGTAAGGCAGTCTGCTGATTTGGGAAATGAAGTAACAAATGATATTACTGGTGATTCAATCAAGACTGGAAGCAACGAGCTTAATTCTACTTTTGAGGATAGAGATAAGCTTAACGAAGATAACATGACTTACGTCAATAACACGTGCTCATTACATAATAGATATTCAGTTTTAAATTGGAACTGAATACTTACTTTTTCTGTTATTTTTGCTTCTGTTAGTTCGGTTAACAAGTTTGTTGTTCTCTCTTCATAAGTTGGACGAGATAAATACTGAGTTGTGGAGAAGATAAAGAGAGGTGCTCTTTGTGAAACTCTTTCTCTCTCAAATTGATTGAATACAGAAGCTCAATACTTTCTTTTCGATTCATCATCTCTGTTAGCCTTTTCTTCTTCTTCTCTGTTTTTGTTCACAAGGAATTGGGTATTGACGGTCTCATTATCAAAGGTGCGAATACCCGTGATGGGGTTATGTCCATTTGACGGGCTTACATGCATTTTCAAATCAACGGATTGTTTCCAACCACGATCTTCTTGGAATGTGTTTGTTCTCTCTTCATTCGCAAACGAGCCGTCCGCATCAATCGGTGTTAGCATATAACATGATGTCGGGTCACATTTCCCTTTCGTGTGTTCAAGTCGGGTCGTGAATTGAGTAATAATGGCCTTACCACGAACGGAGCGAACTCTCATGATCCTATCGCATCTTCCTTGTTTTTCTTTTCGCCTTTAGATGGGGACGCTTAGCCAGAACAGTCAACATTGAGTTGGATGTTCCGCGTCGTCCCAACTTACTGTGCCGATCATGAAAATTGTGATCGACTTATTTGAAAATGCTTGAAAAGTGATATTATGTTATCTTACTTATTTTGCAAACGCATTTCACTTATACCTGAATCGATTTCATATGCTAACGTGCCGAATCTTATGAAAAGATTTATTCGACTGATTCACGTGCAAGCTAATCACGCATCGTAAATAGAAAGGTAATCAAATCAAAAACAAAGAGGTATTTTATCGGAACATTTCCGAAAGAGGTGCCTTTGTGCCAAAGCAAATTAACGCTAAGGCGAGCAAAGGATCAAAAAGTATCGAAAGGAAAGAATAAGAAGATGAATGTGATGCACGACTTGCTGTGTTCTTACACAGATTAATGTGGATGGCTTGTCCGCAAATGGAGAGAGAACGGGAAGCATTGCCGACGTACGTAGGAACATATTCCAAGAAGATCGTGGCTGGAAACGATCCGTTTGATTACGAATGGAGCGAACTCCCATGGTTCTGTTGCATCTTCCCTTTTTTTTTTCTTTGGATGGGGACGCTTGGTCAGAACAATCACTGTTGAGTTGGATGTTCCCCGTCGGCCCAACTAATTATGCTGATCATAAAAATTGTGATCGACTTATTTTGCAAATGCTGGAAAAGGGATATTATGTCATCTTATTTACATTGCAAACGCATTTCAATGTACCTCAATCGATTGCATAGGTTAACGTCCCGAATCTTACGGAAATTTTTTTATTTGATCACTTCACGTGAAAGCTAATCACGCATCGTAAATAGAAAGAAAATCACATAAAAAACAGAGAGGTAATTTGTCGAAACATTTCCGAAAGGAGGTGCCTTTGTGCCAAAGAGGGATAACACTATAGCGAGCAAAGAATCAAAAAAACATAGAAAGGAAAGAATGAGAAAATGAAGGCGATGCACAGCTTGTAATGTGACCTTTCTTCGATTGTTTACCAGAACATGTTCCTAACTTGCTCCTTTAACTTGATTCTTTGTTGAGGATAAAAAAATAAAAGATAAAAACTTGCTTCTTTGTTTGTGTTGGTGGGTCGGTGGTTCGACGGAGGCGGTCGTGGCAGATGATTATAATGTGGCCGTTGGAATGTGAATCCTTTAGCCAATCATTGGCATGTCTTTAAAGGTGATGGTGGATTGGGCTTCGATCGCGACCGAACAGATTTTGGGAATGGATTGTTGCATGATGAATTCAAAGCAAGTATGTCTAATTATCTAAGGAGCTGTATCACTGTATGGATTTGGACATCAACTTTTGATTTGCGTTAGCATGATAGCATCATGTCAAGTTGTCCATTTTATGAATGGCATAAATTCTCGTTGCCGAGTTGGATCTTCTTTTTTATCTTTTCTTTGTCTTTGTAGGTTACACTCATCCTAAGGGGAGCAATAGTCACAATTCTACTCAAAAATCAGACCGAACTAGTCATTTTAGGGTTATTCTCAGTTCCACACGCGAAGCCAAACTAACCAAATCAATCCAGCGTGCCATTTTCTTCCTCTTCTAATAAAGTTGCATGGAGGGTAGAGGCAAAACCCTAATCAAAAGGTCTTGACTAAGTCGGTTGTAGATATACTTTCTTCAATGTCTCCGCATTTGATAAGTTCCCTAAACAAAATTTGAACTTCCTGCTAGTTTTTTGGATTGGTTTCTTCCCGGTGCTTGTCTTCTTGTCTCCCCTTGGACAAAGAACCCAAATGGTTGTCTCAGATAGGAAACACAAGAATTTTCTTGTGGAGAGTTTATGTGCAGCAAGAATTGAACAGGGATCTTGGTAATTGCCTATTGGGGCAAACAAGAATGAGATTAAAAGAGATAAATGTATTAAAAATTTTAAAATTTATCACGAAAGTGAAATTGACGGCAAACATACAAAAAATGCAATCAAAATACCAAAACTTATCAAATTAATACAATCAAGTTTTTCCATTTACTTCATCCAATTAAATTAACAGAAAATGTTAACTTTACTTTTTTTTTTAAATTATTTTCTCCCTCCTAAGTGGTATTGACCTTACTAAAATTTGAATATAAAAAACGACATCACTTTGGACTAAATACTACAATCTTAATTAAATCAGATGAATTTTTTTTTTTTTAAAAAGTCTATCATTTTTAAAAAGATACAAAAAATAGAACAAGCAATTGAAAATAGTAAAAAAAAAGTCATGTCAGCATTTTTTTGTTAATCTAATTAGATTAAGTTAATGGAATGATTCGATTATATCAATTTAATAAATTTTAGAATTTAATTGCACTCTTTACATGTTATGACTTAATTGTATTTTCATAATAAATTTAGAATTTTTAGTGTGCTTATTCCAAAATAAAATAAAGAAGTGAGGAGTTCGGATTACCGTAAATTGGGCGAGACACTTTAGAGGGAGGTTCGGCTTGTGAAGAGGGAGAAAGAGGAACAAAGTGAATTCGGGATTTGATTTTTCCATCAATGTTCGTGCACCCAGTATCAAAACCATTAATTGCATGTACAAATTGTACATCTGGGCTTCGAGACAAAAGGATGGAGAGAGACATCAAAACCATTAATTGCATGTACAAATTGTAGATCTGGGCTTCGAGACAAAAAGATGGAGAGAGACATTCCAACATACTTTTTTCCAAAGTAGCGGGATCATTATAACCTACTCCATTAAATTCCTCACAATAAAACTTAACAATTACGCCTACTTGTTCAACATTATGCTTCAAATTCTGCCCTTCAAAAAGGAACATCGACTTGAACAATTCCGTTTCCATTTACAAAAGGCATACGACATACAAAATGATCATTACCAATTATCTCAAAATAAAGGATGTCCTAACCATGCTTCATACGTTATTTTTATTATGATTAATTCTTTATCAAGCAATTGTTTTGGGTGGATAGGGTTGATTCTCGGTCCAACAAAATTGATAATCGACTTTGTCCAATCTAATTTAGGTTTCAAGGTAGGAACTGACCAATTTTGGAGCTGATTACCCCCAACCCATTTAGAAAATTGGCATGCAGTGGCAAGTTGGAAATTCCCTGATGCTCCAATCAAGTGTGCCAATTAAGAAAGTATGATTGACTTTTTTGAAAATGCTTGAAAAGTATATTATATTATCCTATTTATTTTGGAAACATGTTCAATATACCCCAATCGACTTTATAGGCCAACTTGTCGAATCTTACAAAAAGGCTTATTTAATTGCCTCATGTGCAAGTCAACCACCGTAAACAAAAAGGTGGTCAAATAAGGTAATTTCTCAAAACATTTTTCGAAAGGAGTGCCTTTACGCCAAAGCCATATAACGCTAGAGAGGAGCAAAGAATTAGAAGCATAGAAAGGAGATAAGAAGTAGATAATGCTGTATTTGTAATGTCATCTTCTCCTCTGCGACAAGTTTAATACACTTAATATCTTTCTTTTTATATTTAATGTTGCAACATGTCGAATTAAAAAAAAAAATTATTGATTGCCTCATGTGCAAGCCGATCACACATAGTAAATAAAAAGGTGGTCAAATCGTAAACGAAAATGTAATTTATCATAACATTTTTGAAAGGCGGTACCTTTACGCCAAAGCCATATAACACTATAGGCTAGCAAAGAATAAGAAGCATAAAAAGGAAAGAAGAACAGGATGGTGTATTATTTGTAATGCCATCTTCTCTCTTGCAACCAGTTTAAAACACTCAATCCCTCTCTTTTTATTTTGGGATATATTCGATAGCAATTTTAGAATTTATCACGAAAGTATAACTGAGTCCTAATATTTTTGAAAAGCGTAATTAAGTCATAAAACTTGTCAAATTAAAGCAATCGAGTTATTTCATTAACTCCATTCAATTTAGCTAACAAAAAATGTTAACGTGACTTTTTTTTTCATTACTTTCTCTTTCTTACACAGTGCTGATGTGGCCAAAACAAGAAAGATAACTCACAATGGCGTTGTTTTGGTCCAAATTTAATTTTTAATATAAGAATAAAAAAATTAAGAAAAAAAAGCAAAAAACCAATTAGCACCCTTGCCGACTAGCAATGGTGGGGCAAGGGCCGGTTGGGGTCATCAAGTCTCAACTAGTGGCTGGATCGCAAATGAGAGTCTGTAGGCCCTCGCCCATATCAAGCCAAGGATTATCACCGGTTGGGGCAACTTGTGAGGGCCTTTTGCTTTTTTTCTAAATTTAGTTTGATTTTTTAAAATTAATTTAACTAATATTTATACTAAAAATTAAATACGAATCAAAACAACATCATCGTGGGCTTATTTTTCTTATTTTGCCCACATCGGTGCTATGTATGAGAGATAAAAAAAATACATCAATATTTATCGTTAGCTAAATTGGGCGTAGTTAACAGAATGACTCAATTGCACTAATTTAATAAATTTAAGAATTTGATTGCAATTTTTAAAAGTTTTATAATTCAATCGCACAATTCATGACAACCTTTAGGATTTCTAGTCAACATATCCCTTTTTATTTTTAATGTTGTAACATGTTGAAATTTTTTATAAAAAAAGTTGATTTGATTGCCTCACGTGCAAACCGACCACATATTGTAAATAGAAAGGCGGTCGGATCGTAAACAGAAAGGCAATTTAGCCGAACATTTTCGAAAGGAGCCGCCTTTACACCAAAGCCATATAACGCTAAAGGCGAGCAAATAAGAAGCATAAAAAAGGAAAGAATAAGAAGACGATGCATTATTTGTAATGTCACCTTCTCTTCCGTGACAAGTTTTAATACACTCAATTTCTTCCTTTCTAATTTTTAATGCTGCAACATGAACAAAAAAAAAAGTTTATTTGCTTGCCTCACGTGCAAGCCTTTACACCAAACCCATGTAACGGTAAAGGCAAGCAAAGAATCAGAAGGCATGGAGAGGAAGGAATTTGCACAACGTGCAGTGCCATCTTAATCCCCTTTTATTTGTTTTTTTTAATGTTGTTTGGTCGTCGCCAGTCCCACGTTCCCGACTTGCTCCTTAAGTACCTGTTACGTTGGTGGGTCCCATCCCCAATCCAGGTATATCCTCGGACTGGATACCATACAAATAATAATAGTATAATAATAATAATAATTATTCCTCACGTTGCCGACCAGGCAATAAATCTATTTGCGTTATGGTGTCAATCGATCCTCAATTTTTATATTTTTAAATGTTTTCCTTCGGCGCTATTTTATATAAATATTCCTAAGAAATTCTTCACGGATCCTTGGGAAGCAAGGCGATCCAATCCCCATTCCCACTGTGTTGACCGTTGTCTAATTGTTAGTATGCGAATATAGTCAAAGATGTTAAAGTAGAAAAGTAAAGCTCTCAATGGATTCTTATTACCATAGAAAAGGGTATTTAATAAATGAATCCAATTAAAGTATTTGTCCAAAAATTGCAACTTCAGTAAATAACAAACGAGACAAAATTATCAAAATCTAGGATTCAATGGATTATATCCCGATCTATTTGAAGCAAAATTAACTTGAGCCTTATGTTAGTTATAGGATACCTAAATTGGTCGGTAATGGTCGGCTTTATCGATAATCTTTTTAACCAATTTAACGAATTATACCTTGATCTATCTGATTGGATTTATTACTCACTAGCCAATATATTGTACAAAGCACAAAAATTAATTATCTATAGGCCGACACTATTAGAATACATGAAAACAATAACAATTATTGAAAAATACATTGAAAAATATTATAAGTTAAAATGAATCGTCTAAGGCGTGCATGCACTGTCCTTAAAATAATTCTATCCATTGGAGTATGAAACTCAGTGATTATAAGGAAATAGGTATGGCGTTATGTTTATAATCCAGCAATGAGAAGAAACATATGTAAGGAAAATAGGAATAAAGAAATAAAGATATTTAACTATTGATATCACTTTTTAATTATATTTGAAGAAGCAATTTATAAGTAAAAGAAAGAGAGAGCCGTTAAAAAATAATTATAATAAATTGATATTTATTGAAGAAGATGACCATTGTATAACCATCATAAAATAAATCCAATGTTATAAGCGGTTAGAAAGCCATTATGTAGTTGTTACATGACTGTTAAATAACGGTTATAAAACATTACAAAACTATTTTATATTAATGGCGGACAAAAATAATTGCAAATTGATAATGGTAAAAAATCGTTGCAAAAACTAAGAGCTTTCAATATGTCAAAACTGCTTAAATATCCAATAATTTATTAGGACATTTTTGAAAGAAGGCACCTTCACGCCAAAGCCAAATAACGCTAAAGCCGAGCAAAGAATTAAAAAGCATATAAAGGAAATTAGAAGAAGAAGAAGGAGGAGATGACTATGCAGTATTTGTAATGTCGTCTTCTTTCTTGTGACAAGTTTAATACACCTAATTCATTTCTTTTTATGTTTGACATTACGGCGTGTTGAATCTTACAAAAAGGTTTATTCGATTGCCTCACGTGCAAGTTGACTGTTTATCGTAAGTAGAAAAGTTGGTCGGACCGTAAACGGAAAAAGTAATTTATCGCGACATTTTCGAAAGGAGACGCCTTTACACGAAAGCCAAATAACGGTAAAGGCGAGCAAAGAATCAAAAAGCATATAGTGGAAGGAATTGCATAATTTGTAATGCCATCTTCTCTTCTTAATACACACTTAATCCCTTTTTACTTAATTTTTAATGTTGTTTGCTCGTCGTCAGTCCCACGTTCCTGACTTGCTCCCTAAGTACCTGTTTGCTTTGGTGGGTCCCACCCCCCATCCATGTATTTCCTCGGACTGCATACTCTGCCAACAATAATAGCATAATAATGATGATGATATAATAATAATAATTCATCATGTGGCCGAGCAATAAATCTATTTGCGTTATAGTGTCATTCAATCCTCAATTTTTAACTTTTTAAATTTTAAATGTTTTCCTTTGGCCCTGTTTTATATATAAAGCCACCCTTCCGTGGAAGGGGAGCGGTTACTTTTTTTTTGGTCAGAAATAAAAAAATGTTCAAATTCCGGATGAACATTTTTGAACAAAGAATGCGTTTGGTAACGTTTGTAAGTTTCGGAATTCTTTTTTTCGGCGGTCCCGCCTCCGGCCGGCCCGGGAGTCCCAGCCTCGCCTAGCCACGGCGACACCAAGCCTCGGTAAAAGTTTGAGAATGTAGAATAGTGAATAGAAAAAAAGAAGAAAAGAAGAAAGAAGAAGAAGAGAAAAAAAATCCTCAATTTTTATTTTTTACTTTTTAAATTTTAAATGTTTTTCTTTGGCCCTGTTTTATATATAAATTTTTTCTCGGAAATACTTCAGGGACCCTTGGGAAGCAAGGCGACCCGATCCCCATTCCCAAAGTGTCGACCATTCTCTGATTGTTAATTTGCGTATATAGTCAACGCTGTTAAAGTAGAAAAGTAAAGCTGTCAATGGATTTTTATTACCAAAGAAAAGGGTATTTAATGAATGAATCCAATTAAAGTATTTGTCCTAGAATTGCAACTTTAGTAAATAACAAACGAGACGAAATTTTCACAATATAGGATTCAATGAAATATATCCCGATTCATTTGAAGCAGAATTAACTCAAACCTTATGCTAGTCATACAAAATACCCAAATTGGTCGTTAATGATTGGCTTTATCGATACCCTTTTTAACAAATTTAATGAATTACACCTTGATCTATATGAATTGGATTTATTACTCATTAGCCAATATATTGTACAAAGCACAAAAATTAATTATCTATAGGCCGACAAAGGGAAATTTTCGAATTCTAACCCAATCTAACTTCATTAGGTACTCTGTGTAACCAATTTAATGACTTATATCTCCATCTCTCTGAATTGGATTTATTACTCATTAAACAATAGATCATGAAAAGTCCAAAAATTAATTATCTATAGGCCCAGAAAGTGAAATTTTCAAATTCCGATCCAATCTAATTTCATCAAGTACTCTTTTAAACCAATTTAATGATTTATATCTCAATCCATTCGAATTGGATTTATCACTCATTAAACAATAGATCATATGAAGTCCAAATATTGATTATCTATAGGCCGATAAAGGGAAATCTTCGAATTATGATCCAATCTAATTTTATCAGGTGCTCTTTTTAACCAATTTAATGAATTATATCTCCATCTATCCAAATTGGATTTATTACTCATTACATATAAAGTCCAAAAATTAATTATCTATAGGTTGAGAAAGTGAAATTTTCGAATTCCAATCTAATCTAATTTTATTAGGTGCTCTTTTAAACCGATTTAATGAATTATACCTTGATCTATCCAAATTGGATTTATTACTCATTACATATAAAGTCCAAAAATTAATTATCTATAGGCCAAGAAAGGGAAATTTTCGAATTCCTATTTAATCTAATTTTATTAGGGGGCACTCTTTTTAACCAATTTAATGAATTATATCTTGATCTATCCGAATTAGATTTATTACTCATTAAACTATAGATCATAAAAATTCCAAAAATTAATCATATATAGGCCAAGAAAGGAAAATTTTCCAATTTTGACCCAATCTAATTTTATCAAGTACTCTTTTAAACCAATTTAATGAATTATATCTCGATCTATCCGAATTGGATTTATTACTCATTAAACAATAGATCATAGAAAGTCCAAAAATTAATTATCCATAGGCCGAGAAAGGGAAATTTTCGAATTCCAACCCAATCTAATTTCATCGGGTACTCTTTCTAACCAATTTAATGAATTATACCGTTGGATTTATTACTCATTAAATAATAAATAGCTCATACAAAAAGTCAAAAAATTAATTATCCAATGGCCGGAAATTATCGAATTCCGACCCTAAAAAGAAGAAAAGAAAAATTTCGGCCCAACCTAACTGGTTTAAGTAAGTACTCTCCGAAAGTACAGTGCATTAGTTTCGGCTTCGAGCTTGCCCGAAGTCTCCGAGGATTCCACGCACCCAAAGATTTGATTAAGGATTTGCTGTCCGCGTTTCGTGAAGATGGGTTTAGATTACGCCGATGTCGTCTCGCGAACGGATTCTTCTTTGCCGGGTCAACTGACAATTCAAGAAAGGGTCGGCGGCTCGTCATCAAGACCATGAGCAGCACGCATTGCTGCTTCGTTGTGCTCCCGACTGACGACGGCGGCGGCGAAGGACGCCGGAGGACTTCTTCTCCACCACGACGCACTGCCCCTCCAGCTCCGGTCCCGTGCTGTTCTCTCTGGGGGTGATTCGACCCGAGTCTCGGTTTTTCTTGGTTTTCTTGGGCGGCGTTGGGCGAGGGTGGAGGCAGCGGTCATGCCCGGCAGCGGAGCGGAGGAGACCGTTCGGGGGCCGAACGGTTTCTTCGCTTCGCGCCCGCCTCGGCCTCCGTTGTGTAGCGTTTCGGGTGCTGCTGAAGATGACGTGGGGGTGAGCTCGGAGGTGGGAAAGGCGGAGAAGGACCCGAGGAAGATTGCGAGGACGTAAGTGGGTTTTTTTTTTCGATGTTTCGGCTTGTTCTCCCAGTTGGGTCGTTTTTTCTTTGTGGGTTTTCTTGGTGTGCCCTTCCTTCTCTGGGGAAGGTGGCACGACAGGGAAAGATGTTTTCTTCGGGGTTTATGTGCTTTGATTTTGCGAGACGCTTCGCGTATAGGGAAAAAGGATGGATTTTTAAGAATGTTTGGCTTTGTAGTCCTTGATTTTGTGGTTCTGCGAGGGATCATCGAGCCATTCTCGTGATTTTTCAGTTGACTGAATTTTAATCTTTTTTCCTTTCGTGGGGTTTGATGTGTGTGAGTTCTCCTGAAATGTGGCTCACATCTTTGTCCTTTGGTTTGCAATTCTGCTGAAGATATCAATTGGAGCTTTGCCAGAAAGCTTTGGAGGAGAATGTGATTGTGTACTTGGGGACTGGTAGTGGGAAGACCCATATAGCCATTTTGCTAATGTATGAGATGGGTCATTTGATACGGAAACCCAGCAAGAACATCTGCATATTTCTTGCGCCTACTGTTGCTTTGGTTCAACAGGTGAGCTTCTTTTTGGCTAATTTTCCATTTAGAACTTTCGTGTTGGCATGCTAAATGTACAGCTAGCAGATACGATAAATCGCTTTAATGCGCGAGCTTTTAAGACTCAGGCCAATTGTAGCCACTGGCAATTTGGTACTTGAAAAGCTTTTGGTGTACTCCAGGATGATTTAATTTCTGGAATTAATTCATGTGAGTCATTCAAAGTTGAATCAGAGATCCAAGCTATGCAAATGAATATCTCTGGTCTACCATTTTTTTCCCTTTCAGTATATCCTTTCATATTTCCAAGTTTAGATGCCTTTTCTTTATCATGACCTTACCATGCTTCCTAATTGGCCGTGGATCTAACTTTGCAGCAAGCCAGGGTTATAGGAGATTCAATTGACTTCAAGGTCGGCAGCTACTGCGGGGGCTCCAAGCGATTGAAGACACATGCAGAGTGGGAGAAGGAGATAGAAAAATATGAGGTGATTCAGATTGCATAGCTGAAAATGATTGATAATAGTTTGATGGCTCTGTGCACCCCTGTCAATATCTGCTAGGAGAACATAGATGCGCAGTAGAAGATTATTTGGAGAAGCTGGTGACAAACTTTGATAAGCTGCTTTAATTTTGAAAAGCAATCTTGCTGTGGTTATGAATCGTTTCTTCAACCTAAAAGAAAAGCAGGATTCAGTTAGGACACAGATGAAGGGAAGCTCCTGTGAAATGCTCTGAACAGAATGCTGACTATTTTTTGCAGGTTCTTGTTATGACCCCTATAATACTGCAACGTTGCTTGTCACACTGTTTCATCAAGATGGACTCTATTGCTCTTCTGATATTTGACGAATGCCATCATGCTCAAGTCAAAAGTGGTCATCCTTACGCTGAAATTATGAGGGTAAAGGGTCAATTGAACGTTGAGACTTGTTCAGTTCTTGAAAATGCACAAAACTTTCACCTTCCTCATGACCATGTCATTTACATATATTATCTTCTTGGGAAAAGCACACAATAGGTGCTGTAACTTTCATATGGCACTCACTCAAGGGCCAGTTTTTCAATCAATCACTTGAGTGTTCTAACTTTTGTAAAAACGTTCATTTGAGTGGCATAACATTTTAATTGATCACTTGATTTTTATAACTTTTAAAATCAGTTCACCACAGGTGCCATGGCATGTCAGATTTCTGATGCTTGTGGTGAACGTTATTTTAAAGTCATGGCACAGAAATGATTGGTTGAAAAGGGATGGCACTCAAATGAACGTTGTACGAAAATTACAGTACTTAAGTGATTAATTGAAAAGTTATGGTACTTAAGTGAGCACCATATGAAAGTTCTGGCACTTGTAGTGTCCGTTTCCCTCATCTTCTTTCTATTTTAGATATTTTATAAAGCTGATCTCTTGAAGCGGCCTCGGATATTTGGCATGACGGCATCTCCAATTGTTGGAAAAGGTGAGAGTACTTACTTTTCACCTTAAATATAATAATACTCAATCAATTTGTGTGAATTGTGAAGTGAGGTTTGTCCTTCCGGTGTTTTTGTGAAAGGTATTTTGATTTGTGAAGTTCTTTGGAAGGTCATATTGCTTTATGACATCCAATTGGAGTGACAGAATCCCTGAATCTAGAGATTTTATGTGAATTCTCTTCTTGATGCATCAGTATGTCCCTTATTCTTGCATTACTTAAGAATTCAGTACTCTTTATAGTCCACTTATTTAGATACACCAGGTAGAAGGCATGAAATCACTTGTACAGTCTGTGGGCTCCAAACCTGCCAACTCTTTGATATCTTCTCACAAAATTATCTGGTTAAATATAGATTGGGAGCAAAATGGTTTTGATGCATATTTAGGTATTCTTTGCTGAGGTTAAAAGAGAATATTCATTAGATCAAGTGGAATTTTGGTTCATCTTCCACTTGGTAATCAATTTGTGATGTATCCATCATTTAAATGCTGGATATATGCAAGTATATATCTGGGGATGTTTTTCAGAATTGTTATTCCTGGAAGCTGACCTGTCATATGTGTGATCTTCCCATAAATGCTCTCCTGCAAATAAGAATCTTTATTTTTAACTCCTGATTTAGGATCCTACCGTGGTATAATTGGAGTGGAACTTACACACTACTGTTGTTTTGTGGCCTAACCTTGGTTTATGTTATTCAGGTGCTTCTGAGCAAGAAAATCTTCCAAGATGCATCAATAGTCTTGAAAATTTGCTAAATGCTAAGGTTAGCATCTAACTTGAATTATACCCTGTTGTTGATAGTTCATTTTATCCATATGTTCACCGGTCTACATGTAGATAATGAGTGATGCAAAAAATTCACCTGGCAGTTATGCCCTTGGTTTTTTCAAGCCTTTTAAAATTTCCTGTTCTGACCCTTATTGATGCATGTTGTGGATTTGTCCAATTTCATTGATATTGATATTTCTAGACCTAGGTGATTGACGATGGACATCCTTTTATGGATCTCCCGTGGTCTGTGACATCATGGGAAATTGCCTGCTTACGGTGCTTTTCCTGTGTAGCTGATTTCTGCACTCCTCTCCGTTTGTTTGTAGGTTTACTCAGTTGAAAATAAGGAAGAATTGGATAGTTTTGTGGCATCACCTACTGTGAAAGTGCATTATTATGGTCCTGTAGCGCATGGCACATCTAGCTCCTTTGTGACTCGCTGTTGGCAACTTGAGGAAGTTAAACGCCAGGTATGGTATTCTGTCAGGTTGCAATGAGCCTAATCTTGGGGAATTGGATTCTTATATTTACCACTTCCGTGGTGAGAGCAGTGCCTATCAACACTCAGCAGGAAGAAAGATGATCTTCAAATCCTTCGAAGCACCAAAAGAATGCTCAACAGAATGCATGACAATATCATAATATGTGCAGAGAGCCTTGGACTTTGGGGAGCAACACAAGTACGCTTTTGTGATATTTAGTCATCTTGCTTTTATCATCTGCTATTGTTTTTCATCTCCCAGCCTACAAAATGAACTTGATGCCGACATTGTCTTCTTTTGCTGGTTTTGTTTACTGCTCTTTTGGGCAGAATTTTAGTTATTTAACCGAAACAACAAATGTGTACTCTCATTGCTCAGGTCTTGTTCTTGCTTGCTGTGTAAAACATGTTTGCTTGCATAAAAGCCACATCCATACTATTATCAAACTTGCTTTCAGCAACCATAACAGATTTTCATTTATATTTGGAGTTCTGACCTTGGGGCAGAACTTTCTTCATACCTCTGTTCAACTTTCTCGTGAAAGTTACGCCTACCTTGCTATCCTCCACTTTTCAGGCGCTTGCTTCATGAGATTGTGCTGTTTATATGTGTTTTGATACTCATATATACATGATGTCACTTAGCTACTCAGAATGTTTGTTAGACAAAGCAAAAGAGCTGTTTATGTAATCTGTACATCCTTGTTGAGGTTTAATCCCTTCCTTGCAGGACACTACTTTTTACCAATTTATTAACCTTTACTTGTTTTCAAATTCCAAGGCTTGTCAGATCCTACTTAGAGGTGATTATTCCGAGCGTAATGCATTGATTGAGGAAGCAGAAAATTCAAGTGATGTTCCTTTATGTGATAAATATTTAACTCAGGCTGCCAGTATCTTTGCATCTGATTGCCCTAAAGGTATTATTGTCTGGATAATAGACCAAGCCTCCTCTATATGCAGTCTTATGCTTGTTTTTTTCCTTGTATGCTTTGCAGAATTGCTTGTTCTGTTATTGTTTGATCTTATTCCACATACGCTTGAAAATAGCACGGAAATTTCATTTTTGAGTCCTTGTACTGCAGCATTTCTTTTCTGCATGACTTACTAACGCAAATCTTACCATGCATGTTCACAGATGATATAACATCTCTAGAGATTTTGAAAGAACCCCTTTTCTCAAGCAAGCTCATATGCCTTGTTCGTGTACTGTCTTCTTTCAGGTCAGTGCTTTTAAGTGTTTCATCGTTTACCATATGTACAAATTTCTGGTATTTGGAATTTTCATTCACTTAAGTTTGCTTTGTTCGCTTTAGATTGATGATGTGTTTGTTGCTGACGGGTGACAATTCTCAAAATTCCCCCTCGTCAAAATATTTCCAAGTCAAAAGGCTCAAACACAAGATTATGTGGGAGTTAACAAAGTGACTTAACGACATCAGATATCACATGCTAAAAATATTTCTTACATAATGCACACCAACTGTTTGTCTCTTAGATTCGATCAGATTCCTGTAGACTGGTTTGATGCTGTGAACATGGTTTTCTAGTGTCTGCCCTGTCACAAGGATTAATGCCCTAGAACTTGATCGATCTTGTGAAAGATGACATGCTGGACTGCTTATTAGATATTGGCATTCTCTAATTGTTTAAAGTACAGCCCCTCAAGAGTTCTTCCCTTGCTTTCTAATGAATCTTTTGCTTGGTGCTGAAAGTAATAAATGCCCAATATTTAATCTTGTACAGATGCACCACGTAAATGATGATGAAAAGTATTATGATTCTTGAGACTGCAGCTAAAAATTTTTATGTCGTGAAGTAGCTAAGCATGGCAACAGATTAGCTATTATTGAGGACAAAGATTCTAGGAAGCCAAAAGACAGATGGCTACCAAATTTTACTAGTTAACCAACTTCATTTGCATGTATTGCCATGGCAGTCATGCTTTGAACTTGTTCTATAATCATTGGAATTTGTAATTACACTTATGAAATTATTTGGTTCATCAAACTATACATGGCTGGCAAATATTCTAATAGAACTCCACATCTCAATTTTCAGGTCTCGGCCACATGCAAAGTGTATAGTTTTTGTGAACAGGATAGTGATTGCGAGATCATTGACTTACCTGCTGCAAAATCTTACAATGTTGGCATCTTGGAAATGTGATTATCTTGTGGGGGTTCACTCAGGACAAAGAAGCATGTCAAGGAAGAACATGAAAGGCATTCTTGATAATTTCCAGTCAGGAAAGGTAATAGTTGGTTTTTATTGACATGTTATGTTTTGGTTATTCCTAATATTCTATGCGTTTTATTGCCCGTATCACACGGAGTTCTTCTTCCCTTATCAGGAAGTCTCTTTTCCAGAAGTCTCTTCTCTTTATCCTCAAATACTCCAAGATGTTAAATGTGATTTAGATTTGATTGCTCAAACATTGTAGCTATATGGGATTGTCCTTCTCTGGTTGTCTGCATAGGACAATCCCTTGCTGATGATCAATGATTCCCCTCTTTTATTTATGATGATAGAGCAAACACTGCCCATTTTGCATTAGGCAATGGTTCTGTCGGCCCAAGCTGGTTACTAGTTCCTGATCTTGTTAATTGCCAGTTGAATCTATTGGTTGCTACAAAAGTGGGTGAAGAAGGCCTTGACATTCAGACATGCTGCCTGGTGATACGATTTGATCCTCCTGAAACGGTTGCTAGTTTTATTCAATCCAGAGGTCGCGCACGAATGCCTCAATCGGAATATGCATTCTTAGTGGACTGGTACTTTCAATAGCCTTTTCTTTCTGATGCACGGTGGCTTTGATGCTTCTATTTTTCTGAAAAGAATCTTAACATTGTAGGGGCAATCAGAAAGAGATTGATCTGATAGATAATTTCAGAAAGGACGAAGATCGAATGAACGTGGAGATCACTGCTAGGACATCGGATGAATCTTTTAGTGCTTTGGAGGAAAGAATATATAGGGTAGATTCTTCGGGCGCTTCCATCAGTTCTGGATCTAGTATCTCATTACTCTACCAATTCTGTGCGAAACTACCACATGATGAGTATGTCCGTGTTTCATTTGTTGCTGGATAGAATTACTCAAAATTGAATTACTGACTACCTGATTTTTCTTAATCAAAATAATATAAGATTCATGTAATAGCACTCATTGAGGCACCTTGAAATCTTTTCTCAGGTACTTTGATCCCAAGCCGAAGTTCTATTATTTTGATGATGTAGGGGGTACTGTCTGCCACATTATTCTACCTCCAAATGCCCCGATTTACCAGATTGTAAGCACACCAAGGATATCGATGGAAGCTGCTAAAAAAGATGCTTCTCTACAAGCAATTGAAGAATTGCATAAGCTAGGTGCTCTGGATGATTTTCTCCTGCCACAGCGTGATGATGACAAACTTGAGGAGATGCTCATGTCTTCTGATACTGACAGTTGCGAAGGTTAAACTAGCAGTTAAATATTCTAATTTTGTTGGTGGCCTTTTCTTTGGGTTGTTTACATTTGGTTCTTCTGATGAGCAGATGAGAGTTCACGAGGTGAACTACATGAGATGTTAGTTCCAGCGGCACTCAGGGAATCATGGTCTGGCTTGGAGAGAGTTGTTCTCCATACTTACTATATAGAATTTTGTCCTGATCCTGCGGATAGGACCTATAAAGAGTTTGGTCTCTTTGTGAAGGCATGTCTTCCAGCAGAGGCTGGGACAATGGAAATCGATCTTCATCTGGCTCGTGGTAGGTCTGTAAAGACAAAGCTTGTGCCATCCCCAGAAGTTACATTTAAGAAAGATGAGGTTGATGATGGTCCTTTGTACATTATAATTTTGGCTTTTCCAATTTCCCAGTACTAATGTTACCTGTTGACAGATTGTGGAAGCACAGAAGTTTCAGGAGATGTTTCTCAAGGTCCTCCTTGACCGATCAGAATTACAGCAAGAATCTGTTCCCCTGGGACAGGGACAGCATAATGATATCGATTCAAGCTCATCAACCTACTATCTGTTGCTTCCAGTCATTTCGCAGAACAGCAACGGTTGTATTAATGTAGACTGGAATACTATCAGAAGATGCTTATCATCTCCACTCTTCAGGAATCCAACTGATACAAAGGCAAAGA
This sequence comes from Eucalyptus cladocalyx, assembly GCA_017140615.1. NCBI lineage: Eukaryota > Viridiplantae > Streptophyta > Magnoliopsida > Myrtales > Myrtaceae > Eucalyptus > Eucalyptus cladocalyx. The sequence continues at coordinate 60,403,988 of CM029523.1, read as the reverse complement.
CAGATGTTTTTGGACAGTCCGATTTGATACTTGCGGATGGTCCCAAACGAGAAAGTGATGTCAAAAATAGTTTAGTATATGCTCCATATAAGAAGTTGTTCTACTTCATTACTAACGTTAACTTTGAGAAGAGTGGAGGCAGCCGATATAAAGATTCAGAACCTTTAACCCATGCAGAACACATAAATAGAACGTATGTAACTGGCGTTGGTGCTGTGTCAACATCTTTTATTATTATTTTGTTATCATTTCCTTAAAAGAAACTTGCATCTTATGTATTTTGTTTTTATGGAGTTTTCCAGTGAAATAAAGTTTTTTACTTGAATTGTGGAAACAGGTATGGTATTCATCTTAAATTTCCCAAACAGTATCTCCTGCATGCGAAACCTCTTTTTAATGTGCGCAACCTGCTGCATAACCGGAAGCAAGATGACTCAGGTACTTTTTCTTGAATTATTTTCTTTTTTCCTTTAATGGTGGCTCTTCTATTATTCTTGCCCCCTTTCCATGTTCTCGTTTTTAGTTCTTTATTTCTGTTGAAAGAGTTAGTACAGTGTAATCCAGTTGGATCAGTTACCATATGCATTTCCTCTGTATTGTCATTCCTGTACTTGACACAAAATTTGTTGTTGACAGCTAATGTAAAAAAGTATGCATCCTTATACTTTCTTGAAGAACAATGAGTAAGTAGGGATTTTACCTACATCGGTGACTTTTTGGGTGTCTACTTTCTGCAGGTTTCCCCTGAAGATATGGTGGAATTAGTTTTTTCTTGAACTTAATAGATATACCAATAAACTCACAAAAACAATTCAATTTCGCATTCTTTTGGTGTAGGAAGGGGTTTGGATTCTAATTGGCAAAATCAATGGTTCATGTTGATTTATTTTGTGATTCAATTTCATTGTATAGTATGATGCATATTCTAGTCTTGAAGTTTGTGCATGGCACAAGTATGGACTTTAAATATGATTCCAATGTTATAAAGGATGTAGGCACTTGATAAAGTCATTTTTTCTTAAATATAATAACTGCTTTGTCCAATTCCACGTGAGCCTATTTTTTAATGTTTTCCATGATTGTTTTTGGCGCATTTCCAGGATTTTATGATCCCCCTTCCAATCTTTTGACCTCGTTATCTAACAAACCTGTCAATCCTAAGTTAGGATCCTGATTTTACAACCTTGCATTTTGGATCTTTTACTAGTTTTACAGTATCAGGGTTAGGCTTGTTTAATCAATCTGCATTAAGGTCACATATTTGCATCTCTTGTCTCCCTCACATCTATCATCTATTATCTAAACAGAGGCACATGAACTTGAAGAATACTTGATTGATGTACCTCCTGAGCTCTGTCAGCTGAAAATACTTGGGTTCTCTAAAGATTTGGGGAGCTCTTTATCATTGTTGCCATCAATCATGCACCGTCTACAAAACTTGCTTGTGGCCATTCAACTGAAGCACCGGTTATCTGCTTCTTTCTCGGAGGGAGCTAAAGTTACTCCTAATAGAGTATGCCCTTTTCATTGATAATTTTGTTTACAATGCTTGCTTGAGGTTCTTTTGATATGTTGCAAATAATTTATTGCTTGCTTAGCATTAGCAAATTGAAGAACAATTCTATTTACTTAGGAATCATCTTCTCTTAGATTTTAGAAGCGCTCACAACAGAAAAGTGCCAAGAGCGCTTTTCTCTTGAAAGGCTTGAAATACTTGGAGATGCTTTCCTCAAATTTGCTGTTGGTCGACATCTTTTTCTCCGCCATGAGGCACTTGATGAAGGTGGGCTCACCAGGAAACGTTCGAAGGCTGTAAACAATTCTAACTTGTTCAATTTAGCTGTGAAGAGCAACTTACAGGTATATTAGCTACTGGAATATTAATTGTATTGGAGCAAATTTCTTCCTGTTTATTGAAAAATCTTATATCATGCTTGCAGTAGATATCGAATGACAATTAATCCCATTTCCATTTTTAAGCTGAGTTGCAAATTTGGCATCCATCTAGGATATTGGTTGTGTTTTGTTGTCTTTCTTTGGTGTTCAATGCATAGTCAAACGTTGATGCATATGTGATGTCTACTTTGTGAAGTCAACCAAAAGGTTGTGTCCTTATGTTTTTATATTCCGGACGGTTTAGAACCTCTTGTTGATCCACCAGGTCCCAAAATAGGATCCTAAAGTACTGCATCATGTCCATCCAGTCTTGTGACGCTCATACTGCACATAAACTTTGCGTGCATGTGTTCCTTTTCTCCCTAAATTGCAATCTCAGTTGATAGGTGTGACTTTTTAGGTATACATACGTGACCAACCATTCGAAGCCAGTCAATTTTTTGCTCTGGGCCGTCCTTGCCCAAATATCTGCAACAACGAATCAGAAGGAATGATCCATTCTCACCATCAAAATGGTGCAGCCCCTCAGTCAAAAGCTTATGAAGTCAAGTGCAGTAAAGGTCACCACTGGTTGCAGAAGAAAACTATTGCCGATGTGATTGAAGCACTTGTAGGAGCATTCATAGTTGATAGTGGTTTCAAAGCTGCAACTGCCTTCCTTAGATGGATTGGCCTAGAGGTTGACTTTGATGCACGGCAAGTGTCCAGTGTTTGCATTGGAAGTACTCGGTACCTGACTCTGGCTGACTGTGTGGACATTGACTCACTTGAAAATTATTTAAAATATAAGTTTCATCATAGAGGTCTTCTTCTCCAAGCATTCGTACATCCTTCTTACAATAAACATGGTGGCGGCTGTTATCAGGTATCGTACTATTTTTTTTTTTTCCAAAACGAATTTATCCTCTGTTTTGAACTCCATCCTGTCAAATAGCCTTTGAGAATTGAATGGTATTGTGCTTGCACATCTGATACTTCTATAATTTATTCCAGCGACTTGAGTTTCTTGGAGATGCCGTCTTGGATTACTTGATCACGTCATATCTCTACTCTGCATATCCAAAGTTGAAACCTGGAGAATTGACAGATTTGAGATCGCTGGCTGTCAATAATAAGGCATTTGCTAATGTTGCAGTCGAACAGTCCTTCCATAAGTTTCTTCTTTGTGATTCCAGTAGCCTCTCTGAGGCCATAAAAGACTTTGTGGACTTCGTAAAGAGATCAGCATCATTGAAGGGTTTTCTTGAGGGGCCAAAATGTCCGAAGGTAAGCTACAGTGGATTCCTTTGTTATGTCATTTTCTAACTAGAAGATGCTTCACCGAATTGGAAAAATGTTGATTGTCTAGTTCTCGATGTGCTTTTCTTGGCAACAAGATGGGTGTTTTTTATCAGCAAACTTGTGGTAAGCTAAATTAAAATGAGATGAAAATGGAAGAACTTAAAATGAGATGAAGAGGAAAGAAGTTGAAATGAGATGAAAATGGAGAATTAGGCGTATGCTTTTTATCTAAACATTGTAGTGTTGGTATTTGCAATTAGACCTAGACTTTGGCTGTGAGAGTGAACATTCACAATTACAACTTCAACAAATTAATTCTTTTGTCGGCTGATATTAGCCAACATCTCATCTCTTTAAGAATCTTCAGACATGGTCGCTAGTATTTGAATTTTGGATTTTGACTGGCTTTGAAATTCTACCTTTTTTTATGTCTGTCTTTTTTTGGGGGGTATGTATTCCTGACATGAACCTAAGACATTTTTGGTTTCTACATTGAGACTACCAGTCCTAAAGCTCATAATTGGCTTTTGTTTTCATGATTTTAAGGAAAGCAAATAATTATGAGGATGGGATTATGATTTCTTCATAAGGAGAAATTCTCTATGGGGGACCAAGGGGGTGCCAACTGCCAACCCATATACAGAGTGATCTCTTTTACAAGACAAAGAATCCATGAAGTTATCAAAATATTTGCATCTAAGACAATCTCCATCACACCTAAATTGTAAGACATTGGATCCGTCGTGGTCGAAATTCAACATATATAAACCACTGTTCTTCCTAGTTATTTTATGTGCATGTTACAATTTTCCCAAGTTGATGAACAGCATATATATTCTAATTGAAATTCACTTGAGTTGTTTTGCAATGCACAATTCATTCTGCTACAGATTGTCTTTTGATTTGGCATCAATAACCATCTCTATTACTAATTTATACATGATGATCTTGGGATAATATACAGTAAGGGTGATTAAATCTTGATTTTCAACAATTTAGGCTCTTGGTGACTTGGTAGAGTCTTGTGTTGGTGCCATTCTCCTTGACACGGGATTCGATCTGAACTGTGTTTGGAAGTTGATGCTATCCTTTCTGGATCCAATCATGCGCTTTTCCAACTTCCAGCTGAATCCAAAACGGGAACTGCAAGAACTTTGTCAATCTTGCAATCTGATTCTGCAGCATTCGGTATTTAAGAAAGGTGTATCATATTCAGTCGAAACAAAAGTTTTGTGCAAGGATGAACATTCGTCCAAGGATGAATGGGCTGTGGCTTCTGTGACCAACTTGAATAAACAAGATGCTCTCAGGAACTCTGCACAAAAAGTAATTGAAAAGTTGAAGGTAAACGTTTTATGTTTCTTCATTTTCAGTCATCTTTTGCTGTACTTCACTATGCCTTCAAGTTGATTGACCCCTTTGGGAGTCTTATGTCTTTTAAATCTTACTTATATTTTCAATGAGTATCTGAAATTTTGGGGGAAGAACAACGTAGTAACTGAAATATAATGCATGTGATTCTGATCAAATTCATGTCTAGAACATGCAGACATTTGAGATAAACTCTTCAAACTAATTTTGATGCAACCCATGATGAAACTTTTGTCCGTGCGTTCTGTTCTCTCTCCAGTTGGGCAGTTGGGTTCTTTTTCAAGTGAATCGGCAAAATTGTTGGCATTTACCTGATGGATCTCAGTGTAGAGATTTATCTTGCCAGATTTTTTTTTTTCTATTTTATAAATTAATTTCTTCATCTGACAAGTGATGAAGTTCTCTCTCTTGGTAAATCTCTATGCTGAGATTTACCTGTTGGCTTATACCTTGAGTGGGTTGTTCCTTAATGGTCCTGCCCTTTCCAATTTGTTGATATGTGATTCTGACTTTACATACTAAGTTTGAGCCACTATCTATTTTCACTTGATGGACCTTGATGACTGCACATTACCAGGCTCGAGGTTACACACCGAAGTATAAGCCTCTCGAGGAAATATTGAAGTCGTCCTGTAAAATGGAAGCCAAGCTAATAGGCTATGATGAAGTTCCTGTAGATGTAATGTCTTTTGATGTTAATGGATCTGAAAACATCAATATGGCACCATCTAACATGAATTGTAGCCCCAAAGTTTATGCAATCAATGAAGCTTCCAGATCTTCTTCTGCCAGCATAGTTCCTCTTGGGAAACAGCTTCTGCGACTTCCTGAAACAGCGAGCGGAAGTGATGCCAACGAGATAAGTGCTGATACTGGATGTGATAATGAGTCACAGAGAAAAGGTATGTTCTGTCATCACTTTTGTCAGGCATCAAGATGAGCATGGTGGCCTCTTAACCCCTCAGATTATTTCAGGTGCGATTCCCAAAGGATCTGCAAAATCTCATTTGTATGAAATTTGTGCTGTTAATTGTTGGAAACCGCCAGAGTTTGAGTGTTGCAAAGAGGAAGGACCAGGACACTTAAAGCTGTAAGTCATTGAGTTGTGGTTGTCACATATCATGGTTAAAAATTATGCCATCAGGAATTCTTATTTGACATTCTATGAGCAAAAATAATCATTTGCACTTTTTGAAATGAACATAGTCATAGCTTAATGTTAGTACTTATCTACATGAAAGATTCACATGAAATTAGAAGATCTGCAGGATATATGCGTTGACAACAAATACCTCGTCTCTGAATCTGGCCTTCATAGTTGCAAATCTTTGTCGACTTTTGTAATTCCCTAATGAATGCCTATTTCTGGGATTTGTTTGTTGACACTTTCCACAGGTTCTGGTACAAGGTGGTTGTTGTGATAGAAGATTCGCCGGGCATGGTTTTGGAATGCTTTAGTGATCCTAGGGCGACAAAGAAAGCTGCAGCCGAGCATGCAGCGGAAGGGGCTCTTTGGTATTTAAGACATGAAGGATACGTCCATACAAATAAAGTGAAGTAGACTCAAAAACTTTTTCGTCCAGAAGATTGGAGAATTACATGCAAATAGAGATTCTTTTGCTGCGCTGTTGCCACCAGGAATGACCAGTAGGATCAATCTCACTGTTTAACTTTTCACTCGGTCCATCTTTCCAGTAAATTAGTTGCCGGGATGTTAGTATGTCCCGTGAAAAGTGTTCAGATTAGGCATGTATATATGCGCTGTGCATTTAGTAGAATCTGCTAACCAGGCATTCCTTCAACATGAAATTTTAGTTAGGGTCTCACAAGCAATGGCTCATTTCTCGAAGTCACAGTCGACTCGAGGGTATATTGTATGGTGGCTGGCGCAGCATATTTTGTAAAGAACATGTTGCTATAATAGAAGAGCCTTTTCATTTTCACATTGACTCTCTTTATTACAGAGGTAGAACCTGTGGTGGTGCTGGGGGTAATCCATGAATGAGATAGACATTCCTATTATGTTGAGCTGAACATCCTAAGACTGATTTGCTTGCCCTGCCCTTCATACTCAAGTCTTAGGTTGTGAGCCCCGGGATCCCATGGTGAAACCCAGATCGACTGAGAAGGCAAAGCTCCGGTCTAGGAAACGAGGCCTTGGATTCGGTACCACCAGAAGGCTCCGAGAGTGCCACGCATCGAGGTCCAAGAAAGTTCGACTCCCATTCTCAACCAGTTGAGGAGTAAATCAGGTTGATTTCATGTAATCAGATGACCCGGACAGCATACGATGAGAGATACTTGAACATGACTAGCACCTGGTGATTTTAACTCCATCTGGTATTGAGGTGAGTACAGTAGGATAAGTCATTGCAAGCAAAGCTAGAACAGGACTGCAATGCTAAGATCAAGGAACTTGTGTCGGCTGGCTGGCGACGATCCGGGACTCGGATAGGTCACCCTGTAGGAGAGTGATGCCGGCGGTACCCTAGCTGAACTGGGGACGCCTGCCCCGTCCCAACCGTTCCAATGAACATATCAACATTGCCAAATACCGCAACACCTCCCCCCCTACTCATGAGAAAACTTTCGACATAAAAGTTAACTTGAAAAGTTACCGATCAATTTAACCGTCACCTCATAATTTTAAAGATAACATTAGCCATGAAAAACCGACACTGAATGCATTTGATCGAAAATGAATTCCATATTTAATGCAAGAGGGTCATCAACCAGTGTAAAATAATCAGTAATTACTCCTCGCGAGTTACTTTCATACGTAAAAAGTAATAATCACGTTTAAAAGTTACAAGAGTTCCATGGATTCAACGCCACTTTCTTAACCATGAAAAATTTACTCACTAATGCGTGATAAGATAAGAGAAAAAGCCCTAATTTCTTACGCACGTGGTACTGCACGTGCCAGCCCCCCTTCGCACCTTCCCGCCATAGCCTTCCCGCCAAAATCCTCTCTCTCCCACCATTTCCTCTCTCTTTTCTCTAATCCCTAGCAGAGAACCATCGTCATCGTCTTCCTTCTCTAGAGAGAGAGAGAGAGAGAGAAGCCGATCGATCGTGTCCGCTCGGAGCAGGCGAAGATGTCGGGGTGGGACGAAGGGGCGGTGTACTACAGCGACCAGGCGCAGGTCCTCGGCGACGGCACCGCCGCCGACAACTCGGAGGCCGCCGCCTCCCGCCACTCCGTGCTCCGCAAGTTCAAGGAGTTCATCCGGGGGTTCGAGACCTCGAAGAACACCTTCCCTTACAGGGAGGGCCTCCTCCACAACCCCAAGTTCCTCGCCGTCGACATGGAAGACCTCGACGCGTTCGACGCCGATCTCCCGTCGCTGCTGCGCTCTGCGCCCGCCGATTACTTGCCTCTGGTAGGGTCATTAGTTGGAAAAAAAAAAAAGATTCATTTTTGCTGTTTGGGTTTCGTTTCCGGCATTCAATTAGTTGGTCAAAGGCAATATCTTGTAGATGAATTAAGAATGTTTGTTGCGCTGCCTCTATGTTTTTAGTACGGAAGGCGATGTCGGTTCGTCTGGATTGTTTATGTTGATGTTGAGAGATTCAGTGATGTCGAATTGAAGGGACTTTTGGAGTTCATTTCGGGAACTTTTTTTTTTTTTTTTAAAATTGCCAATTGATTGAGTTGATTCATTTGCTTGCTTTTTTAGATGATAATTTTGATCTTGCCTTCTGTAGTTCGAGACAGCGGCAGCAGAGGTTTTAGTGAGCTTGAAGTCGAAGGTGCCCGGAGATACAGGTGAAATGGAGGAGCGGGAGACTGGGGATGTTCAGATCTTGCTGACATCGAAGGAGGATCCCGTGTCTATGCGGTCTGTCGGGGTTAGTGGGTTCTTTCGTTAGTCATTTTTCTTGGTTGGAGAGTGGTTGCTCAGGTGTTTTAATTTATCGCTCGACACCGTTTTATCAGTCGTGTCTTAATCTCGCTTAAGTGAATTTGAACAGTAAAATTTTTGGCGTCTTTTTTTCGCATTTTACATGCAGTATCTACAGGGAAAAGAATGTACTTATTTGATTTCTGTAATCAAATCTCTTCTTTCTTTTCAGTTATTCTGATGTTGCTCTTGTTATTGTAGGCTCAATACATATCAAAGCTTGTCAAAATAGCAGGAATCACCATTGCTGCTTCAAGGACGAAGGCAAAAGCTACTTACGTGACTTTGGTGTGCAGGAACTGTAGAAATGTGAAGATGGTCCCCTGCCGTCCTGGTCTTGGTGGTGCCATTGTTCCTAGATCATGTGATCATGTCCCACAGGTTCGTTATCTTTCCTTGTCTTAAATCTCTTTGAACTTTCATGCGGTGTCTTCCAGCTCATTGCAAGTGAATTTCTGCAGCCCGGAGAAGAAAGGTGTCCACTTGATCCATGGCTCGTGGTTCCTGATAGGAGCAAATATGTTGATCAACAGACGCTGAAATTGCAAGAAAACCCTGAGGTAACATTCTCATGCACACGAAGTTTGTGTAGGCAAGAAAACCTGACTTCTGTTTGACTAATGGGCCTTCTTTTTTGCTGATGGAAGGATGTACCAACTGGGGAGCTTCCAAGAAATATTCTTCTCTCTGTGGATCGCCATCTTGTTCAAACAATTGTACCTGGCACAAGATTGAGCATCATGGGGATCTATAGCATCTTTCAAGCTTCGAATTCAGCTGCCTCGTAAGATATGCTGTGCCATTCTGGTTGGTGATATTTGCATTTCTATTACTTCTGGTCCTAAATCTTGGGTGGTGTAACTTTGTGCAGCCACAGAGGAGCTGTTGCTGTGAGACAGCCATACATCCGAGTTGTAGGCATGGAAGAAACAAATGAGGCCAACTCTAGAGGTGCTGCAGCTTTCACCTCTGAAGAGGTAGTTTTTTAGCTTATGAAGTGCTGTGCCTTTTTCCTCCTGCAAATGCACTTTGAATGATAAGAGCATGCTTTCTCTGTTGTATGTACTCCCACAATCTTCACATGGAAACTTGAGGATATTATCACTTTTTGGGTTCCATGACATGTCACTTGAACCTGATATGCTGCTATTGTTAATGTGGGCAAGAAATTTTCTTGTTATTTTGTACAAACTGTAATAGATGTATCTGTGTGTTATTTTAGGTGGAAGAATTCAAAAAAATTGCCTCACAACCTGATGCATACAAATACATTTGCTCTAAAATTGCCCCATCTATTTTTGGTCATGATGATGTGAAAAAGGCAGTGGCTTGTCTTTTATTTGGAGGATCAAGAAAGGTACGTTATTATCTATTCTGGATTGATATTGATATCTATCAGACTCGACTGTCATTGATCCAATGATGCAATCAAATACCCATGCAACATCAGGTTTTGCCTGACGGTGTAAAACTAAGAGGTGACATCAATGTGTTGCTTCTGGGGGACCCCTCTACAGCCAAATCACAGGTTAGCTCCTTAGCTGTTTGTTTGAGTGGTTCAAATATTAGTTAATGACGTCCTCACCAAATTGAGGAACACGCTAATCAATATTCTCTTTTTTTCGGAAAGCACTCTTATGAGATCCAGTCCCAATGGTGCATTATCACCACAATGTGGCTGCTGACTTGATTTGTCTTTTTTCAGTTTCTTAAGTTCGTTGAGAAGACAGCCCCAATTGCTGTCTATACTTCAGGAAAAGGCTCATCTGCAGCTGGTCTTACAGCCTCAGTCATCCGTGATGGCAGCTCTGTGAGTCCTCATTACTTGATGGGTCATTTTTCCCTTCCTTCACAAAGCAGAAAGTCCTGACCTTTTGCTGAAAAATCTGTTCTATTCAGCGGGAATTTTATCTTGAAGGAGGAGCAATGGTTTTGGCAGATGGTGGTGTGGTCTGTATTGATGAGTTTGACAAAATGAGACCGGAGGATAGGTACTTTACACTGAATTGTGATACATATCTCCTTGTGAGCATTAATTTAGGAGCTTTCTGAACTCTACCTTACTTCTGTTTGAACTCAGAGTTGCTATTCATGAAGCCATGGAGCAGCAAACCATATCTATAGCCAAAGCAGGAATCACAACAGTCCTCAACTCAAGAACATCTGTTCTTGCTGCTGCTAACCCGCCATCAGGACGTTATGATGACCTGAAGGTCTGTTTGCATAATTTTTATCCCCTTTAGTTGGTGTCAGTTATTGCTTATTATTGATTAAATGCCTTTCATGTTCCAGACTGCACAGGACAATATTGACTTGCAGACAACTATACTGTCTAGATTTGATCTGATTTTTATCGTTAAAGATGTCAGGATGTACAGTCAAGATAAGGTAACCTACCCTCAATGCTCATATATTTTTCCCAATTCTACAGGGTCAGCTAAGCTTGAAGAAAGAGGCAATTTGAAGTTTTCTTATAGTGATTTTCTGTTCAACTTGATTGTGGAAACAGAAGCATTCAAGAATATCTCTTCTGAGGAAACAGATATTAATATGCGTTGGAGCATAATACATTCATATGAATTTTATAGCACGGAATTAATTTTAACTCAATTGAGAATACCCTTTTTCAGATTATAGCAAGCCATATCATAAAAGTCCATGCTTCTGCGAATGCAGCCTCTGCTGATAGTAAAACTTCAAAAGAAGAAAACTGGCTGAAGAGGTAATAGTCTTATGAATGGCATGTTAATATCATGAATTTCCTATTGGTTAACTATGTGTGGGTGTTGAGCTGTTTGGCTTGCCCTCTGTACAGGTATATACAATATTGTCGAGCTGAATGCCATCCTCGTCTATCAGAATCAGCATCTGCGTTGCTGCAGAATAGTTATATTACGATCAGACAGGTATCTATCGTCACTTGTCAACCCCCTGTAAATGCACTTGTTCTTAAGTATAGTTCCAGTTGATCAGATGATACAATGACTTGCTTCAAGAGATGATTGTTTTTAATCTAGGAGAGGTGGTAATGTCCTCCAAAGTTGGTCATTGTGTGGATGTGTTTGTATTTGGAGAAATTCAAGATAAACTTTTGAACCTCTCCTTGGTCATCGTACTAAGGCCAATAATTGTCCAATCTTTAACATGGTATGTTTGTGGCCGAGTAGATAGAGGTGTACAAGAATTTGAATGCTTAACTCTTCTATGTCGAATCACATCCCATTGGTTAGAGCTTGTGAAATATGCAAGTTGATGGCTTTCTGGATAGGGAATTTCCATCTAACTGGTCCACTACTTTGGTCTGATTATTAATTGCACTTTGAGTGCTGCTGGAATTTGATGGTTTTAACCCAGATTTGAGGTCCTTAGGTGACTGTTGATTCAATTGGTATATTGAAGCTGTTGATTGATTTGACATCTTACGCATGTGCTTTTTGTAGGACATGAGGCAGCAGGCTAATGATACTGGTGAGGCAGCTGCTATACCTATCACAGTTAGGCAGCTGGAAGCTATTGTCAGGCTAAGCGAGGCTTTAGCAAGAATGAAATTGTAAGGTTTAACACGAGATGCACAGATGAACTTTTACACACAAAACTATTTCATGTCCAATATGCTGCATATGGTTTTAGTGGCAAACAAGCAATTTGTATGTTTTTTCTTTTCCTGTGCAATTTACAAAGTGTTCTGGGCACTATATGTATATTTTGCCAAATTGAGGAAGCATGGAATAGTCAAGCTAGCAGAGCCTGTCTTTAGCTCCATATGCTGGTGAACAAAGAAATGAAGTTTTCTCATTCCAACTTATGTGTTGCAAGATTGTTTGTTCTCTACCTTTTGTTTATTGACTTGCCAAGTTTGTTTTGTGCTTGGGCATGACATTAGAAGGTGTGGTCTCCATTCTATTTGTTCACATTCTGTGCCTTTGTGTTTTTAATCTCATTTATTCTACTATCACAACTATGATAAGAGATGAAAATATCATTTGATGAGTCATGCCTTTCTTCATATTGGTAGAAAAATAGTTCTTTTAGAATTGCTCGAGTGATATTTAATTGAAGATAGTTTTCCTCATGGCACAAGATTTTATTGAATTGCATAGCATCAGTCCTTGGGTTCTTGAATAAATTGGATGACACATGCCTGTTCTTGATTCTGATGGAATTTACCTTATTTATTTTGTGTGATAACGAAAGTGCTGTCTCCTTAAGTGCTGTTTGATCTTTCTTTTAGATCCCATGTTGCCACTGAGGAGAATGTGCAAGAAGCAATCAGGCTTTTTACCGTTTCCACAATGGATGCGGCACGTTCTGGGATAAATCAACAAATAAATCTTACACCTGAAATGGCAAACGAGATCAAGGTTTGTCAATAATCCCTCATGTCTATCGATCTGATCCTACACTTGCATGGTATTTACATCTTTCGTTAAGTTGACTCTTTGCATGAGGTGTCTCTAATTGTCATAATTTCTGTCAACAGCAAGCTGAAACTCAAATAAAGAGAAGAATAGGAATTGGAAACCACATATCAGAGAGAAAGTTGATCGATGAGCTGACTAGAATGGGGATGAACGATTCTATAGTAAGTGTTTCATTATCATGTATTTGCATATATTATCTCTACCTCGATCTTATTAATATTTGTCGTTACTATGATTGACAAAATCCAATTTGACAGTGGCTGTCTTTATAGGGAAGTTATGCTGTGTGCATATTATACAAGCGGAGGATTTTATCCTTTGGGATGATTTTTTCTTCTACTGATTAATTGACTATTGGGTTATTATAGAACTCGTAAACATTCACCAGAACGTGTGGTGGTTTGGCTAAAAGCTGCTATCTGTTCCTTTTCTTGTAAATTTTCTACTTTCTATGACATCGCGGTTTCAAAATAATTTGCCCTAGAAGTCATGCTGCTGATTAGCATCCTGGTATTTGACTGATCACTTTTATTGCTGTCAGGTGAGAAGAGCTCTCATAATCATGCACCAAAGAGATGAAGTCGAATATAAGAGAGAAAGGCGCCTCATCTTCCGGAAAGCCTGATATGTTGAAGAGGACATGCCATCGGCGAGTAGCTTAAAGGAAACTCGCCGATGGCAACGCGTGGTGGGGTATAATTAGCCAACACTGCAGGCAGCAAACATAGCAAATGCTGCATCTGGTGCGATTAATGGCATGGGTGGTCGTTAATATTAGTGTCCTGAATTGTCGAGCATGTATGCTTACTCACTATCAGATGTTTATTTCAATTGGAGCTTGAGAATTAGATTTTGTAGGAGTCAAAATGTGTAAATTGTTTTATATTTCAAGTCAAATGTTGGGTGGAACAGAGCTTCGCATTGAGCATCTTCGGTGAATGCATTCAGTTTCAGCCTCTCAATACATTATTGTGGTGCAGTTGGTAGGGAAGTCACTGAGCATTATTGATTTACCGCGAGTTTAGTGACCTTGAGCTCTGCAATCTCCTCATAATTGGACGGCTCAGATTGTCATTTGGATCTAAAGCAGCTTATAGGTTTTACTTCACAGCAATCTGAAGATTGAAGAATTAATAAATTACAATTGTTAAGAGGTTACTAAGAACTATAAGTTGTGATCTACTTGAGAAAATTACAGTATCGTGGGGTAATTACCAATTGATTCCATCATGATCTTATGAAGATGTTATTATCAATGATGAAAAATTACTAATCAAGTTACAACTAATTGGAAAAAAAAAAAAAAAAATTATTGAAGAATTATTAGCAATGACATCCCTAAGTTATGAAATGATACTATACTTTGTAAATTGTTATGAAAGATCAGTACAGCTTGATTACAATGAATTTAGCCAATTTACCATAACTTCAGGTCAATTACTAATTGGAGGTTTTATCGATTACGATCATTTGAGTTAATTTAATATATTCTTAGCAAATCACTAAGCGTAACCATTTTTATTATGAACTCTAGCTAAAATAATTAATCTTATAGAAAAACGAAAGGAAAGTATAACCTATAGGTTCAATCAAAATTAAAGACTTATGTGATTAATATGTAGTAATATCCTTTCTATAGTAAGTATCTCCTTTTCTATAGTAAGTTTTCTTCAATAATGTAAGGTAGTAAAAATATCTTCAAAGCAATAACATCAGTCGAGAAATAATTTCGTTATTGGAATAATTCAAATCTTTTTTCTTCAAAAAAGTAATCTACCTTGAAAGTAGTAAGACCTAAAATACATTGTAGGTGTTCATCCAGGGTACTAATTAATTTCTTAATTAATAAATTGAGCAAACTAATTCTCAAAAATTGTAATTATACTTCTTTTCAGTGAATTGCTAACCGAATCTAATTATAGTAGCATACCTGATCGCATTATAAATTGGAAAATGGTGTCCTCAATTCATATCTCGTATTTGTAAAATAAGTCTAAGTGCTGTAAATTATGTTTACATTCGTAAGCATTTGTAAAAAAAAAAAAAAAAAAAAAAAACTATTTTATTTTTTTTGCGGAAAACATTATAAAGTACGTTTTGTGTCCGCTCATCCTCATCATCAATTTGTCCTTGTTGCATCCCTTGTTTACTATGAAACTGCTCCTTCTTCCTGCTAGACCGGCTGTCCCTCCCCCCTGCTATGCTCCACGCCGCCGAACCAGAAGGAGAGCCTCCCCTTCCATGGCGTCTCTCTCTACCCATCGCCACCCTTTCGCCGAACGTCCTCTGAGGTGCTCCTTCTCGTTCCCACTACTCAAAACCATGAAATGGAATGGTGGGTCGCTCGTTTCTATGGGAAAAAAGTGATTTTTTTTTTCGTCCTTTGTGTTCAATGCAGATACGCCGTGCTCGGTGCTGGCTTTGCTGGAATCTCCGTCGCCTGGCATCTTTTGCGGGTACCCTATTGCTCTCTGTTCATTATGCTCTTGCAGATTTCATGTTCAAAGTAGATAATTGAAAAGTCTAAAGAATAGGGACTTGTCGGTTATCTTAGTCTGGTTCCGCTGAGGTGATTAAACACTGAGCTCCTGTGATGGAGCAGGAATGCTGCTGTGCATGCCGCGGAAGGTTTCATTTTGTATGCTTCAAAATGCAGCTGATTTTGTTAGATATGGCATGGATGTCCCGAGAACTTGTTAATGGCTTGTTTGAGAATCTAGGCTGAAGTTGGACTGGGAAGAGGCTGTGCTTAGTCTGACCAAATTGATGTTTGTGAGTATGAATCCATGAGGGGTGAGTCCTGGTGGATGATTTGTCTTTTGCGCTGATATTGGGAAGCATGGAAAACTAGTTCTTTGTGTAGAACTATCCATTGATAGCAAGATGACGGGAAATGGCTCTGTGGCCTTTTTTAACTCCTCAGGGACTTGATATTTTAGCTGAACTATGTTTTTGTTTACTTTTCCCTCACTGGCATGTCTTTGTTATCTTCTTGATTCTACTTTTTCATTGGGAGTGACAGTCTATGGGCTCCTAGCATTCGAAGTGCATTGCTGCTTTGTAATTTTAATATAGGCTTTTTTTGAAGATTCAGATTTTACAATCCTTATTTGTGCCTGGCAGAAATCACAAATATTGTTTGGCTCCGTTATTTTGTACGGTTTATTTGTTTTAACATATGCTTGGTGGTACTTTTGATATTGATCAGACCTAGGATTGCTCTTTATAATTTGTTCATGGTTTGGAATTTACTTTTGCAGCACAGCCCGGAAAAGTTGCATATAAGAATTGACATATATGACGAAAGTGGCATTGGTGGTGGTGCATCTGGAATTGCTGGAGGACTTCTTCACCCGTATTCACCCAAAGGTCCTCATCACCTCCCCTACCACCAGTCTGACTGATGGCTTTTGTTATTGGAGCCTCTTATTGGGGCTCTAAATTTGATTGGGCAGGTAAACTGATTTTCTATGATTTGCAGTAAAACTTCTTTGGCGGGGTGCAGAATGTTGGAAAGAGTGTCTCAAGCTTCTAAAAATTGCGGAAAGAGTGGTGGATAAGAGGAATTCAAATTCTCAAAACGTGGAGCTTGAGTGGAATTTAGATGAAAGTATTATTAGGAGAAGGTACCCTATTTTATAATCTACTTCTGTTCTTTGTTTTGCTGGCATTGGACTGTCTTTCGCCATTAGGACTTGTCCATAATTGAGGTTGACTCTTGGTTTCAGTGTCGAAATGCTTTATAGGCCTGTTCAACGTTTGACTATGCTGTGTATTAGAGGACTCTGTCTTTATATATTCTTCTGCTATCATACATTGACTTGCAATCTCACCTGTTTCTTGTGCCTAAGTATACCTTTTAACCTTTCCACATTTCCTTCTGCTATAATTTCTAGTAACTCCCTTTTACTCCATCTTTCTTCTTGTGGTCTAGGACCTTCTGTATTAGGCTTTTTCAATTTCTTTGTATTGGGTTTTAATGCTGGTTAATGTTTCATATGGTGTTTACTGCAGGGGCATCTTAAGACCAGCAATGGATGCAAAACACCTGGATATATTGACAAATGTAATTTTTTGATCACCATGCTAGAATTTTTTGTTAGTGGATTATATTCTGATCTAGGTGCTTTGTTCATGTTCAGAATGCACAAAATTGCCTTCCCTTTTGTAAAATAGAGTCAATTGACAAGGATGCTGCAGAAGCTCTGGTGCCTAACATAAAAGTACCTTTTAACTCTGTCTTCCATATGCCTGAGGCAGTGAATATCCATCCTTTGTGCTATCTTCAGGTTGGTATTGACCATCGTGAATTAATCTTTCCTTCTATTGTTTTTTCCCTAATTGTCATTTACATTGAATTAAGTTTACTAGGCACTTTTCTTGGCTTGTCAAGATTTAGTAGAAGAGATGTCAACCTCAAGCTTTGGAGGAAAAGAGCTTTACATGCAGAAGAAATCAATTGACAGACTATCTGATTTTGAAGGTATTCCAGGTTACCTTGTCATTAGGTTAGATAGTCAAATTTTATAATCAAATAGAAAATTTGGTTGTGCTAGAAACTCACCAGCAAATATGTATAGCTAATTTTTTATTTTTTTTTTTAAATTGAATTTGTGACAATTTAGGAGAATATGATGCTGTAATAGTTTGTCTAGGGGCCAAAGCAGACCTCCTCCCCGAGCTCTCTGGAAGACTTCCCCTTAGGATTGCAGAGGAGTCATCGCTCATTTGCAGCTACCTGATAATGTTGGGTAAGGGCCATATCCCTTTTGTCTTGTATCAATGTGATGCAAAAGCTTTATGGCGGGCTTTATTGTCCCCACCATTATAAAAAAGATATGGATCATTGGGGAAGATGAGGATTTTCACGTAGTATGCTATTTTGGTTGTCATTTTCGTTGGCTCTCTATCTACATCAAAGTATTTATGCTCGCTTGTCTTTTTGGTGACTCTTTTTCCTTTACTGAAAAATAAAAAGTCATCTAATCGTGATGCTTTTCTCCAGAGAAACTTATCCAGATCACAGCCCCTCAATCCTGTCCGATGCATGGCTTGCTGTTCAGGGACCCCGAGATATACTTGTAGGCTCCACATGGGAGTGGAAGTCAAGAAACTATTCGTCAGGTGTATCAGCAGAGGAAGCTTCGACAGCACTTAAACAACTTTTACCGAAGGCTTCTGCCATTTACCCGAAAATCAAGGACTGGTCATTTGTTGGAGCTAAGGCAGGCATAAGGGCAATGCCGCCACTCACTTCCTTTGGCTCACTTCCAGTTCTCGGTAGAATAGATGATTTGGTGGTTGGGAATCATTCTTGTAGATATTGGTTTTTTGGAGGGCTTGGTGCCAGAGGTCTGTTGTACCATGGTTTGCTGGGTAAACTCATGGCACAAGCTGTTCTTTTCAATGATGAAACTTTGCTACCTGTAGAACTGACTTCTTGGAAGAGATAAAATCATTGCTCTAGGGATACCTAACGTCTTCGCTTATCTTCATTCTGAATGTTTCTGAACATGCTGCAACAATTAGGCTGACTCTTTAAGATCTAGTTCAGTTGCATCTGCTCTACCTTTTTGTCCACAGAGAAGCTGCCGAATTTGTGTAGAAACGGTTCAACCAAAAATAGATTGTGTATGAACAGATGAGATATTTATGAAGGTCACGAGAGATGTAGTGTAGATCACATGGTACTAGCGATGCTTCTGAACCTTTGGGAACATAAGGAGTTGCCAAGCATCCGGCTATTAACGCACGTACGTTCTAACATGCTTTCATCAATTTGAGAAGCGGGTAAAAGATCCGAGTTTTAGTGTAGATTGCAACATGTTGGTTTAACCTTAAGTCACAAAGTAGACTTACTGATATATTATATAATCATTTGTTCTGTTGTGAGACAAACCCAGTAACTTCATGGGAATCTCTTTTCCACTCCGTCCTGAAGTGGATTCAAAGATACGCTCCTCTCTAAAGAAAAGAATTTTGAAACAGGTCTCTTGACTGCACGAAGATTGAATTCAACATTCCACTAGGCCTCTCCAAGGCATAGAACTTACATGCAGTACGTTGGCAAAACCAAAAGCTTCCCTACATACCATTCTGAGGATGGCCATTGGAAATACATTTCTCATTGACTTACGCAGAGTCAAGCTGGCAAGGCTCAGAACATATTTGAGCAAAATCAGACACCCAGAGGGAGTGAGACAGACAAACAGAGCCTTCTAGTGCCAAAAGGTAGTCAACAGCCAAATCACGAAAACTGTGACATTTTACAAGTAATGCACCAGATCTTAACTGGACAAACTGACGAGGATTGTAGTGAATTTGCCACCTACGGAGATGTCCAGGTATAAACCTGACCACCACCAGTAGCTCCCGCAAGCACCCCAACCTCAAGCGGATGTGCATCAAACCTGCATGGGATTGCAGACATGCATGGACTCTGCAAACTCATGACAGTTTTTCTTTGCGTCGTAGAGACAACATCAACAGCTCTCTTTGTATTGCCAATGAAGATATATGAATCATCCCAGCCCCAAATTGCTCTGCTCCCAGAAAGAAAATGAGATGTCAAGTCATCTAATGCTCATATGTACCAGTAAAGTTTTCCTTGTACAATTAAAGCAGTAGGCGCAGATGAACCCAAGACTATCAGGGTACTTAAATTACCTCGAACATACAACAGCTGTAGCTCTAGTGTTGAATGGTGGAAATAAAGAAATGTTAACTACACAGAACATGGAGAAGCTGGACATAAATAGATACAAATACTTGAAAAACTAATAAAAACCTAGGCCCTGGAAGGTACCATTAATATCTATGCATATTTATAAGCTATGAAGTCTACTCATCCAGTGAAAATATTCTGAACAGGAAAAGATCACAGCCCTTTTCATGTAAATGGATTCTGATAAGGTAGCAGAAGCATTTATTCAATGAGTGATTGTTAAAAAACTGTTAAAATTCAGACATTGTTCTTAATAACAAACCTGACGCTTCACCAACAAGAAGCTCCCCTATATCAACATGCCATTTTATTTGCTCATAAATTTCTAACCTAAAGCTCAGATTTCATGACAGAACCCGGCTGGTAATCATTCTGGTGCCACTAAACAAACATAACGATCCTGACTTGCCAATGATCGAGTTTCAAGGCACTTTCAGATGCTCATGAAAGATATCATTAACATGTGATGCTCGAGTGCACAAGTCTCCAGATTACCCAATTGCAGTGATGATAACAAAACATTAACTTTGGTCAAGAAATAATAGCATCCGAAAGTTTCTGTAAGCATTTTAACTTGAGTATATCCTAAACAATTCATACCTGAAAGAGGAGATCCATCTACTCGTCTGGTTATTGTGGGAGACGTGAGAAGTCTTCTCAAAATTGTCCCCACTTGCTATACATATTGTGTTGTCAAAACTGCATGAACAAGCCAACTATCTTATAAAAAATAACCAAGATAACCTTAAAACACCAAAGGATTCTGAAAAGGACTCGGTAGTCCACTCAAAGTACAATATATAAAACACAATCAAACTTTTAACAACCACACATAAGTCCACATTATTATTCCATCCTATGAAGATATTGCAACTGACCTTGTCGTTGCAAGGCAGCTACCAGAAGGAGAAAAATAAGCAGAATGCACAGCCCTTTCATGTTCAATAACCTTTAGACTCTTTGAACCCATTCTCCTCAAATCCCAAATACGAGCAGTGCCTTCTGAAGAGCTTGTTGCAAAGACAAAGCAATCTTGCGATTTAAAGTCTATGGTGTTGATTCTATCTTCATGCAGAGCCCAAAAAGCAGTGGATTTTCCAACCCGCATATCCCAGATATTTAATCCACCACGACCCTCACCAAAATACAAGCAGCTTCCATCATTGGGTCGTTGAGAGAGAGAAAAGATAGCATCATCACTTGCATGTACCAAATCAAATATCTCTTTCTCGACATCCATCATGCGGACAAATCCATTATAGCAGCAGGTTAAAATCTGAACAAAAGATCAACCATCATAAATTCTTTTCAGAGCATATGTGCCACACAACTCAACATACATGAATTACATAGATTGGAAACCAAGCCAGAACGTACTTATCAAGATCATTACCATGCACAGTGGTTATAAGAACTTGGTATGGTTGCCTTTCTTGCGGAACTCATGGTTCACACAAGTATCATATATGCTTCGACATGTGTATAGCATATATAATTTTCATCAACTTAGAAAAGTTGAATCAAACAAAAGCAAATAAAGTTCCTATACAGCCAATCAGTATTTTGACAAATCTGATAATCTTTCAAATTTGAATTCAGTTTCATTTCTTTTCTCAGGTTAGTGAGGAAATAAAGTTTCCAGATGTTAAGAATATATAAGAGAAATGCATAAAAGGCACTAAACAGGTCATCATGTTGAC
Organism: Eucalyptus cladocalyx; assembly: GCA_017140615.1. Taxonomy (NCBI): domain Eukaryota; kingdom Viridiplantae; phylum Streptophyta; class Magnoliopsida; order Myrtales; family Myrtaceae; genus Eucalyptus; species Eucalyptus cladocalyx. The sequence continues at coordinate 60,382,690 of CM029523.1, read as the reverse complement.
AGTTCAAAAATACAATCGGCAATAATTCAATAATCAAACATTGAATCCAACCGGCTGACAGGAAACTGATCATAATAGAATTCATGGTCAGCATGAAGCACATAAACACGAATTCCTGCATTCATTCCAATCACGTATCCACATTCATGCACCTCAGAAAGGTGCTTTTCAATTAACATTAGGCTAGTCAAGGCAATTATCAATAATTCAACATAATACCTAGAAGAAATGGATAAACCGATACTGACAATTGGTGAACCAAAGCAGCAGAAGTACCTTTCCAATGTTATGTGGTTGGATTGAGATCCCTCCAATTGGACCGGAATGTGGGTGGTACAAGTATATTCCGTCTCCCTCCTCTTCCTTGGGATTCATATTCCAAAACCCAACATTTCCATACTTGTTTCCGACAGCCACCATTCTCATTTCGGTGGTAGGGAAGAATTTCACCACCATTGCCCTTCCAGGAACAACTCTAGCTACATTCTCCTCTTCCAGTGTCAAAGAACTAACGAACTTCAAGGAATCATCGACGCCTTCTCTCTTCATTCCATAACCCGAAGAGTCCTCCATTTTCACTGTACTAACGACCTCCGATGAATCCTCGGTCTTGATGTCTCCGCAACCCATCGAGCGTTCGCTCACACCCCCGACCGAATCTCTCAAAATCTCTTCTTCACACCCTTCAACTCCACCACTTCCCTCTCCCGTCGAACCCGCCATCTCGGGTTTCTTCGAGACCTGCCGCACGGCCCGAACGAACGCGTCCCCGGACCGCAAACCGTCGTACGCGTCGCCCATCGAGAAAGGCCCCAACTTCCGGGGCGAGAACTCGGGCTCCGACTCTAGGGCTCCAGGGGCGGCGGCCGCGGCGGCGTCATCGAAGTCGCCCTCGAGGCCGGCGGAGTCCGGCGGCATCCCTCTGGTGCGGAGGGAGCGCCGGATGACGAGCGGCGCCTCGTCCTTAGGCTTTCTGTACGTCTTGGCCGCGGAGGTCCTGGCCTTGCTCTCGATCCTGGCACCAACAGATACACCCGCACGTCACGCACGAACAGGGCAGACCAGCAACAGGGCACCCGAGAAATCGCTCAAAAGACGACGAGAGAGAGAGAAAGAGAGAGAGTACTTTTGGCGCTTGGAGGAAGCGGAGAGATGGGAGGCCATGGAGTGGAGCTTGAGGGAGGCCATCATCTGGTCATTCCGCCTGATGTTCTCGAGCCTCTTGCGCTCGTACTCCGTCAGCTCCTGGGTCGCCATTGCAGAGGTAAACTCGCCCTTCCCTTCCTTCTCCTCCCACGCCACGCAGAGTTGCAGAGAGAGAGAGAAGAGAGAGAGAGAAGCGCGCCACGACGAGTCCAAAACTTCCCTCCATTTTACACTCTTCTCTGCAGCTTTTTAAGAGAGGCGGTTTCTTGGGCGGCCCTATGCAATTCCCTCCATTTCCCCCAAAAAAAAAGAAATTAAAAAAAAAAATCTCTCTCTCTCTCTCTAATTTCTTTTTCATTTTTCAATTCCTTGGAATCTGATAGGAATGTTTTCTTTTCATATTCCCCATTATCTTTGCAAAACTAGACATTGAGATTAAGTAAAATTCACGTTCAAATCAAGAATCGTATCTAAAATATACTGATGGTTATTATTTGATAAACCTGTCTAATGGGTGGATTGAGTCTCATTTGGGTCAAGTCGAATATTAATTTATTTAATTCGTTTTGATCCATATTTATGCAACGTACATTTAAGACTCAATCTCGACTAGCACCGTATTGTTAAAACCCATCAATATTCTAGGAAAACCCATACTCACTTTAGGCTTTATGCTAATTGGATAAAAACATCAAATCAAAATAAAAAAAAACTTAATAATTAAAAGATAGTAAATAAAATAAAGAATGTAAAAAACCTATAAATTGAAATATTTATAAAAAACTTAACCAAGAAAATATATATTTATAAAAAAATTAGGGTGGATAAACCCATTTTACAACTTGGATTTAACGCGCCCAATTTCATGTGGGTAGCTCTTTTATTTTTAAATGGGTTACAAATGAGTTAAGAAAAAATAAAACTCAAGAAAATAGATTATTAGCAACCCATCATTTAACCCATTTCGCAAAACCAACACCCACTCAAGATGTGGTCTAATTCTACGAACATTTTGGAGGTCTTCAAGGATCAAATTGACGATCATAAGAACCTATGAAAAGTTACTGTATGCAAGTGCATGAGATTAGGGGCAAACGCAAAGAAAAGGACTTTGAATTCAAACACAAAATACAATATGGAATTAGAATAATAAAATGATATACAATGCAACTAGAAAGTACAGTAGAAGAAATGGACCTCAAAAGTGCACATAGTGTGCGTTACTCAAAAGTGTTTTAAAGTTCGGCATCTCTCAGCAGTAGCAGAATCGACTAACGCACAAATAAACGAAGAGCAAAATCAAGTCACATATCTACAACAATGACTCTCTCTGTCAATAACAATCTCAGTGAAAGACCATGAAAACGCGAGAGCCTACTAAGCCGCAAAAACCGATTGCATCTTACTTAACTAACAACACGACAAAGCCAAAAGAAAACTCCGACAAAGGACGACACGGACATCAAAAAACATATCGAACAAAAATTGTCAAGCGAAGCAAGAGAAAACGGCAGAATCAAAGCACTCAAAGCCCTTGTGTCCATTCAGTGATTCAAATGCGCAAAAACGAAGCATGCGTCGACAAGGCTAATGCCACGAGCAACCCGCGAAGGTTAAGGGGTACGGCATGGACTCACGCATCGAGGAGCGCTGCTGAGGCAAAAATTGACATTCGGGAGCTGGATTTTCACGAGGTGATGTTGAAGCTCGTTGACCTTCGGGGGAGTGGCGAAGGCGGCTCAAAAGCAAGTCGCGAAGGCCAGCGGCGGGGGCGAGCAATGGAGATGGGTGATGAATGGTTGCAAGATATGAGCCACATATAACTCATTAGAACAAAATATGAGCCAGAAAGTGGGTTATGGACCCATTTTGCCACCCCTACTTTTTTATGATGTGGGTTCTTTTAGAACTAAATTAATATTCGTATAATAGGTTCATAACTGATCAGACAATTTCTCACTTCGTTATAGGAAGGTATTTGGATAACTTGCCTCTTGGCTTGCTTTTCATCATTTTGAGAAGCTCTCTTTTAATTGATTTATTTTTATCAGCTTAGTAACAAAAAAAAGAAAAAAGTGTTGCGTTCGGAAACATGAACTACAATTGCAAGGAGGACCACACATTAAAAAATGGCCGCCTTAATCATCGAACGGCGGCGACAAGCCTCAATTGTGGTGGCCGCCAGGTCCAAACGGTGGAACGGGAGTTCAAGGCAAGATCCGGTAGTGAAAATGTGTCGCTTCGCCTTCTTCTGGGCCACGGCCTTTTGGGACCAGGTTTCTTGCCTTTGTCGTGGGGAGAGAAGCTAAGCCAAAAAGCTAAAACGAGCATGAGGAGAAGGATCGTCCATGAGCGTTCCAAACTGGCTCTCTCCATTGTTTCTCTTCCGATAATTTTCTCCCAAAAGTATATGCATGAATTTGCTCTAGCATCGCTATTTATAGGTTTGAATTCCATGGAGAAGGATGCCATCTCCATATTGCTTGCCATGGCATTACAAATGTGTCGGTTAGAGTTGTGGATTTAGGTTTCTAGAATTGATAGATGCATATTCAAACTTTGTTAAGTACGGAGAAAAAACATGTTGTGGCTGCTTCCAAATCGTAATTTTGACGCTGGTGGCCATTGTTGCAAATCGGATTCAAGGCAAGTCAATCGGATAGAGATAGCAATGGCGCATGAAAGAATACTAAACAAACTGACCAAAAAAAAAAAAAAAAGGAATGAGAAGCTTTGTTCTAATCCATATTAGCACAATTTATATATATGACCATTTCTCTCTAGCGAAATTCAAAGTTATTCCTTTTATGCAATTCATCTACCACTACTTTGATCTCATTCTTAGCATACATGCCCCGGATATACCTTGACTTTACAAATAGGGAATCACACAATTTGTTATAGAAAATTATTTCAAATGACTCACATTCCATCTTGCTTTTCATTGTCCAATGTTGCTTGACAAGATCACTCTCGTTCACAATTTTATTTTAGAGATGTCAAAGCAACATAGGAGGGACAAAATAATAAAAAAAGAGCCATGTCGGCACTTTCAGTCAATCAAGTTGGATGGAGTTTGTGAAATGATTTAATTATATGAATTTGACTAGTTTTTAGAACTTAATTGTACTTTTTGAGAGTTTTAGGACTACTTCCGTGACAAGTTTTATAGTTTCAAACACACTCCCCCCCCCCCCCCCCCAAAAAAAAAGGACCAAAGGGAGGTAAGATAAATTAGTATGCAACTAAATCTGCAACAACTTTATTCAATTGGTGAATTTATTGAATAATTACAAGTAATTGCTTCAAAAAATTCACTCGAAGGCGGATTCAATTATGCTATGGCCGTGACAAGGCTCAATGATGACCGGGATCGGGTCCACCGGGGGCTTCACGCAAGATTTGGTAGTGAAAATGGGTTGCTTCGCCTTCTTCTCCGATGCTGGGGGGACTTTCAATGGGATTAGGTCCACTGGGGACATCATGCAAGATCTGGTAGAGAGAACGGCCTGCTTCACCTTCTTCTTCGACGCCGGCATGGCCTTGCCCGCCTAGGTCTCTCGCCTTTGTTGTAGGGAGAGGAGCTAGGCCAAAAGCCACAATGAGCATGAGGAGGATCGTCCATGAGCATTTTAAATTAGCTCTTGCCATTGTTTCTTTCTTCTTGCTTCTTCCTAATAATTTTCTCCCTAAAGTATATGCATGGCCCTTGCTCTAGTATCGCTATTTATAGGTACAGATTCTATTGAGAAGGATGCCATCTCTATATTGCTCGTTTGAAATTATTCATGTGTAGTGTTAAGAGTTCTAGATTTGTTTCTAGAATTTGGTAGATGCAAATCAGCACAAGTTATTCTCGATATGTTTCCATGTATGCACGACAACTTGCCTTTTGAGAGCCAAATCTAATCAGTCTTTTCATAGAATCCATCTGCCATTACTTCCATCCTATTTTTAGCACATAAGTATCCTGCTTAAACTTTGACCTCTACATTTCAATAATCACACGATTCGTTATTGAAAAGTATTTTGTTAGAATAATTAAATATTAAATTACGCATCCATCTAATAGTTTAAACTTTTAGAAGTGTTGGTAATGGTTTCACAAAATCTCACAAAGATTTATATGTCCCGTATAAATCTTGACTTCACAATTAGGTAATCACGCAATTTGTCATAGAGAAGTATTTCCAAAAACTCGTTTCCCATCTTGGTTTTCATTGTCCGACGTCTTGAAAAGATCGTTCTTCTTCACTGTTTATATATATTCACTTTATTAGCTGAATAACGATAGTTAAAATAAGGCGTTGGGTTTGCGCACATTAGCTTGGAGCGAACCAAGTCAGTATGAAAGAGAGATTTCATAGTGGGACACTTTCCCGACCAATTTGGCTGTGGAAATAGCAACTTCCCCTAATTGTCAAGAGCGTCTTGTTAAATTATTAATAGTGGAAACATTTCCTTGCAAGACACTTCGAAAATGAAATAATTACATTTAAAAAAAAAATTCACTCACTTTAATCGTAAATTAGATATTTTCAAAGAACCTTTAATAATCTTTAACTAGTGCCCAAGAAACACTATTTACCGTTTTCTTTGTCAAAAATTAATACATAGACTTTAGGGTAATTCGACCGTTTCAATCTAGCAATTTAAATTAGTATAAAAAATGTAGGTAAAAAGGAGAGAAGATAACGAAAAGCATGGGTAAAAGTGACCACTCAATCTGCTTACGGATAGGCCTGGTTTTTCGGTTTTGAGCTCAAAGGAATTCATGTGATTCCTATGTTATGTATCGGCGAATAAAAGGTATTAAAAACAATTTTGGTGTAAAGTTTACCAGTAAGTATCTGATTTGTGTCTTCTCCAATAAATTGTGGATAATTTATCCCGAATCTTGCACAAAATATAAACTGAAGTCTGTTTCCTTAATACACCTCTAAGTTTTCATATTGGCCTACCAAAAAATTCCATACTAATTTTTGTTAAATGCAAATACGACAAAAACAAATTCTAAACTATGCCATTGTTATACCGATATCCTAATTTTTTTATCACCAAAAAACCCTAAAATATGCCCATTGTAAATCTAATACCTCAAATTTTTTAATGTCACCAAAGCTAATAAACTATGCTCACATTGGTATAAGTTTAGGGAATTATGAAAATTTAAATAAAAAGGGTATTAGTGTCATATTTGGCAAAGTTTAGGATTTTTGTGGCAAATAATAGCTATTTTTGTCACAATGGTACAATATTTAGGGTTTTTGTGACACAAAAAAAAAAAAAAAAACCTTTGAGGTTGTATAAAAATCCAATCCAAAAATTTAAACTATTAGGTTGAGGGAGGCGGCGTGTAAATAAATTGAATGTAAACCCCATAGTCAAGTTAGGCTTGGGGTAAATTGCAACACATTCTTTAACGTTCAAGTTGGATTAGAAATGACACTTGATATTTGACTAATGGGGTAAATGCCCATGTGAAATAAACTAGGATAGGTCCAAATAATATATTTAAAAGTCAAACCCAATAACTTAACTACTACGTGGAGGAAGAGTATACACACACAAACCCCATGGTCAAGATTTTTTTAACAAGAGTATTAACTTTACATAGCATAATTTAATGAGACGACTGCCAACTGTTTTAAAAATTTAAGTTGTTGGATAAAAAGTTTATTTGTTTTGTGGAAAATATTTTTTAGGAAAATATTTTCCTCATTTTCTTGTGTTTGGTTCGCTTAAGAAAATGAGTCAACAAATAGGGTTTTCCTACCAAAATTTAAATTCAAAAAAATTATATCTTATTTGAAAGAGCTTGAAAAAGTTTTCCAAAATATTATTCTAGTGTTAGGGCCCTTGGTTCATGGCTGGTGGAAGGCTGCCTAGCTTGAGGCTTACTAGATCTAGGCGAGTTTGTGGCTTGCCCGATCTTGGCGAGGTTGACCTCGCTCGAGGTTGGCAAGCTCGAGCTTGCCTATGGTCATCGTCGGGCAAGCCTATGGTCGTCCTCGGCTGATCGTAGTGAAGAAATGGGGCAAATAAAAGGAAAGAAATGAAAAAAGAAAAAGAAAAGCAAATATTTAAAAAAAAAAGATAAGATAATTTGAATTTTGAATTTTTTGAAAAATGTAATTTTTTTTTTTGCCTGAGATAAAATCTTAATATTGGAAAACATTTTCAATCATATATCATTAAATAAAGGACAACTAACCTTGTTCCTGAAATTTTTTCCTTTATTATTGAGATTTTGGTGAAACAAATGTACTTAAAGGCGTTTCAGTTTCTTTCACTCCTCCTCACGTTTAGTATAGTCTTTTAGAGCCTTTGAAATATTCGAATTTAGGATCTTCTGCTCATATATCATATGAAATTTTGGTGGAACACTCTTAACTGTCATAAAAATTTAAACTGTTTGATCAAAGCGTGGTTTACTATTTAAGTTATCTATCATAAGCACTGATCATGAATTGGATCTCCCTTATTTGAGTTGTATTGACTTCGTCATCTTACGGAACTGTTGTAAATTTAAAATTTCAAAGGCTTTTATCCACCCATTTTCTTCTTATAGCGAATACTTCATTTTAAATTACTTACACGCCCCCACCAATTTCGATAATACTTTGCAAGGTATCCCATCGAATTAAGCCAATCAAACCAAGAGGAGATGGAATGACTAACCAATCGCACATTTCGCCAACTACAAACAAGATCAACAACGCAACCACCGGCCGCGGTGGCTCCATTAGTTAAGGCTCTGCTGATCCTCAATGAAGAGGTGAAGGGTTCAAAACCCAGGGGAGGCGCTAGGTGTATTAAGTGTGACTCATGGGTGGTGGGTCCTCCTGCTTAAGTGTCACCTGGGGGTTTACGGCGCGGCTGTCGGCTGCAAGCCGGTTCCTCCAATATCAAAAAAAAAGAAGATCAACACCGCAACCGAATCCACAAAAAAAAAGAAAAAGAAAAAAACCGAATCCACAACAACTCTATTCCATTGGTGAATTTATTTAATAGTTACAAGCAATTACTTCGAAAATTTCACTAGACGCGAACTTAATTATGAAATGGCAGCAGCTAGTTGCAATTGTGGCGGCAATTGGGTCTAGATGCGGGACGGGGGTGGTCCGAGGCAAGATCCGATAGTGAAATTGGGTTGCTCTGCCTTCTTCACCGACATCAGCGCGCCCTTCAATGACGGATTCTCTCTTGGTTGTTGCAGAAGCTAAGCCAAAACCTAAAAGGAGCATGAGGAGGATTGTCCATGAGCATCTCAGATTAGGTTTTGAAAGAAGATAAGAAGCTACGGGAAGAAGGGAAGAATCGTAAAAAGAAGAGGAACTTTTGGGAGAATTTCGTGTATTCTATTCCATTCTTTTACTGATGTACAAAGTCATGTAAATATAGTACGGGGAGGTGTACAAAAGAAAGGAACATATATTCAACGAATCAAATCTACTCCTCAATTGATTTAATGAATCGATCTCAATCCAAAAGGATTTCATCCAGCTTGAGTATATTTTCCAACAATCCCCCTTAAGCTAATGGCTTGTAGATATCCAAGATGCTTAACTTGCTCAATAGATATGCGTGTTGTCTCTGACAAAGAGGTTTGGTGAACACATCTGCAGGTTGTCCCGTGGTCCCAATTCCTCTTGTTTCGATCACTCCTTCTTGAATCTTGTCTTGAGTGAAATGAGAGTCCACTTTTGTATGTTTTGTTCTTTCTTGCACTATGAGATTTGCCACAAGTTTGAAAGCCCCATTATTGTTGTAAAATAATTTTGTTGGTCCCTTCACTTGTATCCCAAGGTCCTAAAGTAAGCCTTGTATCCAGACTATCTTGCAAATGGTCTTTTGCCATGGCTCATTATTCCACTTCGGCTGATGATAGTGAGACAATTGCTTGTTTCTTTGTTTTACATGAAAGTAAACATTCTCCCAGTTTAATGCATAAACTAGTGATGGATCTTTGACTCATGGGACGAGTTGCATAATCTACATCACAATAGGCCGTCATCTCCATTTTATAGAGAGAAGAATCCCAAGTCCTGGGCATTTTTTCAAATCTTTTATGACCTTTAGAGCAGCATTCATATGAGATTGTTTTGGATTGTGCATACACTTGCTTAGTGCCTATATTGCATAACATTTATCATGCTTGGTCATAGTCAAGTATGAGTTTCCCAATGAGCTTCTGATAACTTGACGGATCTCTAAGCATAGGATCTTGATTTTGAGATGATCCCATATCATGTTCTGCCATAGTTAAATTGATGTTCTACCCAATTGGAATAACAACCAGTTTGCGTCTTGAAGGTCCCACTTATGATATGATTTTCAATATAAATTTCTGTTGGTTGAGAGAGATTTCTTGGTCGGATCGAGTAATCTCAATCCCAAGAAAATACTTCGGTGATCCCAAGTCCTTAATATGGAATGTGGAATTCAAATACTCCTTAAGGTTCTCTATGGTAGTTTTGTCGTTCCCCATAATGAGAATGTTATCAACACATATCATCAAATAAATAGATGGCATACCTTTTATCCACGTGAGCATAATCATATTGGACTTGGCAGACCACTGCCTATAATCTTGTTTGAGACCATACAAGTATTTGTGAAGACAACATACTCTATTCTTCCATTGTCTTCATAAACCCCGAGGAATATTCATGTAAATTTCTTCATCCAGGTCCCCGTGAAGAAAGACATTATGTACGTCCATTTGGTGTGATGGTCAATCGTAGAGAGCACCAACTGATAAGAAGGAATGGATTATCACATCTTTGGTTATTGGAGAAAAGGTTTCACGGTAGTTGAAACCTTCCCGTTGTGTAAAAACCTTAGCTACTAATTGAGCCTTGTATTGTTCAATTGACCTGTCTGCTTAATACTTATTTTATACACCTATTTGCAGCCAATCGATTTTCGATTTAGAGGTGGTGTCACAAGCTCCCTTGCCTGATTTTTGGTTAAAGCTTGCAATTCAGCTTCCATAACATTCTGCATGGATCAGTAGATGCTTCATCACAGCTAGGTTCTCGCTCTTCCGATATACGGCTAATGGAACATCTATGTTTCGAGGAGAGTTGATGGAAAGAAACATAAGATGAGATAGGATAATGAATACATGTTGCATTAAATGCCACACAAACATAATCCTTGGTCCATGTTGGTGGACGGGTGATTCGCCTGGAGCGTTGTGCAGGATCATGTTGCGATGGAGGTGACGATGATTCTTCCACAGTGGCATTCAGCGAAGAATTGAAAACTTCTTCAATGGGCATAATATTGGAAGATAGTTCCTCAGTTGTTGCTAGAGTAGGAACCTCATCTAAAGTTGAAGCCGATGTCGAAGAGAAATTTGAAGTCTCAGGAGGTGCAGCAAGTATATACTCAAGATCTAGAGATAATGCTTCCTTAGATAAGAAAGGACGTGAATTAGCCATGGTATCCAAATCTTCCTTTGATAACCCCTCTGCACGGAATGGAAATACTTCTTCATGAAAAATATCTTTGCTTACGAAGAATTAATCTGTAGAAATTTCAAGTAATAAAAAATCTTTTCTGCAAATTTGGGTAGCCCGTGAATACACAACGTTGGGCACGAGGACCCATCTTGTCCTGAAGGCCCACTGTGATGGCATAACTTAAACTACCAAAGACCTTTAACTCTAGTTTCTTCCCATAAAGCAGTTCAAATGGAGTTTGTCTACCAAGAATTTGAGTTTGTATACGATTGATCAGATAAGTTGTCATGATCACATAATCGCACCAAATTTTTTTTCTAGAATAGTCGCTTGGAACTCTAGTGTAGGTGCTACTTTCCAAAAGATTGTGATACTTACATTCTACCACCCTATTCCGTTGTGGGGTATAGGTACATGAGCTCTCATGTAATGTGCCATTAGATGAAAAAAGAGAAGCACAAATACTGTTGAAAAATTCTCTCCTGTTATTTGTGTGAATTCACTAAATAGATATTTCGAACTGATTCTTTGTTCGGGCAAGAAACAATTTTAAATGAGAGATAGCTTAACTCTCAAACTACATTAAAAAAATCCATGTGGCACGAGAATAATCATCCACAATTGTAAGGAAGAAATGCGAGCTGTCACGATGTGTTGTATGGTGGGGTTCCTAAATATCAACAAGAATCAATGGAAAAACATTGCCCGTATGAGTTTTGCTAGAAGGAAAAGGTGATCAAGATTGCTTCACAAGAGGACAAATGTGACACTGAGAGTGTGGAAAAAAAGCACTATGACCCATTCTTGAATGTAAAAGGAAGCTTTTATCATTGATAGTCATGTTACACAATGATTTTTTTTTTTTCAAAAAAATGCAAGATAAATCAAGACTATTTGGAAAACTGGTCTGAAAAAATAATCCTTTGGAGAGTCTACCCAAGTGCATCAATCTGTCAGTCGAAATAACCTAAAAGAAATAAGTATCATAATCGAACAAGACTCAGCATGAATTTTCTTTGCAAACTCTAGATACATAAATGAGGTTAAAATGTGAGACAAGGGAGAAGATTGACTATGCTTGTCATTGTGACATAGGTGACATTTCCATTGGGAAGTCATACGGAAATAGGAAAGTTTGGTCCTTTGTGTATAATGGAGAAAAAACTTTTGTCACAAACAATATGATCACTTGCTCCCGAGTCCATTATCCATGCATTTCTTGAAATATAGTTTATTAGACAGTGGGATATACTTGAAAAATTCATTCCTTTGTTGGAAGTGTCCAATTTCTACAAAGCCTAGATAAGTTGCTAATATTGTTCATGTATAATGGGCTGATCGTTAGAATTTAGACTAGTTAGGTCAATGACTTGATAGGTTGCCGATTTTTTTTTCTTTTTTTCCTTTTCTCCAGACTTACCATGAAATTTCCAGCAATTATGAATTGTGTGATGTAGGCATTTGCAATACTCACAAAATTATTTACCTTTTCCTATGGTATTTTGCCTATAATTCTTGGATGACGTGGCAAAATTCTAACCGTTGGATGCTTTAGTCGTCCTTTCACAGTTTGTTTTAGCTAATGTGTTGATGGATCGTGGACCGTTTGATTGCATAGCATAGGCGTTGATCGACCATGAACTGTCTAATTGCATGGAGTAATCTGGGCTATCCATTCCACTCTTGTTAAAATGTTCTTCTTCTCCACTCTTTGTGAACCCTAGCGATGCTACTCCTCTTTGTCTTCTAGGGTTTTGTTGTGAGAACTTCACTGTGAGCTGTGAGCGAGATGCTCTCGCTTCCTTTAGCATATTCCGGCTAAGAGAGTCGTTGACTCTTTTCTTGGACCACAAGCAGATGCAGCTGAGGGGTGGTATTGGATCCATGGCCAAAATATGTGATAAATGAGTTATGAATTGTTTAAAATCAAGAGAAATCTTGTTGCTTTCTCTTTGTCCCTTATTGCCTTGTATTGCTGTAAAGTGGCTTCGAGCCCTTCAAGTTTCTTTTATGCCGCCTCATGTTCATTCCAAAGTGTGGATAGCTTGTTGAAGCATGCCACTACGGAGATGTTTCCTTGCTTCAACTCTGAGAGTGTCAAGGTGAGCGAGAAGATCTTTGCTCTATCCAATTTCCTATACATCTTTTTTATATTCTCCCACATAGTTTTTGAATCCTCTGTTGGGGGTAATTCGGCTGTGACTTCTGGAGCCACGTAGTTGCCAATCCAAGTTCTCACCAACCGGGTACACTTTCTCCATTGTCCTGTTGTTCTTGGATTTGTTGAAATTGGAATGGTTCCATTAAAAAAATCCTTATCTTTTGTAACCAAAGCTCGCTGAAACTCCTATGCCTCGGTCACATAACTTTCAGATCTAGTAAGTTGATAAGTGATAAGTCGTAGCTTTGGTCCATCGGCGGTGGAGACGAATAGTGGATTGCCTAACTCCGGGCGACCACTAGTGGTTGTGATGGAATATGGTAGAACCTAAGTGGCAAAATCGGTTAGGGATTTGTTCCCATGCTCAACCCAATTCCTCCCTCGCATTGAGAAATACCAAGTAGGGATTTGGTCCAATACTCGGGTCATTTGACTCGGTCACTTGCCCCACATTGATTGGATCCGATTGAATGGTTGTACTTGCCCCGTTTACTATTGGTGGATTGCCATTGGTTTGGGCCCTACTTTGGTGGCCCTGGTTTCTTGGAGATGATGCATTTGGGCTTGGCCCAAAGTACCATGAATTAAATGGTACCCATTAGTAAGGATGGCCCGCAAGGGGCTAGCCCAAGATGGGCTACCCTAGATTTGATGGAGTCTGGATGGGCTGCCATTGCATTTGTTGGGCTTGAATAAGTTGCTCTTGAGATCCAAGAACAACGACAGATGGGTCCACGATTGGATCCCGAACTTAAGAGATTTGAGGGGTGATTTCTACTGGGAAATGCTCTTTTGAGGCTGATGGCAAAATTGTAATGGTGGTACAAAGAAAATTTTCTTCACTTGCTTCTTTCCCTTTTTCAAAAATTGAGGATTAACTTTGTTTTGCAGGTTAGAGTCCCTTGGCAGACAATCGTTCTATGCGGAAGCTCAATCTAGAGCTTAATAGCTCTGATACCATGAAAGAAGACAAGAAGCTAAGGGATGAAAGGAAGAATTGTAAAAAGAAGAGGAACTTTTGGGAGAATTTTGTGTATTCTATTCCATTCTTTATTGATGTACGAAGCTATGTATATAGGCTGCGTTTGGCAGTTGGGATAAAATTCGGGATATGATATAATTTATCCTATCCTACGTTTGGTGCTCGCTCGGGATAGGATATAGTCGGATATAAGGGGGATATAGACGGGATAAAATTATCCCATGGGGGTGGGATAAAGGTGGATATGATTTCTAACGTCCATAATAGGAAAGTTATTTTTCTTGAATAAAAAATTTATTAAATTAACAAAATTGAAATTATATTTCAATATAAATAATTTTGAATTCTAATTTAATAAAATAAATATAAATATAAAAATTTATTTTTGATTAATCTTATTTTAATTCTATGTTATAATAAACATTCAATCTATAAGTTAAATATTTATATTTATTATATATTTTAGGTATTTTTGTATTTTAAATATGTTAGTACAGTTTACTATTTGATAACTTTTTATTAAAGAATGATGAAAGGGAAAAAATAAATAATAATGAAAATAATATAAAAAAGAGGAAAAATAAAATAAATAATAAATAATAAATAAATTAAGGAATAATGTTACGAGATATTTTCACCATCTTCATTTATGAACATTTAGGTTCATTTATAATGATATTGCCATTTATATAAAAAAAATAAAAATGTACATGATGTGAACATATCCGACTTTAATACTATGATTCACCAAATACTAGACGGGACATAAAAAAAATCATAGAATTTCATATCCTATCCTATCCAATCCTATCCCGATTAGAAATCCGGACGACCAAACGTAGCCATATAGTACAGGAGGTGTACAAAAGAAAGGAAAATATATTCAATGAATCAAATCTAATATTTGATTAATCCAATCTAATCCTTGATTGATTTAATGAATCAATCTCAATCTGAAAGGATTTCGTCCTGCTCGAGCATATCTTCCAATAGGTTTCTCCATTGTTTCTTTCTTCTTTTTTATGACTCTTGCTCTAGGATCGCAATTTATAGGTACAAATTCCAACGAGAAGAAAGTGTTGGATATTTCAACAGTTTTGAAATATTTATTAGAAATTATGATCATTATGAAAATCATCATTTTTGTAACAGCTTTTTCAACGGCCATATAACGGTTTTCTAATGGTTGCATAACGATCATCTAACGGCTTTATAACTTTTGATTTATTACTTCATAAACTCTTAATTATATTATAACGGTCATCTTTTTAATTATCAATTGATTTATGATGATCTCCTAACGGCTCTCCCTTTTCCTTGTTTAAATATAAATTAAATTTCAAACCACAATCTTAGTAGATACAATATGTTCTCACATCTTTTTTTTTTTTTTTTTTGCTGGGTTATACACAAAAGTTGTTATATTTCCTTCTAATATTCAGTGCAGAGTATAGAAGAAAGTCTATTGTATCTTGGGAGGATAGCCGCCGAAGCCTTACGCATTGAGTTTCGTATTCCAAGAGGCGGAATTATCCTTAAGGACAGTGCCTGCACGCCTCAAACATTTCCTTTTATTTTCTAATATTTTGTAATGTATTTCCAATAATTATTATTATTTTATGTATCCTAATACTTTTTCCAACATAAAGTCATCTCTATATTGCTTGTCATGAGGTTACTCATGAAGTGTTAGAGCTCTAGATTTGTTTCTAGAATTGATAGATGAAAAATTAGCTTAAGTTAATCAATAAACTTTACATATGCACATGAAAATTTCCCACGAGGGCTATAGATTCTAAGTCATTTATTTGGATCCATCCGACATTACTTCAATTCCATTTTTAGCACATACATATCCTACTTAAACCTTGATCTTTACATTTCGGCAATCACATGATTTGCAAATAAAAAATTATCTAATCAGTCACAAACCAATTGTATAGATGTCAATTCAATCATAAAATTTTCAATTTTGTCAATTTAGTCATAAATTTTAGCCCGAAATTCTAATGTAGTCACTTTGGTCAATTTTCATTAAAATCGTCAACATGATGATCCAGTCATTGTTGGTCATGCTACGTGGCATAATGTAAAAATTGGCCAAAATGACTATATTGAAATTTTGCATAAAGATTTATGACTAAATTAGCAAAATTGAAAAAATTATGACTAAAAATTGGCATATGTACAATAAATTCAAGATTCATTGGACAATTTCCTCAATTTGTTAGAAATAGAATATTTCAATAACTCACCGCTCAATTTGCTTTTTATTGTGCCACGCTACTTGAGAAGCTCTCTCTTGTTCATTATTTGGACAAAAACTTCTTTTTAGCCTTACATTTCATGTTTTGTGACATCAAAACAACATAAGAGAGAGAAAATAAGAAAAAGAGCAAACGTCAGCATTTTCACTTACTCAAGTTGGACGGAGTTAGCGAAATGATTTAATTACACAAATTTGACAAGTTTTAGGATTTGATTGTACTTTTGGAAGTTTTAAAACTTGTTACATTTTTATGACGAGTTTTAAGACTTTTAGCACAATTATCCAAACAAAATGTAGATCAAAAGGAAGTAAGATAAATTAACATGCAACTAAATCGGCAACAACTTTATTCTATCGGTGAATTTATTGAATAATTGCAAGTAATTGCTTCAAAAAATTCACTAGGGGAAGACGGCAGACTTAACTATGCAATGGCTTTGCCAAGGCTCAATGTCCAGTGGGGTCTGGTCCAGAGGGGACATCGCGCAAGATCTGGTAGGGAAGATGGGTTGCTTCGCCTTCTTCTACAATGCCGGCATTTCCACTTGGATTAGGTCCAGAGGGGACTTCATGCAAGATTTGGCAATGAAAATTTGGTTGCTTCGCCTTCTTCTCCGACGCTGACATTTCCACTAGGATTAGGTGCAGAAGGGACTATCGCACGCAACTAAATCCGCAGCAACTTTATTCCATCTGTGAATTTTATTTAATGGTTACAAGCAATTGCTTCGAAAATTTCACTAGATCATAACTTAATTATGGAATGGCGGTAGCTAGTTGCATTTTGTGGCGGCAGTAAGGTCCAGATGGCGGGACAGGGGAGGACCGAGGCAAGATCCGATGGTGAAAAGGGGTTGCTCCACCTACTTCACCAACATCGGCACGGCCTTCTGTGACCGGTTGTTGCAGAAGCTAAGCCAAAAGCTAAAACGAGCATGAGGAGGATTGTCCACGAGGGTTTCAGATTAGAGCTCTCTCTCCATTGTTTCTTTCTTCTCCTTTTTTTCCTAAGACTTTTATCCCAAAAGTATATGCACGACTCTTGCTCTAGGACCGCTTTTTACAGGTACGAATTCCATTGAGAAGGATGTCATCTCTATATAGCTTGTTATGAGGCTACTCGTGTGGTGTTAGAGCCCTAGATTTGTTTCCGGAATTGACAGATGCAAATTAGCTTTAAGTTAATCCATATACTTTCCGTATCCACATGAAAATTTCCTGCGAAAGCCAGATTTCAAGTCTTTTATTTGAATCCATTTGCCATTACTTCGATCCCATTTTTAGTACATACATATCCTACTTAAACTTGGATCTTTACATTTCGGAAGTCACATTATTTGCAAATGGAAAATTATCTATTTATTCATAAATTTATTATGTGGATGCCAATTCAATTATAAACTTTTCAATTTTATTAATTTAACTGTAAACCTTTGTGAGAAATTGTAATGTAATCCTTTCGATCAATTTTCGTCAAAATCGCTAGTGTGATGATTTAGTCATTGTTGATTGTCCTACGTGGTATATTGAAAAAATTAGCCAAAACGACTATATTGAAATTTTGCACAGAAATTTATGACTAAATTGAAAAAATTGAAAAGAATTATAATAATATTGGCATATATGTACAATAAATGTAGGACTGATCGAACAATTTCTTCAATTTGTTATATAAAAAAAGTATTTCAATAACTCACCTCTTGTTCATTATTTTAATCAATTTACTTTATTAGCTTGGTAAAAACAGGAGGAGGGAGGGAGGAGGGGGGCGGGTTTGTTGCGTTCGCAGGAACTTCTTATATCAGACCAAGTAAAGTTGGATTCTACCCCAACGATCCTTGCATGTATGAACGGTTAAAGTTACCCCTCTTTCCTCAATTACTATAATCGCAAGGAGGCCCCTTCATTCAAAAATAACTATAATTTCATGTTAGCTCGTTCAATGATTCTCACAAATTAAATTTTACCCAACTTTCCTATTATAAATTTTTAAAAGGGAACGAATCACCAAAAACTCAAGCTATATCTGTTGACAAATTTATTCTGAATTTTTTTTTTTTTTTTGTGTGTGGCATCAAAAAAACCAAACCATGCCCACAATGACATCTCTATCCTAAGATTTTTATGGTGTCAAGAAAAACTGCAAACTTGAACCCATGTGAGACATTTACCATGTGTCAAGGTTTAGTTAGGTGATTTTCTAGCTAAAACAACATCATTTTTATTTCACTTGTGCCGTGTTAACACTGTTTGCATTTTGTCATCCATCTTGGCAGACTTCTAAAGATGCCTATTGACAGAACTTTGACAAGGGGTAAAAGTGTCACGCATGTACGAATTTGGGATTTTGGATGTGATAAAAAAAAATTAAAGATACATGTGTCACAATATGCAAAATTTGGGATTTTTGATGGCTTTTTTCCTATTTAAAGCTAGAGAAAATTTTGTTAGCATTTTAGATTTGAATTTCGTATAATATTTGTTTCATTGGAATTTCACTTTGCAATGAAATGCCTTTAATCGAAAGTCATTATTTGATTTTTTTAGAGGATACATGTTGTATGGTGATTTCGGACAGGAAATATCACAGGTAGATAAAGAAATCGATAACTTCACTTCAAACGGAACCTAGCATACACAAATTGTGCCAAAATTCGATCTAAAACAAAGCCTGAGAATGTAAAGATGCAATAGAGGAACAATGAAACACGTAGGAGCTATAGCAAAGTCACACGCTAGAATTTAATCGACAACATAGATAAAAAAAATTACAACTAAGAAATATGTCATAATTTAATTGACAACGCAAATATAGAAATGTTTGTTTGTGCGCGAGGGGCCTCGGAAGAGCACCCTAGGGTTATTTGAAGCCTACAATTGATGTTGACCAATGGTGGTGGGTTATTGAAAAAGAAATAACTTGAAGTTACGACAATCTTGAAATAGCGGCAAAACAACCAATCAATGGTTATTCTCGTGTCAATTTCTTGTTGTCGATGTTGATGACTTTCTCGATCAACTTTAAAATTCTTATCAATAAATTCATGTTGTGTGTTGTCGATGACTTCATTGGCAAGTTGTCGATTCAAATTACTGATAATTCTATCTATAAATAACCAAAATATATTCTCACTTACTGAGTCTATCACATGATGACAATAACAAATGGTTGGCATTTTCCCGTGTAAATAATATTGAATACCTCAAAATCTAAAAGTAATTGAACATTTGTATTTAAAGTAGGTCAAAGTCGTGAAAATATTTAGGACAAAAAAAAAAAAAATCTCATGGCACAATTTTTCAAGATTTGATCCGCTCGTATAGATGGTAAAGTCAAAGATGGTCTCCAAAAATCACTTTAACTAAGGCCGCAAGGCGTGGTGCCCAAAACCAAGATCTTATTGTCATAATGACAAAGATGTAATTAACAGAGTATTGGCTTACCATTCTTAACCCACATTGGTCATCTCCCAATATTTTGAAGCCAGCTTGATTCGAGTATATTTAGATGCAACATTCAAGAACTTTATTAATAATTTCTTTGTTTGTTTTTCCCTCTTTCCGTCGAGTGAGAATTTCCTTCAACATCAAACATGCTCGTTCTTGCTGTTGGGCATCAACTGTCCCAGCATGCATGCCGTTAGTCGAGGATTCCATTGTCAAGAAGTGCCGAGCGAGCCTATCACTGGCAAACCTCGTCACAAATGAAAGCTTAATGCAAGGCCAATAGCACCAAGGTCACAGGCGTGTGTATCCCTGCTGGATCCATTATCGTGCATACTCGAGATAGATCTTGTGGGTGAGAAACTGCTCTTGTTGTGTGGCAAGAATAAGATTTTTGGTCAAAGCGAGTATGATTTCTCATACTCCTTAATTATCTCTACCTTATGCTTCTTTTATTTTTGGCCAAAATGTTTAATGCTGTAAAGATTATGACGAATGTTTTTGAATCAATTGTATTGATGTGATAATGTCCCATAAACTCCAAAATTGGTAGTGATCAGTTTTAGAATAGGCTAATTCTCACTATAAAACTGAGAACCACCCACGAAGGACCTATTCCATAAATTGGGAACCGAAAACCATCCACTGGTTCTTGTACCGACTTGGGAAATGAAGCCGGCCATCGCACTGCGGTCATTATACCGTCCCCTGAGTTTTCAAGACTTATGACCACATAAATGATCCTAATTTTCTTGGTGGCAGGTATTTGGCAGCGTCTATTGAGGTTGAAGCTTCTTTTTTTCTCAGTTGCTGGAGTTTTTAACAAATCAGAAGTAACGGAAGATCTCCGACAGCAGAGGTCATTAATTTGACTAAGGCCGAAGGAGCTCTCTTAGGGTTTTGACAGATAAAATTAAAAAATAAAAAAGATATATGGCCTGATCCGTTGGGTCGGTCCACAGCTGGAACAGGGAACAGGACTGATACTCATCAGCTCGGACCGTTTCGATCCAGTCCAATTCATTTGCTCACCCCTATCCAAAATTAAAGTCTGAATATAACCCACGATAGCTACAGGCCCCTGTATAAACTTTTAAGAGGATATAATCCATGACCAACGTACATCACCGCAATTTAGGCATCATTGACAGCTAAAGAAAGGGAAAAAGAAAGACATAAGAATCGATCTTTATAATTTCTCAACTATCTTTGGACAATTGTTAGTTTGACAAATGTATCTACACAGAGTGAAAAGTTTCTCATGGTAAATGACAGTCCCCTGAATCAATCCGAAGTCTAAGCGAGAACCAGTGTGGATAAGAGACTTCATCTATAATTAGATTAGTTGAACATTCAACATGAATATTTTTCACCGGAACAGACAAAGAAGAAAAAAATTTGCAAGAGGAAAGGAGACTCAACATGCTGGCTAAGTGAACACAGACTCAGCATATCAAAATCTGAAGTCAGGTTCCGCGTCCATCGCCCAAGCAAATTTTGCCAACAGAGACTTGTTGAAAATCTGCAACAGCAAAAAATATAGGTCATACCATTTCGAAGACCAGCCCCAGCTAACTAAAAAGTAAGGGCGGAATTATCGTGCCATCCTTTTCTCGCAGGAAAAAAGTATCACTAACTTAAGCTACCCTCGTTTAGATCATAAAATGACTAATTCCAGAGACTGCCTAGACATGTGCATGGTTTGAAGCTACTACTGACCTTTTCAATTGGAACTTCGTGCCGCTTGCACCATGCAACTGTGATCCTTGGGTCAAGATAGTTGATTTTGGATGTGCCCAGTGCAACAGTTTTCAGATCTTCTCTGGTAGTTTTGTCCCGTTCCATTTTCTCAATTTTCGCCTCAATTTGAGCAATCTTCTTCTCTATCCTGCACAGCGGAAGATGAGGCAACATCGTAAATCAGAAACATCTACATAGCTGCAGAATGGGGAACAGGTAGCAATTATATTACGCGTCTGAGCTCAAGTTCCTCTTTTGCTTTCCATCAGCACCCTTTAAGGGAGGCTTTCCTTTTCGCGCCCGATCCAAATCTACTTTTAGCTCTTTCATATTGTCCTGCACATGATTCAGAACATCAGCTCCATTCAAACTATAGTGAATTCTTAAGAGTTCCTAAAATCTCTTATGAAGCCCATATAGAAAATCATGGTCCATTTGCAAAACCGATGTGAAAATTTGGGATATGTAGGTTGGGACCAGATATACTGTATAATAGCCAGAAATCAAGAGAAAAGTAGTCACCTGCAATTCATCTATCTTCTCTTGCAACCTGGTCATTTGTGCTGCATGGGTTTTTGAAATACTACGTTGATGATTGCAAATAATAGCAACCTGAAGACCAAAACAATCACAAGTACAATTAATACTTGTTTATGCACTGCATGTTCTTCTGTAATAAACAATAATTACCTCTTTGTTTGCACGCTGATAGACTACAACTTTTTCTGCAACTTCTCCATCTTTGGTGTCTCTACTTAACTGTCATCAAACAAATGAAAAGCTTCCCTATCATATTCTATCTTTTCACAACATTATGGAAGTGTAAGACCAATAACTTTGTTTTACATATGAACATATCCATTGTATGTATCAACAAGCTAACCAGCTCCAAAGATCCCTTGATGACTGGACATCATTTGAAAATCATGCCTTTCCATTTTGATGGGATGCATCTAATATATGCATGAACACATGTTTGTTCTTCTTGCCAAGGCATCTAAGCTTAAAAAGTACTGGAGATGAATGTAGCCTCCCATGGCTAAAATATCTATCCACCCGACAGATGAAGTACATCAAACATATTGTAACACCAATGAAAACCCCCTCAAAAGGCAAATGTGAGCCTACCATCTCATCCAAAGTAATGGAAGCGTTATATGTACGGAAAACTTTTGCTGTCAGACCAGGCATGAGTTCCTTCAGATGAGCATTCAGTTTAGTTGTATCCAGCTCATCGAAAAGAGGATCACCAGGCTTTTTCCCTACACAAACCAAACCAAAGCAAGATAAATTGACCACATGAAAAAGCAAATGCATATGTCCATTTTGAAATGGGCAAATAAGTGCTGTAACTCACCAGATTGAAAGTGCACAATTGCCTTGTAGACAGGGAGCTCAACTTCTACAGTGTTTTCATATCTAATAGAGTCTTTACCAAGAAAGTTAAACTGAAAATTGACAAAGCACAACAGCCAATTTAGCTCCAAGCAGCAAGCGGAAATATTTGAACTTTCAGCGTTTGAATTCATCTTACCTCCAGTGAATTTGGACTAATTGCTTTTACATTTTCAACTTTCAGTGTGCAGCACCCAACAGTATCTGCTTCATCATCATCCTGAGTAACAAAAAGCAAACAAATTGGTAACCATAGAATTCACTCTGCTAATCAAAGCAACGATTCTTTGTGGAATCAAAATTTAATGTCTAGTGAGATGTAGATACGTGCTATTATTTTTAAGAGGCTTCTTTTTAATTGTCATACACACGAAAAAAAGTTTCTTCTAGAGAGTACAATTTCCTATTTTAAGTTACTTTAGAATAGGAATCTGAAAAGGAGACATGTATTTATCTCCACAAAACAAGCAGAACTGAAGTTGTGGCATAAACTTGATATAAAACAAGCAATTCCATCTCGAGCGTTCCAAATTTTCATGACTACCATGTGGAAAGTTATTTGATCAATTTCATAATATATGTTGATTGTATCACCAAACAATTACAGGAGAACAGTTACTCGCAAACACCTCATTTCAGGACCTTATATCTCATATATATTAAAAAATCCCTAACAGATACAACGGCTTGTCCAATTGTGCCAGATTAGCAAGATAACCACATCCTTCCCCAGAGTCATCACAAAAGAGTCCATGGAAAAGAGAGTTTGCAAATTCTTTTTTTTTTTTTTGGGGGAGAGAGAGAGAGAGAGGAGGGGGAGTCAATCTCGAGAAGTTTCAAATATGTACCTTCTCATTGCCAGCCCTGAGAGCTAGTTTATCAATCAGATATGTAGCAACTGCTATCTGCCGCTTCATAGCATCTTTACTCGTAAAATTCTTGGTGTATGCTGTCCTGATGTTTGCTATGTAATCCTACGCTCAAATATCACACTTTTGGCAATCAGTTATGAATCATATAAAAAACATCTAATGACAAATTGATCACCACCAACATCTGCCACTCAAGTTCTGCTGTACCTTCAACATCCTTGCTTTCTCATATTTCTCTTTATCGCTTTGGCCCTTCAAGGAACTGCTAGCAGCGAGGAAGACATATTTAAATTCCTTTGGATTAATAGGATCGTTCCAAAAGGCTAACCACGTGACGGTATTGTCATGCCTTACTTCTTTCCATCTGCCACATACCAAGAGTCCAGATATCTTAATTTGTAAATGAAGAAGATGAAATAACAATTAGAATATCAACTTTATTCCCAGAGGACATAAATGACAGTACTTTTCACCAGGGATGGGACATTCTGGCACAGGGACGCCTTTCCCAATATTGATTGTAATATCCCTAGGGCGAATGCGTCTCTTCAGCTTTCCCATCTAAAACCAAACACACCAACCATTAGGAATGAGCCAAATGCATGTGCTTAATCAAAATAGTCCACGTATCAAACAAAATGATGTTGGCCAGGAGAAAACACATGCAGTCAAAGATTATGCATGAAACCTTTGGATGTTCTCCACGTCCACGGAACAAGCCAGGCGGTTCAACCCTGAAGTTCCCAACCTGTGGCATAACTTACCGTCAGCATTCAGCATGATAAAGCACAGTTATGCTTGAGAAAACGAATTGACCAAAGATGCAGTAAACTACACAATTTATGTATCCACAGCAACTTAGCATTCTGTTAAAAGCAATGATTACCCATGCCCCAATAGGACAGCAACCAAGATACAGGTGGAGGGTATAGTTCAAAAAGACGTAACATTATCGACAGGACAAGTTAAAAATCACCGGCACTAGACATGTTATTGAGATCTACCACTCACTGATGCAGAAATAAGAAAACAAGAAGTTAACAAATTAACATCATTATTAAACAAAATAGATATGCCTCATGCTCCGTAAATTCAAACCAAATAGCTAAACAAATTGCATTGAAACATAACCAATCTTCAATCCAAAAATGGGACACAATCGTAATAGAAATTCTCACAAAAGGAGTAAAACAACTAAAAACTTATAGACATTACAACACTTTAAAGTGTTTCAGGGTAATCCTTACTGAAAAAGAAGAAAATAATGACAAAAATGACTGAAGAAAAATTTCAATGCAGAAGGAACAAGTGACAAGACACAGCACAGCAAATTATTTGAGGGGCATTGTTCAAATCCAGAATACACAAGATGTGATCAAGGTTTAGAGATAAGAGTAACCTTTTCTTTCACACCATCTACAATGGCCCACATGTACTTCTCCTCCAGCTTCATCTTATCTTCCTTGAGGGCATTCTTTTCCTGCATGAAAGACAAAAACTAAAACATCTACAGAAGCAACAGAAATTGACCCGGGTAACATTTGGCATCGAGACATCAAGAACAGCATATGTCATGTTGGTACCTATTAAGCAAACTAATACTGTGCATAACCAGAGGCACAAAAGAATTCATTTCACAGTATTCATAGTTAAGTGGAAAAACATCTCAATCTTTCAGCAGTAGAAATCGTCACAGAAGCAGCTGATAGCGTCCGCATCACACTCAAGATGCTTCTGCATCCGAAACAGAATTTGACTTCACAGCATACTTTTGGCAGCGAAATAGCATAATGGGTACTACCATATCATAAATTAAAGATACATGGATGAACAATTAAATCACAGCAGACTATCAGCCTCATAGCTTTGTGACCAAAAAGAGCCAGTAATAGGCAATGCTAACAAACAGCAAAATCTTTTCATGAGGACTTGGACATATCGATGTGCCACAAAATGACAATGTCCTCTCATATGACTAGATGCAGGCATGAAACAAGAAAGCAAAACAACAACGAAACAAAGACTGGCAATAAGTTGTAATTATTGGTTGATATAGCAATTTACTAGCTCAAGCAAAGTGAACAAAACTTACTTCTTTGGTCATTTGCTTCTTCTTCTCTTTCTCCTGCTGATACCAATCATATATCGGGGTAAAATCACAGTTTTCCAATTTCTGAATCACATGATTGCTTCCAAGAATCTTTCTCCAATCACTCCAAAAGTTCTCCTTGAACTTATCTTTCTGCATGTAGTCTGTGTCTTTCATCACAGCAAACATTGTAGCCACCTGCAAATCAAAATTCCACCAAATAACTAACCAAATAGCTAAAAGAAAATCTAAGGTAAGAACCTAATGGTTCCAGATCAATTGATTAGGTTGCTCATGAACTAAACTACTGAGCATGACCAATGAATAAAGAAGCCCAAGATCAGAAAGATAGCAGAAGAATGCAAAAGAGGAGAGAAAAGGGGACGGCTTACTTCCTCCTGTGCCGGAGTCAAATCGACAGGCTTCCCTTTGTAAAGCATCTTTACACCATGAGGTGTATATGGAGGTGGAAAAATGACCCCATTGTGAACCAAGGTAGTCCATTTTTTCTGGCCATCGCCAGAAGTAGGTGTTACCTTAGTGGATTTAGAATACTTTGACTTTTTCATTACTTTCTTGAAATTCTTGGTTGGCTTTGTGATCTTCTTCTTTATTAAAACTTTTTTCGCACTGTCCTTTGCAGAGGAAGACTTGTTTCCTGATGCAGAAGCTGCTGCTGGCTTTTTCATTCTCTGGGAAATTGGAATGTGGTCATCGTCATCTGACTCCGGTTCTCCTTTCACAGATGGTTTCGACTTTGTTGATGTTGATGCATCACTAGTCTTTAGCTTTTTGATCAACAACTGACCAGACAAAGTTGTCTTCTCTAGTGGCCTTTTACTTGTCACAGTGGAAGACTTTGCCTGATCCCTACTTAAGGCAAAACCATTTTGCTGTGTTTTCGCTACCAAACGTTTCTTTTCATTGGAAGCAAAACTATTATGAGAAGATGTAGAGGCATTGGATTTCTGAGGCAACCTTGATGCTAAAGGCTTTTCATCATCTGAATCGTCAGGAGAATATTTTGAGGATACCTTTCCCAATGATGGAGATAAAACAGGCGTAGCGCGACTTTTGCCAGAGTTGTCCTGAAGTCTACTACTCAATGGTTTATCATCATCAGAGTCACTGTTGGATTCCTCTTTAGCAGGCACTACTGAACTCTGTTTGGACGAATGCCTCGACTGATCATCTGGTGACTTTGACGACTTCAAACCTGTCGGTGGTGACTTCAGTGGGGGGAGCTTGGCAGTAGAAGATGATGCTTTTGGACTCATGTCAGGGGATCTCATGGATGATGTCCTGGGAGAGGGATGGACCTTACCTTGTTGAGATCTAGCACTTTGGCCATTTGAGGAATGTATCCCTGAGGACCCCAACAACACATCATTCCTCTGAGAAGGTGGCTTCTTTATCTCTGTCCTTATCAGATTTTTCTTTGTTGTGTTATTGCTCCTTTTAAAAACCACAGGCGCATCATCATCATCATCGAAATCATCAGATACATTTGGCTTTATAGGAGCCTGAAGCGCCATCATCCAACAAAGTATTTCCTTTGCATGTATGTGTAATCAGTCTCTATAAAACAGAACTCAAATCCTTTTAAAGAGCAGCAAATCTGCCAAAAGTGAGTGATGATGATCAGGAACAGAACGAAGTCATCTGAAAATAATAAAAAAATAAAAAGTCCTAACAGGTTTCCCAATAAAAAGGAAAAACAATTGGGAAAATTGGGACTATTTCCAATCAGATCACTATAATTTTAAAATGATTTCAATAACGTCCCTCAATCAACATTGGGCGTAATGAATGGATAAGGAAACGACTATACTGAAGCCAAGGCAAGAGCATAGCAACTTTATCTAAGTTTCTAAAACCCAGCAGCCCGATTGGATAGCACCGAACTAGAATGACCATAGAAGTCATTCAGAAAGGCAAACGCATCAACCAAATCTACAAGGGTGGGAAGAAGCACAGAGGGAGACATCAAGCTCTCGAAAGCATCATCGAATCCAAAATTTATAAATTACACAACCCGTTCTCAAATTAATCCTCCTCTCTTCGCTAGAGAAGAGAATGTCCAAGAGGATTAAAGATTCCACCTAAAAAATCAGCTCAATCCTAACACGAACTTCGGAGCCCTCTTCATCGCACCAACCCTCGAAAGCACTCAAGTAGAATCATCCCCGAGTCTACAGATACTACAAAAACTAAGAATCCCTCTCTCCCACCCAACGCATGTCAAAAGCCGCCTCGCCAAACTCAGATAATCTATGCACAAACCCCGATTCACAATCGGCCAGGCCAACCAGAGGCAAACTCAGCACCCCGATGCACAGAGCCGAGCTCGCCGGAAAACTCACCGCGAACCAGCGCCAATCCGACGTCCGATTCCGGCCGTCTCCAGCTCCGCGCAGGGTGGGGCCCGTCGAGCGCCGGAACCGCAAGGGGACCAGGGCGGAGCGAGCCTCGGGAACCAGTCCGCGAGCTGCAGAGAGGGGGCGGGGCGATTGAACAGGGAAGGCGGCGGAGGGAGCGGACGCGCGCGGGCGGCGGCGGCGGCGGCGGCGGAGGGAGCTCCCACCTGCAATCGCCGGCGGGGATTGATCGGGTGGCGGCGGTGGCGGCAGCGGCGGCGGCGGCGGAATCGGGGGGTGGCTACGGCGACGGGCGGCGGGAAACGCGCATTTGCTGGACCGAAACCCTAAGCTGCAGGAGGGAGGGGAGGGAGGAAGGAACTCGCGTCTCTCTCTCTCTATTTCTCTCTCTATCTCTCTCTATCTCTCTCTCTTTTATCTGAACCTCGTTTGCTTTCGATTATTTTGGAAGCTCTCTCTCTCTCCCTGCATCTTTGAGAAGGCGACGGACGGTGCCTCCTTGCTGTGTGGGCCGCGCCCCCGGCCATCGGTCCGGCCCACATCCCTCTCGAGCCCAATAAGGCTGTCCGGCCCAATGGGCCCATGCTAGGGTCGGGGCTTGCTTAACATGTAATTATCACGCGTGATTAGTTGACCTAATTAAGTTCTTAGAAAAATTTCTAAATTTTGATTTAATATATGATGTAATTCCCAAACATTTAATTTATCTAATGTGGCTCATAAGCTTTTGTTTAATGTACAATGTGATATTTAGATTTAACTAAATTATTTCGATTTGAATAGCAATAGCCTTAATACCTTTATCGGAGATATCATTAAGGAAAAGCTCAAATCCAAGCCCATCGACATATTCAATTAGTCTCATATTTATTCAAAAACTTAAGCTAACTAAGGTATGCTAGCTCCCACATACTCCGTCAATTCTTTGATTTGAATCACACATACATCTTAACAAAAAGCACATAATAACCCAAATTGAACACGTATGATGAGGAAACACTCGGATTACTACGTGATGGGTGAATGTACATAATATTTGATTTCTTTTGGTAATAGACACACCATAGAATATCATCAACATGATTTCTTCTTTATGAAATGACATCGGCAATCTCCGTACTCGTACTCGTACTTAAAATTCAAAATTATCCCTCTATTTTCAAAAATATCATCGGTTGCCTATCATTGAGTCGAATCATGGTTTTTGCTAAAGCTACCTTGTCAGCGCATTTAAATATTTTCAACACCGTTTTCCCTCCTTCTTTCTTAAGCCGACTCTTTTTTAAATTTTCTTCTTTTACATGGACTTCTTGTTATGCTTCTTTCAAATAGTCAAAAGCTATCAATGCAATTACTGCTCAAAAGCTCTTGGTGGTCATGACAGCCTAGAGCTCTAGATCTCCGATATTTAGGGCGCGTTTAGAACGATTCGCGTTTCCGAAGTTCGATTTTGACTAGAAATGATTATTTTTTATTCGTTAAGTGAACCGATTTCGAAAGTAAAAAACGCGTTTAGAATCGTTCAAAATTTTTGATTTCGGAATAGAATTGCGTTTGGTACCGTATTAATTGATTATGTTCCAAATTAATTTCTTTTGATTTTTAAATAAATTTTAAATAATTTCTTTACTTTTTTACTTTTTTCTTTTCTTTTTTCCTTTTTTTTTTTTTTTTTTTTTTTTTTTTTCCCATTTTTCCTATTCTTCTTCTTCTTCATTTGGCCGGTGCCGGACCGGCGATCGCCAGACGAGGGCCGGTGACGCTCATCGGAGCGTCGCCGGCCCTTGGCGAGGTCGGCCTTCATTGGCCGAGCCTCGCTGGCAACTAGGCGAGGCTTGCCCGGCCCCGCCGAGGCTCGGCCTCGCCGTGGCTAGGCTGGCCTCGCCGGTGTCCAGTTGGCCTCGCCGGTGGCTGGGCTTGCCTTCGGCGAGCTTGCCGGACCTCGCCCGGCACGGGCGAGCCTTCGCGACCTCGCCGGACCGGGCGCCGGCGCGGACCGGCTGACGGCGGCGGGCGGCGGTGGACGGCGGCGGGTGATGGCGAACGGCAACCGAGATGTTGAAAGAGAAGAACAAGGGTTTTACTGTTTTGATTCTTTTTCTGATTTTCGGACGTAGAATCAAATTTTTTTTTATTCTCAAATCTTGTCCAAAATCGTTCTCGGTAACAAAAAGTTTACCAAACGTGATTATCGTTCCAAACTGATTCTGGGAACAAAAAATCAGAATCTGGCACTGTTTGGCAAGTTGCCAAACAAGCCCTTATATCTCATGACCACTTCTCTTCCATGGTCGTGAGCTTCGAGCTCAAGAAGCCATGGTGATTGCTAGTTTCAAGCTCAAGTTGGATGGCCTTGGCGGTTGCGAGTTTTGAAGCTAGATTAGGCCACAGTGGCTGCAACCCTCAAGCTCAAACGGCCATGCCCAAAACTTCAAGTTCGAGCTTGAGCGACCATGGCGATCACAAGCTTTGAAGATCGATCTGGCCATGGTAGCAGCAAGTTTTGAGTTCAAACGGCCATGGGTATGAGCTTCAAGCTTGAGCACCCATGGTGTTGTCGTGAGTAAAAAATATACTCATGTTCTTACTGTCCATGTCAAGTATAGACCGGCGGAAAAAAGGAGTGACAAAATGGACGAATGGTGACCCTTTTTCAAAAAGTAGTGCTGCTCCCCAGGCACAATGCGTCTTTAGGGAGCTTAGGGTACATGCTCCACCGGGATCTAAAATTGATTGTGGATGTTGGGATGAAAGATTGTCGAGAAGGGATTCAAGTCTAGGTTAAAGTTTAAGGCCAACTTGAAAATATTAACTCCACCTTTTGAACATACTTTATATGGACATCTCAACAATGGATATGATAGACATTCTCTCATTTTAAAAACTCAATATTGTTTATGCCAAAATGCAATTAATTACGATGACAATCACCCTTTCAAAACATTCGTGGTTACGAAACATTGCGTGTTGGGACAGTTCTTTGAAAGACCATCGAAGGGTTCTATATTGTTTCATGATTAATATTTGGAAGGGGCGAGGTTTAGCTTCTGCTTGGGACGTGTGGTGATGAGAATTGCACCAGTTTATGCATGTAATACCCCAGAGAAAAACTTAACCAGTTCTGATTTCCCTTCCTTTCCTCTCCTCTCTGCCTTCCCTCTCCCCCTTCTTGGTCAGAAAAACGTGGACCAAAACGTGCTGTCCAACGACGCCCCTCGCACAGCCTCATCGTCACTGCGACGGTACCTCCCCACCATCTCCGAGCATAGTTGGTCACCTAGAGCAACCGATGCATCTACCCAAGCAGCTAGGACGGGAATAGGCACTCAAGGTGGGTAGAAGATCCCATTCAGTTCATCAACTTCGGTGAACAAGATCAGACACGCTTGCTTCAGTTTTCTTCACTAATCCAAGATGTCAGCATAAAAGGGCTCCATCGCACTCAAAGAGGTTCCTTTCGCTTTTGGTCCTAAAGCTAGAAAAACCAATGTCCAAATATCGATTTCAGATGGGTGCTTTGCTAAAATAAAACTGCAGTAATAACGTTTCCCAATCAGGTCCATCGTAGTATGATAATTTCTTACGCTTCAGTCATTCTTTCATTTCCGAAACTAGTTGCTTATACTTGCTCCTAATATTTGAACTTTGATCTTTTCTTCTACTCTGATTCATATGTATCACAAAGGCTTGAAAAGCTGAAAAGGAGAGAACAAAAAGCAAAAGAAACCATCTCCTTTTAGCTCTTCCTTACGTCATTCCTATTACACTCGTTTCGATGAATCAAATCCGTAACAATATGGCGAGTGTATCTTAGACAGTGTAATGCTGTTGGATGGTCTCAATGTCAAGCCCCTTCAGCTTCACCACTGACTCAACATGCCCCTTGAGAGTGTGCAGCTCCCTCAGCCTGCAAAAGTCAATTGGTTTTCAGAATCCACTTGAGGAAAAGATTTAAAAGTCTAGAATATGATGTCTAGAAATATGGGCTTAATTGTATCTAATTGCAAGAATTTGGCGTTTTCTACTAGCTTTTTAAGTTGTTATTCTCATAAAACTAAAGTAGAAGGCATCAAGGGATGGCCATGGCATGAATTCACAAGTCATGACATCTAACGGTATAATTTCATTTAGATGTAGCGCCAAAGTTTCTTCATTCTCCAAGCTGACCATTCTTTCCTCAGCAATTTATTTGAGGCATTGGAGACCAAGAAATGAAAAAAGCATGAGAATCCTTCTCCAGTTCTTGACTATAAAGTATTTTGCTAGGCCAACTAATTTAGAGTGTGGAGTGAGCCATAATTTTGACCTCATACGATTGACACATCTTTCAATGAGAATGGGGCTAGTTACCTTGCGACTTCGGCACGTCTCTTGGCTTGTTCAGCAATCTCAGACAACTCCTCCGTGCTATTGTCATGGAACAGAGTCTCCGGAGGATCGAGACCATGAAGAGTACGTTGAGCTATCGCCCATTGCGCCTCCCTCTCGCCCTTGCCGTAATCCTTCTTGGTAGTGAAAGCGGTCTGTGGAATCAACCGATAATAGAAAATGAAAAAAATTAAAATCGAAAGAGTAAAAATATATGCAGGTGACAAGTATGAATTCTATGAAAGAGACTGAAACCTTGTTCTGCAACATGTTGTCCCAGGCCTTGCCACTCAAGCTGTAGCGGATGATGAACTTGAGGATGTCAAGAGGGAAGTAAGTCACAATGCTATAGATCCAGATCACCCCAGCCCATCCCCATCCAGTGCCATGGATCCTTGCGAAGTCCCAGCTCGCGTAAACAGAAATAATCGTGGCAACCTTTCAATTATACATTAGTTATACACGAATCAAGAGATATATCAATCAGGCCTTTAGAAGAAACAGTGCAGGTGATATGGTGGTAAGTGGACCAGTTAACCATACTTACCAGCTGGGCTGCAATGAAAGCGATTCCAAGTAAGAGTCCTGGCCGTTCAAGGAATGACCAGCTTCGCGAGCGAGTCACAAATATAAGAGCTTGGCTTATGATGCTCACTTGTAGGTAGAGAGCTGCAGTGAGCTCATCCACATTATTTTTGATAGGCCTCACACCGAAAGATTTCTGCAAGAATATCACTTTTAGCCTTTCTAACCAAGGACTCCACTGTCTCAGTATGTCATTATCGGAACAGATTTTCTTTAACTTACCGTGAAAAAGTCGGTATCATGCACAAGCCAAAAGAAGAACACAGTCATGATGGCCATGTATGCTCCGAGGACGACGCCGTGGCAAAGATTTCCTTGAGCTTCCATGAGTCTGGGACAGGAGATGGCTTGACTCTGTCCTTGGAGATGGTCATGATAGTCCCGTCGTTCAATATGGCAATGATGAGAACCATGAAGGGTGAGAAATCGAACTTCCATATGAGAGCAACAAGGAGGAAGCCCAACACAATACGGATCGTGATGGAAACCGCATAGATGGTGTAGTTCTTCATCCTCTGGAATATTGCCCTGCTCGTCAAGACAGCACTGACAATCACGCTTAGTCCTGGCTCGGTCAAGACAATGTCTGACGCACTTCTGGCTGCATCGGTTGCATCAGCAACTGCAATACCTATATCTGCCTTCTTTAGAGCCGGGGCATCGTT
The DNA here is from genome assembly GCA_017140615.1 of Eucalyptus cladocalyx. NCBI lineage: Eukaryota > Viridiplantae > Streptophyta > Magnoliopsida > Myrtales > Myrtaceae > Eucalyptus > Eucalyptus cladocalyx. Next base: position 60,349,126 of record CM029523.1, on the reverse strand, counting down.
GACACCATCGCCAGTCATTCCACAAATGTGATTGCTCTCCTGCAATTTCTTGACAATCTCATATTTATGCTCTGCACATCCACATGCACAGTATTAGTAGAATTGACATTAACAGCCTAATGACAGAAAATTGTTGGTGCTTCTATTTACCAGGGAAGACTCCAGCAAATCCATCAGCTTTCTCAATGAGCTCATCGACGGGAATCGAAGCAATAGCCTCGTCCTTGCCCTCACCCAAGAGGGATGAAGATGGATACATGTTGGTGCCCATGCCGAGTCTCCGACCGGTCTCTTTGCCAATGGCAAGTTGGTCACCAGTGATCATCTTGACATTGACGCCCAACTCGAGGGCTCGCCGGATTGTTTCTGCACTGTCATGTCTTGGAGGGTCGAAAAGAGGCAAGAGACCCACAAACTCCCATGGTGTGCCCTCACTCTCCTTTGTTTTCTCAGGAACCATCTGTAACAGAGAGGTGATTGGAGTTAGCATATGTTCCTCAGCATGGAAAAAATAGTGATATGCGCTATTTTAGTATGTAGTACTCACTTGTCGAGAAACCGCCAATGAACGAAGGCCACGCTCAGCGAAATTGTCAATGATGGCATGGGCCCTTTTCCTTGGCTCGCCCTTGAGGCCACAAAGATTAATTATCTAGTACATAATGACAGAAATGTCAATGCATATACCAAATTTGGAAATGCTCAAGAACCTACAGTTGAATCGCTTGAACTGATTGAACTCCAAAACCAACTTACTTGCTCTGGTGCGCCCTTGCTACTACGGTGCCAGTTGCCTTTCTCATCGATGTAAGTAATTGCAGTACGCTTGTCAACGGGATTGAAGGGTAGGAAATGCACTTCTGTGAGGCCTGCCCTTGCCTGCATAAATAATAATTGAAGCCTTTTAACCTCCTTGAACATTGGTCATTGTAGGAGCCTGTAAGACTTCTTAAAGGAGATTAAAGGCTAGAAACCTCTCTAGGGTCACCCAACATGCCAACTATGCAAGCATCAATAGCATCTTGATTCTCAACCCTGGATGCCCTAGCAGCCAATAGCAGCAGACCATCCTTGTCCACGTCATTTGTGAAGACCTGGCATAAAAGGACATTCATGAAAACGAATATCGTTGCTCATCAAGAACTTTCAAGATCGTAATGACACTGTCCTGGGATATTTAAGTGAGTGCTTAAAATGCAAACCTCAATCAAGTTCCTATCGACGGTGAGCTTGTTAAGGGTAAGAGTCCCAGTCTTGTCACTGCAGAGCACGTCCATCCCAGCCATCTCTTCGATCGCAGTCATCCTCTTGGTGATGGCGCCTTGTTCGGACAAGCGGTGAGATCCAATGGCCATGGTCACGGACAGCACAGTGGGCATGGCAATTGGAATACCTCCGATGAGAAGCACAAGGAGGTTGTCAATGCCCTCTCTGTACTTCCTGTGCTGGATCGCGTACATGATCACGATCTCAACCACCATTCCAACTGCGATTGAGCAGATGCAGAAGTTACCGATTGCTGTCAACACCTGATCAGATTATCCAAAAAAAAAAATCGTTCTGAGAATTAATCATAGACATAATACACATCAATGAACTAGCAATCTTATCTATTCGCAGGAAGTTTCATGATCGTGAACAAGTGATTTGAACATATGCATGAAAAATCAAACTAGATGAGGAAATAGAGTTAAATAATGTAGATACCTTTTGGAAGTGACCGACTTGGTTGGTGCTATCGACAAGATGGGCGGCCTTGCCGAAGAAGGTGTGGACGCCAGTGGCAATGACAACAGCCTCGATTTCACCTTGCTTGCAAGTGGAGCCAGAGAACACCTCGTCACCGGGGTTCTTCGTCACCGGCAGTGACTCGCCTGTGAGAGCGGCCTGATCAATCTTGAGGGGATCTCCTTCCAAGAGGCGGGCATCCGCTGGAACGATGTCACCCAGCTTGATGCTAATAACATCACCCGGCACAAGGATTTCCGCCTCTTGCTCGGTCCACTTGTCATCTCTCAACACCTATTCATTTTCACATATACATAAGCTTTCAACCAGTCCACGTTCTAATGTTTCAAACAAATTCACAGTGTAGACATAAAATACTCAAAAATCACCTTGGTTTTCGGGGCAAGACCGGCCATCAAAGCAGCCGCGGCATTGCCTGCATTATTCTCTTCAATGAAGCTAATGGTTGAGTTGATAATGAGCAACACGACAATACCAACAAAGTCTTGCCAATCCGGCGGCTTCCCCTGCATTTATAAAATTCTCTTGTTATCTGAACAATGGCAATTATCGAAGAAAATTGGTTCTTGGGATTTAGTTATATGTTTTTACCCCTCCGTTGGCTAGAGCAATGGCCATAATAGCAGCTGACTCCATGACCCATGACAAAGGATTCCACATAAAACCCAGAAACTTGAGAAGTTTGCTCTCCTGCACAAATTTCACCATATCAATTAAACGATTCGAACTTTCGCTGTTGCAATGAAGAATTACGATTCATATTGTATTTCGCAAATTTACCTTTTTCTCTTCTAGCTTGTTGGGACCGAAAATCTGGAGCCTCTTCACCCCTTCTTCATTTGACAAGCCATCTTTGGTGCACTTCAGCTGCTCAAAGACTTCGTCGACGGGAATGCGCTCCTATACATCGGATGTAATGCCATGGTCATTATTTTTGCATATTCTAGCTGAAAAAGCTTTAAAACTGGAGGGCATAAAGTTATCCTACCAAGCAAACAGATGATTTTGAGGGTAAAAAGAAAAAGAAAATGAAATCTCTTAAATAAAAATATGGGGGGCAAGAGAAGGATGTAGCATAGTCCGACTGCTAAATTTCCCATGGCAACACATGATTTTTCAAGGCACCAAACTAGACGAGTAAACAAAGTCAATAAAAATAGAGGATGGATCGAGCATCCTCGTGTAATTTACTAGTGGTAATAAAAATATGTTTCAGCATGCAAAATCCAAACTTCTTATAGGGAGCAACACGATATAAGAAGTTTTAGAGGATCATCGCATCAGCAACAGTTTGATAGATTTCGGTGCCAGAAAGCAAATACCAAAACACGCCGGCGGGATCAGCAAAAATGTGATGTCCGATAGGAAAAAAGAAAGAAGAAGATCATCTCCAAAGCCAACAACGTATAAAAAGATACGAATCACAACGACTCACAAGGTCGACATTCTCGTTCTTGAGCTCCTCCAAGGAGATGTCAGTGGTGGCCATGGTTGAGACAAACAAACACACACACACCCTTTGTGATCTTATATTGGCTCCCCCTTTTCTTCAACCAAAGAGTGGGCGAAAAACTCTTTGCTCTAGGCCTCCTTGTTGTCCTCCATAAGGCCTAGAGAGGGACTGCAGAAACGGAGGGGAATGGAGGATCAGAAAGCCTCTGGCTGGAACGTCAGCTCTCTCTTTATATGAAACCAGAGAAAAGAGAGAGCGCAAAAGGTTCGGGGAGAGAAGCGATCCGAGATCACTAGTTTTTTTCCCTCCTTGGTGAATAGAGTTGGAGTTGGGAGTCTGTTTGTTCTTTGTGGCTTCCCTAGGTCCCCGGCCATTTGATGGATTGGTATAATGCCTCTGCTTCATTATTTTTAGAGTATTGTGGGTAAAAGAAAAAAAAAAAAACACAAAACAAATAACGGAAAAATTGTCTGTAAATTGGCCTGTGCAAGCATCCTCATGCACTTTCTAAATTATGGGGTTGTCTCTCCTTTTCTTTTCATTTTTGCTTTATCTACTCATGGTAAAAAATTTATTTCCTTTTCTTAACTTCCTTATACGCCCGGGTCATTACTTAGAGCAAAAGGGACAGGTTCACACGATTTATCTACTCTCGACCTGATAATTCCACCTGAGGGGATCGAGAGCGAGCAAGTGGTAAGGGTGATTTTGACCAATTGATCATCCCTCGACACATATCATCACTATGCTTATGGGAACAAATAACATAGAGAGATGGTTCATTGGTATTCTATCAAATGGGTTAATTGATTGCTTGGCAGGTTAATATGGATAATACATCACTTTTATTGTAATTTCATTGAGCAAACAAATGTTCTACCATTATCTAAAAGGCTAGATATGCATTGGTTCTTACAATGGTGTGATTATCATGTGTCATCTTCTTTCACCACTTGTCATATAAAGGCTATCATTTGTGTAACATAACCCGATGACCCATCGATAGTAACACATAAATCGTATTATGAGATTCATTTGGAGTTGTTTCTTCCCATACTTCTTCCTGAAAATACACCATTCTCAATAAAATCGTAAACACTCTCTCTTCTAAATTTCCCTCACTTCCAATGCTAACTTAAATATCAAAGGGTCAATCCACGTACAAAACCCGGATGCCTTGACCCCTTTCTTATGCTGAGCATGGAGATGGATTACCAAGCGAGGTAGAAAATCAAGCTCGTGGTTCTCAATTCTAACTTCAACAAATGTAAATACAAAACTCAGTTTATTTCGTGGAAAATAAATAATTCTAAAAAATATTTTCCAAATAAACAGTTTATATCACTTAAAATAATTAGTTAATAAAAACTATTTTGAATATCAAAGACAATTTATGTCTAAACATTTTCGCGTAGGATGAAAATATTTTTCATTCATTCATTGTTGTAAGCGACATAATCAATTATTTTGAGAAAAATATTTTTTTAAATCATTCATTTTTCATGAAGCAAACGAAATTTACGAAGAAAAATACTTTCGGTCTAATGGATAAAGGTAATATTAAATTTGTTTGGAAACTAATTTGCTAGTATGCATGCAACGGGACTACTTTCCTTTGTATTTTCGGACAGCTACGAGGGCAATGATCGATAAAACACAACTAAATTTTGGATCATTAGCTCATCAAGTATCCATTTTAGCGTGAGATGACCGAGAAACATTTCATCTAATCCAATCCGCTTCTCGAGTAGGGTCCTGTCCCATGAGAAATGTAAGGCTTTACAAATTAGCAGGGTAAACACATGCTCCTGCTGAGACCATCATTTGGTAATTGCCAGATTGTTGTTCTTGTCGATTCAATTTGGATCGATATAAATGTCAACCGAAAGAAAATTGCATTGGGATTGCACAGAAGATTTGTTGGGTCTTCGACATTAACATTTGCTTACACAATTAAATCATCAATTGTTCATGATCATTCCGGAAAATGCAGTGCATTTTGAGTTAGTACCATTCATTAGAAGAAGTTCATATATTATGAATACAAGAGAAAAAACAGTGTTGGCATTCTTTCAACAGACAACATCTAAAAACAACTCAAACAAGTCAGATTACAGAATCAAATCAAAGTAAAAACAACTCAGCATTAAATCCGTCATGCGCGGTTGTTATTGAAAAAAATCTTAATTTGGCTTCGGTGCTGCCCGAGATTACATAGGTGGATGAATAATGAGAAATGTATATAACTTGAAGTCTTGAAGAGCTTCTAATAAACTTGAAGTCGCTGGAGAAATGCAAGAGTTACAAAGGTTGAATCTTCAATCATCAAGAATCCACGCTCTAGATGCTGCATAAGACAAATCCAAAATAAAAATTCCAATTAAAGATTAGAACTCTAAAATATTTTTTTTTTCCGTCAAAACCTTCAAAATGGTGCTTTAATATTACCAAAGCACAAATTTTTGAGTGGACATAAATGTCATACCTTGGGATGATATTTGCCAATCGGTTTCATAACCAAGGACCCAGAAGAAATATCCCCGAAGCCCAAGGGCTTGTGCCAATCCGATCTTCACCATCGCTGAGGCGACGTCATCGTAACTGATCCAAGATGTCCCGGCAAAGGAGTAGGTCGACACCGTCTCCGCGTCGTATACCACGGTGGCGCTATAATTCCAATTGAACACTTGCACGTCAGAGTACGGAAGCACGCCGCCCCCAGGGCCCGCCTTCACTGCCGGGGCGCCGATCTCGGTGACATTCGGGTCCTTGAGCTCCCAAGTCCTTCCGTAAAGGGGCAAGCCCATGACCACCTGCTTTGCGGGCAGCCCTGCCTGTAGCCAAGACTTGAGCCCGTGGATCGAGCTCAGATTGCTCTTTGGGTCGAAGAATGCGGCTTGGGCGCCCGTGGCAGAGGGGTCCCACGCCCCGTGATAGTCGTAGCACATGGCGTTGATCCAGTCCAAATTCTTCCTAATGGCCGCCACCGGGTACATGCGGTACACCGGATCGAGGAAGAAGTCGGCGGCGAAGTACACCGCAGCGGTTAACAACAGCGGGGGCTGCTCGGTGGCTCGGGCCTCTTCGATGATCTCAAGCCTCCATTCCCTCAACAAGTGGGCCAAATCCTTCATCTCCTTTCGGTTTTTAGGCCATTCCCAGTCAAGGTCAAGCCCATCAAACGCAAACTTCCTTGCAACCTCCATTGAAGAATTGATAAAGACTTTTCTTGAGGAAGGGCATGAAGCTATCTCGGCCAAGAGAGCGGTTGGAACGTCTCCAGAACCGCCAATGGAGAGGAGGGTCTTGACTGGTGGGCTCGCAAAACGGAGGGTGCTCGTGAAGTTGAGAGAGCCGCTGCTGTCGAATTCGAGAGCTCGAACTTGAAGGTGATGTTGCTTGGGGAGAGGAAAGCATAGAAGATGTGAGTGAACAAAGTTGTGTCTATGTCTGATGGGGTGAAGTCCGGTGTCCAGGGAGTGTAATAAGATCCTTTAATGGTGGAAAATGATGATGATGATGAAGCTGTTGCATCAATGGAAGGCATGGCCATGAGCAAGAAGAAGACCATGCAAAGGAAAGGCAAAAGGGTGGACTTTGCCATTTCTTTTTCAAGAGGGCATATGATCAAATGCATTTAGATCATTGGTGTTTGATTGGAAAGTGCATATTTATAGGGAGATAATGGTTAGCTTAAGGTTTAGTTTTGGACGGTTTTGTTTTGTCCTGATGTGCCTCCCATAGATTCTAAGAAGCTAAACAAGGCTTCTTGGGTGATATTACCAAGGGGAAAAGTGTTAAAAAAAGTCCTAAATCTTTTGTATTTGTGCCAATTTAGTCATAAACCATTTTTTGGTGCCAATTAAGTCTTAAACCTTTTTACATTGTGTCAATTCAATTATTTCCAATCAATTTTGGCCGGATTTTGTTGACTGGACGGTTGACGCGGCTGACGTGGATGGAAATTTTAATAATATTTAAAATTTTTTTGAATATTTTTGAATATTTTTATTTTTTTTGTTTCTTCTCCTTCTCCTTCCTCACCGGTGCTCACGAGGGCAACCTCGACGGTGGCTAGAGGCTCGCCACGGTCATCAAGGTGAGCGGCCACCTCGCCCATGGCCGAGGAGGCGGCCTTGTGCCATGGGCGAGGCTCGTCCTCGCTAGATCCAAGTGAGGGCAAGCCTCGCCCCCATGGCCTCGAGGGCGGTCTCACATCGAGCCGCCATGGGTGGGCGACCCTTGCCGCCTAGTGTGAGGCCGAGCACGGCCCACTCAGCAGTGAGGTTGGATGACTAGGTTGAGGCGATCGGAAGGAGGAGAAAAAGGAAAAAATGAAAAGAAAAAATAAAAAGAAAAATATTCAAAAATATCAAAAATATTAAAATATTATTAAAAGTTGTCAACGTTAGCACCGATCAGGTCATGTCAGCCGGACGGTGTTTGGTCAGCAAAATCTGGCCAAAATTGGTTGGAAAAGACTGAATTAACACAACATAAAAATATTTAGGACTTAATTAGTACAAAAGAAAAAGGTTTAGGACTAAATTGGTACAAATACAAAAGGTTTATGACTTTTTTAGCACTTTTCCCTATTACCAAGTTCTTGTCTAGGCTTGTTACATGGTCAAGAACTGTATAGACAAACCATTATTAATAAGACTATTCCAGAGGAGTTGTTTCTTGGGAGATATTATCAAATTCTTGTCTAGACTTGTCACTTGGTTAAAAACTGTATAAACAAACCATTATTAATAAGACCATTCTGAAGAAATTTGTACATGATCTTATATGAATATGTCGTGGTGAAATCACAATAAATACATATATATTCATGGTATCACACAAATCACCTAACAATCTAAAAATGTCTACAAAAATCCTATTTGGTTCAAGGTAGATATTTAATTGGTCTAGCTTTGAAACAAGAATTTCCTGTGCTAATTTCGAATCGTACTTGTGTGATAAGTACGAGAGTAATGAACAATCCAAAAAAGTTTCCCCCCTGTTCATTGTCTACAAGCATAGGTCAAATTCGATAATTGCTAAGGAGATGTAACACGACTGATTACAGTCACATTTCTCGAGTTACAAAGTGAGGCCAAATGGTTTTACTTTACGAATAAACTGACCTTTCGATTACCCACTTTAGCATATGAACAATTCCTAACGAGACAAACGGGGAAACAGAGAGGCAGAAACAATAAATCAATAGAGTACAAATACTGGCCATTATTAATGGATTTGCTTGTGACGTCTTGGAGCTGTCTTTTAACGTTTGTCTCGCATGAGCGTCTGCAGGTGTGTTCAGTCGCCTGAGAGGAGGACAAGTGGCAGCTGGACAAGAGCTGTTCTAGGATCTATGCTTGAAAAACAAAGCTGTGTTTGAATATTTACATGTTTGGAATGGTGGGTGACTGAGTTTGATGCGGTCAAATGGATATGAACCGCTTATCTTAGAGCCGAACCGCTGCACAAGTTTCAGACTTTGCTGACGTCTTGAGTTTTTTTCGTTTCGGTATCATGGAGACGGCTCGACGGGGTTGGTGTCAAAGAACGCATGCATATGTGATGCGCGATATAATGTAAGAACAGCGTCATCGGGCGCAAACAATCTTGTTTGAATTTGACTCTGGACTTATCTATTTATAAGATTTGTGGACTCAAAGAGATTGGATTTGTCGGAGATAAAAAGAAGGCCGCCCTGACCCTAATCTACGGGTCAGTCTATTTGATTTTTTTCATCACTAATCCATCAAGAACAGGGACAGGACAGAGTAAAAAATAAACGGAATAAAAAGAAAAGAAATCAAGATCCAAGTGACAATTGTAGCTTGAAGACCCCAGAGCCTATATACCAGAGGGTTATTCATCGTTTAATAGGTTACAAGACACAAGAATGAACACTGGACTGCCTCTAGAGGATAAAATTATATACAGACATAAGAAAATGTCAACCATTAAAATTGGGAAAATAATGCCAGAACTCATCTATGTTTCTTTATTCTTTTTGAAAAACCTTTCCCGGGCCAAACGAAGTACCGGGCAACCAAATAATTTAACAAAAGATTCTCTCTATGGTATGGATACCTGCAATGTATAATCAGCGAGGAAACAATTCAGAAATTGATGCATCATTGACTGAATGCATTGCCTCCTTGGAGCAAGCATTTGTCATCCTCATCTTTATCTTCATCCTTGTTAATTGAAAATGCAGGCTTCTTGGGGAATTTCACAGCTGAAAATTCATTCTTGAGCATTGAAGAGACTTCCAACATGGAGGGCCTGTCCCCAGGCTTCTCTTGCACGCATAGAAGAGCCACTTGAATGCATCTCAAGAGCTTACAGGATGATGAAGAGTCATCAAGAGACGGATCAATGAACTCCATGCATTTATCGTCTTTCCACTGCTCATATGCCTAAAATTAAGAATGCTAGTTGGTTAAAAGTCAAAATTCATGTTCCTAAATTGGAGCCTGGAAAATTTCGAATCACAAATAATCTCTACTTACGTATTCGAGAAGATTCAGATTTTCATTCAGGCCGTAGTAACATGAGATCCTTTTACCACTGATGATTTGCAACAGCAGTACCCCAAAGCTGTAGACGTCATACTTCATTGAGTATATGCCTCTCCTCACGTATTCTGGCGGAACGTACCCACTGTATACAAGAACAAAAATTGGTTTAAGCAGGAGAATCTGTGAGGTAAAACAAGGAGGGCCTAGTTAGCTCGCTTACTAAGTCCCTACAATTCGGGTGGTATTTGCCTCGACATCATCCTTCTTAAATATTCTCGCCATACCAAAATCTGATATCTTGGGGTTCATTTCATCATCCAGCAGAACATTGCTGGCTTTCAAGTCACGATGAATTATTGTGAAATTTGAGTATTCGTGGAGATAAAGAAGCCCCTGTGTAATGCCTTCTATGATATGAACACGTTTCACCCAATCCAGCAAATATTTCCTTATTGGATCTGCATCATTAAAACCTGAAGATTATTAGAACCGGAACTGAAATTAGAGCATTGCATACCTTTGTGTACTCCAAATGCTTAAAAGGGTCTGCCTCTGCTAGCCATTGTAGCAGAACTGGGGACCCATTTAAGCCTTTTGGAGTATCACACTAGATGTTACTTGAAAACATCGGAGTTCTGCTTAATGACTATTGTGAGAAGCATGAAAGACGTCTGACCAAATAGGAAGAAGTCCAAGCTCTTATTTGGCATGTACTCATAGACCAGCATCTTTTCTTTCCTGTCAGTGCAAAATCCAAGAAGGCGAACGAGGTTGACGTGTTGCAGGCTGACAGCAAGCAAAACTTCGGTCTTGAACTCCTCGAGCCCTTGCTTCGAAGTTTTCGAAAGTCTCTTTATTGCAATTTCCCGTCCTTTACGCAACTTGCCCTGAGCAACAGGGATGCCGATGGTCAGTACAGGGCAACTGACTTCCACTTGAACACGCTAGACTTGGAACTAAACTTCACTGTTTATGCTGGAAGACAGTTTTTTGTCTATGACACAAGTAACATAACCCAAGGATTATAAAGGAAAAACAGAACTTGAGCAGAATGCATCCAAGTCCAACCTCCTATAATGAAACTTACAAGCTCACACACATCATAAAGAAACCTATGCTGCATCTCTAAATATATCAAGCTTATCGTGTTGGGTTGTGATGCCAAATCTTTCTGCTTAATTAGAGGGGACATGTACCTTAATGGGATGTACTCTCTGGTTGATTCCAACTAAGTGATTGAAATTGTGGGTATAAACTAACCAGCTGGTAGCTGCTGGAGATAAAGCTGGCATTCCTTCAATCAACATATGGAAATATTTGCTCTCTCGTAGCAATGGTAGGAAGGTCCCAGTACTTTTACATTCTCAGTATTAAGTCAAGTCCGTACACGAAAAAGACCACATATTCTTGAGCAAAAGGAGTATGAAAAAGGGGGTGAGTTATTTTCCTTGCTCACATTTGAACACTACAAACACATGTTATTGAGCAAAAGGACCGTATCTGGCACTTAATCATGCTTCATATGATTTGCAAATGAAACAAAAAGGAAATCATTAGCTTTAGTAAGGCCTACCTTGTAAACAGGTCCAAATCCACCCTTTCCAATCTTATTTTCACTCGAGAAGTTATCAGTTGCTGCTCTGAGGGTGGCATAACCAAATTTTTGCAGTTTAGGAGCACTGCTCTCAAGACTTTCACCTTTACACACCATAGTCTTTAATTGCCTACTAAATCCTTTTATTACACCTGAAATACCTGAGAATCAACACAAAGAAAATAAATCTAGAATGTTTGCTGAATCCTAAGTCAATGTTCCCAATTACCACAGAGATATAGCAATCCTCCAATGAACTTTAGAAAATGTACCTTCTGATTTCAATGTTCTCCTCTGTAAGTAGCATATCAGGCCAAATATAAGGAGAACAACTATAGCAATCGAAATAAGCATAACTAGCCAGAACCATCGCCTTTCTTGCTGATCTTCACCAGCTTCTTGAGCTGACAAGGCAGTTAAGTCCATGAGTTGCATTTAGTTCTACATTTTCAATACAATAATATTTTAAAACCGTCATCAAGAATTCCTTTGAGGTACTTATCCTAACCTGTCCTGGAAAGAACCCAGTTCTGATCGCTGTTAATCTGAAACACACTGTAACCAAGAAGCCCCTTTTCCTTGGCATAAGTTACTTTGGCTCGAATGGCCTCCACATCATCGAAATTGATCCATACCAACCCCTTGCTGTAAAAGTTCACCACATATGTACCATTATAAACAGAACTGGCTCCATAACCAAAATCTTGGATAAATGATTTGATGGCCTTGTATGCAAATGCCCCATCTGCCGTCTCAGCAGGGCCCACCGCTGGATGGCCAATGGCATCGCCGCTCGAATCCTCGAGCTGCCAAGCATAGCCATGGTAGGGCAAGCCCAGCACCAGCTTTCTTGCAGGAAATCCTCTAGTCAGCAACCAAGTTATGCAGAAGTCTGTGTTGTTATGGCTTGCGGGGTCAAATAAAGCAGCATGAGGGAGGCAAAACTTTTCCCTGGTGGGGAGATGGTAATCGTAAGCAATTAGGTGAACCCAGTCCAAATATCTCTGAATTGAATCAAGTGGGAAACTCAGAGAGTCAACAATGGACTGACAATATACACCCATCACTAGCAGCAACCGAGATTTCCCGGATTTCCTCGATTCGGCATCTACTCCATCTCTCCACTCTCCCAAAAGAACACTCAAATTGGTAATGTTAACGCTCCTACCGAGCCAGACCCCAAAGAGATCAATCCCACTGAACGCATAAAGCCTTGCCTTTTCTATGGTGGATTCGATAAAGGACCTTCTTGAAGAAGACTCGCCGAGCATCGAAGCGAAAGCGGACGGATCCTCTCCGCCTGCCCACACTGACAGCAGCGTGGTGATCGAAGGGTTCTTGCGTTTCACGGTGCTCGTGAAGGTGGAGAAGATTTGCTCAAAGGAGGAGTTGAAGGAGAACGGATGGGCCGGAGAGTCGATGGAAGCAAAAGCGCATATGAGGTGAGAGAACAAGGAGGAATCGATGTCCGAGACCGGGATTTCGCTGCCGGCGTAGAAGTAGCCGGACTTGACCCACGTTTGCTCCTCCAAAGATGGGTAGAGGCAAAGGAAAAAGATAAGGAAAGACGCGAGTTCGCCTTTCCCCGCCATGAAAGAGAGCTCGGAAGACAACGTGAAAGCAGAAAGTGGCAGCTTTGAGACGATGGGAGAGGAGGAAGACGACACGTTTGCTGTGTTCTATAATCGGTTGTCCGCACGTTCGCTTTCATGGAAATCTTCCCACGTTTACATGTAAGATAGTTCACTTTCATCGGGTACGACGCTGACTTTTCAGCCGTCAGGGGTCTTTCTTCTCCTTTGGTCGTGGTCGCGGCTGCGGATCTTTCGTTTTGGGTCTCTGTCTTTCCGCATTCAACTTGTTCATCGGACCTCACTTGATACAATCTTGTCCGTACCGTAACAGACACGTGTATCTATGGCGACCAAAGGATGGACCGGATGAACGGGAAGAGAGATGATTCCAGAAAACACTATCTTGTCGGAATTGAGGGAAAGGATTGCTGGGGACTAGTGAAGTTTTTCGAAATCCCTCCAAGTCTGTCCTCCAAATATAAACAAATAATTTCTTCTTTTCTCACTTAGTATTATTATAATCTATTTTCAACATGTGCGTTCATTTCGTTGCTTTTCTCTCGATGGCATCTATACATCTCAAATCATTTGTTCTCTTTTCTTTATGATTATTACACTACACCATCTTCCTTTGTATTTTCAATACATTTTTTTCTTGCTAACAGTGAAACCCATGATCAAAAGTCAAAAACTCTTTCTATGTTTACAATTACGATATGGGGTGAGCGTGACACTATATCAAGCTCTACCAATCAGCCACAAGCTTGGCGGTGGTGTTGAGCTCATGCATGCGTGCGCATGGAGAGAGGGAGATAAAAGGGTCATAGAGATGAAAATTGAGTTAACTTTGTCATTGGGTGAAGCAATGACAGTAAGATAGTGATTGCCAAGCCGTTTTTTTTTTTTATTGTTATTATTATTATAAGCAAACGGAATGTGTACAACAACTATCTCCTAGACAATACAACAATTAAGTAGTCAGGAAAACACAACACAAAACACACTACTTTTATTCAGCGTCAGTATTTTTATAAACTCTTTTCTACGAACACATTCTTATTTACATTAATCTTCTATCAATTGTAGGTCAGGAGATTCCTATCTCCTCTAGCGTAGCCTCGGCTCCAAAGAGTGAGACTTCCATATCTATAAATTTGAGAAAAACAATGGGGAGTCGAAAACTTAGTAAGTAAAATCACTAATTCTTAGATAGGAGGACGTCTCGTTGTCGAACATAGCATATGATCATCATTCATGCTAGTGCATCAATGGTAGATTAATAGCAAATTTATTAATATACCTCGACTATATGCTTGTGATCAATTCCGACTTACAATCAAAATATGTCTTACCTTCGGCTTGTCAACAAGCATAGCAAACAACGCATATCAACATGCACAAAAGATTCATTAACCATCTCAAACGGTTCTTCCCATATTTTCAAAGGCTTCCTGACATCAATTAGGGCATCCAACCTCAAGCTTGACATCACCACCGAGTAGCATCCTGATTAACAACCCTTCCTCAGGGACCTCCTGTTTCTCTTAGAGACATCACCCACTCTTGGCACATTCTGAAACTTTTCCCAAGGCATCCCGTTCTCATGAACAAGGTAACGTCATGTGTCGCTTGGGGTAAAGGTGTGCTCTTAGATCATCCACAGGTATGCGCATTACAAATCTAAATGTCAAAACAATTTAAATACACAAAGTATGGAAATGACTAACTTTGTTGCAGAATGATCCCAGATCACTAGTTTTTTCCCTCCTTGGTGAATGGAGTTGGAGTTGGAGTCTGTTTGTTCTTTGTGGCTTCCTAAGGTCCCCGGCCATTTGATGGATGGGTATAATGCCTCTGCTTCATTATTTTTAGAGTATTGTGGGTAAAAACAAAAAAACAAATTACAAAGAAATTGTTTGTAAATTGGCCTGTGCAAGCATCCTCATGCACTTTCTAAATTATGGGTTTGGCTCTCCTTCTCTTTTCATTTTTGCTTTATCGACTAACGGTAAAAATTTTATTTCCTTTTCTTAACTTCCTTATATGCCTGAGTCATTACTTAGAGCAAAAGGGACAGGTTCACACAATTTATCTACTCTCGACCTAATAATTTCACCTTCGGGGATCAAGAGCAAGTAAGTGGTAAGGGTGATTTTGACCAATTGATCATCCCTCGACACATATCATCACTATGCTGATGGGAACAAATAACATAGAGAGACAGTTTGCTAGGATTCTATCAGACGGGTTAATTGATTGCTTGGTAGACTAATATCGACAATACATCACTTCTATTGTAATTTCATTGAGCAAACAAATGTTCTACCATTATCTAAAAGGCTAGATATGCATTGGTTCTAACAATGGTGCGATTATCATGTGTCATGTCCTTTCACCACTCATCATATAAAGACTATCACTTGTATAACATAACCCGATAACCCGTCAATAGTAACACATAAATCGTATTATGAGATTCATTTAGAGTTGTATCTTCCCATACTTCTTCTTGAAAATCAAAGGGTCAATCCATGTACAAAACCCGGATGCCCTGACCCCATTTTTATGCTGCAGATGGATTACCAAGCGAGGTAGAAAATCAAGCTCGTGGTTCTCAATTCTAACTTCAACAAATGTAAATACAAAACTCAATTTATTTCACGGAAAATAAATAATTTTTAAAAATGTTTGAAAAAAAAACAGTTTATATATCTTAAAATAATTAGTTAATAAAAACTATTTTGATTATCAAAGACAATTTATGTCTAAACATATTTGGGCAGGATGAAAATATTTTTCATTCATTCATTGTTGTAAGTGACATAATTAGTTACTTTTAGAAAAATATTTTTCAAATCATTCACTTTCCTTGAAGCAAATGAAATCTAAGAGAAAAACACCTTCGGTCTAATGGATAAAGGTAATATTAAATTTGTTTGGAAACTAATTTGCTATTATGCATGCAATGGGACTACATTCCTTTGTATTTTCGGACGGCTACGAGGGTATTGATCAATAAAACACGACTAAATTTTGGATCATTAGCTCATCAAGTATCCCTTTTAGCGTGAGATGACCGAGAAACATTTCATCTAATCCAATCCGCTTCTCGAGTAGGGTCCTGTCCCATGAGAAATGTAAGGCTTTACAAATTAGCAGGGTAAACACATGCTCCTGCTGAGACCATCATTTGGTAATTGCCAGATTGTTGTTCTTGTCGATTCAATTTGGATCGATATAAATGTCAACCGAAAGAAAATTGCATTGGGATTGCACAGAAGATTTGTTGGGTCTTCGACATTAACATTTGCTTACACAATTAAATCATCAATTGTTCATGATCATTCTGGAAAATGCAGTGAATTTTGAATTAGTACCATTCCATTCGAAGAAGTTGATATATTATGAATACAAGAGAAAAAACAGTGTCGGCATTCTTTCAACAGACAACATCTAAAAACAACTCAAACAAGTTAGATTACAGAATCAAATCAAAGTAAAAACAACTTAGCATTAAATCCGTCATGCGCGGTTGTTATTGAAAAAATCTTAATTTGGCTTTGGTGCTGCCCGAGATTACATAGGTGGATGAATAATGAGAAATGTATATAACTTGAAGTCTTGAAGAGCTTCTAGTAAACTTGAAGTCGCTGGAGATATGCAAGAGTTACAAAGGTTGAATCTTCAATCATCAAGAATCCACGCTCTGGATGCTGCATAAGACAAATCCAAAATAAAAATTCCAATTAAAGATTAGACCTCTAAAATAAAAATTTTTTTTCCGTCAAAACCTTCAAAATTGTGCTTTAATATTACCAAAGCACAAATTTTTGAGTGGACATAAATGTCATACCTTGGACCTGAGCAAGTCCTTAAATTGCTCCGTCTGGTTGGAAACAGCCCACGGACGTAAAATGTGGACAATGTTAACCGCGGGGGACCGGACCACCCCGTGCAAGGACATAAATGTCTCCCTTGGGATGATATTTGCCATTTAGTTTCACAACTGAGGGCCCAGAAGAAATATCCCCGAAGCCCAAGGGCTTGTGCCAATCCAATCTTCACCATCGCTGAGGCAACATCATTGTAACTGACCCAAGATGTCCCGGCGAAGGAGTAGGTCGACACCGTCTCCGTGTCGTATACCACGGTGGCGCTATAATTCCTATTGAACACTTGCACGTCAGAGTAAGGAAGCATGCCGCCCCCAGGGCCCACCTTCAGTGCCGGGGCGCCGATCTCGGTGACATTTGGGTCCTTGAGCTCCCACGACCTTCCGTAAAGGGGCAAGCCCATGACCACCTGCTTTCTAGGCAGCCCTGCCTGTAGCCAAGACTTGAGCCCGTGGATCGAGCTCAGATTGCTCTTTGGGTCGAAGAATGCGGCTTGGGCTCCCGTGGCAGAGGGGTCCCACGCCCCGTGATAATCGTAGCACATGGCGTTGATCCAGTCCAAATTCTTTCTAATGGCCGCCACCGGGTACATGCGGTACACCGCATCGAGAAAGAAGTCAGAGGCGAAGTACACCGCGGCGGTTAACAACAGCGGGGGCTGCTCGGTGGCTCGGGCCTCTTCGATGATCTCAAGCCTCCATTCCCTCAACAAGTGGGCCAAATCATCCATCTCCTTTCGGTTTTTAGGCCATTCCCAGTCAAGGTCAAGCCCATCAAACCCAAACTTTCTTGCAACCTCCGTTGAAGAATTGATGAAGACTTTTCTTGAGGAAGGGCATGAGGCTATCTCGGCCTAGAGAGCGGCTGGAACGTCTCCAGAACCGCCAATCGAGAGGAGGGTCTTGACTGGTGGGCTCGCAAAACGGAGGGTGCTCATGAAGTTCGAGAGCCGCTGCCGTCGGCTCTGAGAGCTCGAACTTGAAGGTGATGTTGCTTGGGGAGAGGAAAGCATAGAAGATGTGAGTGAACAAAGTTGTGTCTATGTCTGATGGGGTGAAGTCCGGTGTCCAGGAAATATAGTAAGATCCTTTAATGGTGGACGATGATGAAAATGCATACAGAAATCAAGAAATGTTTACCATTAAAATTGGTGCCAGAACTTATCTCTGTTGTGGAAGGCCTTTCCCGGCCCAAATGGGCAACCAAATAATTAAATAAAGATTCTCTCTTATGGTATTAGTATTCACAGCGTTGGACACCTGCGATGTATAATCAGCGAGGAAACAATTCAGAAATTGAAGCATCATTGACTGAATGAAATGCCTCCTTGAGCAAGCACTTGTCGTCCTCATCTTTATCTTCATCTTTGTTAACTGAAAATGCAGGCTTCTTGGGGGAGTTCACAGCTGAAGATTCATTCTTGAGCATTGAAGAGACTTCCAACATGGAGGGCCTGTCCCCAGCCTTCTCTTGCACGCATAGAAGAGCCACTTGCATGCATCTCAAGAGCTTACACGATGATGAATAGTCATCCAGAGACGGGTCAATGAACTCCATGCATTTATCGTCTTTCCACTGTTCATATGCCTGAAATAAAGAATGCTAGTTGGTTAAAAGTCAACATTCATGTTCCTAAATTTGAGCCTGGAAAATTTCGAATCATGAATAATCTCTACTTACATATTCAAGAAGATTCAGATTTTCAGAAAGGCCGTGGTAACATGAGGTCCTTCTACCACTGATGATTTGCAACAGCAGCACCCCGAAGCTATAGACGTCGTACTTCATCGAGTATATGCCTTTCCTCACGTATTCTGGCGGAACGTACCCACTGTATACAAGAACAAAATTAGGTTTTAAGCAGGAGTGAATATCTGTGAGGTAAAACAAGGAGGGCCTAGTTAGCTCGCTTACTAAGTCCCAATGATTCGGCTGGTACTTGCCTCGGCGTCATCCTTCCTAAATATTCTTGCCATACCAAAATCTGATATCCTGGGGTTCATTTCATCATCCAGTAGAACATTGCTGGCTTTCAAGTCTCGATGAATTATTGTGAAATTCGAGTATTCGTGGAGATAAAGAAGCCCCTGTGTAATGCCTTCTATGATATGAACACGTTGCACCCAATCCAGCAAATATTTCCTTATTGGATCTGCATCATTAAAACCTGAAGATCATTAGAACCAGAAGCGAAAATAAAGCATTGCATACCTTTGTGTACTCCAAATGCTTAAAAGGGTCTGCCTCCTCTAGCCATTGTAGCAGAACTGGGGACCCATTTAAGCCTTTTGGAGTATCACGCTAGATGTTACTTGAAAACACTGGAGTTTTGCTTAATGACTATTGTAAGAAGCTTGAAAGAAGTCTAACCAAATAGGTAGAAGTCCAAGCTCTTATTTGGCATGTACTCATAGACCAGCATCTTTTCTTCCCTGTCAGTGCAAAATCCAAGAAGGCGAACGAGGTTGACGTGTTGCAGGCTGACAGCAAGAATAACTTCGTTCTCGAACTCCTCAAGCCCTTGGTTCGAAGTTTTTGAAAGTCTTTTAATTGCAATGTCCCGTCCTTTAGGCAACTTGCCCTGAGCAACAGGGATGCCGACAGTCAGTACAGCGCAACTGACTTCCACTTGAACACGCTAGACTCGGAACTAAACTTCACTGTTTATGCTGGAAGACAGTTTTTTGTCTATGACACAAGTAACATAACCCAAGGATTATAAAGGAAAAACAGAACTTGAGCAGATTGCATCCAAGTCCAACCTCCTATAATGAAACTTACAAGCTCACACACATCATAAAGAAAACTATGCTGCATCTCTAAATATATCAAGCTTATCGTGTTGGGTTGTGATGCCAAATCTTTCTGCTTAATTAGAAGGGACATGTACCTTAATGGGATGTACTCTCTGGTTGATTCCAACTAAGTGATTGAAATTGTGGGTATAAACTAACCAGCTGGTAGCTGCTGGAGATAAAGCTGGCATTCCTTCAATCAACATATGGAAATATTTGCGTTCTCTCATAGCAATGGTAGCAAGGTCCCATTACTTTTACCTTCTCAGTATTAAGTCAAGTCCATACACAACAAAGACCACATATTCTTGAGCAAAAGGAGTATGAAAAAGGGGGTGAGTTATTTTCCTTGCTCACATTTGAACACTAGAAACACATATTGTTGAGCAAAAGGACCGTATCTGGCACTTAATCATGCTTCATATGATTTGCAAATGAAACAAAAAGGAAATCATTAGCTTTAGTAAGGCCTACCTTGTAAACAGGTCCAAATCCACCCTCTCCAATCTTATTTTCACTCGAGAAGTTATCAGTTGCTGCTCTGAGGGTGGCATAACCAAATGTTTGCAGATTAGGAGCACTGCTCTCAAGACTTTCACCTTTACACACCATAGTCTTGAATTGCCTACTAAATCCTTCTATTACACCCAAAATACCTGAGAATAAACACAAAGAAAATGAATCTAGAACTCTAATCCTTTGTTTGCTGAATCCTGAGTCAATGTTCCCAATTACCACAGAGATATAACAATCCTCCAGTGAACTTTAGAAAATGTACCTTCTGATTTCAATTTTCTCCTCTGTAAGTAGCATATCAGGCCCAATATAAGGAGGACAACTGTAGCAATCGAAATAAGCATAACTAGCCAGAACCATCGCCTTTTTTGCTGATCTTCACCAGATTCTTGAGCTGACAAGGCAGTTAAGTCCATGAATTGCATTTAGTTCTACATTTTCAATACAATAATACTTTAAAACAGTCATCAAGAATTCCTTTGAGGTACTTATCCTAACCTGTCCTGGAAAGAACCCAGTTCTGATCATTGTTAATCTGAAACACACTGTAACCAAGAAGCCCCTTTTCCTTGGCATAAGTTACTTTGGCTTGAATGGCCTCCACATCATCGAAATTGATCCATACCAACCCCTTGCTGTAAAAGTTCACCACATATGTACCATTATAAACAGAACTGGCTCCGTAACCAAAATCTCGGATAAATGATTTTATGGCCTTGTATCCAAATGACCCATCCGCCGTGACAGCAGGACCCACCGCTGGATGGCCAATGGCATCGCCGCTCGAATCCTCGAGCTGCCAAGCATAGCCATGGTAGGGCAAGCCCAGCACCAGCTTTCTTGCAGGAAATCCTCTAGTCAGCAACCAAGTTATGCAGAAGTCTGTGTTGTTATGGCTCGCGGGGTCAAATAAAGCAGCATGAGGGAGGGCAAACTTTTCCCTGGGGGGGAGATGGTTATCATAAGCAATTAGGTGAACCCAGTCAAAATATCTCTGAATTGAATCAAGTGGGAAACTCAGAGAGTCAACAATGGACTGACAATATACGCCCATCACTAGCAGCAACCGAGATTTCCCGGATTTCCTCGATTCGGCATCTACTCCATCTCTCCACTCTCCCAAAAGAACACTCAAATTGGTAATGTTAACGCTCCTACCGAGCCAGACCCCAAAGAGATCAATCCCACTGAACGCATAAAGCCTTGCCTTTTCTATCGTGGATTCGATAAAAGACCTTCTTGAAGAAGAATCGCCCAGCATCGAAGCGAAAGCTGAAGGATCCTCTCCGCCTGCCCACACTGACAGCAGCGTGGTGATCGAAGGGTTCTTCCGTTTCACGGTGCTCGTGAAGGTGGAGAAGATTTGCTCAAAGGAGGAGTTGAAGGAGAGTGGATGGGTCGAAGAGTCGATGGAAGCAAAAGCGCATATGAGGTGAGAGAACAAGGAGGAATCGATGTCCGAGACCGGGATTTCGCTGCCGGCGTAGAAGTAACCGGACTTGACCCACGTTTGTGCCCCCGAAGATGGGCGGAGACAGAGGAAAAAGATGAAGAGACATGCGATTTTGCCTTCGCCCGCCATGAAAGAGAGCTCGGAAGACTAACGTGAAAGCAGAAAGTGTCGGGTTTGAGATGATGGGAGGAGGAAGACGAGGAGGACGACACCTTTGCTGCGTCCTATAATTGGTTGTCCGAAGGTTCAGGCAATCAGTGCATGGCGGTCGTTCGTTTAATTGTTGTTGTACGCACTTCCAGTGAAATCTTCCCACGTTTGCATAGAGGACAGTTCGCTTTTATTGGCTGCGACAGTGACTTTTGAGCCTTCAGGCGATTTCTTCTTCTTCAGTCCTGGTCGTGGCCGCCGATATTTCGTTTAGGGTCTTTATCTTGTCGTATCCAACCCGTTTCTTGGACCTGACTTGTTACAATCTTGTCCGTAACCGACAAATATGTATCTATGGCGGCCGAAGGATGGAACGGACGAACAGGAAGAGAGGCGATTCTAAAAACACTATCTTGTCGGAATTGAGGGAAAGGATTACGAGGGACTAGTGAAGTTTTTTGAAATCACTCCGAGTCTGTCGTCCAAATATAAACAAATTATTTCTTCTTTCTCACTTAGTATTATTATAAGTTTATTTTCGACATGTGCATTCATTTCGTTGCTTTTCTCTCAATGGCATTTATATATCTCAAATCATTTTTCTCTTTTTTTTTTTTAATGATTATTACAGTACACCATCTTCCTTTGTTTCTTCAATACATTTTTTCGTGCTGATAGTGAAACCCATGATCAAGTCTAAAACTCTTTCTATGGTTACAATTACGATATGGGGTGAGTATGACACTATATTAAGCTCTACCAATCGGCCACAAGCTTGGTGGTGGTGTTGAGCTCATGCATGCGTGTGCGTGGGGGAGAGAGAAGAGGGTCATAAAGATGAAAATTAAGGGAGTTAACTTTGTCATTAGGCGAAGCAATGGCAGTATGGTAGTGATTATCGACCCGTTTATTTTTATCTTGTTATTATGAGTACGTGGAAGCGTGTACAACAACTATCTCCTAGACAATACGAAAAATAAGTAATTAGGAAAACACAGCATGAAACACACTACTTCTATTGAGCGTCAATATATTTACAAACCCTTTTCTACGAACACTTTCTTATTTACATCAATCTTCTATCAATTGTAGGTTAGGGGATTTTCTATCTCCTCTAGCATGGCCTTGGCTCCAAATGGTGAGACTTCTATATCTACAAATTTAAGGAAAACAACAGGGAGTTGAAAACTTAGTAAGTAAAATCACTAATCCTCAGATAGGAGGATATCTTGTCGTCGAACATAGCATATGAACATCATTCATTCTAATGGATCGATGGTAGATTGATAGTAGATCTATTGCTACACCTCGACTATATGCATGCAATCAATTCTGACTTACAAAATAATTATGCCTTACCTTTGGCTTGTCAACAAGCATAACAAACAACGCATATCAACATGCACAAAAGATTCATTAACTGTCTCAAATGGTTCTTCCCATATTTTCAAGGGCTTCTTGACATCAACTAGGGCATCCGACCTCAAGCCGACATCACCACTGAGCAGCATCCTGAATAACAACCCTTCCTCAAGGGACCTCCCGTTTCTCTCAGAGACATTCCCCACTCCTTGTAGCATCCCAAAACTTTCCCCAAGGCATCACGTTCTCATGAATGAGGCAACATCACACGTTGTTTGGGTTTAAGGCGTGCTCTTGGACCATCCCTCATCTCAAACCAATATTGTTCTCTTTGAGGCGTGCTATTGGACCATCCTCATCCTAAACTTATATTGTTATCTTCAGGGTGTACTCCTGGACCATCCCTATCAAGGATTTGTTTTTGGCATAGCAAAAACTACTACCAAGGAGCATCAATGGCTTTTATTTTTCATTTATGTGACCACACATCGGGCCCGTTTGGTTCGGCTTTTGGGGAATGCATTTGCAGAAATGCAAATACCTTTGGGTAAATGGGGTTTTCCGAAATGCAAATGTCGTTTGGTAAAATTTGCATTGAGAAACAATTTTGGCCAAAATACCGTTTGGTAAAATTTACATTTGTAATTAACTTTTATTAAATTAAAAAAGAAAAAATATGTTTATATTTTTTATATAAACATATATTTATATAAAAAATATAAACATATAAACATAAAATATATTTATTAAACATAAAAAATATATATAAAAAATAGATATGTTTATATAAATATATATATCTAGTACGCTAGTGGCGAGAATCGACCATGGATCAATTCGAGAGATTAACCATATACCGATTAAAGAATCAGTCATGGATTGATCAAGGGATCGACCATGGACCAATCTAACGACCATGCAAGTGGATTTGAGTCGTTCGGTTTATGAATGACTACCCCATCATAACAGTTGATTGAGGGATGGTCACGTATCATCATGGATCGATGGGCGATCATGAAACAATCCCAAACAGTTGTGTTCCGATCTCAAGTAATTCCACATGGTCATGTACCAACTGTGAGTGACCATGAGTCAACCCAGTATGAGCACATGTCAGTTGTGGATTGACCGATCTTGAACAACAACATGATGATTGGGAGTCGGTCTAGATCGGGCCTAAAGTCGGTCTTGAAGCTGATCCACTCAGCTGGACCCAGTCCAAGGGCCAGCCATTGAGCCCACACCCTAGGCCACTAACCTAGTCGAGAAGGCAAATTTTACCTATGACAACCACACCAAGGGTGGCTTCGTAACGAACCTTGGAAGTGTCAAAATGATTGATTGGAGATGTGCACAAAAGCTCTTACACTGTCCCAGTTGCACTTTTAATGGTCTATGTCCCATGCTTGCCTATTCTTTAGAAATGGAAAAGATAGAATATTCTAAAACCCCTTTGGTCATTTAATGAAGGTGGTGATTCATCATCTTAGGTCTCCACTTGAGGATTTAATAATCATTACCTAAGATTTACCTTAGGGGTTAAGTAAGGGAGTCTTGAACAAATGTACTAATAGAAAAGAGACACGATGGCTAATTATTACTATTCTAAGGCCTAGGTGCCACATAACTCTCTTTAGGGTGCCACATATTCAAAGTGACTTATTCTTTAAGAATGGGTCAATTACCTAAGTGAACTAATTGGAAGAGAAGTTGGTATAATATTCTAAAAAACCAAAACTTGAAAAGCATTTAATTTAGGCATGTGCTAAATATCCAAGCCTCATGATTAATCAAATCCAAGCATTTAATGAGAATGGTGAGTCATTGACTTAAATGTCCATGGAAAATATGATCATCATTACCATAGGATTCTATTTGGAGAATAAGTAGGTTAAGTCATGATGGCATGGTAAAAGTGGTCCAATGGGAGAGAAACAAGTAGGCCAACAATCATTACATTAGATCATTAGATTGACACTTCATAAACTTAAGTGTGCCACCTTGCAAATTAGTGCGCCACCTCAATCTTGCAGTCGTGCCACTCTAAGAAAGGTGATTGAGTCATTTGGACAAGTAATGATGAGGACGATATCTATAAATAAGATGAGCTCCTCATTGATTTTCACTATTTAAGCCCTCTTGCTCTTTACACGCCATTCTTTCCCTTGCTTTCAGCCTAGCACCATCACCCCTCATTAAGTTACTGACGCTCGTTTTTGAGATCCATCTAGGTAAGTAAGATCCCTAATTCTCCTCTAGGGTAATAGACTCTATTATTGAGTTTGGTTAGGTGCTCACCCATTCAAGCCATGGGTAGATGTAAGATCCTTAGTTTGGTTTTCTCATGTAGGTGCTTGAACGTGTGTTTGAATTGTTCACGCTTGGAAAAAGGTCGAGGTTCGCTTGGGTTAGGTTCAACAAGAGGCAAGATAACCCAAGGCCACAAGGCCTTGGATTGGTATCAAAGAATGCCAGTTCCAAGTCTCGTTCAATGCGAGAATCACCGAAGGCCACATGATCTTGGATCGACATTGAAGCGGCTAGTTCTAAGTCTTAATCGGTACAGGGATTGCCTAAGTCACAAGGTCTTGGTAAGGTATTAAAGCGTGCCGATTTATGTCTTGATTGATGTGAAGACTTTGTGCTTGAAGTTTGAATCAAGCCACAAACCAAGAGTCTTTCACAGCATGAAGTATGTTCATATCAGGTCGAAGCCAAGATCTATCGAACTTAGGATCTTCATGAAGTAAGGTATACGAAAGTCTCAAGGTCTTAGATCAGCATTGAAGCATGTCATTTCCAAGCCTTGTCCAATGCGGCTATCAGCGCTAAGTGATTGATTCAAGTCACAGATTAAGGATCGTTCCCAACATGTTATATAGTGCAATACAAGGATTTATGGCACACATGAATGAGTGAGCACGCCTTCGGATCATGTATAAGTCGGCTAAAAAGAAAAGATAAGAATCAACATGTGTGACGCACTTATGTGTGCACTTGAAGAGGAAAAAACTTCTGTCACCAGCATTAACAACGATACCTCCTTCATTAAACGGGACACCCTAGTTGACTCAAGATGCTTGGATCTTGAACCAAGAAGTCTTGGAAAGTTAGCCCTAAGAAGGCTCAATCGAATCGAGAGGACCTGGTCGAGCTAGGATGATGGTAAAAGAATCATTTTATGCATGCCAATATATGCATGAGTATAATGTGTTGATGTGCTCAGTTTTAAGTTGATGGTAGTTTTATATGGACATCATGTACTTAGTCAAGGCATGCCACTATTGATCCGTCATCAACACTGTTTGCAAGTGTTGTACTTACTAGATTTCGATAATATGATGTTTTTCTAGTAGAGAATTAGGAATTTTACTTATTAAGTTCCCCGACTCACTCTACTATCTTTTAGGCTTATGTTAGTTTTGAGAACTGCAGTCAAGCTAGAGGAGATAGGAATTCTCCTATCATATGTGAAAAGGAAAGAAGAGCTTGTAAGGCTCTGTTTGTTTGTGTTTCTTTTTTTTTTTTGTTTCTAAACACTTTTTCTGTTTTTTTGTTCTGGGAACAAAAAAAACATAAAGCGTTTGGGTGCGTTTGTTCCTTTTTGTTCTTTTGTTCCCGAAACAAAAAAAAAGCGAGAAATAAGAAACACAAAATTTGTGTTTCTTATTTCGAAACACATCGAGGAACAAAAAAGGAACAAAATTGTGTTCCTTTTCTATTTCTTGCTCCTTCGAACACCCTCTCTCCCCCGCGACGAGCTTCTCCTCTGCGATGAGCGATGAGCTTCTCCTCTGCGGAGCGACGAGCGTCTCTGCCGAGCGACAAGTGACGAGTGTCTCCTCTGCGACGAGCGTCTCCTCCTGCGAGCGAGAGAAGTCCATCGTCTTCTCCGCGCCGACGGTGGCCTCTGTCTCGGCGCCCGCTGCTCCTTCACCGGTAAACGTGGTCATTGCTCCTCCTTCACCGATTTTCTTCACTTCGGTGAGAGCCGCCCTCGCAGAGATCGGGGCAATGGCTAGTCGGAGCTCGAGTGTGAGGGCTCGCTCGAGCAGCGCTTGCCCGGATCTGCGAGCCGCTTGCTCGAGCGAGTCTTGCAATCTGGGCGAGCGTTGCTCCCCGGTCTGCGGCGGCGGAACTCTCGTCCGCTCGCTCGAGATCTCGCACCCATGCGAGGCTTACGCCGGGCTTACGCTCGCCCGGATGAGCGCTCGCTCGCTCGCTCAGGCTAGAGAGGCTCGTTGCTCGTGCTCGAGCGAGCGGGACTCGGGCTGTTGCTCGGTCTCGAGCGAGCGGAAGCGGCGAGCGTCGCTCACGCTCACGCTCGAGCGAAGCGCGTCAGCTGCGTTGCTCACGCCCGTATGTGCCGGAACCGGAACCATCGGTGGCTCTTCCGCCGTGCCCAATGGTGCGGCACTAGTGATGGGGGAAAGGGCACGAAAGCGGGGCAAATATCGGCCTTTCTTTGGCGTTCCTCGACACCATGACGAGTTGCTGTTCCGTTGATCTTTGTCCCGCGATCCTGTTGTGCTATGGCAAAAAAAACGACGCCCTATCTAGGCCAATATCATCCAGTGGGTATTTTCCTAGTCTTTCTCCATTTATTGATCTATTAATGTCAATCAAAGTAGTCGGCCCTTATAAGAATCATGCAAATGCTCGAATCGAGCGACGGAAGCGGCGAGCGTCGTTGCCTGCTCACGCTCGAGAGCGCAGCGTACGCTCGCTTGCTTCTCTGCTCGAGCTAGCGGAAGCGGCGAGCCCTCCGCTCGCTCGCGCTCGCAACGTGACGGAGAAGTTATTGTTGCCAAGCGGCGTACGCTCCTTTCTTGCTACACTTTTCATTGTGTGTGGACTATCAATTGATAACATCGGGTATGACAAAATAGCCTTTTATCACTCTCAGAGTTCTATACATTATTGTTTCTTTAATCTCAATCTCTATGACATCATGTAGATCTATGGATTTGTGGCTGAATATATCAAAGTGATGTGAATCAATGTCGAAGTTATTGTTATTTATTTTTCTGCCTTTGTGTTAAAGCTTCTCAATTCGCTTTTTGTCCTGTATTGCTTGGATTTGGTCTAATATTAGTATTTTATGTGTGTCTCTATGAACCCTTGCGGCTCAGCCACATTTTGATCCAATCGGAAGTCGAGGAAGAAAAAGGAAAAAATGGGTGTTAAAAGTGAAAAAGACAAAAGGAAGAAGATGACGCTCGAAGAAGAGAACGTGTAGAGGGGTAGACTAAAGGGGAGGAGAAAAATAAAAGTAAAAGAAAAGAAAAGAACCAAAAAAAAAAAAAAAAAAAAGAGAAGAGAGTGGCTCGATTCTCTCCCTCGCTTTGTTTTTGTCTTTGGTGTTTTCGTGTTTCTTCTCCTCCCCTCCCCCCTTTGGGTAGGTCGCGACAATTTGCCTAGTGAAAACTTTGTGCCCTACCATGTCATTTTTCATATGCGACCGCATATTTGTCGACTTGTTCATTTAGTGCATTCTTTGTGAATCTATCGAACAACGTTGTTTGACTTTTTTGGTAGGAATGTTGGGGATTATACATTATGCGAGATCCTTGGTATCTTATGGCTATAATGCTTCGATTTTTTCTCTTTAAGTTATGGATTTGCGAGAGAATGGAGGGTCTTTGTTTCGTTGTTGCCTTATTGCTTATTGTCTTGAATTTTTCTTTACTTAAGGTACATCCTCAATTGGTTGACTCATTCTCAGGTGAATGATACTGGCGTTGGTGGATCCATTATCGACGCTGATGCTTTGAGAACTTCGGTGGATCCATCCAAAGTTCCGCCTTGCCGGTGCCAATCCATGAAGACATATTCTTTTTCCCTTGCTCTGTCCGGAATTTGCTAGTCCCTGCCACATAAATTGCAATTTGCTGAATTTGGAAACAATCATCCGCACGCTAAGGTTGGCCTCTCGGCTTTTTTTTTTCATTGTCTTAATCTTAGAGATCTTATAATTTAGTTGGACCATTCACAAAATAGGATAGGTATACAGATCCATATAGGTTACCATGCTAATTTTGTGTATGGCGTGTAGTTCTTACGGTTTTATGTTAATGATTTAATTCATAACTCATGTGATGCTCAACCGGTCGAAGATTCAATGGCATCTGAGAGACACTCATTCAATGCAAAGTGGACGGAGTCTGTAACCAATATACTTATCGGTTTATTGGTGGATGAGGTCAAAAAGGGAAACCGCACCTCTTCCACTTTCAACAAAGCGGGGTGGAGGAATGTACGATCGAACTCGGTGAGAGACAAGATTCCAATTTACCATGGTTCAGCTGAGGAACAAGGTAAACAAATTGAAAAAACAATATGGCAGTTTTCACAAACTCATTTCTCAGTCATGATTTGGTTGGGATAATGTCAACAAAAGAGTTGTTGTCGACGATCCAAGTATATGGGAATCTCATATCAAGGTATTTCTTAACTTTGTGGTCATTTTGATATCATTACAGATGTCAATTTTAAAATGTATGATTATATTGTTGAAATGTCATTATTGTAAAAATTGTAGGATAATGTCGAGTGGGCAAGATTCAGGAAGAATGGACTTCCTCAGTATCCTGAGCTTTTGTATTGTTTTTGGTGGTACATATGCTGCGGGAATTATGCCGTAAGATGTGCTCAAGAAGACAATCGTTGGATGCGATGACAATGGTGATGACAATATACGTGGTGACAATAGTGGTGGCGATGCAGATGGTGTCAATGCAGGTGGTGACTATGATGGTAGCAATGCAAATGATTTCATTGGATACCACAGTGATGACAGACTTTTTACAACAGACGATACTGGAACTTCAGCTCGTGGGAAGCACAAATTGGATAGAACTCCAAATAGTAAGCGGAGAAGAAAGAGCAACCAATCCAGTATTGCTGAAACTTGTAGAGCCATACAAGATTTTCTAAAAGTTAAGTCATTAAGTCCATTTGGTGATGGCTCTGCGAGCTCAGGGACTTCACAACCACTTGTAGACCCTTTCTCCGTATCTACTACGGTCCAGATTCTAAACAATATGCCCGAGATAGAGCAAGATGTTTACAATAAAGCAGTGGAACGAGCATGCGTCAATCGTGAATGGAGGGAGGCTTTCATTACATGCATACCTGCAAGGAGGATTGGCCTTCTTCAATTTCTTTAGTAGATATTTGGAAATATATTATGAATTGCATGGAGTTTCATTAGACTATATAACGTATATTATCTATTAATCTTTAGTTTATTCAAATATGATTAGTGTTGAGACTCTTGTACTTATATGTAATGGCATATCTTATTGAGATTTTATGACTTATGTTATTGATTGTTATTAGGATGTGTTTTCAAAATCTATATTGGTGTTTTGGTCATTTTTGTGATTGTATAGGTACTATGGAAGGGGGATCAAATAGTGTGTCTAATGAGCAAGTACAACCAGTTGAACAATTCTCGGGTGATGACATTAACATATTGGTAGCGTGGCTTTGCTTAGCTGCGATGGAGACGTCCCTCCATACGAGAGAACCTATTAGGGACAGTCAATTATCAGGAGGAGAATGGATAAGGAGATTGTTCATGGACATTCAGATAGGATATATGAAGCATTTAGGATGGAGAGACATGTTTTTCTGAATTTATGTGACTTAATGAGGGTAAGGGGTTGGTTGAAAGATAGTCGATTTGTTCAAATAGATGAACAAGTTGGGATATTTTTAAGTGTGGTTACTCACAATAACTCAAATAGAGATTTATGTGAGAAATTCCAACATTCAGGATAAACGATCAACAAGTATTTCAATAAAGTGTTGAAAGCAATGATCAACTTTCAAAGGAGATAATCAAACCACTGTCCTTTGACGTCATTCCACAAGAAATTCTTATTGATCCTAGTCATAAACGCTACTTCAAGGTATGATTTTTATATTGATTTTATACTGTCAAATACATGTAGTTGATAATCTTATATGATATTAGATTGTTAATATATTAATAGGGCTGCGTAGGTGCTATGGATGGCACCCATATAGATGCTACCGTTCCTGTGTCTCAGCAGATTCCATTTAGAGGTAGGAGTGGGAGAACTGTCACCCCTCGAACCTCGAGCGCGCGCACATCCCACTGCGGTCGATCAAATATGCGACATCCCAGGATACGTCGCCGACCTATTCATTTCTTTACGCATGCGGAAGCGAAACAAATCCCCTGACAACATTTAACTTGGGATAGAAAAGCAGGCAATCAATCATCATACCAAACACTCATTTACAAACACATAGGTTTAAATACAACTCTGGACTGTCTACAAAATAGACCAGCTCAACTAATGGGGAACTATCCTAAAGCCAATAGCGAGGACACGTTCACCGATACTTCGATCTCCACCTTTCCGGACTTAGGGCTTCGAGTCCTCCACGACCGCCATCTAGGGACCTGAAATTTTAATCCCACAACCGGGATGAGACGATGTCTCAGCAAGTTCAACCCCCTAAACCCCTATTAGAAAGAAAATACACCCCGGGTGACCTAGCCACATCACACAGAAGACTTACCTCGCCTCAGCCTTTATCTGCAGGTTAGCACAATTTATATAAACCAACCACGTGCAATTATGATAACCAAACAACCATGGCACAATCACATTATCAAACAATTCAACCACTTGGATCGTCTCAGCGATCAATCGACTCGGCCGATTACATGTCATTCTAGCAAATCAATCATTGCTCTCAATCCCGGCCCTACTCAAGCAAAACTAGAATCAGTGGTATCACGGCCCCACTTGTAGCGACCTTTATCAGTGTGATTCGGCTACGTTAATCGCGCGACCTTTATCAAGGTGGCATATCACGGTCCCATTAAGCGCGACCTCTAATAGGTGGCATATCACGCCTTCTAATGGCGCGACCTCTAATAGGTGGCATATCACTACCAATCACCCATTAATTTCCACACTTAGAATTTTATAAAGAATCCATATTTATTACAATCAACACTCAATTCGCCACATCCATTCATCAAATTCAAATTCTAAATCCAACAGCGATCGCACGAAATTCGAGTAAATAAGGTCCCAACGAAATTTTCGAATTTTTAATAAATAATTAAATTTATTCCGAAAATTAATTAAATAATAATATTCATATTTTTCGCAATCCACCTTCAATTTATAATTTCCGACCATCAATTTCAAAAATCCGAATACACAAACAACGACCGGCACGAAATTTGAGAATTTAGGTAAAACAAAATTTTAGGAATTTAATAAATATTTAAATTTATTCCGAAAATAATTAAATAATAATATTTTAATAATTTCGAATAAATATATATTATTAAATTATTAAATAATTTCGGAATATTTAAATAAATCAAAAGTAAATTCCTTTATGTCACATCAAGGCTTATATTAATATAAACATTCATTTAGCCTTGAACTCACTTTAAGCTAATTAAACACATTAATATAATCCACACTTAAATAAATTAAACTAACCACATAATCACAATTAACATAAACTAAGCACACCTAAAGCATAATTAACCCTCTAAACGAGGTTTAGTGAGTTAAACTCACCGGATTAGCGAGCCGAGCGGACCAAAACGACGGGGACGACGAGGAGAACAACTTTCCTCAAAGCGGGCCGAGCATCCGAGCTCGGGAAGGCGGCCAAAACGGGCCACGAAGCCGCTGCATACCCATTTTCTGCAACTTCCGGTTGAGGCCGAGAAGAGGCGGATCCGGCGCCGGGATAGGCGGAGGAACGGCGGAGAAGAGGGGCGGCAGCTTAGGCGAGCAAGGCGGCAGCTCCGGCGACGGCGAACGGCCAAGGGCAGCAGCTGGTCGACGGGGCTTGGTCGCGGGGGTGGACGAAGGCACGGCCGAGGCGGAGTCGAGCGAGACGGCGAGGCGAGGCGAGGCACGCGCGCGGGGCGTCGCGCGAGGCGGCGACGGCACCGGCGGCGACGAGCGGCGGAGGAGCGGCGTCGGGGCTGGCGAGCTGCTGGTCTGGCCGAATCCCTCTCTCTCTCCTCCCTATTCCCAAGAAGCCAAAGGTTGAAGATGATGGTGATGGTGAGAGAGAAAAAACCCCACTTTATGAGAGCCAATGAGCTCTTGCCACTTGTCAACACCCCATTCGCTTGGCTTCAATCAGCATGACATCACCCG
This sequence comes from Eucalyptus cladocalyx, assembly GCA_017140615.1. Classification (NCBI taxonomy): domain Eukaryota; kingdom Viridiplantae; phylum Streptophyta; class Magnoliopsida; order Myrtales; family Myrtaceae; genus Eucalyptus; species Eucalyptus cladocalyx. Next base: position 60,315,891 of record CM029523.1, on the reverse strand, counting down.
CATGATGTCATCTTCCACTATCTCCTCTCCCACAACATTATTCAATGGTGCAATATCATTTCGCGGGTCAAATCTCGTCATTAATTTATTCAATTCCCATCAATTCTAGCGATTAAGTCGATTGAGTCATCAAATTAATCAAACGTCACCACTCTTCAATTCACATCTTCACTTGTCATAAAACCAACTTAAGTCAAAAGCAAGACAAAATGGACCTACTAATTTCTCGAGCCAAATTAGCCATTTCTTGATTATTTTCTTGAAAAGCTCGAACTTGAAAAATCTTCCAAAGATGATTCAATGATCTTGAAATGATTTGTGACACACTCGAGACTTCGATTTCGAATTCGATTTCAATTCCACGGTTAATTTAACTTCAAGACGATCTAACATACGCCCAACCTACCAGGGTAGCATTTAGAAATTTTAAATGCATTTGACCTGTGGTTGATTATCTCAAGCCACAATGATGTACATCTTTGAAACATTCGACGACTTTCGGTTGTCGCAAGATAATCTCAAGGTTTCAAATACGAACACGCATCTAATCGATAGAAAGTCGGTCCGGTGTCGATCGCCAAGAATTATGCAATCCGGTGGAATCACCCACACTCAATCACCTGCCTTTTTCGAGTCGACCTGTCTCCGGTCTCTAATCGACTTTTATTTGTGCCGTAATGACCCTTGTAGATTAGCTCGGTCGAAAGGTCGTTTCCTGGCCAAATTCTCGAGTCTGATGCTTTAGAAACTCTTAGCGGCTTCACCCGACAGACTAGTTTTCACATGAGTGGCCGACTCAAGGAAATGAACTATATGCGTGCCAACGAAATGCCCGTCTCAATTTATTGAAAATAGAATTAGAAAATCGGGATGTCACAAGAACAACCCAGAATGTGCTGTGTATTTGCTCTTTTGATATGAAATTTACTTTCGTGTATGCTGGATGGGAAGGATCGACAACGATTGTCAAGTGCTTTCAAGAACACTCGAAAATCCACAACGCAATTTCCCGAGCACCACCTGGTACTTACTTTGTTTATGAAGACAATTTTATGATTATATATTATGGTTCAATATCACAACAAATTTTATATATATCATATTATAGGGAAATATTACGTGGTAGATTCAGGTTATGCAGCACTTCCAGGATTTTTAACTCCATTTAGAGGCGATCGGTATCATCTAAGCGAGTATAGAGGGAATGGGGGACAACCAAGGACAGCAAGAGAATTGTTCAACAAAAAGCACTCTTCACTGAGAAATGTAATTGAGAGGTCATTTGGGGCATTGAAGAATCGATTCACCATTTTGAGATAGATGCCTCCATTTACAATTCGGAAGCAAGCACTTGTTGTAATTGCTTGTTGTGCTCTCCACAATTACATTCGTGATCAAGATGCGATGGATAGAAACTTTTCCCTATATGGAGATCCGGAATATCCATGCGGACCTACATAATTGGAGGTTGCAGATGGTACATTGCATGATGCACCTGGAATAAACATGCTTCGGACAAGGATTGCAAATAAAATGGCGAGGGATCATAATATGCCTGAAATTTCATGACTTTGTGTTTCCGACTTTTGTAATTTTGTTTTTAAGTATTCACTTATCAAATCCAATGTGATGAAGTTGAACAATGAACTATATTACTTCATTATTGTGATGTTATGTATGAAAGGGTCTACGTAGAGATCTATGAAGTATTCTTCTTTTAGGTAGCTCTTATTGTGGGATTTTTTACTTACGAAATTTTGTTCCAAGTATGCACATGACCATGTTCAAAATGTTTGTCTTCACCAATCATGAACAAAATTAAATTGATGAGCATTTCATTAGAGTGATAATGCAATACCAAGTTTACACTTTATTGAAAAAAAAGGCACGTGAGAAAAATTTCATGCAAAGTTTATTTATAAAATTTTCTTCAGAGTATGCACTTATAACCATGTTCAGAATGTTTGACTTTACTCACCATGAACAAAATTAAATTGATGAGCATTTTATGATAATGAGAATTCAAAGTCAAGTTTACACTTTATTTATAAAAAAAAAAACAAATGGGAAAATTTTTACAAACTTAAAAAAATTTCTTCCAAACTAAGCAAATATGATCAAGTTTAGAATGTTTGTTTTCACTTAATATGAAAAAAATTAAATTGATGAGCATTTCATGAGAATGATAATTCAAATACCAAGTTCACATTTTATTAAAAAAAAAACAATTGAAAAAAAATTGGAACATAAATTTTGTACATTACCAAACGTGTTTATGTTCTTTTTTATTCCGAAACAGAAATTTTTTACGGTTACCAAACGTGTTTTGTTCTTTTTCTATTCCAGAAACATAAATTTTATACGATTCCAAACGCGTTTTTTGTTCGAAATTATTAAAGAAAGAAACACTTTTTTTTATTTATTTCTGTTTCTGGAACAATTTTTAAACAGAAACGCAAACAAACGCACCCTAAATGTACTGTTGTAATATAAAGTAATGTATTCTGTGTGATATATGTCATAGTCTTCCAGTTATTATTTGTTTGGGAAGTTTTTGTCTTCACATTTCTGCATGTTTTATTTACAAGATAAAAAGAATTAGGACGGCGATAAGTCTAGGACCTCACAAAAATAACCCCAACTACTCAAAACTCTGGAGATGGAGTTAGGGTTGTTACAATCCACGACCAACCCTAATGGTTGAGCGATTGATCCACAACCAAATAGCTTGAGTCAACTTGCGTGATTAGTGGATCGACGCTCTGCCGATCCCTTGATTGGCCCATCGTCAATCCTTCAATCAAGCCATGGCTGATCCTTTAGTAGTCCTCCCGATTAGGTCGATCGGTTCATGATCAATCCTTAGATTGGCCCATGGCCGATCCCCACTATTGGCGCACCGATTCCATGGCCATTTCTCATAGGTCAAAATTGTGGATGTCACAGCGGATGCTCGACAATCGGCTAGAGGAGAAAGAAGGGAGGAAAAAAGAATAGAAAAAAAATTCAAAAACATTAATATAATCTCAGGAAATTATTAAAATATAAAAAAAATTGCATGTCTTTAAAAAATTTGAGAATTGTAACAAACATATTATTCTATTTAGAAATTCGTCCAAGAAATAAAAATGAAAAAAAGTTATTTCTCAACAGAAATTATTTTAAAAAATAAAAATATTACCAAACGCACTCTAAACAATCATTCTTCTCAAATCATTTTCTGTTTTTTGTGCTGATTATCTTGATATATTATTTTCCTTTCCATTTTCAACCCTTTTTTTCACTAACAGTCAAAACCATGATCAAGTCTAAAGCTCCTTTAGAGTTACAATTACGATCTAGGACGAGCTTGACGCCATATTAAGCTCTACCAATCGGCCATTAGCTTGATGGCGGTGTTGAGCTTACGCATAAGTGTGTGTGTTGTGTGTGTGTGTGTGAGAGAGAGAGAGAGAGAGAGAGAGAGAGAGAGAGAGAGGGACGGTCATGGAGACGAAAACGAAGGGAGGAAACTCTGTCATTGAGCATAGCGATGGCAATATGATAGTGATTGTCGACGATGGCAACGGCAGGATAGAGGCTGCGGCAGATGGGGTGTGGGTCTGGGCAGAGGATGGAAGAGAGAGGAGAGGTGGCCGGGTAAATACAAAATGAAATGTCTACACATCGCCGTTTCATTTCGTCCGCGGAGATTATAGATGAGATTAAAGTAGGAGACAATAGATCCGCCTCTTTCTCATTCCAATCAGTACACCTTTTGAAATCAGCATTGGTACAAACTGAGCATTCCAGGAGGAATGTTTACCTCTACTGCGGTAGTAATCTCCGTTCTCGTCTCCTTTTCTAAGGAATAAAACCTGTATTTTGTAAAGCGTATCCTTACTACTACTTCTTCTTACACAATTTTTAAGAACATATTTGACATTTGATCGATCCTCTCAAGTTACCACATCGTTTCGTCTTATAAGATGAGAAGAACAAAAGAAGGGGGGAAAAAGAAAAGCATCTTTGCTTTATTGGCCTCTTAAGGAATACATGACATTGTGAGATGGAGACTATAATTCCATTACATTATTGGTCTGAACTTCAATCAGTATCTGTAGAAAATGTCTCCTCTGACGTCGTCTAAGTCACCACGCATCTGAAGCTGCAACAAGAAGTTGAAAATTGGAAGGAATTAGAATTAGGCTGTGATAAATAAATTGGTCAACTAATCTAGAAAGTTTGACTTCATCTCTAACGACAGCATGAAGAGAGTAAATAACGAATGGATACGACGAAGTAGGACCAAATCTTGGAAAGTTTTGAAAACAAATATTAAGTTGACCATGTATTGACGTAATAGACTTTTGCCTCGCCAATGCAACCATCTCTTCGTGCAAAATGATCTAAGCCACGTGACCAATATAAATTAAATAAAATGGCGTCGGTCTGAAACATGTACTTATTTTTAAAGCTTAACATCCATATCCATTTATTATCCCTTGACATAGAGAGCTTAGCTAGATATTGCTTTTTCCTTCACGCTCTTGTACTTCATTAAAGAAAACAAAGAAAATATTTTTCCTTCAATGACAAAGCATTAAATACAAGTTTGATCTAAACAGACTATGAAATTATTAGATTTTCATTTAGAAGATGATGGTTCGGTTGATTATACTGTATGTAACTTTGATTAGGGCTAGACTTTGCATGTGGTGTATCACAAGAATCTCGTAAATTCACCTGTTTGAGAGAGAACCCAGTTGTCATCACCAGCAACATGCCATGCAAAGTAACCTTTGAGTCCTTGATCCTTGGCGTACAAGACTTTGGTAGAGATGGTTTGTGTATCATCGTAGCTGATCCATGTCGTCCCGGAATAGCTGTAGGCGGACACGACCGTGGAGTTGTACACAGTGGTTGCGCTGTTTTCGGATATGTACGTCGTGATTTGATTGTACACGATCGACCCGTCGGAGGATATTGCTGCCCCAGTGAAGGGGGCAAAGTAGCCGTGGTTGTCGGCATTTGCGAGGGTGAATGCGCGCCCGTAGAAGGGGAAGCCGAGCACGATCTGCCCCGCCGGCATGCCGGCCTGGATCCATGCTCTCACCCCGATGTCTCCACTTATGCCGTTCCCTAAAATTAAAGGGACCGATAATTTCAGATGCATCATATATCAAGAAAATTGCGTTTGATAAGCACAAATGAAGGATTTTAAATGAACAAAAATGCTCATGTTAATTACTCGCGGAATGACACGGTATGCTTTGAATTGGAGACGATGCTGTGATTCTTTTGACATTAAGGTAACAAAATTTCAAAGTCATGATACAAATAATTAAGAAAACTCCGTTGTACCTCAGAATAGTCAAAGTTTATAACCCAAAAAAACAAGTCAAAGTTGCCACCCCTACCTGGATCATAGAGAGCAGCAAGTGGTCCTGTGGTGGAGGACCAACCTGGTCCAAAGAAATCATAGGCCATTGCATTGATCCAATCCAAGCTCGCCGCCATGGCAGCCACTGGATAATCTGCGGGCGACCAGTAGTGCGGCGAGTAATAGACTGCCGCCGACAAAAGCAGAGCATCCTCACCCGAGCTGGCTGCCTCAGCAGCCACCGCGGTCCGCCACTCCTGGAGGAGCAATCCCAAGTTGGTCATCTTCTCATCAGTGTCCGGGTATTCCCAATCAAGATCAAGGCCATGAAAGCCGTTGGACCGAGCTAAGGCTATGGAGGAATCGATGAAACTCTTTCGGGAGCTAGACTGGCTCGCCATGGTCGCAAAGTCAGTCGCACTCGAGCTGCCACCGCCGATGGACAGGAGGGTTATGACCGATGGGTTCTTCTGCTGGACGTCACTAGTGAAGGCCGCGAAAGACTGGGCGTTCGTCGACGATATGACTACCTGGTTTGTTGATGCATCGAGGTCGGCGAACGCGCAGAAGAGATGAGTGAAGAGGGTCGAATCGATATTGGAGGCTGTGATGCCGCTGTCCGGGAACCAATAGCCTCCTTTGACGTTTTGGGCCATGCATGAGTTGATTTGGAGTAGAGACAGAAACGAGACGAAGAGAAAGAGAAGGATATGATTGTTGCTGGAAGCCATTTTTTGATGAGTAATGTGGAGGAGGTTGTTCATGTTTGAGCTGGTTTTATAGAGGATTTGTTGGACTCGATGCACATGCTGTGGCTTAAGTTTCGTGTTAATTCTAGAGTTCTGACTTTTCCTAACTCTAGTCTAGAACATCAGGCTTAGTGAAATGTGGATAATGGTCGTGACTAAGAATTTTATGCAAATAAGGCCTTTTCTTGTGCTCGAATGACCCAGTCAAGCAAGAAGGAGGAATTCCTTTCTCTCACTACCTTTCACGATAGATTTGAACCATTATATATATACACACATGGGCCGCAAAGTGAGATTATTGTATGAGTGTTAGTTTATATTCTATATTGACTTTGGACGATTGAAAATGGTAAGTCCCATAAGGCCCTCCAAATTTGACTATCCCAGTTCAATTATAATTAATGTATGTACTAGCCTATAAAATACTTGCTTGGCTACATGTGGTATTCTCTAGATTTGATGGTTCAAACCGTCCAATCCAATATCTATTATTACATAATGGGGTAGACTCGTATGTTGATTTTGTCTTTCCAAGACTCTTTCTAATGGAGGGAGCATTGCATGCACCAAAATGCATGTGAACTCATTCCATCCCAACCATTAGATCATGCAAGTCCACGTGAAATTCACATGATTAAGTGAGCAAGATGAAAGGGTCTAAAAATGGTAGTCAAATTTGTCAACTATGGCTACGTTCGGTTGTTGGGATTTCTAATCAGGATAGGACTGAATAAGATATGATATGAAATCCTGTAATTTTTTTTTTATATCTAGTCAATTATTTGGTGAATCGTAGTATTAAAGTCGGATATATTTACATCATATCATATACATTTTTTTTATTATATAAATGGCATATCATTATAAATGAATCTAAATGTTCATAAACGGAGATGGTGAAAATCTATCGTAACATTATTCCTTAATTTATTTTTATTTTTATTTTTATTTTTTCCTCTTTTTTATATTCTTTTCTTTATTATTTCTTTTTTCCCCTTTCATTATTCTTTAATAAAAATTTTATCAAATAGTAAGCTGTATTAACATACCTAAAATACAAAAATACCTAAAATATATAATAAATATAAATATTTAATTTATAGATTGAATGTTTATTATAAGATAGAATTAAAGTTGAATATATAAATTAAAATAATATTAATTTAAAATAAATTTCTATTTTTTCATTTTTAATTTCTAAATTAGAATTCAAATATTGTTTATATTGAAATATAATTTCAATTTTGTTAATGTAATAAGTTTGTTATTCGAGAAAAATAACTTTCCTATTATGGACATTAAAAATTCTATCCACCTTTATCCCACCCCCATGAGATACTTTTATCCTACATATATCCCCTTATATCCGATTTTATCCTATCCTAAGCGAGCACCAAAAATAGGATATGATAAATTATATCCTATCCCGAATTTTATCCCAACTGCCAAATGCAGCCTATGATGTTAATGGAGCTGACCATCCCAACCATCATATCATGCGAGTCTCACAAGAAATTCACAAAATTAGGTGGTTGAAATGAAGCGATCCGAAAATGGTAGTCAAATTTGTCATCTATGATGCGTGTGGAACTGAGTTATAATAGTCAAATTTTCAATGGTCAACCGTCCTTCACGCGCGGAAATGCGATGATAATTAAAGGAACCGCAAGATGCAGCATCCCATAAGGTAAGTAGCGAAATGGTGAACGTTAGTGATTGCACGAAACCAGTTCGCTACTCCATTCGGTCCGCTTACGTGTAAGATTCGATCAACACGATCCCATGTGTTGTTGATGTAACTTGCAAGTTTCGCACGTTGTTTCGTGGAGAGATCGTTCGATTTTCTTGGTCAACGCCGGAGCTGACGGCGCATCATCATCCGTTAGATTATCCTGTTGGTTGAGCAAATAATGGCAAGTGTCTATGAAACGGAACACGTATCGTTTCTCTGTGGAGACTGCGTCAGGAGTCGAAGGAGCAATTTTACTAAAAAGGGTATCTCGGTTCTTGTTAGCAACGTAACTCAAAATGATTGATCGAGACCTACAAACTTGTGCCGACAGAAAGGTAGCTCTCCCCCCATCACCATCCTCTGATTGTGTCCAAAGGAGAAAAGCTTCGCCTTTTCGAGTAGCAGCACGATTCTCGTAGGCTTTTGCCGGCGGCTGCAAGTGCCGCGAGCGCAAACCTCGTGGAATGTGTAAAACAAACTTCCCGTTGTTCATACCTGCACGTATGCTCGGGTCATCTTGCCTGCTTGTCTTGAATTATCCATGCTGATTAACCATAAGATAAGATGAGCATATGTACCATGATTCATCTGTCATTTGTACGCTTTCGAGGTATTGGACGGCATTGGATATGCAATCTTGAATCTCTTCTGTCGGATTCCCTTTGTTCATATTCTTACAGACTTGAAGCTCTGATGGCTGATGACATTAGACGTATTCCGGATCGACGATAGCATGACTGAGAAATTCGAGTGGATTGAGGAGCTACAGCATACGTAATATGTAGATGTCAGTAGTGTAAATAGAAATAAAAGCTATATACATTGACAGATTGAAATATGCTTAGCCCTCAAATGCATGATTGGATTCTCAGTCAAATTAATCACGTTGGTGCTATCACACATAATGCATATGTTCGATTGTTCCTCACCAAAATTCCTTAGTTGCTGCTTCATTCGCAAAAGTTACAGCAGCTATCTGGAGCTACATACTCAGCTTCAGCAATTGCAAGGGTTATTGAATTTCACTTCTTTGAAAATCACAAAACGAGCAGCAATTCATTATTTGAGAATTGCCAGAGGTGCTCTTTTTGTCAATTTTGTGAACTATGAGTTGCTAAGATACCCTGTGATGATTTGTTTCACAACAGTCAAATGCAATTCCTTAAGATTAGATTAGAAACGAGCGAACATACATAAGCAAAACAAAATATCAGTTCTAGATGCTATCAAGTACAATAATGATCCTATCATTCTCTTATATAGCTTAGGATTGACAAACTTACATTTCTCATCCTTGTCAAATTTGGTTGATGAAGGCAATGGTGTATCAATTCTCATGTTTCCATCCCAAAATTCTTCACTAATTGTCAAGTGTTTCTTTTTCTTGAAATGTGAAAGTGCCAACTTTGGTTTGTTTTTACTACTTACCTTTTACCAAAAAAAGAAAAAAAACTTTGGTTTGTTTGAGTTGTAGTTCAAGAAAGAAGTTTAGTTTCCCCATCGTCCTTGTTTCAAACTTGTTTTGCATGATATTAGCAAATTCTTTGCAAATAACTTATTAATAGATCCAAAGATGATATCATCAATATATATCTAAAAGCTGAATATGATCTTTCTTTTGCATAATGAAGTTGTATCAACTTTTTCTTATTCAAAATATTTTTCAACAAGAAAAGTATACAACCTTTCATGCCAAGCTCTTGGGAACTTGCTTGAGTCTATAAAGAGCTTTCTCGAGTTAATAAACACAACTGGTCTTATTAGGTTCTTCAAATCATTATGGTTGCTGTATGAACACTTTCTCTTTAATATAACAAATTGGAAAGACATTTTTCACATCCATTTACATGCATAAACCAACAACAATATCTCAAATGAATTAACTTTAGGGTGTCACAATTATAATGTCAAAGCAAGACCTCCTCCAATAGGCGTGTGGTTAGGAGATGAACCATGCGGAAGCTTATGAGCCTATAACAATTCGGTCTGACAAGGGTGGAGAGTGTTTGCTATGACTGGAATGCTCGAATAAGGAGCATCTCCTGACAAGCTTATAGGATGAGACTAGACATTTTTTAGTTGGCTTTAAATAGGATTTATTGGACCACATGCGCATGTTGTAGCTTAAGTTTCGTATTAATTCTAGAGTTTTGACCTTACCTAACTCTAGTTTAGAACATCAGGTTTAGGGAAATGAGGATAATGAATGTGACTAAGCACTTTCATGCGAATAAGGTATTTTCTTGTGCTCGAATGACCGAGTCAATTAAGAAGGAAATTCTTTCCCGCACTCTCTTTCACGATAGATCTATGTGATTCGAACCTTTATATAAATATACACACACGGGCTGCAAAGAGAAATTAGTTTACGGGGGTGAGTTCATATTCTAAATTTAGTTTGGACCATTGAAAAGGGTGGCTCCCATGTGGGTTCTCCAAACCTGACAATCCCGATTCAATTTTAAGTAATATATGTACTAGCCACGTAATATACTTGCTTGGGGTACATGTGCTATTCTCTAAAATCGTATGTTGACTTTATCTTTCAAAAACTTTTTTTTATTGGAGCATGAACCCACTACATCTCAACGATCAGATCATGCCAGTCACCAAGTCATTCTGACTAAATTAAAAAATAAGAATTTATGTTATGTCTATTATGCTACGTAAAATGGTCAGCATCTATGTCAACAATTTTCAATCAATCTAAGTCATTCGATGCCAGCCAAAATGAAAGGAGAAAAAATGTCACGCCCCAAACCTCGAGCGTGTGCCCATCCCTCTTTAGTCAATAATATTTTGCGATTTCTCAGGACGAGTCGCCGACTCTTTTCGTTTTATTGCACATGCGGAAGCGAAAATAAATCCCCTAATAGTAATCATTTCAGGGTAGAAAAGCAGGACAACAAATTCACAAACAAAACACATTTATATACACACTAAGTCATGTACAAGGTCTATGACCAAAAGACTATAAAGACTGGCTTTCCAAAAAGAAGCGGTTCTAACTGACCTACACTTCAGATCACCTCCTCTCGACTCTAGTTCCTCCACTCGACTATCCTGAAAAATTGGCCAACGATGAGGTGAGATATAAATCTTAGTGAATTCATACTCTAAACCCCGATTAGGAGGGAAATACACCCATAGGTGTCCTAACCACTCAATCACACAATTATAGGGACTTACCTCGTCTTAGATCCACCCTGCAGGTCAGTACAATTTATATCTCAGGCAGTCACAAAAGTATGAGCAGTAAATAAGCTCCAACAACTGGAACGCTACACTTGATTCTCAAATCAACACATAGGTTCTAATTATAGGGTCAAACCGTTATGACACGTCTTATACTGTGCCACACAATTTTGTCCCATAATTCGACATATTCAACTAAATTTATCATGCATTCCTAGTTTGATCTCGACATATAGCACGGTTTACTCTTAGTTCGGCGGTCTTTTGGCATAGCCAAGCATCGTCTCACTCCATTTAGCATGGCACGTCTCCATTAGACGACTTTCCCGAAGGAGCATAGAGTCCAGAATCTACTGCGATCGGCTTCTTGTTACCCCGTAACAAACTAGGATGGGTTCTCTTAACCAACACACGATCACTCAATTATGGCCTAGGGTATCGTGCATTGCACTCAAATACCTAAATTACAATGATGGACCTGGCCTTTTTCTTCGTATTAGAAATACATAGTAAAATAGTTGTGTGTAGGTACACGGTCAACTCGAACCAGAAAAATTGATATCTCCCAATTTAAAATCCAATTATTTTATATAGTATATAAAACTATTTTCGGTGTTAAAATCCGACACTCGAGATTTTCTAAATAAATATTGGAAATTCACAAATTCTGGAATTAAACACTCAAATTTACAATTAGCACGAAATTTCGATCACTGGCTATCTTAGTCTAATTTTCGAAAAAGTAATTAATAATTAATTAATTTTAAAATTAATTAAAAAATTCAATTTGAATTCAAAAAATACCAACCTAGGCCAAAATCATTAAATTAAACACCGAAATGGGCCCGGAAAATTCCCAAACCCTTCTAGCTAGGCCTCACTTAATCTAATCTAACCACCTAACATGCATAATTGCATAATTAAATCACTAATTTAATTTAACTAACCACCTAATTCCTAATTAAATTGAACTAAACACCCCTTAAACGTCATTAGCCTACTAAGAAGAGTTTAGTGCATAAACTTATCGGTTTATTGCTAAAACCGGTTCACTGCGACAATGGCGTGACGGTGGCCGAAACTCAAGTTTGCAGTGGCGTCAATGGGCTTGGATCGGGCCTGAAATTGGCCCAACAAATCTCAGCCCAAATTGAGATTTGTTATTGATTTGGGCTGGACTTCAAATGGACTGAATAGGCCTTGAATGGACTGGACCCAAGGCTGAAACTGAACTGGGCTTGCTGCGGCTGGGCTTCAAGTGGGCCGAAATTCACTGGGCTGAACTCCACTGGCTTGTGGGCTGAAGAAAAGACCGAACTGGGCTGGAAATTCACGGCTGATCTTGCTTGGGCTGTTGGGCTGAATTTTCCCAAGCTGAGGTGGACTGCGGGATCAACGCCAGCTGGAGAAGATGGACGCCGAAGGAGCTGCTCGGTGGACAAGCTTCGATGGCGTGAGATGGGGAGAGCAGCTTCGGTGGAATCGTGGGCGGTGAAGCAGCAAATTGGAGAAGAACGAGCTGCAGGCGTGAAGACCGAAGGGGATGGCCTGCTTCGGTGCTGCTGGACGCGTGGGCCTTGGGTCTTCGGTGGGCTTGGAGGAAGATGGGCTTCAACGTGGCAGCTGGCGGTCGCTGAGTGTGGCAATTGGCTCGGCAAGAAGGCAAGGATGGTGGGGGTGAGTGGCTTCGGAGGCGTGAGGAGAGAGGGCAGATGGGAATTCGGTGGGGGGAAAAGGCTTCGGTTGCAGAGGATAAATGGAGATGGAGACGCAGGGGGAAAGAATAAAAACGGGAGCAGCAACGTGAAGGAAGAGAGGATTGACGTGGAAGGAGTTGCACCAAAAGAAATGAAAAAGGAGTGGCGACCGTGGAAAGCAGCTGGCTTGCTCGACCAGGGAATTGGAACAAAGAAAAAGGGAAAACAAAGTACACAAGTTATCCACTTAATTAATGGCTTATCCCCCTATTTCTTTCTAGCAAATTAAATCCATAAATAGCTCAAATTAATACCAAAAATACGGCCTCCAAAATGGCATACGAATTTCACCATATACCCTTCAATTTCCTCTCCGATTTCTCCAATTTGAGGTCCGATTTTGTTGAAGAAAAATCCTATACAATTTTATGCAAGTCCTCAACACCCAAATGCTCAGTTTGGAAGTCCAAATTTCCTTCAACTTAGTCCATCCGAATTTCCGTTAATTTTTCCGCAACGTCCGAATCAATTTTCCGTAAAAATCCCGAAATCTCCGAAATTTTTTGAAGGATGAGTTGACATTCCTAAAATGAATCGTGACACGACAGAACTTTCAATTTATGAAATCGGGTTCAAATTCGCGGATAATTTCAATCCGACGCGATTTTAGCGTGACCTAGTTTACCGGGTAACTTTTAGGAATTTTTGGTGCAATTGACAATGATCGATTTATCTCAAGTCACAATGTACATCTTCGACTCATTGGTGACTCTTGATTGTCGTGAAAATCTCGAGATTTCAAATACGGATACCGGTACATAAATGACAGAAAAATCGGTTTAGTGCCGTTCGACAAGAATTTTGCAATTAGGTAGAATCACTCACGCACTAATCACATATCCCTATCGAATCAACTTATCTCCAATCTCTGATTGATTTTTGACGGTGCCGTAATGACCATTGCAGATCAACACGGTTAAGCAATCGATTCCTAGTCGAATTCTTAACTTCATTGCATTTAGATTCCTTAATTACTTCCCCAAGTAGTTTAGTTATCTCGTGAGTGATCATTTCAGAGAAAAGACTATCGGTAAGTCGTCGAAAAACCCAATTTATTTAATCGAAAACGAAATCTGAAAATTCAAGTTGTCACAAAAAAATTAATAGAAAAAGAAAAGAAAAACAAAAATTATAAAAAATATTCAAAATTTTGTTAAAATATTATTTAAAAATATTCACGTTAAGCACTAATCATACTACGTAGAACGATTTGGCATTCACGTCAGCGATTTCCAACTTACGTTAGCCAAATGAATTGAATTAGTACTAATATGAAAATATTTAAGACTAAATTGATTCCATTGAAAAGTTTATAACTGAATTGATATCAACGTATTATGTTTTAATACTTTTTTCAGTATTTTTCCCTTAAATCTATATATATATATATACATGTGTGTGTGTGTGTGTGTCAATTTCTTAAAGAGCGGCACTGTGAAATTAAGAGTGTAAACTCAAACCCTAGTCAATAATCTCGTCTTAGCTTGCGCAGCTCCTGAGGTGCCTCGTTCTTCAGTCATTCTTCACAGACTAAGTCACAGTCGTGCCTAGCTGCCTCCGCCCCTCTCTCTCTATCTCCTCTCTCTCTCTCTCTCTCTCTCTCTCGCTTCTCACGCCTCGTCTCTTTCCCTCTCGTACCTCTCGTTCTACTCTCAAATGGCAGCGCGGCGGCACCTTCTCTTGCCTAAGTCACATCCCTTTCGCTCGAGCTTCACGCCTCCCTCTCGCGGTATCGTCTCGACTCTCGCCGCCTTTCTTGCTCTGTTTCTTGCATCTCGATCCTCATCAAGGTAATGATCTGTATTTTGCCCTCTTTTGTGTCGCGTTTTCCGTGTCTCGCGGTTCATTTTCACGAGACTCTTGCTTGATTCTAGGTCTAGTTGTGTTCTCTGAAGGCAAAAGTCTCTGAATCGTCCAATCACTTCAACCTATATTAAGATAGAAGAAAGAATATTGCCGGATGCGTGCGGTTTGGGGTCTGATTTGCCCGTGACTCAGTCATCTCAAGCCGATTGTGAGAACGGCGCCTTGAGTTCGTGGTGTGATCGGGCAAAGGCTGGGAATAAATGGAGCAAGCGATCAGTTCCATTGGACCGCTTGGGAACTGAATCGATTCTAGAAACTGAAAACCAATCCCTCTGATCTGGTTCTCGGTTCCTAGGTGGGATCGAACTGAATCGGAAATCAATCCCTCCTAACTTCCTAACTTCTAACTTGAACTGCCTCTAAATGGTAGAAAACATATACAATTTTTCAAAAAATATTACAATTAATTGGGAAAAAAAAATGCCACTGGGACAAACGAAGTACTAGGCAACCCAATAAGTTGACAAAAGATTATCTCTATGGTATTAGTATTCACAGTATTGGATTTATGCAATGTACAATCAGCGAGGAAACAATTCAGAAATTGATACATCATTGACTGAATGAATTGCTTCCTTGGGCAAGCACTTGCCACCCTCATCTTCATCCTCGGTAATTGAAAATGCAGGCTTCTTGGGGAAGTTCACAGCTGAGGATTCATTCTTGAGCATTGAATAGACTTCCAACATGGATGGCCTGTCCCCAGGCTTCTCTTGCACGCATAGAAGAGCCACTTGCATGCATCTCAAGAGCTTACAGGATGATGAAGAGTCATCCAAAGACGGGTCAATGAACTCCATGCATTTATCGTCTTTCCACTGCTCATATGCCTGAAATTAAGAACGCCAGTTGGTTAAAAGTCAAAATCCATGTTCCTAAAATTGAGCCCAGAAAATTTTGGAATCACAAATAATCTCTACTTACATAATCGAGAAGATTCAAATTTTCATTCAGGCCGTAGTAACATGAGGTCCTTCTACCACTGATGATTTGCAACAGCAGTACCCCAAAGCTGTAGACGTCGTACTTCATCGAGTATATGCCCTTCCTCACATATTCTGGTGGAACATACCCGCTGTACGCAAGAACAAAAATTGGTTTTAAGCAGCAGAATTTTAGCAGGAGAATACCTATGAGGTAAAACTAGGAGGGCGTAGTTAGATCTCTTACTATGTCCCGACAATTCGGCTGGTATTTGCTTCAATGTCATCCTTCTTGAATATTCTCGCCAAACCAAAATCTGATATCTTGGGGTTCATTTCATCATCCAGCAGAACATTGCTGGCTTTCAAGTCTC
Organism: Eucalyptus cladocalyx; assembly: GCA_017140615.1. NCBI lineage: Eukaryota > Viridiplantae > Streptophyta > Magnoliopsida > Myrtales > Myrtaceae > Eucalyptus > Eucalyptus cladocalyx. Next base: position 60,299,933 of record CM029523.1, on the reverse strand, counting down.
GATGAATTATTGTGAAATTCGAGTATTCTTGGAGGTAAAGAAGCCCCTGTGTAATGCCTTCTATGATATGAACACGTTTCACCCAATCCAGTGAATATTTCCTTATTGGATCTGCATCATCAAAACCTAAAGACTATCAGAACTGGAAGCGAAATTAGAGCATTGCAAACCATTGTGTACCCCAAATGCTAAAAAGGGTCTAGCTGCCCTAGCCATTGTAGCGGAACTGGGGACCCATCTAAGCCTCTTGGAGTATCACACTAGATGTCACTTAAAAACACCCAGGTTTTGCTCAATGAATATTAAGAAGCAAGGAAGATGTCAAACCAAATAGGTAGAAGTCCAAGCTCTTATTTGGCATGTACTCATAGATCAGCATCTTTTCTTCCCTGTTGGTACAAAATCCAATAAGGCGAACGAGGTTGACATGTTGCAGGCTGGCGGTGAGCATAACTTCGTTCTTGAACTCCTCGAGCCCTTGGTTTGAAGTTTTCGAAAGTCTCTTCACTGCAATGTACTGTCCTTTGGGCAACTTGCCCTGAGCAACAGGTACGCTGATGGTCAGAACAGGGCAACTGACTTCCACTTGAACATGGTAGACTAACAAAAATTTTCAGTGTTTATGCTGGAAGACAGTGTTTTGTCTATGACATAAGTCACATAACCCCAAGGAACATTAATGAAAAACAAAACTTGAGCAGAAGGCATCCAAGTCCAACCTCCTATAATGAAACTTACAAGCTTGCATCCATCATTAAGAAGACCTACGCTGCATCTCTAAATATCTCAAGCTTTCTGCTTTTAGAGGCATGTAGCTTCAATGATTGAAACTGCGAGTATAAACCAACCAACTGGCAGCTGCTACAGAGAAAGCCGGCATACCTATGCTTAACATATGAAAAGATTTGCTCTCATAGTACGGGTAGCAAGTTCCCATTACCATTTTTTTTTTTTTTTTTTTTTTTTTTTGTCGAAAAGTTCCCATTACCTTCACTTTCTCAATTATAAATCAGACTATAAATGAGAAGGACCACATATTCTTGAGCGTAAAAAATAAGAAAAACATTTGGGGGTGAGTTATTTTCCATGCTTGCATTATGCAGCAACGAACGCATGTTATAGAGCAAAAGGACCAAATCTGGCCCTCAATCGTGGTTCGTTCTCCCAACACGTACTTCATGGGATTTGCAATGAAACAGAAAATAATAATCTTTGGCTTAAGAATGGCCTCATATATTTTACCTTGTAAACAGGTCCAAATCCACCCTCTCCAAGCTTATTTTCACTTGAGAAGTCATCAGTTGCTGCTTTGAGGGTAGCATAACCAAATGTTCGCAGACTACGAGCACCACTCTCAAGACTTTCACCTTTACAGACCATAGTCTTTAATCGGCTACTAAATCCTTTTATTACACCCGAAATACCTGCCAACCAACATCAAGAAAATGTGTCTAGAACTTGAATTCTTCCAAAGTCAATGTTCCTGATTCCCACAAAATTACAGTAATCCTCCAGTAAAGTATAGAAAACGTACCTCTTGATTTCAATGTTCTCCTCTGTAAGTAGCATATCAGGCCAAATACAAGGAGAACAATTACAGCAATCGAAATAAGCATAACAAGCCAGAACCATCGCCTGTGTTGCTGATCTTCAATGGCATCTTGAGCTGACAAGGCAATTAAGTCCTTGAATTACGTTTAGTTCTACATTTTCAATGCAATAATTTTTAAAACCTTCAGAAATTCCTGTGAGGTTAACTTAATCCTAACCTGTCCGAGAAAGGACCCAGTTCTGATCATTGTTGACTTGAAACACATTGTAACCACGGAGCCCCTTTTCCTTGGCATAAGTTACTTTGGCTCGGATGGCCTCCACACCATCGAAATTAATCCATACCGATCCCTTTCTGAAAAGATTCACCACATATGTACCATTATAAACAGGACTGGCTCCATAACCGAAATCTCGGATATAAGATTTTATAGCCTTGTATCCAAATGACCCATCCGTCGTCACAGCAGGCCCCACTGCTGGATAGCCAATGGCATCGGCGCTCGAATCCTCGAGCTGCCAAGCATAGCCATGGTAGGGCAAGCCCAGAACCAGCTTTCTTGCGGGAAATCCTCTAGTCAGCAACCAAGTGATGCAGAAGTCTGTGTTCTTCGGGCTTGCTGGGTCAAATAAAGCTGCGTGAGGGAGCGCAAATCTTTCCCTTGTGGGGAGATGGTAATCATACGCACTTAGGTGAACCCAGTCCAAATTTCTCTGAATTGAGTCAATTGGGTAACTCATGGAGTTAAAAATGGGTTGACTATACACAGCCATTACTAGCAGCAACTGAGGTTGCCCAGATTTTCTTGATTCGGCATCTACAGCATCTCTCCACTCACGCAAAAGGGCACTCAAATTGGTCACGTTAATGCTCCTACTGCGCAAGACCCCACAGAGATCAACCCCACTGAACCCATAAAGCCTTGCCTTTTCTATGGTAGACTCGATAAAGGACCTTCTTGAAGAAGACTCACCGAGCATCGAAACGAAAGCTGAAGGATCCTCTCGGCCTGCCCACGCTGCTGCCCACACTGATAGCAGAGTGGTGATCGAAGGATTCTTGCGTTTCACGGTGCTCGTGAAGGTGGAGAAGAATTGCTCAGTGGAGGAGTTGAGGGAGAGCTGATAGGTCGAAGAGTCGATGTAAGCAAAAGCGCATATGAGGTGAGAGAACAAAGAGGAATCGATGTCCGAGATCGGGATTTCGCTGCCGGCGTAGAAGTAACCGGACTTGACCCACGTTTGTGCCTCCGAAGATGGGCGGAGACAGAGGAAAAAGATGAAGAGACATGCGATTTTGCCTTCGCCCGCCATGAGAGGAGGCTCGGGACAGAATGTGAAAGCGGAAGTGGGTGGCTTGAGATTACGGGAGGAGGAAGAAGACCGCTCTTTTGGGGCCTTTAATCGGGTTTACGTAGGAAACCAGAACTCGTGTCCAAAGTGTTATTGCTTCTTCAGACAGTACGTCGGGAACAAGAACTCGAGTGTCGTCGCTTCTACAGCCAGATCAGTGTACGACGACGGTTGATTCCTCAACTGTTGTTTGGTCAAGGTTCACTATCAGCGAATTCTTGAGAGGTGGCGCATGGAGAGCGACTCATTTTTTGCGGGATGCCATCGCCACGCTGTCTTGAGTCGACTGGTGCCTTCCGCCCGGGTGGTGGTCGTGGTCGTGGCCGTGGACTTTTCATTTTGGGAAAGGTCAAAAGCTAAAAAAACAATAATAATCTTAAATTATATGCAGACATATTTAGTTTAAATTAAAAAAATTTCTATGACACCAAAACTCTCAAATTGTAAATTTGTGATACATTTACCTTTTTCCAAAATTCTGTCGATAAAACCGTTAAAAACTACCTATAGAGACATCAAAAAGTAAATATTAATGGTGCCCATCTTAAGAATAAGCAATTCCAAATTCCGCACAAATTCCACCTGAAACCTAAAACTTACCAGTTGTGTATTTTTTTAGAATCTAGAACATATTCTACATACCCGGAAATTTGGAACCTACCCTTTTACAGATTAAAATCAATTATAGGGTCTATCCAAATTCCATCTATATTATCAATTGCATGATTATAGTGAATTATCATCTTTAATAACCATTATTTGCTACTACGATTTATTGACACTAACTTATGTTTAGACATTCGGAAAATGTCAAGTATTAACAAAATAAAAGTCTCAGTCATAAAATAAAAACTCATATAGCAGTTCCAAATTACACTTATCATCAAACATTATAGGATGTCGCAAGATCGCGTAAAGACATAAATCAAGAAAAACACAAAAAAATATTCCAAATTCTAGGTTACAGGTTCCAGGTTTCAAGTTTCACTAATCAAGAATTTGGAACCTACCTATCAAAATGAGATCTTTAATTTTTACAATTTGAAACCTACCTTACATATTTTGGATCTTGAAACCTAGAACTAGTTAAGTTCCCACCGGTCTAGTTCTTAGGTTTCAGGTTTTACCTTGAAACCATGCTCGCTCCTAATCCACGTGACTTAAGTAAAATAAAAATCACATTATTTTGGCTGAAAATTCATTTAACAAAATATTGACAAAAGATAAATATGTCTCAGTTAAAATAGTTTATGATTTTTTATGCTACGAAAAAAAAAAGGGTTCAAAATAAATGTCACGTTAAGTATAATTTAAAGTTTTTTTTTTTTTTTTTATGGCTTTTTCCCTTTTGGGAATGAATGTGATTGACCAAATATACGGGTCATGTATCACCGCATCCAACCGATGATCAGGCCCTATCTTGTTATGCAATCTCATCCTTAAGAAAATTTTTCAATAGGGCACCAATTGGACAGACGGTTCGGCTTCCTGATTTGAAGTATTTTGTCAAACATATAGTTCAATTGGATGGATTAAGAGGGAAAGAAATTATTCTAAAATCACAATCTCGTCAAAATTGAGAGAATGGATCAGAAGGGATTATTAAAGTTTTTCATGTATAAAGAAATCCATCTCTACTACGCGTTATTTTCATTGCTTTTCCCCCCGTTTACATTCCAATAACATTCTAACTCATTCCTTTCAAATCCTTTTACTCTATTGGTTATTGAAATCCATTCTTTTCCTTTGCATTCTTAACGTGTTTATGTGCTGACTATCAAACCCATGTTAATGTTAGATTGTATAAATCCATTTGATCTTGCTTTAGCTCATCCAATAACGGTGCGTTTGATAATATTTTTGTTTTCAGAAATAATTTTTGTTTAGAAATAATTGTTTCTATTTTTATTCCTTGAATAATTTTTTTAATATAAGAAGGCTTTTGGTAAATTAACAATTTTTTTCTCGGAATAGAAAACAAACATAAATGTGTTTGGTACGACCCTAAGAATTTATATTCTCAATGTTTTTCATTTAATTATAAAAATGTTAGTGGAGACCTAAAAATTCATGTTTAAATAAAACTAGACTTTTGTAAGAATTTAATTGACCAAAATATTCTAAAATGCTCTCAGAAAATCTAACATTATAGTGAATAAAAAACGAACGGTTGAAATGACAACAAAGAGTCCCGCTGGTTTATAAATTATAATGTGAGGATGTTCATGGTAAATCTTTGAGCATTATAATAAATAAATGCATAGCCCTTTTAAACTTTTTTAACTATAAGAAGAGCCAACGTTGCTTGATAAAATGGGCAATGGCAGAACAATTGAGGATGGAAGTGATCTTTGGTGTGCTTATTTGCACAAACTCATCAAATCTTCAAGCAAATGACATCAAAAATTCGTGGAGCATAGACTATTTGACTGCTATAACACAAGACAAATTGTGATGCAAAACATTTGTTCAAAGCCATCTATTTTTCTATTAAAACAAAATTGTAGATGATCTTAAAGGATGTCTCCAATAGAATCTTAAAAGAAAAATACCGGAGTCACCAAACTTTCATGGCCTAGTATTGTCTCTAAAAGAAAATGTATTTAAAAATCCATATAGTAAAGCCCTAAAAGCTTATTCAATTTTGAATCCGATTTTCATCAAAAGATTCACATTTTTTTTATGTTAAACTAATTCTAAACTAGAATTAACACTATAATCTAGTAAAACTACTCAAAATCTTATTTCTAATTTTTTTCTTAAATCTCAGAATTGTTGTATATTTTACTTTTTTATTCCAAAAATGGGGACTTGGATCGGGTTAGGAGACTAGACCTTGTGTCGGTTTTGTAAAGATGAACATTAGGTTACGATGAGCTTATCTTTTTTTAAATGGCCGTATTTCTCTTTTTGTTCCTGGGAACAAAGATGTAGGTTTTTTATTTTTTATAATTCTTGATTTGTTCCAAATCTATTTCCTGGCTACTAATATATTTCAGGTAATGGAAAAATAAGTTGACATTATCAAATAGATTTTTTTTCTTTTTTTGTTCCGGTGTTCCAGGGAACAAAGGAACAAGAAAAAAGGAAAATAAGATGGTTACCAAACAAGACCTAAGAATAGATTTTACAATGAGATGCGATACTATAAATCCATCACATTATTGGACCAAACTTCCGATTAACATTAGTAAAATGTGTCTCCTCTGATGTCATTGAGGTCACCACGAACTTGAAGCTGTAATACCAGGTTGAAATTGGAGAAAAGACGGTCATGTCATGCTCCTATCCATGTGGAATCGGGGTGTGGTGCCAACCTCCTAAGATGAAACTTACAAGCTCTCATACATCATTAAGAAGGCCTACGCTGCATCTCTAAATATCTCAAGCTTGTTGGGTTGTGTTGTGATGCCGATTCTTTATGCTTCAACGAATGGAAGATTTGCTCTCTCGTGGTAAGGGTAGCAAGTTCACATTACCATTAATTTTCTTGGTCGTATAGTTCCCATTACCTTCACCTTCTCAATTATAAATCAGACTATAAACGAGAAGGACCACATATACTCGATCATAAGAAGTAAGAAAAATATTTGGGGGTGAGTTATTTCCCTTGCTCGCAATATCAGCTGAAGCTGAAGCTGCAACAACAGGTTGAAATTGAAGGAATTAGAACTAGACCGTTGAAATTGATTAACGAATCTGGAAAAGTTTTGACTCTTTCTTTAATCAGAGCATTAAGAGAGGAAACTGCCGAGGATGGATAACGGATATCGTAAACTCACCTGCTTGAGAGAGAACCCAGTTGTCATCACCAGCAACATGCCATGCAATGTAACCTTTAAGTCCTCTTCCCTTAGTGTACGCCACCTTGGTACAGATGGTTTGTATATCATCATAGCTGATCCGTGTCGTCCCAGAAAAGCAATAGGCAGACACGACTGCGGAGTTGTACACTGGTTGCGTTGTTTAGGGATATGTACGTCGTGATTTGATTGTACATCCTCATCCCCTCGGAGGATATCGCCGGCCCAGTGAAGGGCGCAAAGTAGCCGTGGTTGTTGGCATCCGTGAGAGCGAATGCACTACCATAAAACGGAATTCCGAGCACGATCTGCTCTGCCGGCATGCCAGCCTGAATCCACGCGCTTAACCCGTCGTCTCCACTTACGCCGTTCTCTGAATTAAAAGGACTGACGGTTTCATTATCAAGAAAATTACGAATTTAATGAGGACTGATAGAGGATTTTAAATAAAGAACAAAATCCATGTCAATTACTCGTGGAATAACACTTTATGCTTTGAATGGAAAATTGTGTTGTAATTCTCTTGACGTTGAGGTAACAGAATTTTTGAGTTTTGATACAGAAAATTGAGGAAATTTCGTTGTACCAAAGAATAGTCAAAGTTTACAACCCCAAAAGTCAAAGTTGGCACCCATACCTGGGCTGTAGAGAGCCGCAAGTGGTCCTGTGGTAGAGGACCAACCGGGTGCATAGAAATCATAGGCCATCGCATTGATCCAATCCAAGCTCGCCGCCATGGCAGCCACCGGATAATTTGTGTTAGACTAGTGGTGCGGCGAGTAATGGACCGCTGCCGACAAAAGCAAGCATCCTTGCCCGAGCTGGCCGCCTCAGCAGCTACCGCAGCAGCTACCGCAGCCCGCCACTCCTGGAGGAGCAACCCCAAGTTGGCCATCTTCTCGTCGCTATCTGGAGACTCCAATCAAGATCGAGGCCATGGAAGCCGTTCGACCGAGCCAGGGCAAAGGAGGAATCAATGAAAGACTTTCGGGAGCTCAACTGGCGTGCCATGGATGCAATGTTGTCCGCGATCGATTTGTTACCCCCGCCGCCAATGGACAGGAGGGTTACGACCGATGGGTTTTTCTGCTGGACATCACGAGTGAAGGCTGCGAAAGACTAAGCGTGCGACGACGATACGACTACCTGGTTCGTCGATGCGTCGACATCAGCAAATGCGCAGAAGAGATGAGTGAAGAGGGCCGAGTTGATGTCGGAGGCTGTGATGCCGCTGTCAGAGAACCAATAGCCTCCTTTGACGTTTTGGGCCATGCATGAGTTGATTTGGAGGAGAGAGAGAGAGAAAGGAGATGAAGAGAAAGAGAAGGACACGATTATAGTCGGAAGTCATTTTTTATGAGTTACACGGAGGAGGTCGTACGTTTTTTAGCTGGCTTTATACAGGATTTATCGGACTACACACGCATGTGGAGCTCAAGTTTAGTGGTACGGGGATGATGATCGTGACTAAGAAATTTTATGTGAATAAGGCTCTTTCCTGTGCTCTGACCCGATCGATTAAGAAGGGGAAGTTCTTTTCTGCACTCTTTTTCATGATAGATTACTCACAAGTCTGGGCTACAAGGAGAAATTATTATAGGAGTGATTGTTCATGTTCTAAAATGAGTTTGAGCTATGATGGATCACAAATGGATTGAGTTCCAAACAACCCATAATGCCAAAACTTGACACGGACGGATACCTAAGTATCAAAACTTCCAAAATGTATACTTAAGTGTCACAATCGGAGAAGAAATAGACACTTACATGTTAACGGTGAGAAATTCCAGCCAAAATGCTAACGGGGCATTTTCCAAAGATTTTTTTTTTTTTTGAGGTGACAATTATTTATACAAAAAATTATCCACGCAACGTTAACGTAACCAACTTGTCCCAAAATGATGTCATTTAATCTCCAAAAATTGATTTTTAATATAAATATTAATTAAATTAAAATAAGACTAAATTAAAAAAAAAATGAGCGGCGGCATATTAGTGAGGTCGGCAAAACGATGGGGCAAGGGTCGGCCGGAGTTGTTGGGTCTCGCCCAGTTGAGCCAAGGGCTACCACTAGTTGGGGCAAGGTCCTCGTTGAATCTAGGGGAGGATCGCGAGCCCTCGCCCTAGATTTAAGCGAGGGCCTATAGGCCCTCCCCGGCGGTTGGCCAAGGTCGCTGGCCACGCCAGCGACCTGACCCTTGCCCCACCTCACTGGCCCTTTCTAGCAATGGTGGGGCGACAGCAACAGCGAGGGTTGTAGAGGCCCTTGCTGATTTGCTACCTTTCCTTTTTTAAAATTATTTTTTATTTTAATTTAATTGATATTTATATTGAAAATCAATTTTGGGGGCAAAACAATGTCATTTTGCACATTTATTTCTGAGTATGCAACTCCAGCGAGCCATGTCGGATTTCCAGTTGCACCTTGTCAGAATTAGCACTTAAGTATCTCATTTTTTTTTTTTTTAAATGGCAACATTTTGGAACTTTTGACATTTAAGTGTCTATTTGTGCCAAATTTTGGTACTTGAGATGAACTATAGCCCATATGGATCCTTCAAATTTGACGATCCCCATTCATTTTTAATAAAATATATGCACTAGGTTTATGAAATGCTTGCTTGGGCTGCATTTGGTATTCCTTAGATTTGACGACTCAAATCCTCTTATCCATAATATAATGTTAGATAATCGAGCAAACTCATTTGATGACTTCATTTTTCAAGGGCCCTATTTAGGGAGTATGCATTGCATGCACCCGATGCATGTGAATCCACTATATCCAATCATTGGATCATGGGAGTTCCATGTAAGATCCACACAATTCAATAATCGAGATGTAGTGGATCTCAAGGACAACGGTTGACTCCGTCAACTATGATGCGTGGGGAACGAGCTATTCGTTTTCTCATCAATTGACCGTGCTTCGTGCATGGAACTCCGCGGTGATTTAAGGGACCGCAAGATGCAGCATTCACTATCTTTCGTGGATTGTGGAAGTGGGAATCAATGCTAATGTCTGAAAAACCAGTCCATCCACGAATAGATCCAAACAAGCCCTCTGATGCCAATCGTATCTATCGTGGTCTTACTAGTCTGTTGATGTTACTTTGTAGGTTTCCGGCGTTGTTTCGTGAGGAGCTCATTCGAGTTTCTTGTTGACGCCGTAACTAATAGGGCATGCAATAGGTCGCCCTTTTCGTTGAGCTGATTAAGATGAGATGGGATCGCAAATCTCCGTATTACTACATGTGGTTGTCCGGATTTGAATTAAAATAGGAGACAGAGGAAAAGATGAAGAAATAGGTGATTTTGCCTTCGCCCGCCATGAGAGACAGCTCGGAAGAGAATGTGAAAGCGGAAGTGGGCAGTTTGAGATTTACGGGCGGAGGAAGAAAACCGCTTTGCTGGGGCCTTCAATCGGGTATACGTAGGAAACCAGGACTCAAGTATCATTGCTTCTTCAGACATTGGTCTTTGTCAGACAATGCGAAGGAAACAAGAACTCGAGAGTCGTCGCTTCTTCAGTCAAATCAGTGTCCGACGGTTGGTTCCTCCACAGTTGTTCAAGGTTCGCTTTCCTCATCGAGGGTCTTGCAATGTGGGGCCATCGAGCGACGACTCGTTTTTAATAGGATGCGATCGCTACGTTGACTAGTCTACCATTGCCTTACGTCCTAGTCGTGGCTATGGACTTTTCATTTTGACAAGTTATAAAAAATTCTAAACTATATCATCATAATTGTTTTTCCAACACCAAAAACCTCAAAAGTATATATGTGTGATATATTTATTTTCCATCAAAATTATGTCTATACAAGTTAAAAAAGAGAACAGTATAAAAAAGTCATAAATCTATGGCATTTGTATCAATTTAGTCAGAAATTTTTTAATTAGACCAAAACCTTTTCGTATTCGTATCAATTGAGTTTTTCTGGCCAATTTTAGCTAGCTAGTACTATTGTGGACACCGATCGGCCAGCCGACAAATGCTAATATGGCAATTTTTAAATAATTTTTTGATTTTTTGATTTTTTGATTTTTTATTAATTTTTTTTCCTTTTCCACTTCTTCCTCTTGGCCTTCTTCTCTTCCAACGGCTCACCGGCCATTCGGCGAGGGCTACACCCCCACCGCACAAATGCCGCACAAATGTCGCTAAGGCCTCGCCAGCCACTAATGAGGCTGCCTTCGCCTGTAGCTAAGCCATGGCGAGGTTGGCCTTGCTCACAACCCTGAGCAAGGCCAAGCAAGGGCCATGAGGGCCTCACTGACGGTGGGCAAGGGCCACGACCCTCGCTGCTGGTCAACAAGGGCTTTGCGGCCCTCACCCAATGGCCAGCAAGCCGTTGGAGGCATGTTCGCCACTGCAAGAGAATGGCTCACCGGCTATTGCAAGCAGTTGTTTGTTATGCTTGTTGACAAGCCAAAGGTAAGGCATAGTTTTTATTGTAAGTCAGAATTGATCACATGCATACAATCGAGGGAGAGCAATAAATGCATTAGCATGAATGATGTCTGTATGCTATGTTCAAGGACGAGACGTCCTCCTATGTGATGATTAGTGATTTTACTTACTAAGTTTTCAACTCCTTGTTGTTTTCCTCAAATTTATGGGTATGGAAGTCTCGCTCTTTGGAGCCGAGGCACATTAAAGGAGATAGGAATCTCCTGACCTATAGTTGATAGAAGATTAATATAAATAAGAACGTGTCCATAGAAAAGACTTTATAAGAATACTAACGCTGAATAAAAATAGTGTGTTTCATGTTGTGTTTTCCTAACTACTTAATTGTTGTATTGTTTAGGAGATAGTTGTTGTACACATTCCGCATGCTCATAATAACAAGATAAAAAGAAACGGCTCGACAATCACTATCATACAACCCTTCCTCACCAGACCTTCCGTTTCTCTTAGAGACATTGCGCACTCCTGGCAGTATCCCGAAACTTTCTCTAGGGCATCATGTTCTCATGAACAAGGCAACGTCACACGTCATTTGGGGTAAAGGCGTGCTCTTGGACCATCCCTCATCCCAAACCGATACTGTTCTCTTCAAGGCATGCTCTTGGACCATCCCTCATCCCAAACTGATATTATTCTCTTTAGGGATTGCTCCTAGACCATCCCAGTCAAAGATTTGTCCTTGGCATAGCGAAAGCTACTACCAAGAAGCATCAATGGCTTTTATCTTTCATTTTTGTTACCATACATCATGCATTACACAAGCTTGTTTTTATCTTTCATATTAATTGATGCAAACAAGGCCCGAGGGCGTGCTAATGCAAGTGTTTATATGCCGTGACCTATAACATCATAACCATACTAATATGCCGAGCGCGGCACGGAACTCATGGTTCGAACCGACACGTTTAATATCAATCCGAAGCCAAGTGAGACTCAAATCGACACGCCTCGATACCAATCTAAGACCAAGCAAGGCTTGGATCCATCACGCTTTAACGTTGATCCTAAAATCGAGTAAGATTAGTCTGTGACCTGGGGCGTGATCATACTTATGCATGCAAAAACATGAATAATCATGCAAACACTCATCAACATGTACACAACTAAGCCCGAAGGAGAACACGACCAAGCTACTCACGGCTCAAACTGGCACCTCTCAATGCGTGCCCAAGGCCGAGCAAGACTTGTCTATGATCTTGGGCATGATGCATTCAAGGACATGAACACACCATACCAAACATTCTTCATTATGCACATAACTAAGCATGGTGAGTACACATCCAAATCCAACAACGTAGATTATCATCCTAAGCAGCAGCGGTTAGCCAAGAATGACTAAGCGGCGAAGGTGAGTGAGCGAATGTGAGCTAATAGAGAGGGATAGTGCAAGAGAGGGAATAAGAGGAAGAAGCGAGCCAATGGTGGTGAAAATGGGAGATGGTCTTTTATTTATAAACCTTTCCTCATTAAATGACCCTCACAAGTGGCCTAATAAACTTTCCTTTAGTGGCAAGACTAGTTTGATGGTATAGCACCCTAATTTGATGTTGTAGCACCCTAGGGTTCTAAGGAGATAATTAATAACTTTTGTGTAATCTCTTTATTGGTTTGCTTAAGCTGGTGAATCCTCCCTTAATCATGACTTGTCTTTTTGGTTCTCCAAGCCAATTGCACTTGCCACATAAGTAGGTGAGCCATACCTTTTCATTTAATGCCAAGACTTAGTAATCATTAATCTTGGATAGCTTGCCAAGTAAATTGATAATTCATTCCCTCATTAAATGTCTAAGATTTGGTCATCATGGCTTTTGGATTTGGTCACATGTTTCTTGTTACTCAAGTAGCTTGCAAGTTACTTAAGTTATCACGTGTAATAATAACCAAATCCTCCTCCTTGCCACCTAAATTCCTTACCACCTAAGTTGATGAGTCATACTCTTCATTTATGGATTAACATCTAAAGAACATTTTACAAACATGAGAGGGAAACCAACGTAAGCGCTAATATTATCGGGCGAGAGCTTTTCATGTTCATTTATAGTCAACTATATCATTTAGACCAATGTTTGTGGCCAATTCATGACCGGGCGAGGTTGTAGGGGTGTGCAATCGAACCAGTTCTACTTGGGAATAGGACCAACCTATATGGAAAATAAGTCCGAGATTGATTCCTATTAAAATCGATTCCCAAAATTTGAAATTGGTTTGAATCGATTCGGTCTTGGTTTCGAGTGAATACCCACTAGAGAATCGGACCGACATGATGTTTTAGAACTAATTTTGGAACCAGTATTGTAAGCCCAAAAGTCCAAAACCTTATATTTTTTCCCTTGATTTCTAATCTTAGAACTATTTTTCCTTTTGCACAACACTTCTCCTTCATCGTTCCTCTTCTTTGCTCGCTTCCTTCCCTCGTTGGCTTATGGTCGCACCGTCCATCACTGGCTCCCTCTCATTTTATTTCATCTCGTTAACAAAGAACACCTCATCTGTAAGCCCAATATGTGTTTTACGTTATCTGGGTTTCCTTGTTTAGTGCCTTGCTCTGATGTTGTTTCGCTCTCTTTTGGAGTTTCAGTCGAACGTCGTGGGTTGTTCTTTCTCGTGCTCGTCATGCATTTTAGTTTTTTGATTTGTGGATTTGATGATGTCTTATGCTAAGAATTGGGTGGATGAAAGCTCGTGCGAAGCTTCTTCTCTTTCTTCCCTCCCAAGACCGCCTCCCACCTCACTCCCGCTTTCTTTTTCCTCCTCTGCCTTCCTCTTCAACCCTTCTTCTCTTACTAGAAGCATCAAGAGTGCTAATTTGTGTTGTCACAATAGCAATTCACTAGTTTTTGGCTTGGGAGGAGGCGAAATCAGAGGGCGAAGAGCGATTTGACTTGTAATGCCTTATTTGATCTCGGTGTGCCCGAGCTCATTGTCATCGCGGGTATCACTACGCTAGTGTTTGGGCCCAAGAAGTTGTTAGAAGTTGGGAAATTAGGAGGATTACATTGTTGTACTTATTGATTACATATGTTTAATGTTTCAATACAAACTAGGAGGATTATGTTGTTGTTTTCTCAAGTATATGTAAAGTTTGAAGCCATATAGGATATCGAGCGATTGCAAAATAGGTTCCAATGCAAACGGGATAGACAATGGAGTCGGATCGGAAAAATAGGTAGGCTATAAAACAAATTCCAGTGTAAACAAGGTAGGGTACATGGTCTAAAAAAGGAAACTAATTATAACAGAGTAGGGTATAAGGTCCAGGTCTAGAAACTACCCATCCTAGGCCTGATCATCCCTACGAGACTAGATGTAGCCAAGCTTGATCGGCATGGCTAAGTCGGTGGCCTATCCTAGCCTAGCACATGGGTTGGACTAGCTAGGCACAAAGCCGAGTTGATCGAGCTTAGGGCCAACTTATGGCTTGGCACAAGACCGAGCTCATGGCCTGGTGCATGACTAGGACTAACCGGCACATGATTGGGCTTGTCGCTTGGTGCATGGCTAGGTGGTAAGGTCACTGAATTGATTTATGAATGATTTTTGACCGATTTGTGATCTATCGCAAGTGATCCATGACTGATTCATCATTGGTCAATGACCAAGCATAGTCAATTTGTGGTCGACTCTCAATTTTTATGTGGTCGCGTGGAATCGATCAATCCACGACCAACACACGATCGCACGAGATCGATTCATGGTCATGGGATCAGTACATGATTAAGCAAAATCACCCGTGACTGATGCATGACTGCACGAGATCGATCCATGATCATCAATGGATCCATGGTGGTGCATAATCATCTAACATCCATGATTTTTGACCTATGAGAAACAACTATGATTCTAGTATGCTAGTGGCGAGAATTGACCGTGGATCGATTTGAGAGATTAACCATATATTGATTAAAGAATCGATCATGGATTGATCAAGGGATCGACCATGGACCAATCTAATGACCATGCAAGTGGATTTGAGTTGTTTGGTTATTGAATGACCGCCCTGCCATAACAGTTGATCAAGGGTTGGTCACGTATCATCACTGATCGATGGGCAATCATGAAACAATCCCAAACAGTTGTGTTCGGATATCAAGTAATTCCACATGGTCATGTACCAACTGCGAGTGACCATAAGTTGACCTGGTATGATCATGTGTCAGTTGTGGATTGACCGATCTTGAACAACCACATGACATTTGGGAGTCGGTCTGGATCGAGCCTAGAGTTGGCCTAGAAGTTGATCCACTCAGCTAGACCTAGTCCAAGGGCCAGCCATTGAGCCCACACCTTAGGCCACTAACCTAGTCGAGAAGGCAAATTTTACCTATGACAACCACACCAAGGATGGCTTCGTAATGAACCTTGGATGTGTCAAAACGATTGATAGGAGATGTGCACAAAAGCTCTTACACTGTCCCAATTGCACATTTAATGGTCTATGCCCCATGCTTGCCTATTCTTTAGAAATGGAAAAGATATAATATTCTAAAACCCCTTTGGTCATTTAACCAAGGTGGTGATTCATCATCTTAGGTCTCCACTTGAGGATTTAATAATCATTACCTAAGATTTACCTCAAGGGTTAAGTAAGGGACTCTTGAACAAATGTACTAATAGAAAAGAGACACGATGGCTAATTATTACTATTCTAAGGCCTAGGTGCCACATAACTCTCGGCAGAAGTCTAGCATAAGTGCCATAACTTGGCACGCCGGGACACTTAAGTGCCATAACTTCAAAACGGTACACTTAAGTGCCACTTTTTTTTTTCGAGTGGGACACTTAAGTGCCACCTCCGGCGACCCTTGTCGGAAATCCTACGTGGCAATATTTTATTATTATTTTTTGCCTACGTGGCTCGCCGAGCTCCAAATCAGCATAAAAATAAAAAAAAAAATTTTAAAAAATTTAAGAAATTTAAAAAAATAAGAAAATTTAAAAATTAAAAATTAAAAAAAAGGGGGGGGGGAGGTCGAACGAGCAGCTGAGGGCTGAGCCCTCGCCACCGCCGCCTCCCCGCCGTCGCCGGGAAGGGCCGGCGACGGAGGGGGGAGGGTCGGCCGGGGTCGCCGGCCTTGCCGGCCCCGGCCGGCCCGGCGACCTTGGCGGGGGCCGGCGAGGGCCGGCGAGCCCTCGCCTAGATTTGGGGCGAGGGTTGCGGCCCTCGCCGCGATCCGGTGAGGGCTCGTAGCCCTCGCTGTCGGTCGGCCGGGGCCGGCGACCCGGCCGACCCTCCCCCTCCGTCGCCGGCTCTTCCCGGCAACGGCGAGGAGGCGGTGGTGGCGAGGGCTTAGCCCTCAGCCGCCGCCCGTTCGACCTCCCCCCCCCCCCTTTTTATTTTCTTAATTTTTTAAAACTTTTAAATTTTTCTTAATTTTTTTAATTTTTTTAATTTTTTTAATTTTTCTTAATTTTTTTTAAATTTTTTGAATAATTTATAATTTAATTAATTTTTATATTATTATTTACACGTAGACACGAAACGTCGTCGTTTTTGCGTTTTCTCCGCCACGTCAGCGTGCAAAACGACGCCGTTTTGGACTAAACTCGCCGGAAAATTGCCACGTCAGCCATTTGGCCGGATTTTCGCCGGAGTGGCACTTAAGTGTACCATTTTAAAGTTATGGCACTTAAGTGTCCCGGCGTGCCAAGTTATGGCACTCTAGGTGTCCTCACCTCCATAACTCTCTTTAGGGTGCTACATATTCAAAGTGACTTATTCTTTAAGAATGGGTCAATTACCTAAGTGAACTAATTGGAAGAGAACTTGGTAGAATATTCTAAAAGACCAAAGCTTGAAAAGCATTTAATTTAGGCATGTGCTAAATATCCGGGCCTCATGATTTAATGAGAATGGTGAGTCATTGACTTAAATGTCCATGGAAAATATGATCATCATCATCATAGGATTCAATTTGGAGAATAAGTAGGTTAAGTCATGATGGCATGGTATAAGTGGTCCAATGGGAGAGAAACAAGTAAGCGAACAATCATTACATTAGGTCATTAGATTGACACTTCATAAACTTAAGTGTGCCACCTTGCAAATTAGTGCGCCACCTCAATTTTGCAGTCATGCTACTCTAAGAAAGGTGATTGAGTCATTCGGACAAGTAATGATGAGGACGATATCTATAAATAAGATGAGCTCCTTATTCATTTTCACTATTTAAGCCCTCTTGCTCTTTACATGCCATTCTTTCCCTTGCTCTTGGCCTTGCACCATCGCCCCTCATTAAGTCGCTCACGCTCTTTTTTGAGGTCCATCTAGGTAAGTAAGATCCCTAATTCCCCTCTAGGGCAGTAGACTTTATTATTGAGTTTGGTTAGGTGCTCGCCCATTCAAGCGATGGGTAGATGTAAGATCCTTAGTTTGGTTTTCTCAGGTTGGTGCTTGAACGTGTGTTTGAATTGTTCATGCTTGGAATAAGATCAAGATTCGCTTGGGTTAGGTTCAACGAGAGGCAAGATCACCCAAGGCCACGAGGCCTTGGATTGGTATCAAAGCATGCCAGTTCCAAGTCTCGTTCGATGCAAGGATCGCCGAAGGCCACACGATCTTGGATTGACATTGAAGCGACTAGTTCTAAGTCTTAATCGGTACGGGGATCGCCTAAGTCACAAGGTCTTGGTAATGTATTAAAGCGTGCCAATTCTATGTCTTGATTGATGTGACGACTTTGTGCTTGATGTTTGAATTAAGCCACAAACCAAGAGTCATTCATAGCATGAAGTATATTCATATCGGGTCGAAGCCAAGATCTGTCGAACTTAGGATTTTCACGAAGTAAGGTATACCAAAGTCTCAAGGTCTTAGATTAGAATTGGGGCATGTTGTTTCCAAGCCTTATCCGATGCGGCGATCAGCGCTAAGTGATCGATTCAAGTCACGGATTAAGGATCATTCCCAACATGTTATATAGTGCAATACAAGGATTTATGGCACACACGAATGAGTGAGCATGCCTTCAGATCATGTATAAGTTAGCTAAAAAGAAAAGATAAGAATCGGCATGTGTGACGCACTTATGTGTGCACTTGAAGAGGAAAAAATGTCTATCACTAGATAGCATTAACAATGATACCTCCTTCATTAAACGGGACGCCCTAGTTGAGTCAAGATGCCTGGATCTTGAACCAAGAAGTCTCGGAAAGTTAGCCCTAAGAAGGCTCAATCGAATCGGGAGGACTTGGTTGAGCCAGGATGATGATAAAAAAATCATTTTATGCATGCCGGTATATGCATGAGTATAATTTGTTGATGTGCTCATTTTTATGTTGATGGTAATTTATATGGACATCATGTATTTAGTCAAGGCATGCCACTATTGATCCATCATCAACATTGTTTGCAAGTGTTATACTTACTAGACTTCGATAATATGATGTTTTTCTAATAGAGAATTAGGAATTTTACTTATTAAGTTCCCTGACTCACTTTAGTATCTTTTAGGCTTATGTCAGTTTTGAGAACTATAGTCAAGCTAAAGGATATAGGAATTCCCTTGTCGTATGTGAAAACTTATAAGGTGATATGAAAAGGAAAGAAGAGATTGTAAATGTACTATTGTAATATAAAGTAATGTATTCTGTGTGATATATGTCATAATCTTCCAGCTATTATTCATTTGGGAAGTTTGTTTGTTCACGTTTCCACATGTGTTTATTTACGAGATAAAAAGAATTAGGACGGTAACAAGTCTAGGACCTCACAAAAATAACCCCAACTGCTCAAAACTCTGGAGGTGGAGTTAGGGTTGTTACAATCCAAGAACAACCCTTATGGTTGAGTGATTGATCCACAGCCAAATAGCTCGAGTCAACTTGTGTGATTAGTGGATTGACGCACTGCTGATCCCTTGATCAGCCCATGGTCAATCCTTCAATCAGGCCATGGCTGATCCTTTAGTAGTCCTCCCGATTAGGTCAATCAGTTCATGATCAATCCTTAGATTGGTCCATGGCCGATCCCCACTATCGGCGCACCGATTCCATGGCCATTTCTCATAGGTCAAAATTGTGGATGTCACAGCCGAGGCTTGACTATCAATTAGAGGAGGAAGAAGGGAGGAAAAACAGAAAAGAAAAAATTCAAAAACATTAGTATAATATTAGGAAATTATTAAAATATAAAAAAATTGCATGTCTTTAAAAATTTTTAGAATTGTAACAGACATATTATTCTATTTAGAAATTCGTCTTAGAAATAAAAATGAAAAAAAAGTTATTTCTCAATAGAAATTATTTTCAAAAAAAAAAATATTACCAAACGCACTCTAGACAATCATTCTTCTCAAATCATTTTCTGTTTTTGGTGTTGATTATTTTGATACATTATTTTCCTTTCCATTTTCAACACATTTTTTCTACTAACAGTCAAAACCATGATCAAGTCTAAAGCTCATTTTAGAGTTACAATTACGATCTAGGGTGAGCTTGACGCCATATTAAGCTCTACCAATCGGCCATTAGCTTGATGGCGGTGTTGAGCTTACGCATAAGTGTGTGTGAGAGAGAGAGAGAGAGAGAGAGAGAGAGAGAGAGAGACGGTCAAGGAGACGAAAACGAAGGGAGGAAAATTTGTCATTGAGCATAGCGATGGCAATATGATAGTGATTGTCGACGATGGCAACGACAGGACGAAGGCTATGGCAGATGGGGTGTGGGTCTGGGTAGAGGACGAAAGAGAGAGGAGAGGTGGCCGAGTAAATACAAAATGAAACGTCTACACATCGCCGTTTCGTTTCGTCCGTGGAGATTATAGATGAGATTAAAGTAGGAGACAATAGATCCACCTCTTTCTCATTCCAATCAGTACACCTTTTGAAATCAGCATTCGTACAAACTAAGCATTCCATGAGGAATGTTTATCTCTACTCCAATGGTAATTGTTAACTGGGTTCACTCCTATGTGAAGGAGGCCCAATGAGTTGTAAGTCCAAAAAGGGTTTGAGCCCATATGATAAGTTATATGGAGAAATATGGTTTCTCACTATCTTTTAAGTGGTAGTCGCAAAAAGACGTAGTCACAAGAGAAAAAGAAAAAGCAGAAAATCTAGGGTTGGAGTAAAGTCTGATTTATATCAAGCTGATATCGGATGTCGATTCATATTCCGATTGAGCTGAAATTTTGTTAGTATGTTCGTGGCGCAATCTTCTTAAATTTGAATGGTTTGATTTCGTTTGAAGCTTCCTACATTAGATTTTTCATGGATTGATCAAAACCTGCGTTTTTTTATCAGATTTAACATTGATCTCTTGTGAAATTCATGTGTATTGCCAAAAATTATGTTCTTGAAGTATTTGCTGCTAAGTACCTCTAGTATTTGCTAGAGAAGAACATTGTTCACCCAATTTTGTTGATAGTGAAGATTTTCGAGTGGACTCTGGTCCCGTGGTTTTTGATCTCCTCACATCGGTGAGGTTTTCCACGAAAAATATTCATTTTGTGTTCGCGTGCTTGGTATTTATCTTACTCTACTATATCGATTCCTATTAGGTTTACACAAGATGAGAGATTATTTTATTCCGATACGTTAATTTGATATTGTTCGAATTGTTACCGTTCTACCATCAGAGTGGAATTAGAGCTTCTGGTTATTGTCTGATTTTTCTACCTTGTGTTAAACAATGGAAACGACTACAAGTAGAATGGTTTCACCGAATGGTCCGGATTACCATATTTGAAAAGGGAAGATGGAAGACTTTTTATATGTGAGACATTTTTATTTGCCCGTATTTGTCAAGGAGAAACCGGAGTATAAAACTGATATCGAATGATCTATATTTCATTGTCAAGTGTGTGGTTATATTAGGCAGTGGGTGGATGATAATGTTTTTTTTTTTTTGGGTTTGGAGGAACCGGCTTGCAGCCAACAATCGCGCCGTAAACCCCTAGGTGACACTTAAGCAGGATGACCCACCACCCTTGAGTCACACTTAATACATCTAGCGTCTCCCTTGAGTTTTGAACCCCTCACCTCTGGGCTGAAGATCAGCAGGGCCTTATCCAGCGGAGCCACCGCGGCCAGTGGTGGTGAATGATAATGTTTTGAACCATATTATTGAGGAAACATATACACGCAATTTATGGGATAAGCTCAAACAGTTATATGCTCGAAAGACTGTGAATAATAAGTTATTTTTGGTACAACAGATGATGGCTCTGAGATATCAAGATGGTACTTGTTTGACTGATCATTTAAATTCTTTTCAAGGAATTATAAATCAGTTGGTTGCAATGGAAATCAAGTTTCATAATGAGATACAAGCACTATGGTTGCTTGGTACTTTACCGGACTCATGGGAGACGTTTCGAACATTTTTGTCTAATTTTACCTCGGATGGTACGATTACCATGGATTTGGTCAAAAGTAGTATTTTAAATGAAGATATGATAATGAAGACACAAGAATCGTCCTCTTCACATTCTAATGCCTTGGTTGTTGAGAAAAAGGGAAGAAATGAGTCTCGAGGTCCGAGAAATAGAGATAAAATCGAGATAAAAGTAGAGATAAGTATAATAAATTTGCTAATGTTGAATGCTATTATTGTCATCAAAAGGGATATATTCATAGGTTTTGTCGCCAGTTAAAAAAGGGAGAAATAAAAGAAGAAAGTTAAAGAGAAGAGAAGTGATAATGACAGTGATGACAATCGTGTTACTGCATTTAAAAAAGATTTTCTCATCATTTTTTATGGTGATGTGGTGAATTTTGTATCTCATGAGACCAATTGGGTAATTGATAGTGGTGCATCTATTCATGCTACGTCTCGTAAGGATTTTTTTACATCATATAGGTCAAGTGACTTCGGATCTGTGAAGATGGGAAACAATGAGCTAGCTTAAGCTGTAGGCATCGGTGATATGTGCCTAGAAACCAGCTGTAGGCACAAGGTTATTATTAAATAATGTTAAATATATACATGATATCCGCTTGAATTTAATTTCTACAGGCAAGTTGGATGATAAGGGGTATTACAGTACTTTCAGTAATTGTCATTGGAAGCTCACCAAAGGTTCTCTTGTTGTGGCTAGAGGCGAAAAATATTCTTCATAGTACATTATATAGGCAAAGTAGTCCATAGACAAAATTAATGTAGTAGACAACGAAGATGCAACTGAGTTATGGCATAAGAGGCTTAGTCACATCAGTGATAAGTGTTTGTCAATATTGGCTAAGAAGAAACTCCTTTAAGGATTGAAAAGTTCAACGCTAAAGAAGTGTGCTCATTGTTTAGCAGGAAAAGAGAACATAGTTGCATTTAAAAGCTCCCCTCCTTCAAGAAAGTTAGGTATACTGGATTTAGTGCATTCTGATATTTGCAGTCCTATGAAAACAAAATCATTTAGTGGCTCTCTTTATTTTATTACCTTCATAGATGATTTTTCAAGGAAAATTTGGATTCATACCTTGAAAACTAAAGAGCAAGTATTAGATGCTTTTAAACAATTTTAGGCTTCAGTTGAGAGACAGACTAGAAAGGAATTGAAATGCATCAGAATTGATAATGGGGGAGAGTATATTGGGCCTTTTGATGAATATTACAGACAACAAGGTATTCGACATCAAAAAACACCTCCCAAGATGCCTAAGTTAAATGGCTTAGCTAAGAGAATGAACATAATACTTGTTGAAAGGGTAAAATGCTTACTTTCACAGTTAAAGCTACCTGAATCCTTTTGGGGTGAGACTTTATGTACAGTTATGCTTGTATTAAATCTTATTACATACATTCCTTTAAAGTTTGATGTTCCTAATAAAGTTTGGACAGGCAAAGATGTTTTTTATGATTATTTGCGTGTCTTTAGGTGCAAAGTATTTGCGCATATTCCCAAAGATGAGAGGTCTAAAAATTGATGTGAAAACACGATAGTGCATATTTATTGGTTATGGACAAGATATATTTAGCTACAAATTTTATGATTAGGTTGAAAAGAAAATTGTAAGATGCAGAGACGTTGTGTTTATGGAAGATGAAACAATAGAGAATATTGAGAAAGCAGAGATGATTTCAACACCACAGGTTAGTGATAATTTGGTTGATTTTGATCAAGTTCCTCTTACAAATATTCCTACACAGGTTGATGAAGAGCAATAGGAAGTCAATGTTCTAAATAATGTACATGTTCTTGAACATGTTGAAACAAATAATATTATCATGAACCACAGGCTCAATTAGATGTTCCATTAGATATTCCAGTCCGAAGATCTGTTAGAAACCGACGACCTTCTACTAGGTATTCTGAAGATGAGTATGTATTATTAACTGATGCAAGTGAACCAGAGTGCTATGCAGAAGTAATAGACGATGAGTACAAAAGTAATTGGTTTGATGCTATGTGAGATGACATGTAGTCACTTTATGATAATCATACTTTTAAGTTTGTGAAGTTACCTAAAGGTAAAAGGGCTTTGAAGAATAAGTGAGTATATAGGTTAAAGCAAGATGAACATACTTCACAACCACAGTACAAAGCTAGATTGGTTGTTAAGGGATTCGGTCAGAGAAAGGGTATTGATTTTGATGATATATTTTCTCCAGTAGTGAAAATGTCTTCTATCCGTGAGGTACTAGGCTTGGCAGCTACCCTAGATTTGGAAATTGAGCAAATGGATGTCAAAACAGCTTTCCTACATGGTGACTTGAAGAAAGAGATATACATGGAACAATATGAGGGTTTTAAAGTGAAAGTGAAAGAGAATTATGTGTGGAAATTGAAGAAAAGTCTATATGGCCTAAAACAAGCACCGAGGCAGTGGTACAAAAAGTTTGCATCAGTTATAACAAAACAGGGCTATAAGAAGACTTCCTCGGATAACTGTATGTTTGTCCAAAAATTTTCTGATGATGACTTTATTATTCTCTTGCTTTATGTTGATAATATGTTGATTGTTGGGAGGAATGCTTCAAGAATTTAGTTATTGAAGAAACAGTTGAGCAAGTCTTTTGCCATGAAAGACTTGGGCTCAGCGAAGCAGATTCTTAGCATTAGAATTCCTTGAGATAGAGATGCTAAGAAGTTGTTTTTGTCACAAGAGAAATATATCGAGAAGATCCTTTATAAATTTTACATGGACAAGGCTAAAGTGGTTAGTATTCCTCTTATTGCCCACTTTAAGTTAAATATAAAGCAAAGTCCTACGACTGATAAAGAGAAGAAAGATATAGAAAGTGTTCCATATGCCTCATCTATAGGAAGCTTAATGAATGAGATGGTATGTACACACCCAGACATGGCGCACGCAGTTGGCATTGTTAGTCGCTATTTATTAAATCCAAGCAAAGAGCACTGGAATGCAGTGAAGTGGATTATGAGGTATCTTCGGGGAACTTTAAATTTGAAACTCTGTTTCGGGACCGAGAAACTTGAGTTAGTTGGATACACAGATTCCAATTTGGCAAGAGATATTGATACTCGTAAATCTACATCTGGTTATTTGATTTCTTTTGCGGGTGGAGCTGTGTCATGGGAGTCAATATTGCAGAAGTGTGTTGCACTTTCTACAACCGAAATTGAATTTATTGCAGCGATTGAAGCTAGTAAAGAGATGCTATGGATGAAGAAGTTCTTAGAAGAATTTGGGTTCAAGCAAAAGAGGTATGCGCTATTTTGTGATAATCAAAGCACAATTCATCTTGGTAAGAATTCATCTTTTCATTTTTGGTTAGATTCTTGTGAAATTCATGTGTATTGCCAAAAATTATATTCTTGAGGTTTTTGCTGCTATGTACCTCTAGTATTTGTTAGAGAACATTGTTCACCCAATTTTGTTGATAGCGAAGATTTCGGGTGGACTCCGGTCCTGTGGTTTTTGATCTCCTCACATCGGTGAGATTTTCCACGAAAAAAATTCGTCTTGTGTTCACGTGCTTGGTATTTATTTTATTCTACTATATCGATTCCTATTAGGTTTACACAATCAAGAAGATTATTTTATTCCGCTGCGTTAATTCGATATTGTTCGAATTGTTACTGTTATTCCATCAGTAATCTCCGTTCTGGTCTCCTTTTCTAAGGAATAAAACCTTTATTTTGTAAAGCGTATCCTTACTACTACTTTTTCTTACACAATTTTTAAGAACATATTTGACATTTGATCGATCCTCTCAAGTTACCACATCGTTTCGTCTTATAAGATGAGAAGAACAAAAGAAGGGGGGAAAAAGCAAAGCATCTTTGCTTTATTGGCCTCTAAGGAATACATGACATTGTGAGATGGAGACTATGATTCCATTACATTTTTGGTCTGAACTTCAATCTGTATCTGTAGAAAATGTCTCCTCTGACGTCGTCTAAGTCACCACGCATTTGAAGCTGCAACAAGAAGTTGAAAATTGGAAGGAATTAGAATTAGGCTGTGACAAATAAATTGGTCAACTAATCTAGAAAGTTTGACTTCATCTCTAACGACAGCATGAAGAGAGTAAATAACGAATGGATACGACGACCAAATCTTGGAAAGTTTTGAAAACAAATAATAAGTTGACCATGTATTGACGTAATAGACTTTTGCTTCACCAATGCAACCATCTCTTCGTACAAAATGATCTAAGCCACGTGACCAATATAAATTAAATAAAATGGCGTCGGTCTGAAGCATGCGCTTATTTTTAGAGCTTAACATCTATATCCATTACTATCCCTTGTTCATAGAGAGGTTAGGTAGATATTGCTTTTTCCTTCGCGCTCTTGTACTTTATTAAAGAAAACAAAGAAAATATTTTTCCCTAAATGACAGTATGTAATACAAGTTTGATCTAAACAGACAAGAACATTATTAGATTTTCGCTTAGAAGATGATGGTTCGGTTGATTATACTCTATGTAACTGTGATTAGGGCTAGACTTTGCATATGGTGTATAACACGAATCTCGTAAATTCACCTGTTTGAGAGAGAACCCAGTTGTCATCACCAGCAACATGCCATGCAAAGTAACCTTTAAGTCCTTTTCCCTTGGCGTACACGACCTTGGTAGAGATGGTTTGTGTATCATCGTAGCTGATCCACGTTGTCCCGGAATAGCAGTAGGCGGACACAACCGTGGAGTTGTATGCCGTGGTCGCGCTGTTTTGGGATATGTATTTCGTGATATCATTGTACACGATTGACCCATCGGAGGATATTGCCAGCCCGGTGAAGGGTGCGAAGTAGCTGTGATCGTTGGCATTTGAGAGGACGAATGCGTGCCCATAGAAGGGGAAGCCGAGCACGATTTGATCCGCCGGCATGCCGGCCTGAATCCATGCTCTCACCCCGATGTCTCCACTTATGCCGTTCCCTGAAATTAAAAAGGACCAATCATTTCAGATACAGAATATATCAAGAAAATTGCGAGTTTGATAAGCACAAGTGAAGGATATTAAATGAACAAAAATGTTCGTGTTAATTACTCGTGGAATGACACAGTATGCTTTGAATGGGAGACCATGCTGTGATTCTTTTGACATTGAGGTAACAAAATTCAAAGTCACGATACAAAAAATTAAGAAAACTCCGTTGTACCTCAGAATAGTTAAAGTTTATTACCCAAAAAAACAAGTCAAAGTTGCCGCCCTACCTGGATCATAGAGAGCAGCAAGTGGTCCTGTGGTGGAGGACCAACCCCCAAAGAAATCATAGGACATTGCATTGATCCAATCCAAGCTAGCCGCCATGGCGGCCACAGGATAATCCGCAGGTGACCAGTAGTGCGGCGAGTAATAGACTGCCGCCGACAAAAGCAGAGCATCCTCACCCAAGCTGGCCGCCTCAGCAGCCACCGCGGTCCGCCACTCCTGGAGGAGCATCCCCAAGTTCGTCATCTTCTCATCAGTGTCCGGGTATTCCCAATCAAGATCAAGGCCGCGAAAGCCGTTGGACCGAGCGAGGGCTATGGAGGAATCGATGAAACTCTTTCGGGAGCTAGATTGGCTTGCCATGGCCGCAAAGGCAATCGCATTCGAGCTGCCACCGCCAATGGACAGGAGGGTTTTGACCGATGGGTTCTTCTGCTGGACGTCACTAGTGAAGGCCGCGAAAGACTGGGCGTTCGTCGACGATATGACTACCTGGTTTGTCGATGCATCGAGGTCAGCGAACGCGCAGAAGAGATGAGTGAAGAGGGTCGAATTGATGTTGGAGGCTGTGATGCCGCTGTTCGGGAACCAATAGCCTCCTTTGACGTTTTGGGCCATGCATGAGTTAATTTGGAGGAGAGACAGAAAGGAGAAGAAGAGAAAGAGAAGGATATGATTGTTGCTGGAAGCCATTTTTGATGAGTAATGTGGAGGAGGTTGTACATGTTTGAGCTGGTTTTATAGAGGATTTGTTGGACTCTATGCACAGGCTGTGGCTTAAGTTTCGTGTTAATTCTAGGGTTCTGACTTTTTCCTAACTCTAGTCTAGAACATCAGGCTTAGTGGAACGTGGATAATGGTCGTGACTAAGAATTTTATGCAAATAAGGCCTTTTCTTGTGCTCGAATGACCTAGTCAAGGAAGAAGGAGGAATTTCTTTCTCTCACTACCTTTCACGATAGATTTGAACCATTATATATATACACACATGGGCCGCAAAGTGAAATTATTGTATGAGTGTTAGTTCATATTCTATATTGACTTTGGACGATTGAAAATGGTAAGTCCCATAAGGCTCCTCCAAATTTGACTATCCCAGTTCAATTATAATTAATGTATGTACTAGCCTATAAAATACTTGCTTGGCTACATGTGGTATTCTTTAGATTTGATGGTTCAAAGAGTCCAATCCAATATATAATATTACATAATGGGGCAGACTCGTATGTTGATTTTGTCTTTCCAAGACTCTTTCTAATGGAGGGAGCATTGGATGCACCAAATGCATGTGAGCTCATTCCATCCCAACCATGAGATCATGCAAGTCCATGCAAAATTCACATGATTAAGTGAGTGAGATGAAAGGGTCTAAAAATGGCAGTGAAATTTGTCAACTATGATGCTAATGGAGCTGACCATCCCGACCATAAAATCATGCGAGTCTCACAAGAAATTCACAAATTAGGTGGTCGAAATGAAGCAATCTGAAAAAATTTGTCGTATATGATGCATGTGGAACTGAGTTATATTAGTCACTTTTTCAATGGACAACCGTCCTTCACGCGCGGAAATGCAATGATAATTAAAGGGAAAAAATTACCAAAAAAAGTCATAAATCTATTGCAGTTGTATCAATTCAGTCCTAAACATATTTTTTTGACCAATTGAGTCATAAACCTTTTACAATTATTTCCAATCAGTCCATCCGGCCAAAATAGCCGGCCGGCGTCGGCAACATTTCTTAATAATATTTTATTTTTTGAAACATTTTATTAATATTTTTATCTTTTTTTTTTCTTCTCCCTCTCCCTCCTTCCTCCTCCCTCCTTCCTTTGGCTTCGGCGACCGGTTAGAGAGGAGGGTTGGTCGATCACTGGATTGAGGCGGCCAAGGTAGCTCGCCTTGTTGTTGCTGGGCGAGGGTGAGCTTGCCCATCCACTTGCGAGGCAAGCCCTCACTAGATTTGGTGAGGGGGACCTCACCATTACTAGGTCTAGCGAGGGCTCGTCTCGCCAATTGGCGAGCTTGCGCCAAGCAACGGTAGGGTGAGCCCCCGTCGGATTTGGCAAGGGCTTGCCTCACGGTCACCGGGCGAGGCAAGCCCTCACTAATTTGACGAGGAGGGCCTTGCTAGACGCGACGGCGAGGCGAGCTAGCCTAGCCGCCTCAGTCCGGCGACCAGCCAGCCCTCCCCTCTAGCCAGTTGCCGGAGCCAAGGGAAGAAGGAGGGAGGAGGAAAGAGGGAGAGGGAGAAGAAAAAAAGAAGATAAAAAAGCTAAATAAAAAAATTAATAAAATATTTCAAAAAATAAAATATTATTAAAAAAATATCGTTGGCACCGGCCGTCTGCCACATCAGTACCAACTGGCCATTTTTGGTCAGATGAATTGACCGGGAATAATTGTAAAAAGTTTAGGACTCAATTGATAAAAAAGATAGTTTATTACTGAATTAGAACAATTGCAATAGGTTTATGACTTTTTTGATAATTTTCTCTAATTAAAGGAACCGTAAGATGCAGCAGCCCACAAAGTAAATAGCGAAATGGTTAGACAGAACTCGCCGAAGTGGAAGTCAACGTTAATGATTGCAAAAAACCAGTTCGCTACTCCATTCGGTCCGCTTACGTGTAACATTCGATCAACACGATCCCATGTGTTGTTGATGTCACGTGCAAGTTTCGCACGTTGTTTCGTGAAGAGTTCGATCGATTTTCTTGGTCAACGCCGGAGCTGACGGCGCATCATCATCCGTTAGATTATCCTGTTGGTTGAGCAAATAATGGCAAGTATCCATGATACGGGACACGTATCGTTTCTCTATGGAGACTGTGCCAGGAGTCGAAGGAGCAATTTTGCTAAAAAGGGTATCTCGGTTCTTGTTAGCAACGTAACTCAAAATGATTGATCGAGACCTACAAACTTGTGCCGACAGAAAGGTAGCTCTCCCCCCATCACCATCCTCTGATTGTGTCCAAAGGAGAAAAGCTTCGCCTTTTCGAGTAGCAGCACGATTCTCGTAGGCTTTTGCCGGCGGCTGCAAGTGCCGCGAGCGCAAACCTCGTGGAATGTGTAAAACAAACTTCCCGTGGTTCATACCTGCACGTATGCTCGGGTCATCTTGCCTGCTTGTCTTGAATTATCCATGCTGATTAACCATAAGAGAAGATGAGCATATGTACCATGATTCATCTGTCATTTGTACGCTTTCGAGGTATTGGACGGCATTGGATATGCAATCTTGAATCTCTTCTGTCGGATTCCCTTTGTTCATATTCTTACACAGACTTGAAGCTCTGATGGCTGATGACATTAGACGTATTTCGGATGGACGATAGCGTGACTGAGAAATTCGAATGGATTGAGGAGCTACATCATACATAATCTGTAGATGTCAATAGTGTAAATAGAAATAAAAGCTATATACATTGACGGATTGAAATATGCTTAGCCCTCAAATGCATGATTGGATTCTCAGTCAAATTAATCACGTTGGTGCTATCACACATAATGCATATGTTCGATTGTTCCTCACCAGAATTCCTCAGTTGCTGCTTCATTCACCAAAGTTACAGCAGCTATCTAGAGCCACATACTCAGCTTCAGCAATTGCAAGGGTAATTGAATTTCACTTGTTTGAAAATCACGAAACGACCATGCAATTCATTATTTGAGAATTGCCAGAGGTGCTCTTTTTGTCAATTTTGTATACTATGAAGTCAGCGTCTCAATGTCCCAATAACATGAAATATGAGTTGTTAAGATACCCTGTGATGATTTGTTTCACAACAGTCAAAAGCAATTCCTTAAGATTAGATTAGAAACGAGTGCACATACATAAGCAAAACAAAATATCAGTTCTAGATACTATCAAGTACAATAATGATCCTATCATTCTCTTATATAGCTTAGGATTGACAAACTTACATTTCTCATCCTTGTCAAATTTGGTTGATGAAGGCAATGGTGTATCAATTCTCATGTTTCCATCCCAAAATTCTTCACTAATTCTCAAGCGTTTCTTTTCTTGAAATGTGAAAGTGCCAACTTTGGTTTGTTTGAGTTGTAGTTCAAGAAAGAAGTTTAGTTTCCCCATCGTCCTTATTTCAAACTTGTTTTGCATGATATTAGCAAATTCTTTGCAAATAACTCATTAATAGATCCAAAGATGATATCATCAATATATATCTAAAAGCTGAATATGATCTTTCTTTTGCATAATGAAGTTGTATTAACTTTTTCTTATTCAAAATATTTTTCAACAAGAAAAGTATACAACCTTTCATGCCATGCTCTTGGGAACTTGCCTGAGTCCATAAAGAGCTTTCTTGAGTTGATAAACACAACTGGTCTATTAGGTTCTTCAAATCATTATAGCTGCTGTATGAACACTTTCGCTTTAATATAACAAATTGGAAAGACATTTTTCACATCCATTTACATGCATAAACCAACAACAATATCTCCAGTGAATTAACTTTAGGGTGTCACAATTATAATGTCAAAGCAAGACCTCCTCCAATAGGTGTGTGGTTAGGAGATGAACCATGCGGAAGTTTATGAGCCTATAACAATTTGGTTTGACAAGGGTGGAGAGTGTTTGCTATGACCAGAATGCTCGAAGGAGCAGCTCCTGACAAGCTTCTAGGATGAGACTAGACATTTTTTAGTTGGTTTTAAATGAGGTGCGGACCCCTAGAGTGCCATAACGTGGCAGAAAGGGACACTTAAGTGCCATAACTTTCGAAATGTACACTTAAGTGTCAAAATCGGAGCAAAGTGGATCACTTGAGTACCAGTTCGGCCAAATTGCATACGTGGCATTTTTCCGGCGAAGCGAGTGCAAAACGACGCCATTTTGCACGCTAACGTAGCCAAATAATGCAAAAATTTAGTTAAAATATTTTAAAATATTAATTTTAATCGAGAAAGGCCGGCAATGGAGGGGGGAGGGTTGGTCGGGGTCGCCGGGCCCTGGCTAGGGGCTGGCGACCCCGGCCGACCAGCAGCGAGGGCTCCCGAGCCCTCGCCCAGATCGGGGCGAAGGTTGCAACCCTCGCCCAGATTCGGCGAGGGTCGGCAGTCCTCGGCCGGGCGAGGGCCACCGACCCTCACCGGATTTGGGCGAAAGAGGAAGAGGGAGGCAGCCGGTGGTGAGGGCTGGGGCCGTCGAGCCGGTGGCTCCAACCGATCGGCGGCGAGGGCCTATGTGCCCTCGCCTAGATATAGGGCGAGGGCACACAGGCCCTCACCATCGGTTGGCTGGGGCCGCTGGCCCTCGGCCTAGGCTTGGCGGCCCTGGCCGACGACCCTCCCCCACCTTCCGGCGATGGCGAGGAGGCGACGGCGGCGAGGGCTCAGCCTTTAGCCACCGGCTGCCTTCCTCCTCCGTTTTAAAAAAAAATAATAATAATAAATATAAATATAAATTATATTTTTTTTGTTTTAAATTAAATTAAATTAATTTTATATTATATTAAAATTGAAATTATGCCAAAACGATATCGTTTTGGCTGATTTAAGGGCTCTATTTTGGCCAACACACGAAATAACGTCGTTTTTGGTGAATTAGAGCTGACTCAGCTCTCTGGCGAACCACCTTAGCAAGAAATATTAATATTTAATTGACATGTATGATTTCCGGCCGGCTTCGCCGGAGGTGGCACTCAAGTGTCCCACTTTTCTTCAAATGTGGCACTTAAGTGTATCTTTCGAAAGTTATGACACTTAAGTGTTCTTTTGTGCCAAGTTATGACACTTGTAGTATTTTTATCTTTGAAATAGGATGTATTGGACCACATGCGCATGTTGTAGCTTAAGTTTGGTATTATTTCTAGAGTTTTGACCTTACCTAACTCTAGTTTAGAACATCAGGTTTAAGGAAATGTGGATAATGATTATGACTAAGAACTTTCATGCGAATAAGGCCTTTTCTTGTGCTCGAATGACCGAGTCAATTAAGAAGGAAAATTCTTTCCCGTACTCTCTTTCACGATAGATCTAAGTGATTCGAACCTTTATATAAATATACACACACGGGCTGCAAAGAGGAATAGCTTACCGGGGTGAGTTCATATTCTAAATTCAGTTTGGACCGTTGAAAAGGGTGGCTCCCATGTGGGTTCTCCAAACCTGACAATCCCGATTAAATTTTAAGTAATATATGTACTAGCCACGTAATATACTTGCTTGGGGTACATGCGCTATTCTCTAAAATCGTATGTTGACTTTATCTTTCAAAAACTATTTTTATT
Organism: Eucalyptus cladocalyx; assembly: GCA_017140615.1. NCBI lineage: Eukaryota > Viridiplantae > Streptophyta > Magnoliopsida > Myrtales > Myrtaceae > Eucalyptus > Eucalyptus cladocalyx. The sequence goes on along the minus strand of CM029523.1, from coordinate 60,266,945 downwards.
GGAGCATGAACCTACTACATCTCAATAATTAGATCGTGCGAGTCACCAAGGCATTATGACTAAATTAAAAAATAAAAATTCATGTTACGTCTATTATGCTACGTAAAATGGTCAGCGTCTACATCAACAATTTCCAATCAATTTAAGTCATTCAATGCCAGCCAAAATGAAAGGAGAAAAAAATTAATAGAAAAACAAAAGAAAAACAAAAATATTCAAAATTTTGTTAAAATATTATTTAAAAGTATTCACCTTAGCACTAATCATACTATGTAGAACGGTTGACATCCACGTTAGCGATTTCCAACCTACGTTAGTCAAATGGACTGCATTAGTATTAATGTAAAAATATTTAAGACTAAATTGATCATATTGAAAAGTTTATGATTGAATTGGTACCAACGTATTATGTTTAATACTTTTTTTAGTATTTTTTCCTTAATAGTTTACTAGACAAAAGAAGGAACTTGAACTAGCAGTGAGGAAGATGGATGACCAAATTAGGACCGCCCGAATCGGACCAAACTAGCGGATTGTAGACAGTTCTAGGGAGCGCTGCTCCAATTCTCGGCTCTAGGATAAGAACCGAACTGCCCGAACTCTGATCAATTTATGTCAATTTCATAAAGAGTAGCACCGTGAAGTTAAGAGTGTAAACTCAAACCCTAATCAATCATCTTGTCTTAGCTCGCGCAGCTCCCGAGATGCCTCGTTCTTCAGTCATTGTTCACAGACTGAGTTAGTCACAGTTGTGCCTAGCTGCCTCCGCCTCTCTCTCTCTCTCTCTCTCGCTTCTCACGCCTCGTCTCTTTCCCTCTCGTCCCTCTCGTTCTACTCTCAAATGGCAGCGCCGCGCCACCATCTCTTGCCTAAGTCACATCCCTTTCGCTCGAGCTTCACGCTTCCCTCTAGTTGTGTTCTGTGAAGGCAAAAGTCTCTGAATCGTCCAATCACTTCAACCTATATTAAGATAGATGAAAGAATATTGCCGGATGCGTGCGGTTTGGGATCTGATTTGCCTGTGACTCAGTCATCTCAAGCCGATTGTGAGAACGACGCCTTGAGTTTGTGGTGTGATCGGGCAAAGGCTGGGAATAAATGGAGCAAGCAATCAGTTCCATTGGACCGCTCGAGAACTGAATCGATTCTAGAAACTAAAAACTAATCCCTCTGGTTCTTGGTTCCTAGGTGGGATCGAACTGAATAGGAAATCAATCACTCCTAACTCCTAACTTGAACTGCCTCTAAATGGTAAAAACATATACAATTTTCGAAAAATATTACAATTAATTGGGAAAAAATAATGCCACTGGGACAAACGAAGTACTAGGCAACTCAAGAAGTTGACAAAAGATTCTCGCCGTGGTATTAGTATTCACAGCATTGGATTTAAGCAATGTACAATCAGCGAGGAAACAATTCAGATATTGATGCATCATTGACTGAATGAATTGTTTCCTTGAGCAAGCACTTGCCATCCTCATCTTCATCCTCGGTAATTGAAAATTCCGGCTTCTTGGGGAAGTTCACAGCTGAAGATTCATTCTTGAGCATTGAAGAGACTTCCAACATGGAGGGCCTGTCCCCAGGCTTCTCTTGCACGCATAGAAGAGCCACTTGCATGCATCTTAAGAGCTTACAGGATGATGAAGAGTCATCCAGAGACGGTTCAATGAACTCCATGCATTTATCGTCTTTCCACTGCTCATATGCCTGAAATTGAGAACGCCAATTGGTTAAAAATCAAAATTCATATTCCTAAATTTGAGCCTGAAAATTTTTGAATCACGAATAATCTCTACTTACATATTTGAGAAGATTCAGATTTTCATACAAGCCATAGTAACATGAGGTCCTTCTACCGCTGATGATTTGCAACAGCAATACCCCGTAGCTGTAGACATCGTACTTCATTGAGTATATGCCTTTCCTCACGTATTCTAGAGGAACGTACCCACTGCATACAAGAACAGAAATTGGATTAAGCAGCAGACTTTTTTCAGGAGAATACCTGTGAGGAATAACCTAGGAGGGCCTAGTTAGCTCGCTTACCAAGTCCCAACAATTCGGCTGGTATTTGCCTCTGTTGAGATGGGGCGAGCGATCGAACAAAATATAGATGGAAGAAGAAAAATAAAATCAAACACCGGATTTACATGATTCAGTCGTAAAGACCTACGTCCACGGGGAGAGCAGCATCGAATTTCAGTATAAATCAAGCGATACAATGAGATTACACATTCAAGTTACTCAAACACTCTCTCGATGTTTCCCAAGCCCCAATTTAACCCCAAACCCAAGTCACGGCACAAAATTATCACACAAGCTCAAAACAAACGCTGAAAAAAGAACTCATTTTCTTGATCGCACTTCAGCTTGAAGACATGCAACACCCCAAGAAGAAGACCTCTTTCGCGGGTTCCTTCTACGACTACTATGTAGGGTTTGAGCGGCAGACGTACGTTGAGCGGCTCCCTCTTATCTTCGGCTTGTATGTGCAGCATCAAAGCAAACCTCTCTAATTCCCTTTTATATGTGTGTGTGTGCGCCCAAGGTCAAAAGTTTGACCTTGGGCCCCACCTTTCCTATTTTTGGTTCCACGAAGCCCACGCTGCTTCCTTTGTCTTTTTTTCTTCCTTTGTTTTATCTTGTTGACTTTTGCCTAAAATATATTTACGTATATCTAAATAAATCCAAGTACCAAGTTAACATTTGGACTTTCCTATTTTAGGCCAATTTTGAATATCCGCAAAATTTCCAATTCGGAATATTCGGAATTTCGCGTTGGGCTTAAACTCGAGACATATCTAACAATCTCCACCCTGGCTCGACGTTTGAGCCAAATTACAATCGCTTCGTAAAAATTCAAATTCTGCTGCTACTTTCCCATAGCCCCCGATGGGCTCAACCGCCACAGATATTATCCAAATCCAAGCCTCGCTTGAATTTTGCTATAACCGAAGACCTCATCAGAATACCAACTCCGCATGCACCTTTAACTGCTCCGCAAGGATTTTCTGACACAACCTCCTTAACCGTAGATAAAGCAAAACCATTATTGCATCCATATCTATCAGGAGATTGAATACATACCTTGTTAATTTTAGCAGTTACAGCAACCATTGGCTCTATAGGCTCCACCTCGCTATGAGCACCATCTGTGTTGATTACTTTGTTAGTACTCGTACTCGTTATCTCAGGAGTTTCTGGTTGCAACTTCACCTCAAGCTGAACACTGTCCAGATCCGTAATAACAATCTATAATCACTCCTAGCCAGAAGTACTTGAGACTCATCAATGGTAACTTCTCTGCTGTTAACAGGTGAATTTATATCTGGGCACCACAACTGATCACCCTCTCACCTTGTGCATAGTCATGGAATATGCATATTGCCCTCCAATTGAGCTTACCATCACTCACTTGAAAATAACATGGGCAACTAAACATTCTAACAATAGAATAACCAGTAACGTTACCTGACAACACTTCTTTAGGAGTCTGCCATTCAATAGCAGTTGATGGGGATCTATTCACCAGGCAGCTTATCGTACTTAGCACATCAGTTAGGATTCTCCTAGCAATACCAGCATTAGAGATAACTTTTCGGGCCGTCTCTAGTAATGTTCTACTCACCAATTCTGCAAATTGTTGTGATTTACTAGCACTAGTGCGGGGTTTCACTATGGTCTTTTTCATGCAGAATTTATTTGTCAGCTCTGAACAAAACTCTATGCTATTGTTAGTCCGCACATGCTTGATCGACTTACCAGTCTCTGTCTCGATCAAAGCTCTTGACTGCGAGATCCTGACACCAGCATCAAACTTGTGCCTTGGCACAAACACCCAAGTCTTCCTCAAGCAGTCAATAGACTCTCGAACAGATGTATCCGACGTATTCACAGCGAAATTTATTACTGTCTCACCTTGAAGTTTATACAGGCCATCGTGCTTGATTCCTTTCATTATCACCAGGGCACCTCGAACAACCTTCAGAACTCCACATTTTGAAGAATACCTGCAACCAGCTGAATCTAGGGCACCCAAGGAAATTAAGTTCTTTTTTAATTCTAGAACATGCCTCACTCCAGTCAATGTCCTCACGATACCATCATGCATTCTGATTTTAACATCACCAACACCCACAACATCGCACTCAGCATTGTTCCCTAACTGGACTTTATCACTACCCGTGCACTGATAAGTGATAAACCGGTTTCTATTTGGTGTGACATGAAAAGAACAACCAGAATCCATAATCCATCCATCAAACGATGAATAATCAGCGATAGACAAGACGTAATCAGCATTATCTGCTACAGTTGCAACATTATCTGCAGAATCAACTATAATTCCCTTACCCTTCTCATTCTTCAGCTTAATGCAATCCCTTCTAAGATGCCCCCTCTTGCCACAATTCTAACAGACAACATTAGCAGTCCTAGATTGCCTACGTCTATTCATATTAGTACTACTATTACCCATACGTGTTACAGATCTTCCTCTATTTTCACCTATTAGAGCAGTAGATACAGATTCACCAGATTCTCTTCTACGAATATCCTCGCTTAGAATTAAATCTTGAACCCCATCAAACGTCAAACTTGTTGACCTAGAGAAATTACTAACAGCAGTAACAGTAGTATTCCAACTATCAGACAATGAGGATAATAGAATCAAAGCACGTACCTCATCTTCAAAATCAATCTCAATTGAACTCAATTGACTAACAATCACATTGAATGCATTGATATGATCAGCAACTGACGCACCTTCTTTCATCTTCAAGTTAAATAGACGTCGCATCAAACAAACTTTATTGATCGCAGAGGGCTTCTCGTACATATTCGACATGGCTTGCATCAAATCAACAGTGGTCTTCTCCTTCAGGATGTTAAACGCAATGTTACGAGTCAACGTCAGACGAATAACACCCATAGCTCGTCTATCCAGCAAATCCCAATTAGCTTGCTTCATCGTCTCTGGTTTCTCCCCAAATAAAGGCAAGTGCAGATTCATCTGGTAAAGATAATCTTCAATCTGCATCTTCCAGAAACTAAAATCATTCACATCAAATCTGTTGATTTTCACTTTTACTTCTTCTGTCGCCATTGATTCGCTTCAACTTAGCCAAACCTAGCTCTGATACCATTTGTTGAGATGGGGCGAGCGATCGAACAAAATATAGATGGAAGAAGAAAAATAAAATCGGACACCAGATTTACGTGGTTCAGTCGTAAAGACCTATGTCCACGGGGAGAGCAACAACGAATTTCACTATAAATCAAGCGATATAAGGAGATTACACACTCAAGTTACTCAAACACTCTCTCGGTGTTTCCCAAGCCCCAATTTAACCCCAAACCCAAGTCACGGCACAAAATTATCACACATGCTCAAAACAAACGCTGAAAAAAGAACTCCTTTTCTTGATCGCGCTTCAGCTTGAAGACATGCGGCTCCTCCTTTTTTTTCTTGTATGGGTGCAGCAGCAACACCCCAAGAAGAAGACCTCTTTCGCGGCTTCCTTCTATAACTACTACGTAGGGTTTGAGCGGTAGACATACGTTGAGGGGCCCCTTCTTATCTTCGGCTTGTACGTGCAGCATCAAAGCAAACCTCTCTGATTCCCTTTTATATGTGTGTGTGTACGCCCAAGGTCAAAAGTTTGACCTTGGGCCCCACCTTTCCTATTTTTGGTTCCACGAAGCCCACGCTGCTTCCTTCGTCTTTTTTTCTTCCTTTGTTTTATCTTGTTGACTTCTGCCTAAAATATATTTATGTATATCTAAATAAATCCAAGTCCAAGTTAACATTTGGACTTTCCTATTTTAGGCCAATTTTGAATATCCGCAAAATTTCCAATTCGGAATATTCGGAATTTCGCATTAGGCTCAAACTCGAGACATATTTAACAGCCTCAACGTCATCCTTCCTGAATATTCTCGCCAAACCAAAATCTGATATCTTGGGGTTCATTTGATCATCCAACAGAACATTACTGGCTTTCAAGTCTCGATGAATTATTGTGAAATTCGAGTATTCTTGGAGATAAAAAAAAAAAGCCCATGTGTAATGCCTTCTATGATAAGAACACGTCTCACCCAATCCAGCGAATATTTCCTTAGTGGATCTGCATCACCAAAACCTAAAGACTATCAAAACCAGAAGCAAAATTAGAGCATTGCATACCATTCTGTACCCCAAATGCTAAAAAGGGTCTAGCTGCCCTAGCCATTGTAGCGGAACTGGGGACCCATCTAAGCCTCTTGGAGTATCACACTAGATGTCACTTAAAAACACCCAGGTTTTGCTCAATGAATATTAAGAAGCAAGGAAGATGTCGAACCAAATAGGTAGAAGTCCAAGTTCTTATTTGGCATGTACTCATAGATCAGCATCTTTTCTTCCCTGTTGGTACAAAATCCAATAAGGCGAACGAGGTTGACATGTTGCAGGCTGGCGGTGAGCATAGCTTCATTTTTGAAGTCCTCGAGCCCTTGGTTTGAAGTTTTCGAAAGTCTCTTCACTGCAATGTACTGTCCTTTGGGCAACTTGCCCTGAGCAACTGGTACGCTGATGGTCAGAACAGGGCAACTAACTTCCACTCGAACATGGTAGACTAACAAAAAATTTCACTGTTTATGCTGGAAGGCAGTCTTTTGTCTATGACATAAGTCACATAACCCCAATGAACATTAATGAAAAACAAAACTTGAGCAGAAGGCATCCAAGTCCAACCTCCTATAATGAAACTTACAAGCTTGCATCCATCATTAAAAAGATCTACGCCGCATCTCTAAATATCTCAAGCTTATTGTGTTGTGTTGCGATGCCGCTTCTTTTTTCTTTTAGAGGCAGGTAGCTTCAATGAGAAATACTCACTGACTCATTTCAACTAAATGATTGAAATCGCGAGTATAAACCAACCAACTGGCAGTTGCTACAGAGAAAACCGGCATACCTATGTTTAACATGTGAAAAGATTTGCTCTCTCATAGTAAGAGTAGGAAGTTCCCATTACCATTTTTTTGGTCGAAAAGTTCCCATTACCTTCACTTTCTCAATTATAAATTAGATTATAAATGAGTAGGTGCTAGCTGGGTTCACTCCTATGTGGAGGAGGGCCAATGAGTTGCAAGCCCAAAAAGGGCTTGAGCCCATATAATAAGTTATATGAGGAAATAGAGTTTCTCACCATCTATATAATGAGGTAGCAGCAGAAAATGAAACAGAAATAAGAGAAAAAGAGAAATCAGAAAATCTGGGGTTTGGGGCAATATCTGATTTACATCAAGCGAGCATCGGAAGTTGATTCGTGGTCCGATTGAGCTGAAATTTTGTCAGCATGTTCGTGGCGCAATTTTATCGAATTTGAACGGTTTGATTTTCGTTTGAAGCTCCATACATAAGATTTTTCGTTGATTGATCAAAACCTGCGTTTTTGGTCAGATTTATCCTTGATCTCTTGTAAAGTTCATGTGTATTGCCAATAATTATGTTCTTGATGTGTTTGCTGCTATGTACCTCTAAGTATTTACTAGAGAAGAACAATTTTATTGATAGTGAAGATTTTCAGGTGGACTCCGGTCCCGTGGTTTTTTATCTCCTCACATCGAGGAGGTTTTCCACGTAAAAAAATCATCTTGTGTTCGCGTGCTTGGTATTTATTTTACTCTACTATATAGATTCCTATTAGGTTTACACAAGATGGGAGATTATTTTATTCCGCTGCGTTGATTCGATATTGTTCGAATTATTACCGTTCTCCCATCAGAGTGGTATTAGAGTAACAAGTTATTGCTTGATTTTTCTGCCTTGTGTTGAACAATGGAAACTAATATGAGTAGAATAGTTACACTGAATGGTTCGAATTATCATATTTGGAAAAGGAAAATGGAAGGTCTTTTATATATGAAAGATTTTTATTTGCCTGTATTTGCTGAGGAGAAACTAGAGAATAAAACTGATGTTGAATGATCTATGTTTCATCGTCAAGTGTGTGGTTATATCAGGCAGTGGGTAGATGATAATGTTTTAAACCATATTATTGAGGAAACACATGCACGCAGTTTATGGGATAAGCTCAAACAGTTATATGCTCGAAAGACTGGGAATAATAAGTTATTTTTGATAAAACAGATAATGGCTCTGAGATATCATGATGGTACTCGTTTGACTGATCATTTAAATTCTTTTCAATGAATTATAAATCAGTTGGCTGCAATGGGAATCAATTTTGATGATGAGATACAAGCACTATGGTTACTTGGTACTTTGCCAGACTCATGGGAGACGTTCTGAACATCTTTGTCTAATTCTGCCCCGGATGATACAATTACCATGGATTTAGCCAAGAGTAGTATTTTGAATGAAGAGATGAGAAGGAAGACACAGGGATCGTCCTCTTCACATTCTGATGCCTTGGTTGTCGAGAAAAGGGGGTGAAGTGAGTCTCGAGGTCCGAGAAATAGAGATAAAAGTCGAGACAAAAGCAGAGGTAAGTATAATAAATTTGCTAATGTTGAGTGCCATTATTGTCATCAGAAGGGACATATTCAGAGGTTTTGTTGCTAGTTAAAAAGGGAGAAACAAAAGGAGAAAGGTAAAGAGAAGAAAAGTGATGATGACAAAGTGATGACAATTGTGTCATTTGTACTTAAAGAAGACTTTCTCACTATTTTTTATGGTGATGTGGTGAATTTTGTTTCTCATGAGACCAGTTGGGTAATTGATAGTGGTGCATCCATTCATGCTACATCTCGTAGGGATTTCTTTACATCATACAGGTCAGGTGACTTCGGATCTGTGAAGATGAGAAACAATAGACTAGCTCAAGCTGTAGGCATCGGTGATGTGTGCCTAGAAACCAGCAATGGTACAAAGTTAGTATTGAATAATGTTAAACATATACCCGATATCCACTTGAATTTGATTTCTACAGGCAAGTTGGATGATGAGGGGTATTGCAGCACCTTCAGTAATGGTCAATGGAAACTTACCAAAGGTTCTCTTGTTGTGGCTAGAGGCGAAAAATATTCTTCGTTATACATTATGCAGGCAAAGTTGTCTACAGACAAAATTAATGCAATAGATAGCGAAGATGCAGCTGAGTTATGGCATAAGAGGCTCAGTCACATCAGTGAGAAGGGTTTCTCAATAATGGCCAAGAAGAAGCTCATTTCAGGATTGAAAAGTTCAGCGCTAAAGAAGTGTGCTCACTGTTTAGCAGGAAAACAAAACAGAGTTGCATTTAAAAGCTCCCCTCCTTCAAGAAAGTCAGGTATGTTGGATTTAGTGCATTCTGATGTTTGCGGTCCTATGAAAACAAAATCACTTGGTGACTCTCTTTATTTTATTACCTTCATAGATGATTTTTTAAGGAAAATTTGAATTTATACCTTAAAAACTAAAAATCAAGTGTTATATGCTTTTAAGCAATTTCAGACTTCAGTTGAGAGACAGACTGGAAAGAAATTGAAATGCATCAGAACTGATAACGGGGGAGAGTATATTAGACCTTTTGATGAATACTGCAGACAACAAGATATTCGACATCAAAAGACACCTCCCAAGACGCCTCAGTTAAATGGCTTAGCTAAGAGAATGAACAGAACATTGGTTGAAAGGGTAAGATGCTTACTTTCACAGTCAAAGCTACCTGGATCCTTTTGGGGGTGAGGCTTTAAGTACAGTTGTGTATATATTAAATCTTACTCCATGCGTTCTTTTAGAGTTTGATGTTCCTAATAGAGTTTGGACAGACAAAGAAGTTTCTTATGATTATTTGCGTGTATTTGGGTGCAAAGCATTTGTGCATGTTCCCAAAGATGAGAGGTCTAAACTTGATATGAAAACACGACAGTGCATATTTATTGGTTATGGACAGGATATGCTTGGCTACAAATTTTATGATCCACTTGAAAAGAAAATTGTAAGAAGCAGAGACGTTGTGTTTATGGAAGATCAAACAATAGAGGATATTGAGAAATCGAAGATGATTTCAGCACCACAGGTTAGTGATAATCTGGTTGATTTAGATCCAGTTCCTCTTACAAATATTCCTACACAGGTTGATGAAGAGCAGCAGGAAGTCAATGTTCGAAATAACGAACATGTTCCTGAACATGTTGAGATAGATAATACTATTCCTAAACCAAAGGCTCAATTAGATGTTCCACTGGATGTTCCAGTCCGGAGATCCATTAGAGACCGACGACCTTCCACTAGGTATTCTGAAGATGAGTATGTATTATTGACTGATGCAGGTGAACCAGAGTGCTATGCCGAAGCAATAGAAGATGAATACAAAAGCAATTGGTTCGATGCTATGCGAGATGAGATGTAGTCACTTTATGATAATCATACTTTTGAATTGGTGAAGTTACCTAAAGGTAAAAGAGCTTTGAAGAACAAGTGGGTATATAGGTTTAAGCAAGATGAACATACTTTACAACCACGATTCAAAGTTAGATTGGTTGTTAAGGGATTCGGTCAAAGAAAGGGTATTGATTTTGATGATATATTTTCTTCGTAGTGAAAATGTCTTATATTCGTGTGGTACTAGGCTTGGCAACTAACCTAGATTTAGAAATTGAGCAAATGGATGTTAAAACAACCTTCCTACATGGTGACTTGGAGGAAGAGATATACATGGAATAATCTGAGGGTTTCAAAGTGAAAGGGAAAGAGGATTATGTATGCAAATTGAAGAAAAGTCTCTATGACCTAAAACAAGCACCGAGACAATGGTATAAGAAATTTGCGTCAGTTATGACAGAACATGGATATAAGAAGACTTCCTCGGATAACTGTATGTTTGTCCAAAAATTTTCTGATGATAACTTTATTATTCTCTTGCTTTATGTTGATGATATGCTGATTGTTGGCAGAAATGCTTCAAGAATTGAGTTATTGAAGAAACAGTTGAGCAAGTCTTTTGCCATGAAAGACTTGGGCTCGGCGAAGCAAATTCTTGACATTAGAATTACCCGAGACAGAGATGCTAAGAAGTTGTTTTTGTCGCAAGAGAAATATATCGAAAAGATCCTTCAGAAATTTTACATGGACAAGGCTAAAGTGGTTAGTATTCCTCTTGCTGCCCACTTTAAGTTAAATATGATGCAAAGTCCTACGACTGATAAAGAAAAGAAAGATATGGAAAGTGTTCCATATGCTTCAGCTGTAGGAAGCTTAATGTATGCGATGGTATGTACACGCCCAGACTTGGCGCATGCAGTTGGCATTGTTAGTCGCTATTTGTCAAATCTAGGTAGAGAGCACTGGAATGCAGTGAAGTGGATTATGAGGTATCTTCGGGGAACTTCAAATTTGAAACTCAATTTCGGGACCGAGAAACTTGAGTTAGTTGGATACACAGATTCCGATTTGGCAGGAGATATTGATACTCGTAAATTTACTTCTAGTTATTTGATTTCTTTTGCGGATGGAGCTGTGTCATGGAAGTCAAGATTGCAGAAGTGTGTTGCACTTTCTACAACTGAAGCTGAATTTATTGCAGTGACTGAAGCTAGTAAAGAGATGCTATGGATGAAGAAGTTCTTAGAAGAACTTGGGTTCAAGCAAAAAATGTATGTGCTATTTTGTGATAATCAAAGCGCAATTAATCTTGGTAAGAATTCATCTTTTCATTATAGATCGAAACATATTGATGTTAGATATCTTTGGATAAGGGATGTTCTAAATGAAAAGTTGTTGGAACATGAGAAAATTCATGCGGATCATAATGGCTCCGATATGATGACGAAGACTCTACCAAGAGAGAAGCTTGAACATTGCCATTTGATAGTAAGGATGGTGAATCCCTCCACATTGTCGTGATGGAGAGATTTGTTAGCTGGGTTCACTCCTATGTGGAGGAGGCCCAATGAGTTGCAAGCCCAAAAAGGGCTTGAGCCCATATAATAAGTTATATAAGGAAATAGGGTTTCTCACTATCTATATAAAGATGTAGCAGTAGAAAAGGAAACATAAACAAGAGAAAAAGAGAAAGCAGAAAATCTGGGGTTTTGGGCAATATCTGATTTACATCAAGCTGGCGTCGGAGGTCGATTCGTGGTCTGATTGAGCTGAAATTTTGTCAGCATGTTCATGGCGCAATTTTATCGAATCTGAACGGTTTGATTTTCGTTTGAAGCTTCATACATCAGGTTTTTCATGGATTGATCAAAACCTGCATTTTTTGTCAGATTTATCATTGATCTTTTGTGAAATTCATGTGTATTGTTAAGAATTATGTTCTTGAGGTGTTTACTGCTATGTACCTCTAGTATTTACTAGAGAAGAACAATTTTATTGATAGTAAAGATTTTCAAGTGAACTCCGGTCCCGTGATTTTTTTATCTCCCCACATCGATGAGGTTTTCCACGTAAAAAAATCGTCTTGTGTTCACGTGCTTGGTATTTATTTTACTCTACTATATAGATTCCTATTAGGTTTACACAAGATGGAAGATTATTTTATTCCGCTGCGTTGATTCGATATTGTTCGAATTATTACCGTTCTCCCATCAGTAGGACCACATATTCTTGAGCGTAAAAAATAAGAAAACATTTGGGGGGTGAGTTATTTTCCATGCTTGCATTATGCAACAACGAATGCATGTTATAGAGCAAAAGGACCAAATCTAGCCCTCAATCGTGGTTCGTTCTCCCAACACGTACTTCATGGGATTTGCAATGAAACAGATAATAATAATCTTTAGCTTAAGAATGGCTTCATATATTTTACCTTGTAAAAGGTCCAAATCCACCCTCTCCAAGCTTATTTTCACTTGAGAAGTCATCGTTGCTGCTTTGAGGGTAGCATAACCAAATGTTCGCAGACTACGAGTACCACTCTCAAGACATTCACCTTTACACACCATAGTCTTTAATCGGCTACTAAATCCTTTTATTACACCCAAAATACCTGCGAACCAACATCAAGAAAATGTGTCTAGAACTTTAATTCTTCCAAAGTCAATGTTCCCGATTCCAACAAAATTACAGTAATCCTCCAAGTAAAGTTTAGAAAATGTACCTTTTGATTTCAATGCTCTCCTCTGTAAGTAGCATATCAAGCCAAATATAAGGAGAACAATTACATCAATCGAAATAAGCATAACAAGCCAGAACCATCGCCTGTGTTGCTTATCTTCAATGGCCTCTTGAGCTGACAAGGCAATTAAGTCCTTATATTACATTTAGTTCTACATTTTCAATGCAATAATTTTTTAAAACCTTTAGAAATTCCTGTGAGGTACTTAATCCTAACCTGTCCGAGAAAGGACCTAGTTCTGATCATTGCCGACCTGAAACACATTGTAACCAAGGAGCCCGTTTTCCTTGGCATAAGTTACTTTGGCTCGGATGGCCTCCACACCATCGAAATTGATCCATACCGATCCCTTTCTGAAAATATTCACCACATATGTACCATCATAAATAGGACTGGCTCCATAACCAAAATCTTGGACAAAAGATTTTATAGCCTTGTATCCAAATGACCCATTCGCCGTCATAGCAAGCCCCACTGCTGGATGGCCAATGGCATCAGTGCTTGAATCCTGAAGCTGCCAAGCATAGCCATGGTAGGGCAAGCCCAGAACCAGCTTTCTCTGAATTGAGTCAAGTGGGTAACTCACGGAGTTAAAAATGGGTTGACAATACATAGCCATTACTAGCAGCAACGGAGGTTTCCCAGATTTTCTTGATTCGTCATCTACAGCATCTCTCCACTCCCGCAAAAGGGCACTCAAATTGGTCATGTTAATGCTGCTACTGGGCAAGACCCCACAGAGATCAACCCCACCGAACCCATAAAGCCTTGCCTTTTCTATGGTAGATTTAATAAAGGACCTTCTTGAAGAAGACTCATTGAGCATCAAAACGAAAGCTGAAGGATCCTCTCGGCTTGCCCACACTGATAGCAATGTGGTGATCGAAGGGTTCTTGCGTTTCACGGTGCTCGTGAAGGTGGAGAAGAATTGCTCAGTGGAGGAGTTGACGGAGAGCTGATAGGTCGAAGAGTTGATGTTGTAAGATTTTTCCTAATGTTGACTAAATTAATTGATATTATAATTTACTATTTTTACGGTTACCGTAAATATGGCTAGTTTAAGGTGAGATAAAATGTCTCTTAATTAGTCTAATATGAGCTTACTAGTGTGGGCCGAGTTGAGCCTAGCCCGTAATGAGGGGGACTGGCTGGAAACTCTATAAATAGTGTTCAAGTCTCTCCTCTAACCCTAATTCTCACATGTATTCTCACCTAAGGGGTGTTTACCTAACACTAAACATGAGGGGGGGCCGCCTCATTGAGCCAGTGATACGGAGGGTAAATAGAGGAGAAGGATTTCATGTGTGAATCCCCTTGATATGTGGGTAATCCCTTTTCTGCTTCCGCTGTATGTTCGATGGATCCCCAAACAGATGTGTTAATCTTTCTACTCAATTATGCGTCCAACATGTGGTATCAGAGCAACCATAATCGTAGAACTTGAACACATAAAGTTTTTTTTTTCCCTCATTTGTGATTTTCAAGATTTTTTGTTCAATAAAAATAAAATTAAATCATAAATTCAGATTGGGCTTGACGATATGAGCAAGTAGGTCAGCGGCGCGTCACCAGGGGAGGCCTCACACGCCCCCACGCATGGCTACGCGCCACCAGGGCGTCGAAGACGCGCCCCACGTGCCCTCACGCGCTCCCACGCGCGCGGCGCGGTTTGCACGTGCGCTCCACGCGCCGTGCACTCAGGCGGTGCATGCGGGTGCATGGAGCGTCGGATCGGCAGTGGCCGGCGGCGTTGGATTCGTATGATCATCCTCTACGTCATGATGTGTTTATTTTACATGTTTGATAATTTTATGGACGTGAAAATACATACAGAACCCTAAATACATGTATTTTTAATGTATTTTTGCGTATTTTTCTTATAATTTTTTTGTGATTTTGGAAATATAAGTGTTGGGTTACAGGTATGTTATCATATAAACATTATAATGGTGTGATTTATTAATTAAAAATAAACTTTATTGTGAACTAAAGCTAGCTTAATGAGATACAACCATTATGAGATAGTAAGAGCTATGTATTGATTATAAATTTTTGTTGTTTAAGCATACTCCTTTACACACTGGTAATTTTTTAATAATGGACGTCTTAAGAACTCGTGAAAAAATGATTGTACTGATTAACACATCTACTGAATGTGAGTAATGTATGTCAATTAAGTTACTGCATATTGTACATGAACTCATCTGGTCACTTGTTAATATCTATCAAGTTGAATATTTTTTATGGTTAAGAAGTATGACAACATTTATGCAGAGCAATAATATCTATTGTTAAATTTTAGATATTTAGTTCTCTGGTTTGATTCAATTAATAGGTCATTGGTTGATTACAATGATAATTTGTTTCTTAAAAATTAGCTAATAAATCAGTTGTTAGCCTTGGAGTTATTTTTTGCCTTATGAACTTATGAGTGATAATGGATTAGCTATCAAGCTTGTCAATTTGGTGTACTCTGTATTACTATTGATGTTAATTTATAAAAGATATTCTAGATCAGTATTCTTTTAATGTTGTTCTAGTAATTAGTAATCGAGATGCACAAGAGATGCTTGCTTCTATGTTATGAGGAGTTTCTTGTGTTGTTGTGATTGTTGATTTTATCAGAATCTGTTTTTCAGGTTCGCTATATATATATAAAATAAAGATTTTATTAATGAACAAAGTAATGTAATTAGCATAATATGTTATTTTGGTAAAATGATGCCTCTATTACTAAAGTTAAAATTACATGTATATGGTGTATGTGAGAAGTAAAGTTTGTATTCATGGTATAAGAGAGTTTCAAGGATTCAATTGAGTAGTGACCGCCAAAGTAGCACGCTTGATTGGGTTTGAGAAATTTCGATTTCGTATGATGATTGAGATGTCTCCTGGTCTAATGTGTAGTCATACTCTCAAAGGAGGTGATTGTGTATTAGTTCATAGAGGGATACATGATATTATGGTGGAGGAGTGACTGATTCTAGTGATTTATATACCCAAAGGTGATGAATTCACGAATTGGAATATATTCTCATAACCGCTATCATATGGGGAGTGTACAACGACATGTCATGTATTCTGCCTAAATGTGATTATATGATTATGCGTGTAACTTTGTAGATGTGTACTTGTACATCAAGTTACACGGTGCTCACATGATGCTAATTATATACATTACTTGTTTTTTCAGTCACATTTTCTGTAATTAATAACTCCATTATTATCAAGGTTTTTACTATTTCAAATTTTAAGTTATAGACATATGATTTGTTGCTTGAGAAAAGAACAATTGAATTTGCTTATTATTCATTAAGCGTTCCATTTTGGAACACTTAAAAAGATGTTTGCTTACGGACTACACTGCTATAAGATGATGAAAGCCTTAGTTACTTGAAATTATGTCTTGTCTGATATTAAAATTAGGACACATTTGCAAAAATTATGTTTAAGTCCTAATGACATATACATCTCGTATATGGTTAAAATGTTGTTTCCGAAAGTTTTCTATTTAAGGAAAATAACCGAGATAAAAAATAAAATAATTATAATTAGTCTTAAAAAGTTGTCAGGCTTAACAGTAGCCGTAAGTATTTTGGCAAGTATGACAATGCGAAATAGCTTAAAAGGTTATTTGTCAAATACTTGATAGATTCTGGAGTAGTAACTTAATTACTATACCTAAAAATTCTGATAAAAAGATTTGGCCGAAAGGCATAAATGCACCATATTAAACATGGTGATGAGTATGATTAGTAAGACTAATTTATCTGGTCTTTTGTAGGCTGATATTCTGAAAATAACCTTTTCACATACAATAACTGTTTCATAAACTTCTTTTGAGTTATAGACTTGACATAAATTACTTGAATCATATGAAATTTAGAGGTGTCATGCAAAAGTGAGGTTATCTAATCCAATATTAAGTGCATTGGAATTCAGATCCACTCGGAATTATTTTGTATCTTATCTAGATTGTTAAAGGGGTATTGATTTTATAACCTTAAAGAAGGTGCGAGAATTATTGAATTACATACTCTAAAGTTTCTAAAGATCGACGTAATTGTAGAGGATAGCTGTTCTCTGACTATTAAAGATAATAGTATGATGGAAGTTACTGTATTTTTGTCTTTACCTATACAGATAATTATAGAATCGCTTGTACCATAAACTAAACTTGTTGAGATTCAAGGTACTATTCTTGATATAGTTTATAATGAAATTTCTTAAACCTCTCAATTGCAGAATGAAGTGGTTGCGGCTTTATTAAGGAGATTTCTTAAGGAAAGACGATCAGTTATACCATCAGACTATATAATCTATTTGTGAGAGCATGATTACAATATCCACTATATGGTTGGTGTAATGGCATATTTAAAAATGTCGTTTCTTATTCTCAATCAAGTATGTAATTAGATGCCATAAAAGATGATATACAATCTATGAAACATTATAGTATTTGAAAACTAACTTACTTGCCTAAAAATCATAAGTTCATTAGTTGCAAATTGGCATACAAAACTAAAAGAATTTCAAAGAAATATTGTGGAATTTAAAGCCAAATTGGTAGCTAAAGTTTTCACTCTGAAAGAGGAGTGGATAGTTAATAGTGAATAAATAAATATTTATTTATAGTATTTTTAAAGATTCTTTCAGAGTGAACGTGGCATTAATAATTTATTTTGATATGGAGTTACGCCAAATAAATACAAAATCTATATTGTGCAATTGGAGAATTTTGCAACAGGTGTTTCAAGTAAACTTGTGTGTAGACTGAAAAGTCTTATTCATAGTTTTAAGCAAGTTTCCAGATAATATTATCAAAGTTTCATAGTGCTATTATTTTATTTTTATTTTTTTTGGTAAAAGGTAAGAATATATATTAAACTTGAAAAAAAAGAACAAGAATTCGGCACCATAACTCACACTTTAGCTGAGGGGCAGGGAGAGTGTGAGGGTGCCGAAACAAAAAGATACAAAGAGAAGGAACAAAGCAGCAACTACTCGGCTGAACTACAATTAAAAAACAGACTAATGACCCTCAGGCACCCCTCCAAAGATTGAAGAGATGAATGAGAGCTAGGAAGAGGACGCCGAGCTGAAGATGGACGGATCGAACCCCCAACTTCTCTAGAGTCGCTTGTTTCTTGGAGTAGGCGGGACATTAGAGAACAGAAGAGCCTTATCCTTGACAACCTTGATCAAGTGATTCTTCATGGCCGGAATTGCCAAAGAATCACCTCGAAAGATGATAGAATTCTTTTTTTTTCCATATGAAATGGCATAAAGCCCCAAAAGAGAAACAGGCAATACTGTGAAAAAAATCTTTGCCGGATAGGAATTTGAGAGCCCAGGAGAGGTTGTCCTTCCAAACTCTGTTCTTCCAAGGTAAGTTACATCTAGAAGCCCAAAAGAACGCAAGAGTGGCAGACGTTGTGCACTGAAAGAACAAGTGGTCCACGGAGTCCAGAACGGAGCAGCAAAAAGCACAAACAGAAAACTCAATCCTCCCATAAGAGAGAAGGAGAGTCTGAGTTGGCAGCCTATGTTTTGCGAGCAACCACAAATGAAATTGAAATCTGGGTGCAAGGTCATTGTCCCAAATAAGAGGAGCCCAAGACACTTGATTCTTTTTAACCCTGATGTATTTCCAGGCAGAGGCAACAGAAAACGAACCTGATGGATCTTCTTGCCAGGTAAAGCGGTCAGAATCAGTAGAAAGAATGGGTATAGTAATACCCATATTTGTGAGGGATTCTCTCAAAGAAGCACCCACGGGAGAATAAAGGTCCGCCACTACAGAATAGCTTGGAAGGTGACAGCTCTCCATAAGGTCCGGCGGGATAAGTAAGAGAAGCGGGCCACACTCTAGCCAATTGTCGTGCCATAAGGAAACAGAGGAACCGTGGCCAATCTTCCAAAAGAAAGAGAGCCTAAAGTGTCTTCGAAGTTGAAGGATTTTTTTCCACGCCCATGAACACGTAGTGGGTGTGGAGGAGTTCCAAAAGTTGTCCTTCTTTAAAAAATAAGAATGGATCCAACAACACCAGAGAGATTCTCTATCGGTGAAGATAAGCCAGATGTACTTAAGCAAGGAAGCAGTATTGCAGTCTCTCAATTTCCAGATGTCCTTCATAGTGCTATTATTTTGTTTAATTGGGAACAAAGTAATTCAATATACTGCAGGGTCAGTGGGAGAAAATTTATTTTTCTTATACTCTATGTACATGATATTTTGCTTAGAAGTAATGATCTTGAGACATCTCTTGTTCTTTGCATTGAGGTCCGTAAGGATTGTCTTTTCCATATTATATTAGATTTTCTCGAAGGACATTTGCTGATCGTGTTTTGGAATTATTAAATATACATCATTGCAAGCTAGGAATTGCTCATATTGTTAAGGGTGATGGACTAAATCTATCACATTGTGCTTATTTAGATATTGAGAAAATCTAATTAAATGGTGTACCTTAGGTCAGTGCACTTAAAAGTATAATATATACTCAAATTTGCACTAGACTAAATATCGTCTTTGTGACGAGACTTCTAGGCAGATATCAGTCAAATCCAGGATGCGATCACTGGGTTGCTGCTTAGAAGGTTTTGATGTACTTAAAAAAGGACAAGAGGGTATTTGCTAATTTACAGACATGTTCAATCTTGCAGCTAGTAGGGTATTCAAATGTAAACTTTGATGGCTATTAGGATGACATAAAATCAATAATGAAATATATATTTATGTTAGCAAGAAGTGCGGTAAATAAAATTCTATATTATCTTCTACTATGTAAGCAGTGTTAGTAACTTTCTTTTAGGCTGTTACTTGAACTATTAGACTCCATAACCTCATGAAAGAGTTAATCGTTTTAACTTTATGGATAGACCCATACGGTTATATTGAGATAATAAATTTATAGTATTATTTATTTACTATAGAGGTCTCAAAGGGTCTAAATATATGGTAGTTAAAATTTTTGATTAAAAGAAAACGGTACAGAAAGGTGACGTGATAATATAATATATTTCCACAGATGATATGGTTGTAGATCCACTAATTAAAGGCCTACGCTCATGTATATTTGAGCGACATGTCATTAGCATAGGCCTAGGAGCATAATAAGATGCTATTGTTTAGTGGGAGCTATTTTGGCTTTACTTTGATAAATGTTTCATCTGTGTTCGTATACTTTGTAACGGTTTGATATGTATCAACTTTTGCATTTAATAAAATATTTTTGAATGTGTTGTTATTATGTTGAATACATATTGATAAACTCTCAAGGGATTGTATAAACCTTGAGTGAAGGCTAGGGACATCCGGACATCCGGTTATTAGCCTTGTGCATATGCCTTGTGATACATAAAGAAGTGTTAACCATAAGGACAAGACATATGTGAGTTCATTGGAACTATAAAGCATTCTCTAGTGGCACAAGTTTTTGTGACATCTAAGGTAATAGAATGATGGCTGACAAATGAGATCTCTCTATGAGAGATGTTATTTATTTGACACATTACCATATTGAATCAATGTCAATAAAATTAAGAGCATTCGTGACCATGGAAGGCTCTGTGTGCATACATGCAGTTACCGTCATGATTCGGTGTTTAAGATTTTATGGGATAGGATTGACTATTAAGAATTATCTATAGACCAAATCTGAGCACATATAGTACGATTTCAATTAATATAGTCCAAGTGGGAGAATGTAAGGGCTTTCCTAATGTAGACTAAATTAATTGATATTGTAATTTTTTTTTTTTACGGTTATCGTAAAACATGGTTGGTCTAATGTGAGATAAAATGTCTCTTAATTAGTCTAATATGAGCTGGTTAGTGTGGGTTGAGTTGAGCATGGCCTGTAATGAGGGGAACTGGCTGGAAACTCTATAAATAGTGCTCAAGTCTCTCCTCTAACCCTAATTCTCACATGTATTCTCACCTAAGTGGCGTTTACCTAAAGCTAAACATGAGGGGGGTCGCCTTATTGAGCTAGTGATACGGAGGGCAATAGAGGAGAATAACTTGATGTGTGAATCCCCTTGATATGTGCGTAATCTTTTTTCTGCTTCCACTTTATGTTCGATGGATCCCAAAACATATGCGTTAATCTTTCTACTCAATTATGCATGTTCTTGTTCTGGTTATGGAGATCTTAGGGTTGCGCAATTTACGTCCAATAGATGTAAGCAAAAGCACATATGAGGTGAGAGAACAAAGAGGAATCGATGTCTGAGACTGGGATTTCGTTGTCGGCATAGAAGTAACCGGACTTGACCCACATCTATGCCTCCAAAGATGGGTGGAGATAGAGGAAAAAGGTGAAGAGACATGCGATTTTGCCTTCGCCCGCCATGAGAGGCGGCTCGGAACAGAATGTGCAAGCAGAAGTGGGTGGCTTGAGATTACGGGAGGAGGAAGAAGACTGCTCTTTTGGGGCCTTTAATCAGGTTTACGTGGGAAACAAGAACTCGAGTGTCGTCGCTTGTACAGCCAAATCAGTGTACAACGACGGTTGATTCCTCGACCGTTGTTTGGTCAAGGTTCACTTTCAGCGAATTCTTGCGACGTGGCGCATGGAGAGTGACTCATTTTTTGCGGGATGCCATCGCTACACCGTCTTGAGTCTGCTGGTGCCTTCCGCCCGGGTCGTGGCCGTGGACTTTTCATTTTGGGAAAGGTAAAAAGCTTTAAAAACAATAATAATCTTAAATTATATGCAGACATATTTAGTTTAAATTTTTTTCTATGACACCAAAAGTCTAAAATTGTAAATTTGTGATACATTTACCTTTTTCCAAACTTCTTTCAATAAAACCATTAAAAACTATCTATGGAGACGTCAAAAAGTAAACATTAATGGTGTCCATCTTAAGGGTGAGCGATTCCAAATTTCATACAAATTCCACCTCAAACCTAAAACTTACCGGTTGTGTATTTTTTAGAATCTAGAACATACTCTACATACCCAGAAATTTGGAACCTACCCTATTATAGGTTAAAATCAATTTTAGGGTTTATCCAGATTCTATCTATATTATCAATTGCATGATTATAGTGAATTATCATCTTTAATAACCATTACTTGCTACTACAATTTATTGACACTAACTTATATTTAGACAATCGGAAAATGTCAAGTATTAACAAAATAAAAGTCCCAGTCATAAAATAAAAACTCATATAGTAGTTCCAAATTATACACTTATCATTGAATGTTATAGATGTCGCAAGATCGCGCAAAGACATAAATCAAGAAAAACACAAAAATTTATTCCAAGTTCTAGGTTACAGGTTCCGGGTTTCAAGTTTCGCCAATCGACAACTTGGAATCTACTTGTCAAAGTGAGATCTTTAATTTTTACAATTTGAAACCTACCTTACATATTTTGGATCTTGAAACCTAGAACCAGATAAGTTCCCACCGTCTAGTTCTCAGGTTTCAAGTTTTACCTTGAAACCATGCTCGCTCCTACTCCACGTGACTTAAGTAAAATAAAAATCACGTTATTTTTGCTGAAAATTCATTTAACAAAATATTGACAAATGATAAATATGTCTCAGCTAAAATAGTTTAGGGTTTTTTATGTTACAAAAAAAAGGGTTCAGACCCATGTTAATGTTAGATTGTATAAATACATTGGATCTTGCTTTAGCTCATCGATAAGAGATTGTTTGATAACATTTTTATTTTCGGAAATAATTTCTATTTAGAAATAAATTTTTTTCTATATTTATTCCGGTGAATGAGTTTCTTAATGTAAGAATGCTTTTGGTATGAACAATTTTTTTTCTTGGAATAGGAAACAAACATAAATGTGTTTGGTACGACCCTAAAAATTGATATTCTCAATTTTTTTTTCATTTAATTATAAAAATGTTAGTAGAGACGTAAAAATTCATGTTTAAATAAAACTAGACTTTTGTAAGAATTTAATTGACCAAAATATTCTAAAATGCTCTCAGAAAATCTTAGTGAGTCAAAAATGAATGGTTGGAAATGACAACAAAGAGTCCCGCTGGTTTATAGTTCATAATGTGAGGACGTTGGTAGTAAATCTTTGGGCATTATAATAAATAAGTGCATAGACCTTTTAAACTTTTTTAACTATAAGAAGAAGAGCCACCGTTGCTTGATAAAATGGACAATGACGGAACAATTGAGGATGGAAGTGATCTTTGGTGTGCTTATTTGCACAAACTCATCAAATCTTGAAGCAAATGACATAAAAAATTCATGGAACATAGACCATTCAACTGCTATAACGCAAGACAAATTGTAATGCAAACACTTGTTCAAAGCCATCTAATTTTCTATTAAAATAAAATTGTAGATGGTCTTAAAGGATGTCTCCAATAGAATGTTAAAAGAAGAATACCAGAGTCACCAAACTTTCATGACCTAGTATTGTCTCTAAAAGAAAATAGTATTGAAAAATCCATATAGTAAAACCCTTAAAGCTTATTCAATTTTGAATCCAATTATTATCAAAAGATTCACATTTTTTTTATGTTAAACTAATTCTAAACTAGAATTAACACTATAATCTAGTAAAACTACTCAAAATCTGATTTCTAAATTTTTTCCTAAATCTCAGAATTGTTGTATTAAGCTCTACCAATCGGCCATTAGCTTGATGGCGGTGTTGAGCTTACACTGTGTGTGTGTGTGTGTGTGTGTGTGTGTGTGTGTGTGAGAGAGAGAGAGAGAGAGAGAGAGAGGGACGGTCATGGAGACGAAAACGAAGGGAGGAAACTCTTATAAGATGAGAAGAACAAAAGAAGGGGGGAAAAGAAAAGCATCTTTGCTTTATTGGCCTCTAAGGAATACATGACATTGTGAGATGGAGACTATAATTCCATTACATTTTTGGTCTGAACTTCAATCAGTATCTGTAGAAAATGTCTCCTCTGACGTCGTCTAAGTCACCACGCATCTGAAGCTGCAACAAGAAGTTGAAAATTGGAAGGAATTAGAATTAGGCTGTGATAAATAAATTGGTCAACTAATCTAGAAAGTTTGACTTCCTCTCCAACGACAGCATGAAGAGAGTAAATAACGAATGGATACGACGAAGTAGAACCGAATCTTGGAAAGTTTTGAAAACAAATACTAAGTTGACCATGTATTGACGTAATAGACTTTTGGCTTCACCAATGCAATCATCTCTTCGTAGAAAATGATCTAAGCCGCGTGACCAATATAAATTAAATAAAATGGCGTCGGTCTGAAGCATGCACTTATTTTTAGAGCTTAACATCTATATCCATTACTATCCCTTGTTCACAGAGAGGTTAGGTAGATATTGCTTTTTCCTTCGCGCTCTTGTACTTCATTAAAGAAAACAAAGAAAATATTTTTCCCTAAATGACAAAGTATGTAATACAAGTTTGATCTAAAAAGACAAGAACATTATTAGATTTTCGCTTAGGTTCGGTTGATTATACTCTATGTAACTGTGATTAGGGCTAGACTTTGCATATGGTGTATAGCACGAATCTCGTAAATTCACCTGTTTGAGAGAGAACCCAGTCCTCATCACCAGCAACATGCCATGCAAAGTAACCTTTAAGTCCTTTTTCCCCGGCGTACACGACCTTGGTAGAGATGGTTTGTGTATCATCATAGCTGATCCATGTTGTCCCGGAATAGCAGTAGGCGGACACAACCGTGGAGTTGTATACCGTGGTCGCGCTGTTTTGGGATATGTATTTCTTGATATTATTGTACACGATTGTCCCATCGGAGGATATTGCCGGCCCAGTGAAGGGTGCGAAGTAGCTGTGATCGTTGGCATTTGAGAGGACGAATGCGTGCCCATAGAAGGGGAAGCCGAGCACAATTTGCTCCGCCGGCATGCCGGCCTGAATCCATGCTCTCAACCCGATGTCTCCACTTATGCCGTTCCCTGAAATTAAAAAGGACCGATGATTTCAGATGCAGCATATATCAAGAAAATTGCGAGTTTGATAAGCACAAGTGAAGGATATTAAATGAACAAAAATGTTCGTGTTAATTACTCTTGGAATGACACAGTATGCTTTGAATGGGAGACCATGCTGTGATTCTTTCGACATTGAGGTAACAAAATTCAAAGTCACGATACAAAAAATTAAGAAAACTCCGTTGTGCCTCAGAATAGTTAAAGTTTATTACCCAAAAAAACAAGTCAAAGTTGCCACCCTACCTGGATCATAGAGAGCAGCAAGTGGTCCTGTGGTGGAGGACCAACCGGGTCCAAAGAAATCATAGGACATTGCATTGATCCAATCCAAGCTCGCCGCCATGGCGGCCACAGGATAATCCGCATGGGACCAGTAGTGCGGTGAGTAATAGACTGCCGCCGACAAAAGCAAAGCATCCTTGCCCGAGCTGGCCGCCTCAGCAGCCACCGCGGTCCGCCACTCCTGGAGGAGCAACCCCAAGTTGGTCATCTTCTCATCAGTGTCCGGGTGTTCCCAATCAAGATCAAGGCCATGAAAGCCGTTGTACCGAGCGAGGGCTATGGAGGAATCGATGAAACTCTTTCGGGAGCTAGACTGGCTCGCCATGGCCGCAAAGGCAGTCGCATTCGAGCTGCCACCGCCAATGGATAGGAGGGTTTCGACCGATGGGTTCTTCTGCTGGACGTCACTAGTGAAGGCCGCGAAAGTCTGGGCGTTCGTCGACGATATGACTACCTGGTTTGTCGATGCATCGAGGTCAGCGAACGCGCAGAAGAGATGAGTGAAGAGGGTCGAATTGATGTTGGAGGCTGTGATGCCGCTGTTCGGGAACCAATAGCCTCCTTTGACGTTTTGGGCCATGCATGAGTTAATTTGGAGGAGAGACAGAAAGGAGAAGAAGAGAAAGAGAAGGATATGATTGTTGCTGGAAGCCATTTTTGATGAGTAATGTGGAGGAGGTTGTACATGTTTGAGCTGGTTTTATAGAGGATTTGTTGGACTCTATGCACAGGCTGTGGCTTAAGTTTCGTGTTAATTCTAGAGTTCTGACTTTTTCCTAACTCTAGCCTAGAACATCAGGCTTAGTGAAATGTGGATAATGGTCGTGACTAAGAATTTTATGCAAATAAGGCCTTTTCTCGTGCTCGACTGACCCAGTCAAGTAAGAAGGAGGAATTCCTTTCTCTCACTACCTTTCACGATAGATTTGAACCATTATATATATACACACATGGGCTGGAAAGTGAAATTAATGTATGAGTGTTAGTTCATATTCTATATTGAATTTGGACGAGTTGAAAATGGTAAGTCCCATAAGGCTCTTCCAAATTTGACTATCCCAGTTCAATTATAATTAATGTATGTACTAGCCTATAAAATACTTGCTTGGCTACATGTGGTATTCTTTAGATTTGATGGTTCAAACAGTCCAATCCAATATCTAATATTACATAATAGGGCAGACTCGTATGTTGATTTTTTCTTTCCAAGACTCTTTCTAATGGAAGGAGCATTGCATGCACCAAATGCATGTGAACTCACTCCATCCGAACCATCAGATCATGCAAGTTCATGCGAAATTCCATTAAGTGAGCGAGATGAAAGAGTCTAAAAATGGAAGTGAAATTTGTCAACTATGATGTTAATGGAGCTGACCATCCCCACCATCATATCATGCGAGTCTCACAAGAAATTCACAAAATTAGGTGGCCGAAATGAAGCGATCCGAAAATGGTAGTCAAATTTGTCGTCTATGATGAGTGTGGAACTGAGTTATATTAGTTAATTTTTCAATGGTCAACCGTCCTTCACGCGCGGAAAGCGATGATAATTAAAGGAACCGCAAGATGCAGCAGCCCACAAGGTAAATAGCGAAATGGTTAGACAGAACTCGCCGAAGTGGAAGTCAACGTTAATGAATGCAAAAAACCAGATCGCTACTCCATTCGGTCCGCTTACGTGTAAGATTCGATCAACACGATCCCATGTGTTGTTGATGTAACATGCAAGTTTCGCACGTTAATTCGTGAAGAGTTCGTTCGATTTTCTTGGTCAACGCCGGAGCTGACGGCGCATCATCATCCGTTGGATTATCCTGTTGGTTGAGCAAATAATGGCAAGTGTCTATGATACGGGACACGTATCGTTTCTCTATGGAGACTGTGCCAGGAGTCGAAGGAGCAATTTTGCTAAAAAGGGTATCTCGGTTCTTGTTAGCAACGTAACTCAAAATGATTGATCGAGACCTACAAACTTGTGCCGACAGAAAGGTAGCTCTCCCCCCATCACCATCCTCTGTGTTGCGATGGGGCAAGCGATCGAACAAAATATAGACGGAAGAAAAAAATAAATCGGACACCAGATTTACGTGGTTCAGTCGTAAAGACCTATGTCCACGGGGAGAGCGGCAGCGAATTTCACTATAGATCAAGCGATACAAGGAGATTACACACTCAAGTCACTCAAACTCTCTCGGTGTTTCCCAAGCCCCAATTACACCCAATAACGCACCCAATGTTTAGCCCCGAAATTCCTCGAAAATAATCTCTCAATCTCACGAAGGAATTACACGCAAATCTTACCTCAAGATTTAATCAACTACAAACACTAAACTTCTTGGATGTAATTGCACAAACGAACCCACTTTCAAGCACTCGATATTTGGTGCTTCAAGTTTGCTTGCATCAACAACGGCGGAACAAGCACTCATGCGGCGCTTCAATATGTGGCTTCGCTGAAGAGAGTCCCACGAGCAAAAGTTATATATATAACTGCCAGAGAATTGCATGCATGGAAGAAAACCGAATAATCCAAGATTCAGTCAACAAAGAAGAAATATTGACTTTCCTCTTTGGTTGCAAGCGGCAGAGTTGGATGCTGCTTCCTTCGTAGCCTTTTTTTTTTTTTTTCAACTTTATTTCCTCTTCAGTAATTCCTTCGCGAGTCCACCAAAATTCGCGTTTTAGCAAACGCTCAAACTCGAGTCATATTTAACAATCTCCACATTGGCTCGATGTTTGAGCCAAGTCGCAATCGCTTCACAAAAATTCAAACTCTGCTGCTACTTTCCCCTAACCCCCGATGGGCTCAACCGCCACAGATATTGTCCAAGTCCAAGCCTCACTTGAACTTCGCCATAACCGAGGACCTCATCAGAATACCAACTCCACATGCACCTTTAACTGCTCCGCAATGATTTTTCGACATAACCTCCTTAACCGCAGATAAAGCAAAACCATTGTTGCATCCATATATGTTAGGAGATCGAATACGTACCTTATTAATTTCAACAGTTACAGCAACCATTGGTTCTATAGGCTCCATCTCGCTATGAGCACCATCTATGTCGATTACTTTGCTAGTACTCGTACTCGCTACCTCAGGAGTTTCTGGTCGCAACTCCACCTCAAGCTGAACACCGTTCAGATCCATTTGAACACTGCTATAATCACTCATAGCCAGAAGTACTGGAGACTCGTCAAAAGTAACTTCTCTGCTGTTAACAGGTGAATTTATATCTAGGCACCACAACCGATCGCCTCGCTCACCTTGTGCATAGCCATGAAATATGCACATTGCCCTCCCATCGAGCTTACCATCACTCACTCGAAAATAATACGGGCAACGTAACATTCTAATGATAGAATAACCAGCAACGTTACATGACCACACTTCTTTAGGAGTCTGCAATTCAATAGCAGTTGATGGGGATCTATTCACCAGGTAGCTTACCGTACTTAGCACATTAGCCAGGAATCTCCTAGCCATACCAGCACTAGAGATAATTTTTCGGGCCGTCTCTAGTAATGTTTCGCTCATCAATTCTGCAAATTGTTGTGATTTATTGGCACTAGTGCGGTGTTTCACTATGCTCTCTTTCATGCATAATTTATTTGCCAGCTTCGAGCAAAACTCCATGCTATTGTCAGTCTGCACATGCTTGATCGACTTACCAGTCTCCGTCTCGATCAAAGCTCTTGACTGCAAGATCTTGACACCAGCATTAAACTTGTGCCTTGGCACAAACACCCAAGTCTTCCTCGAGCAGTTAATAGACTCTCGAATAGATGCATCCGACGTCTCCAGGGTGAAACCTGTCATTGTCTCACCTTGAAGTTTATACAGGCCTCTGTGTTTGATTCCTTTCATTATCACTAGGGCACCTCGAACAACCTTCAGAACTCCATCTTCTGAATAATACCTGCAACCAGCTGAATCTAGGGCACCCAAGGAAATTAAGTTCTTCTTCAACTCTGGAACATGCCTCACTCCAGTCAATGTCCTCACAATGCCATCATGCATTCTGATTTTAACATTACCAACACCCACAACATCGCATTTAGCGTTGTTCCCTAACTGAACTTTATCACTACCCATGCACTGATAAGTGATAAACCAGTTTCTATTTGGTGTGACATGAAAAGAACAACCAGAATCCATAATCCATCTATCAAACGATGAATCATTAGTGATAGACAAGACATAATCGGCATTATTTGCTACAGCTGCAACATTATCTGCAGAATCAACCATAATTCCCTTACCCTTTTTCATTCTTCAGCTTAAGGCAATCTCTTCTAAGATGCCTCCTCTTGCCACAGCTCCAACAGACAACATTAGCAGTTCTAGATTGACTACGTCTGTTCATATTAGTACTACCATTACCCATACGTGTTACAGATCTTCCTCTATTTTCACCTACTAGAGCAGTAGATACAGATTCGCCAGATTCTCTTCTACGAATGTCCTCGCTCAAAATCAAATCTCAAACCCCATCAAACGTCAAACTTGTTGACCCAGAGGAATTACTAACAGCAGTAACGGTAGTATTCCAACTATCAGGCAATGAGGATAACATAATCAAAGCACGTACCTCATCTTCAAAGTCAATCTCAACTGAACTCAATTGACTAACAATCACATTAAATTCATTAATATGATCAGCAACTGACGCACTTTCGCTCATCTTCAAATTAAACAGATGTCGCATCAAACAGATCTTGTTGATCATAGAGGGCTTCTCATACATATCCGACAGGGCTTGCATCAAATCAGCAGTAGTCTTCTCCTTTAGGATGTTAAACACGACGTTACGAGCCAATGTCAGCCGAATAACACCCATAGCTCGTCTATCCAGCAAATCCCAATCAACTTGCTTCATCGTCTCTGGTTTCTCCCTAGATAAAGGCAAGTGTAGTTTCATCTGATAAAGATAATCTTCAATCTGCATCTTCCAGAAACTAAAATCCTTCCCATCAAATCTGTCGATTCTCACTTTTACTTCTTCTGTCGCCATCGATTCGCTTCAACTTAGCCAAACCTAGCTCTGATACCACTTGTTGCGATGGGGCAAGCGATCGAACAAAATATAGACGGAAGAAAAAAATAAATCGGACACCAAATTTACGTGGTTCAGTCGTAAAGACCTACGTCCACGGGGAGAGCGGCAACGAATTTCACTATAGATCAAGCGATACAAGGAGATTACACACTCAAGTCACTCAAACACTCTCTCGGTGTTTCTCAAGCCCCAATTACACCCAATAACGCACCCAGTGTTTAGCCCCGAAATTCCTCGAAAATAATCTCTCAATCTCACGAAGGAATTACACGCAAATCTTACCTCAAGATTTAATCGACTACAAACACTAAACTTCTTGGATGTAATTGCACAAACGAACCCACTTTCAAGCACTCGATATTTGGTGCTTCAAGTTTGCTTGCATCAACAACGGCGGAACAAGCACTCATGCGGCGCTTCAATATGTGGCTTCGCTGAAGAGAGTCCCACGAGCAAAAGTTATATATATAACTGCCAGAGAATTGCATGCATGGAAGAAAACCGAATAATCCAAGATTCGGTTAACAAAAAAGAAAGATTGACTTTCCTCTTTGGTTGCAAGCGGCAGAGTTGGATGCTGCTTCCTTCGTAGCCTTTTTTTTTTTTTTTTAACTTTATTTCCTCTTCAGTAATTCCTTCGCGAGTCCACCAAAATTCGCGTTTTAGCAAACACTCAAACTCGAATCATATTTAACACTCTAGTTGTGTCCAAAGGAGAAAAGCTTCGCCTTTTCGAGTAGCAGCATGATTCTCGTAGCTTTTTGCCGGCGGCTGCAAGTGCCGCGAGCGCAAACCTCGTGGAATGTGTAAAACAAACTTCCCGTGGTTCATACCTGCACGTATGCTCGGGTCATCTTGCCTGCTTGTCTTGAATTATCCATGCTGATTAACCATAAGAGAAGATGAGTATATGTACCATGATTCCTCTGTCATTTGTACGCTTTCGAGGTAGTGGACGGCATTGGATATGCAATCTGGAATCTCTTCTGTCGGATTCCCTTTGTTCATATTCTTACACAGACTTGAAGCTCTGATGGCTGATGACATTAGACGTATTTCGGATCGACAATAGCATAACTGAGAAATTCGAGTGGATTGAGGAGCTACAGCATACGTAATATGTAGATGTCATTAGTGTAAATAGAAATAAAAGCTATATACATTGACGGATTGAAATATGCTTAGCCCTCAAATGCATGATTGGATTCTCAGTCAAATTAATCGCGTTGGTGCTAGCACACATAATGCATATGTTCAATTGTTCCTCACCATAATTCCTTAGTTGCTGCGTCATTCGTAAAAGTTACAGCGGCTATCTAGAGCCACATACTCAGCTTCAGCAATTGCAAGGTTAATTGATTTTCACTTCTTTGAAAATCACGAAACGAGCATGCAATTCATTATTTGAGAATTGCCAGAGGTGCTCTTTTTGTCAATTTTGTAAACTATGAAGTCAGCGTCTCAATGTCCCAATAACATGAAATATGAGTTGTTAAGATACCTTGTGATGATTTGTTTCGCAACAGTCAAATGCAATTCCTTAAGATTAGATTAGAAACGAGCGCATATATATAAGCAAAACAAAATGTCAGTTCTAAATGCTATCAATTACAATAATGATCCTATCATTCTCTTATATAGCTTAAGATTGACAAACTTACTTTTATCATCCTTGTCAAATTTGGTTGATGAAGGCATTGGTGTATCAATTCTCATGTTTCCATCCCAAAATTCTTCACTAATCTCAAGCGTTTCTTTTCTTGGAATGTAAAAGTTCCAACTTTGGTTTGTTTGCCTTTACCTATAAAAAAAAAAAAAAAAAAACTTTGGTTTGTTTAAGTTGTAGTTCAAGAAAGGTTTAGTTTCCCCATCGTTCTTATTTCAAACTTGTTCCGCATGATATTAGCAAATTCTTTGCAAATAACTCATTAATAGATCCAAAGATGATATCATCAATATATATCTAAAAGCTGAATATGATCTTTCTTTTGCATAATGAAGTTGTATCAACTTTTTCTTTCTTCAAAATATTTTTCAACAAGAAAATTATACAACCCTTTCATGCCAAACTCTTGGAACTCGCTTGAGTCTATAAAGAGCTTTCTCGAGTTGATTCAAATCATTGTGGCTGCTGTACGAGCACTTTCTCTTTAATATAACCAATTGGAAAGATATATTTCACATCCATTTGGTTAAAATTATAACAACATGCATTAACCGACAACAATATCTCAAGTGAGTTAAATTTAGGGTGTCACAATTATAATGTCACGAACCATGCGGAAGCTTATGAGACAGTAACAATTTGGTCTAACAAAGGTGGAGAGCGTTTGCTATGACCGGAATGCTCAAATAAGGAGCAGCGTCTGAAAAGTTTCTAGAATGAGCTATACATTTTTTAGTTGGTTTTAAATAGGATGTATTGGACCACATGCGCTGTGACATCCCGATTTTCCAATTCTGTTTTCAATAGATTGAGACGGGCATTTCGTTGGCACGCATATAGTCCATTTCCTTGAGTCGGCCACTCATGTGAAAACTAGTCTATTGGGTGAGCCGCTAAGAGTTTCTAATGCATCAGACTCGAGAATTTGACTAGGAAGCGACCTTTCGACCGAGCTAATCTGCAAGGGTCATTATGGCACAAATAAAAATCGATTAAAGACCGAATATAGGTCGACTCGTCAGGTTAAGAATGTGGTCAGCGCCGATCAGGTCACGTCAGCTGGCCGACGTCCATTCAGCACAATCCGGCCAAAATTGGCCGGAAATGACTGAATTGGCACAATGTAAAAAGGTTTAGGACTAAATCGGCACCAAAAAAAAGTTTAGGACTAAATTGGCACAAAGCCAAAAGGTTTAGGATTTTGTTGGCACTTTTCCCGAGATGTGGATAATGATCATCTAAGAACTTTCATGCGAGTAAGGCCTTTTCTTGTGCTCGAATGACCGAGTCAATTAAGAAGGCAAATTCTTTTCCGCACTCTCTTTCACGATAGATCTAAGTGATTCGAACCTTTATATAAATATACACACATTGGCTGCAAGGAGAAATTAGTTTACGTGGGTGTTCATAATCTAAATTCAGTTTGGACCATTGAAAAGGGTGGCTCCCACGTGGGTTCTCCAAACCTGACAATCCCGATTCAATTTTAAGTAATATATGTACTGGCTATGTAAAATACTTGCTTGGGGTACATGTGCTATTCTCTAAAATCGTATGTTGACTTTATCTTTCGAAAACTCTTTTCATTGGAGCATGAACGCACTCCATCTCAACGATTAGATCATGCGAGTCACCAAGTCATTCTGACTAAATTAAAAAATAAGAATTCATGTTACGTCTATTATGCTACGTAAAATGGTCAACATCTACGTCAACAATTTCCAATCAATTTAAGTCATTCAATGCCAGCCAAAATGAAAGGAGAAAAAAATTAATAGAAAAAGAAAAATTATAAAAAATATTCAAAATTTTGTTACAATAATATTTAAAAATATTCACGTCAACAATAATCATACTACGTAGAACGGCTGACATTCACATTAGCGATTTCCAACCTACGTTAGCCAAATGAACTCAATTAGTACTAATGTGAAAATGTTAAGACTAAATTGATCATATTGAAAAGTTTATAACTGAATCGGTACCAACGTATTATGTTTAGTACTTTTTCAATATTTTTCCCTTAACAGTTTACTAGACAAAAGAAGGAACACTTGAACTAGTAGTGAGCAAGATAAATGATCGAACTAGGACCGCCCGAATTGGACCAAACTAGCGTATTGTGGACAATTCTAAGGAGCACTGCTCTAGTTCTCAATTCTAGGATGAGAACCGAACTACCCGAACTGGATCAATATATATGTCAATTTCTTAAAGAGTAGCACTGTGAAGTTAAGAGTGTAAACTCAAACCCTAATCAATAATCTCGTCTTAGCTCGCGCAGCTCCCAACATAAATCAAGAAAAACACAAAGATGTGTTCAAGTTCTAGGTTATAGGTTCCAGATTTCAAGTTTCGCTAATTGAGAACTTGGAATCTACCTATCAAAATGAGATCTTTCATTTTTACAACTTGGAACTTACCTTGCATATTTTGGATCCTGAAACCTGGAACCAAATAGGTTCCCACTGGTCTAATTCTCAGGTTTCAGGTTTTACCTTGAAACCATGCTCGCTCCTAGTCCACCTAACTTAAGTAAAATAAAAATCACGTTATGTTACAAAATATTGACAAAAGATAAATATATCTTAGTTAAAATAGTTTAGGGTTTTTTATGTTACAAAAAAAAAAAAAAATGATTCAGAATAAATATGTCACATTGAGTATAATTTCTGGCTTTTTCCCTTTTGGGAATGAATGTGATTGACCAAATATACGGGTCATGTATCACCGCATCCAACCGATGATCAGGCCTATCTTGTTATGCAATCTCATCCTAAAGAAAAGTTTTCAATAGGGCACCAATTGGACAGACGGTCCGGCTTCCTGATTTGAAGTATTTTGTCAAACATATAGTTCAATTGAATGGATTAAGAGGGAAAGAAATTATTCTAAATCACAATCTCGTCAAATTTGAAAGAATGGATCGGAAGGGATTATTAAAGTTTTTCATGTATAAAGAAATTCATCTCTATACGCGTTCTTTTCATTGCTTTCCCCCCTGTTTACATTCCAATAACATTCTAACTCATTCATTTCAAATCCTTGTACTCTATTAATTATTGAAATCCTTTCTTTTCCCTTGCATTCTTAATGTGTTTATGTGCTGACTATCAAACCCATGTTAATGTTAGATTGTATAAATCCATTGGATCTTGCTTTAGCTCATCTGATAAGAGTGTGTTTGATAACATTTTTATTTTCGGAAATAATTTCTATCTAGAAATTATTTTTTCTATTTTAATTCCCTAATTGATTTTCTTAATATAAGAATGCTTTTGGTAAATGAACAAATTTTTTTCTCGAAATAGAAAACAAACATAAATCTGTTTGGTATGACCCTAAAAATTTATATTCTTAATTTAATTATAAAAATGTTAGTGGAGACCTAAAAATTCATGTTTAAATAAAACTAGACTTTTGCAAGAATTTAACTAACCAAAATATTCTAAAATGCTCTTAGAAAATCTAACATAATAGTGAGTCAAAAATGAATGGTCGGAAATGACAACAAAGAGTCCCGCTGGTTTATAATTCATAATGTGAGGATGTTGGTAGTAAATCTTTGGGCATTATAATAAATAAGTGCATAGACCTTTTAAACTTTTTTAACTATAAGAAAAAGAGCCAACATTGCTTGATAAAATGGGCAATGACGGAACTATTGAGGATGGAGGTGATCTTTGCTGTGCTTATTTGTACAAACTCATCAAATCTTCAAGCAAATGACATAAAAAATTCATGGAGCATAGACCATTCGACTACTATAACGCAAGACAAATTGTAATGTAAAACACTTGTTCAAAGCCATCTAATTTTCTATTAAAATAAAATTGTAGATGATCTTAAAGGATGTCTCCGATAGAATTTTAAAAGAAGAATACCGGAGTCACCAAACTTTTATGACCTAGTATTGTCTCTAAAAGAAAATGGTATTGAAAAATCCATATAGTAAAGCCCTAAAAGCTTATTCAATTTTGAATCCAATTTTCATCAAAAGATTCACATTTTTTTATGTTAAACTAATTCTAAACTAGAATTAACACTATAATCTAGTAAAACTACTCAAAATCTGGTTTCTAATTTTTTCCTAAATCTCAAAATTGCTATATATTTTATTTTATTTATTCCAAAAATAGGGACTCATATTGGATTAAGAGGCTAGACCTTGTGTCAATTGTGTAAAGACGAACATTAGGTTATGATGAGCTTATCTTTTTTTAAATGGCCGTATTTCTCTTTTTGTTCCTGGGAACAAAGATGTAGGTTTTTTTTTTTTTAAATTCTTAATTTGTTCCAAATCTATTCCCTGGTTACTAATCTATTTCAGGTAATGGAAAAATTAGTTGATATTATCAAATGGATTTATATTCTTTTTTTGTTCTGGTGTTCCAGGGAACAAAAGAATAAAAAAACAGGAAAATAAGATGATTACCAAACAGGGCATAAGAATAGATTTTACAATGAGATGAGATACTATAAATCCATCACATTATTGGACCAAACTTCTGATTAACATTATTAAATAATGTCTCCTCTAACGTCATCAAGGTCACCACGAACTTGAAGCTGTAATACCAGGTTGAAATTGGAGAAAGGATGGTCATGTCATGCTCCTATCCTTTTGGAATCGGGGTGCGACGCCAACCTCCTAAGATGAAACTTACAAGCTCTCATACATCATTAAGAAGACCTACGCTGCATCTCTAAATATCTCAAGCTTGTTGGGTTGTGTTGTGATGCCGATTCTTTCTGCTTCAACGAATGGAAGATTTGCTCGTGGTAAGGGTAGCAAGTTCACATTACCATTAATTTTCTTGGTCGTATAGTTCCCATTACCGTCACCTTCTCAATTATAAATCAGACTATAAACGAGAAGGACCACATATACTCCAGCATAAGAAGTAAGAAAAATATTTGGGGGTGAGTTATTTCCCTTGCTCGCAATATCAACTGAAGCTGAAGCTGCAACAACAGGTTGAAATTGAAGGAATTAGAACTAGACCTTCGAAAATTGATCAACTAATCTGGAAAAGTTTTGACTCTTTCTTTAATCAGAGCATGAAGAGAGGAAACTGCCGAGGATGGATAACGGATATCATAAACTCAGCTGCTTGAGAGAGAACCCAGTCGTCATCACCAGCAACACGCCATGCAAAGTAACCTTTAAGTCCTCTTCCCTTAGTGTACGCCACCTTGGTACAGATGGTTTGTATATCATCATAGCTGCTGTCGCGACCTCTTTTTTTCCTGGCGCCTGCAATCGGGTACGAGCGCCCAAAGAGGCTAATGGCTCAGCTGAATTTGGTTAAGCCCGTACTCTCCCAAGTCCACCAATTCACGACTTAATGGTTCAAGTTTTTAACCTGTAAATCAATTTTTAAAATGGAGTCGCCACTAATCGATTCGGAGTGGGTTGATTAGAAACCCAAGTGAAATATCGGGAGAAATACTCACTCCTGCGCAACCAGAGAAATTAGGATCAAGGACTTGATTACACTAGTTAATCACTAATGCCCTTTCGGTACCTAATCTTGTTTAAACCCTGAGGTTTTTTGGATGTTCGAGGGATTTCCCATGCATTTTTGGAAGGAAAAATATTTTTTGAGTCATTTTCTAATTTTTTGGACACAAAATGGATTTTTTTGGTATTTTTTTTGAAAAAATACAAGTCTTTTTGGCTTTTTCATGAATTTTTTGTCTTTTTTGGATTTTTGAAATTTTTTGGAAAATATGAAATTTTTTTGATTTTTTGATTTTTCGGAAAATAAAATATTTTTTAAATATTTTTAAATATTTTTGGAAAACAAATTATTTTTTTATTTTTCTCGATTTTTTTGGAAAATCAAACAGTTTTTAACATTTTTTAAATAAAACATTTTTTGATTTTTTTTTGATTTTTCCGGAAAATAAAATATTTATTATTTATTTATTTATTTATTTATTTAAAATAATATAAAAACTGACCCGGGTCGGATCCATGGGTTGGGTCCGACCCGGGCCGGCGACCCAAAAGCGGAAGGGCCCGCGTTGCGGGCCCGACTCGGATTTTTCGTTTTTTTCTTTTTTAATTATTAAAACAACACCGTGGCCGGGCGTTTGGGGCGCTCGGCCCGGCCCGACGACCCGGGTTCCTAACGAAACCCTACCCGGGTTCGACCCGACTCACGACCCGACCTTCGCCGCCCTCGGGATTTAGAGAATCCCTACTCGGTTCCCGATCCGGGTCCGACCTGACAACCCAGGGTCGTGACTCGGAAAATCGGGAACCCTAGGGTT
This sequence comes from Eucalyptus cladocalyx, assembly GCA_017140615.1. Classification (NCBI taxonomy): domain Eukaryota; kingdom Viridiplantae; phylum Streptophyta; class Magnoliopsida; order Myrtales; family Myrtaceae; genus Eucalyptus; species Eucalyptus cladocalyx. The sequence continues at coordinate 60,228,654 of CM029523.1, read as the reverse complement.
TCCGAATCGCAGTGCCGAGGAGGGAGAGGACCGAGGCGCAGCTGCGACGGCGATGATGGCAGCGATGACTGGACTACGGAGAGGGAGATGGCGACGGCGACATCATGATACCTGTTCGTGGCAATGGCGCGACGGGGGTGGCAACGACGGCGAGACCCACGCGGATCTCCTCTAGCTTCTCTCTCTCTCTCGAGTTCGCTCTTCAAGCTCCCCGAAGTCTCTCGGGGACCCCTCCAAGCTCACCACACCACGGCCGGCCTACACTCGAGCTCCCCGAAGTCTCTCAGGGGACCCCGAGCTCCGATGGCCTCTCTCTCTCTCCGATCTCTCTGTTCTCAGGGATCTCTGTGTATGTTCTTCGTCGGGGATGGAAGGCCTATTTATAGGCCAAGGGGTGGCCGGTCGACGAAGCTCGACCGTCGGTTGCCATGACCTTCGCCGGCCAAACCGGCGTCCCATCCGACGCCAGTTGCCCCCTGCTCCACATGCATCGTCGCTGCTCCTCCTCTCCGCTCGGGCATCACGGTCCCCTGCGCATGCGCTGCAACTGCGCGAGGATGAAGAAGACCTGGCTGGGCCGGGCTGAGGCGGAAATGGGCCGAGGGCCCATGCGGAGGCTGCTTTTCCTCTTTTCTGTTTTTTTTGTTTGCTTTTATTCGTTTATTATTTCGAAAAAAGGACAAGATAAATAAAATAAAAACTTCATTAAAATTTAAGGCGTCAACAGCTGCCCCTCTTTGAAGGTGAGCTTGCAGAGGTTGCATTCAAAGACAGACTGATGCCTAAATTTTATCCACGCGTGCGTAGCAGAATATATTTTACTTGGGACCTATTATCCTATGCAAAAAGAATAATATAACATTACATATACCAGGACATATAAAAAGATACATGTAGTTACTTACCGGGAGTGAGTGAGATAGGGTGTGAGCTTCGAGTTTAGCAAGTATCAAGGCATCATCTTACCTGGTGATATGAGGAGGTTGCTTTTCCAGGGCTCAAATCATTCTTCAGTCGCCTATTAAAGCAATTAATGATTTGTCTAGGACCCGAACCTTTCTTCGATTGCCTTGACGGGAAATTGCTACTCCAGGACCCGAACCATTCTTCGGTCGCATGTTGGGGCAATTAGTGGTTTGTCTCGGACCCAAACTATTCTTCGGTCGCCGTGACGGGAAATTGCTTCTCCAGGACCCAAACCATTCTTCGGTCGCCTGTTAAAACAATCAATGATTTGTCTAGGACCCGAACCTTTCTTCGATCGCCTTGATGGGAGATTGCTCCTCCAGAACCCAAACCATTCTTTGGTCGCCGTGACGGGAAATTGCTTCTCCAGGACCCGAACCATTCTTCAGTCGCCTGTTAAAACAATCAATGATTTGTCTAGGACCCGAACCGTTCTTCGGTCGCCTTGACGAGAGATTGCTCCTCCAGGACCCGAACCATTCTTCGGTCGCCTGTTGGAGTAATCAGTGGTTTGTCTCATACCTAAACCATTCTTCGGTCGCCGTGACGGGAAATTGCTTCTCCAGGACTTGAACCATTCTTTGGTCGCCTGTTAAAACAATCAACGATTTGTCAAGGACCCGAACCTTTCTTCAGTCGCCTTGACGGGAGATTGCTCCTCCAGGACCCGAACCACTCTTCGGTCGCCTGTTGGAGTAATCAGTGGTTTGTCTCAAACCTGAACCATTCTTCGATCGCCGTGACGGGAAATTGCTTCTCCAGGACCCGAACCATTCTTCGGTCGCCTGTTAAAACAATTAATGATTTATCTAGGACCCGAACCTTTCTTCGGTCGCCTTGACGGGAAATTGCTCCTTTCTCAAGGCATCTGTTTGTTAGGGGTGCCTGACCTCAATCAAGGACACCGATTGGTACCCGACCTTTCTTGGGAGATGCGCCAATCTTTATCAGGGCATCGATTTGTGGGTGCCTGATTTGTATCGAGGACACCAATTGGTACCCGACCTTTCTCGGGAGATGCGCCAACCTTTCTCAAGGTATCATATTTGTTGGAGTGTCTAACTTCTGTCAAAGACACTGGTTGGAACCCGACCTTTCTCAGGAGATGCGCCAATCTTTATCAGGGCATCGATTTGTGGGTGCCTAATTTGTATCGAGGACACTAGTTAGTACCCGACCTTTCTCGGGAGATGCGCCGACCTTTCTCAGGGTATCATATTTGTTGGGGTGTTTGACTTCTGTCAAAGACACTGGTTGGAACCCGACCTTTCTCGGGAGAATGCACCGACCTTTCTCAGGGCATCGATTTGTGGGGCGTCTAACTTCTGTCGAAGACACCAATTGGAACCCGACCTTTCTCGGGAGGATGCGCCAACCTTTCTCAGGGCATCAATTCTGGAAGATATCTGGACATTCACAAGCATATCAAAGAGTACCTGAATATTCACAAGTACTAACCTGAAGGGTATCTGGGCATTTGCAGGCGTCAAAATGGGTATTCGGCTGACCATAGGCATTGAAGGGGTACTTGGATGATCACAAGTATGAATTCTTGAGGGATACTTGGGCATTCACAAGTATCAAAGGGGTACTTGATAATTGGAAATATTAAGAACATACCTTGGACATTTGTGAATGTGTCTCACCTGTTGGTAGTTGGAATATCGAGGATGTGCCTCGCATATTCATGAAGGTCTCTCACCTCTTGGTAAATGGGAATATCAAGGGCGTACCTGAGCTATTCGTGAAGGTCTCTCACCTCCTGATAATTGGGAATATTGAGGACGTGCCTCGCATATTCATGAAGGTCTCTCACCTCCTGGTAAATGGGAATATTGAGGGCGTACCTAAGATATTCGTGAAGGTTTCTCACCTCCTAGTAATTGGGAATATCGAGGGCGTACCTGAGATATTCGTGAAGGTCTCTCACCTCCTGAGATATTCATGAAGGTCTCTCACCTCCTGGTAGTTGGAATATTGAGGATGTGCCTCGCATATTCATGAAGATCTCTCACCTCCTGGTAGTTGGGAATATCGAGGGCGTGCCCCGCATATTCATGAAGGTCTCTCACCTCCTAGGATATTGGAAATATCGAGGACGTACCTGGGATATTCGTGAAAGTCTTTCACCTCCTGGTAGTTGGGAATATCGAGAATATCGAGGACGCGCCTCGCATATTTATGAAGGTTTCTCACCTCCTGGTAATGAGAATTTGAATGAAGCACAAGGCTTACCTGGATGGCCGTAAGCACTCAAAAGGGCTGGAACACCTGGATAGCCACAGGTGTACAAAGTACCGGAATACTTGGATGAACATATGTATTTAATGATATGATCTGGGACCACTCAGGCTGGTCCAAGTGCTAGAAAGCATACCTGGACGGCGGTGCCAAGCAAAGCAATGGAATGCTTGAACAACTGCTATATTATTTGGGGACAACTTGGACGGGCCGAGTGTCATGAAAAGGAAGTACTTGGACAACGGTGGGTACTTGATGATATGGGGATACCTAAACAGCAGTAGGTATTCACGGTAAAGGGATACTTGGTCAGCCACAAGTATCAATACTTTGGAGACAAATTGAACAGGTCGAGTGTCAGGAAAAAGGGAGTATCCGAACGGTGGCCGGTACTCAAAGATAATAGGGATACCTAGACAACAGTAGGTATTCAACGATAAAGGGATACTTGGCTAGTCACAAGTATCGATACTCTAGGGACAACTCGAACAGGTCGAGTGTCAGGAAAAGGAAGTATCCGAACGGTGGCCGGTACTCAAAGACAATGGGGATACCTAGACAGCAATAAGCACACAAACTCAAGGGACGACTCAAATAGGTTGAGTGTCAATAAGAGAGTACCTAGACAATGGCAGGTACTTTAAAGCAAATGGGGATAAGGATATGCTTACCTGGCAATATCTCTGATCTCTGAGAGTATGCTATTTGCACAATATGCACACATGATTGTATATGCTGTAAATTCATGAGTTCAAATGAAATTCATGCATGATAATTTTTTCAGTTTTGCATCTTTTGATTTCCACTGGGGAAGATTTTAAAAGACAACTGTCATTTAGAATGTAGATGTCTTGAGCATGCCAGATGAGGGACTTTCAGTCTAAAAGGACTTTTCGCTCACTCTCATAAAAAAGGCTATCCTGACCATTGATGCAGGATTTATAAGGACCACACTATCTCACTGTCATCATATCAGCGGGGGTCCGAGTATTCTCGCAAATAGTACGACTTTACTAATGTGAGAGGTCTTTGTTGAAACTGTGATGAAGTCTTGGTCACCGGCTCATCGAAGGGGACCATCAAGGTCAAGGCTTATGAATGAAGTGCCGCACGATCGTCTCTGGGTTTGCAAGTCAAGAATCCTGCGAAAAGAGATAGAGTAATCTTGCTCGTACTTCTTCGAGCGATGTTTATAGACATGTGAAATCCTACGTTAATCGAAATGCCCTAATCTGAGGAGACTTTTACAATGGGATGTAACATAGACTTGGCTCACATGTAAGAGGGTGAGGGTTGGTGACTGTCTTGGCATTTGTCACTAGTCTTTCTTGTCAGATGAAGGTTCTATGGACCACAACAACAACTTTTATTGGCTGTATTTTTGACTGGGGGGCATTGGCCTTGCTTTTACCAGGGACACTGCTTTTGTCATACCCCTATTTTTATTCCAATTCTTCTTTTATGGGCATTGACCTTGCTCTTACCAGGTACACTGCTTTTTTATGCCCTAGTTTTTTGTTATTGTTGCTTGAGGAACTGATCTTGACAAGTTCAAGCAAATGCCTTTGTTAGACTGTGGAGTCTTCATCTTTTGTTGGCATTGCTGATTATGCTGCTCAAACGACAGTGGCTTCTGCTTTGCCTCCATGTGAGGGTGAATTTACAGACTCAGTTAAGTTGTACAATGGATACAAGTGCGTAAATAAAGAATTGCTCTTCACAACTCTATGGCACTTAAATTAATGCGAGTGTTCATATGCAATAAAGACACTCGAAGATTTGCAAGTGCAAGTAAGAAAATTTCTATCCCCTTTTTCACCTTGTGATGTTGATTTGCTTTCGACTTGCCTCAGTGTAGGGTGGTTCTTTGTCGGGAGTATAGCAGAAATTTGTCAATGTATGGGGCTCAAAGTGAGCGATGAAATGCCTCTCACTGCTTTGATCATCGTACTATTCGCAAGAGAACTCTTTATCCTGTAGTCATGGAATTTTCTGCTCTCATCTCACGAGGGTATAGATGGGGGAATGTGTGTATGATATGGCTTGCCTTTCATCATTCTGACGAGCCTCATCCAGCATGCTCAATTAATCTTGTATTCTTCACTTAGTTGTTTATTCTAATAATCCTCAGTGGAATCAGTGACTTAGACAGACAAAATCATCATGCATAATTCATCTGGAAATGACATGCAACATTTTGAATATGATGAAGCTTGAACTCTACAAAACAAGTGAACAGCTTTGACTCAAAAAAGACCACATTGACAACTTTAGGAGTTAACATAATGGTGTTTCCAAATATGTTAAATTTTGAACATCAAAAGGGTTATTTGCAAATGGGTGTCGATAGTTATCCCTATTGATTAGGGATATGACACATGAAAGATCAGCCAAGGATTGGGAATCTAATCATTGATTTGATGGACCTTTTTTGGCCCCTGCAGAAGAGAAGATGTACAAGTAGATCAATTAGTCTGGCTAAAATCAAATGTGAGTTGAGGCCTGAAGATTTTCTGTCATTTGCTTTGGCGATACTTGAGACGCCATTTTGTTTGGGAGAGCTTGTCATGCCTCTCATTGATTTGTTTATCTTTGTTTTTTGGCAAGACATGCTTCTCATTGATTTGTGATCCTGCAATAGACAAAAGGGAGTGCGTTAGTCATGAACTCTTTCGAGAGTCGAATAATTGGAAGCGATACAACTTTACTCTTCACTGGTTTGCAGACGATTGTGTGAACCTGAAGTGAAAGGGGGACACGAAGTCCTACATCCCTTGCTTCGTTAGGTCAAATATTGGCTCCTAGATAACACGTCATTTTACACGAAATCAGGTGAATTCGATGTGGGTCATTTCACGTACTAGCTTGGCCAATGTTGATTTGCCAAACCTAACCATCAAGTTTGGCTCTTGAATTCCGATGCTTCCTGTCGATAGGGAAACTATGTCAAAAGCGGGTTCAAATAGTGGGAGTATTGGAAACGATACCAAATCACTCTTCTCCAAAGCTTGTATTTGTTGATTCCTAAGGATTTCGTATCGATGATGCCTCTCCGTCTTGGCATAGTTCAATATTTTCTTCAATTGGCCTTCCTCCTTTGTGACCATGCATGCATGATTGTTGGTCGTTGATTCATCTTCAACGCCTTCCTTTTGTGGAATTTCTCCTTCTGTCTTTAACTATAGCATCATTGGGTAAAAGTCATGTACCTCAAGCTTCTATGAAATCTGAGATCAAAAATATCAAGCTTTTTGATGGTAATTACTCCTTGAAAGAATATGCGTAGTGAAGTTTCTAGATTCCAAAGTCATTGTCCAGGATGTGGGGCCATAGATCGCTTTAATTGTCTAGATTTTCTCCCTGTTGACAGCAGCCAATTCAGAGAAAAGATCCCTTCTTTATGCTTTTGGGCTTGTCGAAGCTGGAACTGTAACATCTAGCTGTTTGGGCGTGTCGTGCGACAAGGTAGTCCTTTGGCTTAGGATGGAGCCGGGCAGGAGTGAAGTATGTCATGGATGCTTTGATCTCAACTCTATGCATGTACCTATTACGTTTCATCTTTTGTATCCTGTAAATAAAAAAAGGGAGGACATCATTTCCTAATTATATTTAAAGAATAAGACTTACCCTCTTTTGGTGTAGGATGATTCTTTCTATTTGCCCCTATTTTCTTGGCAGGGTGTCTTTGAATTTGGTGAGTTCACCTGATGTGCTTGCTTCAAATGCCCCCGTCACACTAAGTCAAAGGGGATGGGAATGATCTTCTGAGACATGAAGTGAATGAGTCAGAAAGACAAACATGGTTAAATTTATCATCTTGTTTTAACAAAAGCTTTTGGGTGATGAAATATATTTTTTTATTTTCAAAATACGTCTTTGGGGAAAGGAAAGCATGAGGAAGCCCAGCCCTCAGTATTCTCCTTGGATGATATTTTCTTTTCATGGTTGGATAGCATCACCAAGCTGGTTTGGAGTACCGCCTCATGCTCTTAAAACAAAATATTAGAAGTGTACAATAGAGTACTTAGAATGGAAAATACAACAGTAGCACACTGACAAGATAAGAAACATGAAATTATAAAAATGAGTAAAACCCATGAAAACTCCTGTGCAAAGGAGTGCTTTAATAGTGCTGGCCTTGAAGCTAAGCGTCTTTGAATTCCTCGCCTTCAGTAGACTCGAAGTATTCGCATGCGATGACTACCTCGTTGAACCTACAGAAGTGTAACCCATGCAGCCAATAGCGATGCTTGCAGGACAAAACTTCTATGAACTGCTTCATTAACTCCTCTTCAGCCAGTTGAGGATGGGTTTGCATCATGAAAGCCCTGCACCTTCCTGCGTATGCTCGGAAATTCTCCATTGGTTTTCTTGTGAAGTGAGCCCGGCTCTCTCACAAGGCGATTCAGCCCGATCTGGCTTTGGTACTGATGCAAGAATGTGGAAGTCAGCACATTCCAATCCTTTAGAAGATAAACATTTGCTGTGATAAACCATTGCAATGCAGACCCCGTAAGAGTTTCTTGGAATGCATGAGTTGTGAACGACAACGGGCCATAGTACCGACTTATTTATGCATGGAGATACCACAAGTGGGCCACAGGACAAGTTGTGCCGTTATACTTGCAGAGATCGGGTATCCACATTTCTATGGGGGTCATGATTCTACGAGGGCAAGACGAGCTGGGTATGTCTTGGCTAGGCCACTGGTTTTCCCACTGCATATCTGTTGTAGTGGTGAATTTTTCTGTTTCAGGGAAGTTGGATTCTGCCGAGATTACCACATTGCTTTCTTCTTAGTCAAAATTTCCGAATGATGATGAAGTATTGAAGCTATCCTCATGGTCAGAGGACGAGCTTAGTACTTCGTTAGAATCGTAGCGGATAAAGACGTACGCTTCCTCTTCTGACGGACCTTCATCCCCGGATGAGAGTATGAAACAGTTATACGATGAATCGTCAGTTTCATTGTCAAATAACGCTGGAAGTCCTTGGGATTGTATTCTAGGGCCGGGAGGTCTTCAGGGTTGTACTCTATAAGATGGTGGCCTTCAAAGCTGTATTCTTGGGAATGCTCGAAGCTTTGGTGCGGCGGCTCTTCGGTAGATGCGGAATTGATTTGCTTAGGCTTTCTTTTCTTGGCCCCTGGACTAGACCTCTTGAGTATTGCCTTGCGTTTTGCCAGCTCGATTCTGTCAAGGGAAGTGAGAGATATTATAGTTTCACTCTCTGATTCACTTTCTAGGTTGATGGGGGTTGGTATTCTTTGGACCCTAGCTCTTCGAGTAAGCTTGAGGAGTTGTCCAGTCGTGCCCCGCTCTTGAACAGGCCCTAAGTCTATGATCTCATACAAAGGCTCTTTGCCTTTCCTAGTGGGAAATTTTCCAGTAACAGGATGCTGCTCAGTCGCCCATTTATTATGCAAGGCTTCATTGACATGCTCCTCTCTTATCTCAGCGACTAATGGCTCCTCGTGCTCCGCGATCATCGGCTCTTCGTAGGGCAAGGTGATGTCAGGGGTGATGTCAACATTATACTCTTGGTGAAAAACATGAATTAGTTCCTTCCAGGTTTTAAGGGGACTAATCTTCCTGGCAATGTACCATCGCAAGGCAGGGCCGGTCAAGCTCGATTGGTACGATTGAATCATCCTTTGGACCAAGTAGGCCTGCAGGTAGGCTTCTGGGCTGGAGGTATCAGCATACCTTTCACATTCAGGCGCTTTGAGTTTTTCAGGGATCTCAATGCCGGCGAAATTGGACAGGTCCATGGGATTCTGCTCTTGCAGCCGGTTTAACTTTTTCATGATCCTTTCAAACTGTCTATGGTACTGTCTGTTTTCTGGCAAATTTGCAGGTGTCATGACGGTGTTTGGGACAACTACGGAGCTGGGCTTAGCCTGAGTATATTTCATTTGTCTTGAGAGTTGTTGAAGGACAATGGACATCTGTCCTACGCCATCTTCAATGTTAATGAGACGATTTTGTACATCATTCTGATTGGGTCCTATTGCATAAGGCCAATCACAGGCGATTGGTGGCCGGCGATTCATAATTACCTTTCGTTGCGAAAACAATAAATGAGCACAAAAGTAAATAGAGATTGACCCATGGCAATGGTCTAACCGCTTTTTTTATTTATCAAAAGAGGATTTTATAGACCGCAAACTTCTGACATCTAAAACTTGAAATTGAAATGACAGAATGAAATACTAGATATTAAACAAAAGTCCCTAAACAATGGGACAAAACTTTCACGATATTAACACTAAGGGAGACACGACTGTTAATTTATATGCGATAGGGAGTCTTGTTCTTGCAAAAGCTGCTTGCTTTCTTGGACTGGCTCTGAGATGAGTATCCGGCCTACTCCCATATCCTTTGCATAAGCTCTGCTTGCTCGTGCGGGCTGCTCTCTCGGATTGAGTGAGGGACCGATGGCTTCCACCTTGTCGGGATGTGATGATTGTGGATGTAGGCTGCAGAGGCGTAGTGGGCTTTTTCTTCTCCCTCAAGCCCTTCAGGTATCATGATCCTTTTGCGATGGCATTTGTCCCAAGTTTCCTCAACGATAGAAATTTCGACTGTATAGTCACGGCTTGTGTTGAAAAGGACTGGAAGAATTCTCCTCCTGGAAGGCGGTGGAATCTCCTGAAGGGCTCCAAATTGTCGTGCCACCCGATATGGGTAATAGGGAACAGCGCCGATGCAACCAAGCAACGGAATTGGGTGGGTGCGTTTGTAAGCAAAGCGGACCCTTTTTTCATAGAACCAACCAGCACACCATTGGAATGCCTCAGGAGTTGGGTTTCTTAAGAAGCCAACCCAATTTAAACAGCTTTGATTGGGAATATATGGTCCTAAAACCATAAATTTTTGTAATGGATTTTCGAAAGCATTTGTTTCAGACAATTGCATGAAGTCTCGGAATTCGCTTAGGTGAGAAAAGAACCAGACTTATAAAATTTTAGGAGAGACCCGCATGATTTTCTCCATGTTGTCTTTAAAACGATTAAAGGACAAGAATGTTTCAATTAAAATCATGTTGACATAATTTCCCCCCCTCAAGATCCGATCAACTATCCATGCCATCTTAGGACTTATGGCATTTCTTTGATGAGGGAAAATGATGAGTCCGAAAAAAGCCAAGAGGAAAATCTCACTTTTTTGAGTCATAAGCTGATTTTGAAAATAAGCATTCATAAATTCAAATGGGCATGTGTTATGGTTGTTTTCAAGAATTTGTATTTAATATGGATTTCAGTTCTTAAAAGTCGCGCCAACCCACGCAATGGGATGATGCCTGTTGATGGCCTGACAAGCTTTTTCTCAAGAGGCATTCCAATGATGATATTGTATTCCTCCAGGGTTGGGGTTAGCTCAAACTTACCAAACATAAAAGTAAGTGTCCTCGGGCACTAGAAATGTGCCATGGCTTGTATGACTTCGGGACGAATACTGATTTGGATCAGCGATAGGAGATGACCGAGTTTGGCCTTTACGCGCTCTTAGGCAAACTGATCCAATTGATCCCACCATCTAAAGAGCTCCACCTTGGGAGCAGGAATGAATTGGATATCATCTTTCCCCATCGCATATAAACTGGGACTTGAAAAGCTTATCCTAAATTGCCATGGGCCAAATAAAAAGACTAAGTAAAAGTAAAGAAATCACTTTGCTTTTAAGTAAAATGACAAACACAAAGACATGCACATGAGATGTGTGACTCGATTTCTAACTCATAAGGCTTGTTGAAATTAAAAAAGGTATCCGCCCGTCGTAGTCTCGCGTTAGCAGCATACCCTCTTAACCTCGGCTAAGAAATTCGGGGAAAAGAAAGGCAACCTCTATATCGCAGTCTCGCGTTCGAGGTCATATCTTTCTTAACACCATCCTAGAAATCCTATGACTGCCCAGGTCCGGCGGCCGGGTTGTGTGTGTCATGTGCAGTGCTAAAACATTTTAAGGATGCACAGCATTTTATAATCACAAAACATTTTATTTTCACAGAATAAAAAAAAACTTTTAAGCTATTACCCTGCATAAAAGAAAAAAATCCAAGTCAGCAAAGCATTTAAACAAAGATAAAATGGCCTAAGTCCTCAAATGTCCCCAGCGGAATCGCCAAACTGTCGCGACCTCTTTTTTTCCCGGCGCTCGCAATCAGGTACGAGCGCCCAAAGAGGCTAATGGCTCGGCTGAATTTGGTTAAGCTCGGACTCTCCCAAGTCCATCAATTCACGACTTAATGGTTCAAGTTTTTAACCTGTAAATCAATTTTTAAAATGGAGTCGCCACTAATTGATTTGAGGTGGGTTGATTAGAAACCTAAGTGAAATATCGGGAGAAATACTCACTCCTGCGCAACTAGAGAAATTAGGATCGGGGACTTGATTACACTAGTTAATCACTAATACTCTTTCGGTACCTAATCTTATTTAAACCCTGAGATTTTTTGGATGTTCGATGGATTTTCTATGCATTTTTGGGAAAAAAAATATTTTTTGAGTCATTTTCTAATTTTTTGGACACAAAAGGGATTTTTTGATTTTTTTTTTTTTGGAAAAATACAAGTCTTTTTGGCTTTTTCTGAATTTTTTTTGGCTTTTTAATGAATTTTTGGCCTTTTTTGGATTTTTGACATTTTTTGGAAAATATGAAATTTTTTTTATTTTTTTATTTTTCAGACAATAAAATATTTTTTTAAATATTTTTTAATATTTTTGGAAAATAAATTATTTTTTGATTTTTTCTCGATTTTTTTGGAAAATAAAACATTTTTTAACATTTTTTAAATAAAACATTTTTTGATTTTTTTGATTTTTTAGGAAAATAAAATATTTATTTATTTATTTATTTAAAATAATATAAAAACTGACCCGGGTTGGATCCATGGGTTGGGTCCGACCCGGACCGGCGACCCACGCGTTGCGGGCCTGACTTGGATTTTTCGTCTTTTTTTTTTAATTATTAAAACGACGCCGTGGTCTGGCGTTTAGGGGCGCCCAGCCCAGCCCGACAACCCGAGTTCCTAGCGGAACCTACCCGGCTCCGACCCGACTCGCGACCCGACCTCCGCCGCCCTCAGGATTTACGGAATCCCTACCCGGTTCCCGATCCGGGTCCGACCCGAAAACCCGGGGTCGCGACCTGGAAAATCGGGAACCCTAGGGTTTCCGAATCGCAGCGCCGAGGAGGGAGAGGACCGAGGCGCAGCGGCGACGGAAGCGATGACTAGACTACGGAGAGGGAGATGGCGACGGCGACATCACGATACCTGTTCATGGCAACGGCGCGACGGGGGTGGCGACGACAGTGAGACCCACGCGGATCTCCTCTAGCTTTCTCTCTCTCTCGAGTTTGCTCTTCAAGCTCCCCAAAGTCTCTCGGGGGCCCCTCCGAGCTCACCACACCACGGCCGGCCTACACTCGAGCTCCCCGAAGTCTCTCAGGGGACCCCGAGCTCCGGTGGCCTCTCTCTCTCTCCGATCTCTCTGTTCTCTGGGATCTCTGTGTGTGCTCTTCGTCGGGGATGGAGGGCTTATTTATAGGCCGAGGGGTGGCCGGTCGACGGAGCTTGACTGTCGGTTACCATGACCTTCGCCGGCCGAACCGGTGTCCCATGCGACGCCAGCTGCCCCCTGCTCCACGTGCATCGTCGCTGCTCCTCCTCTCCGCTCGGGCATCGCGGTCCCCTGCGCGTGCACTGCAACTACACGAGGAAGAAGAAGACCTGGTTGGGCCGGGCTGAGGCGGAAATGGGCCGAGGGCCCATGCGGAGGCTGCTTCTCCTCTTTTCTATTTTTTTTTTTTTTGTTTGCTTTTATTCGTTTATTATTCCGAAAAAAGGACAAGATAAATAAAATAAAAACTTAATTAATAAGATAAAATAAACTTAATTAAAATTTGAGGCGTCAACAATAGCTGATCCATGTCGTCCCAGAATAGCAATAGGCAGACACAACCGTGGAGTTGTACACTGTGGTAGCGTTGTTTAGGGATAAGTACGTCATGATTTGATTGTACATCCTCATCCCCTCGGAGGATATCGCCAGCCCAGTGAAGGACGCAAAGTAGCCGTGGTTGTTGGCATCTGCGAGAGCGAATGCGCTACCATAAAACGAAATTCCGAGAACGATCTGCTCTGCCGGCATGCCGGTGTCACGGTCCGTGAATCCTCCCGTACTCGTGACACTTGTGAGTGGCGCTTGGGGTTATCTGGTGAAGAGTGTGAGGCAAAAGGGTAGAACACAACTAGTCCATGGGAGTGGCGTCAGGACGGTTGGTGCTAGGAGTTCTAGGATAGAATGATTACATCACTTAGGAGCTCTGAAGACGGGGTAGGCCTCCCGTGCACAAACCGGTCGAGAGCGATCTTTGCTCCGACGAGGCCATGGCAGGCCGAAACCAGTTGTCGTCCCTAAAGAGAACTGCTGCCTTACTCGATGGACCGGACACCCGAGCGAAGCCGGGCGTGGTAGGATCTCGCACGAAGAATCATTCACCGTATCATTCGTGGAACAGCTAAAGAAAGGGCTGGCTTGGCGAATTCCGCTCGCTAGGCGCCCGCAGGTCGTTTCCGAGGCCAAGGAAACTCTCAGCCCGTGACAAGTGGTATCAGAGCAGGAATTCCTCCAGTAAGCGAGTGAGCAAGTCGGAGAACTGGACTCCTCGCTCATGTGCGGGTCAAGCGATAAGTCCTAGTGGATGGGTGCTAGGACGAGTCGGCTTATTGTCGAGCGGAATGCGAGTTAGAGAAGAACCGAACCCTTGCTGAATGGGGATAACGTTCCTGGATTGATCGGTGAATACGAAGAAGAGGTCTATTATCACGTTTTCAACAAGAAAAGAACCTCCATTGGTCTGCTGGGGTCAAGATGCTGATTAGGCTGGAATGGTGCTGCCAAAAGATGCGGTTGGCGAAAAATGCCACACTTGCCAAAAAGCGCGGGTGACTAAAGGGCCGAGCGGCTGAGATCAAAAGAGGCCACCAATGGAGCAAAACCTATTTTGTTGGGCGAGCGTGACCGTTCAATGTGAATTCTCAAAAGTGGCACATCAATGGTTAATTTACGCAAGGAAGTGACAGAGCAGAGATCGCAATGAGGGCATTGCGAAATGAGTGGGGGAGAATGTCACGATCCGTGAATCCTCCCGTACTCGTGACACTTGTGAGTGGCGCTTGGGGTTATCTGGTGAAGAGTGTGAGGCAGAAGGGTAGAACACAACTGGTCCATGGGAGTGGCGTCAGGACGGTTGGTGCTAGGAGTTCTAGGATAGAATGATTACATCACTTAGGAGCTCTGAAGACGAGGTAGGCCTCCCGTGCACAAACTGGTCAGGAGTTGATGCCACTCTCCTGACGAGGCCATGGCAGGCCGAAACCAGTTGTCGTCCCTAAAGAGAACTGCTGCCTTACTCGATAGACCAGACGCCCGAGTGAAGCTGGGCGTGGTAGGATCTCGCACGAAGAATCAATCACCGTATCATTCGTGGAACAGCTAAAGAAAGGGCTGGCCTGGCGAATTCCGCTCGCTAGGCGCCCGCGGGTCGTTTCCGAGGCCAGGGAAACTCTCGACCCGTGACAAGTGGTATCAGAGCAGGAATTCCTCCAGTAAGCAAGTGAGCAAGTCAGAGAACCGGACTCCTCGCTCATGTGTGGGTCAAGCGATAAGTCCTAGTGGATGGGTGCTAAGACGAGTCGGCTTCTTGTCGAGTGGAATGCGAGTTAGAGAAGAACCGAACCCTTGCTGAATGGGGATAATGTTCCTGGATTGATCGGTGAATACGAAGAAGAGGTCTATTATCATGTTTTCAATAAGAAAAGAACCTCCATTGGTCTGCTGGGGTCAAGATGCTGATTAGGCTGGAATGGTGCTGCCAAAAGATGCGGTTAGCGAAAAATGCCACACTTGCCAAAAAGCGCGGGTAACTAAAGGGCCGAGCGGTTGAGATCAAAAGAGGCCACCAATGGAGCAAAACCTGTTTTGTTGAGCGAGCGTGACCGTTCAATGTGAATTCTCAAAAGTGGCACATCAATGGTTAATTTACACAAGGAAGCGACAGAGCAGAGATCGCAACGAGGGCGTTGCGAAATGAGTGGGGGAGAATGTCACGATCCGTGAATCATCCCGTACTCGTGACACTTGTGAGTGGCGCTTGGGATTATCTGGTGAAGAGTGTAAGGCAGAAGGGTAGAACACAACTGGTCCATGGGAGTGACGTCAGGACGGTTGGTGCTAGGAGTTCTAGGATAGAATGATTACATCACTTAGGAGCTCTGAAGACGGGGTAGGCCTCCCGTGCACAAACTGGTCGGGAGCTGATGCCACTCTCCTGACGAGGCCATGGCAGGCCGAAACCAGTTGTCATCCCTAAAGAGAACTGCTGCCTTACTCGATGAACCAGACGCCCGAGCGAAGCTGGGCGTGGTAGGATCTCGCACGAAGAATCATTCACCGTATCGTTCGTGGAACAGCTAAAGAAAAGGCTGGCCTGGCGAATTCCACTCGCTAGGCGCTCGCGGGTCGTTTCCGAGGCCAGGGAAACTCTCAGCCCGTGACACCGGCCTGTATCCACACGCTTACCCATCGTCTCCACTTACGCCATTCCCTAAATTAAAAGGACTGACGGTTTCATTATCAAGAAAATTATGAATTTAACGAGGACTGATAGAGGATTTTAAATAAAGAACAAAATATTTTAAATAAAGAACAAAACCATGTGAATTACTCGTGGAATAACACTTTATGCTTTGAATGGAAAATTGTGTTGTAATTCTCTTGACGTTGAGGTAACAGAATTTTTTAGTCTTGATACAGAAAATTAAGGAAATTTCGTTGTACCAAAGAATAGTCAATATTTACAACCTCAAAAGTCAAAGTTGCCACCCATACCTGGATTGTAGAGAGCCGCAAGTGGTCCTTGGTAGAGGATCAACCGGGTGCATAGAAATCATAGGCCATCGCATTGATCCAATCCAAGCTCGCCACCATGGCAGCCACCGGATAATTTGTGTTAGACCAGTGGTGCGGCGAGTAATGGACCGCTGCTGACAAAAGCAAGAATCCTTGCCCGAGCTGGCCGCCTCAGCAGCTACCGCAGCCCGCCACTCCTGGAGGAGCAACCCCAAGTTGGCCATCTTCTCGTCGCTATCTGGGGGCTCCAATCAAGATCGAGGCCATGGAAGCCGTTCGACCGAGCCAGGGCAAAGGAGGAATCAATGAAAGACTTTCGGGAGCTCGACTGGCGCGCCACGGATGCAATGTTGTCCGCGATCGATTTGTTACCCCCGCCGCCAATGGACAGGAGGGTTACGACCGATGGATTTTTCTGCTGGACATCACGAGTGAAGGCCGCGAAAGACTAAGCGTGCGACGACGATACGACTACCTGGTTTGTGGATACGTCGACGTCAGCAAATGCGCAGAAGAGATGAGTGAAGAGGGCCGAGTTGATGTCGGAGGCTGTGATGCCGCTGTCCGGGAACCAATAGCCTCCTTTGACGTTTTGGGCCATGCATAAGTCGATTTGGAGGAGAGAGAGAGAAAGGAGATGAAGAGAAAGAGAAGGACACGATTATAGTCGGAAGCCATTTTTTATGAGTTACACGGAGGAGGTTGTACGGATTTTAGCTGGCTTTATACAAGATTTATCGGACTGCATACGCATGTGGGGCTCAAGTTTAGTGGTACGGGGATGATGATCGTGACTAAGAAATTTCATGTGAATAAGGCTCTTTCCTGTGCTCTGACCCGATCAATTAAGAAGGGGAAGTTCTTTTCTGCACTCTTTTTCATGGTAGATTACTCACAAGTCTGGGCTACAAGGAGAAATTATTATAGGAGTGATTGTTCATGTTCTAAAATGAGTTTGAGCTATGATGGATCACAAATGGATTGAGTTCCAAACACTCCCTAGTACCAAAACTTGACATGAACGGACACCTAAGTGTCAAAACTTCCAAAATGTATACTTAAGTGTCACAATCGAAGAAGAAATAGACACTTAAATGTTAACGGCGAAAAATTTCAGCCAAAATGCTAATATAGCCTTTTCCAAAGACTTTTTTTTGTTGAGGTGGCAATTATTTATAAATATATATATTCACGTGATGTTGACCTAACTAGCTTGTCCCAAAATAATGTCATTTAATCCCAAAAAATGATTTTTAATATAAATATTAATTAGATTAAAATAACATACTAAATTAAAAAACAAAACAAAACAAAACAAGCTGTAGCAAATCAACAAGGTCCTCTACGGCCCTCACTGTTGCTGTCGCCCCAACATCACCAAAAAGGGTCGACGACGATAGGGCAAGGGTTGACCGAAGTCGTTGGGCCTTGCCCAATTGAGCCAAGGGCTGCCACTAGCTGGGGCGAGTTCCTCGTTGAATCTAGGGGTGGATCGCGAGCCCTCACCCCAGATCTAAGCAAGAGCCTATAGGCCCTCACTAGCGGTCGGCCAAGGTTATTGGCCATGCTGGCGACCTCGACTGACCCTCGCCCCACCTCGTTGGCCCTTTCTAGCAATGGTGGGGCGGGCCCTTGCTGATTTGTTGCCGCTCCTTTTTTAAAATTATTTTTTAATTTAATTAAATTAATATTTATATTGAAAATCAATTTTGGGAACAAAACAATGTTGTTTTGCACATTTATTGCTGAGTAGGCAACTCCAGCGAGCCACGTAAACTAATTTATTCTTAAAATAATGCTATGTCGAATTTCCAATTGCACCTCACCGGAATTGGCACTTACGTATCCCAATTAAAAAAAAAAATGGCAACATTTTGTAACCTGTGACATGTAAGTGTTCATTTGTGCCAAATTTTGACACTTGCAGTGAACTGTAGCCTATATGGATCCTTCAAATTTGACGATCCTCATTCAATTTTAATAAAATATATGCACTAGGTTCGTGAAATGCTTGCTTGGGCTGCATTTGGTATTCTTCAGATCCGACGACTCAAATCCTCCAATCCATAATGCAATGTTACATAATGAGCAAACTCATTTGATGACTTCATTTTTCAAACGCCCTATTTATGGAGTATGCATTGCATGCACGTGTCGCATGTGAATCCACTATATCCCAATCATTAGATCATGGGAGTTCAATGTAAGATCCACACGATTCAATGATCGAGATGTAGTGGATCTCGAGGACAACGGTTGACTCCGTCAACTATGATGCGTGGGGAACGAGCTATTCGTTTTCTCATCAATTGACCGTGCTTCGTGCATGGAACTCCAACGGTGATTTACGGGACCGCAAGATGCAGCATTCACTATCTTTCGTGGATTGTGGAAGTGGGAGTCAATGCTAATGTCTGAAAAACCAGTCCATCCACGAATAGATCCAAACAAGCCCTCTAATGCCAGTCATATCTATCATTGTCTTGCTAGTCTGTTGATGTTACTTTGTAGGTTTCCCGCGTTGTTTCGTGAGGAGCTCATTCAAGTTTCTTGTTGACGCCTTAACTAACAGGCATGCAATAGGTCGCCCTTTTCGTCGAGCTGATTAAGATGAGATGGGATTGCAAATCTTCTTATTTCTAGGTTTGGTTGTCCGGATTCGAATTAAAATAGGAGACAAATGAAAAGATGAAGAAATAGGTGATTTTGCCTTCGCCCGCCATGGGAGACAGCTCGGAAGAGAATGTGAAAGCGGAAGTGGGCAGTTTGAGATTTACGGGAGAAGGAAGGAAACCGCTTTGCTGGGGCCTTCAATCGGGTATAGGTAGGAATACTAGGAAACCAGAACTCAAGTGTCATTGCTTCTTCAGACATTGGTCTTTGTCAGACACTGCGAAGGAAACAAGAACTCAAAAGTCGTCGCTTCTTCAGTCAAATCAGTGTCCGACGGTTGGTTCCTCCACAGTTGTTCAAGGTTCGCTTTCCTCATCGAGGGTCTTGCAATGTGGGGCCATCGAACGACGACTCGTTTTTAATAGGATGCGATCGCTACGCTGACTAGTCTACTGTTGCCTTACGTCCTAGTCGTGGCTGTGGACTTTTCATTTTGACAAGTTATCAAAAATTCTAAACCATATCATCGTAATTTTTTTTCCAACACCAAAAATCTCAAAAGTATATATGTGTGATACATGTATTCTCCATCAAAATTATGTCTATAAGAGTTAAAAATGAGAAAAGTATTTAAAAAGTTATAAATATATAGCATTTGTATCAATTCAGTCATAATTTTTTTAATTAGACTAAAATCTTTTCGTATTGGTATCAATTCAGTTCTTCTGGCTAATTTTAGCCAGCTGGTGCTGATGTGAACACCGGCCGACAAATGCTGATATGCCAATTTTTAAATAATTTTTAATTTTTTGATTTTTTATTAATTTTTTTTCCTTTTCCTTTTCTTCCTCTTGGCCTTCTTCTCCTCCAACAGTTCACCGGCCATTCGGCGAGGGCCACACCCTCGCCACGCAAATGCCGCGCAAATGTCACTAGGGCCTCGCCAGCCACTAGTGAGGCCCATTATATAAATAGATTTCTCCTCCTTCTTCACTAATAACCCTTTTTTTTTTTAATCTTATTTCTATATATGCGTTCTTTTCGTTGCTTTTCCTCTTGTTTGCATCCCAACATCATTCTAATTCAATCCTTTCAAATCCTTTTTCTCTATTGGTTATTGAAATACATTATTTTCCTTTCCATTCTTGCCGACTGTCAAACTCGTAATTATGTCTGAGAGAGAGATTCTATAAATCCATTACATCATTGGATCTTGCTTTAGTTCCTCCGCTAAGAATACATTTTACTGTGAGATGGGATGCCATAAATCCTTCACATTATTGGACCAAACTTTGATTAACACAAGTAAATAATGTCTCCTCTGACGTCGTCTAGGTCACCACGAGCTTGAAGCTGCAACAACAGGTTGAAAATTGAAGGAGACTAGAATTAGACTGATAAATTTGATTCACTAATCGGGAAAAGTTTTTGACTTTTTTCTTTAGTCAGAGCATGCAGGGCGGAAACAAGCAAGGATGGATACGACGAAGTGGAACCAAATCTCTGACATCTTTGAAAATAAATATCAGTTTGACCATTTGTTGACGTGATAGACTTTTTTGCTTCCCCAATTCAAACTGCCTCTTCGTGCAAAATGATCTAATCAATAAAAGATCGAATAAAACGGGGTCGGACTTGACTTGTGTATGTGTGTGTGTGTGTGTGTGTGTGTGTGTGTGTGTGTGTGTTATTTCAAAAGTCAAACATCCAGATCCAGTTATTCTCCCTTGGACATAGAGAGCTTAGCAAGATTTTCCTTTCCTTCACACTCTTGTACTTCATTGGAAAAAAAAAACATTGTTCTCAAATGACTAAGTCCATTCTGATATTAACTATGGTGAATTGCAATATCTCTAAAAAGAATCTCCTTCCATCTTAGATGAACATGCAGTGTAAATTTGATTTAAACATGGATTTTTTTTTTTTTTTTAAGGAGTTACGGACTTGATAAGATGATGTTTGAAAGACATTTACTATACTATATGTAGCTAGGCTTAGGGCTAAACTTGGGAAATAGAACGTATACTACAAAATTTCCAATGCATGATTGATGGAAAATTGTTCAAAATGTCCTAAATCTATTAAATTTTTTCCGACTTAATCATAAATCTTTCAATTTTCTCAATTAAATCATAAATACTTTTACGTTTTGCCGATTGAGTCCATTCATTCATTTTTGGCTAGAATTTCTGACATGAAAGTTTACCATTCTACTTGTTATGATTGGCACTGACATAGACAAATTTTAATATTTTTAAAGTTTTTTTTCTCTTTTCTCTTCTTTTTTTTAAAAAAAAAAATTCTTTCTCTTTCCATTTTTCCCTTTGTCAGCCACCATCAGGCCTCGTTGATGGCTGGGTTGACAATTGCTAGTGGAGGGGAAAATAAAAATAAAAATAAAAAGGAAGAGAAAAGTAGGGGAAAAAAAAAGAAAAGAAGGACAAGAGTAGAATAGAGAAAAAAGGAAAAATAAAAAAATAGTAAATAATTTGATAAAATATTAAAATATTATTAAAAACTGTCAATATCACTATGGACCATGTCACATACGATGGTCGGTATCCACATCGGTAATTGCCAAATAAAATTAACCAAATTGATTCAATTGGTAAAACGTGAAAAAGTTGAAGACTTAAGTAATAAAATTGAACGGCTTATAACTGAATTAACAAAAGTATAATAAGTTTGAGATTTTTGGATAATTTTGCCATGATTGATGCTATGTAACATAAATCTCATAAATTTACCTACTCGAGAGAGAACCCAATTGTCATCACCAGCCACATGTCACGCAAAGTAACTTTTAAGTCCTCTTCCCTTGGAGTACGCGACCTTGGGAGAGATAGTTTGTGTATCATCGTAATTGATCCATGTCATCCCAACATAGCAATAGGCAAACACCACCATGGAGTTGTACACCATGGCAGCGCCATTTTGGGATATGTATGTCGTGATTTGATTGTACATGATATTTCAGATGGAGGATATCGCCGACCTGGTGACAGGCGCGAAGTAGCTGTGATCGTTGGAAGGGCAAATGCATGCCCGTAGAAGGGGAAGCCGAACACAATCTGCTCTACCGGCATGCTGGGTTGAATCCACACACTCACCCCGTCGCCACGATAGATCTAAGTAATTTGAACCTTTATATAAATATAGACACACACATGGGCTGCAAAGAGAAATTAGTTTGCGGGGGTGAGTTCATATTCTAATTTCAGTGTGGACCATTAAAATGGGTGGTCCCATGTGGGTTCTCCAAATCTAACTTCACTTTTAAGTAATATATGTACTATTGGGCTACATGTGGCATTTTCTAGAATTGTAAGTTGACTTTATATTTTAAAAACTCTTTTTAACGGAGCACGAACCCACTCTATCCCAACGACCAGATCATGAGAGTCACCTCATTCCAACTAAATTTTCATGAAAAAAAAAAAGGTTCATGTTAGCATTTATTATGCTGCGTAAGATAGTCGGCATTCATGTCAATAATTTTTTATTAATTTAAGCCATCTAGCAGCTAGCTAGGGTTTGTTGGCCCTCATTGGCCAACATGAAAGGAGAAAAAAGAAAAAAATTAATAGAAAAACAAAAATCATTAAAAAAAAATTCAAAAAATTGTTAAAATGTTATTTAAAAATATTTATGTTAACACTGATCATATCATATAAAATGACTGACGTTCATGTCAATGATTTCCAACCTAAGTTAGGTGGATGAACTGAATTTGTATTAATGTAAAAATGTTTAAGATTAAATTGATATAATTAAAAATTATGTGATCGAATTGATACCAATGTAATAGGTTTATAATTTTTTTTATAATATACATTTTTCCCTTAATAGGGTACAAGACAAAAAAAAGGAACGCTTGAACTAGGATTGAGCAAGATGGACCAAACAAACTGGGACTGCCTAGATTGGATCGAATTAACTAATTTCGGGTGGTTCTAGGCGACACTGGTCCAGTTCCTAGTTCCCATTTTATGGAACTATTGATTTTTTATTTGGTTTAAGATTCCATGGTGGGAACCAAATTGCCTGGATCGGACCAGTTTATATTTTTTTCAATTTTTTTTCAATTTCTTAAAGAATAGTATGGTGAAGTTAAGAGTGTAATCTTAAAACCTAATCAATAATCTCGTCTAAGCTCACGCAGCTTACGAGATGCCTCGTTCTTCAGTCCTTCCCTCTCAAATGGCGGCGCGGCGTCGCCTCCTCTCGCCTTAGTCGCATCCCTTTTGCTCAAGCTTGACGACTCCCTCTCGCGGTATCATCTCAACTCTCGCCTCCTCTCTTGCTCTGTTTCTTCCATCTCGATTCTCATCAAGGTAATGATCTGTATTTTGCCCCTTTTTCGTATTACATTTCCCGTGTCTCGCCGTTCATTTTCACGAGACTTGCTAGATTCTAGGTCTAGTTGTGTGCTGTGTAGGCAAGTCTCCGAATCGTCCCATCACTTAAACCTATATTAAGATGGAAGAAAGAACATTGCCGGATTTGTGTGGTTTGGGGTCTGATTTGCCCATGACTCTCAAGTCTTTTCAAGCCGATTGTGAGAACGACGCCTTGAGTTCATGGTATGATCAAGCAAAGGCTGGGAATAAACAGAGCAGGCGACCAGTTTCATCAGACCATCCAGGAACTGAACTGGACTGGTCAGTCCAGTCCCCAATTCTAGAAACTAGAAACCAATCCCTCTGGTCCGATTCTCGGTACCTAGGTGGAATTGCACCAGATTAGGTATCGATCATTTCTAACTTGAACTGCATCTAAATGATTAAAAATATATATATATACACAGATGTCAAACAATATTACAATTAATTAGGGAAAAAAAATGCCACTGGCACATACGAATTACTAGGCAACCAAATAAGTTAACAAAAGAATCTCTATATGGTATTAGTATTCACAACACTGGATACATGCAACGTACAATCAGCGAGGAAACAATTCAGAAATCGATGCATCATTGACTGAATGAACTGCTTCCTTAAGCAAGCACTTGCCATCCTCATCTTCATCCTTGTTAATTGAAAATGCAGGCTTCTTGGGGAAGTTCACGGCTGAAGATTCATTCTTGAGCATTGAATAGACTTCCAACATGGGTGGCCTGTCCCCAGCCTTCTCTTGCACGCATAGAAGAGCCACTTGCATGCATCTCAAGAGCTTACAGGATGATGAAGAGTCATCCAAAGACGGGTCAATGAACTCCATGCATTTATCGTCTTTCCACTGCTCATATGCCTGAAATTAAGAACGCCAGTTGGTTAAAAGTCAAAATTCATGTTCCTAAATTTGAGCCCAGAAAATTTTGGAATCACAAATAATCTCTACTTACATAATCAAGAAGATTCAGATTTTCATTCAGGCCGTAGTAACATGAGGTCCTTCTACCACTGATGATTTGCAGCAGCAGTACCCCAAAGCTGTAGATGTCGTACTTCATCGAGTATATGCCCTTCCTCACATATTCTGGCGGAACATACCCACTGTATGCAGTACAAAAATTGGTTAAGCAGCAGGCTTTTAGCAGAAGAATACCTATGAGGTAACACTAGGAGGGCCTAGTTAGCTCTCTTACTACGTCCCGACAATTCGGCTGGTATTTGCTTCAATGTCATCCTTCTTGAATATTCTCGCCAAACCAAAATCTGATATCTTGGGGTTCATTTCATCATCCAGAAGAACATTGCTGGCTTTCAAGTCTCGATGAATTATTGTGAAATTCGAGTATTCTTGGAGATAAAGAAGCCCCTGTGTAATGCCTTCTATGATATGAACACGTTTCACCCAATCCAGTGAATATTTCCTTATTGGATCTGCATCATCAAAACCTAAAGACTATCAGAACAGGAAGCGAAATTAGAGCATTGCATACCATTGCGTAGCCCAAATGCTTAAAGGGGTCCACCTGCCCTAGCCCTTGTAGTGGAACTGAGGACCCATCTAAGCTTTTTGGAGTATCACACTAGATGTCACTTAAAAAAACCCAGGTTTTGATCAATGACTATCGTGAGAAGCATGAAAGATGTCAAACCAAATAGGTAGAAGTCCAAGCTCTTATTTGGCATGTACTCATAGATCAGCATCTTTTCTTCCCTGTTGGTACAAAATCCAATAAGGCGAACGAGGTTGACATGTTGCAGGCTGGCAGTGAGCATAACTTCGTTCTTGAACTCCTCGAGCCCTTGGTTTGAAGTTTTCGAAAGTCTCTTCACTGCAATGTACTGTCCTTTGGGCAACTTGCCCTGAGCAACAGGTACGCTGATGGTCAGAACAGGGCAACTGACTTCCACTTGAACATGGTAGACTAACAAAACTTTTCACTGTTTATGCTGGAAGCCAGTCTTTTGTCTATGACATATGTCACATAGCCCCAAGGAACATAAATGAAAAACAAAACTTGAGCAGAAGGCATCCAAGTCCAACCTCCTATGATGAAACTTACAAGCTCGCATCCATAATTAAGAAGACCTACGCTGCATCACTAAAAATCTCAAGCTTATTGTGTTGTGTTGTGATGCCAGTTCTTTATACTTTTAGAGACATGTGGCTTCAATAAGATATACTCACTGGCTCATTCCAACTAAATGATTGAAATTACAAGTATAAACCAACCAGCTGGCAGCTGCTACAGAGAAAGCCGGCATACCTATGTTTAACATATGAAAATATTTGCTCTCTCATAGTAAGGGTAGCAAGTTCCCATTACCTTTTTTTTTCGGTTGAAAAGTTCCCATTATATTCACTTTCTCAATTATAAATCAGACTATACATGAAAAGGACCACATATTCTTGAGCACAAGAAATAAGAAAAATATTTGGGGGTGAGTTATTTTCCTTGCTCACATTATACAACAACAAACGCATGTTATAGAGCAAAAGGACCAAATCTGGCCCTTAATCGTGGTTCGTTCTCCCAACACATACTTCATAGGATTTGCAATGAAACAGAGAATAATAATCATTACATTAAGTATGGCCTCATATATTTTACCTTGTAAACAGGTCCAAATCCACCCTCTCCGAGCTTATTTTCACTTGAGAATTCATCAGTTGCTGCTTTGAGGGTAGCATAACCAAATGTTCGCAGACTAGGACTACCACTCTCAAGACTTTCACCTTTACACACCATTGTCTTTAATCGGCTACTAAATCCTTTTATCAAACCCAAAATACCTGCGAACCAACATCAAGAAAATGTGTCTAGAACTTTAATTCTTCCTAAGTCAATGTTCCTGATTCCCACAAAATTACAGTAATCCTCCAGTAAAGTTTAGAAAACGTACCTTTTGATTCCAATGTTCTCCTCTGTAAGTAGCATATCAGGCCAAATATAAGGAGAACAATTACAGCAATCGAAATAAGCATAACAAGCCAGAACCATCGCCTGTGCTGCTGATCTTCACTGGCATCTTGAGCTGACAAGGCAATTAAGTCCTTGAATTACATTTAGTTCTATATTTTCAATGCAATAAATTTTTAAAACCTTCAGAAATTCCTGTGAGGTACTTAATCCTAACCTGTCCGAGAAAGGACCCAGTTCTGATCATTGCCGACCTGAAACACATTGTAACCAAGGAGCCCCTTTTCCTTGGCATAAGTTACTTTGGCTCGTATGGCCTCCACACCATCGAAATTGATCCATACAGATCCCTTTCTGAAAAGATTCACCAAATATGTACCATTATAAACAGGATGGGCTCCATAACCGAAATCTCGGATATAAGATTTTATAGCCCTGTATCCAAATGACCCATCCGCCGTCACAGCAGGCCCCACTGCTGGATGGCCAATGGCATCGGCGCTCGAATCCTCGAGCTGCCAAGCATAGCCATGGTAGGGCAAGCCCAGAACCAGCTTTCTTGCGGGAAATCCTCTAGTCAGCAACCAAGTGATGCAGAAGTCTGTGTTGTTCTGGCTTGCTGGGTCAAATAAAGCTGCGTGAGGGAGCGCAAATCTTTCCTTGGTGGGGAGATGGTAATCATACGCAATTAGGTGAACCCAGTCCAAATTTCTCTGAATTGAGTCAAGTGGGTAACTCACGGAGGTAAAAATGGGTTGACAATACACAGCCATTACTAGCAGCAACGGAGGCTTCCCAGATTTTCTTGATTCGTCATCTACAGCATCTCTCCACTCCCGCAAAAGTGCAGTCAAATTGGTCATGTCAATGCTCCTACTGGGCAGGACCCCACAGAGATCAACCCCACTGAACCCATAAAGCCTTGCCTTTTCTATGGTAGACTCGATAAAGGACCTTCTTGAAGAAGACTCACCGAGCATCGAAACGAAAGCTGAAGGATCCTCTCGGCCTGCCCACGCTGCTGCCCACACTGATAGCAGAGTGGTGATCGAAGGGTTCTTGCGTTTCACGGTGCTCGTGAAGGTGGAGAAGAATTGCTCAGTGGAGGAGTTGACGGTGAGCTGATAGGTCGAAGAGTCGATGTAAGCAAAAGCGCATATGAGGTGAGAGAACAAAGAGGAATCGATGTCCGAGATCGGGATTTCGCTGCCGGCGTAGAAGTAACCGGACTTGACCCACGTTTGTGCCTCCGAAGATGGGCGGAGACAGAGGAAAAAGATGAAGAGACGTGCGATTTTGCCTTCGCCCGCCATGAGAGGCGGCTCGGACCAGTACGTAGGAAACAAGAACTCGAGTGTCGTCGCTTCTACAGCCAGATCAGTGTACGACGACGGTTGATTCCTCAACTTTTCTCTGTTGTTTGGTCAAGGTTCGCTTTCAGCGAGACCTTGCAACGTGGCGGGGCATATAGAGACAAAGTCATTTTTGGACTATTGAAGATGATGGATCCCACGTGGGTTCTCCAAATCTTACGAATCTTGCTTCAATTTTAAGTATACGCACTAGCCACATAATATGCTTGCTTGGGCTAAATGCGGTATTCTCTTAGATTCGATGGCTCAAATCATCTAATCCATCATCTAATGTTTACATAATTAGGCAAATCGTATGTTGACTTTATCCTTTGAAGGCCTCTATCACAACAACCTCAAAGAACACCCTACCGTGAGAATAAAGGCTAATGGTTAGCGCTAAGTCTAAGCTTAGTCTAGGCTTTCCCAAGCCTACTAATTTGTAACTTATTGTCCAAATATTTAACCTACATGTCATTTTCATTTGAAACTCGTCACTAATCAATATGGGGTTAGATTTAGGGGTGTGCAACCGGACCGGGTTTACCCGGTTCCCAGTCCGGCCCACCCGGAAAACAGGGTCGGGAACCGGTTCTCAAAACTCAAACCCTATTTAAACAGGTCCGGGAACCGGTTCCGAGGGATTACCCACCCGGGAACTGGTTCGACCGAACCGGTTTGGGAACCGGTTGGAGAACCGGTTTTTACCCCAGCAAAACCCTAATTTTATTTCTATCTTTACCTGCAAAGGCGCAGACACAGAGAACCAGACTTCCCTGAGCTCCTCTCCCGGTTCCCCTCGCGCTTGCACCACCGCCGCCAAGCTCCTCCTCCTCCCCCGCCCCGCAGCCCCTGCCGTCACCGTCACCGTCACCGTCGTCGTCACCCCCGACAACCTCCACCTGCTCGACCCCTTCCTCACCTCCTCCTCCTCGCTCCAGCCTCTCATCTTGCCTTCCCCAAAGCCCCCTGCCGCGCCACACTCGCCACGGGTGCGCTTCAGGCTCTGTTTTTGTAGCTTTTTGCCAACGTGGATTTCGACTCATAAAGGTGGTTTTCGTTTGGTTTTCTGGGTGATGGGGTGGAGCAGGATTTGGAGTTTGGGTGGCAGGTGGTGGTGGCCACGGTGATCGGTTTTCTGGGGTCGGCGTGCGGGACGGTGGGCGGCGTCGGGGGCGGCGGCATTTTCGTGCCCATGCTCACCCTCATCATCGGGTTCGACACCAAGTCTGCTGCTGCCATCTCCAAGTGTGAGTCGGACAAATTCCTCATAATATCATAATCTCCTTCTCAATCACTTTTCTGTTTCCTTCTTTTAGTGCCGTTGCAAGTGGTCATTTGTACAATATTCGGTGCCTACCATAGGTTGCAGTGAGATTATACTAGAGTTGGAATGAGATGTGATGTGATGGTGGTGAACACTTTCCTTTTTACCTTGCCACATGTGTTGAAGAGCACACAGAAGTAACCAAAAGTAAGGAAATCATTTTTTAACGAGCTTAGATTGATAATTACGCTCGAAAAGTGTTTTTTTTGGTTGATTTGATGTTTGTTTATGAATTGTTTCCTTTTCTTTTTGCTTTTCCTTGCTTCTCTAGCTAAAGGAGCTGGGAAGAATTATGCCAACTTCTCAGCAAGGACTTTTGTTAATTGAAAGTTTTGGTATTTGTGCAGGTATGATAATGGGGGCATCCACGGCCTCTGTCTGGTACAACCTGAGAGTACCCCATCCAATGAGGGAAGTTCCCATCATAGACTATGATCTGGCTCTTCTATTCCAGCCCATGCTAATGCTCAGCATCACCATCGGTGTAGCGCTCAGTGTGGTCTCCACTAGCTCATCACTATTTTAATCATCATACTCTTTTTAGGTTTGTCACTGGGAAATTATGTTCAATTCTTTCTTGTTCTGCTTTCCGCTCTGATTTCTTTAGCTCCTCCTTTAAGTAGAACAATTTAGTTATTGACCAAAAGACTGTCAACATTTTTCTTGACCATTTGAATGATTAGGAACCTCGTCAAGGTCGTTCTGCAAAAGGGTTGAGATGTGGAAGGAAGAAACAGTCTTCAAGGTTAGTTTGATTCGATTAAGCTGAAGCAAGTCAATGGTAGGGGTTATTTAACGCACCGACTAATTTTGATCTTGATATTTTTTGCTGGGGATTGCAGAAAGAATTGGCCAAGCAGCAAGATAACTCATCTAGACTTGTTTTTCTAAGGTTAATTTTTATGCAAAACAGGTTCCAATATAAACAGGGTCAACCTTGTTCCCGGACCGGAAAAACAGGGTGGGCCGGGAACATGGTCCAATAAAAACAGGGTAGGGAACAGAGTCCAGGTCTAGACCCTACCACCCTGAACCCGCTCACCCCTAGTTAGATTAATTAGAAATCCTTGTAAAATATTAAAAGAAATATTTCACTTTTGCACAATCAAAAAAATTAGAATCGGAACTTGATTACACCAATTAATCAACTAATACCCAACCTACAACTAATCTTATTTAAACCTCATGATTTGATTTTCATTTTAGGGGATTTTTTTATGTATTTTTGAAGAAAGCTAACTCAAAAACTATTTTTTTTAAGCTTTATCTGATTTTTGGAATATATAAATTATTATTATTTTATATCTTTTAAATATATTTTTAAAATTAGGCCCAACACTAAAATTCTCCTCTGATCAGCCTAGGAATGTAAAATAGCCTCATTATAACCAGAATTGAGCCCGAATTTCCTAAACCCAACCGAATTAGGCCTAAAGCCCCTACAAAATTAGGTAGCGCATGAAAACGTTTTTCTTCCTCTATTCTTCTGTTCTTTTGTTCTTTGGAATAGAAAAAAATAAAAATTTATTTGATAAAATTTGGAACATAAACAAAAAGTAAAAAAAAGTTAATCATTATTCTCATAACAATTTCTAAAAATAAGTAATTTTTTTTCTTGTTTTCTTTTCTTCTTCTTTCTTGTCTTGTCACTTTTGGCTAGTTGCCATCCGCCAACTGGTGACCGTTGGGCAACCACCGGCGATCGCCTGATCGTCCAACTACCGCCAGTGCGGGCACAATCGGCTAAAAACTATTCAAAAGGACATCGGCTGGGTAGCATTCAAATACGTTTGTATCTATTCAAAAATTATTTTGGGGAGTAGAAATATAAAAAAACCATTTTTGAAAAAAAAAAAATCTCCATAATAAAAATATTATCTTTCGCATCTTACTCGACTTCAGTTTTCTTTTCTTTCTTCCTACGCCCATTTCAAAGAAGCGTTTCCAGCGGAAGTGCTGGTTTCCTTCTCCCCCATGAACTGCGAATGCTTTGCTGATTCGCGCCCTATAGGAAACCATGTTTGGTTTTAAAAATACTCATGCATCAATACGAGACTTGTCTAGCTACCATGCATGGCCGCATCTACCACCACCTTTCCTCCTTTCCAGCCAAGGATCGGTCACTTGCGGGTCACTTGCGTAAACACGATGCACAAAAACGCGACCAAACTAAGACATACAAAGCGAAGGACAGCAACGGGAATCTATCAAAAAGCATTTGACAAACCACGAACACCAAAAGTGGGCAAAGGACTAAGAACGGAATCACACCTTCCGGTCAGATATTTCGTCGAACACTCAGAGGACGTGGCTTAAGAGCTGGTTATAAGCCCGCCCGAAACTCAGACTCACGGAAAAATAAGCATACAGTGATTAAGCGAGACTCGACTTCAATGCAGACATGAACAAAACGCAGCAAGCCTCGGCCATAAACAAAGTACCCGAACGTGCATCTAGCTTAAGCATTCCATCGAGCACGTGGCGTGCATTGGCG
Organism: Eucalyptus cladocalyx; assembly: GCA_017140615.1. Lineage (NCBI taxonomy): Eukaryota > Viridiplantae > Streptophyta > Magnoliopsida > Myrtales > Myrtaceae > Eucalyptus > Eucalyptus cladocalyx. The sequence continues at coordinate 60,197,430 of CM029523.1, read as the reverse complement.
GAGGAACGAACAGAAGCTCAACCGGTACATTGGGCGAGGACCGAGACGGACAGCAAAGGATAAACGGGGACCTAACAGCAACAGAGAACCGGACAACGGTAGCCCCATCCGGCGAGCTCGAAACAGGGCGTGTGTGCAAAACCAGGGCAGTCGGCCGAGAGTCCTTACCCGGCTCACAACGTCGGAGGGCGGACGAGCTCGAGGATCAGTCTACGTCTGTCCGCCTCGCGCACATTCGAGCCGAGATCCTTGGGCGACCGACCCCGAGTCGGGACAAATAAAGAAAGAAGAGAAGCGAAACACCACCCACCGTATGTCGCCGGAGAGCACTCACCAACCCTCAAACACTATTTTCTGCTCGCTCTCTTAGATCTCTCTCTCGCAGATCTCACTTTCTCGAAACTCCCCTACTCTCTCGATTTTTCTCTCTCCTCCAATCTGCCCTCAACTGGGCTCACTAACGTCCTATTTATAGGTCAAGAAGGCCGATCACGGAGGCTTTGACCGCCACTCCTTAGCGCGCCGACCAGCCCTAGTGCGGCCGAGCCGGCGTCCCCTCGCCGTCCACTCACAGAACAGGTCTGCTCTGCTCTGCTCCCCTCCTCAGCTTGGGTGCATTAAAGAAGCCTGGTCTAGGGTGAGCATCGATTTAGGGTCAACGTGGATCAACCTAGATCGGCCCAAGTCCCAATATGCTTTCCAAAGAACTGGGTCAATCCTTAGTCCTGAATTAATACTATGCAAGTTGCTTCTTGATCCCGAGAGTTTAGAGTCGATCCAACTTGAACTAACCCTAACTTGTATATTATTTATAATTTTTTATTTAGAAAAACACCTTAAAATAAACGACGTCAATAACATTAAACAGTTATTTAGTAAATAGTTCAAATAATTTTACATTGTTCTATAATAACTTAGATTTGTAATGTCTTTTACAACGTCAATAGTCATAATTTACAAAAAATGAAAATGATTTTGTAAGAAGTTCTCACGGCATCCCAAATGGCATAAACAGCTCCTTACGGCATTCTTTTCTAGCCCTCATTCTCTTATATTTTATTTGTCATCTTAGTCTTCAATTTGTCATGATTTTCTTTTGTCTTATTTGTCCTCTTAATCTTCAATTTGCCAAAATTGAATAAAACAACTTCTCTACTCTCCACTCGACACTCGCCTCGCTCGCTTTGGGTCACTCGTGCTGCTCACCACTCATTGGTCACTTAGCTTGTTACTCCCCACTCGACACTCTATGCTCACTCTATTCAATGCTCACCTCACTCAACCCTCACTGCTTGCCTTTCTTAGCTAACCTTACTCGTTATCGAACCTATTGAGTCAGTCTAGTCCTTAGTTACCCTTTTAAGGAGTATAAAAAATGAAATAAAAAATTATTGGTTACTTTCAAGTTGACCTTGAAACTGAATCAAACCCATTGGATCAGTCCGGTATTCAATCGTTTTTTCAAGAAATACAAAAAATGAAATAAAAAAAATCATTAATTGGTCCTGGTTGACCCTGAAACCGGACCAAACACATTGGGTCAGTCCGGTCCTCGGCTCCAAGTTCAATAGGGTCGATCCTCGGTCCCAAAAATTGAAGATCGACATTGTGCGAGTTGGTCCTAGGGTTATGGGGTAGACCGGCCCAACCCAGACCATACTCACCCCTAGCCTACTCTAAAGTCCATCTGTGCGCAAGGAAGAGAACACCCACGAGGGCTGGGGCGAAAGCCCAGCCCCCAAGCCCCCCTTTCCAAGCTCTTTTTTTAATTTTTAATATTCTACTTATTAGTAAATAGGTAAGATAAAGGGAAAATAAGATAAAGGGAAAATAATATAAAAGTAAAACTTAGTAGATGTAAATAATATAAATAATTAGGTGATGCGAAAATTCTTTTTGCTAGAACCAAATTGATCCCTAATTTTTTATATAATTTTAATCCTAAATATTTAGTCAAAATTTAGGTGTCATCAGCCTCTTAATGGAATGTGATCAAACCATGTGAGTTACCAGCTCATTCCAAAATATATTAAAAAATCATAAAGAGTGTCTACATCAGTGCTTGTTATGATCAATGTCTATATCAGTAATTTTAGACTAATTTAAGCCATCCAGCAAAATGAAGGGGAAAAAAGTAAAGGAAAAAAATTATATATAAAAATTAAAAATATTATTTAAAAAGGTTTTCATCGGCGGCGGATGCGTCACATAAAACGGCCAGCATCCACGTCATTGATTTTTCACTTAAATTAGCCAGATGGACTAAATTAGTATAAATGTGAAAAGTTTAGCCCTAAATTTGTCCAACTGAAATATTTATGACAAAATTAGAACCAATGAAATAGTTTTAGGACCTTTTTTGGGTTACTTTTCCCTTAAAAGGTTACAAGACAAAAGAAGGAATACTTGAACTGCCTCTAGATGATAAAAATATATAGACGTCTAAAACCATCAAAATTAATTGGGAAAATAATGCCACTGGGACAAACGAATTACAGGGCAACCAAGTAAGTTAATAAAAAATTCTATCTATGGTGTTAGTATTCTCAGCATTGTACACCTGCAATGCATAGTCAGCGAGGACACAATTCAGAAATTGATGCATCATCGACCGAATGAATTGCTTCCTTGATCAAGCACTCGCCATCCTGATCTTCATCATCATCCATGTTAGTTGAAAATGCAGGCTTCTTGGGGGAGTTCATAGCTGAAGATTCATTCTTGAGCATTGAAGAGACTTCCAACATGCTGGGTCTGTCCCCAGGCTTCGCTTGCACGCATAGAAGAGCCACTTGCATGCATCTCATGAGCTTACAAGATGATGAAGAGTCAACCAAAGACGGGTCAATGAACTCCATGCATTTATCGTCTTTCCACAGCTCATATGCCTGAAATTAAGAATGGTAGTTGGTTAAAAGTCAAAATTCATGTTCCAAAAGTTGAGCCTGGAAAATTTTGACTCACAAATAAACTCTACTTACATATTCGAGAAGATTCAGATTTTCATTTAGGCCGTAACAACATGAGTTCTTTTTACCACTGATGATTTGCAACAGCAGTACCCCAAAGCTGTAGATGTCGTACTTCGTCGAGTATATGCCTTTCCTCACGTATTCTGGGGGAACATACCCACTGTATACAAGAACAGAAATTGGTTTTAAGCAACAGACTTTTAGCAGGAGAATATCTGTGAGGTAAAAGGAGGGCCTAGTTAACTCGCTTACTAAGTCCCGACAATTCTGTTGGTATTAGCCTCAATGTCATCCTTCCTAAATATTCTCGCCAGACCAAAATCTGATATCTTGGGGTTCATTTCATCATCCAGCAGAACATTGCTGGCTTTCAAGTCTCGATGAATTATTGTGAAATTCGAGTATTCCTGGAGATAAAGAAGCCCCTGTGTAATGCCTTCTATGATATGAACACGTTTCACCCAATCCAACGAATATTTCCTTATTGGATCTGCATCATTAAAGCCTAATGACTATCAGAACCAGAAGCAAAATTAGAGCATTGCATACCTTCGTGTATTCCAAATGCTTAAAAGGGTCTGCCTGCTCTAAGCCATTGTAGAAGAACTGGGGACCTATTTAAGCCTTTTGGAGTATCACACTAGATGTCACTTAAAAACACCTGGGTTTTGCTCAATGACTATTGCAAGAAGCATGAAAGATGTCTAACCAAATAGGTATAAGTCCAAGCTCTTATTTGGCATGTACTCATAGATCAACATCTTTTCTTCCCTGTCAGTACAAAATCCAAGAAGGCGAACAAGGTTGACATGTTGCAGTCTGGCAGTGAGCATAACTTCGTTCTTGAACTCCTCGAGCCCTTGGTTTGAAGTTTTTGAGAGTCTCTTCACTGCAATGTACTGTCCTTTGGGCAACTTTCCCTGAGCAAAAGGTATGCTGATGGTCAGTACAGGGAACTGACTTCCACTTGAACATGGAAGACACAACAAAACTTTTCACTGTTTATGCTGGAAGACAGTGTTTCGTCTATGACATAAGTCACATTACCCCTAGGAACATTAATGAAAAACAAAACTTGAGCAGAATGCATCCATGTCCAACCTTTTACGATGAACTTACAAGCTCACATACATGATTAAGAAGACCTACGCTGCATTATTTCAAGCTTATTGTGTTGTGTTGTGATGCCGATTCTTTCTGCTTTTAGAGGGGACATGTAACTTCAATGCGATATACTCACCAGCTCATTCCAACTAAATGATTGAAATTGCGAGCATAAACCAACCAACTGGCAGCTGCTACAGAGAAAGCTGGCATACCTATGTTTTAACATATGAAGAGACTTGCTCTCTCATAGTAAGGGTAGCGAGTTCCCATTACCTTTTCTTTTTTTCCCTTTTTGGGTCGAAAAGTTCCCATTACCTTCACCTTCTCAATTATAAGTCAGACTATAAACAAGAAGGAACTCATATTCTTGATCATAAGAAGTAAGAAAATAATCTGGGGGTGAGTTATTTTCCTTGTTTGCATTAAACAACAAACACATGTTATAGAGCAAAAGGACCAAATCTGGCATTCAATCATGGTTCATACTTCATAGAATTTGCAATGAAACAGAAAATAATAATCATTAGCTTAAGTAGCCCCATATATTTTACCTTGTAAACAGGTCCAAATCCACCCTGTCCAAGCTTATTTTCACTTGAGAAGTCATCAGTCGCTGCTCTGAGGGTGACATAACCAAATGTTTGCAGATTAGGAGTACCACTCTCAAGACTTTCACCTTTACCCACCATGGTCTTTAATCGGCTACTAAATCCTTTTATGACACCCAAAATACCTGAGAACCAAAATTCAAGAAATTGTATCTAGAACTTTAATCCTTCCTAAGTCAATGTTCCTGATTACCACAGAATTATAGTAATCCCCCAGTGAAGTTCAGAAAATGTACCTTTTGATTTCAATGTTCGCATCTGTAAGTAGCAAATCAGGCCAAATATAAGGAGAACAGCTACAGCAATCGAAATAACTGGCCAGAACCATCTCCTGTGTTGCTGATCTTCACTGGCCTTTTGAGCTGAGAAGGCAATTAAGGCCATGACCATTTAGTTCTACATTTTCAATACAATAATTTTTAAAAACCTTCATCAGAAATTCCTGTGGGTTACTCATCTTAACCTGTCCAGGAAAGGACGCAGTTCTGAAATAGTGTGAGTTATTGAGAGCATGTTTCTTGATAAAATAGGATTGAATTTTTACTACATTTTTAGTCTATTGAAAAGGCATTCGATAGTCTTATGAAGTAGTTTGAAAGGACCATTTTTGAATGATAAAGGTTAAATGTTTTGTGAAGGGAATCGTCAAAGCTGTTTGCACTGGTTACGAAATATTTTGTGAAATGCATTCTATTTGATTAAATGGAATTGTGAAAGGGATCACCAAAAGCTATTCTTATTGGCTACGATATGTTTTATGAAATGATTTTTTGATATTGATTGCGGGTTACTAGAAAAAGATGTTGGCTGATATTGCTCATATCACTATGATGAGAACCCATTGAGGGGGTACTATGCAACCCAATGAGGGGGTACTATGCATGATGTTTCAGGACATTCTCTAGGCCGAACCACTGGTTAATATATGTGGGAGGCCTAGCCAAGAGAGGTAAACTTAGTCGCCTTTGTTGTGGCGTTAAACGTTACCATAGTTTGATGATGAGCATTAGATTAGCCAATGGAATAGATCATTGACATGCGATTTGATGAGATTAGTCATTGGATTAGACCATTCATAGTTGTTTGTTATTGTTGAGCAGGTTTTATCAACTAATCTTGTATGTATAAAGTTTTGTTGGAAAGTTATTATATATTTTCGATATTTTACATTTATCATATATTGAATAAGATGATGAGTTATGATATCATTTTATAACAATACATAGTGATTGTTCAATCCACTTAGAATGAACATATTGCTCACTCAGCCCTAATAGCTCATTTCTTTCATCTACTTGTTTTTAAAAAAAAATATTAGCTAGGCGCAAATAAGTCATGAGTGTTATTGTTAGCAAGAGGAGGACTTTTGGATAGTGGGGACTTTTGGTTATAGGTTGTTTGTAGCTGGTGAATTTCTAAGTTAATTTTGTTGAATATGTATATATCTCGCGTTGGTGGATTATAGAAAATTCTAATACTATAACCGAGTGACCCTTTGTCAAATACATATTTATATATTTTGATATCATGTTAAGTTTTGGTTATGTTGAAACTACATCCTTAGGAGAAAGGACAAATGTGACATGCCCTTATCCTTGTGGAATGGGGATGTGACACCAACCTCCTATGATGAAACTTACATGCTTGTAACACGGTCCGTGATTCTCCCATACCCATGAACCCTTGGGAGTGAAGTTTGGGGTTATTGAGTGAAGAGCAAGGGTGCAAAGAGGATGAACACAATTGGTCTGTAGAAGTGGCGTCAAGACGGTTGGTGCTAGGAGTTTTAGGATAGAAGGATAATATTACTCAGGAGCTCTAAATGTGGGGTTGGCCTCCCGTACATAAACTAGTCGGGAGCTTATGCCACTTTACTAATGAGGCCATGGCAGACCGAAACTAGTTGTTGAGCCTAAAGATAGCTGCTATCTCGCTCGATGGACTAGACGCCCGAGCCAAGCTGAGTGTGGTACATTCTCATATGAAAAGAGCTATTCGTCATATTATTCATTAGAACAACTATCGACCAAAGAAACTATCGACCCATGACAAATGGTATCAGAGTGGGGATCCTTTCAGTAGATGGGTGATTCGGGGAAAAGCCTGTGGTCTTCCCAGTCCTATAAAGGCGGAGAGTGATCGCCAAGGGCAAAGGGGCTCGGACAATGTGCAACTCTTGTCTAGCTTTTGGGATGGCAATGAGGGCATAGGAAGGAATCGAATTGCTCGCTGAATGGGGATAACATTCCTAGATCAATGGGCGAATCTTAAGAAGAGGTTTGCAATCACGTTTCCACCAAGGGAGACCCTCTATTGGCTTGCAGAGATCGGGAGGAACTTAGTAGGCGAAAAAAGGTGCTACCATAGGTGTGTAGTTGGCTAGGGGTGCCACACTTGTCAAGGAGTATAAGTGACTGGAGATTCGCGAAGAGCTTCGATCGGGGGAAGCAAGCAATGGAGTGGTGTAACTTGTTCTATTGGGCGAGCATTGCCATCTATGTAAGTTATGGTTAGGGAAATGCAAGGAAGCGATAGAACAGCCTGCAACAAGGGTGTTGTGGAATTGGATGAGGGAGTTTGATACGGTCCATGATTCTCCCGTACTCGTGAACCCTTGGGAGTGAAGTTTGGGGTTATCGAGTGAAGAGCATGAACGCAAAAAGGATGAACACGGTTGGTGCTAAGAGTTCTAAGATAGAAAGATAATATTACTTCAGAGTTCTAAAGGCGGAGTTGGCCTCCCGTGCACAAACTGGTGGGGAGCTAATTTTGCTCTCCTGATAAGGTCATGGCAAGCCAAAACCAGTTATTGAGCCTAAAGAGGCCTACTGTCTCACTCAATAGATTAGACGCCCGAGCCAAGCTGGACGTAGTACGATCTTGTATGAAAAAAGTTATCCGTCGTATTATTCATCGAAACAACCATAGAAGAAAGGCTGACCTAGTAAATTCCGTTCGCTAGGTGCCGCATAGGTTAATTCATGGCCAAAGAAACTATCGACCCGTGACACTTGCATAAATCATTAAGAAGGCCTACGCTGCACCTCTAATTATCTCAAGCTTATTATGTAGTTTTGAGATCCCGATTCTTTCTGCTTTAACGTATGAAAAGATTTGCTCTCTTGTGGTAAGGGTAGCAAGTTCCCATTACCGTTTTCTTTTTTTGGTCAAATTTTTCCCATTAATTTCACCTTCTCGATTATAAATCAGACTATAATAAACGAGAAGGACCGCATATTCTCGAGCATAAAGAAAAATATTTGGGGGTGAGTTATTTTCCTTTCTCGCATTATCAAATGAAGCTGAAGGTGCAATAATAAGTTGAAATTGAAGGAACTAGAACTAGACCGTCGCTATTTGATTAACTAATCTCGAAAAGTTTTGACTCTTCTCTTAACTCAGAGCATGAAAAGAGGAAACAGCCAAGGATGGATAACAACGACGTAGAACCAAATCTTTGAAACGTTCAAAACAAATATCAGTTTGACCATTTTTTTTCTTTTTTTACACGATAGACCTTTTTTGCTTCACCAATGCAAACCGTCCCTTCATGCAAATTGATCTAACCGATATAAAATTGAAAAAAACAGCGTCGGACTTGACTGAAATATATATATATACATATATGTATGTATGTATACATACATATATATATACATATATATACATACATATACATACATATATGTATATATATATATGTTATTTAAAAAGTCAATCCACTTATTCTCTCTTGGACATGGAGAGCTTAGCTAGATTTTCCTTTGCTCTACGCTCTTGTACTTCATTGAAAAAAACAAAAGAAAATATTGTTCCTCAAATTACTAAGTCCATTGTGATCTTGACTATTGTGAATTGCAATATCCCCAAAAAGAATTTCGTTCAATTTTGGATAAACATGTAGTGTAAATTTGATCTAAACACCCGGGAGAAGGGAGGGGGAGGGGGGTGGACTTGATTAGATGTCCTCTGAATGATGATGGTTTGGTTGACTATGCCGTATGCAGATGGGGTTAGGGCTAAACTTAGGAAATAGAATGTATACTAGAAAACTTTTGATGCATAATTAAGGAAAATTTGTCCAAAGAGTCCTAAACATATTGAATTTTTATCAACTTAGTCTTAAATTTTTAAATTATTAATTTTGCCAATTGAGTCATAAACCTTATCACGTTTTGCCAATTAAATCTATTCAACTAATGTTGACTAAAAATAGCTAACATGGATGTTGACAGTCTTACATGTCATGGCTAGTACTAAAGTGGACAAATTTTAATAATACTTTAATATTTTTTATGATTTTTTATTTTCTTCTCTTTTCCTTACTTTCTTTTTTCTTTTTTCCCTTTCCTCTTCTGTTTTTTCCTTTTCTCTTTTCCTTTTTCTCTCAACTGGACAAGACAAAAGGACAAAAAGAAAAGAAGGAGAAGATAATAATAGGGGAAAAAAAGGAAAAAATTAGTAAAAAAATAAAGAAAATTAAAATGTTATTAAAAATTATCCACATTTACTCGGATCATGCACGTAGAACAGTTAGTCTCAACGTCAACGATTTCGGGACAAAATTGAGCAAATAGACTAAATTAACAAAATTAAAAAAGATTTAAGATTGAATTGGCAAAAGTGTAATAAGTTTAAGATTATTTGAGCAATTTTCCCTATGATTAATGGTGTGTAAAACAAATATCATAAATTCACCTGTTTGAGAGAGAACCCAATTGTCATCACCAGCAACATCCCATGCATAGTAACCTTTAAGTCCTTCTCGCATGGCGTACGCCGCCTTGGTAGAGATAGTTTGTGTATCATCATAGCTTATCCATGTCGTCCCAGAATAGCAATAGACAGACACGATCGTGGAGTCGTACACCACGGTAGGGTTGTTTTGGGATATGTACTTCGTGATTTGATTGTACAGGATCACCCCACCAGGAAAATCTGTTGCTGGCCCACTGGTGGGGGCGATGTAGCCGTGGTCGTTGGCATTCGAAAGAGCGAATGCGCTGCCGTAGAATGGGATGCCAAGCACAATCTGCTTCGCCGGCATACCGGCCAGAATCCACTGGCTCACCCCGTCATCTCCACTTAAGTCATTCCCTAAATTAAAAGGAGCGATGATTTCAAATACAGCATATATCGTGAAAACTACGAGTTTAACGAGGACAAACAGAGGATTTTAAATAAAGAACAAAATTCATGTCAATTATCGTGGAATGACTTCAATGGGAAATGATGTTGTAACTCTCTTGACGTTGAGGTAACAGAGTTTCAGAGTCATGATACAAAAAATTAAGAAAACTTCATTGTAACTAAGAATAGTCAAGGTTCATATATCCCAAAGAAGTCGAAGTTGCCACCCCTACCTGGATTGTAGAGAGCAGCAAGTGGTCCTGTGGTGGTGGAATAAATAGCTTGATAAAAAAAATAGGCTATCACATTGATCCAATCCAAGGTCGCTGCCATGGTGGCCACAGGATAATTTGTGTTAGTCCAGGAGTGTGGCGAGTAATAGACTGCCGCCGAGAAAAGCAAAGCGTCATCACACGAGCTGGCAGCCTCAGCAGCTACCGCAGCCCGCCACTCCTGGAGGAGCAACCCCAAGTTGGCCATGTCCTCGTCGGTATGTGGGAATACCCAAGTAAGATCGAGGCCATGGAAGCCGTTGGACCGAGCTAGGGCTATGGAGGAATCAATGAAAGACTTCCGGGACCTAGACTGGTTCGCCATGAACGCAAAGTCAGTCGCGTTCGAGCGGAGACCGCCAATGGATAGGAGGGTAACGACTGATGGGTTCTTCCGCTGGACGTCCACAGTGAAGGTCGCGAAAGACTGAGCGTTCGGCGACGATATGACTACCTGGTTTGTCGATGCATTGAGGTCAGCGAACGCGCAGAAGAGATGAGTGAAGAGGGTTGAATCGATGTCGGAAGCTGTGATGCCGCTAAAAGGGAACCAATAGCCCCCTTTGACGTTTCGGGCCATGCATGAGTTGATTTGGAGGAGAGAGAGAAAGGAGATGAAGGGAAAGAGAAGGACACGATTATAGTTGGAAGCCATTTTGATGAGTTAATGGGAGGAGGTTGTCCATTTTTGAGCTGGCTTTATACAGGACTTATCCCTGTCTCAAGTTTCGTGGCACGAGAATGATGACCATGATTAAGAAATTCCATGCGAAATAAGGGTCTTTCCTGTGCTCTGGCCCAGTCAATTAAGAAGGGGGGATTTCTTTTCTGCACTCCCTTTCCTAATAGTTCTCGGTTGTTTGAATTATTACATGCGTGATTGTTCACATTCTAAATTGAGTTTGAACTATTGAAAATGATGGAGTAGTTTACAACACTAGAGGCGACATGATTGACATAATAATTAAGGTAATGCGATGGCATGATGATGTGAAAAATCATTACGTTATGTTCGTCTTAATTTTTTTTCACTTCAATGTCCAAAAATACCACTAATGAATACTTTTCAAATCCTTTTACATTTATACTATGTTAGACTCTATACATAGATAATCTTTGGAATAATTACATAAATGGTGCCTGAACTTTCACTCAATGTGCAATGTAATCCTTAAAATTTTAATTTATTCAATGTGATCCCTAAACTTTTAATACATGTTCAATTTAGTCCCTAGACTGTATGAAAATGTTAGACAACATTAAATATTTCATACATTCCAAGGACTAAGCTAAATATGTATTAATAGTTCATGAATCATATTAAACAAATTAAAATTTTATGTACAACATTACATATTGGGTTTAAGTCTTGGATCATATTGAACGAATTAAAGTTCAAAGACAACATTACACATTATGCTAAAATTCAGAGACCGTTTGTGTCATTAACTCAATAATTTTTTGGTCCCAACACTAAGTAAATTGGTCTCATTATGAGTGCCGCAAACGAAACTTTGGTTAAAAACATATGCTCTCTTTTACAAAAAGCCCGATGATGTTCATTTTGTATTTTACATAACCACTGCAAATAGCAAAATATGGTTAGTAAAATAATTAGCGACAAAGCAATGAACTTTAATTTCTTAATATGGACTGTAAAAAGGTCGTTTTTATTTAAATCTCATGGATTCTCTTCCAGAGAGACACGTTGCTAATTCAAAGGCGGTGGCTTTGGTGCTGAACAACAAACGCACCGGACTTCTTCAAAACCCTATCTAAAAGGTGACGCGCGCATATATATTAAATTCATACGATGCTCGACGTATCGTACCGGAGAGATGCATGAAATTGTTTATGCCCGATTTTTATTGAGTATTGAATATCAACGAGTTGTTCAAGTGACCACTCCAATGTTCAACTTCCCTTACCGGAAAAAAAAATATATATATATATATATATATAAAAAAAAATATATATATATATATATATATATATTATATCGGGTTTTCTTGATCAACTCGAGTATTTAGGGTTTCCGAAAACAATTAAAACTACATCAGGATTGGAGGAACCATAGTCGGGTAGACTCATCTGGTGACTTCATCTTTCGAAGGCTCTTTTTGTGGAGCAAACATCGTATGTGCCTGATATCTATAAACTTACTCTATTCCAATCATTAAATTATGTGAATTTCATGTAAAACTTATATAATTCATTGATTGTGATGAAGTGGATCCCGAGGATGGCAGTCGACTCCATCAATTATGATGCGTGTGGAACGGGCTATCTTGGTTGATTTCTCATCAATCAACCGTGCTTCGTGCTCCGGACGGTAATTTCATTGACTGTGGAAGTGGGAGTCAATGTTAATGCTTGGAAAAATTACCCCGTCCAAGAATAGATCCAAACAATCCCTATCATGCCCGACCATACCTATCGTTTAGTCTATTGATGTTATTCTGTAGGTTTCCGCGTTGTTACGTGAGGAGCTCGTTCGAGTTTCTTGGTGGACGCCAGAACTGACGAGGCATGCAACACGCCGCTTTGCTGGGGCCTTCAGTCTGGTTTACGTGGGAAACCAGAACTCAAGCGTCGTTTCTTTCTCAGGCATTGCGTGGGATACAAGAACTCGAGAATCGCCGCTTCTTCAGTCAAATCAGTGTACGACGGTTGGTTCCCCTGCGGTTGTTCAAGGTTCGCCTTCATCGAGGTCTTGCAACGTGGGGTCATCGGGAGACGACTCATTTATGATAGGACGCGATCGCTACGCTCACTAGTGTACTGTTGCCTTACGTCCTGGTCGTGGCTGTGGACTTTTCATCTTGACAGGTTACCAAAATTTTTAACTATATTATGATAAATATATTTCAAGTTTTTTTATCTTTAAAAATCTCTAATTCACATATATACGCATGATACATTTATCCTTCGTCAAAATTATATTTATGAAATTATTAAAAATCTTTCTATATTGGATGCTAACCAAAATATATATATATATATATATATCTACATGGCATCCATGCGATTTAAGTAAAATAAAAATCACGTTTTTTTTTATTTATTGAAAATCGCCTAATGAAACATCGGTGAAGGATAAATGTCTCACATAAATATAAATTTAAAATTTATTATGTCATAATTTTTTTTATAGATATATCACAGTGAGTATAACTTGGGATTTTTTTATCGAATAAATATATTATAGTGGGTATAGTTTAGAAATTTTTTGTGTCTTTTCCCCTTTTTGCAATAAATATGATTGACCAAATAGACAGGACTTATCTCACCCCATCCAACCAGCGATTGGGCCTATCTTGTTATTCAATCTCATGCCTAATAAGAAAATTGAGTACATGCTCAATTTTCAATAGGGGGCCAGTTTGGATAGACGGGTCAAGCTTCTTGATGTCAAACATATAATTCGATAGGAGGGATGAAGAGGGAAAGAATTGATTCTTAAGTCACAATCTCGTCAAAATTGAAAGAATGGATTATTAAAAAATTTCATGTGTTGTAAAATATTGTATTACGAATATATAATAGAGAAAATAGAGAGATTAAGTAGAGAAAATCAAACACCAAAGATGGTAGAGAAAGCCAAAGGAGAGAGTTTTATTTCCAGTATCTCATTATTGTTCTATTGTTGTTGTATTCTATTGTACATCAAAACCAAACTCCTATTTATCAGAGAACAAGAATGTACTTATCATTAATATCAATATAAAAATGATACATGTACTAGATAGGGGAGATAAACATTTATTGTATAGAGAGATGTACTTAGAATGTATCATACAAATGTACCATAATAAGTATATTAGATAAGATGAATATAATGAATATTCATTCATGTATTTCTTAACACTCTCCCTTAAATATTCTTTGTATTCATTATGAATGTGCATCAAATGATACTGCTTCATTAAAAACCTTAAGCCAGAAATACCCAGTGGAACAAAAATCGGATAAAAGGGAAAAAAAAAGTGCAGAGCACAAATGTTATGATCTCTCCATTTTATGAATGCATTAATTGCCTCGTTAAAAACTTTAAGCCGGAAAAACCTTATAGGAAAAAACCTGACAAAAAGAAAAAAGAGTGCAATGCATATATAGCCACTGCTAAGGTTAATCATTCTTGCATCTTTTGAACTCACCGCATATCAATGCTGCAATGCATAGTTCATAATATCTCCCCCTCAATTGAGCCATGTAGCCATTGCTGGAGCTAATCAATCTTGCATCTTGTGAACTCGTCGCATACCAATACCATATATTAATTTCTCAAAAGTTGATGTTGGCAATGATTTGGTAAAAAGTTTTGCAAGATTATTTATGGATCGAATCTGTTTAACATCAATTTGTCGATTTTTTTGGAGGTCATGAGTATAGAAAAATTTCATCAAGATATGCTTAGTCCTATCACCTTTGATATATCCTCCCCTAACTTATGCAATACAAGTAGTATTATCTTCATAAATTATAGTTGGAGAATTTGTAACCGATATTAAACAACAAGAATTATGAATATGCATTATAACAGATCTTAACCAAACACACTCTCTTCCAGCTTCATATAAAGCAATAATCTCGGAGTGGTTAGAAGATGTAGCTACTAACGATTACTTCGTAGAACGCCAAGAAATAGCGGTATCGTTATAATAAAATAAATACCCGATTTGAGAGTGAGCCTTATGTGGATCAGATCCATATCCAGCATCAGCATATCCAACTAAACCAAAGTTAATGGAATCCTTAGAATAATATAATCTCAAATCTATGATTCCTCGGAGATAACGAAAAATATGTTTAACTCAATTCCACTGTCTCCGAGTTGACTCAGAACTAAAACGTGCCAATAAATTTACCACAAAACCGATATCTGGTCTAGTACATTGTGCCAAGTACATCAAAGCCCCAATTGTATTAAAATATGGTACTTTAGGACCAAGTATCTCTTCATTTAATTCTCTAGGACAAAATGGATCCTTTTGGGGATTTAGAGACCTTACAACTATAGGAGTGCTCAATGGGTGAGTTTTGTCCATGTTGAAGCGTTTAAGCAATCTTTCAACGTACCCTGATTAATGGACAATTATTCCATTTACTTTATATTCAGGCTCTAGACCAAGACAAAGTTTGGTTTTACTCAAATCTTTAATTTCAAACTCCATTTTCAAATACTTAGTAGTTTTAGCTAACTCTTCTGGAGTTCCAATTAAATTTATATCATCGACATAAACTGTTACAATAGCAAATCTGGTTTATAATTTCTTAATAAACACGCATGGGCATATATGTTCATTCTTGTACCTTTCCTTAATTATGTGCTCACTTAGGCGTTGATACCACATGCGACCGAATTGCTTTAAACCATATAAGAATCTTTACAATTTTATTGAGAATAAATTGCAGATAGTGCATACGTCAAACATTTTGAATCCCTCGGGAATTTTCATATAAATATCATAGTCTAATGAACCATATAAATATGCCGTCACAACGTCCATAAGACGTATTTCCAATCTTTCAGAGATTGCTAGGCTAATGAGAAAACGAAATGTAATTATATCCATCACAAGTGAATATATCTTATTATAATCAATCCCAGATCTCTAGGAGAATCCTTGAGCAACGAGTCGGGCTTTATACTTGACAATCTCGTTTTTCTCATTTCGTTTTCGGATAAATACCCATTTATATGCAACGGGCTTTACATAATCGAGGATACGAGTTACAGGTCCAAAAATCTCTCGTTTAGTTAGGGAAGCTAATTCAGCTTTAATTGCTTCCTCACACTTAGGCCAATCTTACCTTTGACGACATTCAATAATATATTGCAGCTTACAATCATCATCTATAATTTTATGAGTAACTACGAATGCAAAAGCATCATCAATGATGATTTCATTTCGATCCCAAATTTCATTACAATCTGTAATGGAATTTTCGGTATTTCCGAGGCTAGTGTTCCTTTCATGGCTTTGCACCTCTTCAAGGGTAATAAGCTCTTTGGGAGCAAGCACAATGCCAGGCTCTTCTGGAGCGGATTCCTGATTCTTTCACCCTCGTTTTCTAGGAGCAGTATCTTTTGATCTCATCAGTCTACCATACTTCAAGTGCGAGGGATTTTGATACATTTTAGCCTGTCATTCAGGAACAGCTATCCTAACTGGAGCATTTACAACTGGAATATGAGACTCTGTTACTTTAGTAGCATCATTAAATGCGTCAGGAAGTCTATTGGCCATAGCTTGTAAATGGATTATGCACTGCACCTCATTTTCACATTCAGGAGTCCTTGGGTCTAATTGAGATAAATTTTTCTCATTCCATGAGAAAACCTTAAATGGTTTTTGTTTTACAGTCATGGAAGTTGTAAGTATCCCAATTGATGGAAACCTGATATCATCGAAATGACAATCTGCAAATCTGATAGTAAGAAGATCACCAGTAGTTGGTTCCAAGAACCTAATGATAGATGGTGAATTAAACCAAACATAAATACCCAAGCAACGTTGGGACCCATTTTTGTCCTTTTTGGCAGTGTTACATGCACTTGTACTGCACAACCAAAGGTGCGTAAATTTGAAATATCTGGTTTATAACCAAGAATCATTTAAGTGGGAGATTGTAAAAGACTAGCAATGGGGCGTAATCTTATTAGAGCTACCGCATGCAAAACTACATGACCCGATGTTGTATCGTTGAGATTCGTTCTCAATAGTAGAGTGCGGGCAATGATTTGGATACGTTTAATCAAGGATTCTGTCAATCCATTTTGAGTATGAACATATGCAACCGGGTGCTCAACCTCGATTAAAAGTGGAACACAATATGTATCAAAACTCTTTGATGTAAATTTACTAACATTATCCATCCTTATGCTCTTAATTAGATAATTAGGGAATTGTGCCAGGAGCTTTATAATCTGCGCAAGTAAACGTACAAATATGACATTGCTTGTAAATAATAGGCAAACATGGACCATTTACAGAATACGTCCACTAATACCATAAAAATATCAAAATGGTCAACTTGGTGATTGTATTAGTCTACAAATATCACCCTGAATCATTTGCAAGAATAAAGGAAATTCAAGATTAATCTTTGTTATAGAAGGTATGATAATGAACTTTCCTTATGAGCAAACCTCACAATTATAATCTTTGGACAACAATACATTTATATCTTTTAAAGGATGCCATTTTGTATTTTGAATTATCCTATGGATCATTGAAGTGTCAGGATGACCAAGGTGATCATGCCACAATCTAAATTGATTAGGGTTTACCAATCTCTAGGATGTTGTGGCGTAGGTTTCAACAGCCTTAATCATGACACAATACAAATCCATAGAAAAAGCTTCTAACTTCTCATGGATAATCTTCAGACCCATCTTATAAGAGGATATGACAATATATTCATTATCTTGCTTATAAATAGTCTAAATACGATACCCATTATGGCGTACATCTTTGAAACTAAGCAAATTTCTTTTTGATTAAATGCTTAAAAACGCATTCTTAATATGCAGAATTGTGTCATTTGGCAAAATAATTGTGGCATTCCCAAAACCATCAATAATCGGAACAAGACCCGATATTGTATGGATTTGTGCTTTATGCAATGTCATACTCGAGAAAAAGTGTTACTATGAAATATAGTATATGTTGTTACACTATCAAGCAAACAAACATCTTCATTTTTCTCGGTATTTTCCATTTGCATTTATATTGACAACTTCAGGTGTCAAGTATTATAAAATTTGCATATAATCCTTGCAAAATCAAATCATTAAATTAATTAGAAGGATTTCCTAATATCCACTGCCACTTACCTTTAGATTTGAAATTGACTTTGGGCCAAGAAAAATAAAAATGAAGAATCGATAGAAGAAGATGAAGTATATGTTGATTAATAAAAAGAATACCCACCTTACAAAAATTACTTACTAAGTCAGTAGATCCTCGTGCTTACAAAAATTACTTACTCAGTCGGTAGATCCTCATACTGATAACGTGTTGTAAAATATTATATTATGAATATATAATAGAGAGAATAGAGAGATTAAGTAGAGAAAATCGAATACCAGAGATAGTAGAGAAAGCTAGATGAGAGAGTTTTATTTCCAGTGTATGACTGTTATTGTGTTGTTGTTGTGTTCTATTATACATCAAAACTAAACTTCTATTTATAGGAGAAAAGGAATATACTTATCATTAATATCAATGTATCAAATGATACATGTACTGAATAGGGGAGATGAACATTCATTGTATAGGGAGATATACTTAGAATGTATCATATAAATGTACCATAATAAGTACATTAGATAAGATGAATATAATAAATATTCATTCATGTATTTCATAACATCATGTAAATTTTAAACCAGTTTTTATCTCTTCAAATTTTTGTACAATCTATAAACAAATTCCTCCTCCCAATAATTTTTTTTAAATATCTTATTTCTATATATGCATTCTTTTCGTTGCTTTTCCCCTCGTTTGCATCTCAACATCGTTCTAACTCAATTCTTTCAACTCCTTTTTTCTATTGGTTATTGAAATCCATTATTTCCCTTTCTATCCATTACATTATTGGATCATGATTTAGCTCGTCCAATAAGAATACGTTTTACTGTGAGATGGGTTGCTATAAATCCATCACATTATTGTACCAAACTTCAATTAACATAAGTAAATAATGTCTCCTCTGATGTCTTTTAGGTCACAACAAACTTGAAGCTGCAACCTAGAAAGCATAGATACTCTTTGGGAGTTTTCATGTCATGTCAGACATTTGGACACATGCCCGACACTCTCTAACACTCTTTGACACTCGATCAACAAGTGTCAAAAAATTTGGCACCCAGTCAATTCTCCCAACACTCTTCGATACATGAGTCCAAAATTCTAACATGGGAATTCAAAATTTCGATACGTGATTATGATACATACAGGATCAATTTTAAAAAAAATTCATTAATGAGATATCAAAATGTAAATATGTAAAACTAATAATAATAATAATAATAATAATAATAATAATAATAATAATAATAATAATAATAAATGAGGAAAAAAAAAACTTACGGCACATTTGGTAACATTTTTGTTTCCGAGAACAGTTTCTTTTTAAAAATACTTTTTTCTATTTTTGTTCTTAGGAACAGTTTTGAGAATTTTAAGGTGTTTGGTAACTATAAATATATATTGTTCCGAGAACATAAACACGTTTGGTACAACCCTAGAAATTTTTCTGATTTAAAATTACTTTTAATATATTAATAATTTTATTACATTTTTTTCTTTTTTCTTTCCTTTTTTTTTTCTTCTCCTTTCTCTTAGCCGGTCACCAACTTAGCCATGGCCAGCCGATTAGCGACTAGCCAAACGAGGTCGCCGACCTTAGGGAGCCTCGCCGACCACCGGCAAGGTCCCCTTGAGCCTCACCGTGGCTCGGCAAGACTCGGCCTCGTTGTGGCTGGGCGAGGGGCTCGCCTCACCCGGATCCGGCAAGGCTGAGTCTTGCCCGGCCACCATGAGGCCAGGCAACTTCGGGCCTCGTGGTGGCCAGGCGAGGCTTGGCCTCGCCACATTTGGGCAAGGTCGAGCCTCCCTGGTGACCGAAGAGATCGTTGGGCCTCGTCTGGCCAATCGCCGAGTCAGTGACCAGCTAGGGAAGAAGAAAGGAAGAGAAAAAGAAAGAAAATAAAAAGAAGAAAAGAAAAGAAAAACTTGTTTCTTGAGTTGTTTCCGAGAACAAGAAAAAGACTTTTTTTTTTTCTTGTTTCCGGGAACAAGAAAAAGACTCTTTTTTTTCTTGTTTTTGTTCTAAATCTATTCCTAGGAACAAAAAAATTACCAAACGCATTTCTGTTCTATTTCATTATGCGGAACAAAAGAACAGAAACGAGCGTTCTCCGGAACTTTACCAAATAGCACCTTAGTCTCACCTTCTCTTCTGACTTTTACCTCCTGTGTCACACAATTCACCACTCAAATTTGTTTTATTCTCTTCTCTTCTGACACGTAAGTCTAGAATGTGGATCTCTTGTTTTTCTTTCTTTCAAGTTTTATGAATTATTGGAACGGAGTTAAATTTGTCAAATTAAAACAATGAATGATATTAACCAATGATGGATTAATTTTTTTAGTATAAATTCATTGTATGCTCTTTTTTTCATTATTTATTTATTGGTGAATATCATAAAAATAATAATTTATCATTTATATAAATATACATTTAATATACAATATGTCCCAACGTGTCGAAATTCTCTATTTTTTTAGAAACAACGTGTCAACATACCATGTCATGTTGTATCTCATGTCATGCGTCAGTGTCGATGCTACTTAAGCTAAATTGAAGGAATTTAGAATTAGGCTGTGATAAATTTGATCCGCTAATCTAGAAAAGTTTTGACTGTCGCTTCGTGCAAAATGATCTAATAAATATAAAATTGAATAAAACTGTGTCAGACTTGAATTATATATATCCCTAAAAAGAATTTCCTTCCATTTTAGATGAACATGTAGTTTAAATTTGATCTAAACACACAGGGATTTTTTTTCTTTTAGAGGGTTTGGGACTTAATTAGATGGCGTTTGAAAGATGATGGTTCGGTTTACTATACTATATGTAGCTAGGGTTAAGGCTAAATTTGGGAAATAGAAGGTATACTAGAAAACTTCCAATGTATGATTGAGGGAAAATTGTCCAAAATGTCCTAAACCTATTAAATTTTTGTCGACTTAATTCTAAACTTTTCAATTTTCCCAAGTAAGTCTTAAACCTTTTCATGTGTTGCCAATTGAGTTTATTTAGCCAATTTTGTCTAAAAATCGTTGACATGAAGGTCGTCCGTCCTACATGTCATGATTGATATTGACATGTATAATTTTTAATAATATTTTAATACTTTTTAGATTTTTTTATCTTTTTATCTTTTATATTTTATCTTCTTTTTTTCTTTTTTCTATTTCCCTTTCTCCCTCTATTGCCCATCGTCGAGCCTCATCGATGGCTAGCCCATCGATCGTTGACAAAGGTTGCCAATGGACGGAAAAAAAATAATAAAAAAAGTGAAGAGAAAATTAGGGGAAAAAAAAGAAAACAAGGAGAAGAGAAGAAAAAGAGAAACAAAGGAAAAAAAAAGGAAAAAATCAATACAATATTAAAATATTATTAAAAACTGTTTATATCAACACAGATTATATTATGTAAGAGGGTGAGTATTCATGTTAGCAATTTCCAATTAAAATTAATCAAATAGACTTAATTGATAAAACGTGAAAATATTTAGAACTCAATTAGTAAAATTGAACTATTTAGAACTGAATTAACAAAATTACAATAAGTTTAGAAATTTTTAGACAATTTTCCCAGGATTGATCCTGTGTAATAGGAATCTCATAAATTCACCTACTGAAGAGAGAACCCATTTGTCATCACTAACAACATGTCATGCAAAGTACCTTTAAGTCTTCTTGCCTTGGTGTACACAACCTTAGTAGAGATGGTTTGTGTATCATCATAGTTGATCCATGTCGTCCTAGAATGGCCATAGACAGACACGACAGAGGAGTTGTACACCAGGATCACACTGTTTTGGGATATGTACGTGGTGATTTGATTGTACATGATCGTCCCGTCAGAGGATATCGCTGGCCTAGTGAAGCGCGCGAAGTAGCCATAGTTGTTGGCATCCGCAAGAGCGAATGCGCGGCCGAAGAGGGGGATGCCAAGCACGATATGCTCCGCCGGCATACTAGTCTGAATCCACGCACTCACCCACCGTCTCCACTTAAGCCGTTCCCTACATTAAAAGGGCCGACAATTTCAAATACTAGTTTAACGAGGACAAAAAATATTCATGTCAATTACTCGTGGAAAAAAACTTTATGCTTTGAATGGGAAATGATGTTATAATTCTTTTGACATTGAGGTAACAGAATTTCAGATCATGATACAAAAAATCAAGAAAACTTCATTGTACCTTAGAATAGTCAAAGTTTATATGTCCCAAAAAATCAAAGTTGCCACCCCTACCTGGACTGTAGAAAGCAGCAAGTGATCCTGTGGTGAAGGACCAACCGGGTCCAAAGAAATCACAGGCCATTGCATTGATCCAATCCAAGCTTTGCCGCCATGGCGGCCACCGAATAATATGCCTGTGGTGAGTAGCGCGACAAGTAATAGACTGCTGCCAATAAAAGCAAAGCGTCCTTGCCTGAGCTGGCCACCTCAGCAGCCACCGCGGTCTGCCACTCTTGGAGGAGCAACCCCAAGTTGATCATCTTCTCATCACCGTTTGAGTATTCCCAATCAAGATCGAGGCCATGAAAGCCATTGTACCGAGCTAGGGTAATGGAGGAATCGATGAAAGACTTGCGGGAGCTCGACTTGTAAAAGTTTTCTTAATGTGGATTACATTAATTGATATTATAATTTACCGTTTTATGGGATTAGTCAAAGATGAGATAGAATATTTCTTAATTAGTCTAATATGAGGCTGGTTAGTGTGAGCCGAGTTGAGCCTGGCCCATAATGAGAGGGTCTGCTCTCTTCCCTAATCCTAATTCTCACAATTATCCTCACAAAGGAAACATTTACCTAGCCTTAAAGGTGATGGGCTATCTCATTGAGCCAGTGATACAGAAGATAATAGAGGAAAATGACTTGTGCGTGGATCATCGCTTTTCCGCTTCCGTATCAAGAACGATAGATTTCAAAATAGGTGCATTAATCTTTCCACTTGATTATCTGTGTTCTTGTTCTGGTTATGGAGATCATAGGATTGCATGTTTTGCATCTAACACGACTGGCTCGCCATGGATGCAAAGTTGTCTGCAATTGAGCTGCCACACCTGCCGCCAATGGACAGGAGGGTTACGACCGATGGGTTTTTCTGCTGGACATCACTAGTGAAGGCCCTGAAAGACTGAGAGTACAACGACGATATAACTACCTGGTTTGTCGATGGATCGAGGCAGCAAAAGCGCAGAAGAGATGAGTGAACAGGGCCACGTTGATGTCAGAGGCTGTGATGCTGCTGTCTGAGTACCAATAGCCTCCTTTGACGTTTTGGGACGTTTTGGGCCATGCATGAGTTGATTTGGAGGAAAGAGAGAGAGAGGAGATGAAGAGAAAGAGAAGGACACGATTATCGTTGGAAGCCATTTTTGATGGGTTACACGGAGGAGGTTGTACATTTTTGAGCTGGCTTTATACATGATTTATCGGACCGCATACGCATGTCGTGGCTCAAGTTTAATGGTACGAGGATGATAAACGTGACTGAGAAATTTCATGTGTATAAGGCTCTTTCATGGGCTCTGGCCCAGTCAATTAACAAGGGGAATTTCTTTTCTGCACTCTCTTTCATGATAGTTCTCAGTTATTCGAATCATTATAAGAGTGATTGTTCACATTCTAAATTGAGTTTCAACTATTGAAAATGATGGATCCCATGTGAATCCTTCAAATTTTATAATCCCAATTCAATTTTAATTAATATATGCACTAGGTTTGTGAAATGCTTGCTTGGGCTACTTTTTGGTGTTCTTTAAATCCGGTGATTCAAATCGTTCGATTATGTTACATAATCGGGCAAACTCATCTAATGACTTCATCTTTCAAAGGCTCTTTTTATGGAGCAAGCACTGATGCACTTGGTTCATGTGAACTCACTCTATCCCGGTCTTTAGATCACATAAGTCTCATGTGAGATTCATACAATTCAATAATCATGATGAATTGGGTCCCGAGGACGGTGGTTGACTCCATCAACTATCATGCATGTGGAACCGGCTGTCCTGGTTGATTTCTCATCAGTCAACCGTGCTTCGTGCCCAAAAATCTGATGGTGATGGTGATTTCACTGACTATGGAAGCGGGAGCCAATTTTAATGCCTGGAAAAATCAGCCCGGCCACGAATAGATCCAAACAATCCCTCTAATGTCGAGCATATCTATCGTTGTCTTACCAGTCTATTGACGTTATTATGTAGGTTTCCCATGTTTCGTAAGGAGCTCATTTAAGTTTCTTGGTCGATGCCGAAATTGACTAGGCATACGATAGGTCGCCCTTCTCGTTGAGCTGATTAAGATGAGGTGGGATTATAGATCCTCTTAATATCCATCAAATTGTAGAAAATCTTATCATATGTTTGGTACAAATTAAGATAAGATTGAAAATCTTTAAAAATGCTTCGTTGCGTTCACTTGCTCTGGCCTCCCCTCCACTTCTGACACTCCTCACGGTGTCCCGAGTCCGTCATCCTCATCCAGATAATGCTGATAAATCCTCCGAACATCGAGCCCCCATTGATCTATGGGCACCGCGGCCAGGGCAGCATCTCCCCTAGCTCCATCCATCAACTCCAATCCAAAGCGTGCAGTCACTAAAATGATATCCTACCAAATCAATCACAACATAACCTAGAAATAGCAGTTCGCTTCATCTTGTAAATGAAGCGAACAGCCGCAAATGTGCTATGTCCTCGATATGAATCAATTCACTTAGAAAATAAACCAAAATGCCCGACAGATCTAACGCAGCCTAACGATGAATTATTTAAGAAAATCGCTAAATTTCGAGGGAATGGCTCGAGATATGGGAAGATTATGAGGAAACCGAGACCTGAACACACGCAGATTAGCAAGGGAAAAATAAAAAAAAAAAAAAAATTGGGAAAAGATAATTTGATATGACCTGGAGTGACTGTCGTTGAAGGGAGATTGAAGGATTTGGTCATCGCGTTTGGTCATTGAACACACTCGGTGGTGGCCGGAGGCAACGGCGATCACGCAGTGGACAGAAGTCATGACGATTAGTTGTTTGGGTGGTCCTTGAGCGGTGCACATGCGTCACTCCATCATTGCAAGATAACATGATCTGCTTGTTCCTCTTGTTTTGTTAAGTTATTCTTTTAAAAAAAATTATCCAATCATCTTTTCATCGGTTCAATTCCATGCCTGCTTGTAATCTAATAATATCATCTAGTCAGACGATTTATCAATTGAAGGATCATTGTTGTCAGTAGAAGCAAAAAAAATAAAATTAAAAAGTAATTTCTTAAATTGTAATGAGCATGGTGCTGTGGCCGTCCACATGTAAGACCCACCCCCCATCGTCATTGCAATACAGTATTTGATGCCCAACAATGTAAAGATAGAGCACATTTTCTTTGCTTTTTTCATATGCAACTTAGGAGTGGAGCTAAAATTCTCAAAAAAACAAAATCTATGCTAGGATTATGCAAATTAGACAAGAATCGAGTATATGATTATAAACGTCTACATACCTCTTTTCAATATTCTGCAGATAAGACAATGTTGAGATGCCCAGTAATAAACAAACATATCAAGCCTGCATTTATTTGTTAATGAACAAGTCAAGGGGCACGAATCGCATGCGATCGGTGTGACTATCGTGTGATGACCAATCCTTTCTCTAACAAATAAAAACATAGTGGTCATGATCAAAGTATGGTTATTGTCCAACGAGAAATGATTGGACGACGGTTTTTGAACTATTATGCGAATAACAGTCTGTTTAAAATCACAAAAAATCAATAACGAATAATTTTAAATTATTGTAAGATGCACTCCTTCTAAAATTTGTAACTCACAATAAATTATTCTTCTCACAATAGTTCAAAGATTATTATGCTAGCAAAGCCTTTGTCCGACTAATACTCTTGTGGCATGCACTCATAGTCCTATCAGGTAAGTATTAATATCTCATAGTCCTATCAAGTAAGTATTAATATCTCTTAGTCCTATCAAGTAAGTATTAATATCTCTCTTGCCAAAGTTAGGCTTTGTGCGTTAGGCTTTGTGCATCGAGTAAATAAAATATATGGGGATGAGTTGATTTGATACACAAAATTGATAATCACATATTAGGAAATAGTACAATACACACGGGGTCAAGACAAAACCACAAGTTCAAATAAAGTGCAAGAATTTGATTGGATTATAGTTGACTTTTTTAGAAATTTAAACTGTTAAATGAAGGTATGATAATATTATTTAAATATTTTGACACAAATAACTATGTTAACCAATGTCAACAGTAACCAAGAAGATTGAAGAAAGGAGGACGAAAGGAGACTGAAGACAGCTTCTCCCCAAGGCAACCGATGTCTTGTCATGTAAGGGTGATCGGGTCTAGGGTGTGTAGGGTCAAGATCTGGACTCTGTATCCAACCCTATTATAACCAGTTCCCCTTTTTTGGACTTTGTACCCGAACCTATTTTCACTGGACCTTATACCTGAATTAGAGGTGAACATGGTCTAGGTTGGGTCAGTCCACCTCCTAATCTTAGGATCAATCCACACGGTACTGGTCTTTAATATTTGGGACCGAGGACCGACCCTATTGAGCTTGGAGCCAAGGACCAAACCAACCCAATAGGTTCAGTCCAATTTTAGGGTTAACCCGGGACCAACTGATAATTTTTTATTTCATTTTTTGCACTCCTTAAAAAAGCAATTGAAGACTGGACTGACTCAATGGGTTCGATCCAGTTTCAAGGTCAACCGAGGACTAACCAATAATTTTTTATTTCATTTTTTGTACTCCTTGAAATGGCAACCAAAGACTGTACCAACCCAATGGGTTCGATGATGAGCAAGGTCAGCTAAGAAAGGCAAGTGGTGAGAGTCAAGTGGAGTAAGTGTCAAACAAAATGAGCGTATAACAGAATGAGCATCGAATGTCAAGCGAGGAGCAACAAGCCAAGCGAGCATCGAGCGGCACGAGTGACCCAAAGCGAGAGAGGCGAGTATCAAGTGACGAGCGGAGAAGTTGTTTTTTTCAATTCTAACAAATTGAAGACTAAGAGGACAAATAAGATAAAAGAGAACGAATATTATAGGAGAATGTCATAATGTGCTTTTTTAGACACCGTGAGAACTCCTCACGAAAATATTTTTCTCCTTCATAAATTATGACTATTGATGCCGTAAAAGACATTAAAAACATAAGTTATTAAATAACAATGTAAAATTACTTAAACTCCTTACTAAAGAATTATTTAATGTTGTTGACGTCATTTATTTTAAGGTTTTCTCAATATAAAAAAATTATAAATAATATTATATATATGGTCAAGGTGGGTCCGGGTTGGATCAACCCGGAACTCTCAAGATCGAGGACCGACCTGCACAGTGCTGATCCAGGAAATCTAGGACCAAGGACCGACCCAATCTCCTTGGAACCGGATCAGGATCTGCAAGTTGGCCGGTCCAAGATCAATGCTCACCCCTAACCTGAATCATCCCATTTTTCCAATCCATTTCTAGGGTCAACCATATTTCTATTAGAACATGTTTTGCAACCGCTCGATATCCTATATGGCTTTAAATTATACCTTAATATGTGAGAACATTTCAGGGTGAGATTGAGGTCAACACCAAATTTTGGAGTAGCCGAGCGAAGATTCACCAATTGACAAATAATCAATGGAAACAATATGTGTAACAAGTGTTAACGGCGCATTTGCACAAAAGAGCCTAACAAATTCGAGATAAAAAAAGATCGAAAATTCCTAACCTCAATAAAATTGGTGAACTTGGAATTTCTGTTGACCACCAACCGATGAACCTAGAAATCCATCAAACCACGCACACAAGAGAAGACAAAGATTACAACCAAGCAAAACACCAATTCGGCCTCGAGAAACGAGGAACGAGCAGAAAATCAAGCAAGGGGGGGCTACCTCGTACTTGAGCTTGTGCTTCTCGAAGTCCTCGAGGGGGACATGGTACTTGGCGAGGCAGGTCTTGCCACATTGGTTCTGCAACAGTATGAATTGGATCATAGGAATTTGGCGGTGATGGATGTCGTCCGTCAAATAGTGCGAGGGGGAGCCAACGATGGATGGTGTGATGGTGAGCTAGCGATGGATAGTGCGATGGTGAGCCAATGAGGGAGGGAAGTGAGCAAGGAAGAGGAACGACAAAGGAGGAGCACCAAGAGGAAAAAACGCCGTGCGACTACGAGAGTAAGAACAAAAATCAAAAGAAAAAATAGGGTTTTGGAACCGGTTCGAGAACCGGTATCAACGGAAACTAGTTCCCGGACCGATTTCAACAGGAACCAATTCCCAACCCTGTTTTCTAAGTGGGTCGGTCCGATTTCCAAATATACCCAGTCCAATTGCATACCCCTATTTTCATGTGTCATCTCTTTCTTCAGCTTTCCACCTTTAACAAAGGAATAGTTCATTCGGAGTTCTCTCTTTTGGAAATTGCAATTGCAGGATGGAAGACTTCTACCAAGTTCAGTGATTTGACTCTCTTTTTCTCTACGCAATGGGTGGGAAGATGAGTATCATTCGAATCAGTTTCATTGAAACGATACGAGATGTTTTGATTTTTCCGTAAAATAAAAGGGAAACAGCATTTTCAATCCTTTTAAAGGGACAACTCCTCATTGATGAACCTCGTCAAGATGAGTTTGTCCTAGGCCGAATCGAAAGGAAGTCTGGACCTGACTCTGGACCTGTTTTGACCCCTATTTAAGGAAATAAAAGTGTGAAAGAAACTATGGAACGATTCGTGAGACTTTTGCGACGGCTTGGTATTATGATGGAGATTAGGAGAACACCCGCCGCATTCGTCGTAGGAGGTCTCCACTAGGCTCGAGCTTGAAGCGGTTGTTGTAGAAATGAAGGCAAGCTTACTCCAACTCCAAAAACAATCATCAAATGGATAGATTGGATCGAAAATAATCAAACCCAAGTTAATCCATATAACTCGATTTAACCAATTTTCATGCAATATAAATTTAGAAACACATATCTGACTTGACATTTATTGCTAAAACATATTTATATTTAATCAAATTGAGAAAAACTCAAACCCAAATGAGCTGAGAGCATAGAGAGAGCTAGCGAGTAAGCACAAAATCAAGTGAGGACGAGAGAGTTAAGAGAAAGTCATAGAGGTCAGTTAAGTCTAAGTAAGCTATGGATCCATTTAACATCCACATTTTTTTGGACCATTCTAAATCTCTTTATAATCCATTTACTCAATATAACTAACTCATATAACAACTCCGCCCATCAAATATTGATCAATAAATAGATTTATCTCCCATTTTATAGGTCTGTCTTCTAGTTTACCAATAAAGAATTGGTAGATATCTCGGATCACATGATAAAAATTTGTTTGGAACATAAATGTCATTTGAGAGCCAATAATTCTCGAGACTTGCTAATAATTAATAGGTTCCCATTTGGCAAAATTGATTAGTGCCATGAACGGGATGACATGAGAAAAATTGTCTCTTACATTGTTGATCTACTTTAGTTGTTTAGACATGAATTGACACGTCTAAACTTGTTTAGGACACGACAAAATCATATCTTACGCGGGTTGACCTACTTAAGCCGTTTAGATACGAACCGAAACATTTAAATTAACATAAAGTACAAGTTACTGTGTGTGAACGTACTTTCGTGAATACAAGTTAATGTACCATATCATCCTAACTTCAAACGTGATGATGTTCGATAATTGCATTAGCTCTATCATATCATGCGCCATGTTTTCTAACGCTCATTACGTTCATGCCGAGGCAATTCGGCGTGTTTACGGAACTGTAGTGTACTCATGATTGAGGTAGTTCGACGTGCTTATTGAAGCAACTAAACACGATTTTTCTCGAGTCATTCCGTCTATGGCGCTCATATCCCTCCTCTTCTTCTTCTTCTTCTGACGTCGCAGAGTTATATCTCTCTCTCGTTCGGCCCAATTTGGTTGTAGACAGCAATCCAACATCAGATAAGACGAAATTTATCATGTCCTTATTTTTATCGATCTGAGGGTTCCACCATGGGCCCAACCGAGATCGAACGATGCACGCACGTTTCCCATGACGGGCCGACACCAGAGAGCCTGACGAGTGACGACTCAGTGACGAGCGTCGCGTCACGACAAGAGCCTTCTTTAATTCGGATAGTCCGGCGAGCCAGATGTCGCCAGCCGAAGCGAACAAGAAGGAAGGAAGGAAGGCCGTCGGTCGATGGTGGGCGCGTTGCAGCACGCGCCGAAACCGTTCACCTGCCGCTTCACTGCCCCTCCTCTACCCACCACCGCCTGCAGGAGCAGCTCCGCCCGCGCCGCCGCTCGCCCTCGCATGGCGACTCCCTCGGTTCGAATCGCGGTCGTCGGGGACGTCGTGAGTCTTCTTCTTCTTCTTCTTCTTCCCTCTTTCTTATCCTCGGTTGTGCGCTCGGGTGATCGGAAAGGCCTCGTCTTTCTCGTTCACTTAGCGTCGCGATTGGATGTTTCGAATCCTGTTATCGATTGTTGTTTTGGGTTTTGCTTTGTTTTTCTCCGAAGCATGATCAATGGGATCTCGAGGAAGACACCAAGGCGCTCCGTTTCTTGAAGGTACTCTTCGTAAATGCTCCTGCCGCTATGATTTATCGTCCGGTTTTGCCCAAAGATTTGTTCTTGTTGGTGAATACTGCTTCTGTCTATCCATTAGAATAGGAAAGTTGACTCTTTTTTTTCTTTTTTTTGGTTGCGTTTTGGTTCGTCTTTCTGCAATTGAGAAGAGCACTGGTTCAACAGAGAAAAATGCGCAGAGGGTCATGGAATTTAGTGGGACAGAGGGAAAAAAAGAACTCAGTGCATTTTCCCTTTTGCTGGTCAGGGACTGCTCATTGGCCTAGCACATAAAATGGAATCGTTTTGGTGAATTAATAAATTTTCCATGCTAATCTGTCTATATCTAATAAATGCTAATCCTAAAAGAGAGAATTCTTAAAGAGGATGCAAGAGCTTTATAGGCTTTAGATTGGATGGCTTTGGTCCCTGATGAATTTAACCCCTGGTTGTGGATTCTGTTGGAAAATAGCAGTGCATTCTAACAGTATCTCATATACACCACGGTATGATGAAGCTTGAGTCTGGCTTGATTGGTATGTCTAAGGTGTTTCTGATCAGAAAACCAAATTCAAAAATCATGAAACGGATCTTGTGTATGCTTCCCTTTGGATTTTTAGTATTGTAACAACAGGGCACAATGCTACAAACATAAGCAATCCGCTTCTTAATACTAATGCCCGAAGCAACAGGCAGAGTGTATGAATCTACATGACTTTTGAGTGTGTCGTAAAACTTATATTTATCATGATTTCTTTGGTAGCTATTTGTTTTTACTCCTAGTTAAGTGTTACCTTTTCTACTATTGGTTTCTACAACTTAGTCGCATTGAAATCTTAGCCAGAGTCTCCTTTACCATCTAATACCTGTTTATGCTTGTGGATTTGTAGCCGGATCTGGTGCTCTTCACAGGTGGCGGCCTTTTCCTTCGTTCCTAATCTACCTGTTGTCTTCTAGTTCCATTCTTCCTTCCTGTTATTTGGACTATAGGTCCCACATGTGGGTAAGACAAATAAGAGCACATCTCTTGTATTTTACATGGATAGATAGAATTAGACTGATTTCATTCCATAGTTGTGTTCTAGGTGTACAAAACCTTGGACTGGTGAAGATAATTTGCTTTTTAGTCGCTTGGCCCAAAAGGATCGGATATAACTGATTGACAAATGAAGAGTGGGGAGAATTTGTGAAGATATGAAGGATCTAATAATCATCACTTGTACCACTTGAGATTGAGACATTTACTTAAAGAGGCATCATGGTTGAACATGGAAACTTTTTTCCATCTTCTCTCCCTTTTTCATGTGTCAAGCTAATACTTAAACGCCTATCATTATTAGATCTCCTTTCATGCCATGTGTTTGATGCTTGAGTTGGGTGATTTTGTCTTCATTCTTAATCAGTCTTAAGTTCTTACATTCTGTTAATTACTTTTAAATTGCTGATTATGCTATCTGATCAGGTGATTTTGGTGATGAGAATGTTGAGCTGGTTAGAAGCGTTGCGAAGCTTGAATTTGTAAAAGCAATAATTTTGGGAAATCATGATTCCTGGTTCACTCAGCAATTTTCTGGAAAGTAAGATTAAAACTTACCACTAGTTGTGTGTCCAAATTTGCATGTTTTTGTTATGAAAATTTGCACGTGTTGCTACTTCAAAGAAACAAGATGTTTCTCACCTTCTAGGATGGTGATCCTGTAAAACCTGAAATATGACTTAGGACTATGGAAAATTGTACGATATCTAAGCCATGAATTCCTTGTGCCACATAACCAGTGCCCCATCTCCAGATATCTTTCCTCCATGTTTTTGTATGAATGGAAGTGTAAAAATTTGATAGATGTTGTTAGCACTTGTTTCTGCCTGTGTTACATGAATATCTGCAATTTACTTCTGTAAAATCAGATTAATGCATTGTCTTGCTATGTAGGAAAAAGGATAGCGTTCAGCTGCAGCTAGAATGGTGAGTTTTTCTTCCTCTAAATTATTTCAAAGTATCGAGATATTCAGTTTTGCACCCTATGGTTATGATCCTTGTCAAACACCATCCTAAAACAAGGACAATGAGCTGTTCGTGTATTCTAATTATGTGGATTCCTTGTCAGTTTCCTATGATGGAATGCTTGTCCTTGCTATCTGTAAAGTACTTTCAGTGGTGACAAGTCTGTACTTAATAGGTGAATGTTGCAGCATTCACTTGTCAGCAAATTTAGAAGTCCTGTGTACAGAGGGCTAGGAAAGGACCAGAAGAGGGGAAAGGAACAAAGTCAAATGATTCTTGTCTGAGTGAACAGAAACCATTAAGTATGATAGAGTTAGGCAGGGTCCATAGGGCCAATATAAACATTCAGGGAAGGTTTATGGATTTCTGTGGATTCATTTTAGTGCTTACATAGTCTGCAATTCAACCTGCATATGAGGGCATCTTAATATTGGTGATTTCTAATGCTTTTTTGATGATCAGTCTTGGGGCGGAGCATGTGGCCTATCAGCGATTGGATTACTCTCAATTAAAGTTGAGTGTTGTCGGTGGACGGCCATTTTCTTGTGGCGGTGAGAAGTTGTTTCGGAAAAAGCTCCTATCTTCAGGGTCGGTACTGTATTTCCTGTTTTTTATACCATATCCCCGACCAGAATTGTTTTTAATTAGATTTTAGCATCAGTCCCATTTAGCATGTCCGTATCAGCTCTGCATACTTTTAGTAATAAAGGGGAAAAAAAAAGGCAGTATTTCTTGCTTCTATTGAGGATATGCAAACATTATTCCAATCTTACTAATGTTTGACTGATACTTGTAATTCCTATGCGGCAAGTTGTAACGTGGCAGCTTTGAGTATTTTTTCCAGATTTGGAGTTGAAGACATGGATCAAAGTGCTCAGAGAATCTATAAGGCTGCCATGGGTGCTCCAGAGGATCATTTGGTTATATTACTTGCCCATAATGGACCTACAGGTCTATTAATGTGCCAAATCCTTAAAGTTAAGTATATTGTGGGCATTTTAATTGATCAGGCACCAAATTTTGGTGCAGGTCTTGGATCTAATATTGACGATATATGTGGAAAGGATTGGGTGTTTGGTGGTGGCGACCATGGTGATCCAGGTTAGCTTTAGTTCTGGCAGCAGCAGCTGTCCTCTTGTTCCAAAATAAATATAAACTCCTTTCCATATGAAAAATTATCCTAATGCCTTCATCTCAGCAGATTATATTCAGTGTGTCGAGCCGCCATTGCTGTCTTGCTTTGTTCTTTACTTGCTTTGATGGGTAGCTTAGAGTGACATGCTGTAGAATGCCTTCACAAAGTCACTTTTAGCAGGCACGTATGAATTTCACATTTTATTGCAATGCTTATTGGTTTTTTTTTTTTTTTTTTTAATGATGCAGACTTAACTAAAGCCATATCCGAGTTAAAAGAGAATGCCAAGTTCTGTCTACCACTGGTCATATTTGGGCACATGCATAAAGAGCTTGCATACGGTAACGGTCTTAGGAAAATGATAGTGTTGGGCGATGATGGCATTATATATCTTAACGGGGCCATCATCCCTCGGGTCAGAAGTTTGACTAGTGAGCTGACTGGAAACACAAGTCTCAATAGCGACGAGGCACCACGTTCCGATGCGGGTTCCATGCGAGCTTACACTACTGTTGACATCTCAGATGGAAGAGTGACCAAGATTGCAGAATGTTGGGTATCCGTTGTCGGCGAAACAACCAAGCTACAAGAGGAGCACGTACTTTTAAGTGTTGCATAATGTTTGTCATGTTAAAAGAGACTTCTTATTTCTTTGCTGCCCTCTTGGCTGGAAGTATATGCCCAGCTGTGATTAGATAAAATAAACAGCCTTTCCCTGTTAAAGCTTCTGTTCTTTAATCTAATATACAATGGCCCCTATTAGCTGCTTTGGTGCAGTTGAACAGGAAATGTATGATCCAGAAACTATGTCCCTTGAGCGCCTTGTAACCATATGAGATCGATGAAAGTTTTTTAAGTTGACCAATCCATTGCTCTTGTCATGGTAGTCATCATGCTAAATCTTTGCATATAGAGACTTAAGCTTTTGCCTCCCCTGACTCATGTCTGGACATATAATAAGGGCCTGTTTGGTAACCATCCAAACAGTCCAAATTCTGATTCTTTGTTAGGAATCGGTTTATTTTAGAATCGCGTTTGGTAAAATTTTTGTTAGGGAACAAATTTGTTCCGGGAATAGATTGGGAACAGAATTAAGAATCAAAAAATAGTTGATTCTTGTTCCGAAATCAATTTGAGAATCAAAATCAATAATTTTTCTTCTTCCCTTCGGCCATCTCACGACCCGCCGTCCCACCGCGCCGCCACCGTCCGCCATCCGCCACCGCCGATCCCCGCCCGCCGCCGCCGCCGTCCGCCGCCCGGTCCGCGAGCTCGCCGGAGGCAAGCCCGGCCATGCCGGCGAGGCTCGGCCTCCCGGGGGCGAGGCCGAGCCTCGCCGGTGCCGGCCCGGGCCTCGCCGGGGCCGGGCGAGGCCTCGCCGGGCCGGGCGAGGCCCGCGGCCGCCGGCGGGCTCGGCCTCGCCCGGATCTGGCGAGGCCGAGCCTCGCGGCCGGGGCAGGCGGGGCGGGCGAGCCTCGCGACGCCCGGCCCACCGGTGGCCGGCGAGGCTCGCCGCAGCCACCGGCGAGGCTCGCCCGGCCCGCCGGTGGCACCGCGGAGCCTCGCCCAACCCCCGACGAGGTCGGCAGCCCGCCGGCGGGGCTCGGCCTCGCCCGGATCGGCTCGGCCGAGCCTCGCGGGGCTAAGGCGAGCCTCGGCGGGGCTAGGGCGAGCCTCGCCGTCGGCCGCGAGGGGGCGCCGGCGAGGCTCGGCCGACGAGGGCCGGCCTCGCCGGGAGGGCCGGCCGACGCTCCGGTGAGGTCGCGGCCCTCGTCTGGCCGGTCGCGGTCCGGCCGGCCGGCCAGAAGAAGAAGGAGAAGGTGAGAAAAAGAAAAGAAAAAGGAAAAAAAAAAGAAAAAGAAAAGAAAAAAAGGAAAATGAAAAGAAAAAAATGAAAAAATGAAAAAATGAAAAGAAGAAAAGAAAACAAAGGAAAAAAAGTAAAAAAAAAAATTATTTAAAAATTAAAAGAAATTGATTTGGAGCAAATTAATGAATACGGTGCAAACGCCTTGATTATTCCAGAATCGAGAAATTTTGGATAGTTCAAACGAAACAAAATCTTAGAATCGGTTAGGGACAGAATCAAAAAGAATCGTTCGATCGAATCAGCCCAAAGGAACAGAATCGTTTACCAAACGCGCCCCCATGTAAAGGTAAATTTAGTCACATGAAAGTGATCATGATTTTCTAGACTTCCACGATTACTATATAGCAGAAAACTAGATGGTACCACTCCATAATTGATGAATTGCTCTTTTTTTTTAATTTCCTTTTTTTTTTTTTTTTTTTTTGGGAAGGGGATAGTTGCTGTGAATCTGTGGCACTTCCATCTTTAGCGAACATGCAAACAAAAGAGGGGAGGCAGCATTCTGTCTTTGTTCCTCCTTTAAAGACTCTTGCTTTCATTATTAGTGCACCAACTTCCAAGCGCTCTTTTATGGGCTTTTTGACCCAATCTTTTTCTTTTAGACTAAAGTTCCACTCTTACTAGATAACTCAAGAAAAGAACCGCATCATTGATTGCCAAGCCCCAATAGCAACCCAAATCTCTCTCTCTCTCTCTCTCTCTCTCTCTCTCTCTCTTTTATTCTTTTCTTCAAGGCTCTTATCTTCTTTCCGACCAGGCACTTCATATCTCTCTCTCTCTCTCTGTTGCTTTCAGTGAGTTGGGGCTGCTCTGTGAATAATGAGGTACTCAATTTTTGGCAATGTGATTGATCCGCTTAATGTAGAGTTTCAAGTAAAGACTGCCATTAATTGACAAAGACAAGGATAGTGCTAGGAGCTCAAATAATAGAAGCTCGAGGTCCCCTATTGTACATTAATTATCCTGCATCATCTTATTCATCTGCTCTATCAATTCAAGATTCCATCATTCTCAGCCGGCAGCCTCGATTGACCCATTTCTCAGAACTTTCATGGCGTGCCTTGTACCCATTCTTTTGCCCTTTGTATATGTAATATTTCACCATAGCAAAATACATCATTGCGTCATTTTTTTTAACTTTTAGATACGATTTCAAATTTGTATTAGTTGAGGTCACATATCATGCCTTTGCCCCCATTGAACACGTGTGTCTCAATGAACCAGATGCAATCAAATCTATAAAACAAGCACTTCCTCTTAATTATTAGGCGGGGTTTCCTCAACGTGACAATCCAATGGGTTGACGAATCTACGCGTGCTGGACTGCCACTGCCACCCAAATATTCACACAGAGGCAAGAAGAGAAGATTGGAAGAACCGTGGAATTCAACATCGGGGTGCCAACTTTGGTAATTGTGGGGTGGTCACTGTAAAAGTCGAATGGAGGAGACAGAAGTTAAATTGGATTCGATCTCCAACACTTCAATTGGTCATTCGTTTCGTATGAAAGAAAATAATGACTAATAAATGGAAAAGAAAAAGACAGGAAAAAAAGCATGACAAGGGAGGAATGTCTGACTTCTGACAATTGCCGCCTGACGCCAATAGATCCCAGCAGCCTTTGACCACATCTCAGCCGTCCGTCCATCCCACTGCCTCGAAGATTCCTTCTTTTTCCATCTTTAATTACCAATAATCTTCTCTGCATAATTACAAACAGCAGCACCTTATTTTAATTTTTTGCCTGATTTTGATATTGCTGCCGTCTCTTTGAGTTTCGGCAACAGTTTGGATGGGGTTCAAGCTTTAATTAGATGGGTCATGTGGAATTGGGCCATGCTTTTGCGCCATTTGTTATGATTACCATTTCCTTCTCCAACGAGTTTAATCAGTAGAAATCATGAAAGCAATCACTTTCTTCTTAGATTATGCAAAATTCAATCTCCTCTCTTTCACATTCCTCATCTGGATGTGAGCTCAAACACCCACCATCTCATCTCAAGTACTCATATCATCAGCTGTTTCATATGGACTGATAAAAAGAATAATGACATCTCAGTTGCCATCGAGTTTAAACTAATGAAGGGATAGACTTCCAAAATCTTTTTATTTTTTTTTTTTTTTTTGGGGGGGGCGGCCTTTCTCAGTTTCTGAGAAGGGAGAAGGATTTACAATAATGAAAATCTTTTATGATGCTGTCCCTTAAATCAGGAGAAAAGAAGAGTGGCAGAGAAACAAAAGATAAAAAAAAAAAAAGCAACTGTTGAGATCAGCCAAAACAGCTCTCTGAACCCATGTTTCCATGTGCTTAAAACCTGATAAAAAGTCTCTGTTTTCTGTTCCTGTCTCTGCTGAGACTCTCTCTCTCTCTCTCTCTCTCTGTTACTGCGAAAGAAGAAGTTAGTCCCCCAAACACAGCACTAACCAAAATTCCAGCTCAACCCGCCTTGATCGGATCGACTCGTTTCATTGCCAACCCCAACCTCTTCACTGAATCGCCATCTGTATTCACTTTCCATCCTCCCCAGGCGAAATTTATTTATTTATTTTTTAAAAAAGCCCAACTAGAATTCTTCAAGAAAGAAAGAAAAAAAAAAAGAAACCACCCGTGAAAAGAAACAACCTCCTCAAAATGTCCGAATATCACACACCCAAAAATTACTAAACCGAAAACCCCGCTCGTCTGAATCTCGCGGAATTTCTCCAAACAGAGCCTAAGAACAGTTTCCAGGACGTTGTCCCTCTCCAAACGACTCAAAGTTTCCTTTTTTTTTTCGTTCTTTTCTTGTTTTTTCTTCAATGATTTGATTTGGAAGTTTGCAATTTTCTTTGGAATTTCGTCTTGTCTCCTTGGCGTTGTTGATGGGAAATGTGACTTCCAATGTGGCCGCGAAGTTCGCGTTTTTTCCGCCAGACCCGCCGACGTACGATGTGCTCAGAGACGAAGGTGGGAAGCTGCTGTTCTCCGGGGTCACGGCCGACAAGAACATGGACGTCCACCTGCTCGACACGAAGGGCGGCAACAAGATCGTCGCCACGTTCTGGAAACACCCTTTTGCCAGATTCACCCTCCTCTATTCCCATGGCAATGCGGCTGATTTGGGTCAGATGCAGGAGCTCTTCATTGAGCTCAGAGCTCACCTCCGTGTTAATATTATGAGGTATTTTTTCTTTAAATTTCGTCTTTTGTTTTTGTTTTCTTATTCAAATTTATTGTGGGAGATGTTGGTTCTTGTTTTCTGGGGCTGTTTGATGGGTGGTTCCATTGATTCTTGTGTTCTTTCTTTGAATATGTTTCCTCGCTTTGGTAGATATCAATGATTTCATGAGAGCGTTTTGTTGTTTCCTCCTCCTTGTTTTGTTTCCCTGTGGTTGATCTGTCCTTAATCCAACGGTTGGTAAAAGTTTAGCTCTTGAGAATATATGATCGTTTTATTAGCTAATGGTGGCATGGTCATCAATCATGAGAAATGTTTTTCCCAAACGTTGAGCATGATTAGTAGTGGTTAAAATTTCAATCACGAACGATTTGCAGCGGAAATGATGAAGAGTTTCTCGACAAAATGGCGACAGAATGTCGAATTTGCGAAGAATGCTTTCTTTGGTTTCCCAAATCAGGTTTTACCTTCTGTTCCGTCAATTTTGGTTGCCATCTGTCCTCGAAAACTTTTCATGGTATGCTAAAGCTCAACTATCGAAGGAATGAATCTTTACCAAAAAAAAAAAAAAAAAAAAAAAAAGAAAAAAACTATCGAAGGAATGAATATGCTGGTGATAAACTGATAATTGTGCATTCGGGAATCTTTGTGCTGGTAGTGGTGAAGACTCTGAGAATCTCTGTGTGAAAAGCGTTCCTGCTATTTGTTTTTTCAGCTTGCGTCATTTATGTTACATGATACATATGCAGATGCAGATGATGGAGTTATTTGCCCCCGATAACTAAAACTTTCCTTGATTATTTACTGGTAAATTCTGTTATTTGCAGTTATGATTATTCAGGTTATGGCGCCTCCTCTGGAAAGGTAAGGATTCTTCTGTGTGTCAAACTGTAGCCATGTTGCTTTCTTTCTCTTCTGAAAGGAGTCATTGACATGAGCTTTTCCATGTTAGTGAATCGGGAAAACATGTTATGTATTCAAAATGGTTCATTCTGATAATGTGGTGTCATTCTTCCAAATAGAAACTTTTTTTCTTGCAAGTCCCTCACAGCCCAGTCAATGAAGTGGATTGTGTTGGAACTGACCTATTCACATGTACCATTACTATTCCTTAATATGAGAATGTCCCATAATAAAACCAAGATTTTTCTTTTTCCTGCAAACCATCTTGCTGGAACATAAATGACTACGATAATTTAGTTTAGATATGGTGGATTGTAAATACAGACTTTCATTGCACTGAATGACGTCCTAATGGTGGTTGTTTATGCTAACATGATAGCCATCGGAATTCAACACTTACCACGACATAGAGGCTGTTTACAATTGCCTGAAGAGTGAATACGGGATTAAACAGGAGGATCTCATCCTATATGGCCAATCTGTGGGAAGTGGGCCTACACTGCACTTAGCTGCTCGATTGCAGAAATTGCGAGGCGTTGTTCTTCATAGTGCCATACTTTCAGGCATACGTGTCCTTTATCCTGTCAAGATGACTTTTTGGTTTGACATATTTAAGGTAAGTTTGATCAATCTGATATTGTATCTGCTTAGAAAGGTGCATCTTTTCTCAGGCTCGAATTAAGAGAGTTTTTCCACATCCTCTTTTTCAGAATATTGACAAAATACGGCATGTCAACTGTCCAGTTCTAGTCATACATGTAAGTTTTTCTTTCTCATTACTCCAATAAACTTAGTTAGCCATGTAAATTTCTCAATGATGCATCGGTTGATTCTCCCGGTTTTTTATCTGTTGTCCTTTTATTTATTGGGTTTAGGAACAAAAAAGGCTTTGCAACATGTGTACTTTTTTGCCTGTCACCACTGTTATTTGCAATAACCATGAAACCTTCATGATCATGCCATCTTGAAATTTACTTGCCTCCCAATCTGCTTTTGGCTTTTAAGTTTTTGTCTGATAGCTATCTAGTGTAAGTTTGCAAGCTG
Source organism: Eucalyptus cladocalyx (assembly GCA_017140615.1). Taxonomy (NCBI): domain Eukaryota; kingdom Viridiplantae; phylum Streptophyta; class Magnoliopsida; order Myrtales; family Myrtaceae; genus Eucalyptus; species Eucalyptus cladocalyx. Next base: position 60,156,816 of record CM029523.1, on the reverse strand, counting down.
GAATTTGGAAGCAGATATTTACATTGTACGGTCCGGTAACAGATTGCTGATGTAATAAGGTCATCACAAATTCTTAATTCAAGCTGCTATTATATGGTAAAAGTAACTTCTGGGCTTGTTTATTCTTTGATTCATTTGATGAAGAGATAGGTAATTGGGGCTTTGAAATATCCGCGATAAAACTTCTTTTAAATGAGTGACACTAGGAAAGTTAAAGCGGAGCGGTGGCAAGATTGATTTGAACTTTTGTCTGTTTTCAGATAATTTGCCTATTATATTTTATCGTTCGTATCCTAATAGAATTATAGGGCGATATGGTTGGCAAAGATTTTTTTGAAGCAGCATTATCCTTTGGAGACGTGATTGGGGGTTGACATTATTCTTCTTTCCAAAAGAGTGTATTATTGTACGCATTAAATACAATTCATGTCAATTGCTGGACCAGTTATACATTTTTGAGATTGTCCAATGTGAGATCATGTTCACTTATATTAATTGCTGTTCTTTTTTTATTTTTTGGTACATTTTTGATCGATGCTATTGTTAAGTGCATTTTCACCATGATCTGCGTCAACCTTGCCTTCAATTTGGTCTCCCCTTTACTATGAAATTATGCAATTAGCAAGTTACTAAACATATTTATGTTCATTCATTCTGGTTTCACTAAAGAATGACAAACTTTGGTTTATATTGAGATGTAAAGACAGTTCTAGTTACTTTTTTTCTGTAGAATTTATTGGGAAAGAATGAGCGAAAATCTTATGAGAGTAAAAGAACAAGTGTAGATTTCCCAATTTTGATTGTAAAAGAAACAAACTTTTCGGTTTGCTTTTTATCTGTCAAGATTGAAGTTTAAAACTTTACATGGAGATTTATTTGCCCATTTGTCAGCTGTATCAGGATCTCTTTGTGGCAACCACGTCATGATATGACCAATAGGATGTGGACAGACTTTTTCTTGCGCTCATTCATAGCTCTTTATATCTTAAATGAATCTGTACATTTAACAGGGCATTGAATCCCCTTGGTCTGATTCGTTCCATATCCTCATCAGCATGTTCTTCCTGCAACTGTATATTTACTTTCTGTTAGTTTATTATTTGCAGGGAACAAATGATGATATCGTCGATTGGTCCCACGGAAAACGCTTGTGGGAACTTTCCAAAGAAAAATACGACCCTTTATGGGTCAAGGGCGGGGGTCATTGCAACCTCGAGACCTTTCCCGAGTACATTAAGCACCTGCGCAAGTACATAAGCGCGATGGAGAAAATTTCGCCCATGAGACCGACAAAGCATCAGCTCACTTCTAATTCCAGCATGACGGAAGTCAAACATAACAAGTGCTTGAGATTTGGAAAGAAGTAGACCAAACTGATCATTTTTCAAACGTATTTGAGCTGATATAGGTATTGCCCTATGCAGAGTATCGTCACCTCCAGGAATGAACTCGAATGTCTTGTTCCCCTAGTGCTTGGAAATTAGGCTCGCTCGCTCGCTCGGTTTGTTCATGTTTGCATCAAATATGAGGTGATATGAAAACGTGTTCAATTTTGGCTCTTGCGCGTGACTACCAGATTAAGAATGATCTTGATGTGGGTGTGGCATGTTGTGAACAAGTAGCATAGTCTGAGTTTCATGTAAGGACTAACTTCATTCTTAGAAAAAAGAAATGCAGAGGTTACTTTCTTATACCTTTCTCTCCCTCCATTATCCACTTCATTAGCAGATGCGAAAAAAACGATCCCGCTGCGAAGGTTGTTCTTAGTTCTCTCTTGTTTACTCGACTTCCCCAGAGAGAAAGAAACATTTGCAAGACGAACGGTGGCTTGCATTCCTTTTTGCATTGTCCGACATCATTTCCTAGCTTGTCTTGAGCAGGTTGAACACTTGCCTAGATCGAGTCCGTCAACCATGTGAAATACTCGCCTAGATCGAGGTCATACATAGAAATTGGTGATCTAGCTTAGTTGGCTGAAGTTTTCCATCGGCTGTCCAATAAATTTCAGCATATGCTAACCATATCGTATGCATATAAATTATTTCAGAAACTGTTGCAAAAGCGCTGGAGCTCTGCATGATCCCTAAATGTGCAGGCTTGGGCCTCTATTCTATATATTTTAATAAGATAAAGATTGAGGAAGGTGGATGCATAATTTTTTTAGTGAGTTTTCTCTTCTTCTTCTTTTTTTTTTTTTTTTTTTTTTTTTTTTTTTTTTTTGGGAGTTGGTAGGTGGACTTTCTCTTTTTCCCTTTTTCATTTGATTTCCTTTGGAAATTCTGGGAATTCCATTTCTGTCTTTTTAGCTTGTTAGTTTCAAAAATAAGATGATCAGCATCATCTTCTTTGTCAAACGTCAAATTCCAGGTTATCTATCCAATGAGGATTTTAAAAAGGGTAATTTCCTCATTTCTTAAATTGTTTGATTTTTTTCTTGTAATTGTTTGATTTGATTGGCTTGGTAATCGCACACTGAGGGGGAAGACGTGCTTAATATTGACTAATTAGGCCATCATTAGGGAGGAGATTGATTGATACCAACTTTTCAAAGTTTTCCACGTTGTTATGAGAAGTGTCCCGAGAAGGAAGTCCTTTTTGTGTTTCCTGTCTAAGTTCAAAGAATTCATTATTGGGCATGAAAAAAAAAATTAGGTTATTATATGTAACATGAAGAAAGAAAGAAAGGTGTCCAAATGGTGTCCATGAATCAGGCCATGCATGCCCCCAATCGAGTTGAAAGATTTGAATTTCTATATCTTTATAAGAAGATAGTGACTAGACTAACTACTTTTGCTTATTATATATAAAGACCGTAAGACTAAAATGCCATGCGATCATATATTCATTTCTTGCGTTTTTAGAAACCAAACATTATTTTGTCGCTAGAAGAATTTATCTCAATTTTTTTTGGATTCTTAAGTGAAAAAAGTCTTAAATCTATTATACAGATATTAATTCAATTATTAACTTTTTAATTCTGCTCATTTAGTCATAAATATTTGGAGAATTTATTAAAATAGTTCTTTTTGATTGAAAATAATTAACATGGTGGTCTAGTCAACGCTAATCATCTTAAATGGCATAGCAAGTAATGACATAAATTATTTTTGCAATTTAAAAAAAAAATCTTAAGTTTTTCTTTTTCCTTTTTTCCTAATTACCCTTTATTGATTGCCAAGGCTTGCCAATGATCAATGGAAGTCATCAGCCACAGGCAAGGCTGGTAAGGGTCACAATAAATATGAATTAACAAAATTAAAATGTTTATAATTGAGTTGACATTTAAACAATAGGTTATGATTTCTTTGTTAATTTTCTCTCGAATTTCTTGTAGTGATATAATAGTGCAAGACCAAACAATAAGAATTGATGGTCCGAAAGCACTAAATTGCAGACTTTATGTCGCAAAATATATCTAGCAATAATCTCAAGTATCCTATGCATGGATTCATCTCCATAGACAAATGCATATCGCCTAACCTCAAATTGGAAATCTAGGATCCATTGCTCTAGTTTTCACTTAATCTTTCACTAACAATAAATACTAAATTTAATTGATAAATAATTGAGCTCCATTATGTGGAAAGATTAAGCCTCTAAGTTTGGCAAGTTGGCATGTGATACCCCATCAAATCTCTCCTCTAGCACATGGATTGCATCATACAAAATTGTTTGTCTCCACTCAAGTGGGAAGCAACAAAGCCACTTTGATGTGTCCAAAGCCAAGGATTAAGCACTAATCAACGTAGTTAAGCACATGAAATGCGTCTAATCAGCTTCCGGGTTTATTGCTAATTGAGCACTCTCTTTTAAGCTAATAAATCTCAAGTTTAATCTGATGAGGCCTTGCTGGCATCTTTGGCTGCACTTCTCCATGCGTACATAATATAATCATGCTACGTCTCACGAGTCTATAAAAATTGTCTTTTGCATCAAGAGATCGAGTGTTGTTTATTTTCTTTTTATCAATTTCTATTTTTATTTATTAATTTGCTATATTTTTTAATTTCCATCAAACCCATTAGTCTTTTCACAGCCTAAAATTGATCGACCTCTTTTTCCACTATTCTTAGATCCTCGAACTAGCATTGCAACGATTTATTCAATTTCCTTGATGAAGAAAATAATTTTTTGAAGAAAGCAGTTTCGTGTAACAGGCAATGGGGGGGAATACTGTGACCGAAATGGTTGGGCGGCAACAACCGAGAGTTTCTTTTTTCTTTATGAAATGTAGATGTCTATATCTGTTTATGTATTGAAGATAGAGTGAATACTTTTAAATTTTCTATTTGAACAACGAACACTTTTGAAATTTCTATTTGGCCAACATACATATATTATTTGATATTGGATGCACTCTAGCTTTAAAGAGGAAAAATAAGTAAAATTAGCCAAAGGAAAATTTATTATCCACTTTATTAAAGGTGTGAAAAACTTATCATTATATCTGGGAATCACCTAAATCGGACTGAATGGGCTAGTTGGGTCCAATTCTCGGAAGCGTCAGTTCGATTCCCAGTTGCCGATTCTCGTTTCCACTTTGGAATTGAACTGAATTAGAAACTAATCACCTCTATATTTTACCTTAAAACTTACACTCGGTGAAATTTCTTAACAACAATCAACTCTAATCTTATCTCATTTCCTTTTCTGAATTTTGCTTTTAGTTATGGAAAGAATAGCAAAATGTTTATTAAAGTTTGCTTTCTAGAGGAGGATCCGTCACACAAGGAATGAAAAAGAATCACGCGCACGCATAATGCGAAAATTAGTTTATATTATCAAACGAAAAGTGTTGTTTGTCTCAATTTAAATTTTTCAAAATTGCCCTTACAATGTATGAGACCTGCTCATGAAGTAACTAGGCAATTCTCCCAATGCATAACTATCGTGATTACATACTTTTGAGCAAAAGTATATCCACAATGCTAAAACTTGACACGAGAGAATATTTAATTATTAAAAATTATGAAAGTGATCACTTTTTTTCTTTTCAAAAATAGGATAGTTTAGTATCAAGTTCGATAAAGGTAGTCGGAAATTTTTTGTGGTAATTTTTTAATAATATAACTTGCCTATGTGGCACGTCGAAAAGATGAGTTAGCGATGAAGAATCAAAACGACGTCATTTTGTTTTTTTTTCTTTAATTTAATATAAATTAAAATATTTTTTATTTAAATAATATTTTTTATTATATATTTAATTATTTTTTAAAAAAAAGGAGGAGGAGGAGGAAGAGGAGATAGATGCCGTTGCTCAAGAAGGGCTAGCGACGGTGGGGGAACGGTTGGCCGGGTCGCCGAGCTCGGTGGCCTTTGGTCCAACTAAGCGAGGGTTAGTGCGCCGAATCTAAGGGAGGGCTCACGGGCCCTTGCCACCCCCTACCGTCATCATGCTTTTGGAAACGGTAGGAAGGTGGCAGCGAGGGTTGAGCCCTTGTAAGCGTGGCCAGGGTCGCCGAGCTCTGGTGGCCTTTGGTCCGCCTAAGCGAGGGCTGGTGCGTTGGATCTGGGGAGGGCTCACAGGCCCTCGCCACCCCCTACCGTCGTCGTGCTCTTGGTAATGGTAGGAAGGCGCAGCGAGGGTTGAGCCCTTGTCGCTTACAATCTCTCTCTCTCTCTCTCTCTCTCTCTCTCTCTTTAAAATAATTTTAAATTTTATATTATATGCCTACGTCAATAACAAAATAATGTTTTTTTTGTACTTATTTAGCCATGTCAGCATGCAAAATGATGTCATTTTGCACTTGTGTCACTGAAAAACCATCACGTCAGTATTTTGATTGAAAAATCGTCACGTTAGTATTTTGGCTGAATTTTCTTGCCATTGGTACTTAAGTGACTCATTTGGCTTTGATTTTGACACTTAAGTGTTACTTTCCTAACTTTTGACACTTAAATGTCACATTCCTAACTTTTGGCACTAAACTGTCCATTCGTGCCAGGTTTCGACACTTCAGGTATCTGACACTCTATTCTTTTGATATATGCATAATCATCTTGCGAGGCGCACTTGCTTAGAGCATTCCTCAACCCTAGTTGGAGCAAAATGAAAATATATACTACCATTTGTTAATTATGAGTGCTTTTATCATTTCATTCAAAATATACTGCGTTTAATTTAGAAAGCATGTAATGAATTTCAATTTTTAAAATTGAAGATTGTAAATCATTTCACCATAGATATATATAATGGAATTTATATTCTAAAAGTGAGTTGTACATTATATCAATTGCATCGACTTAGATTTTTTTTTTTTTTGGGTCAATCATCAACTTAGATCGGAAGTGAGCAACTTTATCATCCATTTTACCCGAAAATAGAAGACTATGCCTTCCAATGTTGGACCAATAATTGGCCCCTTTATACCCCAAAAAAAAGGAGCTCCACCCATGAAGAAATAAATTAATAATAATTCCAAAAATAAAAACAAGAAAACCGACAAAAAATGGGGATTATAGGGAAAATAGTACGGAAGGGAACTCAGTGGTCCCCCTACATCGTGGTGCTGAGAAGGTTCTCGAGGGGGTGGCAGGGATGTCATTTGACCACAAGAGGACACCCATTCTTCCAGAGTTTAGGGCGTGCGTACTTCACTTCAGATTCCACAAACAGCCAATGACAGAAGGAAACGTGGCGATGACACAGGACAACGTTTGGAGATTTGAGGATTTGTCGCCTTTGATTTACCGTTAATACCCCCTTTATTGCCCCCCCCCCCCCCCCGCCAAATTTATCATGTCAAGATGACAGGAAATCACGTGGGTTCTTTCTTTGGCCACTGGCCAAAATGAGCCAGCTGTTTTTGGACAACTCAATCCATAAGGATGAGATTCATTTAGAGTTGAGTCTCAAAATAGGGTGTACTTAAACTTAACGGATTTGCCTAAGTAGCTAAGCGGCTCATTCAAGTGCGACAGGCTACAGATTCAAATCATAACATCTTCAAATTAGGAGAAAGCATTCATCACATGGTAGCGATGACGGGGCGTGACCAATTAGGATGTGTTTGGCAACCGGTCAAACGGTGAAATTTTTTATTTTTTTGTTCCCAAGAATATATTTGGAACAGAAATTCATTTGGTAAAATTTTTATTTTCGGAATAAATTTTTATTCTTGTTTTATGAAGTAAATTTTGAACAAAATCGAGAAGTAAAAAAAAGTTAATTCTTTATTTTTGGAAACAATTTTAGAATGAACCCAACCTATTTTTCTCTTTTCTCTTTTTTTTCTTTTTGTTCTTCTCCCTTTTTCTTCTTCTTCAACGGTTGTTGCCGTTGCCGTCCCCTGCCGCCGCCACCATCCATTTTTGCCGGTGATCGATTAGGTGAGGTATGGCAAGTTTGCCGGAGGCTCACCTAGCCGAGTGAGGCTCGGCAGACAAGGCACGGCCTCGCCTAGGGTTAGTGACGCTCCAACGAGGTCGCTGGCTCTCGTATGGTCGGTTGCCTGTCATCCCTAGGCCGGCGATCGGCAAACTTTGAAGAAGAATAAAAGAAAGAAAAGAAAAAAAAAAGAAGAAATTTTTTTTGGACAATTACTAAACTACTTAAAATGCGTATAAAAATTATTTTTAGAAATAGAATGGTTACCAAACATGCATTTAGTTGCCTTGCCTAATAAGCGATGTAAGGCCATGTTTGTCACGATCTGGATGGAGCCCCTTTTTTTCCCACGTACTCAAATAAGATAGTTTATATGTAAAGCAAGTTAATACTTGGATCCGCGAATCATTAGCATTTGGTGGCATGGGAAATGAGATTTTCACCACGTGTCTAATCTGTACACACACAATTGAGCTCCTTAATTATGGACGTCTGCTGGTGATCCGTTACTCTTGGAAAAAGAAACCTGAATTCTTTCTTGAAATAAGGCGAAAAATGACAAATTTACATGCTCCGTTGATGGAAAAGTCTCAAATTAATCTAATTACATTATTTTTAGTTTCATATTTATAGCAAGAATTCGAATGTATGTAGTCTCTATTTGATTATCTATTCAAAATTTCACATTTTTATAATTTTGAATGGGAATAGAAAATATAATTGTGTGGAGTTGAGCACATAGTTACAACGTAAAACGTACATTTCTCACGTTGCTATATTATGAAGCAAATATGGCTCATCTTTCCTAAAATCCTCATACAATAAATGATTTGTCCAATGCCCACGATACATCCTGCAACCAACTTACCGAGAATCTTCCAACATTCAAATAGAAATTCCATAATCGCATTGCACAAATTCTTAACTATCTTTAATTTTCGAATCCCACCAATGAATGCCTCCATAATACTCGTTCAAAATATTGAGAATAATTAAAATTCGTCGATTTCAAACGCATATATCTACATCTGCAATGGACTTTCTGTTCTTTTTATAAAACCTATGGAAGTGAATTTTTTTTTTTTTTTTAGGGTTCTCTTTTCTTATATATTTTTGGCATTTCCTTTGCAATTAATTGCAATTAAATGATGAGCCTCTCACATCAGGCAAGGAATATCCCCTGTAAATGGTAATTTGAAATCTTAAATTCAATTCTGACCAAAAAAAAAAAATCTTAAATTCAATTAGCATTTAATGCCAAAAATGAATAATTCGGATTCTGCACAGATTTTCTTCAGAATATTTAACAGACCCAAGTTTCTTTGCCAGTTGGGCACTCGTCCGTGTCATCCCACGGAATCTTCCCATCACTGTTGCAGCATTAAATGATAAACTCTACGCTCACCTCATCAAATGGAAAAAGAATAAACGAAGAAGAAGAAAAAAACCTCATCAAATGGGAGGAAAAAAGTTTAAAAAAAAAAAAACATTTTTTCTTACTGGGTGGAAAATAAATTTAATTATTGATATTGACCCACTATTTGATCAAGAAGAAAGAAGAGACAACCTCAGCCCAATAATTGTACTTCCCCGTGTAGCCACATCAATTATTCAACTTTAGTCCTATGTACATGACTGTTGCTGACGTCATCATAGTGATCATCATCGGTCAATAATAAATTTATGTCAATGGCCGTCATATTTTATCACAGGAGCAAGTTATAATATACATATATTTGTTTCTCTCCCCTCTCTAATTCATGTTCCAACCAAGGCACAGGGAAGAGAGACAAAAAACAAGAATATTGTAAGTAAAAAATGACAAATCATTACATGTTACATACATATGAATAATAATATCATAGCTGGTGAGATAAATGTGGAGAAAGATAAGTTCAGTCCTGTGCTGCAGAGGAATCAAGCCAAAAACTGGGGTGGCAGCACGGTCAATGACATGAGCTGGGGCAAAAGTCCTCCTTGCAACTGTGGGAACATGATTGTGCCACAACGCTGGCCTTTTTCTGGGGTTCTGCACTGGGAAATTTTTGATTAATTCCATGGTTAAAGGAGCCATTTTTACCTTCCTTTTGAGGAGGAAAAAGCTCGAGCGAAAAGGTCGATATTCGCAGCAGCAGCAGCAACAGCAGCAGAGAGGGAGAGCCCACGCCGATCAGAGGGGGAAGCAGGCGGGTAGGAGAGAGAGAGAGAGACAGAGAGGGGGGGAAGAGAGAGAAAGCGTGAAGCTTTATTAAATTCTTTTTTCGAGAAAAAGGGAAAAAAAATCCTCAATAATTACGCACGAAAAATTAAAATATTGGGACAGCGACCAATAGATTTCCGTGTAATTGGGCACAAAAAAATTTCCACTTTCTTCTCCATTGCTCCCTGGCCATCTCACCATCATTGACTCGTTCCCTTCATTCTCTCTCTCTCTCTCTCTCTCTCTTTCTCTCGAGCGCATCACTTTCTCTCTCGCAGCAAATTCGGCTTCTGGGTTTTGTGAAGGAACCTTCAGAAAGGTTCTTGTGCGGTCAAAGTTCGAGTCTTGGCTCGGGCTTGATTCTCTGTTCTATTCTTTCTCTCTCTCCTCTTTGATCGGTTTTCACCTTCTTCAAGGCACTGCAGTTGGGTCTCTGTTTGAAGGGGAAATTTGCGATTTTTCCAGCCGCTCGAAGTTTTTCCGCCGTCTTCTCGTGTGCTCCGAGAGTGTTGTTGATTCACTATGACGGTGGAGGACGGAGGGAATGACCGGTTTCCGGTGGGCATGCGGGTACTTGCCGTCGATGACGACCCAACTTGCCTGAAAGTGTTGGAGAATCTGCTCAGAAGCTGCCAATATCAGGGTGAGATCTCTCTCTCTCTCTCTCTCTCTCTCTCTCTTTCTCTCTCTCTGTTTCTTTTGGGTGCTTTGGTTTTTGGTAGTTAATTGACTTTCAAATTGTGAGATGGGTTCATCATCACCATCATCTTTCAAATTATAATTTTCGATTTTCAATGCTTTTTTTGAAAAAATTGATGAGAGTAGCCAGATGTCAGAACCTCGTGTGTTTTGGAACTGTTAATAATGAGTTATGCAATGTGTCGAGTTACTCTTGATATCCAGTTGCAGGCCATGGCTGACATGTTTTCCTCTGTCATGGAATTAGTGCTCATTTGCGGACTATCTGTTTATTTCTATGGATTGTCATTTCATTGGTTTTCTTCTTCTGACTGAGTCGAAAAACTGAGTTCATTTTTAACCATTTTGGCTGCTGGTTTTCACAGTTACCACCACAAATCAGGCAATCATGGCCTTGAAAATGTTAAGGGAGAACCGGGACAAGTTTGACCTGGTTATCAGTGATGTGAACATGCCTGACATGGATGGTTTCAAGCTACTGGAACTCGTGGGGCTTGAAATGGATTTGCCCGTGATCAGTAAGTTCATACATGATTCTCTTTTGACGATGCAAAGTTCTTGTTTTTTTATAAAGGTAGCTGGATGTTTGAATAAGATTCAATGCAAAGTCTCTGGCTTGGCTTTGTTTGACTGTTTCTTGTTGCAATTTTTATTAGTTGACTGCATTTTATTGTTTTTTGCAATATCACTATGTGTAGAAATCATGGGATGGACCAAAGTTTAACATTGGTTTCCCTTCTTGTTGGCTCCAGTGTTGTCAGCTTATGGCGATCCCAAGCTTGTGATGAAGGGGATCACTCATGGTGCTTGTGACTATCTGTTGAAACCGGTGAGAATGGAAGAGCTCAAGAACATATGGCAACATGTTATCAGGAGAAAGAAGTCAAACTCGAAGAACCAAAGTCAGTTGCAGAATCAAGATAAGGACAACAGTGAATCTGGACAGGGTGCACAAGGAGCCCATACAACTGCAAATCCAGATGGGAAACTCAACAAAAGAAGAAAGGATCAAAATGAAGAAGAAGAAGAAGAAGATGGCGAAGACAATGAGAATGAGAATGAGGATCCCTCGAGCCAAAAGAAGCCTCGAGTTGTTTGGTCTGTGGATCTGCACAGGAAATTTGTTTCAGCTGTTAATCAGCTTGGCCTTGAAAGTGAGCTTTTTCTTTTTTGACCAAGATGGGGTGAATTTCATTTCTTCAGTAAAACTTTAACAGTCTTTTCAAATATCACTTTTAATGCAGAGGCGGTTCCAAAAAAGATCCTAGACCTGATGAATGTTGAGGGGCTTACGAGGGAGAATGTGGCGAGCCATCTGCAGGTTTTGATTTTTTTTTCCTTACATTTACATTTTTGCATATTATTTAGATTCTTCAGCAACCTTTGCCTGCACAGCAGCTAATTTGTGCCTTCAACATTATATTTATGTGTATGCAGTTTTAGGGAGAGTGGACATTTATTGGAGTTCCCAGGAGCCAGGAAAACATTGTGTTTTAAATTTTGGAACATATGTTGCTCCTTACTCTTTCAAAACAAAGGAGGATATGTCAGAATCTCAAATGTAGTATCTTATGTAGGAGCTTTAAGTCCATAAACTCTAATTAGGTCATGTAGGGCAGTTTTATGTCGATGGTAGCTAGTATTGGTTTATCAGCCTATATGTTTTGATGGTTCTCACTAATGATACATGCCTACTAATGTGGATTGTGTGAGTTTGTGTTGCACGGCTCAAATAGTATTAGATTAGATGCACTGAAGGACAGCATAGTAGCCTTATTCTGAAACTGTCCATTAGACAGCTAGAACTAGACGGTGATTTGGTTTTTACTCTGCAGAAATACAGGCTCTACTTGAAAAGAATCAGCAATGTTCAGCAAGCTAACATGGCTGCTGCATTTGGGTCGAAAGATCCATCCTATATGCGCATGACTGCACTGAACGGTTTTGGAGACTTTCGAACCTTGGCTGGGTCAGGAAGATTTTCTGGTACTTCTTTGTATCCACAGGGTATAATGCTAGGCAGACTTAACTCACCTGTAGGTTTAGGTTTGCAAGGGATTGCGGCTTCAGCGCCAATTCAGCCAAGTCATTTGCAGAATGTCAGCAAATCAATGAACTCTCTTGGAAAGCTGCAGCCCAATCCATCACCTGCGAACCAAAATACAAGCTTGCTTCAGCCAAATCATGGCAAGCCAGGCCCTCATATAAGAGACATCACTAAATTCGACAATCCCACAGCCCTTAAAGTTTCCCCAATCACAGATAACCGGGTGATGGCCAGCAGTTCTAGCAACCTCAGCCAGAGCGTCCCTAGCAGCCATTTGCTCTTACAAGGAAACCCACAGCAAAGTTGCAGTGGGGATGAATTCGGAATACAGTCTTCCTTTGGAGCAGTTTCTTTGCAATCAGAAACCCTCAATGTTGGTGCTATTGGTGGATGTAACTTTATCGATAAAAGTAGATGCAATGAAAATTGGCACGGTGCAGTTCAGTTACCCCAGCTTCCTTCAGCAAATCCTACTCCACTAACAGTGCCCTTTAACTGCGGTCAGGTGACTCCCACGAATATGACTGAGAAGTTCACTTTGCCCTCTCCTTTTATCCATAATGGCCCAAATAATATCTCTTCTAGTCCCGTTCCATCGGCTCTAGGAGACTCTAGAGGAGACATGCAATGTCAAGCTGGGCTACTGGGAAATGTAATTCAAAATGTGGACTTCACATCATCAAAATCAAAGTGGGAAGATCATAACCAAAATTACCAACGCCAGTTTAATCATGGTTTTGGTACTTTTGACTCTGTAGTACCTGCCAATGGTGACATTGAACCGATGATCCAGAATATGGGATCGGCAAGTTCATTGCGCGGTGGAAGTGTGGATGCTCCTTTTGCTGTCCAATCAAATTCTGGCAATGCACCTCTCTATCAGCAAGCAGAAGTTGGCAAATCAGCATCCATGGAGGCAAACATGAGATCCTTTGAAAACTACCTCTTGGGGCAAACAAAGTTTCCAGATGGCTTCATGCCAAATGGTTTCGAGTCCCTCGATGAGCTAATGGATGGAATGATCAAACAGGTAAACAAAGGAATCCATGTGTGCTTGTATCTGTGATTTGACACAAAACTTATTTGGATGATTAGGTAGGAGTTCTAGTGAAGGGAATTAGCTGGAGCCTTGGATTGGCAAAACTGTATCTAATTTTCACGTTTGGCCAATCCTTGTTCATATCTGGTCAAATATCAGTATTGTACTTATAAAAAAAAAAGAAGAGAAGACGTCAATTTCGTCTTCACCAACATAAAGGTGAAACAGTTCATGGAAACTTAAGAAAACATCGGATGTAATCCTGTTTGGTCTTTCTTAGCTCATAAGTTTGGATTAAAAATAAAATCTGTCATGGACAAGCATTATTTAATCAAAGTGATTAAACTGCCTCCAATGATGAATATTAGCTACATGTAGCAAGGATCTTGTTCTTAAGGATTCTTGATGCTTCGGAAATGGTCTCACTTCTTACAGTATTCTTAGTGCCTCCATCATTACTATGAATATAAATAGTGGATATATGCCAAGATATGCAACTCTATGTCAGGGTCAATGAGAGCAGTGTAAAGCTATAAATCTCTTTCCGGATACTCTTCTTGAACTTACTATGAATTTCTAAGACCTTTTCCTTATAATGCAGGAACATAATGAGGCTGTGCTCACGAATGGAGATTTCAGCTCGGGCACCTATCCTGTTGGATCATGCATGTAATGCTATTGCTGCCCCATCAGAAAGGGAGATGCCCACAGCGCCTCTTCTAGAAGTTTGAGTCCACTTGTAATTTTTCAGTGTTTTCTGTCTAGATTTAATCATCTTCTCCAACTTTGCTGTATGCTGTTAGTATTCACTAGTTTTAACACTCTTCTTTCTTCCTTTTAACTCTGTTGCATTCATGCTTAGTTAGAAGTTTTTGGCAAATTTCTGACAGATTCGTGTTCATATCTATGTTTCTGTTTCTGATCCATTTACGATAACCATGTTGTCACCCAAGTCCTTCTGAGTTATATCTTCTAGTGCAAGCAGGTGTCTACTCGAATTCTGAGTTACTAGAACTGGGACATGTCACTGAGTGTGGGAAGAGAACCACTTGTGGATATCCTCTATTTGTCTGTCCCTTGCTATGCTGCTCTTATTAAACTAGCACATATGCGTCTACTTCGTTGATTGGTTTGCACGTGTTTTCTTCAGTTGCAGTATTGCTACTTGCAATGGCCTTGATAACAGCTTATTCACAGCCAGTCAACTTCAGATTGATGGTATAATTCACTTCAATTTTACCCCGGGAGTGTTGTACTTTATCCAGTAATCTTCTGCTCAAGTGGGAGATTGTTGGAACCAGGAGCCGTACGAAGTCAGCGACTGTGTTATCGAGGCATTGCATCCTTCTTGTTCC